>CP136060.1:180658249-182093249 GCA_032464435.1 Aegilops umbellulata
TATTATGCTTAGTGTTTGCATGTGTGCTCGATTCCAAGAGGCACCAAAGGAATCGCATCACTTAGCTGTGAAGCGAATTCTTCGATATCTGGCTCACACCCCAACACTAGGATTATGGTATCCAAAGGGCTCAGAGTTTGATCTGGTTGGATTTTCGGATGCTGATTATGCTGGTGTCAAGGTGGATCGCAAGTCTACATCAGGCACATGTCACTTTCTGGGACGATCACTTGTCTGTTGGTCTTTAAAGAAGCAGAACTGTGTGTCACTCTCAACTGCTGAATCTGAATACATTGCTGCTGGATCTTGCTGTGCTCAGCTACTATGGATGAAGCAAACACTCAAAGACTATGGCATCAATCTGACACAAGTACCTCTCTTCTGCGACAACGAAAGCGCCATCAAGATTGCCAACAACCCAGTCCAGCACTCGAAGACAAAGCACATTGAAATTCGTCATCACTTTCTCAGAGATCATGTCATGAAGAAAGATATTGATATCATTCACGTCAACACTGAAGAGCAATTGGCAGATATCTTCACAAAGCCCTTGGACGAGAAAAGGTTTTGCAAGTTACAGTGTGAGCTAAATATCTTGGAATCCTCAAATGTCCTGTGATCAGGCACACATCCTAACACTTATGCATTTTGATGACTTAGATGTGCAACACACGAAGTAAAGTATATCTTCAATCAATGAAGACTTACATTCTGAGTGTGAATACATTAACATGGAATTTGACTTCGGGGTGCCACGATAATTGTGCGCCGTGTCTGGGTCTAATACTTCCTATACGGTGGGTAACGCCACCACCAAAATTTTCTGTTTGAACTGTTTCACTCATGGCGTTGCATTTGAATGTCTTCGCATTTGGTTTGTCTTAAAATTCAATTTATCTTCATCTTCACTATGTTGATTTGATTGCTTTCTGATATATATACTAGTGTTCTGTCCTCTACAGCATTCACTTATAGCTATGTCTTCCTAGTTGAATCTTTTGAACTAAGTGAATGTGATCGGACCCTAATCTCTCTATGCTTTCTATCTCAAACTGTATCTATCCAAATCATATGCATTCTATTGAAATTGTCGAATGTCTTCTCTGCGTCCTTGTCAGCAGAAGACACAGAGACAAACATTAAGTCAATTTTAATGCTCTATCCTTATTGCCTGAAATCCGGAGAAGCCGGAACGACCATCCGACAAACCTGGCGGGTGTGGGAACGTGGGACAACTCTAAGTATGTTGCATGCTTGCCACGTGCCCGTCAGATGTGAATCGCCAGGGGCACCTGCATAATTGTGCTGTGCCGCCCACTTCCTTATAAATATCTGTCCCGTGCGGTAAAGGAAACTTCTTCCACCTCTCCACCTCGTCAAAACCCTAGCGCCACTGCTAGCTCTCGACGACGCCGGCGACGAAGCGCTTAGCTGCCGCGACTTCTCCGACGCCGTCCTCACGCCGGCCGCGGACATCGTCCTCTCCGCCGCCGCCGTAGGTGTCCTCCATCGCCAAGTTAGGGCACGGTGGATTGAAGTGCTCGGTCTCCTACTCTTCCCATCTTGCAGATCTTCGTGTGGTAAATAAATCTCTCTTTTTACCATCTTTTTGATCTTCAAAGATTCATCCTATCTACAAAAATAGGTTTCTGCCTATATAAGTTAGATCTCTTCTGTCTGCATCTCAAACTGCCTAGTATATTCACTTAAGCTTCACAACAAGTTAGATTCCTCACTTGTACTTATTCGCGGATTCGTACAAATCTGGAACCAACTCTCAACATATAAGTGAATGTCTTCGCATCATGAGGTCAATGTCTTCAAACTGATTTATCTTCAAAATCTTCTGAGAATGCATATGACCTCTTCCCCTTCCCTCGCATCTCTAATGCTGTCACAGGTACATGTCCGTGGGAGAATCCCTTGGTTCTCATAGTCTGCATTCGTTTGTAGGATTTTTACAACATCACATAAATTCTCCCGAAGCCAGTTCATGTTTGTCCAGTAAGCAGAAGCTTTTGAAGCCTTTGAACGTATTGAAACCTTTCAGTTTGAAGTTCATGGCTGCAGAGAAATCAGTCAGAAAGGGTGGCAGACAGCGTCGAGGAGGAACATCAAGAGATTTGCCTGATGACCTCTCTGAGCTTTACAAGACAGATCCTGAGGAGGATTACAATCAGCGCAAGACATGAATCCAATGGATTCGAAGATATCGGGCTGAACAATGGTTCAAGTACAATTTTGTCACCCAAGAATATGCTGAGAAGAATGCTATCAAAAGTCCTTGGGGTGATATTCTCTTTCGAGGCCTTCTACCCAAGAACAGAACTGAAGCTATTGCACAGGGTTTCTATCCCTGTATGGTCCGTGGACCTCAGCCAGAAAATGCCGACCCATCATCATTGCTCTGGTGTCATGAAGATAATCTCTTCAAGTGCAACTTCCAGCACGCAAAGGCGTCAGCCAAGGAAAACAAGAAGTCATTGGGATTAGATTTCAATCCTGGTCCTCCTGCTCCCCGTGCTGATGGCTCACGTGATGCAGAACCCAATGTCGTTGGTCCCTTCTACAACCTTGATGGCCTCATCACTCACATCACAGTTCAAGGTGCCAAAGTGGACCATTCTGATGACAATGCTGACTCTGATGAAGCCCTTGCTCCCACTCCAAAGCCGCAGAAGCCAAAGAAGGCTAAGTCTTCAAGATCAGTTGTTCCTCCAAAAGCTTCACGTGCGAAGCCACTGGCAACTGCACCTCCCGAAGAAAGTGTGCAATCTGAAGATTTGTCACGCATCTCCAAGAAGACGGAGAAGAAGAAGAAACTTGTCAAGCATACTGATCAGGCACTGACCCCTGCTGCCATTCTGCGTGAAGAGCACATTGATATGTCCAGTGATGAAGATCTTGCAGATGATGCCCTTGAGCAACTGATCAAGAGCAAGGAAGAAGCAAAGATCTTCAATGATTTGCCTCTCTTTGATGTGGCAATCATTCACAACTTTATTGATGAGTGGTTTGACTCACCAAATCTCAGCTTTGATGATCTGCAACTTCCCATTGGCCTCAGCGTTTCCTTCAATGGAGCCATTGCTTCTGAGCTAGCTCTCGCTCAGCGCATCGTTGAGTTGAAGCACAAGATCGACTATGAGAAAGCCCAATTCAAGAAGCATGTGGTTAAGCTCAGCGTGCAAGATGTCAAAAACTTCAAGATCATGCTGCACGAGCTTAAGGAAGCCTTTTTCAAGAAGAGGGAAGAAGCCATCGACTGACCAAACTACTCCTTCAAGGCATGAAGAGCCGCACATTGTCTTCCCAACTAGCATGACCGGCTCGAAGCCAAAGGTCAGATCAACCGCTTCTGAGCTAAAGAAGACGAGAACTGCCGAGGCTGAAGCTAAGAAAAGGAAAAATACTGAAGCCTCTGATGCTGCTCCCTCCAAGAAGAAGCGCAGAACCAAGAAGGATAGGGCTGCTCCCTTAGAGCCCTTGGTTGTTGAACCCATATCAATGGTTCGCTCTGCCTCTGAACACCAAGAACGACGAATGATAGTTCATGAGCCTGCTTCCACATAGCCTCATGAAGCGGAAGACATTCCAGCAGTTGACCCCACCGCTGCTGAAGACATTGGTCACCACGACAATGTTGAAGATGATGTAGTGCTTCCTCAGATCAAACACAACCTGGTAACATCGCCTGTTCTCACGAACAGCGAACTCATCAGCATTGGTCATCCTCTAACGCCAATTGCACATGATGCTTCGTGGGCTGATCACCCACAATAACAAGACACCCCAAGTTCTCCCCAACATCAAGCTACCCCGTCTGTGCGAAATGAAGATGACGACGTTGAGGCCCAGCCAACTCCATCTCCAAAGGCGTCACCAGTGTTACGCAGGCTTCGCAAAGGACCACGGCCTCAAGTCACCAGCTCGAGCGTTCCAGAAGGAGAAGTGCCTCAACAATCTGTTGCATGTCAAGTGTTTCCAGATGCCACTCCCACTGTGAATGTCTCTGAGTCTGAAGCCAAAGGTGCTGAAGACATTCCGGCTGCATCAGCCGATGAAAGACAAGAAGATGAACGTGTCCCAACTCCTCCCATTACCGAAGAAGCTGTTCCAGAAGTGTACGTGCCAGTGCCAGACCCTCCAGCTCATCAAGTTGAGGTTGAAAATATTGCGGCTGCCACCACCAACACCAATGAAGCCGATGACGTTGTCATGGCTGAAGAAAATGTGGAGCCTGCTCCAACCACTGTGCCTGCAACAAATGAAGCCAATGTTGCATCCATACCTGAAGACAATGTTGACGCCTCTGCTCCTGTTCCGCCACCAAGGCCACACACTATCGAGCAAGCTTTCAACTATGGACAGCTCATTTCTGTCAAATGGCCTATTCTGACTCCTCCACCTGCCGCTCATGGTCCTTAGTTTGATTACCATGTTGAGCACTGGCCACGGGTTCAGAAGCCAAAGCCACGATTGCCAAGGTTTCCAGGTACTGCATCAGCACCAGGATCTTTCAATGTCAATGGCTTCAAGGCACACAATACCTTCTTTGACAGCGCCAAGAACCCCTACTCAAGAGCAAGAATATCTTCTGATCGGTTCTGGAGCCATCAGCAGGGAAGCTATTACTCATGAATTCTGTACAATCAAGGCCGCATTTTTCCACATATGCGTCTTGATGCTGAAGCCGTCACTGGTCTGCCCTGCTTGGAAGAGGCGCTAGACTGCTTCGGAGAGTCCGGCCTGCTGCAGTTTGTCACCGATAAGGAGCATTGGAATGAAGAGTTACTGCTCCAATTCTATGCCACTCTCCATATTCGTGGGTACTACAAGGATGCAAAGACATGGGTTCTTGAGTGGATGACAGGAAATGTTCATCATGAAGCCAAAGCCATTGATGTAATCGAGCTTACTGGCCTGCCCTCAGCAGATGATCTTTATGAACTTGGCTGTCAGCTTCACAATGATGCTATGGAGAGCATCTTCCACAAGCCTGAACCCAATATGAGTCAGATGCTCAGCATGATGAAGCCATTGCCTCCAGATGCTGAATACCCAAAGGCGTTCTTTGTTGATGACCTTGAGTATCTGCCCCGCACCATCTATCACATAGTCAGGCGAACTCTTTGGCCTATCAAAGGACACTCTCCTCATGCGAAGCTGGAAGGCGCAATGAAGACTTTGGTTTTCCATATTCTTCATGGCAAACGCTTCAATGCACAAGATTTCTTTATCCGCCAACTTGCTGCATCAGGATCTGACATCTTTGGTCTGAAGTTCTATGCTCCTTGGATTATGCGACTGATAAAGCTTCACTCTGCCTTCAACTATCAACCTTCTGCATGCAATCATATCATATTTATGCCAGATGTTGATTTGTCTGTTGAAGCCATATACCCAGAGTCTGCAAAGGAGCCTCTTAGTCTTCAGAATGCTGACCATCAAAGCTTCACCCAAGACGATGAAGGAATTCAAGCTGTTGCTCGTGTCTATCCATTGGCTGGGATTACTCGTATGCCTCATCGTGCGCAAACAGAAGCCACTAAAAGCACAATTTCCCAAAGGCCTAAGAAGCGCTCCCGCATTCTCAATGACCGAGAGCTTCTGGTGCCCTTCATCAGAAACACGATAAGCATCATGACTGGCTGAAGCGCCAAATGCAAAGCCTCTTGGTGGACGTCAATCGCATTCGCAATCTTGCTACCAAGAATGCCTTTGTCACACATGAAACATGTCGGCGATGATGGAAGAGTTTGACGCTGCTAAGTGCTGAAGCGGATCTTCAAGACGATGGCTTCACTGAAAAGTTCAAGTTTGACTCCACTCCTCCATGGAATGTTGTTCTTCGTCGAACTCCATCTCTTGAAGACTCTGAATACTCCTCTTCTGCTGCAACTGTGAATGCCAAAGTGATCGATGAAGAAGACGATGCTACTTCACCGACACCTTCTACAAGAATCGACACTGCACCAAGCTCGTCTGCACCGCCAAACGACAACACCAACCCTGCTGCTTCATCTACTCCTCATGGGGACGAGTAGATGCTCTATGTCTTCAAACCTTTTTGGTCATTACTGACAAAAGGGGGAGAAGCAAATGAGTTTGATAGTCTTCAAGTGGGTTCATATGGGCGGTTGCTTTATATTTTGCCTAGTGTTTACAACTCGCGTTTTGATACATTTGGCTCTTTGAGTTGTAACACTTAAACTTAATGGTCGTCTACTACTTATTTTCTATTTTTTTGATGCGATGATAAATTCCGCATGTGCGATGATAACTTCCGCACTTAAGTCATTCTACAGACGTCCATTTTTCATTATGCATGTCATTATCTTCGTTATATCTTATCATGCATGATGAATTGTCGTCATAAGTTGAAGAGGATCTCCACAAGTACAACCTGCCATGTGCATTTGCATTCCAAAAGCAAATTACTTATATGCACATCTTCAGGGGGAGCCTTTAAAACTTAGGAAGACAATCCTCTATGCTTTACAATTTCACATACTTTATTACCATTGAAAACTTCAACCAGTTTGTCATCAATCACCAAAAACGGGGAGATTGTAAGTGCATCTAGTGTCACCCCTAGTTGGTTTTGGAGTATTGACGACAAATTTGGTTGAGGGACTAATGTGTTTGTGAGAATTGCAGGATAACACAGGTAGTGTCCCTCATTGATTCGGTTTACCTACCGGAGATGACCCCTAAAAATGCATGAAGACATTAACGACAGTGGTGGTACATGAAGATTTTCATACTGAAGACTATGATATGAGAAGACATTTTGTGAAGACTATGGAGCGCAAAGACTTAGTTGTTTCGTTGTTTCTTTTTCTTCTTTGTTGAGTCATAGGAACCACCGTACTGTTAAGTGGGGTCCAAGTGAACAAAGTCAGAGTGACTGAAGTGATGCTCAACCCAAATCCTATGTCTTCGAGCGAAGACAATAAGAGCAAATCTTATCCAGAGCTGGATAAGTCAGCTTTGCTTGTAGCCCAAGTAAAGTTGCCGTGTGTGTTTAAAATCTGACCGTTGGAACACGTGTCAGTTCCTTAGTGACCCAGGGTCATTTCGGACATATCAGGTCGGGTTGCCTAGTGGCTATAAATAGCCCACCCCCTACACCATAAATTGGTGGCTGCTCAGAGTTAGTGCACGACTTTTGTCGTTTGAGAGCAACCCACCTTGAAGCCTTTGAGAGAGAAATATCCTTGAGAGGACAAAGCCCAAACACCCAGAGCCAAAGGTGTTAGGCATCACTGAAGTCTTTCTGTCTGTGTGACCTGAAGACTTATTACACTTGAGGACTGCGAATCCTCCAGCTGGTTAGGCGTCGCGTTCTGAGAATACAAGAGCCATTGTGGATCGCCGGTGAACGAAGTCTGTGAAGGTTTAGAAGTCTACCTTGAAGACTTACCAGAGTGATTGGGCGAGGACTGTGTGTCCTTAGCTGAAGGGGAATAAGGTGAAGGCGCGGTCTTCTGAGTTGAATCTCAGCCTCCCTAACCAGATGTACAGTTGTCACAGCAACTGGAACTAGTCAAACAAATCCTGTGTCTTCAACAAGTGACTGGTTCTATCCTCTCCTCCCTTTACTTACAATTAGTCTTTGTGAAGTCATTGCCCGCCTGTCATATCTGATTGACTTCATTGCTTGACTACTATTGTTATTTGGCTTCATACCATCTTCCATTCCGATCCTTACTACCTAGCTGCTATTAGTCTTCATACTCTCACAATTATTGCATACTTGACCGTGGCTAGCTTTGTGTAGTTTATCTTCCGCTGCATATCAATAGGTTCATTTCTACTGTTTGTCTTCGAAACTTCCATGTATTGAAGACTTCAATAAAAATCGCCTATTCACCCCCCCTCTAGTCGATAACTAGCACTTTCAAAACTTACCCGCATATCTTTCAAATGCTGGTTTGTGGCTCTGGTAAGCCCGTCTTGAGCAGCTCATATGTATGCATCAGCCGAGCTGAAGGCATTGAATACCTCTTTTGTAAAGCCGGCGTTGCGTAGAACGGCCCTTCGGCGCCGATGATTCATGGCGCTCTCTACTTTCG
Organism: Aegilops umbellulata; assembly: GCA_032464435.1. Lineage (NCBI taxonomy): Eukaryota > Viridiplantae > Streptophyta > Magnoliopsida > Poales > Poaceae > Aegilops > Aegilops umbellulata. The sequence continues at coordinate 180,666,328 of CP136060.1, forward strand.
AATTTGTGATGGATACATCATCCGAATCCTCTGCCAAAGGACAATCCGGCGTCACTCCCATATAAGCCCCCGTCTTTATGGCAGGGTCTAGAACCTGGCTGTTGGGAGTGTGACCGGCAGGACCCCCCGACATAGTCCGGCGAACGCTTTTCCTGATAAGGCACAAACGGACAATGTCACAGTTGGATGTCACTGCCAAGGGGCATATTTACAAAGCCATACCTCTTTGATGAAGGCTCGGTCATGTCTTTGTTTGCCTTCCTCTTCGAAGGCTTGCCCGGCGTGGGCGTCGCTCTCTTTGAGTTGCCTCTAGTGTAGCATGGCGCACTGAACGCCTCCCCTTTGGAGCACGAGACAGTGCAGTGGGTGAGGCAGAATGTGGAAGCTCTTTCAGAGGAGATGTCTCCTGATTACTTACGTGTAAGGCAGGGAGAGGACCTGGATAGTCGGCGGTGATGGCCACTTCCGTGCCGTCATACCTCGCCTGGTAGAACACCCCATCCTCGAGCTCCATGAATATGTCTGATTCCTCTTCGAATCCGGGGTCAAGGTATCGGTTGTGGTCCTCTGGCTGTAGGGCGGGGTTGTGAAGCCCCTTGGTGATCTTTCGCCATTCCTGTTACAAATGGACGGATTAATGTTCATTAAAAGTGACTCAAGGAGTAGATTGAGTACAGTAGTGGGATTGGAACTCACCCATCTAGGAGGATTGTACATGGAAAATCCATCTCGGCGCTTAATACGAATGAATTCCTCTTTCTCCCCTTTGAATAGTTCGGCCAATATTTTGGCCAAAGTGGCGGGGGTTTCCGGACCCTTCCGACCGCAGCTGGAGGTGTCATCTTCCCCATTATAGTGCCACATGGGAAGCCCTCTGTATTGGAGTGGCTGAACCCCTCGTACTATGGAAGTCGCCATTACCTCTACTATTGATAATCTGGACTGGGCAAGCGTCTTTATCTTTCTCATCAAATGACGGACTTCTGCGCTATCTTCCTCCTCGAGGCTCCGAGGATGCCAGCTGTGGCGTTTCTTCAATGGAACACTTGTAAATTCGGGAAGACCCATTCGGACAGGGTCGGGAAGGGCGACGTCCTTGATATAGAACCATTCAGAAGGCCACTCTTCGGCGTGCAGGATAGGTATCCGGTCCCAGCGATGCGCCATACCTCGGCTCCGCCCACTTCAAATATTGATCCCTCTTGGTTACGAGGGACGAGGCAGAATAGCTTCCTCCATAATTCAAAATGGGCCTCACAACCCAGGAATAGCTCACAAAGAGCAACATAACCCGCGATGTGCAGGATGGAGGCAGGAGTGAAATTGTGCAATTGGAGGCCATAATACTCCAGAAGTCGTCGGAGGAACGGGTGGATTGGAAATCCAACGCCTCTCAACAAGTAGGGAACGAAGCACACTCATTCCCCCTGGATGGATTGGGGAAATTCTCCGCCTGAGCCCCGCCGTTGAAGGAAGTCAATCCTTCTCGAACGGGGACTAGATCCACGGGGGGAAGAAATCCCTGTGTCTACAGCTTCACTAGCTGACTGTGGGATACAGAACATTTCTCCCAATTGCCTTTTTCGGGGCCCTGGGGACGGTGGGAAGAGCTGGGAGCACTAGCGATGTTGCAATGGTTTCTCCTAGTGAGCTCTGAGGATCCCTCGCTTGGTGTGGAATGGATCTAAAGATCCCAATCTCTTTAAATAGACACCTTTCTTATATGGTCAGGGTGATATGTGCAAAAATACCCCGACCTCTCGTATTTGCTCGACACGTGGAAGCTGAAGTCATGAAGGCGTGGAAGCCGACGGGCATGACATTGAATGGAAAGCTGAATACTGCTCTTTAAGTCAGGTACTTTGAAGTATTTGAAGAAGGAACCCGCCTTGCAATGACAAAGACAATCTGCGCGCCTGACACCTCGTCATTGAAGCCTGGTTCAGGGGCTACTGAGGGAGTCCTAGATTAAGGGGTCCTCGGGCGTCCGGACTATGGTACGTGGGCCGGACTGATGGGCTATGAAGATAGAAGACCGAAGACTCTCTCCCATGTCCGGATGGGACTCTCCTTGGCGTGGAAGGAAAGCTTGGCACCCTGATATGAAGATTCCTTTCTCTGTAACCGACTTTGTACAACCCTAGTCCCCTCCGGTGTTTATATAAACCGGAGGGCTTAGTCCGTAGAGGCAATCATAATCATAGTCATACAGGCTAGACATTTAGGGTTTTAGCCATTACGATCTCGAGGTAGATCAACTCTTGTAATACTCATATTCATCAAGATCAATCAAGCATGAAGTAGGGTATTACCTCCATAGGGAGGGCGCGAACCTGGGTAAACATCGTGTCCCCCGTTGTCGGTGTCAAAACCAGCGGATCTCGGGTAGGGGGTCCCGAACTGTGTGTCTAGGCGGATGCTAATAGGAGACAAGGGACACAATGTTTTTACCCGGGTTCGGGCCCTCTCGATGGAGGTAAAACCCTACTCCTGCTTGATTAATATTGATGATATGGGTAGTACAAGAGTAGATCTACCACGAGATCAGAGAGGCTAAACCCTAGAAGCTAGCCTATGGTATGATTGTTGTTCTGTCCTACGGACTAAAACTCTCCGGTTTATATAGACACCGGAGAGGGCTAGGGTTACACAGAGTCGGTTGCAACGGAAGGAGATCTTCATATCCATATCGCCAAGCTTGCCTTCCATGCCAAGGAAAGTACCATCCGGACACGGGGCAAAGTCTTCAATCTTGTATCTTCATAGTCTAAGAGTCCGGCCAAAGGTTATAGTCCGGCTATCCGGACACCCCCTAATCCAGGACTCCCTCAGTAGCCCCTGAACCAGGCTTCAATGACGACAAGTCCGGCGTGCAAATTGTCTTCGGCATTGCAAGGCGGGTTCCTCCTCCGAATACTTCGTATAAGATTTTGAACACAAGGATAGTGTCCGGCTCTGCAAAATAAGTTCAACATATTTCCATAGAGAGAATAATATGTACACAAATCTAATCTGCTGACGTACTCCGTAGTGTGACATCACACCACGGCCAAGTCTTTATTCAAATCATTTTACTGTCCCACCTTAGTGCGTTTAGCGAGGCGGTTTCCTTGGCACGCCTTGTCAAAGCAGAGATCGTGTCCCCTTATTCCGGGATTCTCATCAATACGGGCGTGGGTAACCCAACCACGCCATTGATTACGACGCTCGGGAGATAAGCGAGTTTTACCAGGCTGGTGGGGGTACGCAGTTTCATCCGCCCATATAAGGGGATAAGGATCCACCTTTTCACCTACGCCTTCTTCCTCCTTTGCTCATCCATTTTCGCACACAAGAGCTCCAACGCCCAAGTCCGCATTCCCCACCTCAACCTTCTCTAGCCATGTCCGGAGCGGGAGGCAAGTGGATGGTCTCCTCCGTCACGGAGGGACACATCAAAAAGCTGAGGAAGGCCGGATACTTGTTTGACGACATCGCGCACCGGCTCCCAGAAGAGGGGCAGCTCATCCCCACCCCTAGGCCCCATGATAGGGTGGTGTTCCTCACCCATTTCCTCCGTGGACTAGGTTTACCTCTCCACCCATTTCTCCGGGGGTTCATGTTCTACTACGGCCTGGATTTCCATGATCTGGCCCCGAACTTCATCCTCAACATCTCGGCGTTCATCATCGTGTGCGAGGCCTTCCTCTACATCCAGCCCCACTTCAGCTTATGGATGAAGACCTTCAATGTGAAGCCGAAGGTAGTGGGCGGCCACCAGGCGGAGTTCGGAGGCGCCATGGTGGGCAAGATGCCCAACGTCCTATGGCTCGTGGGCTCTGAGGGAGTCCTGGATTAGGGGGGTGTTCGGATAGCCGGACTATACCTTCAGCCGGACTCCAGGACTATGAAGATACAAGATTGAAGACTTCGTCCCGTGTCTGGAAGGATCTTTTCTTGGCGTGGAAGGCAAGCTAGGCGTGCGGATATTCAAGATCTCCTACCATTGTAACCGACTCTGTGTAACCCTAACCCTATCCGGTGTCTATATAAACCGGAGGGTTGTAGTCCGTAGGACAACCATCATCATACACAATCATACGATAGGCTAGCTTATAGGGTTTAGCCTCCTTGATCTCGTGGTAGATCTACTCTTGTACTACCCATATCATCAATATTAATCTAGCAGGAGTAGGGTTTTACCTCCATCGAGAGGGCCCGAACCTGGGTAAAATAAAGTGTCCCTTGTCTCCTGTTACCATCCGACCTTGACGCACAGTTCGGGACCCCCTACCCGAGATCCGCTGGTTTTGACACCGACATTGGTGCTTTCATTGAGAGTTCCTCTGTGTCGTCGCTTTTAGGCCCGATGGCTCCTTTGATCATCAACAACGATGAGGTCCAGGGTGAGACTTTCCTCCCCGGACAAATCTTCGTCTTCGGCGGCTTCGCTCTGCGGGCCAATTCGCTTGGTCGTCTGGAGCAGATCAAAAGCTACGCCCCTGGCCATCAAGTCAGGTTTGGAAGCTTAAACTACACGGCAGATATCCGCGGAGACTTGATCTTCGACGGGTTTGAGCCACAACCAGGCGCGCCGCACTACCTCGAGGGGCATGATATAGCTCTACCTTCGAATAGTGCCCTGGAGGCCGCACATGCACCGGCCCTGATCCTCGACTCGGAGCCCGCTGCGTTCTTGGAGGATGAACGGTTGGATGTCACCTCGGGGGCTGCGATCTTGAAGGCGATCGAGCCGAACGCCAGCCCCGTACTCTGCACGGCCCATGACTCCAAGGAGCCGGATTCTTCTCCGAACTCCGGGCCTCCCGTGCCCCTGCCGATCGAATCCGATTGGGCGCCTATAATGGAGTTCACCGCTGCGGACATCTTTCAGCACTCACCTTTCGGTGATATCCTGAATTCTCTCAAGTCTCTCTCTCTATCAGGAGAGCCCAGGCCGGACTATGGTCTGCGAAGTTGGGATTCGGACGACGAAGAAATTCAAAGCCCACCCACCACCCACTTAATAGCCACTATCGATGATTTAACCGACATACTTGACTTCGGCTCCGAAGACTTCGACGGTATGGACGACGAAGGAGGAGACGAACAAGAACCAGCGCCTGTAGGGCGCTGGACCGCCACCTCGTCATATGACATATATATGGTGGACGGTCCAAAGGATGGAGATGGCGATGGAACAGCGGAGGATGACACCTCGAAAAAACAGCCAAAACGCCGGCGTCAACGGCGCCGCTCTAAATACCGCCACAGCAGAAACGGTGATTCCGGCACGGGAGATAATACTACCCCGGATAGCGTCGAAGAACACCAAATCCAGCAAGATTCGGCGTAGGAAGATGGAGAAGCCAGCCCTCATGAGAGAGCGGCAGAGCGAGAGGTTGAGGATGATAACTACATGCCTCCCTCCGAAGACGAGGCAAGCCTCGACGACGACGAATTCGTCGTACCATCAGACCCCGCCGAACAAGAGTGTTTTAAACGCAGGCTTCTAGCCACGGTGAACAGCCTAAAGAAAAAGCAGCAACAGCTTAGAGCTTATCAAGATTTGCTAGCTGACAGATGGACTGAAGTCCTTGCGGCCCAAGAGTATGAACTTGAGCGCCCCTCCAAAAACACCTACATTACAAATGCATGACATGGCAGATCGGCCACCTCGCGGCCGCGACAGAGAGGCCTGTCGAACCTCTAAACAAGCCATGCCCCGGTGCCGCTCAACTAAGGCACGGGAAAATGAGCTAGACCTGCGAGACATACTGGAGGATAAAGCAAGGCAAACAAGATCGATCTATGGATCGCGCAGACGCCCGACGACACGTGATGATCTTCACTCCGGACACAATAAATCCGGCCGGGCCGAACACAACAGGCATAGCTCTTCCGAGCCGCGTCGTGACATAGCCCAGTACAGGGGCGCCGCACACCCACTATGCTTCACAGATGAAGTAATGGATCATAAAATCCCAGAGGGTTTCAAACCCGTCAACATCGAGTCGTACGATGGTATGACAGATCCGGTAGTACGGATTGAGGATTATCTCCTTCACATCCACATGGCACGTGGCGATGATCTACACACCATCAAATATCTACCCCTTAAGCTCAAGGGACCATCCCGGCACTGGCTTAACAGCCTACCAGCGGACTCAATCAATTCTTGGGAACACCTGGAAGCCGCATTCCTCGACAACTTCCAGGGGACCTATGTGCGGCCACCGAACGCCGACGACCTAAGCCACATAATTCAGCAGCCAGAAGAATTGGCCAGGCAATTCTAGACACGGTTCCTAACAAAGAAAAATCAGATAGTCGATTGTCCGGACGAGTGGCTTGCCCGGCACCTGGGACAGGAAAAGCCGAAATCTATGGCAGCCCTCACGACACTCATGACCCGCTTTTGCGCGGGCGAAGATAGCTGGCTAGCTGGCAGCAACAACTTATCGAAGAACCCTGGTAATTCGGATACCAAGGACAAAAGCGGCAGGACACGTCGAAATAAGCAAAAGCACCGCGTTAGCAGCGACATCAATGAGGATACGGCAGTAAATGCCGGATTCAGAGGCTATAAATCCGGTCAGCGGAAAAAGCCATTTAAAAAGAATACCCAGGGCCCGTCCAGTTTGGACCGGATACTCGACCGCTCGTGCCAGATTCATGGCACCCCCGAAAGGCCAGCCAATCACACCAACAGGGATTGTTGGGTGTTCAAGCAGGCAGGCAAGTTAACAGCCGAACACAAAGACAAGGGGCTGCATAGCGACAACGAGGAGGAGCCCAGGCCGCCGAACAACAATGGACAGAAGGGGTTTCCCCCACAAGTGCGGACGGTGAACATGATACACTACTAGGAAAAGGATTATAGATGGAATTGACACTAATGGCGCACCAGACATGTGGTGCGCCATTACTATATACTAATGGCGCACCATGTGTTGGTACGCCATTAGTGTCCAAATACTAATGGCGCACCACATCCGCGATGCGCCATTAGTAAAAAAAATCAATTTTTTTCAAAACTACTAATGGCGCACGTGGGAGTGGTGCGCCATTACTAGTTGAACTAGTAATGGCGCACCACATCCACGGTGCGCCATTAGTAAAAAAAATTTAAATTTTTTTTATTTTTTTTCAAAACTACTAATGGCGCACCGTGGGAGTGGTGCGCCATTAGTAACTTTGCCTCCACTTCCACAGAATGCACCCCCCCTGTGGATCGCCTTTTCAGTTTTAAAAAAAATAAAAGAAAATGGTGAAAATGTCAAAAAAATAAAAGAAAATAAGTTTCCCATGTGATATGTGGTCTAGTTGTTGGGAAAATTTGCAAATATGAATTTCGACTTCATTTGCAAAATCTCTCGAGAATTTGTAAAATTGGGCATAACTTTTGCATACTAACTCGGATGAAAAAGTTTTTTATATGAAAAATCATCTACTCGAAAAGTTACATCCGAATGTAACCGGGGGGACCCCGTTAAACATTTTCAAAATCCTAAAAAACCCAACAGAAAAAAGATACGGGGCTTTTAAGATCTCGAGAGGCAAAAAATTCAAAAAAAATCAAACTTACTAATGGCGCACCTGCCCATGGTGCGCCATTAGTATCTTCCCGCCTTCAAAATTCAAAATAAGTCAAAAAAATAAAAAAAAGAGTTACTAATGGCGCACCTGCCCATGGTGCGCCATTAGTATCTTCCCGCCTTCAAAATTCAAAATAAGTAAAAAAAGTAAAAAAAAGTGTTACTAATGGCGCACCTGCCCATGGTGCGCCATTAGTATCTTCCCGCCTTCAAATTTCAAAATAAATCAAAAAAATAAAAAAAAGTTAGTAATGGCGCACCTGGCCACGGTGCGCCATTACTATGTCGTATATATGGCTGGGCGCACCTCCTCCACTCCACCTCTCCTCCACTCCATCTCCTCCTCTCCTACACTCCATCTCCTCCTCTCCTCTCCTCCACTCCATCTCCTCCTCTCCTCCACTCCATCTTCCCTTCTATCCTCCACCATACTACCTCCTCCTCTCCGGCGACCTCCTTCTCCTCTTCGGCGACCTCCTCCTCCTCTCCGGTGACCTCCTCCTCCTCTCCGGCGACCTCCTCCTCTCCGGGAACCTCCTCCTCCCTCCTCTCCTCCCCTCCCCTCCCCTCACGGTTTCTCCTCCCTCCTCTCCAGTGAGCTCCTCCTCCCTCCTCTCCTCCCATTCCCTCATGGTTTCTCCTTCCTCCTCTCCGATGCTTCGGTGAACTCCTCTCCGGCGACCTCGTCCTCCTCTCCGGCGATGTAGGCGAGCGCCTCTCCGGTGACCTCCTCCTCCTCCTCTCCGGCGAACTCCTCTCCGGCAAAAGAACACGGCAAAAGAACGTACAAGATCCAAAAACAGGAACAAAATTTGAAATAATATCGTGCCAAAAAACGAGCAAAAAAAAACTAGCAAAAATGGGCAAAAAAATCACGATCCAGATCCAAATTCAAAATTCAAAAATAGCAATGGCGCACGGTGGGGGTTAGACGGTGCGCCACTACAATTTTCCCGCCTTCAAAATTCAAAAATACTAATGGCGCACCGTGGCCTATACTAATGGTGCACCAGTGGCCTATACTAATGGCGCGCCGTGGCCTATACTAATGGCGCACCAGTGGTGCGCCATCAGTATACCAGATACTAATGGCGCACAAGTGGTGCGCCATTAGTAAAAAATACTAATGGCGTGCTAGTAATGGCGCACCAGTGATGCGCCATTAGTAGGCAAAACTGGTGCGCCATTAGTAGGCCTTTTCGTAGTAGTGATATACGCGACCCACATTCCCAAGAGGGAGCGGAAGGATGCGCTACGGGACGTATACGCGATGGAGCCAGTCGCCCCAAAGTTCAACCCATGGTCCTCCTGCCCGATCACTTTTGATCGAAGAGACCACCCCACTAGCATCCGTCACGGTGGTTTTGCCGCATTGGTTCTTGACCCAATCATTAACGGATTTCATCTCACAAGAGTCCTCATGGACGGCGGCAGTAGCCTGAACCTGCTTTATCAGGATACAGTGCGGAAAATGGGCATAGATCCATCAAGGATCAAGCCCACAAGGATGACCATTAAAGGCGTCATACCAGGTGTAGAGGCCAATTGCACAGGCTCGGTAACACTTGATGTGGTCTTCGGATCTCCGGATAACTTCCGAACCGAAGAGTTAATCTTCGATATAGTCCCGTTCCGCAGTGGCTATCACGCCCTGCTCGGACGAACCGCATTCGCTAAATTCAATGCGGTTCCGCACTACGCATATCTCAAGCTCAAGATGTCAGGCCCTCGAGGAGTAATTACGGTCAACGGAAACACAGAACGCTCCATCCGTACAGAGGAGCACACGACGGCCCTCGCAGCGGAAGTACAAAGCAGCCTTTCAAGGCAACTCTCCAGTCCGGCCGTTAAAAAGCCGGACAATGCAAAGCGCGCCCGGAGTAACCTGCAACAAGACCGCCTGGCACGTTCGGAGCAAGCGTAGCAATACGGCCCCAACCCCAGCCATCGGAACATAGCGGAGCTAGTACCTCGAGTACACAATTACGCCCTCGAAATTCCATGGGCACAGGGGGAGGGGCACATTAATGGCATGCTTACAATACAGTGTCAAACGTACTAGGTGCTGCCGGATTCTTTTTTACTTTCAGGACTCCACACTCTGGATAACCTGTTCGGCTTTGCTGCCGCACAGACGATGCAAGACCCAGGAAAGCAGACAAAGCTACGCCGCATTACAGAACTCTCAGGTGGTCTCTATTTCGAGCGATATATCTGTTTCTAAATTCCGCAGCCTGCGCCTGGTCAGGACATGTTAAATAGTCTAATATCTTTTTTGCTTATCGCACTACTTGTATCGTTCGGCTTTGATAAATAGCCTCTCTATAAACAATGCATAGCTTTTCGCCTATTTTTTGCATTGTCCTCTTTTAATATATATGTTCATTAAAAAAACATGATCGCAACCGTACACCATGGTAAGGCAAAACACGCCAGGGGCTTCATTACTCTTCTATCTGGTGTGAGAAGTCCGTACACTTTCACAAGTGCGGCACCCCGAACTTATTGCACTATATGCATCGGCTCCGAATCATGATTTTGGTCACATGTTGGGTTTGCCCGGCTCCTATGTTTTGGTGCCTTACGTTCCGCTATATCGGCTAAGGTAGCACTAGGAGAACCACTGCGATTGTGCCCCAGTTCAGGTGGGTTAAGCACCTCAGTGGAGAAAGCTAAAACAGACTGTCATGATAAGGCGTGAGACCGGTCGCTGTTCGAGAGGTTTTTCGAGTCCTTAAAGACTTATGACGCTTCGAGCGAGGAGCTGGCTATGTCCGGCCAAAGGCGTGGATAGCGCCCCGAATTCGGCCTTCCGAACTAGGGGCTTCGCCGAAATTTAAAATTATAATGTTCTATGGCTAAGTGAGAGTGTTCAAGCATTATAGTTTGATTGCCTGGTTCGTTGTGCTGAGCGCCTCCCTCGAAGGACCCAACTATGGGAAAAAGAGCCCTCATGTTTATCCCGAACACCCCAGCACTAGTGGCATGGGGGTAGAAGCCGACGACTGGCCATCTCTCAATTTTTGATAAACGGCCGCACAGAAAATAATATTTTAAATTCAATAAGCATTGCTTAGCGCATATGAACAAGTTTTCAGCGCACATGATACAAACGAGCGAGTTCATTCAAATACTACATCTTTAGTACATTCATCCGCGACAAGGCGGGCTCCGGCAAGAACTTCCTTGTAGTAGTTCTCGGGCTTGCGATGCTCCTTCCCCGACGGCGGCCCGTCCTTCACCAGCTTCTCTCCGTCCAGCTTACCCCAGTGCACCCTTACACGGGCAAGGGCCCTCCGGGCACCTTCAATGCAGGCGGAGCGCTTGATGACCTCAAGCCGTGGACAGGCCTCCACCAGCCGCCGCACTAGCCCGAAATAGCTCCCAGGTAGCGCCTCTCCAAGCCACAGCCGAACTAGTAAGCCCTTCATGGCCTGTTCGGCCGCCTTGTGGAGCTCGACCAGCTGTTTCAGCTGATCGCTCAAAGGCACAGGGTGTCCGGCCTCAGAATACTGAGACCAGAACACACTCTCCGTCGAGCTGCCCTCTTCAGCTCGGTAGAATGCGGCGGCGTCGGATACGCTGCGGGGAAGATCGACGAACGCCCCTGGAGAAATCCGGATTCGAGTAAGTAACAGGTAGTTTACTTTTATATTCCTACTTTGCATTGAGAATGCCTTACCCGTTGCTATCTTTTTCACCTCCTCCAATTCTTGGAGGGCCTTTTGGGCTTCGGCCTTGGCACTCTTGGCGGTCTCAAGGGCCGACGCGAGCACGGATGCTTGCGCTCTTGACTCAAGCTCCAAACTCTCATGTTTTTTCATGAGAGCTTGCAGCTCTTGCTGCACCTCGCCGACCTGAACCCCAAGCCTTTCTCGCTCGGCGCGCTCCTCGGCCGTTTTCTTTCCGGCCTCATCCAGCGCCCGCTTTAGGGTTGCCACCTCGGTTGTGGCCCCTACAATAAGCAGTACAATCCTGTTATTTCTTTCTGCAATCAAGCCTCTCTATAGGCACCTTTTTTCTGTTTTTAGGGTATTTCTTACCTTCTTTCTCCTCGAGCTGTCGTTTGGCAAGGCCGAGCTCTTGCTCGGTCCGCCCGAGGTCCTTTTTAAGGACATCCACCTGCGCAGTCAGTGCGGCGGTGGACAGCAGCGAAGCCTGCATACGCATATTTGACTTTTTGTTGTTAGACTCCTGCGAAAATTACTAGATCCTCTATTCAGCTTTTCTTTCCGAACACCGAATAGAGCATCAGGGGCTACTGTCTATGCGGTAAATAATTTGACATATTTTTACTTACCTCGAAGCCTGTTAGAAGGCTAGCGCAAGCTTCAGTCAGTCCGCTCTTGGCGGACTGAACCCTTTGGATCACCGTACTCATAACAGTATGGTGCTCCTCGTCGATGGCGGCGCCCTTAAGCACCTCCAGCAGATTGTCCGGCGCCTCTGGTTGGACGGAGGTCGCCGGCTCAGATGGCTTACTCCTCTCGGAAGGAGTTCGCCCACCGCGGACCAGGACAGTCGAGTCCGGCTCGGTGTCCGGCACAAAGCCGGACTTGGAGCCCTGGGGGGTTTCATCCCCTTTACTCCTGGGGTCCGGAGGATTGCCTTGCGGCTCCTCCAGGACTATCTCCTCCAGCCCTGGAGCTTGGCGGGACGCCACTTCGGCGTCGTCCGCCCTACAGGGGGAGACAGCGGGCGGAAACGAGTTCACGTCCGACGAATCCAGGGAGCCGCTCGACGAATCGTCGAGTTCGGCCTGGGGCGGGCTGCATAAATTACGAGCGATATTAGGGAAAGCCGCGCATTAAAAGAATATCATGAGTCACTCTAGTATATAAATACTTACGATTTTGCCGTACGCTTGGTTCTGTACGGCCGCTCCTCCCCGCCCTCTTCGGCGTCGTGGGAGTAGTCCGGCGGAGGGGTCTTCCTTTTCCTCGACCCCTGGGCCTCCCCCGTTGGGGTGGCCTTCTTATTCTTTTCTCCCCTCGCTGGGGGGCAGAGCTTTCTTGTTCCTCCTCCTCGTTTTCACGAGAGGAGAGCGACGCGGACTCGTCAGATGACGAGTCCGACACCACCATGTTGCGGGAACTTTTTCAAGTCCCGGTGGTTTTCTTCTTCTTGGCCTTCTTCTCCGGCACCACATAAGGTGCCGGAGCCATCAGCTTCACCAAGAGAGCTAGGGCTGGGTCTTCGGGCAGGGGAGCCGGACAGTTAATTGGTCCGGACATAGCCTACCAAGCCTGTCAAAGGTAAAGGGAGTTTAGATCCGCATAGAGTTAATCTATGAAGAAGAGCTTAACAAACCTATCAAAGGTATAGATAGCTCACCTCGTTGGCATGACGCTGCGAGCTGTATCCGCGGTCCTCGGAAGCGGATGTGGGGGACTCGGCGCCTTTGGTCAGCACCTTCTAGACGTCCTCATACGTCGTGTCGAAGAGCCTACCGAGGGTTTGGTGCTGCGCCGGGTCGAATTCCCACAAAGTAAAATCCCGTTGTTGGCACGGGAGGATCCGGCGAACGAGCATGACCTGGATCACATTGATCAGCCAGATTGGCTTGTTCACCAGGGACTAGATGCACATTTGCAACCTAGTCACTTCTTCCTCGTTGCCCCATGACAGGCCCGTCTCTTTCCAGGACATGAGCCGCGTGGGGGGTCCGGATATGAACTCGGAGGCTGCGACCCATTCCGGATCGCGTGGCTCGGTGATGTAAAACCACCCGGCCTGCCACCCCTTTAGGGACTCCACACAGGAGCCATCAAACCAGAGGACGTTGGCCATCTTGTCGACCATAGCGCCTCCGCACTCCGCCTGGGTGCCGGACACCACCTTGGTCTTGACATTAAAGGTCTTGAGCCAGAGGCCGAAGTGCGGGTGGACGCGGAGAAAGGCCTCACACACGACGATAAACACCTAGATGTTGAGGACAAAGTTTGGGGCCAGATCGTGGAAATCCAGACCGTAGTAGAACATGAGCCCCCGGACAAATGGGTGAAGTGGAAAGCCCAGTCCGCGGAGGAAGTGGGGAAGAAAAACTACCCTCTCATGGGGCCCTGGGGTAGGAAGAAGCTGCCCCTTCTCAGGAAGCCGATGCGGGATGTCCTTGGACAAGTATCCGGCTTTCCTTAGCTTTTTTACTTGGGCCTCCGTAACGGAGGAGGCCATCCACTTGCCTCCCACTCCGGACATTATTGGAGAAGGTTGAGGAAGGAAGAGCGGACTTGGGCGCTGGAGCTTGAGTGTGCGAGAGATGGATTGGCAAAGGAGGAAGAAGGCGTAGGTTAAAAAGGTGAATCCTTATCCCTTTATACAAGCGGGTGCGGTTAGGCATCCCCACCTACCTAATAAAACTCACTTGCCTCCCAAGCACCGTGGTAAATGGCGCGGTTGGGTTACCCACGTCCGTATTGTTGAGAATCCCGTTAAAAGGGGCACACGATCTCTGCTTTGACAAGACGTGCCAAGGAAACCACCTCGCTAGACACGCTGAGGTGGAACAATGAAAACAATTTATACAAAGAGCTTGGCCGCAGTGTTATGATGCACTGCGGAATACGTCAGCAGATTTGATTTGTGTTAATATTATTCTCTATATGGCAATATGTGGAAACTTATTTTGCAGAGACGGACACTATTTTTGGTGTTTGTAATCTTCTTGAAGAACTTGGAGGAGGAACCCGCCTTGCAATGCCGAAGACAATCTGCGCGCCGGACTCGTCGTCATTGAAGCCTGGTTCAGGGGCTACTGAAGGAGTCCTGGATTAGGGGGTGTTCGGATAGCCGGACTATACCTTCAGTCGGACTCCAGGACTATGAAGATACAATATTGAAGACTTCGTCCCGTGTCCGGAAGGATCTTTTCTTGGCGTGGAAGGCAAGCTAGGCGTGCGGATATTCAAGATCTCCTACCATTGTAACCGACTCTGTGTAACCCTAACCCTATCCGGTGTCTATATAAACCGGAGGGTTGTAGTCTGTAGGACAACCATCATCATACACAATCATACCATAGGCTAGCTTCTAGGGTTTAGCCTCATTGATCTCGTGGTAGATCTACTCTTGTACTACCCATATCATCAATATTAATCTAGCAGGAGTAGGGTTTTACCTCCATCGAGAGGGCCCGAACCTGGGTAAAATAAAGTGTCCCTTGTCTCCTGTTACCATCCGACCTTGACGCACAGTTTGGGACCCCCTACCCGAGATCCGCCAGTTTTGACACCGACAGGCTCCTTCGTGGAGACCATAAAGGGGTGGCAATCGGGGTGGTTCTACATCACCGAGCCACGTGACCTTGAATGGGTCGCAGCCCCCGAGTTCCGATCCGGAGCCCCTATGCGGCTCACCTCCTGGAAAAAGAAGGGCCTGGCATGGGGCAGTTCGGAAGAGGTGACCGGACTCCAAACATGTTTCCGGATCCTGGTGAGCAAGAAGCTCAAGCTAGTCAACGTAGTCCAGGTTATGCTCATCCGCCGGATCCTCCCATGTCAACAACGGGCCTTCAATTTATGGGAGTTCGACTCGGCCCAGCACCGAACTATGATCCGGCTCTTCGACACAATGTACGAAGATGCCTGGAAGGTGCTATTCAAGGGCGCCGAGGCTCCCGCATCCGCTACCGAGGATCGCGGATTTAGCGCGCAGCGTCAAGCCAGCGCGGTAAGCTGTTTTTACTTACAGGATATTAGCCTTTCATAGTTTGACTCTATGCGGGATCTAAAATCCCTTACCTTTGACAGGATTGATAGGAGACATCCGGGCAGATCAGTTGTCTGTCTCCCTTGCCCGAAGACCCAGCAGACGCTCATTTTGCAAAGCTGCTTGTTCCGGACCCCTATGTGGTGCCGGAGAAGAAGGCCAAGAAGAAGGCCACGGAAACCCGGAAGAGTTCCCGACGCCTGGTGGAATCGGACTCATCGTCCGATGACTTCGAGGCGGACTCCCCCAGCGGGGGGGGGGGGGGGAGAAAAGGAAGGTCGCCCCAACTGGCGAGGCCAGAGGCTCCAAGAAAGGAAGGACCCTCCCTCCGGACTACTCCACCAATGCCGACGACGACGAAGAGGAGTGGTCACACAGGGCCAAGCCCCTGGCAAAATCGTAAGTGTTCGGATACCAAAATGACTCATGGCGTTCCTTTATTGCATAGCTTTTCCTAACGCCGAATATATTTATGCAGTCTGCCCAAAGACCGGCTCGACGTGTCGTCGAGCGGTTCCCTGGATTCGTCAGATGTGAACAACACTTCACTTCCGGCCGCCTCCTCCCCTCACCTTACGGATAATGTCGAGGTGTTGTCCTAGGAGGCTCCAGGCCAGGAGGAGGTGGTCCCGGAGGCGCCGCAAGGCGACCTCCCGGACTCCAGGTGCCAAGGGGACAAAACTCCCGAGGGCTCCAAGTCCGGCCCCAGGCCGGACACCGCACCGGAACCTTCAAAGGTTCCGGAGTCCAGCAGGCGGCCCCCTAAGAAGAAGGGCAAGCCTACGATGCCGGTGACCTCCGCCCAACCGGAGGCACCGGATAACTTGCTGGAGGTGCTTAACGGCGCCTCCATCGATGAGGAGCACCGCACTATTATGAGTGTGGTGATTTAGAAGGTTCAGTCTTCCAAGAGCGGGCTGACCGAAGCCTGTGCGAGCCGGTTGACAGGCTTTGAGGTATGTCAATAATATGTAAAAATATTACCGCATAGACAGTAGCCCCTGATGCTCTGTTTGGCGTTCGGAAAGAAAAGCCGAATAGAGGATCTAATAACATTCGTAGGAGTCTAACAGAATTAAGTCAATATGCGTACGCAGGCTTCGCTGCTGGCCTCTGCCGCACTGACTGCGGAGGTGGATGCACTGAAGCAGAGCCTCGAGCGGTCCGAGCAAGAGCTCGGCCTTGCCAAGAAGGAGCTCGGGGAAAAAGAAGGTATGTAATAGCTTGTGAAGTATAATATAAAAATATGCAGTTGCAAAAAATGAAAGGATCGCTATTGGTGCCATAGGGGCCACGACTGAGGTGGCGACCCTTAAGCAAGCGTTGTCCGAGGCCGAAAAGAAGGCGGTCGCGGAGCGCACCAAGCGGGAGAAACATGAGGCACGGGTTGGCTAGGTGCAGCAAGAGCTACAGGCTCTCGTGAAAAAACATGAGAGTTTGGAGCTTGACTCAAAGACGCGAGAGTCCGAGCTCGCGGCGGCCCTTGAAAGCGCCAAATCTGCCAAGGCCGAAGCCCAGAAAGCCATCCAGGAAGTTGAGGCGATGAAGAAGATAGCGGCGGGTAAGGCATTCTTTATGCAAAACAAGCACGTGAAAGTGAATTACTTGTTACTTACCCGAGTTCGGAGCTCTCCAGGAGCATTCAAGGATTTGCCCCGTAGCGTGTCGGATGCCGCCGCTTTCTACCGAGCCGAGGAGGGCAGCTCGACGGAGAAGGTGCTCTGGTCTCAGTACGCTGAGGCCGGACACCCGGTGCCTTTGAGAGACCAGTTGAAGTTGCTGGTCGAGCTCCACAAGGTGGCCGAACAGGCCATGAAGGGCTTTATAATTCGGCTATGGCCTGGAGAGGCCCTGCCTGGGAGCTACTTCGGGCTGGTGAGGCGGCTAGTGGACGCCTGTCGAAGGCTTGAAGTCATCAAGCACTCCGTCTGCATCGAGGGTGCCCGTAGGGCGCTTGCCAGTGCTAAAGTGCACTAGGGCAAGTTGGATGCTGTGAAGCTTGTGAAGGACGGGCCGCCGCCGGGCAAGGAGCATCGCCACCCCGAGATGTACTATGAGGGCGTCCTGAAGGGTGCCCGCCTTATGGCGGACGAGTGTTCAAAAGATGTAATATTTGAGTGAAACTTGTTCGCTTTATCCTGTGCGCTGAAAACTTGTTCATGTGCGCTATGCAACGCTTGTTTAATTTAAAATATTACCTTCTATGCGGCCGTTTATTAAATTTGAGAGATGGCGAGTCGTCGGCTTCTGCCCCCATGCCACGAGTGCTGGGGTGTTCGGGATAAACCTGAGCACTCTTTTTCCCATTCTTGGGTCCTTCGAGGGAGGTGCTCAGCACAACGAACAAGGCAATCGGACTATAATGCGTTATCACTCTCACTTAGCCAGAGAATTCTATAATTTTAAATTTCGGTGTCGGTGTACTAAAGTAGGGGTACCTTAGTACCCCGAACTTGTGCACGAGCGGTAGTAGCATCCCGCGGCAAGGCTTGCCAGGGGAGCGACAAGAGTCTCCACGGCCCTTTCTGGGCCGGATGGAGGCCAAGTGATCGAGCCGAGAAGACCAAGCCCCGGCAAGAGGAGCTTGCCGGGCCAAGAAGGCGAGGTCCGGCAAGAGGAGCTTGCCGGGCCAAAGCAACAAGGCCCCGACAAGAGGAGCTTGCTGGGACGACTAAGCCGAAGCACCAAGGCCCCAGCGGGGGGAGCTCGCCGGGACGGCCGAGCCAAGGCACACCAAGAGAAGCCCGCCGCGGGGCTCTGCGCACCTCGGCAAGGCCTGACGAGCGGCAAGCTCTCAGGTGCGGCAAGACAACCACCGCGGCAAGCCACTTGCCGCGGCAAACCACCACCTCAGGCATGCGCTCCAGCTCACCTGCCCACGCGTCACTCTGGAGCTTCCCCGGAGACACGTGGCGGGGCGCCGCGCAACCTGGGGTGCGCGCATGGCATGCGACGTTGGCGGAGTCGCCCCCGTGGCAAGCGGTGGCATCCCTAACGGTCCGCCTCGGCACTGTTCAGGCGATCCAGACGGGCATTTAATGCCTTTGTCCCCCACCGTCAGAGTTAGGTGCGATAGCACTGTGCGGCCACTATTCGCACAGTTCCTTGCCATTTTTACCCTCACCTGCGTCGCTACCTGTGGGAAACCCCTTAGCGTATAAAAGGAGGCCCATGCGCATGTAGAGTGGGGGGGGGAACCCTAGGAGACCAGAGAGAAAAGGAGGAGGGGAGGACACCCAGTAGACCCTCATCTACGTCCAGCTCCAACTTACTGTAGCTTCTTGCGCTCCAGAGCAAGAACTCGAATCAACTAGACAAGCAGCAGTAGGGTTTTACGCATCCATGCGGCCCGAAGCTGGGTAAAATCGTTGTGTGTGTGTGTCGCCTCGATCTGCTCTTTGTGCAACCTCCGCCCCCCGCCGAACCGACAAGGGGCTCCGTCCCCATAGGTGCTCGTGGAGGCCGATATCCCCCGACATCTTTGGCGCGCCAGGTAGGGGGCGCGTCGAGGTCGTGCGAACCAGATTTGGCGACCACAGGTGAGCTCAGGTATGGCCAGGTACCTTTCCGCTCCAACCCGCGGAGCGGAGGCATTCCTCCTCACGGACTCGCGCACGGCCCTCCTCGAGTACCCACTCACGCAGAGTCCGGGCAAGAGCAGCTGCTCCTTGTGGAGGACCGCCTTCCGGCCGCTGAGCGAGTTTCTCGCCTCCAGCAAACTCTGCGCCGCTCCCGTAGCCGCAGAAGTTAGTGCCGGAAGTTGCGGGAAAGGCGACCTCGTTCTTCGGCGAGCCCAGGCCGCCAAGATCCAAACGAGTCGACGCCGACCGTGGGAGGGACCTTGCCAGCGCGGCCGTCGGAACCCGTTCCGTCGGCCACCCTCTCTCTGTCCAAGTCTTGCCGCAGTTGCATGTAATCCTTGGTAAGAGATGAGCGCAGATCCCAAGCATAGCTTATGTGCCCCGCACATCTTGTCGATTTCGTGCCTCTCCGCTTGGCGCATGCATTATTTGACACGATTGTGCAGCACTCGACTCCGGCAAGCGATGACAGGCCGCGGAGCCCCGAGCCTTCGTTATTCCCTTACCTCGAGAAGGGGGGGATGACAGGATGGGCTGGGCGTCGCCCGGAGAAGCTGCGCCTTGCCGGACTGCAAACGACAGAAAAGCTAAGTTGCCAAAGTTTGAGCAATTAAGCTCCTTTTTATCTTTAAGTTATCTTCCTCGAACGACCGAGCTTCGTATGGGAAACCTGTGCGCGGAGGGGCCGGCTCGTGGCTGGTTGCGCCCTTATTTCGTTTCGATTCCGCTCAACGACTTAAGTGTGCTACATCCCGAGTGGCGTCCTTACTTGTTTCGAGCTCGCTCGGCAGCTTGAGTGTGCCGCGACTGCAGTCGCCACGCTTACCTCGCCCTGAGCCTGCTCAACATTTAAGTGAGTTGCGCCAGCCGCGGCAAGGTTTCTTCCCGGTGGAGGCTCCGTCAGCGAGTTGCCGATGTCCCGCACTCGGCACCCGTGGCAAGGCGGAGGCTTGCGCCGACAAGTTCCTGGAAGCGTAGGGCGCGAACGTACGAAGCACAAGGTTGAACGAGGGAGATAACAGCGCAATGAACTGCCTAAGATAAAAGTTATATTTCGAAATGACTTGCCGCTGTTCTAATCAGCTGTTTCTATGGCATGCTCAGCAGCGACAAGAGAAGAAAAGAAAGAGGTGGGCGGCCTAATCCGCGCGGTCGCCCTCGACCCGCCTGATCCCGGCCACCCTTTCCACAATGGGGGTGACGAGGGCCCTGATCTCCGTCAGGTCGGCATCTTCCGGCAGGTGCCTGAGGACGTTGGTAAGCCTGATGGTGGGGTTGCGGAAGACGATCTTCACCAGCACCCTCTCGAGGGCCCCGGAGACAGCTTCCCGCGTCTCCTCGGCCAGCTGCTCCGGGATCATTTCCCGGAGATGCTGGAGCACCCCCACCAAGCCCTTGAAGAAGGAAGTGAGCTTGGCGCTCGGAGGGACGTTCTCGCCGGAGGGGTACTCGTGGCCCTCCATCCCCAGCAGCTTCAGCTCCTTGTCGATGGTGGTGGCGATGTCGACGAGGCCTTCGGTCCACCGCTCCACCGTCTCCTGGAAGGCGTTCTGGGTAACGGCGGCGCGCTTCAACAGCTCCTCGTTGCCAGCAACCTCCTTCCGCAAGGTCGCTTCCTGTCCCTTGGCGCTCTCCAGCGCCTTGGCCAGGGTGTCCAGCTTCAGCTCAAGGTCAGCCTTGGCATCCTTGGCGGCGTCGAGCTCCTGGATCTTCTCGGCGAAGTGGCCCTGCAGCTCGCCAAGGGTGTGAGCGCCCTTCTCGCGCTCCTGTTTGAGCGCAGCAAGCTCTTCGCCGCTCGCCTTGAGGTCGCTGGCGAGCTGCGCCACCCTCGTCTCCAGCTCCCCCTTGGCGACCTCGGCGGCCGCGGCAGCGTCCTGCGCTTCCCGCAGGGCCCCGCCAAGCGCCTGCTCGCGCGCGGCAACCTCCTCCTCGTGGCTGGCAAGGCTGGCCTTCTGTCGCACCAGTTCGCTTTCCCGCGCGGATAGCCCCGCAGCGGCAAGCCTCT
Organism: Aegilops umbellulata; assembly: GCA_032464435.1. NCBI lineage: Eukaryota > Viridiplantae > Streptophyta > Magnoliopsida > Poales > Poaceae > Aegilops > Aegilops umbellulata. Next base: position 180,687,198 of record CP136060.1, read on the forward strand.
GCTGCTCTTCGGCCTCTGCCTTCTCGAGGAGAAAGGCCGTCCGCGCCTCGTCGAGCAGCCTCCGCTCCTCCGCCAAGGACCGGAGAGCCTCCTGGTTGAGCTCCCGGAGCTCCCCGGCGCGCTTCTCCATGTCCGCGCCGGCCCACACGACGAGCGCCTCCTAGCGCTCCACCTTAGCCTGCCGGGCGCGGTAGAGCGACACAAGCTTCCGGAGCAGCCGCTCCTCCTCGGGTTCGCCACTGCTGGTGCTTGGCGTGTCGACCACTGTCAGCCCGACGGAGGCGAGCACTTCTCCGTCCAAGGCCTCCCCCTCGACCGGCGCCCTGGAGCTATGCTCGCAGGGGAGCCTGATGAAGACGCCATTGCCGGCCTTCAGGTAGGCACCCGCCGGGGGCTCCTCGAGGCCCGACGCGGCGGCAGCAGCGGGATCGCCGGACGGCGGAGTGCTTGACGCCCCTGCCTCCCCGGGGTCGTCGGCACGGTCGCCGGTCCCCTCGTCGTCTGCCCCCGCGGCGGCCTTGGCGGCTTCGGCCTCCCCGCCGCCCGAGGGGTCGCCGGTGCCGTCCGCCTCCTCGATGACGACGACGTCGTCGGCGTCGCCGCGCGCGCCCTCCTCGACGACGACCTCGGTCTCCATCGGGTCCGCGGTGGGCGGGTCTGATGGCCGGAAGAGGGGAGAAGGGTCAACCGTGCAGCCGACAAAAAAAAGGCTCATGAGGAAAGATAGCCAGGAGAAGTTTTCCGTGCAGGGGGGCTTACCGGTAGCAGGGTCCGTAGCCGCGTCCTCCGTTGTCGGGGGATCGCTGGCCGCGTCCCTCGCCGGAGATCCCTCCCTTGCCGGGGAGGTCTCCCCTGCCGGGGGCTCCTCCCTTGCCGGAGATTTCTCCCTAGGCGGGGTGGTCGACGCAGACGGCGCGGCAGGAGTGCCCCCCGGGGTCGCCTGCTGGGGCTGCTCTGCTCCTACCCAACGACAACAACAACAGGCACATGTCAGCCATGAAGAGAAGGGAAGCTCACGCACGCGCCAAACAGCAAGAGCTAGCCGTGCACTCACCCTGGAGGCTGCGCTGTGGGCTGCCCTGCGGACCCGCTGTCAAGTCCGGAAAGGTCGCCTCCGGCACCTCCCCAGTTGCCGGGGGAGATTCGTCCTCAAGGACGACCAGCGGGACCTTGGCCCTCTTCGCCCTCCTCTGGGCCAGGCTCCTGAAAGGGAACGGTTTCGGGGAGGGTAAGTGGGCTGCGAAACAAGACGAAGCAACAGAAATCAAGAAGATACACGCTCTACCAGGAACTTACTCTTTATCCTCCTCTTCGTCGTCGGAGCTAAGCGCGGAATAGTCCAAAACCGGCTTGCTCCAGGCGCGAGGAGACAGGGGAGTGGGTTCCCGGGACCGCTTGGCGGAGGCGGTGGACGACCCCGCCCCCGTTGCCGCCGCGGAACGGGGAGCGGCAGGAGCAGAAGCCGTGGCCCGTGAGGACCCCGCTCCCGCTGCTTCACAGGCGCGCGTCACGCGAGGCTGTGGTTGCTGGTCGGCCTGCCGCACCACCTTCCCGGCCCTGCGGAGACGCCTCCTCGGCTGGGCAGGGGGCTCCGCCTGCGACGAGCTGCCCGGGAGCTGCGAGGAGGGCACGTCGACCTCCGGCAAGCCGCTCGCGTCCTGGGCGGGCTCGCCCGCGCCGCCGTGCCCGGCTGGTTCCTCCGCGCCGGCGAGCTCCATTTGGTCGGCGAGGCTCTCCGCCTCTGCCGCGTCTGCTTCGGCCAGGGTGAAGCCAGACTCGCCCGCGGCCGCGGCGGCCTCCGCCTCCTCCATCCTGAAGGCGATGTAGGCCAGCTCCTCGGGGGTGGTGTCCCGCGTGAGGCCCCTCTTCTCGTCGGGGTCGACCGGCACCTCCTCCAAGTTGTCGAAGAAGGCCTGCACGACGTCGTCCGCCGGCTCCTGCCAAGTCGCATCGATCCCGTGCGAGTCGCACAGCGGCATCATCGCGAGGATGCGGCTGAGCGCCGAGTTGTTGCACAGGGGGACGATGCCCGGCGGCAACCTGAACCATTCTGGGTGCTCGGAGTCGTGCCTGAACAGCTCCTCCAGCACTGCGACAAGCTCCAGAACGGTGAAGTTGTAGTTAAGGCCCGGGCGCAGCCTCATGATGTCCGCCGCGTTTTGGAACTCCCAAGCCGGTTTCCCCCTCTCCTGCAGGGGGGCGATACGCCGGCGAAGGAAATCCGCGCCGACGGCGCCGACGGTGAGCCCGGCAAACCTGAGGCGCAGGATTCGGGTGGCGGCAATCTTCAGCTTGGCGTCGTCCGGGGCCAGGTCGCTCCAGTCGCGGCCGCGCACCACTGGAGTTCGGCGCACGGCGGTGAACGGCGGTGGATTCTCCTCGACGATCAGGCACCACTCGGCCCTCCACTCCTCCCATCTGCCATGGAGTTCCCCCTCCAAGTAGACCTCTTTCTTGCCGGTCCTAGAGACCCAGGCGACTCCGCCGGACAGCGGCTCTCCTTTCTCCACCCGAGGAGTAAAGAAGTGGCGGAAGAGGGCTACGTTGGGGCGGACTCCGACAAAGTTCTCGCAAAGGTGTGCGAAAACCGCCATTGTTAGAACAACGTTGGGGGTGAAGTCAAGGAGGTGGAGGTTGTAGGTGTGCATGATGTCGCAGAAGAACTCGGAAAAAGGCGGGCAGAGCCCGCAATAGAAGAACACGGCGAAGAAAGGGTACCCGGTCGGGTATAGCTTCTGGGCGATGGCGGGAAGAACTCGCGTGCGCGGATGCGCTCGCGTCGCCGTCGACCAGAAGAGGCGGTATTCGTTCTTCAGCCTCAGCGCATCAAGCTGAGGGGGGAACGTTGCCGTCTCCTTCCGAAGCGCTTCCAGCCGCAGCGCCTCGTCCGACTTCACGGCCTTCCCCTTCACCTTGTCGCTCTTCGGGGCCATGGCAGAAACGGGGAGGGGGAGTTGTCGGCGTGGGCGGCGCCGGGGGCTGCGAAGGCGAATCGCTGCTTTCTCTAGTGAGGAGGAAGTGGCGGAGATTTTCGAGGAACAGCAACCGACGGAATGGCGAGCTGCCCCTGTTCCCCTCCGCTTATAAAGGGGGGAAGGAGCGGGGGCGGATGTTCCGCCTTTCCAAATAAAGGGATCGTGCCCGACGTGACGCATGCCTGCGGGCCTCAAGCCCCGCGCACGCCACCCACGTCACGCACGTCTCGCACGCCTCGCCCCTCATGACGCCGCGATAAGCGCGCGCCACTTGGGGAGGGCGCGGCGAGCACGGAGTTAAGGAGCAGCACAACCCAGGCCACGCGTGCCCGTGCACTGTTAGGGCCTGGCCCAACAATGCTCGACACCGTGTATGGCCCAGACCCGGGGGCTCCTGTCGGTGTACTAAAGTAGGGGTACCTTAGTACCCCGAACTTGTGCACGGGCGGTAGTAGCGTCCCGCGGCAAGGCTTGCCAGGGGAGCGACAAGAGTCTCCACGGCCCTTTCTGGGCCGGACGGAGGCCAAGTGATCGAGCCGAGAAGACCAAGCCCCGGCAAGAGGAGCTTGCCGGGCCAAGAAGGCGAGGTCCGGCAAGAGGAGCTTGCCGGGCCAAAGCGACAAGGCCCCGGCAAGAGGAGCTTGCCGGGACGACTAAGCCGAAGCACCAAGGCCCCGGCGGGGGGAGCTCGCCGGGACGGCAGAGCCAAGGCACACCAAGAGAAGCCCGCCGCGGCGCTCCGCGCACCTCGGCAAGGCCTGACGAGCGGCAAGCTCTCAGGTGCGGCAAGACAACCACCGCGGCAAGCCACTTGCCGCGGCAAACCACCACCTCAGGCATGCGCTCCAGCTCACCTGCCCACGCGTCACTCTGCAGCTTCCCCGGAGACACGTGGCGGGGCGCCGCGCAACCTGGGGCGCGCGCATGGCATGCGACGTTGGCGGAGTCGCCCCCGTGGCAAGCGGTGGCATCCCTAACGGTCCGCCTCGGCACTGTTCAGGCGATCCAGACGGGCATTTAATGCCTTTGTCCCCCACCGTCAGAGTTAGGTGCGATAGCACTGTGCGGCCACTATTCGCATAGTTCCTTGCCATTTTTACCCTCACCTGCGTCGCTACCTGTGGGAAACCCCTTAGCGTATAAAAGGAGGCCCATGCGCATGTAGAGTGGGGGGGGGGGAACCCTAGGAGACCGGAGAGAAAAGGAGGAGGGGAGGACACCCAGTAGACCCTCATCTACGTCCAGCTCCAACTTACTGTAGCTTCTTGCGCTCCAGAGCAAGAACTCGAATCAACCAGACAAGCAGCAGTAGGGTTTTACGCATCCATGCGGCCCGAAGCTGGGTAAAATCGTTGTGTGTGTGTGTCGCCTCGATCTGCTCTTTGTGCAACCTCCGCCCCCCGCCGAACCGACAAGGGGCTCCGTCCCCATAGGTGCTCGTGGAGGCCGATATCCCCCGACATTCGGCGAAGCCCCTAGTGTTTGGAAGATTGAGTTCAGGGCGCTATACACGCCTGGGCCGGACAAGCCGACTCCTCGCTCGAAGCGGCATAAGTCTTTAGGGACTCGAAACCTTACCGAACAGTGACCATCTCTCGCCCTATCATGACAGTCAGTTTTAGCTTTCTCTACTGAGGTGCTTAGCCCAGCTCAACTGGGGCACTATCGCAGTAGTTCTCCTAGCGCTACCTTAGCCGATATAGCGGAACGTAAGGTACCAAAACATGGGAGCCGGGCAAACCCAACTATTGACCAAAGACATGATTCAGAGCTGATGCATATAATGCTATAATTTCGGAGGGCCACACTTGTGAAAGTGTTCGGACTTCTCTCACGCCGTATTATGGGGTGCTTGAGCCCTTGGCGTATTGATCGTACCAATGTGTACGGGTGCTAAATGTCATGAGTGAACATATATATTGAAAAAGAAATGAATAGATAATGCAGTAATTAGCTGAAGCTAAGCATTGTTTATTTTGACCTGCTGCTGTAAAAGCAGAACGATACAAATAGTGCGATAAGCAAGAGATGGGACTATTTGACATGTCCCCCACCAGGGGTGAGCTGTGAGATGATATGTAAGACAGGTATTTTGCTCGTTACAGAGACCACCTGGGAATTCGACGTAGCTTTCTGCAGCCTTGGTTGTTGCATCGTGTGTTCGGCGATTTTATTACCGGACAGGCCTTCCGGATGATGGAGTCCTGAAAGTAAGAAAAAATGACGAAATCAGGAGCCCCTGGTGCGGTTGAGCCACATTTAGGGCATGCCGTGGCCGTGCCCCTCCCCTGTGCCCATGGAATTTTCAGAGCGTAGTTATGTACGCGTGGTACTGATTTCGAAGTTTCGCGAGGGCTGGGGTTGGGGCCGTATTGCTACGCTTGTTCGGAACGTGCCAGCCGGTCTTGTTGTAAGTTACTCCGGGCGCGCTTGACGGTGTCCGGACGTTTAAGAGTCGGACTGGAGAATTGCCTTGAGAGGCTGCTCTGTACTTCCGCTGCCATTGACGCCGTATGCTCCTCCGTTCGGAGAGAGCGTTCGGTGTTTCCATTGACCGTGATGACTCCTCGAGGACCTGGCATCTTGAGCTTGAGGTATGCGTAGTGTGGCACCGCATTGAACTTTGCAAATGCGGATCGTCGGAGCAGTGCGTGATAGCCACTGCGGAACGGGACTATGCCAAAGATTAACTCCTCGCCTCGGAAATTATCCGGGGATCCGAAGACCACTTCAAGTGTGACTGAGCCTGTACAGTTGGCCTCTACACCTGGTATGACGCCCTTAAAGGTCGTTTTTGTGGGTTTAATCCTTGAGGGATCTATTCCCATTTTCCGCACTATATCCTGATAAAGCAGGTTCAGGCTGCTGCCGCCGTCCATAAGGACTCTAGTAAGGTGAAATCCGTCATTGATTGGGTCTAGAACCAATGCGGCGAATCCGCCATGACGGATGCTAGTGGGGTGGTCCCTTCGATCGAAAGTGATCGGGCAGGAGGACCATGGGTTGAACTTTAGGGCGACTGGCTCCAACGCATATACGTCCCTGAGTGCACGCTTCGGCTCCCGCTTGGGGATGTGGGTTGCATACATCATGTTCACCGTCCGCACTTGTGGGGGGAAGCCCTTCTGTCCACTATTGTTCGGCGGTCGGGGCTCTTCGTCCTCGTTGCTATGCAGCCTTTGTCTCTATTTTCGGTATTTAACTTACCGGCCTGCTTGAACACCCAACAATCCCTGTTGGTGTGATTGGCTGGCTTTTCGGGGGTACCATGTATCTGGCACGAGCGATCGAGTATTCGGTCCAAACTGGATGGGCCCAGAGTGTTTCTTTTGAATGGCTTTTTCTGCTGACCGGGTTTAGAGCCTCTGAATCCGGCATTGACTGCCGTATCCTCTGCATTGTCGCTGTTAATGTAGCACTTGTGCTTATTGCGACGCGACCTGCCATTGCTGTCTTTGGTATCCGAATTACCAGGGCTCTTGGTCATGTTGTTGCTACGAGCCAGCCAGTTGTCTTCTCCCGCGCAAAAGCGGGTCATGAGTGTCGTGAGGGCTGCCATAGATTTTGGATTTTCCTATCCGAGGTGCCGGGCTAGCCACTCGTCACGGATGTTATGCTTGAGGGCTGCTAGAGCCTCTGCGTCCGGACAGTCGACGATTTGGTTTTTCTTGGTTAAGAACCGTGTCCAGACTGGCAGATTCATCTGGCTGCTGAATTATGTGGCTCAGGTCATCGGCGTCTGGTGGTCGCACATAGGTGCCCTGGAAATTGTCGAGGAATGCGGCTTCCAGGTCCTCCCAACAACCAATTGATTCTGCTGGCAAGCTATTAAGCCAATGCCGAGCTGGTCCTTTGAGCTTGAGTGGGAGGTATTTGATGGCGTGTAGATCATCACCGTGGGCCATGTGGATGTGAAGGAGACAGTCCTCGATCCATACCGCAAGGTCTTTTGTGCCATCGTATGATTTGATGTTTATGGGTTTGAAACCCTCTGGGATTTGATGATCCATTACTTCATCTGTGAAGCATAGTGGGTGTGCGACACCTCTATATTGGGCTATATCGCGACGTAGCTCAAATGAGCTTTGTTTGCTGTGTTCGGCCCGGCCGGACTTGCTGTATCCGGCATGACGGTTATCGTCTCGTGTCGTGGGGCGCGCACGCGATCCGTAGATCGATCTTGTTTGCCTTGCCTTGTCCTCCAATACATCGTGCAGGTCTGGCGCGTTTCCCCGTGCCTTGGTATTTTTTTAGCGACGCCGGGGTGCGGGTTGAGTGGAGGGCCGAGAGGCTTCTCTGTCGCGGCCGCGAGGTGGCCGATCAGCCGTCTCATGCGCTAGTGATGTAGGTTTAAGTGCTTCCTCCTCCAATCGGGGTAGCAACCTGCGCTTTGGGTAACTCTTGGAGGGGCGTTCGAGTTCGTATTCCTTGGCCGCAAGGATTTCAGTCCATCTGTCGGCTAGCAAATCTTGATCAGCTCTAAGCTGTTGCTGTTTTTTCTTAAGGCTACTCGTCGTGGCCATAAGCCTGCGCTAAAAGCGCTTTTGTTCGAAGGGATCCTCAGCCACGACAAATTCGTCGTCGTCGAGGCTTGCCTTGTCTTCGGAGGGAGGCATGTAGTTATCATCCTCTTCCTCTCTGTCTGCCGCCCTCTCAGGGGGGCTAGTCTCTCCATCCTCCTATGCGGAGTCTTGCTGGAGGGAGTTGTCTTCGGCACTGTCGAGGGTGTTATTATCTCACATGCCGGTATCACCGTTTTTGCTTTGGCGGTACTTAGAGCGGCGCCGCTGACGCCGGCACTTGGGTTGCTTCTTGGAGGGGTCATCCCCCGTTGTTCCGTTGCCATTGCCTTCTTTGGGTGTGTCCACCATATATATGTCATATGACGAGGTGGCTTTCGAGTGCCCTATAGGCGCTGGTTCATGTTCGTCTCCTACATCATCGTCCATACCGTCGATGTCTTCAGAGTCGAAGTCTAGCATGTCAGTTAAATCGTCGACAGTGGCTACGAAGTGGGTGGTGGGTGGGCATCGAATATCTTCGTCATCCGCATCCCAACCTTGCTGACCATAGTCCAGCCAGGACTCTCCTGATAAAGAGAGAGACTTTAGTGAATTCAGAATGTCGCCGAAGGGCGAGTGCTGAAAGATGTCCACGACGGTGAACTCCATGATCGGCGCCCAATCGGATTCGACTGGCAGGGGTGCGGAGGGTTCGGAGTCTGAAGAGAAGTCCGACACCTTGGAGTCGCGAGCCTCGCAAAGGACAAGGCTGGTGTTCGGCTTGATCGTTGTAGAGGTTGCAGCCCCCGAGGCGGGGTCCAGCCACCTGTCCTTGATTGGCGCAGTCGGCTCCGAGCTAAGGGTCGGAGTGAACATGGGTGCGGCCTCCAAGGCACTGTTCGGCGGCAGAGCTAGATCATACCCATCGTGACAGTGCGGCGTGCTCGGCTGTGGCTCGAATTCGTCGAAGATCAAGTCCCCGCTGCCAGGGCGTAGCTTTCGATCTCCTCCAAATGGCCAAACGAGTTGGCCCGCAGTGCGAAGCCGCCGAATATGAAGATCTGTCCGGGGAGGAAGGTCCCACCCTGGACCGCATCGCTATTGATGATCGAAGGAGCCATCGGGCCTAAAGATGATGACACAGAGGAACTCTCAATGAAAGCACCAATGTCGGTGTCAAAACCGGCGGATCTCTGGTAGGGGGTCCCGAACTGTGCGTCTAGGCGGATGGTAACAGGAGACAAGGGACACAATGTTTTTACCCAGGTTCGGGCCCTCTCGATGGAGGTAAAACCCTACTCCTGGTTGAGTAATATTGATGATATGGGTAGTACAAGAGTAGATCTACCACGAGATCAGAGAGGCTAAACCCTAGAAGCTAGCCTATGGTATGATTGTTGTCCTGTCCTACGGACTAAAACTCTCCGGCTTATATAGACACCGGAGAGGTCTAGGGTTACACAGAGTCGGTTACGACGGAAGGAGATCTTCATATCCATATCGCCAAGCTTGCCTTCCACGCCAAGGAAAGTCCCATCCGGACACGGGACGAAGTCTTCAATCTTGTATCTTCATACTCCAAGAGTCCGGCCAAAGGTTATAGTCCGGCTATCCGGACACCCCCTAATCCAGGACTCCCTCACCCGTCTCGTGTTACCATCAACCTTAGACGCACAGTCCGGGACCCCCTACCCGAGATTCGTCGGTTTTGACACCAACAATGACAATAGAAGCAATACCAATAATTTCATCCTTACTAGGCAATTCTTTATCATGGGGTTGTCTACGAAATTTAGAGAAACTAAAATCATGAGCCATATCCCCCAAACCAACAGTAACAATATCTTTCTCGCAGTCTATCTTAGCATTAACGGTATTCAAGAAGGGTCTACCAAATATAATGGGACAAAAATTATCTTGTGGGGAACCAAGAACAGGAAAATCAGTAGGGTATTTAATTTTTTCACACAAGATTTCAACATCTCTTACAATTCCAATTGGTGATATAGTATCTCTATTGGCAAGCTTAATAGTAACATCAATATCTTCTATCTCAGCAGGTGCAATGTCATTCATAATTTCTTTATATAAGGTATAACGAATTGCACTCACACTATCACTAACATCACATAATCCATGATAACATTGATCTCCTATTTTAATAGAAACAACATGCATGCCAACAACATGTCTATGTTTATCTTTCATATCAGGTTTGGCAATTCTGGCAGCTTCATCACAAAAATAAATAACATGCCCATCAATATTATCAACCAAGAGATCTTTAACCATAGCAATACTAGGTTCAACTTTTATTTGCTCAGGGGGTTTGGATGTTCTAATATAACTTTTGTTGACCATAGTTGAAGCTTTAGCATGATCCTTTATTCTAACAGGGAATGGAGGTTTCTCAATATAAGCGGTAGGAACAATAGGATCAGCATTATAAGTAATAGTTTCTTCTTCAAATTTAATAGGTTACACTACTTTACTTTAATGGGAGGACGATATTTAAACCACTTATCCTTAGTGAGATCAACATGAGCACCAAAAAATTCACAAAAATAAGCTAACATCTCAGAGTCAAGTCCATATTTAGTGCTAAAATAACGAAAAGCATCGGTATCCATAAAAGATTTAACACAATCAAACTTAAGGTTTATACCTGACTCTTTACCTTTGTTGAGTTACCAATCTTCATAGTTGCGTTGAATTCAATATCTTTCTACATATAGGAACCAATACAAGAAGTATCGAGTATGGATCGATCATTATGAGAAAGCCAATCATAAATTTTTTTAATAATAATTTCTCTTGAGAGCTCAAGATTGGGGCATGAATATAACATTGACTTAAGCCTCCCCCAAGTTTGAGCGATGCTTTATCCTTCACGAGGCCAAAAATTATATATATAATTCCGATCACGATGAACTAGATGCATAGGATAAAACTTCTGATGAAATTCCAATTTCAGTCGGTTGTAGTTCCATGATCCAATATCATCCAATAGCCTATACCATGTCAATGGCTTTCCCTTCAAAGATAAAGGGAAGACCTTATTTTTGACAACATCCTCAGGCATACCTGCAAGCTTAAATAATCCACAAACTTCATCCACATAGATTAGGTGCATATCAGGATGTAATGTTCCATCTCCTGCATAAGGATTAGCTAGCAGTTCCTCTATCATACCCGAAGGAATTTCATAATAAATATTTTCAATAGGTGCAGTAGGTTGTGGAGCAACTCTTTGCTCTTCCGGTCGAGGTGAAGATACCCTGAACAAGCCCCTCAAAGGATTATTTTCCATAGTAACGAGTGACAGTAAATTTCAGCACACTATATAAATGTTTCCTTACCAAATTCCACTTACCAAAGGCGCTTCACTCCCTGGCAACGGCACCAGAAAAGAGTCTTGATGACCCACAAGTATAGGGGATCGATCATAGTCCTTTCAATAAGTAAGAGTGTCGAACCCAACGAGGAGCAAAAGGAAATGACAAGCGGTTTTCAGCAAGGTATTCTCTGCAAGCACAAAAATTTCCGGTAAGAGATAGTTTTGTGCTAAGATAATTGGAAACAGGTAACAAGTAAATAAAGTAACTAAGATGCAGCAAGGTGGCCCAATCCTTTTTGTAGCAAAGGACAAGCCTGGACAAACTCTTATATAAAGCAAAGCGCTCCCGAGGACACATGCGAATTGTTGTCAAGTTAGTTTTCATCATGCTCATATGATTCACGTTCATTACTTTGATAATTTGATATCTGGGTGGACCGGTGCTTGGGTGCTGCCCTTCCTTGGACAAGCCTCCCACTTGGGTGCAACTACAAAAGAAGAATTAAGGTAAACCTAACCATAGCATGAAACATATGGATCCAAATCAGCCCCTTACGAAGCAACGTATAAACTAGGGTTTGAGCTTCTGTCACTCTAGCAACCCATCATATAATTATTACTTCCCAATGCCTTACCCTAGGCCCAAATAATGGTGAAGTGTCATGTAGTCGACGTTCACATAACACCACTAGAGGAAAGACAACATACATCTCATCAAAATATCGAGCGAATACCAAATTCACATGATTACTTATAACAAGACTTCTCCCATGTCCCCATGAAAAAACGTAACTACTCACAAAACATATTCATGATCAAGATCAGAGGAGTATTAATTATCATTAAGGATCTGAAAATATAATCTTCCACCGGATAAACCAACTAGCATCAACTACAAGGAGTAATCAACACTACTAGCAACCCACAGGTACCAATCTGAGGATTTGGGACCAATATCGAATACAAGAGATGAACTAGGGTTTGAGAGGAGATGGTGCTGGTGAAGATGTTGATGGAGATTGACCCCCTCTTGATGAGAGTATGGTTGGTGTCGATGTTGGCTTCGATTTCCCCCCTCCTAGAGGGATGGTTCCCCAGCAGAACAGCTCTGCCGGAGACCTAGATTGGTTCTGCCCAGGTTCCGCCTCGAGATGGAGGCGCTTCCCGAAAGCTTCCTTCTTATTTTTTCTAGGTCAAAACACACCATATAGCCAAAGATGGGAACCGGAGGCCTGCCAGGGGGCCCACAAGGATGGGGGGCGTGCCCAGGGGGTACGGCGCGCCCTCCACCCTTATGGCTGGCTTCTAGCCTCCCTATGGTACTTTCTTTGCGCAATATTTTTTATATATTCCAAAAACATCCTCCGTGAAGTTTCAGGACTTTTGGAGTTGTGCGGAATAGGTCTATAATATTTGCTCCTTTTCAAGTCCAGAATTCCAGCTGTCGGCATTCTCCCTCTTCTTGTAAACCTTATAAAATAAGAAAGAAAAGGCGTAAGTATTGTGATATAACGTGTAATAGCAGCCCATAATGCAATAAATATCAATATAAAAGCATGATGCAAAATGGACGTATCAGCAGTTCTATCTCCAGCATGGTGTCCTTCGTAAGCTTCGGAGTGGCACTTGCATAGAATATGTTCCTGTTCATGCTCAGGTAAACAACGCCTAATAACACCATCTACTCCTTCTTTTTAAAGATGTGTGTCATCCCAAAAGTAATGTCTTAAATCATATATTTTTCTTTTCTTTTGTTGGTATGTGAAAGTAGGTGGTATAAGTAACAATGTAATTAGCATAATCAGCATACCATGGAGTATTTTTTTGACTGGTAACTGTAGGGAAAACCCCCCACAGCATTCAAGCTTTATTAATAACAAAAGTTACAATGTACATGGATTACAAGTGGTAATCAGTAAATCTAAAAAGAGAACGGAAAGAAAAAGGAAGAAACTAGCTAACTAGTATACAAGACCTCAAGGAAGTAGAAAGGAAATCTATCTCAACAACTCCTCTCTGAATCAATGCTTGACCCTATGTTGCATGAGAGTGATGTCATGGATGAAAGCACTTCTCCATTTATTAAAACTAGGCCTTTCATGCCTAAACACCTTTGCATTCCTGATTATCCAAATGTTCCAGCAAGCAACAAAGACCACCGCAGTGAAAAAAAGGTTTTTTCATAGTTTTGTCTAGCCTGCATCACAATGGTGGCCATATCATCCCATGAGACCATGAGATTTGAAGATAATTCCATACTCTCACACTGAAATTATAGTGGAAAAATAAGTGATCCCTGGTCTCTCTTGTCAACAGTGGATAAAGCACACAATTCACTCCATCATCCAAATGCTAGTGCCTTTTTTCAACCTTATCCTTACACTACTGTAGGATGCTGCTAATGCGACACTATGATCAGAGACCCTTCGAGGAAACTTTTTGCGGCGCAATAATCGCAAACAATGCTATAAAAAAAGGTCAAAAAAGATGTAAAACATTTGCGGTGACAGATGCATCAAACACGGTTTACAATTTAGTTGCGTGTGGGATGAGGGGCATACGGTTCAGTTCAATGAACTGTTTCCGATGAGGCGGAACAAAACAAACGAGTAGCCAGATGAAGGTGTGTGCGATATACAGCATACGGTTCACTCGGATGAACCATTTGTGATTAGGCAACACAAAATAAACAGTCAGCAAGATGAAGGTGTGTGCGATATACGGCATGCAGTTTACTCGGATGAACTGTTTGCGTTGAGCCAAGAGAACAAAAACGGTTCAACTTAACAAGATGTGTGTGATATGCGGCAAACAGGTCTGTAGTCAGAAACATGTGGGGAGACCAATAACAACACAGACGATTCAAGTTAACAAGCCATGTGTGTTGTGAGCAAACGATTGCTGGTATACAATTGTGAGTGATTGATGAAAACATCACCGACGGGTTCCATTGTTTAGTTTGTGTGTGATGTGATTTTCTTTGTCCGCACAACATCTACGCTCTGTCTACAGAGCATCAACATATATACTTAAAAAGACAGAATTGCATAACCAAATTAAGCATACAATTACACAAGTGACTACACACATAACATTTCCACACACCAAAGTAAGCAATTACATGCATACTAAACTAGGAGAAACAAGGATCTAATCATCTACTTATTGTTGTGACGAAGCTTGCCATTGCTCTGCTTCCGGCTGGATCCCTGGTCGTTTTGGGGAAGGAGGCACTTCCTCATGTCAACGATCTGCCTGTACATGTCGTAGCTCGGGTATGCCTCCTTGGCCGTGTACACGACGTGAGCTTTGTTGAGTATCTCCATCCAGGCCGAGTGCCAGGCACGCTTGTCCTTGTTGTAGGAATCCTTCATGTCTCTGTAGAAGGGGTAGATGATGGCCTCGGCAAGGTGAACCAGTGAGTCCTTCTCATGCTCCTTGCTGCCCCAGATCTTGTATTGGCCCTGGATGTTGACGAGATTCTGGCAGGCGATGCCCAAATTCTCGAGCGCCTTTACATCGTTGGTGATGTCCACCATAGCGAACATGTAGTGGGGGCTATTGACAAACCTGGCGAAACACTTGCAAGGCCTTGTGGCTAGGCAGTAGTGGTAGACGAGGACGTGGTGGCGCACGCACACCTGGGCGACGGCGACCTTGGGACGAGATCCGGCACAAGCGCGGGTGTACTCGAGGTTGAACCCGACCACCTTGTACTTCTCCTCGGCAAGCAGCAGCTCCATGATGTGGATTGAGTGCTCCACCCAGACCGGGTCGTTGGTGTACACCGCCGAGAGGTCCGTGAACCTTCTGTGGGTGTCCACCATGCCATGCATGGTGAACTACTGCTCGTCGTCAGCAACCGCTCATAGCGCCATTGGAGCCGCACATGATACCCTTTAAGAATTTCTCATGGTGGGTGTGCTTCTTGCAATGGTGGGGCGCGATCAAAAGGTTGAAGAGATTCAAGGGTTTATTGGCCGCGGTAATAAATGGGGGACGACCGGCCTGTAATCGTCACGTCTTGTCACGGCGTTCATAGCAGAGGATTCCAGTGCACGCTTGACAACACCATACCACACGCGTTTCATTTGACCACGCGTGGGCTCAAAGAGGCGCCAAATGTATCATCGGTGATCCTGCTCCCGTGCGATCATGCAGTTTACCACACAAGCTTCCCGCCCGGCTAGTTTGGCCATGCGTCGGCTAGAAGAGGGACAAATCATGGGCGTTTATTGGCAAAAAGCTTTGTAAAAACGAAGTGTGTGGAATGAATTTGGTCATAAGTTTACCCACGGGTGATGAGGTCAAAGTTACACAAAAGGGTGATGATGGACACTCGAGTGCGATAATTAATTCTGCGCTCTACAGGGCACACGGTTGAAGAAACCAACTGTGTGCAATACTATCGAAGATCATAGTCGAGTTAGCTATACAAATCGTGTGATGTGAGGCCGACAAGGTAAACATATTCGAGAATGGTTAATATAATCTAAGACCATTGCATATTAAGGTAAAAATAGTGCTACCAATATACGAGTCTCATATGATGCCATTCCAACGATTGTACCACAAAAGCTTGAAATATTACGAGTTCAAATTCCAAAGTTATATGGCTCAAATTCGAAGATTACAAGGTTCAAACTGATATTAGAAATGAAATTCAGCTCATCAGCTGCAAATGCCCGTGATGATCCGCTGGACATGAATATCATAGAGGTTCAAACTAATATTACCACTTCTAAGTATGGATTCAAAATCTCATAAATTTTGCAAAGGGGTCAGCCACTGAGAAGTCATGTATGGGGTTGACACGATAACTTCCGATTACTCTATCATCTGAAGTTCCAAAATGAAATTCAGCATTTTCGGAGCCTATTCCATTCTGCCGCAGGCACCGGCGCTGATCAACAAACCATTCATTTTTGCGAAATAAATGTAGGGCAAACCTCATTACCTTTAGCACCCTTGCTCTGACAACAAATAACCTGGATAATATAATATCCGGTAAGGTCCCTCGGTAGGAGTTCAATGTAATGTCTGAGAGATGCAGATCTAGGCATTCGACGTGATTGTTAGTTTGTATCACATTATCCACCACTGGGCCTAATCTTATGTGCAAAACAAGAAAATGTGTTCGTGCCTACATGCAGTTTTGAACACTACTACATGCCTATTTGGTTTGACGGATTTGTAAAATGCACTAACATGCCATCTTCGATCTGACATGATTAACATGGGCATTTGATTACATTCTAGAAAAATGTAGCCTTCTTCACAAGAGGTTGGATTGGATGAAAAGTTCCCTAATAAAACTAGTACAGATGAATCCAAAGGAGAAATGCTTATGGATTGTAGCCATATGGATCAAGCAACCAATATGGGGGGGGGCATGTATGTACTGAAATCCTCCAAAAGAATCCTTCAGAAATGGTAGTACGTTGTAATTGTAAACTTGGAAAAAGGTGTCACAAATTGAACTCCCTTATGGTTAACATTTAACTGGAAAGGAACATCACCTCGATATATAGCTTCTCCAGGCACGGAAAGCATGTCAGGAAACTGACAACTTGCTCCAGGTTGGGGCCGATAGATTCTAGTGCCAAGACCTTCACTGCGCGCAGTTTAGGGGTCAAGCTTGTCGGAATCATTTTCTGGATGACAGACGAACAAACATCTTCAAAATTAGAAATAATGTTAATTTGTAGAAGTGGAGGTAGAAGGCGGCTGTTGTACCTGAACGGGTGTGGATCCAATAACAAGTTCGGAGTATTTGTCAGACGAGTAGCCCACCACTATCGATCTTTCGGCGCAGAAATGACATTGATTCTTGTTGGACCTTGTTGATCAACTACAAGTAATCTCTCTAGTGCAGGTGTGTCCTCAATGACCATACCATGGTACACATCTTGTGATGTCTTACTGCCGCACCAGCAACACACATAAATAGTCCATAGAGTCATGGAGGTGATGTGGAAGCTACTCAACCCATTGATCGCCTGAAGACGAAGGTACCTGAGTGCAGTACAACCATCAAGCAGGCGCTCCATGTCACCATTTGGAAAGCAGGTGGCGACGAGCTCGAGGTGCTTCAGTCGTGGTAGAATAAGAGCGGGCACATCATTAGGGGGGGATGGCAGTTCCTGAACTTGGCGATGCGCGGCGTGGGCACGAGGCGGAGCGCGGATGTTGGTAGCGAGCACATATGCCCATTATCAAAAGTGAGCTCCTCGAGCTGATCTAGGGCGGGGGGTTGGAACCAGTCATTAAGCTTGGCTTGGTCCTTGCCATTGGAATGGAACTTTCCCATTCTAAGTCCTCTGGTTGGGCCAAGGTGATTGCCGAGGATCTTGGAGAACGCGTCCAAGCTTTTGCGATAGCCATGGCAGAGCTCGTGGGTGTCGATGAGGTCGAGAGGGGTGGAGTTCCATATGGGGCGCCACCGCCAGGAAAGGACAGTTGTCCATGCCCCATATTTGGTTGGGAGGAGGGAGATGAGACTATCAACGTATCATTGGGAAGGTTGCTGATGAAGTCTAGGCCTCCTAGAGTCGCTTGCGGTTCATGCTCGCCCCGCCTCCGCTTGGTGGCAGCCCCATTCTCCACCTCCGGAGTCTCCTTGTCAGTGGCGCTTTCTGATAGAAGTGGGAGTACAGGGAATATTTAGTTAAAATAGGGCAATAGAAAAGTGTATTGGTAACTAGAAGTTATTAGGTAGGAATATAGTAAGAAAATGGAATAACAATTGGTTGCTTAAATACTACACAATTCATTTGATATTGCTGGGTAAGTTAACATGCAGATACTTGAAAAGAAAACTTACTTCGAACAAAGTCTGGACGGATGATATCGTCGGGGAAGTTATCTTATCTCATGACCAGGCCCTTTTATGTGTAGTGCAATTATAGTACAAGCTTTCAGTACATAAAACTTAGAAATTTCTTTCCAAAGGTGTAGCGACCCGACCCGAAATCGGTCAAGTCTCTGTGTAGCTGTACCATCCCAAGATCATGCTGGCACACACAGTACATTGATGCAAAGATTCAAAGTTCAATCACACCTGAATTTATTACACGATTCTCATATCGAGTCTTTATTACATCATAATAAATTCGGCCGAAGGCCAACTCATGAGAAATAAACTAAATAAAGCTGCGGAAGCGTAGACGAATAGCGAGTCCATCCGACTCCATAGGGCAATCGCCAAGCGTGGATCGTAGCCTCACTCCTGGTCGGAAAACTCCTCTGCAACATAAGACGTCACAGCCGTGTAGGTCAGCATTTTGAATATGCCGGCAAGTCATAGGGGGCACAACAATAATAATACTAACATTTATATGCAATTTGGCTGTGGGGCTCTAAGTTTTATGTTTTTGCGAAAAAGCCAATTTTTTCCCTATGACAAAGGACTTGCTTGCAATTACTACAAATTGTTGGTTGTTATTGAGATGGTTCCGCCAACCAATGTCTCATTCCCAATTATTAAATAACCCATCAAATTAATTTATTAAGTTCAGTGTTGAGATTTCCGAAATACTCCAATTTCCAGAGGCTCATTTGTCCGTAACCGGGGACACGGCTAATCGATTAGGTTGTTACTCTGCAGAGTCTTGTGCACTTTACCCGCAAGAATCGTTCCCTCCTTTATGTCCTCGCACTGCCTGGTGTTTGAAGACGGGACGAACGAAACAGGGTCTTCCGTAGAGTTTCTCTGGTCACTGCCGGTGCCCATCCATGTCCTACCGTTCTTCTACATCTGCTGGCACCGTCCGTCCAGAGTTACGCCTAGGGTCAACCCAGCCAGAGCCCATAATGGCTTGCGGCTGCACAGGTAAGCATCCGGTCAAGGTGTATCCATCCGTCCCTTCGTGGCTGGGTGAAGCTTTCCGCAAGATGTCATGGCGCTTCTCCATGCATCCCGGCCATCCGCTGGTTTCTCCAGGGTGCCCGTCAACCGTCCTCCACCCAGTAGTGAATTTTGAAGTCCATCTTGAGCTTGAAATCATGGGGTTGTCATCAACTTGACTCTCACATCTCATTTGTGAATCTCTCAACCAAACCCCGTCTACGAGCATAGCAAAATAAACTACATCGTCCTGGGCAATGGTAAAGGGATTTGGGTTCATCCTACCTCATGATACTACTCAAGAACATAACTTAAAAATTCTCCTACTGCATGCATGGTGGGGAGGCATAATTCTAATGCAACAAAAATCATAGGTATTGTAAAACATGATCAAATGACTTGCCTGGCTGACGGTCTTCAAAAGCTAGCGACTCGTAATAGCAGGCTTCGCACTCCGGGAATTCTACCGAGTCAAACAATAGCACAAATAAGTATAGCACAATCTAACATAACAGCAAGTTGAAGTAAAACACCCAAGCACTCAAACCAAAACCCAAGAAAAACTCGAAGAAAGCAAATTGAGGATTTCACCACATCAAGCAACAACTAAGAAATAGTTTTACACCACAACAAAAAAAATTTTATTAACAGAACCTAAGCATGGATCTTGCTAACTAACAGCAAGGAAAAACTTTAAACAAACTAGGGGCAGAAAGAATCATATTAAAAGTTATTATAGAACTCATATTATGCCTAAGGCAAACCTAGCAAAGAAAAATAAATTTTTTTATTCTACTGTAATTAAAAGTTCATCCTCTGTAACTACAGAAACTAATCTAAAATAGACTATAACAGAGGTAAAATAAAAATTTAAAACTAATTAGAACAGTAGAAAACAGCAGCAATTAAAATAAAATAGAAACACTTGTTTTCGCATAAAACTATTTTTTATAAAGACTAAAAATACTAAAATAAATTCCTACTGCTAGGCAAGGTCAAAACAAGGCAGTAGCAAAAAGAATCACTGAAAAATAATAATCCTAACTCAGTTTATAGCAGAAAAACTAATCTGACTAAAACTAATATAAACAATTTTTTAAAAACCTAAAACATGGCAGAAGCTAATTTATACAGAAACTACAACAAATTTGCAAACTAACAAAAAAAGAATCAACTAAAAATATCAAGTAACCTAAAAGATATGGATTTTACAAAACTGGAACTAATCTGATAAAAACAGAAACGAAAACATCGGGCCTATCTAACGCTCAGGCGACAAATAACTAAAACGCGCCCGAGGGGATAAGCCGATCGGACCGGCCTACTTAAACCGCAACTTAAAATAAACCGATCTAACTGAAATAAACCGGTCTAACTAAACTAAACCTAACCCTTCGCGTGATCTAATCTAGGCCCTAGGATTTAGATCGAACGGCGACGAGCGGCTCCGGCGACTCACCGCGGTGGCGGCGACGGCGACGGACGACGGCGGCTCGGGCGACGACGGTGCGGTGGCTCCGGTGGTCCTGGGTGGCGGCGGAGACGTCGGGGAGAGGCGGCGGAGTGTTGCGGAGGCGGTGGTGGAGTCAGTGGGGCTCGGGGTGGTCGGTGGAGCTCGGGGGTGGAGCAATGGCGCGGCGGCGGCGTCGGACTCCGGCGAGAAATCGCGGCGGAGTGGAGGGGTTAGGCGAGGGGGAGGGGTGGGGAATGGGTCGAGGGGGTTGGGTATTTATAGGGGGTGCCCGGCTTGGAGGCGGGGGCGAATCGGGGAGGGATCCCGCGATCCCCGGGATTCCGGCGACGGCGGCGGTGATGGCGCGGTGATGGCGCGGCGTGGGAAGGAAGGAGAAGGGTGGGGCCGGCGCGTCGGTGAGAGAGGGAGAGAGGGGAGAGAGCGGGCGACCGGGCGGGAGAGGTTTCGGGCGCGGGCGTCGGTGCAGGCCGGCTCGGGGTGGTAGCTGGGCCGCGGCTCGGCGCTGGCTGGGCCGGTTGGCCTGGCTGGCGCCTAGGTCTCGTTTCCTTTTTTTTTTTTTGAATAAAGACAGAGAAAAAAATAGAATATAGAGAAATCTATAATAGTTTTGTATAGGACATATATATATCAATAAAATCATAAAAATAAATCCTACAACGTGCACATTTTTTTTTCAGAGGCAAAACAGAAATAAAATAAAAACATTTTTTTGTAAATTCCAAATAAAACCAAATTTGAATTCAAACTTTTTGGCAATATTTTCTTCTGACATTTTTTTTTCTTTGGAGTGTCATGTTTACTCCTCTCATACTTTTCTCAAGTATTTGTCAGGTACTTCTGAAATAAATTTCAATTGCCAAAAATCAAATTCAAATTCAAATAAAACTCAATGCCTCTGGAATTTCCAAATGCCACTCAATTAAAACAAAATGCATGGATGCTTAGCTATAATTGTAAAACATTCCAAATAGGAAATTTGGGATGTTACAAACCTACCCACCTTAAGATGAATCTCGCCCTCGAGATTCGGGTTGGCTAGCAAATAGGTGCGGGTGGTCTCGGCGGAGGTCTTCTTCTCGCTCCCAGGTGGCTTCCTCCTCGGAATGATTACTCCACAGAACCTTGCAAAACCTGATGATCTTGCTGCGGGTGACTCTGTTCGCAGTCTCGAGAATTTTGACGGGTTTCTCCTCATAAGTCAGATCACTGTCGAGCTGTATGGCCTCTAGGGGCACTGTGTCTCTCAAAGGAATATCAGTCATCTCAGCATGGCATTTCTTCATCTGAGAAACATGGAAGACATCATGAACTCCGGACAATCCTTCCGGCAATTCCAACTTGTATGCAACTTCTCCTCTGCGTTCGAGGATTTTGTAGGGGCCAATGAATCGTGGTGCTAACTTTCCTTTAACACCGAACCTCTTGATTCCACGAAGTGGGGACACACGAAGATATGCTCGGTCTCCAATTTCATATGTTACCTCCTTGCGTTTACTGTCGGCATAACTCTTCTGTCTCGATTGAGCTACCTTGAGTCTATCTCGAATCAGTTTGACCTTCTCTTCGGAGTCTCTGATAAGATCGGAACCAAAAAGCTTTCGGTCTCCAACACCATCCCACAGCAATGGTGTTCTACACCTCCTTCCGTATAGAGCTTCGAAAGGGGCCATCTTCAGACTGGTCTGATAACTGTTATTGTACGAGAACTCTGCGTATGGCAAATTATCATCCCAGCTAGACCCATAGTCTAGCGCACAAGCTCTCAACATGTCCTCCAGAATCTGATTGACTCTCTCGGTCTGTCCGTCTGTCTGCGGATGAAAGGCTGTGCTGAACTCTAGCCTCGTACCCAAAGTTTCATGCAACTGATTCCAAAACTTTGAGGTAAATTGCGTTCCTCTATCTGACACGATACTCCTCGGAACTCCATGCAGACATACGATCCTGGTCATGTATATCTTGGCTAACTTAGCACTGGTATAGGTAGTCTTCACCGGAATGAAATGAGCTACCTTGGTCAAGCGATCAACCACTACCCAGATGGAATCATACCCCGAACGGGTCCTCGGTAATCCTGTGATAAAATCCATTCCAAGTTTTTCCCATTTCCACTCGGGTATCGGCAGAGGTTGAAGTAACCCTGCCGGCTTCTGATGTTCCGCTTTTACTCGCTGGCAAACATCGCATACTGCTACGTACTCGGCAATATCCTTCTTCATACCTGTCCACCAGAAACTTTCCTTCAAATCCAGATACATCTTGGTGTTGCCTGGGTGAATCGAGTACGGTGAATCATGGGCCTCCTGAAGAATTAACTTCCTGACCTCTGGGTCATTGGGCACATAGATGCGATCCTCAAACCATAAAGTTCCGTGCTCATCTTCACGAAAACCTTTAGCCTTTCCGTTACTCATCTTTTCCTTTATCTCAGCAATTTCCTTGTTCGTCTTCTGGGCGTCACGGATTCTTTCGGTCAAAGTGGACTGAATATCCAAGGTGGCGACATATCCTCTCGGTACTATCTCAAGTCGGAGCTCTCTGAGATCATCGGTTAATTCCTGAGGAAATCCTCCAGCTATGAGAGTGTTCACATAGCTTTTACGGCTCAAGGCATCTGCTACAACATTTGCCTTCCCTGGGTGATAATGCAATCTCATGTCATAGTCCTTGATCAATTCAAGCCATCTCCTCTGCCTGAGGTTCAACTCCTTCTGCGTGAAAATATACTTCAGGCTCTTATGATCCGTGTAAACATCACAACTGTTTCCGACAAGGAAATGTCTCCAGGTCTTGAGTGCATGCACTACGGCTGCTAACTCCAAATCGTGTGTGGCATAATTCATCTCGTGAGGTCGTAGCTGTCTGGAGGTATAAGCTACAACTTTTCCTTCCTGCATGAGCACTCCTCCGAGTCCTTGACGAGAAGCATCACAATATACCTGGTAATCCTTGTGTATGTCCGGCAAAATGAGCACTGGGGCTGTAACCAGACGTTTCTTCAGCTCCTGAAAACTGGCCTCACAATCCTCGGTCCAAATGTACTTGGCTTCCTTCTTCAACAGCTCAGTCATGGGCTTTGCAATCTTCGAGAAGTTCTCAATAAATCTCCGGTAATATCCTGCGAGTCCGAGAAAACTGCGGATCTCCTTGACTGAGGTGGGGGACTGCCAGTTGGTGACCGATTCAACCTTGGTGGGGTCGACTGCTATTCCTTCTCCTGAAATAACATGTCCGAGGAATCCGACTTCCTTCAGCCAAAATTCACATTTGCTGAACTTGGCATATAACTGATGTTCTCGGAGTTTCTCCAGAACTAGACGCAAATGTTCCTTATGCTCTTCCTCGCTCTTGGAGAAAATCAGTATGTCATCGATGAAAACCACGACAAACTTGTCCAGATATTCCATAAATACCTTGTTCATCAAATTCATGAAGTATGCAGGGGCATTAGTCAATCCAAATGACATGACGGTATACTCATATAAACCATACCTGGTGGTAAAAGCTGTTTTGGGTATATCCTTTTCACGGATCTTCAACTGATGATACCCTGATCGAAGATCGATCTTGGAGAATACCTTGGCTCCAACTAGCTGATCAAATAGATCGTTAATCATCGGCAGAGGGTACTTGTTCTTGATGGTCACGTCGTTCAATGAACGATAATCCACAACCATTCTCAGAGTTCCATCCTTCTTCTCTACCAAAAGAACTGGGGCTCCCCAAGGTGACGAACTTGGGCGAATATATCCTTTCTCCAATAGCTCATTGATTTGCTTCTTGATCTCTTCCAAATCGTTCGGGGGCATCCGATAAGGTCTCTTGGATATTGGGGCTGTGCCGGGCAATAACTCAATCAGAAATTCAATGTCTCTGTCCGGTGGCATTCCTGGTAATTCCTCCGGGAATACATCAGGAAAATCTTGTACTACGGGCACTTCCTCCTGAACAACTCCCGTGAGGGAATTCACCTGATGTTTCGTCGGAGTGCGTCTGGATACATACTTGATCCTCTTCTGCTCCGGGGTGGTGAGCAAAATCGTCTTGCGGGCACAGTCGATGTTTCCTTCAAACTTGGTCAACCAATCCATGCCTAGGATTACATCCAAACTCTGGGATTCCAATACTATGAGTTCTGCGGGAAAATCATGATTTCCGATGCTGAGGGTTGAACGACAGCCTAAGCCTGCCGTCATTTCTCCTCCTGGGGAACTGACCTGAAGTGGGGTTCTAAGGGTTCTAGTGGGCAACCCGTACTTTTCCACAACTACCCTTGATATGAATGAATGGGTTGCACCAGAATCAAAGAGTACCAATACTGGACGTGAATTTAATAAAAACTTACCAACCACAGTTTCTGGCTGTTCATAGACGTCCTCCACGTCAATGTGATTCACTTGAGCACGAGGAAAAGGGTTGGGCTTCTTTGCTGAGCTTCCATTGCCGTTGCCGTTTCCATTCCTCTGCTTGGCCTCCGGGCAGTCGGTGGCATAGTGTCCTGTCTTCTGGCACTTGAAACAGGTGATGTGACTCAGATCCTTCTGAGCCGGAGCAGGACGGTGCTGGTTGCCACTTCCTCCATTGCCGGACTTGAAGTTGGTGTTGTTGTTGCGATTGTTCCCATTCCCTCCATGGTTATGTCCTCCATGATTATGTCCTCCATGGGTGTGATGGTTGTGGCCTCCCGGGTATGGGGTGTAGCGAGGCTTCTGCTGAGCTCCCGAGTTATACTTCCCCTGACTATACTTTCGCTTGCGGCTATCAATCTGATGTTGCTTGCCTTCAAGGATGATGGCCTTGTCTACCAGCTCCTGGTAGTTATTGAATGTGGCCACCATCAGTTGCATTCCCAGCTCATCATTAAGTCCTTCGAGGAACTTCTCCTGTTTTGCGGCATCTGTGGCCACATCATCCGTGGCATAACGAGCTAGCTGGCTAAACTCATCCACATACTGCCCCACAGTACGATTCCCCTGGCGTAAGTTGCGGAACTCACGCTTCTTCAGACTCATGGCTCCAGCTGAGACATGGGCGGTGCGAAAAGCCTGCTGGAACTGATCCCACGTGATGGTGGCGATGGGATAAGTGGTGGTGTAGTTCTCCCACCAAGAGGCTGCAGGTCCATCAAGCTGATGTGCGGCAAAGCGCACCTTCTCTGCATCTGTGCATCCAGCAGTTACTAACTCCCTTCCGACCTTGCGGAGCCAATCATCGGCCACAATCGGCTCAGTGCTGCTAGAGAACACCGGCGGATTCAGCCTTAGGAAGCGGGTCAAGTTGTCAACAGGGGGTGGTGGCGGTGGATTGTTGTTGTTGTTGTTGTTCTGGTTCTGGATGAGCATCTGCATTAGGGCATTCTGCTGCTGGATCAGCTGGGTGAGCTCCGGCGGAAAGTTGGAACCGGGGTCACGTCTCGGAGGCATCTGGTGTTTTGGAGTGGATGAGAAATTAGAATAGAACAAGGGTCTAATGTGAAAATAGCACTACCCATATGAATGCACAATCATAAACACACCAATCATTTATTCATTCATCTCAAACGTTCAATCTCGGATTACAAAATCTCATGACTAATCGCAAAATATAACGGCCTAACTGATCGATGAAAAAGTAAAATAACATGGTGGTCCACTAAATGTCTTCATCAATTATCCTTGCGTCCTCTGGTGCGGTGTCCTCCGGTGCTGTGTCCTCTGGTGCGGCGCCTCCTCTTGCGACTTCCTTCGGTGGAGCTCTCTTCATAGTCCTGGTCATTGCTCACGAGAGGTCCATCATCTCCACTCGGAAAAAGTTCTTCCCCCAAGTCCATCTTCTCCTGCAGTGTGGCAATATAATTATCTCGTTCCTTCATTCTATCCATAAAATCCTTGATTTCTTCCTCATGCTCATAGTGGGCTTCACGTGCTGCATCCTCCAGATCAATTTCACGAAGATGCATCTTTTGGTCCGTCTTCAAGCTCCTGCGCATCTGGATCTCTAGAGCCCTGATGTGAGCCTCCAAGTCTTGGACATATGAGTGAACGGAGTCGTCATCTATGGTGCGGATAATCTCTCCATCTGCAGTCCTGCGAGAAATCATGGCGTGGTCTGGTCCAACGAGCTCGGCCCTGTATTCCTCCTGGATGCGTCCAAGTGCAGTATGAACTGCTATGTTTCTCCCGAGGATCCAAGTGGGAGCAGTGAACCTGAAGTCAACGGGCGCCGAGAGACTTCCGAAGGTCCTCCCTGGTATGTGCACCTTAATCCTATAGCGACGGTCTTCTGGAAATGCTATGATAGGTGTCCCGGTGATCGACGGCAGAGCAATCTTCAATTCCTTGGTGATCTGGACCAGCCTCCTGCCGAAAAGCATTGTCTCATCTGGCTGGCAAAACTCCGGGAGCAGAACTGGGATGAACTTGACGGCCATCTAGAAAGTTGAAAATCGGAGAGAAGTCAGAAATGAACAGGGGAGAATTACGGAATGATAAGGACATAAAATAGTCTCTTCCTATGGCTTTCTGATCCTAGGGGTTACGTCCTACGGTCAGCGTGTGCTCTGATACCATCTCTGTAGCGACCCGACCCGAAATCGGTCAAGTCTCTGTGTAGCTGTACCATCCCAAGATCATGCTGGCACACACAGTACATTGATGCAAAGATTCAAAGTTCAATCACACCTGAATTTATTACACGATTCTCATATCGAGTCTTTATTACATCATAATAAATTCGGTCGAAGGCCAACTCATGAGAAATAAACTAAATAAAGCTGCGGAAGCGTAGACGAATAGCGAGTCCATCCGACTCCATAGGGCAATCGCCAAGCGTGGATCGTAGCCTCACTCCTGGTCGAAAAACTCCTCTGCAACATAAGACGTCGCAGCCGTGTAGGTCAGCATTTTGAATATGCCGGCAAGTCATAGGGAGCACAACAATAATAATACTAACATTTATATGCAATTTGGCTGTGGGGCTCTAAGTTTTATGTTTTTGCGAAAAAGCCAATTTTTTCCCTATGACAAAGGACTTGCTTGCAATTACTACAAATTGTTGGTTGTTATTGAGATGGTTCCGCCAACCAATGTCTCATTCCCAATTATTAAATAACCCATCAAATTAATTTATTAAGTTCAGTGTTGAGATTTCCGAAATACTCCAATTTCCAGAGGCTCATTTGTCCGTAACCGGGGACACGGCTAATCGATTAGGTTGTTACTCTGCAGAGTCTTGTGCACTTTACCCGCAAGAATCGTTCCCTCCTTTATGTCCTCGCACTGCCTGGTGTTTGAAGACGGGACGAACGAAACAGGGTCTTCCGTAGAGTTTCTCTGGTCACTGCCGGTGCCCATCCATGTCCTACCGTTCTTCTACATCTGCTGGCACCGTCCGTCCAGAGTTACGCCTAGGGTCAACCCAGCCAGAGCCCATAATGGCTTGCGGCTGCACAGGTAAGCATCCGGTCAAGGTGTATCCATCCGTCCCTTCGTGGCTGGGTGAAGCTTTCCGCAAGATGTCATGGCGCTTCTCCATGCATCCCGGCCATCCGCTGGTTTCTCCAGGGTGCCCGTCAACCGTCCTCCACCCAGTAGTGAATTTTGAAGTCCATCTTGAGCTTGAAATCATGGGGTTGTCATCAACTTGACTCTCACATCTCATTTGTGAATCTCTCAACCAAACCCCGTCTACGAGCATAGCAAAATAAACTACATCGTCCTGGGCAATGGTAAAGGGATTTGGGTTCATCCTACCTCATGATACTACTCAAGAACATAACTTAAAAATTCTCCTACTGCATGCATGGTGGGGAGGCATAATTCTAATGCAACAAAAATCATAGGTATTGTAAAACATGATCAAATGACTTGCCTGGCTGACGGTCTTCAAAAGCTAGCGACTCGTAATAGCAGGCTTCGCACTCCGGGAATTCTACCGAGTCAAACAATAGCACAAATAAGTATAGCACAATCTAACATAACAGCAAGTTGAAGTAAAACACCCAAGCACTCAAACCAAAACCCAAGAAAAACTCGAAGAAAGCAAATTGAGGATTTCACCACATCAAGCAACAACTAAGAAATAGTTTTACACCACAACAAAAAAATTTTTATTAACAGAACCTAAGCATGGATCTTGCTAACTAACAGCAAGGAAAAACTTTAAACAAACTAGGGGCAGAAAGAATCATATTAAAAGTTATTATAGAACTCATATTATGCCTAAGGCAAACCTAGCAAAGAAAAATAAATTTTTTTATTCTACTGTAATTAAAAGTTCATCCTCTGTAACTACAGAAACTAATCTAAAATAGACTATAACAGAGGTAAAATAAAAATTTAAAACTAATTAGAACAGTAGAAAACAGCAGCAATTAAAATAAAATAGAAACACTTGTTTTCGCATAAAACTATTTTTTATAAAGACTAAAAATACTAAAATAAATTCCTACTGCTAGGCAAGGTCAAAACAAGGCAGTAGCAAAAAGAATCACTGAAAAATAATAATCCTAACTCAGTTTATAGCAGAAAAACTAATCTGACTAAAACTAATATAAACAATTTTTTAAAAACCTAAAACATGGCAGAAGCTAATTTATACAGAAACTACAACAAATTTGCAAACTAACAAAAAAAGAATCAACTAAAAATATCAAGTAACCTAAAAGATATGGATTTTACAAAACTGGAACTAATCTGATAAAAACAGAAACGAAAACATCGGGCCTATCTAACGCTCAGGCGACAAATAACTAAAACGCGCCCGAGGGGATAAGCCGATCGGACCGGCCTACTTAAACCGCAACTTAAAATAAACCGATCTAACTGAAATAAACCGGTCTAACTAAACTAAACCTAACCCTTCGCGTGATCTAATCTAGGCCCTAGGATTTAGATCGAACGGCGACGAGCGGCTCCGGCGACTCACCGCGGTGGCGGCGACGGCGACGGACGACGGCGGCTCGGGCGACGACGGTGCGGTGGCTCCGGTGGTCCTGGGTGGCGGCGGAGACGTCGGGGAGAGGCGGCGGAGTGTTGCGGAGGCGGTGGTGGAGTCAGTGGGGCTCGGGGTGGTCGGTGGAGCTCGGGGATGGAGCAATGGCGCGGCGGCGGCGTCGGACTCCGGCGAGAAATCACGGCGGAGTGGAGGGGTTAGGCGAGGGGGAGGGGTGGGGAATGGGTCGAGGGGGTTGGGTATTTATAGGGGGTGCCCGGCTTGGAGGCGGGGGCGAATCGGGGAGGGATCCCGCGATCCCCGGGATTCCGGCGACGGCGGCGGTGATGGCGCGGTGATGGCGCGGCGTGGGAAGGAAGGAGAAGGGTGGGGCCGGCGCGTCGGTGAGAGAGGGAGAGAGGGGAGAGAGCGGGCGACCGGGCGGGAGAGGTTTCGGGCGCGGGCGTCGGTGCAGGCCGGCTCGGGGTGGTAGCTGGGCCGCGGCTCGGCGCTGGCTGGGCCGGTTGGCCTGGCTGGCGCCTGGGTCTCGTTTCCTTTTTTTTTTTGAATAAAGACAGAGAAAAAAAATAGAATATAGAGAAATCTATAATAGTTTTGTATAGGACATATATATATCAATAAAATCATAAAAATAAATCCTACAACGTGCACATTTTTTTTTTCAGAGGCAAAACAGAAATAAAATAAAAACATTTTTTTGTAAATTCCAAATAAAACCAAATTTGAATTCAAACTTTTTGGCAATATTTTCTTCTGACTTTTTTTTTCTTTGGAGTGTCATGTTTACTCCTCTCATACTTTTCTCAAGTATTTGTCAGGTACTTCTGAAATAAATTTCAATTGCCAAAAATCAAATTCAAATTCAAATAAAACTCAATGCCTCTGGAATTTCCAAATGCCACTCAATTAAAACAAAATGCATGGATGCTTAGCTATAATTGTAAAACATTCCAAATAGGAAATTTGGGATGTTACAAAAGGCCAGTGCCAAAATAGGAGTCACAACGTTCATCAAGTCTTATAGTAGCAACAATTTTAAATCCATGATTTGTGTTCAGTATGACATCCCTGCAGACTTGATTTATGTAAAGGGAATGATTGTGCACTACAGATTCTTTTGAATAGCAAGGTACGCGCTGCAGAAAATGGTAGGATTGTTAAAGAAAATATGGTACCATGCAAATATGGGCCCAAATTGAAAGAATTGTACAGCAGTTGAAATCGAAGGACAAAAATCTAAATAAACAGATAGGGTAAAGAAGCACTACAAAAAATACACTTTCGTGATGATACATGTTTGTCACAGTAGGTCACGTTTTCTGTCATGCATGTACATCCATGACGATTTTATGACAGAATCAAGATAGTCATACCCGTGTTGTCATAGAAGTGTTCCATGACATTTCCAAAATTATCATCACGGAAGTGTCCACTTCCATGACTATAAATTACGTGTCATCGAAGTGCTTTAGTCAAGGGTAACCGACTCATGGCATCCACCGTAACGGGTTGCCGTTAAGCTATCGGGTCAGGTTTTGGATCCGATAACCCGCTAACAACCACGACCAAAGGCGATCTTCCACGTGTAAATTCTCATTGGCCGATGGAACCACGTGCCACCTCCGCGTTGGCACATATGTCACTCATCCAATGGGCGAGATGCGCCTATGATATGTTGACACGTGGACGGGCCGAAAAGTGGCCCATGAATATTAAATGGGCCGGCCCCACTAAAGGCCCACAAGATTTTGCAGACCATAATGGGCCGGCCAAACTAAAGGCCCACAAGATTTTGCATACCATAATGGGCCGGCCCAGCTAAAGGCCCACAAGATTTTGCATACCATAATGGGCCGGCCAAGCTAAAGGCCCACAAGATTTTAAAGACACTGGTGGGCCGGCCCGTTAATAGGCTACCATGTTTTGGGCCAAATGCTGGCCCATATTTGATCCGGTTCATTAACAGCCTGCCATGTTCTGGGCCTAATAAGGGCCATATGAGATCTAGCCCATTAATAGCCGACCATGTTCTGGGCCATATTACGGCCCATATCAAATCCGGCCCTTTAAGAGCCTTTGGGCTAAATTTCGGCCCATATCAAATTCGTCCCGTCAACTGGACGCTATGCTTTTGGGCCCACTTGAGGCCCGGTTAGGATTTCTGTTTGCTAAAGGCCCATTTAGAAATACGGCCTGATATTAGTTTTGGCCTGTTATAGGCCCGTTTAACATTTTGGCCCTATATTTCTTTCGGCCTGTTAAAAGCCCGTCATATAGTTAGGCCTAACTATGTCCCGCTTTGCATTCGGCCTGCTCACAGCCGATAATCTGATTGGCCAAACAAG
This sequence comes from Aegilops umbellulata, assembly GCA_032464435.1. Lineage (NCBI taxonomy): Eukaryota > Viridiplantae > Streptophyta > Magnoliopsida > Poales > Poaceae > Aegilops > Aegilops umbellulata. The sequence continues at coordinate 180,718,608 of CP136060.1, forward strand.
GACCAAGACAATTTTGGCCTGTTAACAGCCCATAATGTGATTGGCACAATCATTGGCATAATGTGATTGGCACAATCATAGTTAACAGCCCATAACTATGTCCCGTGAGCTGTCCGGCACGTTTCCGGCCCAACCTACTTTCAGCCTACTAAAAGCCCATTGAATTTTCTTGAGAAAATAGGGCCAGCGGGCTACTCGGCCTATTAAAGGCTCGATACTACTAGTGGGTCAGTTTACATTTAGGCCTGTTTATGGACCCAGATGACTGGGCCCATGATGCGGCCCATACATAGTGATTTGCATGACGGCTCGATTATGTATTGGCCGGTTTACTTTTCATGGAGCGAAGACAGGATATATGTACAGTAAAATAACTGCAGCATCGTGAATAAGAAAAAAGCTAGACTATACAATAAAGAATTTACGGCATATTACATCCACTAGGCATCAAAGTTCGCCACTATATGATAATAAAGCATAAGTAGACAACAGATCACATACACTAGGCATCAAAGATCGCCACCAGTGCAAAAAACACACCGACAAAATAATATACAAAACCGACAACACTTCAATAGAGTTCAAGAAAGGTTAGCCCTGCTCGGGAGCTACAGCGCAAGCAGCTGAGCGAGCTGACGAGACTATGCTTGTTTGACGCTTATATCCTCCTCACTCTGAAAGAGAAACAAGTAGGCAAATGACATGTTTTGCACATATAAGTATCAGTGCTGACAATTCATCACATTTCTTATTGGCGTATAAAGTGACACAGTTTAAAATAGCATTAACACAATATGGTATTGTTCATGTTAAGACATGGCAGGAAATGATATTGTGAAGGAGTTGCCAGCTTCACGACACCACTGGATTACAGATCAAGAACTCATAAGTATCAATGGTTAGTGTGCTGTCAATTTATCACATTTCAGATTGGCAAATAAAGAGACAGTTTAAATAATAGTAGAATGGTATGACATTGTTCATAGTTAAGACATTGCAGAATATGAAATTGTGTTGTAGTGGGTAGGTTCACCACACCACTGGATTACGGATGAAGAGCAGAAGCATACATGCAGTGCAAAAGAAGATCACTTGCTCTGTATAGTTTAATTTACATCGTATGAAGAAGGAACTTGGCTGTACAACTGAAAACTTAAATTGAGAAGGACAAACTTTTGTTTATGAACTACATAATAAACTTTAAACATGCAATTTGATGCAAACACCAAAAATAAACAGTTGTTGCCGTCACGCCTAACCAAATATACACAACAAAGTTTGAAGGCTTGAGAAGGACAAACTTACGTTAGTGGTGAAGACCGGCTCTATAAAGCCCTTCTCCATGCTGATGAGGGGGGGGGGGCAATTCAAGAAGTTTACCACATAATCTTCTTCATAAGCATTGCCTTTATTCAACATTTTGTTAAGAGTAAATATAGATGTGATAATATAAGAAAAAATGGAGAATATTTAAGATAATATGAAGAGTGATGCTACATAACCAAGTAGTTATAAATGTAAGTTCAGGGATACAGGAAAAATGTACAGCCAAGAGCAATGCAAAGCTAAACTTCTTCAGTACCAACGGTGTTATCCAACCTTATGGTAAGAGTAAATATAGATCTGATGTGTAGAAAATGTAGGGCAAAGGAAAATAAGCTGCAGAGTGATGGTACATGAACAACTAGCTGTCAAATATAAGTACACTGATAAAGGACAGCAGGTACTTACAAGAATAATGTAGAGCTAAACTTTTTCATTGGCATTGGATATATTCTACACTAATGTAACCATTCATACACATCAGATAATTTGGAGCTAACAATTTCTAAGCAAGCTACCATGCATACTGCTGTCACATAATGAACCAGGTATGAATGCAAGTACAATGATACAGGACAACAGATACTAACAAGAGCAAAGCAGCGGGCAACATATTTGCGATATCCTGTTGTCCTTTTCAAACCGGAATTCTTCTTCGAGCAAATTTCCTGCAAAAGAGATCCGTAAGGCACATGCGGAAAAGTAGAAGTTCAAATTGTCATGTGATATCATAGACAGTACCTCATCCTGGGAACGAGACCAGCGCATAACAAGGTTTTTCCATTCAATGTCTTCTAAATTTAGCACAGGAGACTTCACCGGAAATTTGTTTATAGAGTTGCCATCAAAGTGTGATTTCCTCAGGTAACACTGATACTGCTGCAATGCTTCCTTGAAAAGAGCAAGCAAGCATTGCCTGTCATGACTATCCAGATTGACATCGCCTACTTACAACAATGTATTGTAAATCATTGATGTGTTCAATCAGCAGAAAAAAGATAAATAATCACCATGAATAATAGCACTTACATGTAAGTGGGACATGAAGTTGTGAAAATTGTGTTTGTCTTCACTACAATCTTCCCATGATGGGAATATATGCACGTAGTCCCTAACAACATTGAAAGTATTGTCTTTTAAACTGGGAATAACAGGAATGGGGTTCCAATCTGCAGGAATTGGTCGTCTCTGCAGTTGGGATAGGTCTTCTACTAGTGGACTTGTTGTACTTTTTGCTGGAGTGGGATTTTTCCGTGGTACGGCTGGTGCTATGGCAACTGAAATCAGCGTACCTTTTGCTGGAGTGTGGTGCTACCTCTTGAGCACTGCGTTGCATTTCCTTGAAGAGGAAAGGATGATGCAGCAAAGTAGCGTAAGTATTTCCCTTATTTTTTGATAACCAAGGTATCAATCTAGTAGGAGGCTACGCGGGAGTCCCTCGTACCTGCACAAAGCAAATAACTCCTCGCAACCAACGCGAGAAGGGGTTGTCAATCCCTTCACGGTCACTTACGAGAGTGAGATCGGATAGAGATGATAGATAATATTTTTGGTATTTTTGTGTTAAAGATGCAAAGTAAAATAAAAGCAAATACAATAATAAAGTGTTGGAAGATTAATATGATAAAGATAGACACGGGGGACATAGATTTCACTAGTGGCTTCTCTCAAGAGCATAAGTATTTGACGGTGGGTGAACGAATTACTCTTGAGCAATTGACATAATTGAGCATAGTTATGAGAATATCTAGGTATGAGCACGTATATAGCCATCACGTCCGAGACAAGTAGACCGACTCCTGCCTGCATCTACTACTATTACTCCACTCTTCGACCGCTATCCAGCATGCATCTAGAGTATTAAGTTCATGAAAACAGAGTAACGCCTTAAGCAAGATGACATGATGTAGAGGGATAAATTCATGCAATATGATAAAAAACCCATCTTGTTATCCTCGATGGCAACAATACAATACGTGCCTTGCTGCCCCTACTATCACTGGGAAAGGAAACCGCAAGATTGAACCCAAAGCTAAGCACTTCTCCCATTGCAAGAAAAACCAATCTAGTAGGCCAAACCAAACTGATAATTCGAAGAGACTTGCAAATATAACCAATCATACATAAAATAATTCAGAGAAGATTCAAATATTGTTCATAGATAATCTTGATCATAAACCCACAATTCATTGGTCTCAACAAACACACCGCAAAAACAAGATTACATCGAATAGATCTCCACGAGAGAGGGGGAGCACATTGTATTGAGATCCAAAAAGAGAGAAGAATACATCTAGCTACTAACTATGGACCCGAAGTTCTGAGGTAAACTACTCACACTTCATCGGAGAGCCTATGGTGATGATGTAGAAGCCCTCCGTGATGGATGCCCCCTCCGGTGGAGCTCCGGAACAGGCCCCAAGATGGGATCTCGTGGGTACAGAAGGTTGCGGCGGTGGAATTAGGTTTTTGGCTCCGTATCTGATCGTTTGGGGGTACGTAGCTATATATAGGAGGAAGAAGTACGTCGGTGGAGCAATGTGGGGCCCACGAGGGTGGAGGGCGTGCCCTGGGGGTGGGCGCGCCCCCCTACCTCGTTCCCTCCTCGAAGCTTCCTTGACTTAGGTTCCAAGTCTCCTGGATCACGTTCGGTGAGAAAATCACGTTCCCGAATGTTTCATTCCATTTGGACTCCGTTTGCTATTCCGTTTCTACAAAACTCTGAAATAGGCAAAAAAACAGCAATTATGGGCTGGGCCTCCAGTTAATAGGTTAGTCCCAAAAATAATATAAAAATGGATAATAAAGCCCAATATTGTCCAAAACAGTAGATAATATAGCATGGAGCAATCAAAAATTATAGATACGTTGGAGACGTATCAGGCATCCGCAAGCTTAATTCCTGCTTGTCCTCAAGTAGGTAAATGATAAAAACAGAATTTTTGATGCGGAGTGCTACTTGGCATAATTTCAATGTAATTCTTCTTTAATTGTGGTATGAATATTCAGATCCGAACGATTCAAGATAAAAGTTCATATTGACATAAAAATAATAATACTTCAAGCATACTGACTAAGCAATTATGTCTTCTCAAAATAACATGGCAAAAGAAAGTTCATCCCTACAAAATCATATAGTTTAGTCATGCTCCATTTTCGTCACACAAGAATGCTCTCATCATGCACAACCACGATGACAAGCCAAGCAATTGTTTCATACTTTAGTAATCTCAAACTTATAAACCTTCACGCAATACATGAGCGTGAGCCATGGATATAGCACTATGGGTGGAATAGAATATGATGACGGGGGTTATGTGGAGAAGACAAAAAAGGAGAGATCTCACATCAACGAGGCTAATCAATGGGCTATGGAGATTCCCATCGATTGATGTTAATGCAAGAAGTAGGGATTGCCATGGAATGGATGCACTAGAGCTATAAATGTATGAAAGCTCAACAAAAGAAACTAAGTGGGTGTGCATCCAACTTGCTTGCTCATGAAGACCTAGGGCACATGAGGAGGCCCATTGTTGGAATATACAAGCAAAGTTCTATAATGAAAAATTCCCACTAGTATATGAAAGTGACAAAACAAGAGACTCTCTATCATGATGATTATGGTGGTACTTTGAAGCACAAGTGTGGCAAAGGATAGTAGCATTGTCCCTTCTCTCTTTTTTTCTCATTTTTTGGGCCTTATCTTTTTTTATGGCCTTTCTTTTTTATATTACTCACTTGGGACAATGTTCTAGAAAATGATGATCATCACACTTCTATTTATTTACAACTCAATGATTACAACTCGATACTAGAACAAAGTATGACTCTATATGAATGCCTCCGGCGGTGTACCGGGATATGCAATGAATCAAGAGTGACATGTAAGAAATAATTATGAACGGTGGCTTTGCCACAAATACTATGTCAACTACATGATCATGCTAAGCAATATGACAATGATGAATGTGTCATGATAAACAGAATGGTGGAAAGTTGCATGGCAATATATCTCGGAATGGCTATGGAAATGCCATAATATGTAGGTATGGTGGCTATTTTGAGGAAGATATAAGGAGGTCTATGTGTGAAAGAGCGTATCATATTACGGGGTTTGGATGCACCGGCGAAGTTTGCACCAACTCTCAATGTGAGAAAGGGCAATGCACGGTACCGAAGAGACTAGCAATGATGGAAGGGTGAGAGTACGTATAATCCATGGACTCAACATTAGTCATAAAGAACTCACATACTTATTGCAAAAATCTACAATCCATCAAAAACCAAAGCTCTACGCGCATGATCCTAGGGGTATAGATTGGTAGGAAAAGACCATCGCTCGTCCCCGACCACCACTCATAAGGAGGACAATCAAAGAACACCTCATGTTTCAAATTTGTTACATAACGTTTACCATATGTGCATGCTACAGGATTTGCAAACTTCAACACAAGCATTTCTCAAATTCACAACTACTCAACTAGCACGACTTTGATATTATCACCTCCATTTCTCAAAACAATTATCAAGCATCAAACTTTTCTTAGTATCCAACACAGTCATAAGAAAGTTTTTACTATTTTTGTATACCTAGCATATTAAGATTATTTAAGAAAATTACCATGCTATTTAAGACTCTCAAAATAATCTAAGTGAAGCATGAGAGATCAATAGTTTCTATAAAACAAATCCACCACCGTGCTCTAAAAGATATAAGTGAAGCACTAGAGCAAAACTATATAGCTCAAAAGATATAAGTGAAGCACATAGAGTATTCTAAAAAATCCTAAATCATGTATGGCTCTCTCAAAAGGTGTGTACAGCAAGGATGATTGGGGTAAAGTAAAAATCAAAGACTTAAATCATACAAGACGCTCCAAGCAAAACACATATCATGTGGTGAATAAAAATATAGCTCCAAGTAAAGTTACCGATGGAAGTAGACGAAAGAGGGGATGCCTTCCGGGGCATCCCCAAGTTTTGGCTTTTTGGTGTCCTTAGATTATCTTGGGGGTGCCATGGGCATCCCCAAGCATAGGCTCTTGCCACTCCTTGTTCCATAATCCATCAAAGGATTTCACCCAAAACTTGAAAACTTCACAACACAAAACTCAACAGAAATCTCGTGAGCTCCGTTAGCAAAAGAAAACAAAAGACCACTTCAAGGTACTGTAATAAACTCATTATTTATTTATATTGGTGTTAAACCTACTGTATTCCAACTTCTCTATGGTTTATAAACTATTTTACTAGCCATAGATTCATCAAAATAAGCAAACAACACACGAAAAACAGAATCTGTCAAAAACAGAACAGTCTGTAGTAATCTGTAACTAACGCAAACTTCTGTAACTCCAAAAAATCTACCAAAATAGGAATACCTAGCAAATTTGTTTACTGATCAGTAGAAATTGGAAACGGTATTTTATCACGTTCTGGTGATTTTTCACAATTGTTTTTGTGAAATGAAAGTTTCTGGAAATTACAGCAAGATCAAATAACTATCATCCAAGAAGATCCTATAGGTTTAACTTGGCACAAACACTAATTAAAACATAAAAACACATCTAACCAGAGGCTAGATCAAAGATTTATTCCTAAACAGAAGCAAAAGCAAAAAGCTAAAAATAAAATTGGGTTCCCTCCCAACAAGCGCTATCGTTTAACGCCCCTAGCTAGGCATAAAAGCAAGGATAGATCTAGGTATTGCCATAATAGTGGTATGGCAAGTCATGAAAACTTTTATCAAATTCTCTATGTTCAGGAGCAAGTTTTCTTTGAGGCAAGCAAAAATAATCAAAAGGGCTAAATTTAAGGGGACAAAAGTCCCCAAGATAAATATCGGGAGGTATGGGTTCCTCCCTAGGCCCTTTGTATTGCACAACCAGTTCATCATTAAGAGCATTCTTTTGGAAAAAAGCTACAAGCCTTCGTTCAAGAGGAAAACCTAGTCCATTATTCAGAATAGCAAAATCATCATTAAGCTTGCAAATCTTATCAACTAGAACATCGGCGGGAACCTTTTTCCTAAGATTTTCATTATAAGCAATATGATCCAAAGATTGTAAACGCATCATGTCTTCTAGACTAAAAATGATGGCTTCAATGGGAGGATGACTAGCATCCACCCTATAATGCGCAAAGATTTCTTTGGCCTCTTTTATTATGAATCCAAACTCATGAGCCAAAAAGATAGTGGCGGCACGCTTAACAGAAGAATGCTCAATATTAGAGAATTCTAGGAAAAATCTCTGTATGCAAGGATGCATGTGCATAAATTGCCTTTCAAGTTCAACTATAAGCATGGCAATAGCGTCCGCAAGACTACTTGTTCTATAGAGAATAGAACCGCCCATAGAAGGCAAAGCACCGGCACAAGTAAAGAAATCTTGAATAACTCCTTTCCCAATAATATTACCACTACCAATTCGAAATCTTTTTGTATGCAAGGTAGGGGGTTCTTCAGCAGGAGCATCAGAATTTTCTAAGATATTATTATTGCCCATATCGGCAATAATTTCCCCAAATTCAGACATAATGACAAGCAAGCGAAAAAGAGGCAAATGGAAAAGAGAGGGCGAATAAAACAACAAGGGTGAAGTGGGGGAGAGGAAAACGAGAGGCAAATGGCAAATAATGTAATGCAGGATATAAGGGATTGTGATGTGTACTTGGTATGTTGACTTTTGCATAGACTCCCCGGCAACGGCGCCAGAAATTCTTCTTGCTACCTCTTGAGCACCGCGTTGGATTTCCTTGAAGAGGAAAGGATGATGCAGAAAAGTAGCGTAAGTATTTCCCTTAGTTTTTGAGAACCAAGGTATCAATCCAGTAGGAGGCTACGCGCGATTCCCTTGTACCTGCACAAAGCAAATAACTCCTCGCAACCAACGTGATAAGGGGTTATCAATCCCTTCACGGTCACTTACGAGAGTGAGATCTGATAGAGATGATGGATAATATTTTTGGTATTTTTGTGATAAAGATGCAAAGTAAAATAAAAGCAAAGTAAAAAAGCAAAGACAGTAATAAAGTGATGGAAGATTAATATGATGAAGATAGACCCGGGGGCCATAGATTTCACTAGTGGCTTCCCTCAAGAGCATAAGTATTTTACGGTGGGTGAACAAATTATTGTTGAGCAATTGACAGAATTGAACATAGTTATGAGAATATCTAGGTATGATCATGTATATAGGCATCACGTCCGAGACAAGTAAGCCGACTCCTGCCTGCATCTACTACTATTACTCCACTCATCGGTCGCTATGCAGCATGTATCTAGAGTATTAAGTTCATGAAAACAGAGTAACGCCTTAAGCAAGATGACATGATGTAGAGGGATAAATTCATGCAATATGATAAAAAACCCCATCTTGTTATCCTCGATGGCAACAATACAATACGTGCCTTGCTGCCCCTACTGTCACTGGGAAAGGACACCGCAAGATTGAACCCAAATCTAAGCAATTCTCCCCTTGCAAGAAAAACTAATCTAGTAGGCCAATCCAAACTAATAATTCGAAGAGACTTGCAAAGATAACCAATCATAAATAAAAGAATTCAGAGAATATTCAAATATTATTCACAGATAATCTTGATCATAAACCCACATTTCATCGGTCTCAACAAACACACCGCAAAAAGGAGATTACATCGAATAGATCTCCACGAGAGAGGGGGAGAACATTGTATTGAGGTCCAAAAAGAGAGAAGAAGCCATCTAGCTACTAACTATGGACCTGAAGGTCTGAGGCAAACTACTCACACTTCATCAGAGAGGCTATGGTGATGATGTAGAAGCCCTCCGTGATTGATGCCCCCTCCGGCGGAGCTCCGGAACAGGCCCCAAGATGGGATCTCGTGGGTACAGAAGGTTGCGGCGGTGGAATTAGGTTTTTGGCTCCGTATCTGATTGTTTGGGGGTACGTAGGTATATATAGGAGGAAGAAGTATGTCGGTGGAGAAACGTGGGGCCCACAAGGGTGGAGGGCGCGCCCTGGGGGTTGGGCGCGCCCCCTACCTCGTGCCCTCCTTGAAGCTTCCTTGACTTAGGGTCCAAGTCTCATGGATCATGTTCTTGACAAAATCACGTTCCCGAAGGTTTCATTCCGTTTGGACTCCATTTGATATTCCGTTTCTGCAAAACTCTGAAATAGGCAAAAACAACAATTATGGGCTGGGCCTCCGGTTAATAGGTTAGTCCCAAAAATAATATAAAAGTGGATAATAAAGCCCAATATTGTCCAAAACAGTAGATAATATAGCATGGAGCAATCAAAAATTATAGATACGTTGGAGACGTATCATGCGGGTCCTGTGTGGTGGGGCTAGTGTTATGGCCAGTGAAGTATGTGTACAGTCTGCTGGAGTCAGTCCTACGTTTTGTGTCACTGGTTGTAAAGCCAATATAAGTGGGGTGATGTCTGATTTATCCGGCACCACCATGTTTTTCAAGGACTTTGCTGGTGCTCCTTCAGGTTCGGCAATCACCCTATTCCTTTTTTATGTCTGATGAACAAGAACATCATTTGAGTGCAAAAACATGGTATGATGATAGATGGAATATGTATTGATAATGGATGGGCATGACATCTTAACATATATGATGAGTAAACTAAGCAGATGACGGTGCAACAAAGTAGAAGAAATGCAAGATATGCGCAATCAATAAAACCATGCCAAATTAGAATAGCCACCTTGATGGGTGAGCAGGACAGTCCATCTGCCTTCGACTCCTCGAGGTTAGAATGGTCATTAGGATCATATTCTGAACTAGAATCTACAGGTGGGGAGTGTATGAGTTTCATTGCATCCAGAATGGCACTCAATGCCTTGGTGCCAATTTTGTAAGTCGTTGCAGTGTTCCACAATATTCTTCTGATGCACGGATTCTGATATTCACTTTGATTACTTATAATATCTGAAAAGCATGAAAACATAAATAGTAGTGAGATTATCTTTGTAATGCAGAGGATATTCTAATATAGGGGCTCCCTCAAACCCTTGTGTGCTATCACTGGATTCTGATGAGAGATCCCATGTGTGCCGTAATATGCACTACAAAAAAAGACACATCTATGAAATTTTGGGCCGAACGAATTTTTTCTGTCATACATATGACACTTCTATGACGATAATTGTGACAAAACCCGGTATCATCATAGATGTGGTGGGCTCCTACCTATATGACAAAAAATCATGACAGAAAATGGGCTTTTCGTCCTGGGTGGGCCGGAGACGCAGCTGCATGACATTCTTTGGGCCGTCCATGACGGAAAAAACCATGGTAGAAGCGAGGGGGAGGAAAATTTCGGGGAGTTCCCGGTTACGGTGGGAGGTCGGGGCCGAGCAATGCGCGTTTCTCTCGTACACGTAAGCGCGCGTGTGCGAGGCGTTGGATCTAACTGAACCCGAGCGAGGCGTTGGGCTCTAACTGAACCCGAGCGATTGGACTGCAGGCTACGCGTTACTGAACCCGAGCGATCGATCGATGGCTGTTAACTGAACCCGATCGAGCGATTCCTTCGCTACTTCTGCAAACTGAAGCCGATCGATGCTGCCTCTGGGATGAACAGTGAGTGTTGTGGGTGGGTTTAGATGAACAGTGAGCGGTGGCGTTAACTCTGGATGAACAGGACCCCGTGGTGTGGTGGAGGGTTGGATGAACAGTAGACAGTGGAGGGGTGCCCATGGAGGGGTGGTTGAACAGGACCCCTGGCGTGGAGGGCTGGATGAACAGTAGACAGTGGAGGGGTGCCCGTGGAGGGGTGGTTGAACAGTAGCCGGTGGATTAGTGCGCGGTGGAGGCTGGATGAACACGAGCCCGTGGAGGCTGGAGGAGGCTGACGGTAGCCCGTGGAGGATGGAGGAGGTCGACGGTGGAGATGAACAGTATCTCGTGGAGTCCCGTTTTGCGGTACGCCACACCCCTCCCGATGAACAGGACCCCTATTTCGACTGTAGGAGGTCCGTTTCGTCCATTTTGCGGTACGCCACACCCCTCCCAATCAACAGGACCCCCGTTTCGACCATAGGAGGTCTGTTTCGTCCGTTTTACGGTACGCCACACCCCTCCCGATCAACATGACCCCCGTTTCGACCGTAGGAGGTCCATTTCCTCCGTTTTGTGGTACACCAGACCCCTCCCGATGAACAAGATCCCGTTTCGAACGTGGACGGTTGAACACAAGGCTGTTTCCTCCGTTTTGCGGTGCGCCAGGTCTCGTTTCTATCGCCTGTTCCATCCAAGCCCTCCCGATGAACATGACCACGCATTCCGTTCCGACCCAGCCGGTTGTCTCCCACGCGTTCTGTTGCCTCCCGATGAACACGACGCATTCCGTTGCCTCCCCATGAACACCAAGCATTCTGTTGCCTCCCCGTGAACACAACGACACCGATGTTTCTCCGTTCCGACCCAGCCATGTACACGAGCCCTCGCCGTACGTATTCGCCAGTAGGCATTCGAGACCCCGCCCGTATGTACACATACGTGGCCGTATTTTCTTTCTTGCACCCTGGCCGTTGTACGTACGTGTACATGCTACGTGCACGCCTCTACTACGACACGTGCACGCCTCTACTACGACACGTGCACGCCACTACATCCACCAGTATATATGTACGTACACGTTCGCGACCAGAATGACAACGCTACGCACGCTTCGACCAGGTGGGTCCCGACTGTCAGGCACTTCCTTGCGTGCGAAGATGTAGCTGGTGGGTCCCAGCAGTTAGGGGGGCGAATTGTTTTTTTTGCCCGGACGCACTTCCTTGCGTGCGAAGATGTAGCTGGTGGGTCCCAACAGTCAGGGGCGAATCATTTTTTGCCCGGACGCACTTCCTTGTGTGCGAAGATGTAGCTGGTGGGTCCCAGCAGTCAGGGGCAAACTTTTTTTTCACGAAATATAGTGGCCCGTCCGGTGGGTCCCAGCTGTCAGGTGGAGGAATCATTATTTTCCGCGTAATAAGGAGGCGCTTCCTTGCTGCGACCGTGGACCCAGCTGTCAGCCTCTCCACGTACAGTCCACGTCTGATGGAAGTCGTTCCTTGACCATGTTCACCACGCCGCGTCGAGAGCACCAGGGCGGTGGACGATGGCGAGGCCTAGGAAGGGAACGATGCGGAGCCGGGGAAGACGCGGTAGTGGAAGCCAGCGTGGAGAGGAGTACGAGGGTTCACTGGTTCGGCTGCGGTGTGAGGCTGCCGTCGCCGCAGGGCCTGGCTAGCGGTGGGAATAGTAGGGGGCGGTGAGGCCTCCATGGCAGCACATCCGGCCACGGGAGGCAGGAGCATGCGGCACGACCGGCGCTGCTTTGGGCGGCTGGAGCAAGAAGTCCAGAGGTTGAAGAAGCACTACGCCCGTTGGATGGACATCATATGGTCACTGGAGCTAGAATCGTTTATATTGATTAAGTTGACAAAGCCCTCCGTCCCCGTCAACTTAGTAGGCCCACAAGTCAGCCTCCCACCAAGGTGGGTCCCAGCTAGCAGGGGGTATTCATTTATTTGTGCGTAATAAGGAGGCTCTTCCGGAGCTGACAGCAGGGGGAACATTTTTTCGCGAAATACGGTGGCCCGTCGGGTAGGTCCCAGCAGTCAGGGGCAAACGTTTTTTTCGCGAAATACTGGTGGGCATCTGGTGGGTCCCTGCTATGAGGTGGAGGAATAATTATTTTCCGCGTAATAAGGAGACATTTCCTTGCGGCTGCCGTGGACCCAGCAGTCAGCCTCTCCACGTACAGTATTCCTCCGATGGAATTCGGTCGTTGACCACATTGACGACGCCGCGCCGAGAACACCACGGCGGTGGACGACGGCGAGGCCTAGGAAGGGGACGACGCGAAGCCGTGGAACACGCGGCAGTGGATGCCCACGCGGAGAGGAGTTCGAGGGTTCACTGGTTCGGCTGTGCTGCCGTCGCCGCAGAATAACAGGGGGTGTGGGTGAGTGGAGTGGATGGATGGCCTGGCCAATGGTGGGAGTAGTATGCTGGCGGTGAGGCCTCCGCGGCAGCACAGCCGGCCACGGGAGGCAGGAGCAGGCGGCACGACCGGCGCCGCTTTGGGCGGCTGGAGCAAGAAGACCAGAGGTTGAAGAAGCACTACGGTCGTTGGATGGACATCGTACGTTCAGTCGCGCCGCTTTGGACTACGGTCGTTGAAGAAGCACTATACTGGGTCCCAGCTAGCAGGGGGAGTATTCATTTTTTGTGCGTAATAAGGAGGCACTTCCTTGCGTGCGAAGATATAGCTGGTGGGTCCGAGCTGTCAGCGGCGGTAATGTTTTTTTGGCGAAATACAGAGGCCCTTTCGATGGGTCCCAGATGTCAGGTGGAGGAATCATTATTTTGCGCGTAATAAGGAGGCATTTCCTTACGTGCGGCCGTAGACCCAGCTGTCTGCCTCTCCACGTACAGTCCACTTCAGATGCATGTCGGTCGTTGACTTCGTTGACCACGCCACGCCGAGAGCACCAGGGCGGTGGACGACGGCGAGGCCTACGAAGGGAACGACACGGAGGCAGGGAAGACTCGGCAGTTGTTTTTGTTTCCCACACGGAGGGGAGTACGACTGTACAAGGGTTTACAGGTTCGCCTGCCGTCGCCGGAGAATAAGAGCAGGTGTGGGTGAGTAGAGGGATGGCTAGGCCAGCGATTGGAATACGGTGGGGCGGTGAGGCCTGCACGGCAGCACAGCCGACCGTGGGGAGGAGGGAGCAGGCAGTCCCGCCGGCACTTTTTTGAGCGGCTGGAGCAGGAAGAGCAGAGATTGAAGAAGCACGACGACCGTTGGATGGACATCGAACAATATACAGGCCATCTGTGGAAAGCCTCATATCTATGGAAAATAGCATACATCCCATCTGCCATTATTTCAAATAATTTATAGCCCATTTGCTAATTCTTACGGTTTTTTTGGAGCCCATATTCTTTTTGTTCGCAGTACAGCCCATATTGTGGCCACGGTTAAAAAATTATACAATATTTTGCATATGTCGGTGCGGTCTGAACTATTTTTAATCCCGAAATTTCGAGTCACATTCAGACTGATTTTAAAAATAAATGTATATCAATATAAAATCCAAGAAATTGTCCATGCATAAAAATCAATGCAATTTAAAATCTCAAAATGGAAAAAAGATATTTGAAACTAATTGCTGGTTTGATGTGTTTTAAAAATGTACAACCCATTTCTCACTACTGATAGGCCATTTTCGCGGCCAGCCGAATGAAACTCTCCTCGTCTTGAAAGATTTGCAGCCCAACAGGCCTGACAAAGTGACTTACTTGACAAATCACAAAAAATTTGGGTTAGCCATTTTCAGAAAGAAAAAAAAACTACTGCAATTTCCAGAGTGCCCCGCACAGCCCAATTGACACCCTGCTTCCGTCTCAAAAACAAATTAGATATATGCCACTCCAATTATGGCGATTCATAAAAATGCCACTATAATTTCCAAACTTTGAAAAATGCCACTGCAATTTTTGCAAAATTTGAAAAACGCCACTGCAGTTTGCAAACTTTGAAAAACGCCACTCCAGACTTCGAAAAATTCCACTAGAAATGACATGAAATATTTTTCAAAGTTTGGAAATTGCAGTGGCATTTCTCGGATACACCAGATTTGGAGTGGCATTTATCAATTTAACCCAAACCAAAAATAACTGGGCGAGCTGCTGGGTCCCTGGCATCAACCGCTCGTTGTGCAATTCTCTCGTTTATTGACTACGTTGACAATGGCATGGGACCCAGATGTGAGAAATCCACTAGGAGGAGCCATTTTTTATTGACTTGAAATAAGGAGGCACTTGCTTGCGTATTGCCATGACCTTGGCGGGTCCCTGCTGTCATCCTCTCCACGTACAATCATCTCCTGATTGTGTACGCGTCAACTTGCTAGGCCCACAAGTCAGCCTCTAAACCCGTCGAGGACAAATACAACCCATTTAAAAAAATAACAGCCCATTCCATACGTTCAAACGGAAAGTTCAACATTCAGAGCAAAGTAACAGGTCTGATCCACACATAGAGTACTGAACTTCCACGTTGACAACCATCATAGCCAAGTTATTTATCTACTCCCACTAATACACTAGTAGCGTACAAGTACTAACTTACTCTTAGCTAACTAGACGATGCCGACCGCCATGTGTGGTACACGCTAAACGCCGGCACCAGCGTCGTGCGCCTTGCCGCGGAGTTGCAAGAGATGCGATAGGGCACATTGCTCGCGCACGTTGGCCCTTTCCATGCCGGCGTGGTCCACCAAAGCTTCGGCTTCCAAGTGGGAAACCCACTTGACGAGCTGGTAGTAAAAATCGGCGTCGCGAACAGGTGCGTGCCCGACAGCCTCCAGGGCTATTTGCCGGGCGCCGGCCTCCACGTAGTCGGCCCAGTTGCGGGCGCTCTGCTCGCGACTCAGAGTGTCGGTACGCTGCTGCTCCATGTCCCGCTGGCGGCGCAAATCGGTGATACGCTGCTCCTCCGTCAGGCGGTCGCGCTCCAACAACTCCTGCTCCTCCATCATGCGGTCGTGCTCCAACAACTCCTCGATCTCCGCATTGCCATCTAAAGACAGATAGAATGCCTCCTCCCTCCATCTGCCTTCCGGTGAAAACCCGAACACTAGTTCCGGCGGTGACCGCCTCCGGCGTCGCCTACCGCAGACGGGCAGGGGCATGGCGGACGTGGCGAGCGACATCGGGCCGGTTGGGGCTTATGAGGATATGGCGAGTTGGGTCACGGTGGCACCGGAGAAGGCCGGGAAACAGTACTTATAGGCAGAAGGTAGCGCGACGGTCATCGGAATTCAATGCATTACTGGCTTAGCGCGCCAGCTTGCCGTGGAAAACAAGAGAAACTGGAATTATGACCGTGTCGTCCCGTCCCGTCTGGGTCGCACGCCGGCATGGTGGTCAAACGAGTGCACTCGAATCATCTTCCTCCTTGTCAATAATGATTCTACGGATTTAAAAAGCCCGCAACAATTAAAGCGTATGTTTTTTCGCATCAGTTAGTTGCCTTAATTATGATCGGTTGCATGCAGGCACTCAGAATCGCTCGCAGGCAGTACACGAAGCAGCATGCAACGAGTCGCAGCCGAGGGCACGCATGCAGCTGTTGGGGAACGTAGTAATTTCAAAAATATTCCTACGCACACGCAAGTTCATGGTGATGCATAGCAACGAGAGGGGAGAGTGTTGTCTACGTACCCTCATAGACCGAAGTGGAAGCGTTGACGCAACATAGAGGATGTAGTCGTACGTCTTCCCGATTCGACCGATCCAAGCACCGTTACTCCGGCACCTCCGAGTTCTTAGCACACGTTCAGCTCGATGACGCTCCCCTGGCTTCGATCCAGCAAAGCTTCGGGGATGAGTTCCGTCAGCACGACGGCGTGATGACGATGATGATGTTCTACCGACGCAGGGCTTCGCCTTAGCACTGCAACAATATGACCGAGGTGGAATATGGTGGAGGGGGGCACCCCACACGGCTAAGGAACGATCACAAAGATCAACTTGTGTGTTCTAGGGTGCCCCCTGCCCCCATATATAAAGGAGGGAGGGGGAGGTGCGGCCGGCCCCCAAGGGGTGCGCCTGGAGGAGTCCTACTCCCACCGGGAGTAGGACTCCCCCCTCTCTTGGCTTGTTGGAGAAGGAAAGGGGGAGGGAGAAGAGGAAAGGGGGGCGCCGCCCCCCCCCTTCCTTGTCCTATTCGGACTAGGGGGGAGGGGGCGCGCGACCTGCCCTGGCCGGCCCCTCTCTTCTCCCTTATGGCCCATGAAGGCCCATTAACCCCCCGGGGGGTTCCGGTAACCCCTCGGTGCTCCGGTAAAATGCCGATTTCACCCGGATCGATTCCGATGTCCAAATATAGGCTTCCAATATATCAATATTTATGTCTCGACCATTTCGAGACTCCTCGTCATGTCCGTGATCACATCCGGTACTCTGAACTACTTTCGGTACATCAAAATATGTAAACGCATAATAACTGTCATCGTAACGTTAAGCGTGTGGACCCTACGGTTCGAGAACAATGCAGACATGACCGAGACAAGTCTCTGGTCAATAACCAATAGCGGGACCTGGATGCCCATATTGGCTCCTACATATTCTACGAAGATCTTTATCAGTCAGACCGCATAACAATATACGTTGTTCCCTTTGTCATCGGTATGTTACTTGCCCGAGATTCGATCGTCGGTATCCAATACCTAGTTCAATCTTATTGCCGGCAAGTCTCTTTACTCGTTCCGTAATACATCATCTCACAACTAACATATTAGTTGTAATGCTTGCAAGGCTTATGTGATGTGCATTACCGAGAGGGCCCAGAGATACCTCTCCGACTATTGTTGTGACAAATCCTAATCTCGAAATACGCCAACCCAACAAGTACCTTTGGAGACACCTGTAGAGCACCTTTATAATCACCCAGTTACGTTGTGACGTTTGGTAGCACAAAAAGTGTTCCTCTGATAAACGGGAGTTGCATAATTTCATAGTCATATGAACATGTATAAGTCATGAAGAAAGCAATAGCAACATACTAAACGATCGGGTGCTAAGCTAATGGAATGGGTCATGTCAATCAGATCATTCAACTAATGATGTGACCTCGTTAATCAAATAACAACTCTTTGTTCATGGTTAGGAAACATAACCATCTTTGATTAACGAGCTAGTCAAGTAGAGGCATACTAGTGACACTCTGTTTGTTTATATATTCACACATGTATTATGTTTCCGGCTAATACAATTCTAGCATGAATAATAAACATTTATCATGATATATGAGGAAATAAATAATAACTTTATTATTGCCTCTAGGGCATATTTCCTTCAGCAGCCACTTAAATCACTGGAATTAATTAGGCTTAAACTTCTGCATGCCGTTAATTATTGCCATGCCTTGATCTTGCTGTTTTTCTCACAGGACTAATAAACCCAGACAGAGGGAGTACCTTGGTTGGTGAGAGGTTTGAATTAAGCCCTGCAAACCAGAAAGGAGGTACTAGTACGTGCGTGATCCACTATTCATTCGTGTAGGATCGAGTAGGTCGTTTCTTGAATTGAGCCCAGCAAACCGGAAAGGAGGTAGTACGTGCGTGATCCGCTATTTATCCGTGTAGGATCGATAGTGTAGCTTGTCAGTTTCTTCAGAGGTAGGCATTCTTATCCGTGTAGGATCGATAGTGTAGCTTGTCAGTTTCTTCAGAGGTAGGCATTTTTATTTAAAAAACTGCCACTTCGCATATAAAACTACCAGGAGCGCATTTGTAGGCTAGCTAGTGATCGATCAGTAACTTGTAAACACTGAGCAAACAGAAATAAGTAACTGTTAATGCATCTCAATGATTCACAGATCATATACAAATATGTAGCTCCAAAAGCAAAGATCAGCCACTTCGGATCTTGCGTCGCAACTAAAACTAACTAGTATGATTCCCATACATAAGATCAACATGTTAATGCATCTCAATGATTCAGAGATCATATACAAATATGTAGCTCCAAAAGAAAAGATCTAGAAAAAACATATGTTCTTCCTACTAACATGGATGCTTCTCTTGGCCAACATTCAGTAGACTGAAAGACAATTTTTTTGTGAAGTCTACAATTCCTCTTGCAAACGTAAGTGGTTTCACCAACAGCTGGAACCATGAGAATGAACCACACATGATGGAGGAACATCCACTGCAATTTGATTTGGTCTTCTCTCGATCACACCGCGAGACTATTTTCGGAATACAAACTTTAACTTAGGCAAAATGATGCCCATTGTATAATCAGACCAAAGCAATGAAGCACCTAGTGTTGGCCAATAAATAGTACAGTACTACTTTTCTGCAGTCCATGAAGTGAATATCCAATCTTTCTGTGTCTATTTTCAAATGGCACTACATGCAGTGACTATACTATTCTCTTGTGCAGTTCAACCAAAATTGCGGACCCTTTGTTTGTTTGCCAAATAGCAACGGGCAGACATCTCTGTCTGCACAAATATCAAGCAGCTAGTAAACATATACCACACCTTGTATTTTCGGTTTAAACATGTCTCTTCTGCTTAGCATCTATCATGTTCTGCACTGGACAATCTGATACAGTTATGTTTCGCCCTGGACAATTTCATACTGAATTGATTTGCTGGTTCATAGCAGAAATATAGCGCCTATTCTTCATCAGACCAAGGATATCCATGTTCGCAGTGATGGAAGAGGTGAAATCGATACAACCGAAATTGAGCATCCAATCGTTGAATCCCGTCCTGCACCTCCAATGTAGGTCCACCCTGCCAATAAATTCACATGCAAACCACTAGTATTACTATCTAATGACAGTACAAAAAGAGTAGCAAGATAGTAGCAAACCATATACCTTCGCAATTAACAACTCATTGTCGGTGTACTAGAGTAGGGGTACCCTAGTATCCCGAACTTGTGCACGGGCAGTCGCAGCGCCCCGCGGCAAGGCTTGCCGGGTGACCTCCAAGGACCCCCGTGGTTCCTTTGGAGCCATTCAAGAACAAAGTACTTAAGCCAAGGAGACAAGGCCCCGGCAAGAGGAGCTTGCCGGGAAGGCCACTCAAGGCACAAAGCCCCGGCAAGAGGAGCTTGTCAGGAAGGCCAACCAAGGCATCTCAAGGAACTCGCCGCGACGCGCCACGCGTCCTGGCAAGACCCGGCGAGCGACAAGCTCATGGACGCGGCAAGACAACGGCCGCGGCAAGGCGTTTGCCGCGGCTAGCAACCACTCTGTATCCACGCTCCAGCACACCCACCAACGTGTCGCTCTGAGACCCTACCAGGCGTACGTGGCGGGAGGCTGTGCAGCCAGGGGTGCACTGTGGCAAGCGGCGCTGACAAGATCGCCATCGTGGCGAGCGGTGGCGTCCCTGACGGTCCCTTTTCTGCACTGTTTGGGCGACGTAGATAGGCATTTAATGCCCTTGTCCCCTGCCGTCAGGGTTAGGTATGACACACTGTGTAGGTAGCTGTACCTATCGCAGCACCTTTTCCATTTTTACCCTTGCCTACGTTGCCACCTGTCGGTGACCCCTTTAGCATATAAAAGGAGGCCCATGCACAACGTAGAGGGGGAGGACGGAATAACGCTCGGTCTCGTTAGCCGCTGGTGCGTACTGTAGCACTCAGCGCTCCCGAGCAAGAACTCAATACAAACCACAAAGCAGCAGTAGGAGTATTATCTCTCCGGAGAGCTCCGAAGCTGGGTAAACCGCTCGTGTGCCTCGCCTCGATCTGCTCTTCATGCGACCTCTGCCCCCTGCCGAACCGAAAAGGGGCTCCGTCCCCATAGGTGCTCGCGGATCAGTTTCCCCGACATCTTTGGCGCGCCAGGTAGGGGCGTCGAGGTTGTGTGAACCTGATCCGTCGTTCATGCGAGCCAGATCTTCATCGACTTCATCGACATGCCGCCGAAGAAGAAGGCTTCGGAAGCGGCTGCTCCGTCCGCATCGAACCCACCTCCGCCGGAGCAAACGGCTGGTGGGGAAGACGCCGGCGGAAGAACGGGCGTCGATGAGGGAGCCCACGGTGCCGCCAGGTCCAAGGACAAGGCTGCGCTGCCCATCGGCGGTGTAGCCGGCTCCCACGACGACCGAGCGTCCGTAGATGCACCGCGCCCATCTCAGGAGGCGCAGGACCGGCAGCGTCGTGGTACTCACGGTACCATACGCTCGCTGGACCCATATCGAGCTGGCGGATCTCGGGATGCTCCAGGCCAGCATGGACGCCAACGTGCTGGCGCGAGCGAAGCACGGTCGCCTGGACGGGATATTGCTCCTTCTAACGAAGTTAGAAGTCCGAGCATATCCCGCTCCTCGCACCGTTCGCCACCGCTACCCGCCACTCCAGCAGAAGCTTTGGCGCGAGCTCAACTGCTCCTAGACTTCCCTCCAACGCCAGACAAGATCGACGACTGGAGGGCCACCATTCAGAGTCTCATCGGCTTCACCAACGGCGACACTCCACGCCAGCCGACTACGTCGCAGCCGCGGCAAGTCAGCCAGGCGCGACCCGATGACGACAAGACCGGTGGGGGTGCAACCACCGTGCACTCTCCGCCCCGAAGGCCAAGATTGCTGACTCGCCGGGTCCACCGCGACAGCGACTCCACTGCTTCATCAGATCCACGAGCTCGTCGCGATCAACGCCAAGTTCTTCACGAACGACAGCAAGAAGACGCTCGTACTCGCATCGAGCACCGAAGAAAAGCGCGACGTCAGTCAGACCAGCGCGCTGGGCCCACTGTCGACATGCGTGCGCCAGGGGAACCAGGCGACCTGCCGTACGCGGTAGGTTGCCCTGCGTTTACCCGTGAGTTGCGGCAAGTCCAGTGGCCCAGCACGAAGAATTTCAAGCCAGACGTACCCGAGAAGTATGACGGCAAGTTGCATCCGTCGGAATTCCTCAGCATCTACACCATCGCGGTGCAAGCTGCTGGGGGGCGCGACGACAAGATCCTTGCCAACTACTTCCCGCTGGTGCTCAAGCCCAACGTCAGGTCCTGGCTCATGCACTTGCCAGACAACTCCATATCTTCCTGGGCAGACCTATGCCATCAGTTTGTCGGCGCCTTTACAGGCGGCCACAAACCTCATGGCCAGGAGAGTGATCTTCATCTGCTTGCCCAGAAGGAAGGAGAGCCCCTGCGCAAGTACATCCAGAGATTCAGCCAAGTGCAACGCAATATCCCAGATGTCCACCCTGCCGCAGTCATCAGCGCGTTCCATCAGAACGTGCGTAACCGCAGGATGCGGGAGGAGATGGCGATGTGCAAGATCAGACACGTCAGTGAGCTGTATGCCCTGGCCGACATATGTGAACGTGTTGAGGAAGGGAGGAAACTCCCCGGAGAGAATACAGGAAGAGGAGGATCTGACAGCGATGATGCTGCCCTGGCAAAGAAAAGCCGGCGGCGGAACAACAGGAAAAGGAAAGGCAAAGACGTGCTAGTTGTTGAGCAGTTCGGCAGCGACGGTGGCGCCAAGAAAGCCAAAGATGGTAGCTCCGGCAAGGAGGTTGCCGCATGCGCCAACTGCCAGGCTGTGGCGGCCGCCGACAAGCAGGACGACACCAACAAACAGTACTGCAAGATCCACCGCACCAAGGGCCATGACCTCTAGAGCTGCAAGAAGGTCGAGAAGCTTGTCGAGCTGCAAAAGGCCGAGTACGAGCGACGCGACAAGGAGAAAGCCCAAGGAGGTTCTGGAGGATCTAGTACGAAGCGCACCAGCCGGGGAGGACGCCGCGGCAAGGAGACAGACCTCCCCGCGGCCGCGACAAGGATGAAGATGACGACGACGACGAAGACATGGATGATGACGAGACCAGTGAGCAGGAGTTCCAGAAAGCCACAGAGGTCTTGTGCGTTGACGGTGGTGCTTCTCTGCTTACTTCACACCGCCAACTCAAGCAGTGGGTGCGGGAAGTCAATGCGGCAGAACCACCTGTTGAGTCACACAAGCTTTTGAAATGGTCCAGCACGCCTATCATCTTTGATATTGAGGACCACCCTGATCGCACAACTGCTGTCGGGTGCTTGCCGATGTTGGTTTCACCAACTATCCGCAACCTCAAGGTCACTAAGATGCTAGTTGATGGCGGGGCCGGTTTGAACCTGATCTCCTCCGCTGTGCTCTGGAAACTCCAAGTCCCTGATAGCGAGCTCGAAGAGACCGGCACATTCCAAGGAATCAACCCGGGAAGGAGCAAGCCGAAGGGGAAGATCACGTTGCCGGTGACATTTGGCAGCGAGTTGAACTTCAGGACTGAGAGGGTCACTTTTGACATCGCCGATTTTCCATTGCCTTACAATGGGATTCTCGACCGTCCAGCGCTCGCCAAGTTCATGGCGGCCTCTCACTACGCGTACAACATGCTGAAGATACCAGGCCCGATAAGTGTCAACATGCTGAAGATGCTCTTATCTGTGCCGACAAGATCTACCGGGAAGCAGCGGCCGCAACGGATCGCGAGACACTTGCCGCTGAAGCTCCCGGGGGGAAGAAGAAGACCAAGTCCGGCAAGAGTTCTGATGCCCATTCCGGCAAGCGCACCTCTTCGGAGTGCTGCGCTACCGTCGAGGACGCACCATCGAGCTCCACCGGCAAGTGTAAGAAGACAATGGCAGCTCCGCCAGCGACCAAGAAGGTGTCCGCCAAGGAGGACGGCACTGGTGGTACTTTCACCAGTAGTGCCACTCTCGACCCTAAATAGGAAAGCGCGCTCATTGCTTTCCTGCGCGCGAACGTCGATGTGTTTGCGTGGCAACCGTCTGACATCCCCGGTGTTCCCAGGAAAGTAATTGAGCACCACCTTGCCGTCTGTCCTCATGCGCGGCCCGTCAAGCAGAAAGTCAGAAAGCAAGCAGTGGAGCGCCAAGAATTCATCGCAGAAGAGATCAAGAAGTTGGAAGCAGCAGGCCTTGTCAGAGGAGTGCTCCATCCTACATGGTTGGCCAATCCTGTAGTCATGCGCAAGGCAAACGGGAAATGGAGGCTTTGTATCGACTTTACCGATGTCAATAAAGCTTGTCCCAAAGACCCATTTCCCTTGCCGCGCATCGACCAGATTGTTGACTCCACGGCCGGATGTGACTTGCTTTCATTTCTTGACGCATACTCAGGATATCATCAGATCTTCATGGCAGAAGAGGATGAGGAGAAAACCGCATTCATCACTCCATGTGGCACATACTGTTTCATACGGATGCCTTTCGGTTTAAAGAATGCTGGTTCAACATCTGCAAGGGTAGTCCATACTGCTTTTGAACCGCAAATACACAGAAACGTGGAGGCCTACATGGATGATATAGTGGTCAAGAGCAGGGGCAGAGCAACTCTGATTCAAGATTTAGAAGAGACTTTCGCAAATCTGTGCAAGATCAGCCTCAAGCTCAACCCCGAGAAGTGCGTGTTTGGAGTCCCTTCAGGCAAGCTTCTCGGGTTCTTCGTGTCTCAGCGGGGAATTGAAGCCAATCCCGACAAGATCAAGGCCATTGAGCAAATCGAAGCACCGAAGCACGTCAAGGATGTACGGACACTTGCCGACTGCGTGGCGGCTCTCAGCAGGTTTATCTCTAAGTCTGCTGAGCGCGCCCTGTCGTTTTTCAAAATTTTGAAAAAGGCAGGTCCAATGAAATGGACTCCGGAAGCGGAGGCTGCGCTGCAGGACTTGAAGAGATACCTGTCCTCCACTCCAATACTTGTCGCACCTAAGCCACAAGAGAAGTTGCTGCTGTATCTGGCGGCAACCAATCAAGTGGTTAGTGCTGCGTTAGTAGCGGAGAGGGAGGCAGATGATGAGCCAGCAACCACGGCGAGCGCATCCAGCAACAAGCAGGGGGCTTCCCCGACAAGCTCTGGTCCCGGCAAAGATGGATCTGCGCAGGCGCCCGAGGAGA
Source organism: Aegilops umbellulata (assembly GCA_032464435.1). Classification (NCBI taxonomy): domain Eukaryota; kingdom Viridiplantae; phylum Streptophyta; class Magnoliopsida; order Poales; family Poaceae; genus Aegilops; species Aegilops umbellulata. The sequence goes on from CP136060.1 coordinate 180,743,365, forward strand.
TACCGAAGAAAATGGTGCAGCGCCCAGTCTACTTTGTCAGTTCCCTTCTATAGGGGGCTAGGTCAAGGTACTCTGGTGTGCAGAAATTGCTTTTCGGCCTTCTCATGGCCTCGAGAAAGCTGCGCCATTACTTCCAAGCACATGAGATAACAGTTGTCACTCGTTTTCCGCTGAAGAGGATACTGCAGAATCCAGAAGCAACAGGCAGGATTGTTGAGTGGGCACTGGAACTGTCAAGCTTTGGCCTCAAGTTTGAAACCACTTCAACTATCCAAAGCAGAGCATTGGCAGAATTCATAGCAGAGTGGACGCCAACACCAGATGAAGAAATTCCAGAGACGAGCATCCCCGTCAAGGAAGGAAGCAAAGAGTGGCTGATGTACTTTGATGGTGCTTTCTCGCTGCAAGGCGCCGGTGCTGGCGTACTACTTGTCGCACCCATCGGAGAGCACCTCAAGTACGTAGTCCAGATGCACTTTCCCAAGGAGCAAGCAACAAACAATACTGCAGAGTATGAAGGTTTGCTTGCCGGTCTCAGGATCGCAGCAGACCTTGGGATCAAGAAGCTCATTGTCAGTGGTGACTCGCAGCTCGTCGTCCGCCAAGTGAACAAGAATTATCAGAGTCCGTTGATGGAAGCTTACGTTGATGAAGTGAAGAAGCTAGAAGAGCACTTTGTCGGCCTACAGATGGAACATGTTCCGAGAGCTCAGAACGACATTGCCGATGGCCTGTCAAAGTGTGCAGCACTTAAGTTACCTGTGGAACCAGGGATCTTTGTGCTCAAGCTGACTCAACCGTCTGTTACGTCATCAACTGGACAGAGCAAGAAGAGGAAGTTGATTTCTGGTGACTATTTTCCGGCAGAGCTTCCCAAAGCCGCCGCCAAGAAGGTCCCCAAGATCAACACCAAGAGTGCTGGGGAGCAGTCTGCTCTGGCAAACCCCAGGGTTTGTTCCGTTGAAGCAGACGCTCCCGACAAGTTTTGCTCAGGCAAGCTTGCCGGGGAACGTCAAGCTCCGGTTGAGCCGCAGTTTCTCGCCGTAGAAGCGGATGTTCCCACAGCAACAGATGTGCCTTTAGTCCTTGTTGTCGAGCCACAAGCTCCAGCATGAGCACAGCAGATTGTCTGTTTCCTTCAGACAGGAGAACTTCCCGAAGAGCAAGAAGAAGCGGAAAGAGTAGCCCGACAGTCAAGTATGTACCAGCTTGTCGACAACGCACTATACAGAAGAAGACTCAACGGTGTGAAATTGAAGTGTATTCACCGGGAAGACGGACAAAAGCTGTTGGCAGAGATACATGGAGGCATATGTGGTCACCACATTGGCGCAAGAGCACTTGCCGGCAAAGCATTCCGGCAAGGTTTCTTTTGGCCGACAGCCCTCCAGGATGCAACTGCACAAGTAACCAAGTGTGAAGCGTGCCAGTTCCATTCCAAGCAAATACGCCAGCCAACTCAAGCTCTCCAGACGATCCCTTTATCCTGGCCATTTTCGGTCTGGGGGCTCGACATCCTCGGCACCTTCCCCCGAGTAGTCGGGGGCTTTGAGTACTTGTACGTCGCAATCGACAAGTTCACAAAGTGGCCGGAAGTGGAAGCAGTGAGGAAGGTGACAGCACAGTCAGCAGTCAAGTTCTTCGGGTCGATTGTTTGCCGCTTCAGGATCCCTAACAGGATCATCACCGACAATGGTACACAATTCACGAGCCGCACCTTCATGCAGTACATCCAAGATCTTGGTACCAAGGTCTGCTTCGCTTCTGTTGCTCACGCCAGGAGCAACGGTCAAGCGGAGAGGGCAAATGCTGAAGTGCTGCGTGGACTCAAGACCAGGACTTTTGACAGGCTGCACGGGTGCGGAAGAAACTGGATTGAGGAGCTCCTGGTGGTTCTTTGGTCGATCAGGACGACGCCAAATCGAGCCACTGGCCAGACACCTTTCGCTCTAGTCTATGGAGCAGAGGCAGTTCTTCCCATGGAACTCGTATACGGGTCGCCTCGAGTGCTCGCTTATGATGAGCTTGAGCAAGAGCATCTGCGACAAGATGACGCGCTGCTCCTTGAGGAAGACCGTCTTCACGCTGCGGTAAGAGCTGCTCGCTACCAGCAAGCTTTGCGCCGCTACCATAGCCGCAAAGTTAACGCCAGAAGTCTCGAGGAAGGCGACCTTGTTCTTCGGCGCGTTCATTCCACCAAGAATTCCAACAAGTTGACGCCGAAGTGGGAAGGCCCTTATCGGGTGAAACGAGTCACTAGGCCTGGCGCTATCCGCCTTGAGACCGAAGATGGCGTTCCGGTGAGCAACTCCTGGAACATCGAGCATCTTCGTAAGTTTTACCCGTAAGGCGCGGTTGCCGGACCCTGCTCCGGCAACCACCTTTTGTACAAGTCTTGCCGCTGCTGCATGTAATCCTTTGTACAAAGCCAGGCGCAGACCCTGTGCATAAATAAAGCTCATGAGCTCCGCACATCTTGTCAATTTCATGCTTTTTATTTTTTGCATGAGTTATCTGGCACTTTGTGCAGCGCCAAACCCCGGTAAGCAACAACGAGCCATAAGGCTCCATATCATTATTTTCTCTTCTCTCTTTTCTCAAGGAAAGGAAGGTTACTCTCGCCCACAAGTTTGCCGGGGGGGAGGAGAAGATAATGGTGTGGACCAGGCGTCGATCAAGAAAGTTTCGCCTTGCCGGGAAGCAAATGACAGAAAAGCTAAGTTGCCATTAAATTTTTTAAGTTATCTTCCTTGAACGACCATGCTTTGTATGGAAAACCTGTGCGCGAAGGAACCGGCTCGTGGCTAGTTGCGCCCTTACTTTGTTTCGAGTTCGCTCAACAGTTTAAGTGTGCTGCGACTAGAGTCGCGCCCTTACTTTGTTTCGAGTTTGCTCAACAACTTAAGCGAGCTGCGGCTAGTTACGACAAGGTTTCTTGTCGGCAATGGCACTGCCAGCAGGCTGCTGACGTCCCGCACTCAGCGCTCGCGGCGAGGGTGCCTGCGCCGGCAAGTTCCCTAAAAGCGTAGGGCAAAAACATACAAAGGAAGGAATCAAGTAAAGGAAATAACATTGCAATCACTACCCAAAATAAAGTTATATATTACAAGATAGCTTGTCGCGGCTCTAATAGACTGTTTTCGAACATGACCAGCAGCGACAAGAAAAGAAGAAAATAGGCGGCCTAGTCCACGCGATTGCCCTCAACCCTCTTGATCCCGCTCACCTTGTCCACAATGGGTGCGACAAGGTCCTTGAGCGCCTCCAGATCAGCTTCCGCGGCAGGGGTCTGAGGACGTTGGCGAGGTTGAGGCCCGGGTTGCGTAAGGCTACCTTCACCAACACCTTCTGAGGAGCTCCTGCCCAGATCTTGCGCGACTCGTCGGCCAGCTGCTTTGGGATCCTCTCCCGGAGTCGCTGGAGGGCCGTTGCCACGCCTTTGAAGAACAGAGTGAGCTTGGCGCTGGATGGGAGGGTCTCATCGGAGGGGTACCCGAGATCCTCCATCCCCAGCTGCGCCAGCTCCTTGTCGATATCTGCGGCAGCATTCACAAGACCCTCCGTCCACTACTCCATAGTTTCTCTAAAATCGTTCTGGGTGGCGGCAATGCTCTCCAGCAGCGCCTTGTCGGCCTTGATCTCCTTCTTCAGGGCCGCCTCCTGCTCCCTGGCGCCGTCCAGCGTCTTGGTTAAAGCAGCCAGCTTCAGCTCAAGATCGGCGTTGGAATCCTTGGCGGCGCTAAGCTCCTTGATCTTCTCGGCGAGACGACCCTGCAGCTCGCCAAAGGTGTAGGCGTCCTTCTCGCGCTCATGCTTGAGCGCGACAAGCTCTTCACCGCTCGCCTTGAGATCAGTCTCCAGCTGCGCCACCTTCGTCTCCAGCTCCTTCTTGGCGGCCTCGGCAGCTGCGGCAGCGTCCTTTGCTTCCTTGAGAGCTCCGCTGAGTGTTTGCTCGCGCGCAGCAAGCTCCTCTTCGTGGCTGTCCAGGCTGGCCTTTAGCTGCGCCAACTCGCCCTCCCGCGCAGATAGCTCCTCGGCGGCAAGCCACTGTTGCTCTGCAACTTCTGCCTTCTCGAGGATGAAGGCCTTCTGCGCCTCATCGAGCTGCACACGCTCCGCCGCCAGCGACCGGAGGGCTGCCTGGTTGAGACCTCGGAGCTCCTCCATGCGCTTCTCCATGTCCACCCCCGCCTTTGCGACAAGCGCTTCGCGGGACTCCAGTTTGGCTTGTCGAGCGCGGTAGAGCGACACCAGCCTCCGGAGCAGCCGCTCCTCCTCAGGCTCGTCGCTGCTGCTACTTGGCGCATCGACCAGCGTCAGCCCAGCGGAGGCGAGCACCTCCACGTCAAAGTTTTCTCCTTCCACCGGCGCCCTGGACGTTGACTCCCAGGGGAGGTTGATGAAGACGCCATCGCCGGCCTTCAAGTAGACGCCAGGCTGGGGCTCTTCGGAGCCTGGCGCTGCGGCAGCGGCGGAAGGGTCGGCGGTCGGCGTAGCGCCTGGCGCTCCTGCAGCCTCAGGGTCGTCAGCTGCTGTGGCGGCAGCCTTGGCAGCCTCTTCGCCGGCGGGATCATCAGCGCCGGCCGCTTCTTCGGTGGCGGCGGCATCATCAATAGCAACCTCGGTCTCCATCGGCTCCGCAGTGGGTGGATTTGACGGTCGAAAAAGGGAGAAAAGTCAAGCAGATATCCAAAAAGAAGATCAAAAGAAGAAGAACCCAAGGGAAGTTTCGAAGCAAGAGGTTTACCTGCACCAGGCTCGGCAGTTGTGGTCTCCACCACCGGAGGACCGCTGGTGTTGTTCCTTGCCGGAGACTCCTCCCTTGCAGGAGAGCTCCCCCTTGCCGGAGAGCTCTCCCTTGTCGGAGGATCCTCCCTTGCCGGAGAACTCTCCCTTGGCGGCGTAGTCGAAGCAGATGGCATGTCAGGGGCTGCATCCGGACGCTCCTGGTGGGGCTGCTCTGCTCCTACACAAGCCAACAGTCAGATATCAGCAAACAAAGAATATCCATGCGCACCTAACAGCGGGAAGCAAACCATATACTTACGCTGGGGGCTGCTCTGAAGAACAACTGTCGGGTCCGGCAAGTTTGTCTCAGGCGCACCCCCTGCTGTCGCGGTGGGATCGTCCTCGATGACAATCACCGGGACCTTGGCTCTCTTTGCCGCTCTTTGGGCCAGAGTCCTAAAAAGGAATAAGTTCAGAGTAAAGCAAATGAGATACAAGACGAGACAACAAGTATTGAAGACATACAAGAACAACAAGAATCTTACTCTTCTTCTTCCTCATCGAAGATGAGCACGGAGAAGTCAAAGCCTGGCCCACCTCCGGCGCGAGGAGGCGGAGGAGTAGGATCCCTTCGCCGCTTGGCGGGAGCTGGAGCGGCGGACCGGGAGGACCCCGCTCCAGTTGCCGCTGCAGCGTGAGGTGCTTCCGCGGCAACAAAACTTGCCGCGGTGGAGCGTGTCGTGCGGCGCGGCGGGGGTTGACTCGTACGCCGCTCCGCTACGTCCCCAGCCTTGCAAAGACGCCTTCTTGGTGGGGCCGGGGGCTCTGCTTGTGGAGCCGGGGGCTCTGCTTGCGGCAAGCTGCCCGAAGACGAGGAGGAAGAGGAGCCGATCTCCAACGAGCCGCTCGTATCCTCGGCGGGCCCGCTCGGCCCGACGTCATGCCCGACGGACTTCTCCTCACCGGCAAGATCCTCCCGCTCGGCAAGGCTTGCCGCCTCTGCTGCCTCTGCCTCCTCCATAGTGAACCCAAACTCGCCCGCGGCTGCAGCTGCCGCCGCCTCTTCCAGCCTGGTGGCGATGCGTTTGAGCTCCTCGTCGGTGGTGTCCCGGGTGAGGCCCCTCTGCTCATCGGCATCGATCGGCACTTCTACCAAGCCATCGAAGAACGCCCGCACAACATCATCTGCAGGCTCTATCCAGGCTGGGTCAATTCCATGCGAGTCGCACAGCGGCATCATTGCACGGATGCGGTCGAGCGAGGAGTTGTTGCACAGCGGAACGACGCCCCTCGGCAACCTGAACACTTCGGGATGCTGTGGGTCGTACTTGAACGGCTCCTGGAGCATCGCGTTGAGCTCCAGGACAGTGAAGTTGAAGTTGAGGCCCGGCCGTAGCCTCATGATATCCGCCGCGTTCTGGAACTCCCAGGCGGGTCTCCTCCTCTCCTGCAGGGGGGCGATGCGGCGGCGGAGGAAATCTGCACCAACCACTCCTACAGTAAGCCCGACAAGCCTGAGGCGTAGGATCCGGGCGACAGCAATCTTCAGTCTGTCGTCTTCCGGGGCCAGGCTACTCCAATCACTGCCGCACACTACTGGAGTTTGGCGCAGGGCAGTAAACGGTTGCGGGTTCTCCTCGACAATCAGGCACCAGTCCGCCCTCCACTCCTCCCACTTGCTGCGGAACTCTCCATCCAGATAAGCATCCTTCTTTCCGGCTTTTGAGATCCAGGCGATTCCGCCGGATAGAGGCTCTCCTTTCTCAACTCGAGGCGAAAAGAAGTGGCACAAAAGGGCTACATTTGGATGGATTCCGACAAAGTTTTGCAGAGATGTGCGAAAACTGCCATGGTCAGGACAACATTGGGGGTGAAGTCAAGGAGGTGGAGCCCGTAGGTGTTCATGACGTCACAGAAGAATTCAGAAAAGGGCGGGCAGAGCCCGCAGTAGAAGAACAAGGCGAAGAAAGGGTACCCAGTGGGAGCCTTTTTCCAAGCGGCGGCTGGGAGTACCTTCGTGCACGGGTGCGCTCGCGTCCCCGTCCACCAGAAGAGGTAGTAGTACTCCTTCAGCTCTTCCGCGGCAAGCCTCGGAGGGAAGATTGCCCGCTCCTTTCGCAGCGCCGCGAGCCGCTGCGCCTCGGCCGACTTCACCTTCTCGGCTTTCGGAGCCATGGCGGGAGTGGTGAGGGAGGACGACGGCATTGGTGGTGCTGGTGGCGATGGGGGCGGAGCGCTGCTCTCTTTCGGCTTTAGGAAGAAGGGGAGTAGCGAAGATTCTCGGGGAAGGAATAGCAACGGGCAGATGGGTGAACTGCCCCTGTTTCCCCTGCTTATAAGGAGGAAGGGAGCGGACGTTCTGCCTTTCCGAATAAAGAAACCACCCACGATCTCTCCCACGACGCCGCAATCGACGCGTGCCGTTCGGGGAGGGCGCGGTGGATACGGAGTAAGATACGGCATGACCCAGGCCACGCGTGCCCATGCCCTGTTTTGGGCCTGACCCAACAGCGCTCGGCACCGTGTATGGCCCAGGCCCGGGGGCTCCTGTCGGTGTACTAGAGTAGGGGTACCCTAGTATCCCGAACTTGTGCACGGGCAGTCGCAGCGCCCCGCGGCAAGGCTTGCCGGGTGACCGCCAAGGACCCCCGTGGTTCCTTTGGAGCCATTCAAGAACAAAGTATTTAAGCCAAGGAGACAAGGCCCCGGCAAGAGGAGCTTGCCGGGAAGGCCACTCAAGGCACAAAGCCCCGGCAAGAGGAGCTTGTCGGGAAGGCCAACCAAGGCATCTCAAGGAACTCGCCGCGACGCGCCACGCGTCCCGGCAAGACCCGGCGAGTGACAAGCTCCCGGACGCGGCAAGACAACGGCCGCGGCAAGGCGTTTGCCGCGGCTAGCAACCACTCTATACCCGCGCTCCAGCACACCCACCAGCGTGTCGCTCTGAGACCCTACCAGGCGTACGTGGCGGGAGGTTGTGCAGCCAGGGGTGCACTGTGGCAAGCGGCGCTGACAAGATCGCCATCGTGGCGAGCGGTGGCATCCCTGACGGTCCCTTTTCTGCATTGTTTGGGCGATGTAGATAGGAATTTAATGCCCTTGTCCCCTGCCGTCAGGGTTAGGTATGATACACCGTGTAGGTAGCTGTACCTACCGCAGCACCTTTTCCATTTTTGCCCTTTCCTACGTTGCCACCTGTCGGTGACCCCTTTAGCATATAAAAGGAGGCCCATGCACAACGTAGAGGGGGAGGACAGGAGAACACTCACGCTCGGTCTCGTTAGCTGCTGGTGCATACTGTAGCACTCAGCGCTCCCGAGAAAGAACTCAATACAAACCACAAAGCAGCAGTAGGAGTATTATCTCTCCGGAGAGCTCCGAAGCTGGGTAAAACCGCTCGTGTGCCTCGCCTCGATCGGCTCTTCGTGCGACCTCCGCCCCCCGCCGAACCAAAAAGGGGCTCCGTCCCCAAAGGTGCTCGCGGATCAATCTCCCCGACACTCATAGTGCCACCAATTGGATATAAAGGTTTGGAAAAAAACATGCTCCTAATGTTGAACCAGTTGGACTTTTTGTGCAGTTCCACTAAAATCGAGCATCCCTGTTTGCATAGATACTGAAAGTGTGATTACTCTAAAAGTTGCACTAGTTGAAGCATAGACTCACAAATATAAGCATTCCAATTTCTTAATGGGAAAAGGTAGCAAGATTGTTTCTAACCACCTGTTTGAAGGAATAAATAAAGCAACAACTGCTTATGTCAGGAAGGCATACATAGTTTTTTCTGAAAAACTTAGCTATTCCTGACCTTTCCTCTTCTTTTAAGACAATTTTGTGCAGTTCTACTAAAATAAAATGCCATCACCGCCTTGACAATTCAGTAACACTATACAAAAGGAAATGACTTAACATTACATCGTGATGTCAGGTATGTAGTCGACAGACATTAGAGACAAACATACAGACCTCCTCCGATAACATAATGAACATTAATTTTAACAAAGGTGTGACTAGCTTTACCAGGATAATATGAGTGAACTCTACACCCTTTGTTCCTTAATATAAGACGTTTTCGTGATTCAATTTAAAGTACCCAAACGTCTAGTATTTAGAAAAACAGGTAGTAGTTTTCTTGAGCATATATCTTGGAAAGCTTGCCACACTTTATTTATGTCCGTACGCTAATGCAACACCATTCGAATACTACAAATATACACTAATCCAGTGTCTATTGCAACAGTAGAGTAGTTAGTTTATTACACGATACAGTACAATGGTTTTACTGAACAGATTTCAATAAACTCTAGCACTGGAAGGTTTCTATAAGAATTAACAATACAAAATGTAAAGGTAACAAGTTTCAGCATTGGTACACTAGCTGTGCATGAGCATTAAACCAAATACAAAAGTCTGAAGGTAACTAGCATTATTAACTAATGACAGCATAAAAAAATTGCAAACCATGTACCTCCAAGGTAAATATCATTTCGAACTCGGGGGGACCTTAAAAATTGTTATCCAAATCTTGATAATCGATCAAACATAAAAACTTGATCGAACGAATCAAGAGAACATCCGGAGGAGGAGGTGCCCACTCTTGACCTTTCCTCTTGTCTTCATAATTGTCTGTTCAGTTTCACCAAAATAAAATGAAATCAGCGCCTTGGCATTTTGGTGACACTGTACAAAAAAAATTAACTTATCTCATGAAAGTGAGGTATGTAATGTATAAGCATGAACAGTGCAAAAATCTGAAGGTAGTAACAAGTTTCATCGTTCGTATACTGGCTATGCAACAACATTAGAATGCCTTAGCTGAAAAATCTTTAATACATCCATAATCAACAACTAAACCTGAAATAATCCAGTGACATTAAATGGCATTGCTTAAATTTATTGGTGGCATTAGACTGAGAGCGGCATTAGTTAAATGTGGCATCACTTTAGCAGTAGCATTGCTTGAGTTGACTGCTGGCATTATACTAACAGCAAAAAAAGTGGCAATAAGAGCATGGGAGGCCCATTCGGACAGTGAGCGCACCAGTACGATGTACCTCCACGGACGCAGAGTGGTGAGGGAGGTATGGTTGCCCAGAGCAACAAATATCCAGGCAGCATATGTGGATTAGGTCCCATTTTTGTTCTCTTTAGCCACCTTTTTCCTATGCGAGGACAACAAACCGATCGACCTATTCATTCTCTATTGCGTTGTCATGCCTTTCTACCCTTCTTCAACCAAGAGACACGAGACCCATTCCTTAGCTACTGATTTTCCCCTTTTCAACCTAGATGCGGGTTCGATGCCTACTCTCTTGGACAGTACAGTCTCCCTTCCTTTCCTTATTCAACTCAGACATGGATTAGTTTGCATGAAGTAGGGTTTCCTTTAATAGTGCAACTTATGGTTTTCGTCTGCGTGGCCAGCAGAGCAGAGGATAGAAAATTGGGAAGATGGTGGAGTGGAAAAAGATCCACATGCAACGACGTGGCAGATGGGGCAATAGAACAAGGTTATGGTTCGAAAAGAGGTAGCATACCCTAAGGTCGGCGGGAAGTGGCTTCGCTCGTGGTCGTCATCCTCCGCACACACTACGGCAGCGAGCTTGGGAACGGAGGCCATCCCGCGCGGGCGCTAGGTCTGAGAGGACGGCCTTGTCGTCAGTGCGTGACCTCGCTCGCCGATGATGAGTGCGTCAATGCTGCGTGTCCTTTTCTTCCCCCGCGGATCGGTGACCACCGGTGAGGAGGGAGAGAGGGGCCGTCTTTTTTAGATCTGGAGAGAGGGTGGTAGTGTGAGAAGCAAGTGGGCAGCCCTTAGCAAGAAAGCGCTGAAGCTCCAGGCTATATATCTTTTTTATACTACTAGTACTGGAGGTGGAGTAGTGGTAGAGTAGTTTATATTTTCTCTGCGTACAGTACCAGTTAGTCGTGCTTCAAAACTGATCGGCACGCCATTAAAAAAATAAAGGTCGATAACTAATGCGGCACCTTGGGCCAACGCGGCCATATCGCATTTTGCATGAGAAATTACACACCATGTTTTGTTGACATGTGGTCACGTTCCAACATATCAGTGAGACGACGGCGAGTAGTAGGAGTATTTCCGAACGGACGTGTAGGCCGGGGCGCCTCTTCGTGAACCGTGGCAAACTCGCAACCATCCACCGACTCTTCGCCTTTCCCTCTCGATTTGTAACTGTTGTCGCGCGCTCTTCCTCTCCCTCCTCCATTTTCCTTCAGCCCTTCACCCTTTCTTCTGCCATTGTTCGATCGTCTTCTCCATGGAGGGAACAGGCCGGAAACGACCCCGTTATTCTTGCCCCGATCTGAAAGATGACGTGGTGGAGGAACTCATTGATCTGTGTGACGTCATCACCTCGGCTAGCATGGCAGGTTTGTTCAAGCCCATTCTCGACTCAACTAATAACATCATTACAAGGAACCCAAGAGTCAAGGAGTGGTTTGATCTCCCCTATCTTCTTCGCCGTGACCCTGAGGACTGGCGCCGGCACGACGGAGGCCTCGCCCTGTGCAAGTTGATGCCGCTTGATAATGATACTTATGATGTTAAGATGCCATAGCTTGAGGGCAAGGCTTGGGTGGGAGCAAATGGAGATTGGGTTGTTTACATCGGGTCCAACTGCGAGTGGGAACTTGTGAATGTGTACACTCGTGACCGGGTTCCACTTCCAAAAATGTCAGCAAACTGCCCAGAGGTTGAGCACACAGGTATTGTACGCACGTTCAAATACGATCATGGTGACTGTCTTCTACAGAAGATAGCAATTTGTCGAGTTCCCAACCGCTCTTGGAATTACAACAACTATGAAGTTGTTGCTATCTTCGACAAGGTTGTTGCCGTCCTTGGTGGTTTGACTCGATGGATATTGCTAAAAAATCAGTTTCTGTACACACATGAGTACTGTGATGCAATTCAATACGAGGGCCTTGTGTTTGCTGCCACCACTCGTGGCATTGTTTTTGCATGGGATCCTCGTAGTTTCGGTACGTTTGTCTTCCACCATAATTATAATTGTTTCATCCACATGCATGCAAGTTAGCAAGTTTCCCTTTACTAATTAACCCTCTTCTTGTGTTTCCAAGGTCATGTGAACATCCCACCACCTATACTTGAAAAAATTTATAACCAAGGGGGAGATGACGATGCTGATGATCACGGGCATGAGGATGAGCAGCGCCCATATACTCTATGGCGCCTGGAAACTAATTCCGATGGATCACCTCTTCTTGTGTGTATACAGCCCACTGATGATGTTACTGCTAAGGAAGCAGGTGTAGTCTCCCATGGTCGCACTCTCCGGACCTATTCCAACACATGTGGCATGGTATTCGGGATGGATACTAGTGTGCTAGCGCCAACTCCTTCTCCCTGGTACAGAATTTATAATCGTGGAGAAAACTCGCTCTTCCTTGGAAAAAACTATCCGATGATGGTGAAAGGCGATCCAACTACTGTTGACACAATGTTACTAGTACCATTTATGAGAAGCAACTGTGTCTATACCTCAGACATTTGGGTGGTCCCTACCCTGGTATTGATATAGTAGGCCGCTTCAGCCTGGATGATCAGTCCTGCATTGGTCTCCAGATCGACAATGGATGGCCCGTCCCAGAGAATCACTTGTGGTTCAAAGCAAGCGTTTCCAACGCTGAGGAATGGTTGAGTTGAAGTTCATTTCATTGCTTGTTATTTGTTGTGTGGTGAAAACTTTAGTATTTATAATGTATCCTCATTGTTGATGTGGGTTGATGACCTGTTGTATGTAATAAAATGATATGCCTGTGATAAACTTACTAAATTTATGAATGGCTTTCGAGTCGCTTCTCCGAGTGAGTGGTGCGACGAGGCAAAAAAATATTTTCCGAATACATAATTGTACATGCATTGCAACAGGTTATCGGATGAGGCCAATCAACAATAGTAGTACACTATTTGTACTAGCTTCACATGCTTCACGCATCGGGCGGGTGTTTTTACTGTAGCCATATGTTAATGTGTTCGCTGTACGTAACCAGCACCTCGAATCCTCGATACTAGTACTATATAGTAGGAGTAAGTAGTAGGAGTAGTAGGGTGGCATGGGCCAGAACAAGCATTCACGTCCAGGAGTACGGCAGACGCCACCACCATGACATCCATCTGACACCATATTATTTCTTGGAGTCCATGCTAGAGCAATCTCTTCAACCTCGTCGTTTCTCTAACTTCAGCCATCATGTGGCGGGCGAGGTGGGGGTTTGCCGATAGTCGGTTTCCTTAACTGCGGTCCCACTTGTAAGGCCAACTCCAACGCACGACCCCAAATGGACCTCCGTTTTGCACGAACTCCACAGATAATTTTGACTGGAAAAGCAAGACCAAAGAAAACAAGAACCACAAGAATAAATTTTACTACTCCTGTAAGTTGGATTAGTGCCTTCTCGATGCATACATTGTTGATCTGCGGAGGCTCGATCTTGCATGCTTCTTTCTTCTTCGAGTGTAAAGAAGTAGACGTTGCTTCCTCGCATCTAGTATCATGTCTAGCCTCTATTCTAGTAGGAGTATCAACAAGTGCACTAATCTCATCTCTAGCCTCTGTGCTAGCTAAAAGTGATAGAACATCTACTAAATTGCGCTCTATCAATATATGTATGTACTCTTCTTCCCAATACAAAAACTTGCATCCATTCTACTCCCTCCATTGCACAATACATGCCTTCTATTTGTCAAAATATATATGTATCTAGACATGTTTTAGTATATAGGTACATCCATTTTTGGACAAATGGAAGTCAAGTATTTCGGAGGGAGTACACAATAATTTTTTTAAGTTAGCACAACTAGTCTAATCCGAGAGCACAACCGAAGATTTGGTCGGGTTCTTCCTCCTTATGTCAACACGTGGGACATCCAGCATCCAGGTCGTGTCATGAAAGAAAATAGAGTGGTAGTTGAAGCCACGAGATGTGCATCTTGGGTTAAACTGTAAATAGAATCTTACTACTCTTGAGTAACTCCAAAAGTGGCCATTGAAGATCTTTATTGGATTTGTTTTTCATCACCAGCACGTCGAGGTGAAAGATGTGCAGGTTCAGTGGGTCCTCTTGCGTTTTCAATGACATGTGGGGCCGCATGTGAGCAAACAAATGATGGGCTCCACGCGTCTGCTGGCTGGCTGAGAAGAGAGATAGAGGAGGGCTGAGCACGGACTGCAGGAAATTTGTTCTACGTACCTCGATATAGGCTCGATATAGTGGGGTGGCATGGGCCATAAGTAGCATTCATGTCTAGCAGTACGGCACACGCCACCCACACGAGTCCCATCCGACAACAATTTTCTTGGAGTCCGTGCTACAACCATCTCTTCTCCCTCCTATTTTCTCAGCCATCGCGCGGTGGGCGGGGTGGGGTTTGCCGATAGTCTGTTTGCTCAACTGCGGTCCCACTTGTAAGTGAAAATGCAACACCGCACGCATTCCCGCTTGAGCGGCGTGCCGGACCAACCGTGTGGGGGTGCGACACGAACACGGCAGGCTTTTCCTTTTCAACTCGTAACTTGTAAAATTTGGTTCTGCTCCATGGCATGACCGACACAGAGAAAATAACGATTTTTCCTAGAGTAATGAGAAGTTTGGTTCTGGCGCCGTCCATGCATGGAGTACGTATGAAAATTATGAAGTTGATGTGGAAGGTAAGATAATTACTGTAGTATCATATACTACTACGTGGATTTGACGGAAAGATAAAAATACATACGGATCCATCAACGACATCCTCACGCCCTAGTGCGCCGGGTCACCAACCGACATGTGAGGAGCAGCGGCGTTGGCGGCAAGCTCAACGTGCTTCTGAACAGTGCCATCCAAGGTTGCCCTATGGTCCAAGAAGGCCAGCGTCCTATCGTCCTCCTCTTGCATGTAGTAGTCCTTGCGGACGATTTGCACGTAGACGTGGGTGATTATGTCGATGGTGTCTTGCTGCACCAGGCGCTGCGGCAAGAGCGACCTTGAGGTGGACATTCTCCGGCGCGACAGCGGGCAGTCGCAGGGCCACCAGTGCGTCGAAGAGGTTGTCACCATAGTGGCCGTTGAGGGTGGCGGTCATCGCAGAGCCTGGGCGCGTCGGCTGGAGGCTTACGTCAATGTCGTCCGCAAGCTTCTTGACGATGGTGAACTTGTCGAGGAAACCGGCGAGGACCTCGTGGAACAAAGAGACGAAGCTGTCGTCCAAGTGGCCCCTCGCTATGGCAGCCTCAAGCAATACTACCTGGAGACGTTCCTCGATGCCGGGCCGCAGGCCGGCGTCGTGGACCATCTGGCACAGCCGGCTGATGCTCGCGCTCATCGCCTCGATGCGTCTAGCTTAGCTTCTAGTCAACTGATCTTGCGATTCGAGTGATCACTCTTGACCTTGGTTAGCGTGCGTAGGTGCGTAGGATTTCGTACTACTCCTCGGCCCTCTACTGCACCTGCCTTTGGCTATATGATAGGTGGGCCAGCCACCCCCTAGGCCCACGTGTCATTCACCCAAAGGCAGTTGTCGTAAGTCAATGAAGCCGCGGTCCCCTCCGTGCTGGTGCAGTATAGTCATCTCACCGGACCTCTAGTTGGGGCCGAACGAGAGAAGTATGATGTTTACTGGTTTATTGGTCCCCTTTGCATTTTGCGGCAAGTTTTGACCTTTGATTTAACTAATAAAATGGTAATGCATGTAAACATAAATGTTGTGGAAGTCACCTTACGAAAACCAAATAATCCCCAAATACTTAGGCACGGTGCATTAACTCCCTCCTTGTTTCTTATTTCGTGACATATCAACCGATGAGAGATGTGGGCCATGCATGCTTTCAATGAATTGAGACTACCAAACATGACATGAAGTGTTTAGTTCATTGCATGTAATCCTATTAGTACTCTAGTTAGCAAAAAACATTAAGTTCTCTCGCCGATAGGAATAAAACACCATGTATTTATTTACAGAGGGAGTAGTACATTTTTAGTGACTTGCATTACTAGATATTGCTAGTCAAATACTAAAATCCAGATGGACGTGGTAGTACTCCTATATCCAGATGGTGGTGCTACTTGTACTAGTAGTAGTACTACCAATGTAGTACTAGGAGTACTAGCACTGTACTACCCGTTGGTCAAATTATTACGTGTTGCTCCTCACAGTGAAGTGACAAGACCCTGCGCCGGAGATGAGACCTGAGTATAGGCGCCATGTTCAGCATACCATACTCAGCCTCACCGTCTGCAGTCACTATCATCATGGCTGTAGAGCTAGTCTGCTTACAACTAGCCCTGTTCGACATAATTTCCCGTGCGTAGATGCCCGTGCATTGCACGGAACACCAAGATTGGGGGTGGACGGCTCCGGCAGCGGCCATCGCGCCAGATTTTTCCACGACCTTCTAGATGTGGTGGGGAGGAGATAAGGCTGATTGTAAGAGACAAGGAGTTGTTTGTAAATAGGGAACAAGTGCGGGCATATTTTTGCAAAAATGGAGAAGCTTGGTTTGTATGTGTCAGATCTAGATCCGACGGCTATTGGTGAAAGACGGGAGGCACAACATCATCACCGACTCAGGACCTGTTTGATTCGCAGGATTTTGAAAACGCGGGAATAGGACACGGCAATATTACAAGTTTCAAACTAATATTACAAACGTTAGGAGTAATGCTGCACCTACGAAGAGGGAATTACTAGGAAGTTTACATAAGAACTTTCGTTACTTTAGGTGGATGTAGCATTATCGTACAAACTAAAATCCACCGCCCTGACAAGTCACTAATGGGCAAATAAGTTTTTGAGTCTCTGGCCACTTGATGCTTCAAAAAAAAATTCAGCTTCTGCGGAGACTTTGTCATTTAGGCTAAGACGCTTGCGATGATCAGCACGCCATTCATTGTTGCGCCAGAGAACGCCAAACCTCATTACGTTGAGCACACTTGCCTCCAGAACAAAGAACCTGGCCAATTTAATCTCAGATGTGCTGCCTCGGTAGTCGATCAAATCAATTTCTGTAAGATGGAGATCAAGGCATTCGATGAGATTGTTATAGTGCGGCACATTTTTCACTTTCGGGTCTTTTTTTATCTGCGAAAGAAGAGAACATATCAAAGCAGCTGGCTGCATAAGATTGCCATGTCATCAAGATGTACCAATATCATTCGCTCATACGATAGGGTTGGCTGGCTAGTGATATTGTCTCTCTCTCTCTCTCTATTTCTTTCTGTTTCCTCTCATTTAACTAGGAGCACGTGAAGAGCTTGGGCATTTGTTGCCTTCCACTATGTGGCCGATGCCATATTTCGCAAAAGTATGCCACATAATACGCATCGATGTCAAATCAAAAGATTTTGGCACCGCTCTCGTGATGTGAGAGAGTTAGCACCGCTGTGCACACATACCCACATGTATAAACAAATCAACCAAACCAACTACACCAGCCTCTCACTCTCCCAAACAAGTGTTTTTTTATTGCCTCAGTCCTCTCTCTCTCCCATGCAGTGTTTTTTCATTGCGTGAGTTAATTTGGCACCGGAGCAAAGTAGGTGATCCAGATTGGGGCACCAGGTGAGCAATGGAGGGGCATCGATGCCAAATGCATCACAAGTGAATTTGGCACATGTTTTGGCCTACATAGCCCACTTTTGTACTCCCTCCGTCCCAAAATTCTTGTCTTAAATTTGTCTAAATACGGATGTATCTAGTTACATTTTAGTGTTAGATACATCTGTATCTAAACAAATGTAAGACAAGAATTTTGGGACGGAGGGAATACTACCTCGTTTTTAGTATAAAATTTTGACCATAGATTTACCTAAGAAAATGCCAATGCATGTCACTAAAAATTACACCATTTGAAATTATGTTCCAATACGAATCCAACGATATAGTTCTTAGTGACATGCATTAACATTTTGTCAGTTAAATCTATGGTCAAATTTTGATACTACAAAATTGGAAGAGTAAACCAGGACGGAGGTGGTACTTGCTCTTAGGGTAACCGTAGAGTTACTGGAGTAGTCTAAGTTACTTTCCACTATGACTAGCCTAGGCTACTATAGTAGTACAACATAAAAATGATGCAGGTGATCACGTGAGAAAAAATTCTAAAAACATTTCTTTCGGTGCAGTGCGTAGATGCAGTTTTGAACACTACACTTGTAATCGTAATTTGTGAAAATTATGAAAAAAATTGAGCTACATTGTGATTACCATTTACTTATAGGAAATAAGTTTCACCTCGATGAGTAGCTTCTCCGTTCACGGAATGCATGTAAGGAATCCAACAACTTGATCCAGGTTGGCGCCGATAGATTTTAGGGCTAAGATCTTCACTGTGCGCATGGACTAGGTCAAGCTTGTGGGAATCATTTTCTGGAAGACGGTCGTAAATACATCAAGAAGAAATTTAAAAATGTGAATTTCAAGAAGACGGAGAAGAAGATGAGTGTTGTACCTGAAGGATTACGGATCCAATAAAGCATTCGGAGAATTTGGCAGACGAGTACACCAATGCTGTCAATTTCGACGCGTCAATGACCCTGATTTTTTTTGGACCTTCTAGATCCGATACAATCAATCTCTCAAGGAAAGGCGCATTCTCAATGACCATAACGTGGAACGGCTGGGGTGATCTCTTCCCAATTGATGTCTTGTTGAGGGGCCAGCAAGACACATAAATCCATCGGAGATTCATCGAGGCAATGTGGAGGCTAATGAACCCGTGGATCTGCTCAAGATGAAGGTACTCGAGCGCAGTACATCTATGGAGCAGGTGCTCCATAGCCTTCTTCGAGATGACAACGCCGAAGAGGTCGAGCTGCTTGACTTGAGGGAGAAGAAGGGCGGGCGCGACATTAATCTGGGGAAGATAGCAGGAGCTGAAGCTAGCACGGCGTAGCATTGGCGTGAGGCAGAGTGCGGACGGCGGCAGAGAGCGACATCGTCCAGCTTCAAAGCTGAGCTCCTCGAGCTGATCTAGGGCGGAAGATAAGAACCACTCGTCAAACTTGGGTTGGACCTTGCAGTTGGTACTGAACATGCGGATGTCAAGGCGTCTAGCTGGCCCAGGGTGCGATGAAAGGATCTTGGAGATTGCGGCCATGGGTTTGCAATCCCCATCGCATAGGTAGCTGTCGACGGTGAGGTTGAGGGGGATGCAGCGCCAGAGGGGGCGCCACCGCCGGGAGAGCAGGGCGGTCCGCATGGCAGATTTTGTGGGGAGGAGGCCGATGATGACGAGCAACATGTCGTCGGGGAGGCTGCTGATGAAGTCCAGGCTCGCCGGATGCGGTTTTGGCTCGAGCCGCCTCCGCTTGTTGGCTGCCTCGCCGTCCATCTCAACCGGCGGCAACGCCGGTGTACACGTGTGCTGGTGTGTGTTGTGTGCTGAGTGTGCGCGAGTGCGTCCTTCTATGCATGCCGCCGCACAATGGTGAATTGTGCGTGAGTGCGTCCTTCGTGCGCAAGAAGTTTGTCCTCAATGCGCCGTCAATTTACTAGCATGTGGGGTGCTACCCCGAGTGATTTCAACTTTGTTTACTTCACCACGTGTCAGATGGGCCTCTATTTTACTTAGTTTCACCCACTGCCACATGGGCCAGCACACGAAGATACATAACACGAGCTGACAAGGCAGCATGTGGATTGGTTGACAGGTCAAATAAACAATATACGGAGCTATACGCTGACACAATGAGCGTATAATCCGTCGGTATAGAGAGTTCGAGTGAGAGGGGAGGCCCGTGAGAGATAGCAGAGAGAGAGAGAAAGAGCTACTCCCTCCATTCGATAATGTAGTTCCAAGATTTTTTAAGTCAAACTTTTGAAACTTTGACCAAGTTTATAAAGAAATTACTTATATCAAAACATCCATATGCTTATGGACGTGACAGAGTCCCTAACTAGAGAGAGAGTGAAAAAAGTGTGTGTGCGTGTGTGAAAGAGACATGGACAACACACGATAAAAGTAGAGAAAAAGCGTGCGTGTCTTATGCAAACATATCACACATGCATCTTCGACAACGGAGGCAAGGTGAGGAGATAGTGTGTGGTTGTCTGGAACCAAGAGAGCAAGACCCCTAGAACGTGGCCAAGAGGGGTCTGACAAACAAGGGATAGAGGTCGAGAGAGACGTACGGAGAAAATGCAGACATGGGGAGGAGAGAGTGTATGTTTTTCATAAATGCAGACGTGAGATGTAAAATATTTCTGCCTGGCGAGGCTTGTGTGGTTGATGGAACGTTGATGCTTTCCCAGGCCCAGGCATGAACCAAATGCTTCAGCACCACACAAGCCTCGCTAGGCAGAAATATTTTACATCTCACGTCCACGCCAGGCAGTACCGGCCATCAAGGCATGAGGGACAGGTCACGAAGCAAACTGACCAATGAAGTTTGAGAGAGATTGAGGAGCCCCGATAAGGCTGAGTGGTGTGTCAGATAGCTGAGAGGGGGAAAGAGATATTCCATCCGCTCGATAATGCAGTGCATGTAAATTTTTTAGAAGTGAAACTTTGGAAACTTTGATCAGGTTTACGCAAATGTTATTTATATCTACAATACCAAAGATACATCATACAAAACTACATCTCACGGTGAATCTAATGGTATATGTTTGTCGTACTAGATGTAATTCTTTTTCTCCACGTACATGGTCAAACTTTGTGATGTTCGACTTTTCAATAAATCTATATGCTATGGACCGAGGAGAGTGCCTCAGTCGAGACAGATCAAGTGCGTGTGAAGGAGAATGAGTAAGTGTGCAAAAAGAGTATGTGTGTGAAAGAGAAAGTGACAACAAACGATAAATTGGAGAGAGAGTGTGTTTTTTCGTTTCTTATGCGAACATATCACGCATGCATCTCCGAGATGGAAAAGCGAGGCGAGGAGATACACGAAGATAACTAGTGTGTGATTGTTTGCAACAGAGAGAGACACCCCTGTAGCACATGTCCAATAGAGGTCTGGCCAACAAGGAACAAAGGTCGAGAGGGACACATGGATGGCATGGACACATGGGGAGGGAGAGAGGGTGTGTTTGTGATAGAGAGATCCCGTCGAGATCGTGAGGGGACTATATGGGTGGGAGATCGAGGGAGTGTGTGCGCGATAGAAAGATGCCCCGAGAGAAATCGAGATAGACCATGCACATGTTTGTGATGGAGACTAAGATTAGCTAGTCATATACATATAGGGGGGGGGGACTATGTGTGCCTACAATTGAGTGAGAGACCATCATACTTGGCTAGCTGGGCATGAGATTGTGTGTGTGCGCGTGTGAGATGGAGAGAGAACGAGGGGGAGAGATAGAGTTTTAGATGGGCCTATCGAGTGCGAGTGAGATATGCATGTGTATGTGTGACCCAGGTGGATGGAGAGTTTGAGAGAGGGGGGAAGAGCTCCGAGACGACATAGTGGTGCGTGAGAGAGTTATGGGCAAAGAGCCAAGGAATTTGTGTGCGTACGATCAGTGCACCCAAGATATCTAGCTTGGACTAGCTAGATTACATACATAGTGTGCGAGAGAGACCTATAGATGGTGTATATATGCATGCGAACTAGAAAGACCCCCCCCACACACACACACACACAAAAAGAGAGAGAGAGAGAGAGAGAGAGAGAGAGAGAGAGATGGAGAGAAAGGGAGAGGGACCAACAAGGTTTTTGTGTCGAATGCGTGCGACAGAATTGAAGATTGCCGACGCGAGAGAGAGAGAGAGAGAGAGAGAACAGGAGTCCGGGAGAGGGGGAGGTCGCGTTTTATGCATCAAGGACTGATATAAACCATGTTTCGATATAAACTTGCATTCAAATATTTAAATTGGAGAACATGTTGTCTGCAATCCACACATGAATGGATATATGCGTATATCAAACAAGTTCATTAATTTGACTTTCAACATGTTCATGGAGTACTATAATACTGTACAACATGCTACTCGATTGAGGTGTTCAATTTTGGATTAGTTCACTATTTTGACCTACTGAACAAGCTATTTCATTGAATCGAGATATTTCATTTTGGGTTTGATTCGCGTTTTTGAGTGGGTCAACTATTTGTCATATAGTAAATCGCTAGCAACGAGCATGTAAAAACACATTACTCCCGAGCATCATCTCTCCATCTGAAAAAGAAGTGGCAAGCTAATATTTCAAAATTTGATCCGAATTGACTTGGTAAGGTAGACGTGGATGCTTGTTCTCCCAAAATTTGAACGAACCGTTAAACATCCTCTCTGCTCGGTGGAATTCGCCCGAGCAAATAAATGGGAGATGCGAAATTACCATCCTATGTGGGACATGCATCAATTGGCCCGTTGTACATCGAGGGTAGGTTCGTAACTTCATCCAAGCGCGCCTTCTCCTCGGACGAAATGACATGTGCCGAATAATTCATAAACCATGGTCGGCAAAACACGCTCTCCTCGCCCAAAGTAGCTCGCACCCACTATTTCAAAACACGCTCTCCTCGCCCGAAATCGCTCGCGCCCACTATAGTTCAAAACACGCGCTCCTCGCCTGAAATCGCTCCCGCCCACTATTTGGGGAGAAGCAAAGTTACTCTACTATCCCCGACCCTCTATACACAGACCCAAGCCGAGAAGCCTATAGGAAAGGGTAGAACTATAACTCCCCCTCACATTTCAGACAAATGCATCCGTAAGACATGGTTCCACTCCCCTCCCAATCCCCCCCCCCCCGCCCGCCCCCATTCATACCTCGTGGGTGCCAAATCACCTTCTCCCTGGGAAGCTCCCTTCTCCCGAGCCGCGAAACCTCAGCCCCACCTCCATGGCGCCCCCACCGCACCAATTTCACAGCCGCCCTCCACCCTAATGCCGGAGACGCTGTTCATTTGCCATCATGCACTGGACCGTATGCCTCTTACTCCATGCTGCTGGTGCTGCCTCGACGACGGCCGCGTGAACCGTACCGGAGCTGATTCACCCCCGTTGTTGTTCACGGCGCCGGAGCGGCTCCAACTTCGGATCCGTCCAGAGTCCTGGCGCCGCTTCCGCGTAGCCGTCGACCGTCGCAACATCGCTCTTTCCCTGCCGCCGGTCGCCACCGCAACCGCGCCGGCCTCACCAACTCGGCAGCTGGACCTGCCTACTTCACCATGCCGCCAGATAGGTCACACCCTCATCTCAAATCACTTTATTTAGGCGTCAGTTGTCTGAATTTTTATTCTGGGCCAATCAATTCCCAATAGGAAGCAGCACCCCTCGAGGCGGCGGAGCTCCTTGGCTGCCGGTTGGCAGGTGTATAACGTAAGGGTGCGGGGCCGCAAGTTTGCAGCGGAAGCAGTGCTTAGATGGCTATCTTTTAGAGTTGCGTGGGTTGAAGGTACTGCCACCGTCGGATCTGGATGACGGGGAGTCTTTGTGGATTAGCCCGGGGGCGGCGCAACCACGACAGTGCGGTGGGGCGGGGAGCGGGGTTTTGGCCGGGGCCACGGACGGCGGAGGCAGGCTGCTCTGTCGTTGGTCGCTGGCTCTTCGGGGAAGATTCCGAACAGTGTCAGCTGGGAGGCACAAGACGGCCAGCCATCCTGCGTAGATTGGACAGTACCAAAATAAAATAAATTCGTGTGACCCCAATTTAGTCTTCAGTCAATAGACGTGTGACCACTCTCGTACCTTGCTGTTGATCTCTTAGTGTATTTCTTCAGATCAAATAGATCTATCGTTCTTAACATTATGTATTATCTGCATCTTCAGACACACCGTCTTCCGACTCACCGCAGCTGCTCCAACAAGGGAAGCATACACCAGAAGGGAGCTATAGTCCCCACTCAACAGTTCCCTACATCGAATGCGCGTGCCCGACATGGACAGCCACAACAACTGCAGGGCCATCGACAAGTCAGCACATGATGCTCACTCCTATGGATGGCAGCTAGATAGGTTGTACCCTCATCTTACTTGTGTAAAAAATTCATGGCTTTGTTATTCATCTAAGCATGGAAAATAGATCATCACATTTCACTGTATATTCATGCTGATCTCTTACGGGTCTTGTTCAGGAGTTAACGTTGTTCCATAGTTCAGCTAGGATACTTGTTCTTTAGGTAACGCTGTTCCATAGTTATCATCCATCAGCCAATGCTATCCCACAGGCTAGTGATTATAGTATTATACCACTTCTAGTATTACCTATGTTGTTCTTTAATACTTTTGTGTGCCATCTAGTTAATCTTGAGTACAAACGATACATATTCTGTAGCTTTCATCTGTGTTCTCCCTTTAGTTTATGAGACCTGTTGCTGCTAGTTAACCCCAGTCCTACTATTTATGTCGTCTCCTACAGGCACTCATTACATAAATCTAACTACTAGTTGTCTTCCATGCATGTCAGATATAATTGCACACACTGATATATCCACAAGAACCTCACGGAGCAATGTAAAGGCCAATAAACTTGATGTCAATGATACCCAATATGATGGAACATGTAAAGGCAGTTCTTCAGAAGACTTGCAGAAAGATGATGAATCCTCTTCACCCCACAAGGTCCTTGCTCTAACTTGTCCTGTGATATGGGTACTACATGCATATAATGTCCTGGAGTGTATCTACTCTATTGCAATGCCATGTGCTTAGCATGTTGATCATGCATGTAAATATGTCATGCCTTCCTGTTTTCAAGTACCTATTCCATTCATGATAACATGTTTTCAAATTCAAGTACTGTCATTCTACTCTATCGCAATGCCATCTGCTTAATTTGGACATCATGCTTCTGAATATCTTATGCATTGTTATTCATCAGTATGTACTTCATCTGTCTACCATACCATGTTTTTTTACATTCAAGTGATGTTCTAGTGCTCTGTTGTAATGCCATCTTATTTTCCCAATCATACACGTGTATGTTGCCTTAATTATTTCTGTGCATATTCCTCTAGCATACAGTTTTACATTCAACTAGTGTTTTTTTTGCTGTGTTGTCCTGTCGTATCCCTAGCTCTTACACCATACTCCCTCTATCCGGATTACATGTTGCCGAAATGGATAAAAAAGGATGTATCTAGAACTGAAATACGCCTAGACCCATCCATTTTTTCCGGATGGAGGGAATACATGTCAATATGTCATGCCTTTCTATTCTTCAGTACCTATTCCATCTCTCTGCTGTCGCATGTTTTATAATTAAAGCACCATTCTTCTATACAAGGCATGCAAGGGGAAGACGACTATGTTTGAATCTGAAGGGTTACAAACAAGGCCTTTGAAAAACATCCAAACGCCAGGAGATAATAAACGAACTCCAGTTTTAATAGGTACTGCTCCAATACAGAGAAACCCAACTCCTACTGATAATACGCAGATTCCAGTGGCCAAAGAACTAGTCCGCTCCAGTCTAGCAAAAATATGTCAACTCAATTCTAAGAAGCGTGTGCGTATCCTTGCATCATGAAATTTTATAGCATGCTGATCATATTTTCTACATGTTTCTTACCCATCTCTCTTTTAGAAAATAAGCTTAACAAATAGAAGAATTTCTGCAATGGTATCGTTTATGAGGAAAGATTCTTGCATGAATTCTTTGTGCTCCATTGTAGATGTAAGTACCTGTTGTATATCACTATAATTTTACATCAGCATGTATTTTGTTAATCGACATGAATTCAACCTTTATCTGATCTAAATTTAGTTGTAGCAAAATGTATGATTAAAGGCCACAATGTTGATTTTTGAAAGGAAAACTGCCTGGTAGTTTTGCATCCTGAGCTGCATGAGTGTACTATCTCATATCAGTGGGTTTGAAAACTTTGGTTCTGCAGTGGGTTTTTCAGTGGTTTTTTACTGTGTTGTCATGTCGTATCACTAGCTCTTACATCATACTCCCTCCATTTGGATTAAATGTCGCAGAAATGGATAAAACTGGATGTATCTAGAAATGAAATACGCCTAGACCCATCCATTTATTTCCGGATGGAGGGAATACATGTCAATATGTCATGCCTTTCTATTCTTCAGTACCTATTCCATCTCTGCTATAGCATGTTTTATAACTGAATCACCATTCTTCTATATAAGGCATGCAAGGGGAAGACGGCTATGTTAGAATCTGAAGGGTTACAAACCAGGTCCTTGCAAAAGATTCAAATGCCAGGAGATAATAAACCAACTCCATTTTTCATAGATACTGCTCCAGAACAGAGAAACCCAACTACCACTGATAATAAGCAGATTCCAGTGGCCAAAGAACTAGTCCGCTCCAGTCCAGCAAAAGAATGTCAACTCTACTCTAAGAAGCGTGTGCGTATCCTCGCATCATGAAATTTTATAGCATTCTGATCATATTTTCTACATGTTTCTTACCCATCTCTCTTTTAGAAAATTTTAACATATAATGAGGCTAGCCATCTCATCTCTGCGATTGCCCCTCGATTTGCTTCAGCTTCGGCCATTGGATGTTGGTCAAACAACAACTCTTTTCGTTCGTTGACGTTGGATCTTTGGCTGTTTTCGTTTTGACCGCTAGGTGAGTTCATGCAGGCCATGACCTGTGGGCTCGGCCTTTCAACGGATTGGCTAGGTGAGCCTTTTTGGGGTGCTAGGCGGCCGATCCTACCGCATCGCATGCTCGATCGTCACGGGCGGGCGGGCGTCGTGGGCGCTGCGCGTTAACCGGCCGCCCCGTCTCTGGTTCCCGCTCCCCACTGTAGGTGGGCCTGCCTTCTCCATGGTCCCGCGTGTTGGTGTCATGGCTGTGGCGTTTTGGTGTGCGAGCGGCCTCCCGCGACTGGATCAGCTCGTGATTTCTGCTGACCGTGGCTGGCGTATGGGATTCTGCTGATAGTGGCTCGCGTATGGAGCGGGCGCCATCGCCATGCTGCGTTGCTTCCTGATACTGGTCAAACTGCTTTTTTCTTTGGGTCGCTTGTTACCGTTCACGGGCGTGTTCCTCTCTGTCTGGTTGGTCACTTAGCCGATGCCTCTTGGGTCCCGCTTCCCTTGACCCCGCTCGTCATTGGGAATCAACTTTTTCCATGTGTTCGCTTTGACCCGTCGCCCATCTCTGTGCACTCTGTTTGGGTGGGTGGTTTCTCTGTTTGGGCTTGTGGCTCTATTGGGTTTGCTTGTCCGCCCGTGTGCTGCGGCCGTGCTACTGACTGTGGGCACCGTGCTGGGATGAGCCCACTGGTCTGTGACTCGCCCGTGTCTTTTGGGGTGTGGCTTGCTGGGTGCCATGCTCTGTACCCGACGCGCGGTGGACGTGCGTGTGTCACTCCGTAGGGCCGCTGCGGCGTCGCATACGTCTGCCATGCCCAGGCTGCTGAGTGCTCTGCGCGTGTTCGCCGCTCTCATTGACAGTGGGCTCCGACCCCACGCAGTCCGCGCGTCGGTGTCTGCATCGTGGGTTCTGAAGCCGCTCTCTGTGAGTTGGGCGTGCCGTTGTGGTGGGCAAGGGCCTCCTTTTATCTTCGGTTTCCCCCTTTTCTTCTTCTCTTGCTTCTCGTTCCATGCACGCTCGCTTCGCCCACTCGCTGCGCGCTCTCTTCATCGCCTCGCTTCGTCCCGTTCGAACGCCCTGTCCTACGGCTCTGCACCATGGGCATTCATTGCTCCATTGGTGCTGTTGGTTGAGGTTCTTTCTATTCTGCTCATCCGGTTCTTTCCTGCCGTTGTTTCTACGATTTGCTGATTTGGTCTGTTTCCATTTGCTTCCTTCGTGCGCATGCAGCTTCCTTGGATTTCGCATTGGCTCTTTCGTAGGAGCGTGGGTCGTTCCGTCCTTGCTATCCAGGTTAGTTCGAACCTCTCTGCTTCTCTACGGGTGCATGCCTGTTAGGTGTTTGATGAAATGTGCGAGGGTTGCTCGATGAATGCTGCCGTGTGTTTTCATCTTGCGTTAGTTGTGCATGCTTCGCGGTGTCAGTTTCCGCGGCTTTTATGAGGATATGATGATGCTGATACTTCTGTAAGATAGTGATGTTTGAAGGTGATGTGTCTTTTTGTTTTGCTTCTATTTTGCTGCTTGTTTTACTGTTTGCATTTGGATGAATGAACGCTTCTGTTTCCATCGTTGCGCCTGTTTTGGAATGCCATTGCAGCACACAGTGTGCTTTCAGTGCTCGATGCTTTCTCCTATGTTCTGATCTCTTGTGTACTAATGATCTTTATGGACTGATGTTTGACGATGGCGTGTGATCTTTTGTCTGTCAGTGCAGTTGGTTATTTTTTTTCTAGATCCTATATGGTTGCATGCCGTTGTTCTGCGCTGATTGTTTCCCTTTCTATTTTACAGATTGTTACAGGAATCTCCATTTAGCTCGTCGCCGCGTCTCCATTCTACTCGTTGGGCCTTGTCAAGGTTTACTTCTGTGATCACTACCTGTCTTGCTGCTCTACTTTCTGTGTGTGCTTTCATGTTCTATAGCCTCCTAATCGTTTCAGTGTATGTTCCGGGCATGGCCGGGTGTCGTGTACTTTATTATATATTTCGTTCTTACATGTCAGCAGGATGTGTGCATTTGTCTCGGTTTTTATTCCTATTTTGGAGGTTGTGTCTTTCTTTCTAACTAGGGCTAGAGCCGTACTTTTACAGCAGCTACCAATGGACGGAGAAGAGATATGTGCCATATTTTCTCCAGCCAAAGAACATTCCGTCAATGACCATCCTAAAGAACAGCCGCATAGGTTACTTCCTCGCCCCAACAAAGATTTCTTTACCAATTCCTGTAATGCCTATAATTTCTGTCATGCCCATACGCCACTGCTCATATTGTTTGACTTCTGGTCCCAGCTCATAGAATATTCTGCTCTTGATTGGCAGAATTCTCTGTGCTTGATGATATGCTGCAATTAGGTTCACCGTAGGAATTATAAAATACAGAATGACAGACGCAAACAAACAAACAGAACATGTACAAGTGCAGAATTCCTAATAAATCTCTTTTCTAACCAAACTAAACAATTAATTAATAACTGGAAAAAATGTGTTTTCACCATTATAGTGTTCCTCTCCTTAGCTTGCTATGTGCTTCTCTTAAATGTCAACAGCCTGTATAACCTATTAATTAATATCTGCACACTGCAGGATGAGGTGGCAAACATGGAAGTAACCCACAACCAGTTTTCTTCATATGCGGCATGGTACAAACAATATGAGAATTCACGGCACGGTTCCGAGGTTAGTGATTACAATTAAAAATAGTAACTGATCTCTCGGTACTCTCGGAACCTTGATAAAACTCCTGAAAATGAAGCTAAAGCTATGTACAGCCAAAATGTGTAGGTTATGTTGTTGTTAAACCTATTGCGAGTCAGGCTACCTCACATTGTTTCCAGTATATCAGCGTTTAATCTGTAGAAAGAGATGGTGTTTGTGCTGGTTGTGATTTTTTTGATTTTCATTGCTGGAGAGAACCAATTATCTTATTTCACAAATTTATACCGCCTCTGCATTATTGTCGTGCTACCCTTCTGAACAATTACATCTATTTAACACCACAGGAAGTACCAGCTATGGTCAAAATACCTTACAGGATGACGTTGGATGTTCTTTTAGAGACTCTGGGCCTTCCACCAGCTGAGTACCGAACCAGAGTATATGATGGCAGCAGGGTGTATGTGACTGTATTGTTCCATACACCCACATCATATGTTCGGAATGATAGGAATCGAATGGTTATTCCCGGGGTACAATCTGTTGATCATTCAATGTCAGAGATAGTGCTGGTATGGAAGTAATTGGATACATTAAATGCACAGTGAAGACAGAGATAAGAGACTATAATTACAGCACCATGAAGAAACTCGAGGAGGAAAATCGGTCTCTTAAACATGAGCTTAATATAGCTAGGTACAACAAGAAGAAGATGAAGACAAAGATCAGATCCATCAAGAACAAGCTAATGATTGCTACATATGAGAAGAAGCAAAACGCTATGGGCTGGTTCGTCTTAACAATGTACATGCATGGATTATCTGATCATATATCCAATGTAGCGGCGTTGAATATGTCATCTGGGAAAGGACCCGTAGATAAGATTATCAATGGCCCTCTTATCAACATAGAGAAGGTGGCGCGGAGACTCAAACGTCGGGTGATCAAGTCAGTAAAGAAGCTAAGAGCCATCAGGATGGGTTTTTAGAACATGGGCCTTTCAATCCATGTTGTATTCTGCTCCTTTTGCTTGCCGTAGCTGCAGAAGCTAGATGCAATTGTATAATTAGTTTAAAGAGATAGCTAATGGTACTTATGTTATAAGTATTTATTACGTATGCAATTCATGTTTCTATGGGCACGTGCTCTACATCTACCGTTTAATATATTCCTATATGAACGATGTAGACACAATCATTCATGTAAATAACTCCTTTTCCCCGTTTATGGAAAAGAGCTGATGTTGTGAAGATAATTTACTAAAAAAATTGATGCAATTAATACATGGTTTTGTTTTCCATTTGTTAGATACTGTTTGTCCAAAAGTAAAACAATTAATACATGATTTTATTTTCAAAGCACACATGGAATCAAGGGGCCTCTGCGCCATTTGGCGCAACAGGTCAACTAGTAAGGTTAAATGATACAAGAATTCCTCCATTGGGATAGTATTCGAGGAAAATATCTTGCGGGAATTCTCTGTGCTCCAATGCTGATGTAAGTACCTGTTGTATATCACTATATTTTTACATTAGCATGTATTTTGTTAATCGGCGTGAATCTAACCTTTATCTGATCTAAAGTTAGTTGTAGCAAAATGTTAAAGGCGACAATGTTGATTTTTGTAAGGAAAACTGCCTAGTAGTTTTGCATACTGAGCTGCATAAATATACTATCTCATATCACGCACATTACTGAATTGTAGTGCTTCTCTGGTTGCCCATTCATTCATTGTGTCAATGTTGCTTTTGTATTACCTTACCTGGCTGATGATAGCTGTGGCATATTGTGTTAATTTGGTGTAGTCTAGTTGCCCAAACGTTCGTTGTGTCAATGTTGCTTTCCTATTATCTGACTTGGACAATGATAGAAATGCTAGTGTGTTAATTTTGTGCAGGCTACTGAAGATAAGAAGACAAACTCTGAAAACAACAAGGCAACCCCATTGTTTCTTTCCAGTAAATCTAGGCCAGGTAATATGGCAATAACTCATGATTAATCTGTTTGGTTCCCGTCCTAATTTATGTTATGATGCAGTGGTCGAGACACTCTCCACTATCAATAATACAAGCCTGCCAAAATCGCCATCTGAATCTGTTCAGTATCCTCTGTCTCAAATGCAACGGAATAAATGTATGTTTGTGAACCAATTAATGGCTGAAGCAATGATGGAAATGGTTGATGAATCAGAGGTGTAGAGTCGTGCGACACAACAGCTGATCAATGTTTTCAGAGACAGCGTAGCAAAGCAGCAAGAACTTGCCCACATGCTTATGGGTGTCATCTGTGTTGAGGTTGCAGATTGTGACGTTGTAGATGCTTAGGTTCTGCTCATTTATTTGCACTGGCATCAATCTTTCATTGCCTAGTGGATGTAATTTCCTGTAATATATGTTGGATGTGCAACGTTATTCCCTGTATGCCGTACCTTTGCTTGATCGCTTTTGGTCATGTGCATAATTGCTCGTCGTAATGGGATCAAATTATCTAATTTGATCTAAAGACATGAACGAACTTTAGTGGGCCCATTAAGTTAATGGGCCGTTAATAGGCCGAAAGTTAATGGTCGACCCTCTTACCTCCTGGGTCGTTAATAGGCCGACACCGAAGCAGGCAACAGGTGGCCCCAATTTATTTCACGGGCCGTTAACAGGCCGTTACTAAGTTTGGGCTACATATGGCCCAACTATACTGTAGGCCTATAGCAGGCCGAAAGAGACAGCGGGCTTGTACTGGACCATAAAGTGCATGGGCCGCTAAGAGGCCGAAAGTCAGGTCGTATTGTAAACGGCCCAACTGTGTTGTGGGCCTTTAGCAGGCCGAAAGAGAAACCGGGCTGGTATTGGACCATGAAGGGCATGAGCCGTTAAAAGGCCAAAACTAAGGTCCGACTACAAATGGCCCAACTCATTTATGGTCCGTTAACAGGCCGAAAGGCGCACAAGGCCGGGAATTGGCCCAACACTTAAATGGGCCACGAAAAGGCCTCAGGTCCGACTACAAATGGCCCAACTGATTTAGGGTCAACAGGCTGAAAGTGACACCGGGCCAGAAATTGGCCCAACACTTAAATGGGCCGCTAAAAGGCCGAAACTCAGGTCCGACTACAAATGGCCCATCAGATTTATGGGCCGTCAACAGGCTGAAAGACACACCGGGCCAGAAATTAGCCCAACATTTAAATGGGTCGCTAAAAGGCCAAAAGATGTACATCCTGAAAATTGGCCCATCCATTAAATGGGCTGTTAACAGGCTGAAATCTCATCAGGCCGATATTGAGCCCAAATATATAGCGAGCTGTTAACGGGCTCGAACTAACGATGGGCTGCAATGGTGTCAAATCTTTAACGGGCCGTTGACGGACCGAATTGGAACATCTCGTATGGGCCGTGAGCTTAAATGGACCTGACACAAGTAGGCCTTATATGGGCCGGCCTGCTAATTTTTACTGGGCTGACCTTTTTCACCGAAATGGGCCACTATTGGGTCGTGCCCCGTGTCGACCTATCATATGCGCATCCTGTCCAATGAGTGGATGACATCTGTTCCAACGATGAGGCAACACGTGTTTCCTACGGCCAATGATGATTTTACACATGGAAAATCCCCATTGGTCCGAGCTGTTAACGGGTTACCGGATCCAAAACTGGACCCGATAGCTTAACGACGTTCCGTTACGGTGGATGCCACGTGTTGGTCACCCTTGACGAAAGCACTTCTGTGACGCGCGATTTATTGTCATGGAAGTGGACACTTCCGTGATGATAATTTTGGTAATGTCATGGAACACTTCTACGATAGCACATGTATGACTATCTTGATTCTGTCATAAAATCGTCATGGATGTACATGCATGACAAAAAACGCGACATACTGTGACAAACACGTATCATCACGAAAGTGTATTTTTTTGTAGTGATGGTGCATGCATTAATATAATATGGCACAAGTACACAAAAAAATAGGCTCCAGAAGTAAGGATAGTCGGCAGATGATAGGTTCATAATATATACTACATAGAGAGTTTATTGCCAAACCATGATAACAAGAGCACACAACAACTAGGCAGATCGTAGTGTACATAAAAGGGGTACACCATAACCAACATATATAAATCGGGAAAGTGGAACTGGCTGGAAAATACAATGTTGTATTGCCGCTACTAATTGAAAGCTTATCGATCACTTACAGGCCAGCTCTATCAGCTGTTTACTACAGATGTCCCTGCTCCCTTCCTGACAAGGAACATACTGTATGTACTGTAAAACGATGGGCATTTGGACTTTTATGTGATTCAAAGCAATAGTCTAGTTTGACATGATAATTTAAATACTCAAGTATATCAACAAGCAACCATGTCTTTCAAAATATCAACGCTAAAATAAGTTATCCCTAGCCCATCATGCTCAACCATTGATCCATTCATGAAACACACTCGCATATTAACTACACCCAATACTCAAGTACGATCATATTGCCTCCTAGTTGGTGCTTTATAATAGAAGATGGAGACTCAAATTTAAAAATAAAAATTGCATAAAGTAAAAGAAAAGCCCTTCGCAAAGGGAAGCAGGGATTTGTAGAGGTGCCAGAGCTCAAAGCGAAAAAAATTAGAGATAAAAACATTTTGGGAGGTGTATCCTTCCCACCAACGAAAACGACTTAGAGTTCCCAACACTTTCCATGCTAGATATATCATAGGCGGTTCCCAAACAGAAAATAAAGTTTATTCTTTTTTCAACCATACTTTCACTTTCCATGGCTAGCCGCATCCACGGTTGCCCTCCATACCAAAACTTTCCAAGGAATTTATTATTTGACAACATAAAGTAAATTCATTTTTTTATTTCGGGACTGGGCATCCCTAATACCTTTGCCTTACTCTCGTGCAATGACAAGTGAATAAACACTCATTGTGAGAATAACACATCTAGCATGGAAAATATTAGCCACCCCTCACCGCTCCGCGAGCGGAACGAACACACAAAAGAGAAGTTTATTTTGAAAATTAGAGATGGCACATACAAATTTAGAACGACAGAGAATACCGCATATAGGTATATATAGTGGACTCATGTGGCAAAAATGGTTTAAAGGTTTTTGGATGCACAAGTAGAGGTCATACTTAGTGCAAAATGAAGGCTAGCAAAAGATTGAGAAGCGACCAACCAAGAAATGAATAATCTCATAAGCGAGCATTAAGAATAATTAACACCGAATAATGCATCACAAGTAGGATATAATTTCATTGCATAAGTATTGACTTTCATGCTTGCATAGGGAATCACAAACCTTAACACCAATATTGTTACTAAAGCATAATTACTCATCAACATAACTCACATATCACATCATCATATCTCAAAACTATTACTAAGAATCAAGTATATTTTGTCCAACTAGGAAAGTGGCCCGCTCGATGCGCGGGCTAGTACTTGCAAAGTTTAATTAACTAATAAAGTAAGTATATGACATTTTTATCGTTTGTTCGTCAAGTGGTGGTTGTAAACATGATTTTATTCTTAGACATTTCTTTGGTGGTTTTGATTATATGAAGAATTTTTCTTTCATGTTTGAAAAAAATTATTGGGCATGAACTTCCTCACCAATTTTTTTGGGAGCACCTCGCTCTAGGCCGGATGCGGTTGCAAGACCATCTTGATAGTTTGTGATGGCTTAACATGTAATGATACTTTTATATGAGATGTTTTTTATGACCGTGTAGTATATATTTTTATATTTCTTCATAATAATATATTCTCTTCGTCTCGAAATAAGTGACTCAATTTTGTACTAAAGTTGAAGATTACGTGCAAGAGTACTGTAATTATGTTTCTTTTAGGAGCAGTGTCCTTCTCACATCCATTTTCAAAGTAGTGGGAAAACATATGTACTAAAGCAAACTACTACAGCTCATGTACTATCTTTTATCATTGCTTAAATGTATTACCTTGTGCATGTGTCATTGTTTGCAGCAAATATGGTAACTGTTTGGAAACGGTGCGCCGGCCGAACGCTCGGCCGGTCGCGACGCGTCACGCGCCTTCTAGCTCGCCCACGTGTACATACGGGTCCACCCCACCGCCTCCCTCATCCCCTTTATGCCTTATCCCTTTTCTGGTCGAGCCCAACCACTCGTACCCAACTCCTCTCCCCAATCCATCTAATCCCAATCTTTGTGCCTCCGCAACCACTACTTTACCGGCCATGGCCACCCACGCGCACATCAATCTTTGCCGGCGAGCTGTCCTGCTGCGGTGCTCGCGCAACTCCTACTTCCCCCACGGATTCTGTCCTACCTTCCCCACGGACGCGAGAGGGCAGGAGGCCATGGGACAGTTTCTGAAACTGGCGGTGCTTCGAGGCACAGATGAAATAGCCATGGCGCTGACCAGCATCCACCGGTGCTGCAAACTAGCATCTGTCGGTGATGGAGACAACGCGCTCCGGTGCTACAACCGGCTAGCTTTTTTGCTGGAACCATGCCGGCAAAAAGTTGCAGCCAGCTTTGCCAGCGACGGAGACGACGCGCTACCAGTGCTACAACCGGCTAGCTTGTTTGCTGGAACCATGGCGGCAAAAAGCTGCAACCAGCTTTGCCAGCGATGACGACGCGCTCCGGTGCTACAATCGGTTGGCTTTTCTGCTGGAACCGGCCGGCAAAAAAGCTGCATCCACATCGACCAACATTTGCAATCGGACTACCACTCTACCAGTCCATTTGTTCCTGGCGCCGATTTTTTTGTTTTGCTACAACCAACAAGCTTTTTTGCCGGATTAGTGAGATGTTTTGTTTCGTGGAAACGCTCTTCCAGCTTTCTTACTTCATCAACGTAGGCCTTCATCAACGGGATTTGGTAATCCTTATTGACTTGCTTGACGACAAGCTGCGAGTCACCCCTGACGATGAGCTTTTTGATTCCGAGGTCCGCCGAGATCCTAAGACCGGCAAGCAGCCCTTCGTATTCCGCCGTGTTGTTTGTCGACGCCTCCCTGGGGAAGTGCATCTGGATCACGTACTTGAGGTGCTCTCCGGTGGGGGCTACGAGCAGTACGCCAGCCGCGACACCCTGGAGGGAGAAAGCCCCATCAAAGTACATAATCCAATCGCAACTTGCCTCCTTGCCGGGGAGAGCAGTCTCTTGGGCTTCTTCGTCAGGTGCGGCGGTCCATTCTGCAATGAACTCCGTCAGGACTCGGCTCTGGATCGTCGAAGTACTTTCAAACTTGAGGCCAAAGCTGGACAGTTCCAGTGCCCATTCCACAATCCTCCCCGTCGCATCTGGGTTGTGCAATACCCGCTGCAGAGGGAGGCGAGTGACGACAATGATCTCGTGTGCCTGGAAGTAGTGATGCAGCTTCATCGAGGCCATGAGGAGGCCGAAGAGCAGTTTCTGCACACCGGAGTACCTCGACCTAGCCCCCTGCAAGAGGGAGCTAATGAAGTAGACCGGGCGCTGCATCACTTTCTTCTGTGGCGGTACCTCGACCAACTGTGTTGCCTCCACACTGGTGGCGTCGGGCCCTGTTGCTGCCATTACCTCGTCGTCGACCTCCCTCTGCACCACTAGCGCGGCCCTGACCACCTGGTTCGTTGCCGCTAAGTATAGCAGCAACGGCTCCTGGGGCCTGGGCGCAACTAGTG
Source organism: Aegilops umbellulata (assembly GCA_032464435.1). Classification (NCBI taxonomy): domain Eukaryota; kingdom Viridiplantae; phylum Streptophyta; class Magnoliopsida; order Poales; family Poaceae; genus Aegilops; species Aegilops umbellulata. Next base: position 180,779,873 of record CP136060.1, read on the forward strand.
TTGGTGCGGAGGAGAGGTACTTCTTCAAATCTTGCAATGCCGCTTCGGCTTCTGGTGTCCACTCCACCGGGCCCGCCTTTTTCAGGATCTTGAAAAAGGGAAGGGCGCGCTCGGCGGACTTGGATACGAACCTGCCCAGGGCAGCGACGCAACCAGCAAGCCGGCGCACATCCTTGATTCGCTTGGGTGCTTCAATCTGCTCTATAGCTTTGATCTTGTCTGGGTTGGCCTCTATCCCGCGCTGTGACACAAAGAACCCGAGAAGCTTGCCAGACGGGACGCCAGAGACGCACTTCTCAGGGTTCAGCTTGAGGTTGATCTTGCGCAGATTTGCAAATGTCTCCCGCAAATCCGATATGAGGGTGGCCCTGTCCTTGGTTTTGACCACTATGTCGTCCATATAAGCCTCCATATTTCTATGGAGTTGGGGCTCAAAACCAATCTGGACCGCCCTTGCAAACGTCGATCCAACACTCTTCAACCCGAAAGGCATCCGTATAAAACAATATGTACCACATGGGGTGATGAATGTTGTTTTCTCTTCGTCTTCTTTCGTCATATAGATCTGGTGGTAGCCGGAGTAGGCATCGAGGAATGACAATAGATCACATCCAGCCGTGGAGTCAACAATCTGGTTGATGCGCGGCAACGGGAAGGGGTCTTTAGGACAAGCCTTATTGATATCTGTGTAATCAATACACAGCCTCCACTTCCCATTTGCCTTGCGCACCACGACCGGATTGGCCAACCACGTCGGATGGAGCACTCCTCTCACCAAACCCGCTGCCTCCATTTTCCAGATTTCTTCAGTGATAAACTCTAGTCGTTCCAAAGCTTGCTTTCTGACCTTTTGCTTGACGGGCCGCGCATGAGGACAGACAGCAAGGTGGTCTCAATCACCTCCCTGGGAATGCCGGGGATGTCGGAAGCTTGCCATGCAAACACATCAACATTCGCCCGCAGGAAGGTGACGAGCGCGTCTTCCTATTTGTCGTCAAGGGTGGAGCTTATGGTGAAAGCTCCCCCCGTGCCGTCCTTGTTGACGGAAACCTTCTTGGTTCCCGGCGGCGTGGCCCTGGACTTCTTGCTTCCGCCGGCGGAGCTCCCTGGAACGTCCTCGACGGCGGCGCTACACTCCGAAGAGGTGCGCTTGCCGGAGTGGGTGCCCGAGGTCTCACCGGCTTTCTTCTTCTCCCCCCCCCCGGGATCCCGGCAGCAGGAGCGAGTGCCCCAGCGGCGGCAGCTGCTGTGACTGCTTGCTGGTACACTTGATCAGCGCAAATCAGCGCATCCTTCTTGTCGGAGGGGATGGTGATGATCGTCACGGGCCCTGGCGTCTTCAGGGTATTGTAGGCGTAGTGCGACGCCGCCATGAACTTGGCCAGCTCTAGGCGGCCAAGGATCCCGTTGTAGGGCAAGGGGATCTTGGCAACAACACAATCCTCTCCGTCCTGAAGTTCAGGTCGCTCCCGTAAGTTACGGGCAACGTGACCTTTCCCTTGGGTTGGCTTCTCCCCGGGCTGACACCTTGAAACGTGCTCGTTTCCTCGAGGTCTCCATCAGGGATCTGCAGCTTCTCGATCACGGTAGGCGAGATCAAGTTCAGACCGGCCCTGCCATCTACTAACATTTTTGTCACCTTGAGGTTGCGTATTGTTGGTGAAACCAACAACGGCAAGCACCCGACCGCAGTAGTGCGATCAGGGTGGTCCTCAAAGTCAAAAATGATAGGTGTGCTGGACCACTTCAGCGGCCTCTGGGCATCAAACGACGGCTCTGCCGCTGTAATTTCTCGTGCCCACTGTTTAAGCCGGCGTCGAGAGGCATGCAGCGAAGCGCCGCCATCAACGCACATGGCCTCTATAGCTTTCTGAAACTCTTGGTCGCCGGACTCGTCGTCCTCTTCGTGATCGTCATCTTCTGGCTTTCTGTCACGGCCCCGAGCGGGCCTCTCTTGTTGCTTATCCTTGCCGCGACGGCCCGCCTGGCCGTCACGTTTCTTGCCGGATCCCTCAGCACCGTCTTGGCCCTTCTCCTTGTCCCGCCTCTCGTAGTCAGCCCTCTGCTTCTCAGCGAGGAGCTCAACCTGCCGGCAGTCTTGGAGAGCATGGCCTTTGGTGCGATGGATCTTGCAGTATCACTTGTCGGAGTTGCCTGGCTTCTCGGCAACCTCCAAGGCCTGGCAGGCGACACATCCGGCAATTTCCTTGCCGGGGTCACCTGCCTTGGTCTTCTTGGTGGAGCCGGTGTCGTCAGACCCCTCGACGGCAAGCACAGCTTTCCCTTTGCGCTTCCAGTTGCGGTGCCGGCCTTTCTTCGCCGGGGCGGTGGCGTCCTCTTCAGAGGAGTCGGTTTCCACGCCGGCATCTTCGCCGGGGTACTTCCTCCCCTCTTCAGCCCGGGCACACTTGTCCGCGAGAACATAGAGCTCCGCGACATCTTTCACCTTGTTCATCGCCAGCTCTTCGCGCATCTTGCGGTTCCGAACGTTCTGATGGAACGCGCTGATGATGGCGGCGGGGTGAACATCTGGGATATTGTATTGTACCCGGCTGAACCTCTGTATGTACTTGCGGAGACTCTTGCCTCCCTTCTGGGGAATGACGTGGAGATCACTCGCTTGGCCATGAGCTTGGTGACCGCCAGTGAAGGCGCCCACGAACTCATGGCACAAATCCGACCAGGAGGAAATGGAGTCTACCGGCAAGTGCATCAACCATGACATGGCGTTGGGTTTAAGAGCCAACGGGAAGTAATTTGCAAGCACCTAATCGTCACGAGCTCCGGCAGCCTGCATCGCGATGGTGTAGATGCTGAGAAACTCGAATGGGTGGGTCTTGCGGCCGTACTTCTCGCCCACATCAGGTTTGAAAGTGCGGTCAGTGGGCCACTGGAACTGCCGCAGCTCACGGGTAAAAGCCGAGCAGCCTACCTCGTAAGGCAGGCCCCCAGGGCTCCCCGGTGCCGGGTGGTCCACAGCAGGCCCCGCTCGCCTATCTGACTGGTGGCGCGCTCCGCGCCGGCGCTCGATGGTGGTCCGAGCATCTTCATGTTCCCAATCCCAAAGGACCTGGCGTTGGTCCTGGTGGGTTCGCGGGTCGAACGATGCTATGGAGATTTCGTCGCCCGCAACGTCGTGACGGGCAGGTGTCCGTGGCATCGGGCGAGGAGGAGGCGAGTGCACCGTAGTCGCGGCGCCACCAGCCTTCCTGCCACCGGTACGCGGGACTACGTCGGAACGTCGACCCGGGGGCTCCGTCGGGGTCGGCTCATCTTTGTTGGCCACCGCGACAAGGCTTCGGATGGTGGCCCTCCATTCGTCGAGTTTCCCCATAGTGGGAGGAAAGTCGAGGAGCAACTGCGCGCGTGCTAGGGCCTCTGCTGGCGTCGGTGGCAGCGAAACCTGCACGGATCGCGATGCGCTTCGACTTCTGACCACGTCAGAAGGAGCTCTATCACGACCGCGCGGTCGCATGCTGCCTTCATCAGCACCTCGGCGAGCGGGCAAGTCTTCTACACCCCGGGAGTGGTGCTCGGGGCTTTTCCCGCGGCGACGCCCGGGGTCTTCGGGGCGATCACGCCGCTCGTCGCGCGCCGCTTGAGAGGAACGCGTCGTCGGCGCCGGAGTGGGGGTCCTGGAGGCCCTCGCGCCGCCAGGGGGCGGGGCAGCAGCGACCTTGGAAGGTCCCACGCCACCTGCGGAGGGCCCGGCTCTGTCTTTGGATTTGGTGGCGTGCGGCCCGTTACCGGGCACACGAACATCGCTGCCTCCCAAACTCCGGCTACTGGGACGGTGTTGGTGTTCGCGAACAGCGCCTCGGGTCCTTTCGACGACCGGTCCGCTGCTCGCCCGCGTCGGGATGGGATGCCCGGCGTCCGACGGGCCAACCATCACCGTCGTCTTCTTCTTGGGCGCCATGACGAAGAAGAAGCGTCGAACTAACTGCTAAAGCCGATTCTCACAACTACGCAGCCCCCTACCTGGCGCGCCAAAGATGTCGGTGGGAAACGACACCTATGGGATCACGAGAATCCATTTCTGCGGTTGCGGGGCGCGGGGGTCGTGAGAAGAGCGGATCGAACAGGCAGTACACGATTCCTTTACCCAGGTTCGGGCCGCGAAGATGCGTAAAACCCTACTCCTGCTTTGATGGATTATATGCTTGTGTTCTTGAGCTAGCTATGGGGCGTGAGGAGCTCCAAAAAGCCGAATCCCCCTCCTGGTCGCCTGGGGCCTCCTTTTATAGGGAAAGGGGCTGCCACAGTGGCACAAAGGAGGTGGAAAGGGTACAGTGATGCGAGGTTATCCCTCGCATTACATGACAAGGTGCATTTAATGCACCTTGCTTATGTGTCCTAGCTTTATCGGGGGCGGGGAGAGCCCTGTCTCGTCCGTCGCCGCTCTCTCCCGCGTCGACACGCGCCCAGGACAGCGGTGCCTGCGATGCCATGTAGGCGGGCAGGCAGCTGAGGTGGCGCAGCGGTGGGTCTCCACGGGGATTTGCATGCCGCCACGCAGGTGCCTGCCCAGCTGGTTGGGTCGGCCGATGCGTGCGAACGGTGGTGGAGGCGCGACTGGTGCGGGCCCGATGGTGGCCTCGCGGGTGTCCTTGGCAAGGGCCTTGCCGCGGCCCCGGCAAGGGGCTTGCCGGGGTCCCGACAACGGTCTTGTCGTGGCGCCTGGTGCCATCCCCGGCAAGGCTCTTGCCGGGGGCCTTGTGGTTTTCCTTGGCTGGGATCCCGCCAAGGACCATCATCTTCTAAAGTGTGCATCTGATCTTGAATGTCTTCACAAAGATCTGCATACCACCACGGGGATGCCTCCCGAATCCTTGCCCCATGGGGGCGGTGGCCTCAAGGGTGACCCGCTCCGTGGGTGTGGGGCGAGCCGCCACGGCAACGGTCTTGCCGGGTTTGCAAAAACCGCCTCCCGGCAAGGATCTTGCCGGGGGGCCCGCTTCGTCCCCTTTGCTCTTTGTGGTCTTGGTCTTGGCGTCATTCTGCTCCTCTTTGGCTTCGGCCTTACCTTTGTTCTACCTCCCTTGCCGGGCTTGGTGCGGCGGCGCCCGTGGCTCAGACCGCCCGTGCACAGTCCTATGGATACAAAAAGTGTACCCCTCTTTTTGTACACCGACACTCTTTTAGTTATTTGCTCCAATAATTCTCAAATATTCCGTAAAAAATCCTCGTGAAGTTTCAGCTCATTTGGAGTTGTGCAGAATAGGTAGCCTGACGTAGCTTTTTCAGGTCCAGATTTCCACCTGCCGGAATTCTCCCTCTTTGTGTATACCTTGCAAATTATGAGATAAAATGCATTAGAATTACTCCAAAAGTATTATTATCGATGAAAACATTAAAAATAACAGTAAGAAAACATGATGCAAAATGGACGTATCAGCCGCCGCTTGGAGTTCTGCCCTGGAGGAAGAGGCCTGCGTGCCATGGCTGCAGGCAACGAGCCCGCCTGCAGTCCTCTCGACAGCTCCTCTAGTAGTAGCGACGACTCCTGGGAGTCCAGCGACTCTCCCGAGCCTAGCGTGTCTTTGGAGTCTAGTGACGACAGCTAGGTATCGGCGTTCTGGGAACGGGGGTCCCCAGACTTGCCTGCCTGTGGCCCGTGGCGTGGCTCTGCGTGTGGTCCCGTACGGCCCACCTTCATCAACAAGGCGTTCAAGACCCTCGCGAGGGGCCAAGCCTCGCGAGGCGGAAGACACAAGACCTCCTCAGGAGCGGCCTCACCAGGTTGGCTCGCAAGGAGCGGAGAGATCAAGGCAGGGCAAACCTCGCGAGGTTCTCGTGACATGAGCCATGACGATCAAGATCAGGCGGGCGCCAGGCGGGCGCCAGCGTGCGTAGTGTACTTGCTTCCCCTTTGGTTCTAAGGAAGCAAGCGCAGGCGCAGAGTACCAAGGCATCAAGCAAAGGTTTCCATATCAGTGCAACGAGACAAATACCAGCAGGACGGCAAGACGGAGGTCACCATGGAGCCCTAGGCGGCGTCACCACCAGAGCCTTTTGCAGGCGAAGACCGCTTTTGTCAGGATAAGCTATACTAGTTGTCCCCTTTCAAATTGGCCGTTATTGGCTCCCTTCCCGCTCAATATTTGGGGAGAGAACCAGGGCCTGTACAAATAGGACTATCCACCACAGTAGAGGGCGACGGAGCCTGAGCTCTACTAGATCCAGAGAAAACCTCACCCACACATAGAGCACAAGAACACCTCAACTTCAGGAGGCTGTTCTTCCCATTGTATGGTTCATCATCAGCCCAAGAGGCAAATCCACCACCACCACACTGGAGTAGGGTATTACACCGCAACGGTGGGCTGAACTAGTATAAACCTTGTGTCTCTTGTGTTGTGAGTTCGTTGAGTTCGTCCTCGAGATCTTAGCAAGCTAGGGCGTGGATCGGTAGGGAAAGAACTTCGCGTGCACCCCAGAGTTCGAACCTTAAGGGTTTTGTCGGAATCCGTGATCCAACATTTGGCGCACCAGGTAGGGGTGCGCCAAAGCTTCCCTTCCGTCGCTCCACATCACGTCGCTTCATCATCTCCATGGCGGACGCACGCCGCGCCCTTGCCGAGCGCCGGGCTGCCCTCGCCACCCGCTATGCTCAGACGGCCCCTGTCGGCGGGCCACCCCGTTGTTTTCCGTCGCCTGCCACCAACGCCGCCACCGGCCTGGTGGGGAACGAGCAGCAAGTGTCCTCGTTGCACCCCTCGGTGCGACAGGACGGCTGCACCGCCACTCCTTCGCTGACTCCCGCTAGTTCATCATCCCACGCTCTAACTTAATCACATAACGGTTCACCATACGTGCATGCTACGGGAATCACAAACTTTAGCACAAGTATTTCCCAAATTCACAACTACTTAACTAGCATGACTCTAATATCACCATCTTCATATCTCAAAACAATTATCAAGCATCAAACTTCTCTTAGTATTCAACGCACTTATAAGAAAGTTTTTACTAATCATGGATGCCTATCATATTAGGACTACCTTCTCAATTTAAGAAAATCACCATGCTGTTTTGTAGAACTCTAAAAATAATATAAGTGAAGCATGAGAGATCAATAGTTTCTATAAAACAGAACCACCGCCGTGCTCTAAAAGATATAAGTGAAGCACTAGAGCAAAAACTATATAGCTCAAAAGATATAAGTGAAGCACATAGAGTATTCTAACAAATTCCGAATCATGTGTGTCTCTCTCAAAAGGTGTGTACAGCAAGGATGATTGTGGTAAACTAAAAAACAAAGACTCAACTCATATAAGACGCTCCAAGCAAAACACTTATCATGTGGTGAATAAAAATATAGCTCCAAGTAAAGTTACCGATGGACGAAGACGGAAGAGAGGATGCCTTCCGGGGCATCCCCAAGCATTGGCTTTCTGGTGTCCTTAGATTTACCTTGGGGTGCCTTGGGCATCCCCAAGCTTAGGCTCTTGCCCCTCCTTGTTCCATAATCCATCAAATCCTTACCCAAAACTTGAAAACTTCACAACACAAAACTAAACAGAAAATCTCATGAGCTCGGTTAGCGAAATAAAAGAAAACACCACTTCAAGGTACTGTAAAGAACTCATTATTTATTTATATTGGTGTTAAACCTACTGTATTCCAACTTCTCTATGGTTTATAAACTATTTTATTAGCCATAGATTCATCAAAATAAGCAAACAACACACGAAAAACAGAATCTGTCAAAAACAGAACTGTCTGTAGTAAACTGTAACTAGCGCAAACTTCTAGAACTCAGAAAAATCCAAAAAAATAGGACGACCTAGATATTTTTTTATTGATCTACTGCAATTGGAATCAGTATTTTATCGCGTTCTGGTGACTTTTAACAATTGTTTTCGTGAATAGAAAGTTTCTGGAATTTTCAGCAAGATCAAATAACTATCATCCAAGAAGATCCTATAGGTTTAACTTGGCACAAACACTAATTAAAACATAAAAACAAATCTAACAAGAGGCTAGATCAAAGATTTATTACTAAACAGAAGCAAAAAGCAAAAAACTAAAATAAAATTGGGTTGCCTCCCAACAAGCGCTATCGTTTAACGCCCTTAGCTAGGCATAAAAGCAAGGATAGATCTAGGTATTGCCATCTTTGGTTGGCAATCCATAAGTGGCTCTCATAATAGATTCATATGGTAATTTAATCTTCTTTCTAGGGAAGTGTTCCATGTCTTTCCTTAACGGAAATTTGAATCTAATATTCCCTTCCTTCATATCAATAATTGCACCAATCGTTCTAAGGAAAGGTCTACCAAGAATAATAGGACATGAAGGATTGCAATCTATATCAAGAACAATAAAATCTACGGGCACATAGTTCCTATTTTCAACAATAAGAACATCATTATTTCTTCCCATAGGTTTCCTAATAGTGGAATCCGCAAGGTGCAAGTTTAGAGAACAATCATCAACTTCACAGAAACCTAGCAAATCAGTTTTTGGAATCGTGGAAACACTAGCACCCAAATCACACAAAGCATAGCATTCATGATCTTTAATTTTGATTTTAATAGTAGGTTCCCACTCATCATAAAGTTTTCTAGGGATAGAAACTTCCAACTCAAGTTTTTCTTCATAAGATTGCATTAAAGCATCAACGATATGTTTAGTAAAAGATTTATTTTGACTATAAGCATGAGGAGAATTTAGCACGGATTGCAACAAGGAAATACAATCTATAAAAGAGCATTTATCATAATTAAATTCCTTGAATCCAAGATAGTGGGTTCATTGATATCTAAAGTTTTGACCTCTTCAATCCCACTTTTACCAATTTTTGCATCAAGATCTAAAAACTCCGAATTTTTGGGACGCCTTCTAACTAAAGTTGACTCATATCCAGTCCCAGCATTATCAAGATTCATATTGAAAAAAAGGTTTAATAGGGGACACATCAATAACTTTTAGATCTTCATCTTTATTCTCATAAAAATTAGAAGAACACGCTTTTACAAAGCAATCTTTCTAGCATGTATACTAGCGGTTGTTTCTTTGCACTCATCAATGTAAATTCTCATGGCTTTGAGAGACTCATTGATATCATGCTTAGGTGGATTACATCTAAGTTTCAAAGAATCACCATCAATAGAAATTCTATCCACATTCCTAGCCAATTCATCACTTTAAGCAATTTTTCTTCAAGCAAATCATTGAAATTATTTTGAGAAATCATAAACTCTTTAACACTAGTCTCAAATTCAAAGGTAATCTTATTGAAATTTCCATAAGAGTTGTTGTAGGAATTACCATAATTATTAGAGGAATTACTAGGGAACGGCCTAGGATTAAAGTTTCCTCTATACGCGTTGTTACCAAAATTATTCCTACCAACAAATTCACATATATAGATTCATTATTATTCTCAATCAAGGTAGACAAGGGCATATCATTAGGATCAGAAGAAACACTCTTATTAGCAAATAATTTCATAAGTTCATCCACCTTTCCACTCAAAACATTAATTTCTTCTATCGCATGCACCATTTTACTAGTAGATCTTTCGGTGTGCCATTGAGAATAATTAACTACAATATTATCTAGGAGTTTAGTAGCTTCTCGTAAAGTGATTTCCATAAAAGTGCCACCCGTGGCCGAATCTAAAAGATTTCTAGAAGCAAAATTCAGTCCGGTAGAATTTTTTTGTAAAATCATCCATAAATTCAAACCACGAGTAGGGCAATTATGTATCATTAATTTCATCCTCTCCCAAGCTTTCATGATCAAGTTGCTTAAAATGCATAATATCATTTCTAAGAGAGATGATCTTAGCGGGAGGAAAATACTTAGAGATAAAAGCATCTTTGCACTTATTCCAAGAATCAATACTATTTTTAGGCAAAGTCGAAAACCAAGTTTTAGCACGATCTGTAAGCGAACGGAAAAAGAGGGCGAATAAAACGGCAAAGGTGAAGTGGGGGAGAGGAAAACGAGAGGCAAATGGCAAATAATGTAATGCGAGGGATAAGAGTTTGTGATGGGTACTTGGTGCGTCTTGACTTGTGTGTAGACTAACCGGCAACGGCGCCAGAAATGGCTCGTTGTTGGGAGTCAAATCTTGACTTGACTTGGTGTAGGCCTCCCAGGCAACGGCGCCAGAAATCCTTCTTGCTACCTCTTGAGCACTGCATTGGTTTACCCTTGAAGAGGAAAGGGTGATGTAGTAAAGTAGCGTAAGTATTTCCCTCAGTTTTTGAGAACCAAGGTATCAATCCAGTAGGAGGCCACAGGCAAGTCCCTCGTACCTACACAAACAAATAAGAACCTCGCAGCCAACGCGATAAAGGGGTTGTCAATCCCTTCACGGTCACTTACGAGAGTGAGATCTGATAGAGATGATAAGATAATATTTTTGGTATTTTTATGGTAAAGAGTAAAAGTAAAGAAAGCAAAATAAACGGCGCCAGAAATAGCTAGTTGTTGGGAGATTAATATGATGGAAAATAGACCCGAGGGCCATAGGTTTCAGTAGTGGCTTCTCTCAAGATAGCATAAGTATTACGGTGGGTAAACGAATTACTGTCGAGCAATTGATAGAATTGAGCATAGTTATGAGAATATCTACGTATGATCATGTATATAAGCATCACGTCCGTCACAAGTGGACCGAAACGATTCTGCATCTACTACTATTACTCCACACATCGACCGCTATCCAGCATGCATCTAGAGTATTAAGTTAATAAGAACAGGGTACCGCTTTAAGCAAAATGACATGATGTAGAGGGATAAACTCATGCAATATGATGTAAACCCCATCTTTCTATCCTCAATGGCAATAATACAATACATGCCTTGCTGACCCTGCTATCACTGGGAAAGGACACCGCAAGATTGAACCCAAAGCTAAGCACTTCTCCCCTTGCAAGAAAGATCAATCTAGTAGGCCAAACCAAACTGATAATTTGAAGAGACTTGCAAAGATAACCAATCATACATAAAAGAATTCAGAGAAGATTCAAATATTGTTCATAGATAATCTGGATCATAAACCCACAATTCATCGGATCTCGACAAACACACCGCAAAAGAAGAGTTACATCAAATAGATCTCCAAGGGAATCGAGGAGAACTTTGTATTGAGATCCAAAGAGGGAGACCAAACCATCTAGCTAATACCTATGGACCCGAAGGTCTGAGGTAAACTACTCACACATCATCAGAGAGGCTATGGTGTTGATGTAGAAGCCCTCCGTCATTAGTGCCCCCTCCGGTAGGATGCCAGAAAAGGCCCCAAGATGGGATCTCACGTGTACAGAAGGCTACGGCGGTGGAATTAGGTTTTCGTGGTGCTCTTCGATGGTTTGGGGGTACGTAGGTATATACAGGAGGAAGAAGTAGGTCGGTGGAGCCACGAGGGGCCCACGTGGGTGGAGGGCATGCCCAGGGGGTAGGCACACCCCCTACCTTGGGGCTTTCTCGTCTGTTGCTTGGCGTCCACTCCATGTCCTCTGGACCACGTTTGTTCCGAAAATCACGTTCCCAAAGGTTTCATTCTGTTTGGACTCCGTTTGATATTCTTTTTCTGTGAAACACTGAAATAGGCACAAAAACAGCAATTTGGGCTGGGCCTATGATTAATAGGTTAGTCCCAAAAATAATATAAAAGTGTATAATAAAGCCCATTAAACATGCAAAACAGAATATATAATAGCATGGAACAATAAATATATAGATACGTTGGAGACGTATCATTACGTAGCCCCTCAATCCATGGTCCGTCCCGGTCTCTGGTCGGCCCAAAAGCGGTTGAGGTATGCGCGGGGCCGGGCTCTGCCGACGCAGAACATAAAGCAAATTGGAAGAAAATGGCAAAATCTCAAAGCGAATATTACAAGCAATATCGTTCTCCCAAATACCAAGCACGAGTTTAAACGCCTCCACGAGGCATGATGCATGTTGCAGGAATAAAACAGGGAAGCCGCCGCAAGCAAGTCACTCCTGGACACCGCCATCACCCGCAGAATGTGCTCCTCCCTTGGTGGCATCGCCTTCACCTGCGCCATCAGCCGGGGCCGCAGGATCGGTGGCATCACCGGTCGAAGGCGCGAGGACAAAACGATCGAACTTCTTCAGCAGGGTCTCCACCTGGCCTTTCACGGCTGCGACTGCAGCCGCGCAGTGTTCATCAGCTACAGGCTCCAGCAGTTCGTCAAGACGAGCGTTGGGGTAACGAAGGTGCAGGTGGCTGAAGACCCACGTCAGTGTAGTTGAAGAAAGGACACGAGCCTCTGCCTCAACCATGGGACCGATGCCCTCCACAATTTCCTCAAGCGCCTTCACCAAGTGGGGAAGCAACTGAGCACAGCCATCCTCGTCGGTGGTCAGCGGCCTCTCCAAGCCCTTCTCATACAGTGACTTCAGCGCCACACGGGACCTCTCCTCGAGAAGTGAGAGGCCAGGCAGTCTTCAGCCAGGACCTTCGCCTTGGCGTCAAGATCGGTCTCCTTCGCCTTCGCCTTCAGCTCCACCTCCTCCAGCCGGCTGTGCTCCGTGGACTGCGCCTTCGCCAGCTCTCCCAACTCGGCGTCACGGCCCTTGATGGCTTCCTCCCGAGCCCTCATCTCCTCCTCCCTCGCCTGGCGGCCACGTGCTTCTTCTATGTGCTGGTCGCGCAGGCTCTTTAGCTCGTCCCCCAGCTCTCGGCAGCGGCCGCGGGCGGCCTCGGCGTCCTTCACCACCGCCTCGCGGTCGGTCGCAGCTTTGGCGGCGGCATGCTTCTCCTTCTCGGAGGCTTCCGCGGCCTGGTGCAGCGACGTTCGGACCGCCGAGTTGGAGTGAAGCCAGCCAGAGGCCAGCTCCAGGCGCCCGGCCACCAAACCCGCGTCCGCGCCCAGGAGATCTTCCCACAGCTGGGCCATCTACGAAAGAGCGCGCTCCAAAATGGTAGAGGAAGCAGAAGAACCTGGGGCCAGGGGCGCAGTAGGAGAAGGGGGCGACGTTGTCACTAGAGCCTGGGAGATCAAAGGCTCCTGAGCCTTCGGGGCCTCATCAGCCGAGCCAGGCACCAGAACTTTCGGGGCCAGCGGGGCTACGGGGGCTGACTCCTCCTAACGATGCTCCTCTTGGCCTCGTGAGGGCAACCGGGCTGGGGAGGTGCGATTGTTGTCGCCTCCTTTCTACGCAGAGGGGGGCGCGGCGCTGTATCCTCCCTCCTTTTCTTCGTCGAAGGCATCGTCCTAATCAACCAAGGCTGAACGTCAGAAAATAGCAAGTACAAGCAGGAACAAGACAAAGCTCGAAGCACTTACTGATCCACCGCGGCATAGTCCACCCTCTGCTAGGGGAGCCTGAATCCCGAAAGCTTCGGAGCCTGAGGTGTGATCACACGGGCTCCGGGAGCAGAAGACGGCGCAACAGAAGGGCCGGAGCCAGCTCCGAGTAGCGAAAAGGGGGAGGTAGCACCTCGAGAAACCAGCGACGATCTGCCCTTTGTCGGGATGGTGGGCAGCACCCCCTCCTCCTAGCGGGCGTCGGCCTCGGTATCGTCTGGCAGAGCATGGAGGATGTCAGCTTTACTCAAGGGGGAAATTTCCTCCATCTCCTCGGGGGTCACCTCTGAGTCTTCCTCTTCCCCCTCTTCCTCCCCGTGAGACTCATCAGAAGACAGCTCCACCAGCTTCGGCGCTGCGGGGGCCCCGGTAGACGCCGGCGGGACCAGCCCACGCGCGTCAAATGTTGGACAGGCAGCCACGATCTGCTCCCAGTCCGTGCGGCGGAACAGAGGAACGAAGGCTCTCGGTGGGTACTCTTGGTTGTCCCCGACCAAGAGGCGCAAAACTACGGACAGCTCGCCGTCGGGCAAGGCCTCCGGGCTCAGGCGGATCTTGCCTTCTTCATCTCCAAGCTTCCACAAGGGGCGTGCCCGCGCCTGAAGAGGAGCAACACGCAGCGTTAAGAATTCCCTCAAGAGCGTGGCCCCCATCACCTTCGCCGCCCTCGCGTTGCTCGGCTTCAGGTCGGTCTGCATATGCTCCAACACCAACAACGCACGCTCATCAGTGAGCTTCGTGCAGGACCACCCCTTGTCGGACTGGGGCTACTCCGTCGGCAGCGCCAAGCACGGGTGGACACACTAGCGCCCATCATGACCCATTTGGCCCTCAGGTTGTCGGCCTTCTTCCCGGTGTTCGAGATCAAGTTGGCCTTGCCAGACGCAATGAAATTGGCGCACCCGGAGATGTGGCCTTCGCTGACGCGGAGGAAGAAGAAGTCACGCAGCAGAGCCACAAACGGCATCACGCCCAGATACGCCTCACAATAGTAGGCGAAGATGGACATGAGAAGCATGGAGTTGGGATGAAGATGCAGCGCCTGCAGCCCGTAATGGCTGAGGACCTCATAGAAGAAGTTAGAGAAGGGGGGAACTAACCCTGCGGCGATACTGCTCATGAAGAAGGGGAAGAAGGTGCTTCCCTCGGGCTCCGGCATGTCGGAGGCGACCCGGAGCTCCGTCTTCCCCCTCTCGTTGCTCTCCCCCGCCATCAGCAAGCACGTGGCGGTGAGGTTCTTGTCCGAGACATTGGGCGCGTCGAGAGCAAGTTTGTAGCAAGCAGGCGACGAGGAGGGCCTAACCTTGTGCGGCACCATTGGTCACTGGTGCGAGGGAGGATGGAAGCAGATTTGGGGATTTCGGAGGCAAGGCGCAAGGAAGGGGATCTGAGCGAGGCAAAGGGAAGCGGTGAAGACAAGCGCTGTCCACGCCATCCTTCTTGTCAAGTCAAGCAGTTGCCCATGCAGCGTGGGGAAGCGGAGACGCCCACGTCCAATCAACCGCCATGCGTCGACCAAGGCTGCAGGCTTTTGGGGCCCGCGGCGCTCTGCACTTGACCCTTGGCTTCACCTCGAAGCCAATCCCGAGCGCGCCTTGTGACCGTGGGCTACTATCGGCATTCTGCGAACGGGTCCCCAGACTTGCCTGCCTACGGCCCATGGCGTGGCTCTGCACGTGGGCCCATACGGCCCATCTTCATCAATAAGGCGTTCTATAATGCTTATGCTCGAATGTTTATTACTCCTAGTACAAGGTTGTAGTTGTATGTCTCGCTTCAGCATTGTTCCCCCTTTTCTTTCTCGCGGTAGCTTTGCGCTCTACGCCGGCAGGCCCCAGTTCCCAGGCAAGCTTTGGCCGTTGCTGGTATGCCAGGTCGCGATGCCGTGGTCAAGGCCTGGAGGTGAGCGGCCCGATGTCCGGTAAGAGCTCCTGAAGCAGGATGCTCACGAGATCCCCTTTGGCGTGCAAGCAGCTTCCTGGAGACCGAAAAGGGAAGTAGAGCTGCCGGAGCGAGGTTACGGGAGTGGAAGACATCAGACTAGGAGATTCACACTGATATGTACGGGGTGACTTATCTTTTAGCAAGCCTGAGGAGATTCCTTCACAAAGCACCAGGCAGTATCTTAGCGGTGATGCTTCCTGGTAGGGCTCCTGTCGGCCTTCCCTTTCCCGCTCTTCTGAGTGCTCTACGTCCTCGGGTCCCGACCATCGAGCGAGGCTGAGCTTCCGCTGGTATGCCAGGTCGCGATGCCGTGGTCAAGGCCAGGGGGTGAGGGCTGGAGAGTCAGTAGGAGCTCCTGAGTCGCGATGCTCAGGAGCCCCCCTTTAACATGCAAGCGAATTGCGTGAAAAATGGACGGCCGACACGGCCGCCTATAGCCAAACTTGGGGTTCCTGTGGGATAGTCCAAGAAGAGAGCATAACTCGTAAGCGTGCTTGCTGTCCTGCCGCTGATCTTTCTGCAAGAAGATGAAGCCACTGGGGATCTGCCGCGATCCAAAGCTCGATCCCTCAGATTTGTCAGCGTTGCAGGAATGGACCCGAGAACAAGCACCGTGCCAGCATGTCTAGCCCCCGTTGCCGGATGAGCAAGAGGTCGGTTAGCAGCGCAGGAGGCCGTGAAGGGAAATAAGACATCAGGCAAGCAGGTGATAATCATGAAGCGACTGATGAAAAAGAGTAGAGCTGATTCTGATAGATGCGAATGATACATGCAACAGGGATGGACCCATGCGTCCTAGTAATGATGCAGCCCAATTGGCGCTCCCAACCGAATGACTAGAAGATGCAAGAAAGGTACATGTCATGGGTATAGACCCACATGACCTTGGGATAATGCAGCCCAAGGGGCGCCCCCAACTGAATAAACCGTAACATGTTACCTGGCACCATTGCTGAAGAGATGTTGAAGTAGTTGAAGACGCGTGCTCAAGAAGGCGCTCCTCATGAGCCGCCTGGGTCCTGAACCTCAGGAGGCCCTGGAGGCTCAGGCGGCTCGTGTACAACCATCGCCATCTCTGCCAGGACCGCCCGGTGCCTGGTCTCCTGAGCCGCCATGATGCTCCGCATGAGGCGCTAAGATGGAACAACCGCGTTCGGCAAGCCAAAGGGCATGCGAACGTAGATGTGAGGGGGGCCCTCGCACTGGCCGACACGCGATGGCAAGTAGACCCACTGAGAGCGACCCTGTTGAGTCCTGGAATGTTGACGTAGACGCGCAGGTTGTTGTCCTCGCCAGGACAAGGAGCCATGCCAGGTGGTGGGCGGCGGTCGCCGCGCATGGCTCTCGCCTCTTGAAGCTCCTCGGTTGCCTTGGTGATGAACTCCTGAGCACCTCGCGTCCCGTGCCTTGTGCCCTCCTAGTGGAAGCCTGCGCTATAGCACGCCTCCATGTGGTGCCCGAGCGCCTCCCTCGTGATATTGGCTAAGTCAGAGGCCCTCCAATAGAGAGCCCCCGGGCCAAGCCTGAGGGGGGCGCTGGGCGCGCCTTCCTATGTGAGCGAGGGAGGCGCCCGATCCGCGGGCGCAGGTCCTGAGGTCGTGCCGCTAGACGCCTTGCTCCCCTGAGTTCCTAGTGGAGGAGCTGCTTCTTCTTCTTCTTGGGGACAGCCTCAGGAGGGTAGCTGGCGCCTTCGTCCTCAAGGTTCTCGACTGCCGCAGCCTGGTATGCGCGCTTGAGGGAGAACACTTCGTCCTTCTCCTCGCAAGCGACCGTGACGACGTCACGGCTCTCTGGCATCTTGAGGACATTGTAACCACGATGAGTCACTGCCATGAACTTGGCTAGGGATAGGTACCCAAGGATGGCGTTGTATGGAAGACGCATGTCGGCGACGTCAAAGTCGATGAGCTCTGTGCGGTAGTTGTCGCGCTGGCCAAAGGTGATAGGGAGGCGGATCTGCCCCGGTGTGGTGGAGCCGTCAGTCACTCCTTAGAAGTGTTTGGTGGCCAGCAGCTGGTCATAGGGTAGCTGGAGTCGGTCGAATGTTTCGTTGGACAGAACATTGAGCCCCGCACCGCCATTGATGAAGGTTTTGGTGATGAGGATGTTGCCGATGTCGGGCGAGCAGAGCATCGGGAGGGCGACGACAGTTGCCACGCACTTGAGCTGGTCGGACGAGTTGAAGGTGATGGTGCACTTGGACCACCTGAGCGGATGCGTAGCCTCGAGCTTGGGAAGTTCAACATTCACCTCGCGGGCAAACTGCTTGAAGATGCGATGAGAGGCTGGGGCCTGGGTGCCGCCCAGTATGCATGCTACGGTGCGAGGCTCCTGGAAGCCCCCGGCCCCCTCATCTTGGTGGTGGTCGTCGTTCCTCCTCGGCGCTGGTGGCAGCGGAGGAAGGCCAGCGTTGCCTTGAGGACGGTCCTCGCGAGGCTGATCCCTCCAAGGGGCCTTCGCGAGGCTGGCCCTGCCAGCGTTCCTCACGAGGCTGATCGCGCCACTCCTGGCGTGGGCCATGGTCGTCCCAGCGTCCTCCATTTTGGCCTCCTCCATGGTCGTAGCCTCAATCGCTGTGCTTGGGGCGATGACCGAGGCGCCCGTCGCGGATGGCCCTGAGCTCCTGACAGTCATTGGTGTTGTGGTTGTGTACATTATGGAAGACACAGAACGGATGGCTGCCCTTGGATTACTTTGGGTGGTTGCAGCCGTGATTGATCTCTGGTTCGACCGCAAGCACGGCCGCCCCTTTGCGCTTCACGTCCTTGGCCTTTGCTTTCTCGTACTCCTGGTCGGTCTCCGGGAGCTCGAGGAGGAGAGGCGTCCTTCCTCAGCTCTCACGCACTTGGTTGTGATGTTGACCATCTCAAGAGCCGTGCACAAGTCCTCATGTATGGCGAGCTCTTCCTTCATCTTAACATCGCGGACACCATCAGAGAATGCATAGTTGATAGCCTTGTCCGACACCTTGGGGATGTTGAGACGAACGTTGTTGAAGCGCTGGATGTACTTCTACAGGGTCTCCCCTGGCAGCTGCTTGATGCGTCGCAGGTCACCCGCAGCAGGCGGGCGGTCGCCGGTGCCCTGGAAGTTGGCGAAGAAACGCTCGCGCATCTCGCCCCAGGAGGAGATCGATCCCACGGGCAGGTTCAAGAGCCACGAGCGTGCGCCATCTTTGACGGCCATGGGAAACCAGTTCGCCAAGACCTTCTCGTCACCATTGGCCGCCTCGATGCTCAGCTCGAAGCGCTGCAGGAACTCAGCAGGGTCGGGGGTGTCGTCCTAGCGCGGAGGCAGGTCGGGCTTGAACTTCCCCGGCCAGACGACGTTGTGTTGCTCGGGAGTGAAGGCACGACAGCCCGCGGTGGTCACCGGCGCCCGTCGTGGAGGGAGAGCCTGATCTTGGCGCTCATGCACTGCCACCGCAGGCGGCGCGCAGTCTTGACGTGGTGGTGCAGGGACTGCTGGAGCATCTTCTTGCAGCTGCTGGACCTCCTGGCAGCTTTCTTCTTAACGCGCGGGCACCCTGCATGGCAGGTCGCGTCACGGGGCCGCGCGCCTTGGTCCAAGGGTGACGTCTTGAAGGGGAGGTGACGGAGGTGCTCCATGGGCTATGTTGCCCGCGGCAGCGGCGGGCGAGGTAGCAAGAGAGATGGTGCAGGAGAGCCCCCAGCGGCGCTGACGAGCTCGGCGATGCGGTCCAGCTAGTCTTCGTGGAACTCATCGACGGGGCAGTAGCGCAGGAGCTCGTGTGCCATGAGCAGCGCGTCCTGCACCTCCGCCGGCCCGCGATGTGCGTGAAAAGGCAAACCAGCCAGAGTCAGCGAAGGGGTGGACGTGCGTCCATCACGCCGCATGGAGGGGTGCAGCGACGAAGCTTGCTGCTTGTGCCCCGCCGGGCTAGTGGCGGCAGGCGATGGAGAACGACAGGGAGGCCCGCCAGTAGGCGCCGTCTGGGCGACGCGAGTGGCGAGGGCGGCCCGACGGTCAGCACGGGCTCGACGGCTGTCAGCCATGGAAGCGGTGGAGAGGTGACGAGTCGACTGGTAGAAGGGAGGCTCCAACGCACCCCTACCTGGCGCGCCAAATGTCGGATTCATGGTTCAGCAGACCCTTGAGATGTTCGAACTTTGGGTTGCGTGCAAAGAACTCGTCCTCCCCAGTCTGCCTCCTCACCTATTCCACGGCCTAGCTAGACAAACCCAATGAACAAGAGACACAACAGTTTATCCTGGTTTGGGCCACCTTGCGGTGTAATACCCTACTCCAGCTTTGTGTTGGATTGCCTCGAGGGGTTGGATGAACTAGTACAGTGGTTGAACAACCTCAGGAGGTGAGGTGTTCTTGTGCTCGATGAACTGGTGGGTGTGAGGGTGGTCTGAATGATGTGTCCCCCTATGGTGGTGGCTAAGTCCTGTTTATAGTGGCCTGGGTCCTCTTCCAAAATGTAGGCGGGAAGGGATCCCACAATGGCCAAATTCAAAGGGAGACAACTAGTACAACTTATCCTGACAAAAGTAGTCTTCGCCTACAAAGGCGTCTGGTGGTGACGCCACGGTGGGCTCCATGATGACCTCCATCCTGCCGTCCTGGCGGTCTTGGTCTTGTTGCACCAGAGTGGAAACCTTTGCTTGATTCCTCAGGAGTCCGCACCAGCGCTTGCCTCCTTAGCACCAAAGAGGAAACTGGTACACTGCGCCCGCTGGCGCCCGCCTAGCCTTGGTCGTCATGGCTCACGTCATATGAACCTCGCGAGGTGCAGCTTGCATAGATATCTCCGCTCCTCGGGAGCCAGCCTGGGGAGGCCGCCCCCAAGGAGGTCTTGGTGTCGCCCGCCTCGTGAGGCTTGGCCCCTCGCGAGGGTCTTGGGTTGCTGTTGAAGCTGGGTTGTACCGGGCTGTTGATGGATCCACGCCATGGGCCGCAGGCAGGCAAGTCTGGGTACCCGCGTTCCCAGAATGCCGACAGACCCCAAGGACATGGAGGATCAGGGCTCCCTCACATCATCCAACGTGCGAAGGCCATAAACGTCCCTGAGTTGCGGCCATTTTGAGCCCTAGAATTTCGACGCAGACCCGCAGCCCGCCCTCCTCGCCAGGATGGGGAGCTGCGCCGGGTGGTGGGCGGCAGTCGCCGCGTATGGTACTTGCCTCTTGAAGCTCCTGGATCGCCTTGGTGATGAACTCCTGAGCACTAGGTGCTCTATGCCTTGTGCCCTCTCGAGGGAAACATGCGGCGAAGCACGCCACCACATGGTGCCCAAGCGCCTCGCTCGTGACGTTGGTTAGGTCAGAGGCCCTCCAGAAGAGAGCCCCCAAGCCCAGCCTGAGGAGAGCGCCGGGTGCGCCTTCCTATGTGAGGGAGGGATGCGCCCCGGATGCGAGCGCGGATCCTAAGGTGGTGTCACTGGAAACTCCGCTCTCCTGAGGCCCCGGGTAGATTAGCTGCTTCTCCTTCTTGGGGATGGCTTCAGGAGGGTATAGGGCGCCTTCGTTGTCGGGGTCTTCGGCCGCGGCAGCTTGGTAAGCATGCTCGAGGGAGCACACTGCATCTCTTTCTTCGCAGGGGACCGTGATGATGCCGCCGCTTCCTGGCATCTTGAGGATGTTGTAGCCGTGGTGGGTCACTGCCATAAACTTGGCCAAGGCTGGATACTAAAGGATGGTGTTGTATGGCAAGCGGATGTGGGCGATGTCGATGTCGATGAGCTCGGTGTGGTAGTTGTTACGCTGGCCGAAGGTGACAGGGAGGCGGACCTGCCCTATCGGGGTGGTGGAATCGTCGGTCACTCCTGAGAAAGGCTTGGTAGGCTGTACCTGATCATATGGCACTTGGAGGCTATCGAACTTCCCGATGGACAGGACGTTGAGCCCTGCGTCGCCGTCGATGAGGGTCTTGGTGACTTGAACGTTGCTAATGACGGGTGAGCAGAGCATCAGGATGGCGCCAGTAGTTGCCACGCACTTGAGCTGGTCTGACGAGCTGAAGGTGATGGCGCACTTGGACCACCTGAGCGGACGCGTGGCTTCGAGCCTGCGAAGGGCCGCGTTCACCTCATGAGCAAACTGCTTGAAGGTACGCTGAGAGGCTGGGGCTTGAGCGCCACCCAAGATGCAGGCGATGGCACGAGGCTCTTGGAAGCCCTCAGCCCCCTCGTGCAGATGATGGTCGTCGTTCCTCCTTGGTGGTAGCGGCAGCAGAGGGAGGCCGGCGTTGCCCTGAGGGCGGTCCTCATGAGGCTGATCCCTCCAGGTGCCCTCACGAGGCTGTTCCTGCCAGTGGTCCTCACGAGGCCGGTCGCGCCACTCCTGACGAGGGCCGCGATCATCCCAGCGTCCCCCACTTCTTCCTCATCCTCGGCCGTAGCCGCGATCGCCGCGCTCAGGGCGTCGACCGAAGCGCCCGTCGAGGATGGCCCTGAGCTCTTGACAGTCGTTGGTGTTGTGGTTGTGTACGTTGTGGAAGGCGTAGAATGGGCGGTTGGCCTTGGATGACTCGGGGTAGTCGCGGCCGCGCTTCGTTTCAGGTTCCGCCGTGAGCACGGCAGCCCCCTTGCGCCTCAATCCACACAAAGAACTATAAAGACACCCCGAAGTTTCAGTCGGAGAAAAATGTGCATCAACCCCTATGCATAGGTTACCCCAATATCACCGCAGGAATCCGCGAGTTGAATGCCATAACATATATCAAGTGAATCAATAAGATACACCAATTGTCACTTCAAGTATTCATATTGCAAGATATATATCATGTGTTCTCATCTCTGAATATTCAATCCGACAAGACAAAACTTCAAAGGGTAAAGATTCAATTCATCATAAAAAGATTATAGAGGGTCGAAACATCATATGATCCGACTATATTAACAAAGCCCATGATAGAAATCACGAGAGAGAGAGAGAGATTAAACACAGCTATAGGTACAAACTCCCAGCCCTGGGGGTGGACTACTCCCTCCTCATCGTGGTGGCCGCCGGGATGATGAAGATGGCCACTGTAGATGATTCCCCCCTCCGGCAGGGTGCCGACACGGGTCTAGATTGGTATTCATGGATACAGAGACCTTGCGGCGGCGGAACTTCTGATCTGGGGTAACCCCGAAGGGTTTCAGAATATTTGGGAATTTATAGTGCAAAGAGGGGGTGCGGGAGGCCACCAAAGTGCGTACAACCCACTTGGGCGCGTCAGGGGGGCCTGGCACGCCCTGGTGGGTTGTGCCCCCCTCGGGGCACCCCCAGGTACTTCTTTGTCCCATCAGGAGTCTTCTGGCCCATAAAAATCTCCGTGGAGTTTCGCAGTGTTTGGACTCCGTTTGATATTGATTTCTCGCGATGTAAAAAATAAGCAAAAAACAGCAACTGGCACTGGGCACTGGTTCAATAGGTTAGTCCCCAAAAATGATATAAAGTTGCTATAAAATGATTGTAAAACATCCAAGAATGATAAAATAACAGCATGAATACTTCATAAATTATAGATACATTGGAGACGTATCAGCATCCCCAAGCTTAATTCATGCTCGTCCTCGAGTAGGTAAATGATAAAAGAGATAATTTATGAAGTGTGAATGCTAGAAAAGTGCACAAGTTTGATAAATAAAATTTTCAATCACTTTTCCTAGCATCATAACAGCAATTCTTTCTTATGAAACTTCTCATGTCATAATTGCAACCAATTCACATGTTAAGGTTCAAAAAATGAACTCCCTTGAAACTCAACAACCTATGTTCTTAGTCACCAAGCTATTGCAATTCAACTTATTCAATAGAGTTTAAGTAAGAGCTCCACGCACTCAACTATCATATAGTCTTCTATGATTGCTAACACTCACCGCATACACATGAGCAAAACGTTTCAACCGGACACATAGAAAGATAGGAGCTTATTGTTTTGCCTCCCAACGTATTCACCTCAAGGGTGATGTCAACAATAATAACTCATGCTACCCATATTCAACTAGACATATGTGCCTAGATCTTTCCTCACCACATGATTCTTTCCAAAAGAGAAAAATAAAAAGGAATAGAGAGAATAACTTTGACTCTCTGCATAAAAATTAATATTGAAAAGTAAAAGATAGGCCCTTCGCAGAGGGAAGTAGAGGTTTTCCATGCGCTTATTTGTTTGTATGCTCAATCCCTTAGTGCAAAAGAATCTCGTGTTATATTGCCCCTCATGATAGCAACCTTTAATATGCAGTCCATCGCTTTTATTGCTTTGCCATCACAAGTTCGTACAACACTCAATTTTCTCTTACACTAAATGATCTAACACTTTTAGAAGCAATTTTTATTGCCTTATTGCACCAATGACAACTTACTTGAAGGATCTTGCTCAATCCTTAGGTAGGTATGGTGTGTTGGGGAACGTAGTAATTTCAAAAATTTCCTACGCACACGCAAGATCATGGTGATGCATAGCAACGAGAGGGGAGAGTGTTGTCTACGTACCCCTCGTAGACCGAAGCGGAAGCGTTGACTCAACATAGAGGAAGTAGTCGTATGTTCTCCTCGCGATCCGACCGATCCAAGTACCGTTACTCCGGCACCTCCGAGTTCTTGGCACACGTTCAGCTCGATGACGATCCCCGGGCTCCGATCCAGCAAAGCGTCGGGGAAGAGTTCCGTCAGCACGACGGCGTGGTGACGATCTTGATGTGTTACCGGCGCAGGGCTTCGCCTAAGCACTGCAACGATATGACCGAGGTGGAATTTGGTGGAAAGGGGGCACCGCACACGGCTAAGGAACGATCCGTAGATCAACTTGTGTGTCTATGGGGTGCCCCCTGCCCCTGTATATAAAGGATGGAGGAGGAGGAGGCCGGCCAAGGCAAAGGTGCGGCCAGGACATGGATTCCTACTAGGACTCCAAGTCCTAGTAGGAGTCCACCAAAAGGGGAGGAAGGGAGAAGGAATAGGAGGAGAAGGAGAGGTGGCCGGCCCCCTTTTCCCTAGTCCAATTCGGACTAGAGGGGAGGGGGGCGCAGCAGCCTTTTTCCTCTTCCCACTAAAGCCCATCAAGGCCCATTACTTCTCCCGTAATCCCGTAACTCCCCGGTACCTCCGAAAATACCCGAACCACTCAGAACCCTTCCGATGTCCGAATATAGTCGTCAAATATATCGATCTTTACGTCTCGACCATTTCGAGACTCCTCGTCATGTCCCCGATCTCATCCGGGACTCCGAACTCCTTCGGTACATCAAAACTTATAAACTCATAATATAACTGTCATCGAAACCTTAAGCGTGCGGACCCTACGGTTCGAGACAATGTAGACATGACCGAGACACGTCTCCGGTCAATAACCAATAGCGGGACCTGGATGCCCATATTGGCTCCTACATATTCTACGAAGATCTTTATCGGTCAGACCGCATAACAACATACGTTGTTCCCTTTGTCATCGGTATGTTACTTACCCGAGATTCGATCGTCGGTATCCAATACCTAGTTCAATCTCGTTACCGGCAAGTCTCTTTACTCGTTCCATAATACATCATCTCTCAACTAACTCATTAGTTGCAATGCTTGCAAGGCTTGAGTGATGTGCATTACCGAGAGGGCCCAGAGATACCTCTCCGACAATCGGAGTGACAAATCTTAATCTCGAAATATGCCAACCCAACATCTACCTTTGGTGACACCTGTAGTACTCCTTTATAATCACCTAGTTACGTTGTGACGTTTGGTAGCACCCAAAGTGTTCCTCCGGCAAACGGGAGTTGCATAATCTCATAGTCATAGGAACATGTATAAGTCATGGATAAAAGCAATAGCAACATACTAAACGATCGGGTGCTAAGCTAATGGAATGGGTCATGTCAATCAGATCATTCAACTAATGATGTGACCTCATTAATCAAATAACAACTCCTTGTTCATGGTTAGGAAACATAACCATCTTTGATTAATGAGCTAGTCAAGTAGAGGCATACTAGTGACACTCTGTTTGTCTATGTATTCACACATGTATTATGTTTCCTGTTAATACAATTCTAGCATGAATAATAAACATTTATCATGAATTAAGGAAATAAATAATAACTTTATTATTGCCTCTAGGGCATATTTCCTTCAGTCTCCCACTTGCACTAGAGTCAATAATCTAGTTCACATCGCCATGTGATTTATCAGCAATAGTTCACATCACCATGTGATTAACACCCATAGTTCACATCGATATGTGACCAACACCCAAAGGGTTTACTAGATTCAGTAATCTAGTTCACATCGCTATGTGATTAACACCCAAAGAGTACTACGGTGTGATCATGTTTTGCTTGTGAGAGAAGTTTAGTCAACGGGTCTGCCACATTCAGATCCGTTATGTATTTTGCAATTTTCTATGTCTACAATGCTCTGCACGGAGCTACTTTAGCTAATTGCTCCCACTTTCAATATGTATCTAGATTGAGACTTAGAGTCATCTAGATTAGTGTCAAAACTTGCATCGACGTAACCTTTTACGACGAACCTTTTTGTCACATCCATAATCGAGAAACATGTCCTTATTTTACTAAGGATAATTTTGACCGATGTCCAGTGATCTACTTCCTAGTCACTATTGTACTCCCTTGCTTAACACAGTGTAGGGTATACAATAGATCTGGTACATAGCATGGCATACTTTATAGAATCTATGGCTGAGGCATAGGAAATGACTTTCATTCTCTTTCTATCATCTGCCGTGGTCGGGCTTTGAGTCTTACTCAATTTCACACCTTGTAATACAGGCAAGAACTCTTTCTTTGACTGTTCCATTTTGAACTACTTCAAAATCTTTTCAAGGTATGTACTTATTGAAAAACTTATCAAGCGTCTTGATCTATCTCTATAGATCTTGATGCTCAATATGTAAGCAGCTTCACCGAGGTCCTTCTTCGAAAAACTCCTTTCAAATACTCCTTTATGCTTCACAGAATAATTCTACATTATTTCCGATCAATAATATGTCATTTACATATACTTATCAGAAATGCTGTAGTGCTCCCACTCACTTTCTTGTAAATACAGGCTTCACCGCAAGTCTGTATAAAACTATATGCTTTGATCAACTCATCAAAGCGTATATTCCAACTCCGAGATGCTTGCACCAGTCCATAGATGGATCGCTGGAGCTTGCATATTTTGTTAACACCTACAGGATCGACAAAACCTTCTAGTTGCATCGTATACAACTCTTCTTTAATAAATCCATTAAGGAATGTAGTTTTGTTTATCCATTTGCCGGATTTCATAAAATGCGGCAATTGCTAACATGATTCGGATAGACTTAAGCATAGATATGAGTGAGAAACTCTCATCGTAGTCAACACCTTGAACTTGTCGAAAACCTTTTGCGACAATTCTAGCTTTGTAGATAGTAACACTACTATCAGTGTCCGTCTTCCTCTTCAAGATCCATTTATTTTCTTTGGCTTGCCGATCATCGGGCAAATCCATCAAAGTCCATACTTTGTTCTCATACATGGATCATATCTCAGATTTCATGGCCTCTAACCATTTCGCGGAATCTGGGCTCATCATCGCTTCCTCATAGTTCGCAAGTTCGTCATGGTCTAGTAACATGACTTCCAGAACAAGATTACCGTACCACTCTGGTGCGGATATCACTCTGGTTTACCTACGAGATTCGGTAGTTACTTGATCTGAAGTTACATGATCATCATCATTAGCTTCCTCACTAATTGGTGTAGTAGTCACAAGAACAGATTTCTGTGATGAACTACTTTCCAATAAGGGAGAAGGTACAATTACCTTATCAAGTTTTCTACTTTCCTCCCACTCACTTCTTTCGAGAGAAACTCCTTCTCTTAGAAAGGATCCATTCTTAGCAACGAATGTCTTGCCTTCGGATCTGTGATAGAAGGTGTACCCAACTGTCTCCTTTGGGTATCCTATGAAGACACATTTCTCCGATTTGGGTTTGAGCTTATCATGTTGAAACTTTTTCACATTAGCATCGCAACCCCAAACTTTAAGAAACGACAATTTTTGGTTTCTTGCCAAACCATAGTTCTGATTGTGTCGTCTCAACGGATTTAGATGGTGCCCTTTTTAACGTGAATGCAGCTGTCTCTAATGCATGATCCCAA
This sequence comes from Aegilops umbellulata, assembly GCA_032464435.1. NCBI lineage: Eukaryota > Viridiplantae > Streptophyta > Magnoliopsida > Poales > Poaceae > Aegilops > Aegilops umbellulata. Next base: position 180,807,212 of record CP136060.1, read on the forward strand.
AACGATATTGGTAAATCGGTAAGAAACATCATAGATTGTACTATATCCAATAAAGTACGGTTATGACGTTCGGACACACCATTATGCTGTGGTGTTCCAGGTGGCATGAGTTTGTGAAACTATTCCACATTGTTTTAATTGAAGACCAAACTCGTAACTCAAATATTCTCCTCCACGATCATATCGTAGAAACTTTTATTTTCTTGTTACGATGATTCTCCACTTCACTCTGAAATTCTTTGAACTTTTCAAATGTTTCAGACTTATGTTTCATCAAGTAAATATACCCATATCTGCTCAAATCATCTGTGAAGGTCAGAAAATAATGATACTTGTCGCGAGCTTTAATATTCATCGGACCACATACATCAGTATGTATGATTTCCAACAAATCTGTTGCTTGCTCCATTGTTCCGGAGAACGGTGTCTTAGTCATCTTGCCCATGAGGCACGGTTCGCAAGCATCAAGTGATTCATAATCAAGTGATTCCAAAAATCCATCAGCATGGAGTTTCTTCATGCGCTTTACACCAATATGACCTAAACGGCAGTGCCACAAATAAGTTGCACTATCATTATTAACTTTGCATCTTTTGGCTTCAATATTATGAATATGTGTATCACTATGATCGAGATCCAACAAACCATTTCGTTGGTGTGTATAACCATAGAAGGTTTTATTCATGTAAACAGAACAACAATTTATTCTCTTACTTAAATGAATAGCCGTATTGCAATAAACATGATCAAATCATATTTATGCTCAACGCAAATACCAAATAACACTTATTTAGGTTCAACACTAATCCCGAAAGTATAGTGAGTGTGCGATGATGATCATATCAATCTTGGAACCACTTCCAACACACATCGTCACCTTGCCCTTTAACTAGTCTTTGTTCATTCTGCAACTCCCGTTTCGAGTTACTAAATTTTAGCAACTGAACTAGTACCAAATACTGAGGGGTTGCTATGAACACTAGTAAAGTACACATCAATAACATGTATATCAAATATACTTCCATTCACTTTGCCATCCTTCTTATCCGCCAATCACTTGGGGTAGTTCCGCTTCCAGTGACCAGTCCCTTTGCAGTAGAAGCACTTAGTCTCAGGCTTAGGACCAGACTTGGGCTTTTTCACTTGAGCAGCAACTTGCTTGCCGTTCTTCTTGAAGTTCCCCTTCTTTCCTTTTTGCCCTTTTCTTGAAACTAGTGATCTTGTCAACCATCAATACTTGATGTTTTTCTTCGATTTCTACCTTCGCCGATTTTAGCATCGCGAAGAGCTTGGGAATATTTTCCATTATCCCTTGCATATTATAGTTCATCACGAAGTTCTACTAACTTGGTGATGGTGACTAGAGAATTCTGTCAATCACTATTTTATCTGGAAGATTAACTCCCACTTGATTCAAGCGATTGTAGTACTCAGGCTATCTGAGCACATGCTCACTAGTTGAGCGATTCTCCTCCATCTTTTAGCTATAGAACTTGTTGGAGACTTCATATCTCTCAACTCGGGTATTTGCTTGAAATATTAACTTCAACTCCTGGAACATCTCGTATGGTCCATGACGTTCAAAATGTCTTTGAAGTCCCGATTCTAAGCCGTTAAGCATGGTGCACTAAACTATTAAGTAGTCATCATATTGAGCTAGCAAAACGTTCATAACGTCTGCATCTGCTCCTGCAAAAGGTCCTTCACCTAGCGGTGCATCAAGGACAAAATTCTTCTGTGCAGCAATGAGGATAAACCTCAGATTACGGATCCAATCCGCATCATTTCTACTAACATTTTTCAACACAATTTTCTCTAGGAACATATCAAAATAAACACAGGGAAGCAACAATGCGAGCTATTGATCTACAACATAGATATGCTAATACTACCAGGACTAAGTTCATGATAAATTAAAGTTCAATTAATCATATTACTTAAGAACTCCCACTTAGATAGACATCCCCCTAATCTTCTAAGTGATCACGTGATCCAAATCAACTAAACCATAACCGATCATCACGTGAAATGGAGTAGCTTTCAATGGTGAACATCATTATGTTGATCATATCTACTATATGATTCACGCTCGACCTTTCGGTCTCCGTGTTCCGAGGTCATATCTTATATGCATAGCTCGTCAAGTATAACCTGAGTATTCCGCGTGTGCAACTGTTTTGCACCCGTTGTATTTGAACGTAGAACCTATCACACCCGATCATCACGTGGTGTCTCAGCACGAAGAACTTTTGCAACGGTGCATACTCAGGGAGAACACTTCTTGATAATTTAGTGAGAGATCATCTTATAATGCTACCATCAATCAAAGCAAGATAAGATGCATAAAAAGATAAACATCACATGCAATCAATATAAGTGATATGATATGGTCATCATCATCTTGTGCTTGTGATCTCCATCTTCGAAGCACCGTCATGATCACCATCGTCACCGGCGCGACACCTTGATCTCCATCATAGCATCGTTGTCGTCTCGCCAATCTTATGCTTTCACGACTATCACTACCGCTTAGTAATAAAGTAAAGCATTACATCGCGATTGCATTGCATTGCATACAATAAAGCGACAACCATATGGCTCCTGCCAGTTGCCGATAACTCGGTTACAAAACATGATCATCTCATACAATAAAATTTAGCATCATGTCTTGACCATATCACATCACAACATGCCCTGCAAAAACAAGTTAGACGTCCTCTACTTTGTTGTTGCAAGTTTTACGTGGCTGCTACGGGCTTAAGCAAGAACTCATCTTACCTACGCATCAAAACCACAATGATAGTTTGTCAAATAGACTCCGTTTTAACCTTCTCAAGGACCGGGCGTAGTCACACTCGGTTCAACTAAAGTTGGAGAGACAGTCTTCCGCAAGGCATCTATGTGCAAAGCACGTCGAGGGAACCGGTCTCGCGTAAGCGTACGCGTAAGGTTGGGGAACGTAGTAATTTCAAAAATTTCCTACGCACACGCAAGATCATGGTGATGCATAGCAACGAGAGGGGAGAGTGTTGTCTACGTACCCCTCGTAGACCGAAGCGGAAGCGTTGACTCAACGTAGAGGAAGTAGTCATATGTTCTCCTCGCGATCCGACCGATCCAAGTACCGTTACTCCGGCACCTCCGAGTTCTTGGTACACGTTCAGCTCGATGACGATCCCCGGGCTCCGATCCAGCAAAGCGTCGGGGAAGAGTTCCGTCAGCACGACGGCGTGGTGACGATCTTGATGTGTTACCGGCGCAGGGCTTCGCCTAAGCACTGCAACGATATGACCGAGGTGGAATTTGGTGGAAAGGGGGCACCGCACACGGCTAAGGAACGATCCGTAGATCAACTTGTGTGTCTATGGGGTGCCCCCTGCCCCTGTATATAAAGGATGGAGGAGGAGGAGGCCGGCCAAGGCAAAGGTGCGGCCAGGACATGGATTCCTACTAGGACTCCAAGTCCTAGTAGGAGTCCACCAAAAAGGGAGGAAGGGAGAAGGAATAGGAGGAGAAGGAGAGGTGGCCGGCCCCCTTTTCCCTAGTCCAATTCGGACTAGAGGGGAGGGGGGCGCAGCAGCCTTTTTCCTCTTCCCACTAAAGCCCATCAAGGCCCATTACTTCTCCCGTAATCCCGTAACTCCCCGGTACCTCCGAAAATACCCGAACCACTCAGAACCCTTCCGATGTCCGAATATAGTCGTCCAATATATCGATCTTTACGTCTCGACCATTTCGAGACTCCTCGTCATGTCCCCGATCTCATCCGGGACTCCGAACTCCTTCGGTACATCAAAACTTATAAACTCATAATATAACTGTCATCGAAATCTTAAGCGTGCGGACCCTACGGTTCGAGAACAATGTAGACATGACCGAGACACGTCTCCGGTCAATAACCAATAGCGGGACCTGGATGCCCATATTGGCTCCTACATATTCTACGAAGATCTTTATCGGTCAGACCGCATAACAACATACGTTGTTCCCTTTGTCATCGGTATGTTACTTACCCGAGATTCGATCGTCGGTATCCAATACCTAGTTCAATCTCGTTACCGGCAAGTCTCTTTACTCGTTCCATAATACATCATCTCGCAACTAACTCATTAGTTGCAATGCTTGCAAGGCTTGAGTGATGTGCATTACCGAGAGGGCCCAGAGATACCTCTCCGACAATCGGAGTGACAAATCTTAATCTCGAAATACGCCAACCCAACATCTACCTTTGGTGACACCTGTAGTACTCCTTTATAATCACCCAGTTACGTTGTGACGTTTGGTAGCACCCAAAGTGTTCCTCCGGCAAACGGGAGTTGCATAATCTCATAGTCATAGGAACATGTATAAGTCATGGATAAAAGCAATAGCAACATACTAAACGATCGGGTGCTAAGCTAATGGAATGGGTCATGTCAATCATATCATTCAACTAATGATGTGACCTCATTAATCAAATAACAACTCCTTGTTCATGGTTAGGAAACATAACCATCTTTGATTAATGAGCTAGTCAAGTAGAGGCATACTAGTGACACTCTGTTTGTCTATGTATTCACACATGTATTATGTTTCCTGTTAATACAATTCTAGCATGAATAATAAACATTTATCATGAATTAAGGAAATAAATAATAACTTTATTATTGCCTCTAGGGCATATTTCCTTCATGGTGGACTCTTGAAAATAATATTTGGGTTTAAGGGTTTTTGGATGCACAAGTATCTCTACTTGGTGCGGAATTTTTGGCTAGCAAAGATGGGGGGCACGCACCACATGTTGAAGGATCTATGACAATATAACTTCTATGTGAATATGCACAAATATAAATCATTACGTTGTCTTCATTGTCCAACGTCAACAATTCTGTCATATAATATTTTGATGGGGGCTCACAATCACAAAATATTTCCAAGATAGTGTATTTTCATGTGGAAGTTCTCTTCCTTATACTAATTATTCGTGAATTGCTTCTATGGACAATATTGTGATTGTCAACCCTCAAAAGATTTCACTTTCTAAACCCAAATGTGAAGCTACCACTAGGCATGATTTGATTTCAAATTCATGATATTCAATTCATTCAACAATTTTACGCATAGGATATAAGTGAAGCACAAGAGCACATCTGAAGAAAATAGCTTCGTTGACGGGGTGTGAATGCCGCTTACTTAGCCTCCATGGAAACTATTTGAGGACTCTATTTTATTTATAAAAAAAACTTTCAGATCTAAGTATTTTATTAACATAGGAAGCAAAACAAAATAAAATGACATTCCAACGATAGCACACATCATGTGAAGAAGCAAAAACTTAGGATCAACCGATACTAACCGATAATTGTTGAAGAAAAAAGGTGGGATGCCTGTCGGGGCATCCCCAAGCTTAGATGCTTGAGACTTCTTGAAATATTATCTTGGGATGCCTTGGGTATCCCCAAGCTTGAGCTTTTGTGTCTCCTTAATTCCTCTCATATCACGGTTTTCCTAAATCTCAAAAGCTTCATCCACACAAAACTCAACAAGAACTTTATCATTCTCTACTATAGCAAATCACTAAAATTATTATTCAACATTGCATAATAAATTCCTCTTTATATTTAATACTCCTATCCTCAAAGAGGATCATTAAACAAGCAAATATATGCAAACAATGCAAACACAACAGCAATCTGCCAAAACAGTATAGTCTGTAAAGAATGCAAGAGTATCAATACTTATTCAAGTCGAAACATTATGAAATTCTACCACACTGTAGAAAATTTATCAGAGCTTATTATTCAAAAAGTTTCAACATTTTATCACACTCTTTTCTAGGGAATTTTTGCAACAGTGGTAAACTTTCTGTTTTCAAACAGCAATATGTAGACCTGTAAAATAAGCATGGTAAAGGCTATCCTTGACATTTTTATTGAAATAAAATATGCAAAACATTATTATAAATGACATCAAGCAAATAATAACAAAATAAATTGACACTCCAAGCAAAACTCATATCATGTGACGAATGAAAACATAGCTCTGAGTGAGGTTACCAATAATGTTGAAGGCGAAAGAGGGGATGCCTTCCGGAGCATCCCCAATCTTAGTTTCTTGGATATTCCTTGGATATTAACTTGGGGGTGCCTTGGGAATCCCCAAGCTTCTTGTCACTCCTTATTCTCCTCATATCGATATCTCACCCAAAACATGAAAACTACAATCACACAAAACATAACAAAACTTTGGTACTGTCAAAGACAAGATTCATCATTTTTTCCACACAATTCCTACTGTAGCACATCATTTCCACAATTTTTATTGAGCAATATAAGCCAGAAACTAGAAACAAGCAAACTATGCATTGAAAATAGAATCTGTCAAAAACAGAACAGTCTGTAATGATCTGGATAACTACCACACTTATGCTACTCAAAACATTATGAAACGAATTGTACCACGTGAGCAATTTGTATATTAAACTTCTGCAAAAAGAATCAACTCAAAAGAACTCTTCTGTTAAAAATGGGACTCATTTTCGTGAGCGCAAAAGTTTCTGTTTTTCAGCAGAGTCAAATCAACTATCATGCACACTATCCCAAAGGCTTTACTTGGCACTTTATTGAAACAAAAGCTATAAAATATGATCAATAAAGTATAATAATCATGTGAACACACAAAAACAGTAAGTAAATTTGTTGGGTTGCCTCCCAACAAGCGCTTTTCTTTAATGCCTTTTAGCTAGGCACGATGAATTCAATGATGCTCGCATAAAAGATAAGAATTGAAACATAAAGAGAACATCGTGCATCATAAGTTCCTCTCTCATAGTAATTTTCAGTAGCATCATGAATAGATTCATCAATATAACAATTACATAAAGCATTCTTTTCATGATCCACAAGCATAGAAAATTCATTACTCTCTATGTCATACATGTCATCATAGAAAGCAACTTTATTGCCATAGTTAGTTGAAACCTCTTCCAAACTAGTGGATGTATCACTAAATAAAGTCATGACCTCTCCAAATCCACTTTCATCAATGTAATCATCATAAATAGGAGGCATGGTATCATCAAAATAAGTTTGACCATTCAAAGTAGGGGGACTAAAAAGATCATCTTCATTGAACATAGCCTCCCCAAGCTTAAGACAAACATTAATTTCAGCAAATAAATTCTCAAACATGTCATTCTCATCAAACATAGCATCCCCAAGCTTGTGGCCTGGCATATCATAAGCATAATCATTCTCATCATTAATAGTATGAATGGCACCAACGGTACTGTCGGCGTTCTAGGAACGGGGGTCCCCAGACTTGCCTGCCTGCGGCCTGCGGCGTGGCTCGAGTGGGGGCCCAACATGGCCCATCTTCATCAACACAAGGCTCAAGACCCTCGCGAGGGACCAAGCCACGCGAGGCGGACGACACGACGCTTCCTCCAGCACGGCCTCCTTAGGCTGGCTCGCGAGGAGGCGGAGAGATCAAGGTGGGGTACCTCACGAGGTGCCCATGACGCAAGCCATGACGACCAAGGGTGCCAGGCGGGCGCCTGCCCGCGCAGTGTCCTCCCTTTCCTCTTTGGTGCAAAGGCGGCAAGCGCAGGCGAGAGGATCAAGCAAAGGCACCCATTTCGGTGCAACGAGACCAAGACCAACTCCGCGACAAGGAGGAAGTCACTGTGGAGCCCAAGCCGGCGTCATCACCAGAGCCTTTGGCAGGCGAAGACCAACTTTAGTCAGGATAAGTGTACCAGATGTTCCCCTTCAAATTGGCCAATTGTTGGCGCCATTCCCGCTCAATATTTGGGAAGAGGCCCAGGGCCCTTGCCTATAAATAGGGCTAACCACCCACAGAGTAAGGGGCAGCATCTAGAGGAGGGGGGATCCAGCACCCAGAAAGAGAGAAGGGCGATTGAACTCTCCCTAGCAGTTCATCCCCTAACCAAGAACAGACCCTCGCGAAGTCATTCTTCTTTGTACTGTTCTTCCTCATCAGCCCGAGAGGCAATCCACCCGCCACAAACTAGAGTAGGGTATTACACCACAACGGTGGCCCGAACTAGTATAAATCTTGTGTCTCTTGTGTTGTTCTTGCAGTAGTTAGATCCTGGCGAGAAGGAGAGGTAGTGGGCACGATCTCCGCGCGCACCCCAGAGTTCGAACCTTGAGGGTCTGCCGGAACCCAGAATCTGACATTTGGCGCGCCAGGTAGGGGTGCACTGGAATCTGCCTTCCCATCGCTCCGTCTCCCGTTGCGTCGTCGGCATCATGTCCGGCGACCAGGCAGGCAACCAAGGCCCGTGGGCGGCATGGCCCATCTGCGCGGAGCCTCCCGCTCCGGGCGACCCTGCGCCACAGGCAGCTCGCGGTCCGCAGGGCGCTGCGGGCCGCGGGCGACGCCGGCAAGCTTCTGCGACCCTCACGCCGCGACAGGCGCGGTCGGCAGCGAGGGCCTCCAATCATGCCGCAGCTACGACACCGTACACCCGCCGAGAACAGGCGAACTCAAGGGCCGCGCTCATGGTAGCACGGGAGCTGCTGCAGTGCAGGCTATTGGAAGGCGGCCGCGACGTGCTGCTGGAGCGGGTCACCGAGCTCCTGTGCTTTGCCGCTTCGGGGGCTCACCCCTTCTGCATCCAGCTTCCGCCTCAAGCTCAGGGCGGCACACGAGGGGGCCCCGCGCACCCGCGCAGGCCTCAAGACTACCCCAGCACCGGCGAATCCGCCGGCACCAGGCTGGCGGAGGTGCTACCCCCGCCCCCGGCGCGCGAAGGAGAGGGGCTCAGTGCGGCCCACGGCGCCAGCGGCCAACCGCGCTACCACCCTGCGGTGGGCATGACAAGCAACGCCGCATGGCGCATGGAGCACTACAGTGCAGCATTCGGGGTGGCGGCGCCAGAGGAGTACGTGCCCCACATGATGGACCAAGGACACGCTCACGAGGGCGAACAGGGCTCACTCTTCAGCCCCAGCTGGGAGGACGAGACGCCAGAGGCCAAGCACCTCCAGGAACCCCGGGACAGCTCCGTCGGTCACACTGGAGGCAATGACTATCGGGTACCATTAATTCCTCAAGAGCAGGCATACGCTAATCATGGGTCACAGGAGATGCAGGTCGCCGCGACAAGCAGCTGCCCCGCCCCTGCGGTCTCCTACCCCTCGGGAGGAGGACGCAGGGGGCTGCAGGAAAGGGGCAGAGATCCTACCTCACCACCGCGTCGTTTGGAGCAAGGCGTTCTTAGAAGATAGGCCCTCCGCTGGGGAGGCGCCCGAGGGCCTGCCCCTGGCGGAGGACCCGTGGTCGTCGGGGGAACCGCTGGTGACCGCTCTACCCCACCGGCGGCGTCCTGGTTTCCGGTCGTCGTTGGTGGCACTAGAGTGTGGCGCAAGGCGGGGCCCTCGTCAGGTGATATGAAGCAAGGCCGGTTCCTGTGAAGAAGGCCCAGTGCCTGTGAAGCTCGTCGCCCCATGACACTCTCACGTAATAATGAGTGGGGCTGTACACGCCCCAGAGTCTCAGGGGTGCCGGCCTCAGGCCCTGGGGCTCCCTCCCACGCCCAGTGGACAGCACTTAGCTCCGCGCTGGTGAGAAGACGTCGAAGACTAGATTAGGTGCCGGACGCGGCCTTTTTGTTTGCTTTCATTGCCTTCTTCCTTTGGTTGTAACCTTTTTCCCCCGCTGGATTTAAGTTGAATTCGAATTTGAGATTTGCGTGCGTTCGGGGAAGGGGTGCTTGGTTTTTTTGAATCGCTTCCCGCGTTCTGGTCACCATCTCACCACAGCTGCCTCCCCTCGCGAGCCCCTCGCGAGCCGGGCCAGGCTTAGCTCGAGCACAGCCCAGACTGCCGCTGTCGCTCCCTCGCGAGGTGACCTTTGGTGCTTGTGAAGACATCCCTCTCTGGAGAAGGCCCTGAGCCTGTGAAGAAGGCGAACGCGTGTGAAGACATCCCTCTCGGGAGAAGGCCCAGAGCCTGTGAAGAAGGCGAACGCCTGTGAAGACATCCCTCTCGGGAGAAGGCCCAGAGCCTGTGAAGAAGGCGAACGCCTGTGAAGACATCCCTCTCGGGAGAAGGCCCAGAGCATGTGAAGAAGGCGAACGCCTATGAAGACATCCCTCTCGGGAGAAGGCCCAGGGCCTGTGAAGAAGGCGAACGCCTGTGAAGACATCCCTCTCTGGAGAAGCCCCAGAGCCTGTGAAGAAGGCGAACGCCTGTGAAGACATCCCTCTCGGGAGAAGGCCCAGAGCCTGTGAAGAAGGCGAACGCCTGTGAAGACATCCCTCTCGGGAGAAGGCCCAGAGCCTGTGAAGAAGGCGAACGCCTGTGAAGACATCCCTCTCGGGAGAAGGCCCAGAGCCTGTGAAGAAGGCGAACGCCTGTGAAGACATCCCTCTCGGGAGAAGGCCCAGGGCCTGTGAAGAAGGCGAACGCCTGTGAAGACATCCCTCTCGGGAGAAGGCCCAGGGCCTGTGAAGAAGGCGAACGCCTGTGAAGACATCCCTCTCTGGAGAAGGCCCGGAGCCTGTGAAGAAGGCGAACGCCTGTGAAGACATCCCTCTCGGGAGAAGGCCCAGAGCCTGTGAAGAAGGCGAACGCCTGTGAAGACATCCCTCTCGGGGGAAGGCCCAGAGCCTGTGAAGAAGGCGAACGCCTGTGAAGACATCCCTCTCGGGAGAAGGCCCAGAGCCTGTGAAGAAGGCGAACGCCTGTGAAGACATCCCTCTCGGGAGAAGGCCCAGAGCCTGTGAAGAAGGCGAACGCCTGTGAAGACGTCTCGCTCGAGAAAGGGCCCGGAGCCTGCGAAGACGGCCCAAGCCTGTGGGGTTTCCTGTCGGCAACGACCCCGCCTCCCGAGGTTTCAACTACCCAGCGCCCGAGACGTGACGCCCTCCAGAAGGTAGCTCCGGAGCCAGCAAGGAACAAGGGCGAACCAGCCTACCGTTGGACGCGCATACGATTTAATCACTGCAGATACATTAGATACAAGTTCATACATGAGGGGCTTCCCCTCCCAAAATGCTCTCACAATCGTCGGGCCAAACGCCTGAGTTCTATCTGTGCAGGGTAAATAGACGAGGATAGTACATGGTCAATCTGACAAATCCCCCAATGCGTCCTCGGAGGCGCCTCCCGAGCTGTCACTGGCGTCACTGAACTCACCTTCGTTGTCTGCGCCCCCATCAGCGGCATTGGGGTCTTCCACCACGCCACCTTCGTCGGCGCCCACGACCACGCCGTCGTCATCCGAAGTGAAGGCCCAGACGAGAGCATCTACATTGCTCTCCACCCATTCAGCCAGGTCGCCTCGAACAGCTTGGGGAACTGGGGCGATGGCGGCGTCGAAGTCGAAATGGGGATCCATGTTTCGAAGATGGCTAAAGACGCGGGAGAAGGCGCGCCCGAGCAGGGCGCCACTCCTCTCCTCCACCAACCTATCGGCTTTGGCTGACCGTGCCTCCAGCTGTGTCACCACGGCGGTGAAGAACTGCAGATTACCGGCGTAGTTGATCGTGTGCGGCTCGCCTACGGCAGCCTCACAGATGTTGCCCAGGGAAATGTTGGCCCTCTCCCGGAGCTTGGTGAGCATGGGGCCATGCTCGTGCTCCAGGACTTGCTGCTGGCGTATCTCGTCGGCATTCTGACGCTCGACGGCGACGGCCTCTTCCACACGCTGGCGAAGGCGGAGCACCTCGGCCTGAGAGGAGGCCAGCTCTTTCTGCGCTGCCTCAAGGGCAACCCGGGAGGCGTCCGCTCGTCGCATCGCCTCATCCCGTTGGGCCCTCAAGGCGGCGGTTCTACCTTCAGCTTCGACTCGGATCATTCCCAGCTTCCCCTTGAACTCGCGCTCGAGGCCTTGGTGTGTTGTCGCCACCCGACGGCAGACCTCCTCTAGGACACGCGTTTCCCGCGCGGAGACATCGTTTTCTGCCTGCGTCACCAGGCGCTCCCTCATCTCCAGCTGCTCGAGCTCGCGAGCGCGTTCGGCGGCCTCCAGCACCAACGCTTCCTCGCGCTTCCGAAGCTCAGCCGGGTCGCCAGAAGCCACCTCCATCGATGCAAGGGCTGCCTCGCGCAGCTCCGCTTGCTCCTCCAACGAGCGACACCAGGCCAAGAGCTCCCGAGCCTGTTCTTTTGCTGCTCCTCGCCGTCGGTCTGCTCCTCAGGCCTCCTCAACGGCCTGAGACCGAGCCGCCAGAGAATCCTCCAGCGACGCCTTCGCCTCTTCGTCGTCAAGGATGCGCTGATGACGCGCAAGGGCAGCAGCTGCCTCCAGCTCGCGCCACTCGACGGCCAGGCGCAAGCCCTCAGCTTCCAGGCGCGCGTCTTCCTCAGCGAGCTCCTGCCCAAGCAGGTCTACGGCACCACTCGCCCTCCGAAGGAATTCGTGACAACGGGCGTGGCGCTCCCGAGCATGCTCAAGCATGTTTGCCACGCCATCATCCGCCTCAAGCAGGCGTCGAGGACCTCGGATCATCGCTCCGGCCCCGGGCAGGGGGCTGGGGGCTGGCGCCTTCACGACGGCCGGCCGCGCTGCATCAGAAGCCCGACCTGAGTCCAACCTGACCTCGGGAGAAGGGCCCCTGAGGTGCCTCAGCCGGTCACAGCCCGCGACCAGACGGGAAGCCCACGACAGGCTGCCTATGTCGAGGGAAAGCCCGCGGAAGGAGATCGCGGGGGCGGGAGAGTCGCCGCGCGCTACGCGGCGGTCAGCGCCGTCACCTGCCCAAACCACAAGGGCAGTGCTGCTTGAGACACCCAAGGGTGGCGGAGGAGACGGAGTCAAGGAGGGCGTCGGCCCGACGGCTTCATCGAGCTCAGTAGGCAGAGGCCTGCAGAGCAAGGATCAGCGGATGCGGCAAGCAGGATAAGGAACAGAAAAGGAGAAGACTTACTTGTCGACGGCAAAGTACTTCCGGCGCTTCAGCAAGCGACAGGGGAAGTCGTCGCCCAAGGCCTCCCTTTTTCTCCGGAGGGCCTCAAAGTCCACACGGAAACGGCCCAGGAGAGGTGCACAGGAATCATCCTGCGAAGAGGACGGGGCGCCAAGGCCACTTGCGTCGAGGGCGCATGCCTGGTACGCACGGGCAGTTGGCTCATTGGAGATCCCGGCCGGGGGCTCAGGAGCCTCGGCCTCAAGCACTGGAGGCGGCAGCGCCTCACCCGTGGCCTCGGGAGCGCGGACCTCGTGAGCTGCCCCATCAAGAGCATCGCCAGGTGCGGTCACATCGTTCGCGGTTCCCTCGACCCCCGCTGTCTCCTGCCTCCCTGCGCCACCACTCGAGGAGGATTCACCCAGGCCAACCGGAAGGGAAATCACCACCACAGGGTTCTCGCGAGGCCCTTGGAGGACGACAGGGCGTAGCCCCCACTCGTCGAAAGGGGGCATCTGCCTCACGAAGTCATCCCTGTTGTGGCAGAGGTACAACAAGGCTCCCCCCTGCCGGACGCCCCCGGGGTTGGGATCGCCTGCCAGGATCAAGAGCACCTTCCTCAGCACCTCGGGCATCAGGTCTTCTCCCTGAAGCTTCATACGGTCACCATGCCCGCTGAAGGCCCACATTCGACGAGAATGGCGTTGGAGAGGGGCAATGCGGCGCAATAGGAACTCCTTCACCACTTTGGGCGCCGTTACGCTAAGCTTCTTCAGGGACATGTAGCGGTGCCAGACGAAGGCGAGCCGGGGGCTTACAAGCATCTCCTGGCCCCAGCCCGAATTAGGCACAGTAGGCGATGTCGGCTTCACGAGCCGGGGGCTGGGCACCCCGACATCAATGTACAACCACCGCTCGCGGAACTCGGCTGAAGGCAGAGGGAGGTTGAAGTCGATACCAGAGGCTGCGGTCTCGGGCGAAGCTACAAAGCTCACGCATGCCGAGCATTGCATGGGGTCGGCAAGATGCAAGGAGAAGAAGTGGCGCAGCAGGGCAACAGAAGGAGGGATGCCCACCATCGCCTCACAAACAAATGTGAAGACTGAAAGAAGAGCAATGTACTCAGGACCCATATGCATCATGTGGATCTGATAATGATCAAGAATGGCGTTGAAGAAATCGGAGAAGGGAGGCACCAGACCCGTCCACAAGGCGTCGGCAAAGTAATGGACCTCGGTGATTATCCTATCATTGGGGAGGTGACATGTAGGCCACGCCGTCGTACTCCCGCACTCGTTGAAGGCGGTGGCCAGAGCCGGATTGAGCTTGCCCAGGCACTCCAGGTTGAGTATGATTGAGCGGCCAACAGCAGGCACCACCGGCGGCAGCGGGCGAGATGGAGCTGCAGGCTTCTTCCCCTTCTCTTTCCTTGGAGCCATGGCGGCGGGCAGAAGAGAGGAGATGCGAGATGGGATCGGAAGCGAGGGTCAGAGTTCGGAGGGAGGAAGAGCAGGAGACAGTCAAGCAACAGGGAAAAGGGCGGTTGTGTACAACTGCGGGGCAACCCAGCGCGGCATAGAATAAGGGAGCGTGGGTAAACAGTGCCGCCCACGTCCAATCAACCGCCACGCGGCGCCCGAGGCCGCAGGCTGTTAGGGCCCGCGGCGCTTCGCCCTTGCCCTTTCGCCTCTCGGCACGGCCAAGTCCGTGCGCGCCTTGGGCCCGGGGGCTACTGTCGGCGTTCTGGGAACGGGGGTCCCCAGACTTGCCTGCCTACGGCCTGCGGCGTGGCTTGAGTGGGGGCCCAACGTGGCCCATCTTCATCAACACAAGGCTCAAGACCCTCGCGAGGGGCCAAGCCTCGCGAGGTGGACGACACGGCGCTTCCTCCAGCACGGCCTCCTTAGGCTGGCTCGCGAGGAGGCGGAGAGATCAAGGTGGGGTACCTCACGGGGTGCCCATGACGCAAGCCATGACGACCAAGGGTGCGAGGCGGGCGCCAGCCCGCGCAGTGTCCTCCCTTTCCTCTTTGGTGCAAAGGGGGCAAGCGCAGGTGAGAGGATCAAGCAAAGGCACCCATTTCGATGCAACGAGACCAAGACCAACTCCGCGACAAGGAGGAAGTCACTGTGGAGCCCAAGCCGGCGTCATCACCAGAGCCTTTGGCAGGCGAAGACCAAATTTAGTCAGGATAAGTGTACCAGATGTTCCCCTTCAAATTGGCCAATTGTTGGCGCTCTTCCCGCTCAATATTTGGGAAGAGTCCCAGGGCCCTTGCCTATAAATAGGGCTAACCACCCACGGAGTAGGGGGCAGCATCTAGAGGAGGGGGGATCCAGCACCCAGAAAGAGAGAAGGGCGATTGAACTCTCCCTAGCAGTTCATCCCCTAACCAAGAACAGACCCTCGCGAAGTCATTCTTCTTTGTACTGTTCTTCCTCATCAGCCCGAGAGGCAATCCACCCGCCACAAACTAGAGTAGGGTATTACACCACAACGGTGGCCCGAACTAGTATAAATCTTGTGTCTCTTGTGTTGTTCTTGCAGTAGTTAGATCCTGGCGAGAAGGAGAGGTAGTGGGCACAATCTCCGCGCGCACCCCAGAGTTCGAACCTTGAGGGTCTGCCGGAACCCAGAATCCGACAGGTATAACAATTGCTATCATAATAATTTCCCAAGTTGGTGCCAAAAATATTTCCAAGATCAAAAGAATTATCATTATCTCCCCAATCAGAATCATCACAACAAGCAATAGGCATAACAAAATCATTATCAAGTGCATCATCTTCCATAATTATTTCTGATTCATTTTCATGAGGCACAACAAAAATGGGAGCAACATTATCTGGGAGAGAAAGCTTTTTACCTCTCTTCTTTCTTCTTTTCTTCTTCTTCACCACGTCATGTGTGGGTTTAATTAATCCTTTCAAGCTTCTTATTGATGAGATTGGTTGAATAGGAAGCTCCTCATCGTTACCTGATTCATCATAATAAACACTAGGAGGGTATTGGGAAATATTTTCCCTTTCATTAGTACTCTCTTCATATTCTATTTGTTTTCTTGACTTTAGATAGTTGGCAAAATAAGGATTCTCAATGCAATTTACCGCACAAAACATATAAATTTCTTCTAGATGAAAATCAAGAATTCTCTCAAGATTAAATTTCGGAATACCCTTAGTTCTACATTTCATTTCTTGATACCCCAAAAGAAGACTAAGCTCTTTATGATGCTCAAGGTTAATCAAGTTATCACAATTTCTGGACACTATTTGATCATGAAAGAACCTGCATTGAAGATTTAAGTGACCATGTTCATTGCAAAGTTCACAAGGATGGCAAAAAAATTACATCTTTCAGCACATTCATCTAGCCTCTCTTGGAACCTTTTTGTTTATGAATATTTATTCTTCTTACAAAATCTATCTTCCCTCTTTGGTGTGCAAAGGCACTCCCAATTCACTCCGCAAAAAGTGACATGCTTATAAGAAAAAAATCATGACTAGTGCAATCATCATTAGCATTTTGGATATTCGAAGAATTCATACTAACAACATTGAAATCATGCTCATCATTCAAATATTTTGTACCAAGCATTTTATTGACTTCTTCTACTAAAAATTGAACACAATTTTCCGAACCATCATTTTCAAGAAAGATATTATAAAGATGATCAATAACATGATGCAACCTAAATTCCATTTTTTGTAGTTTTCTTTTATAAACCAAACTAGTTATAAAACAAGAAACTAAAATATTCAATTGCAAGATCTAAAGATATACCTTCAAGCACTCACCTCCCCGGCAACGGCGCCAGAAAAGAGCTTGATGTCTACTACACAACTTTATTCTTGTAGACTCGTGTTGGGCCTCCAAGCGCAGAGTTTTGTAGGACAATAGCAATTTTCCCACAAGTAGATGACCTAAGGTTTATCAATCCGTGAGAGGTGTAGGATGAAGATGGTCTCTCTCAAACGACCTTGCGGCAATGGAACTTCTGATCTAGGGTAACCCCGAAGGGTTTTAGAATATTTGGGAATTTATAGTGCAAAGAGGGGGTGCGGGAGGCCACCGAGGTGGGCCCAACCCACCTGGGCGCGCCAGGGGGCCTAGCACGCCCTGGAGGGTTGTGCCCGCCTCGGGGCACCCCCAGGTGCTTCTTTGGCCAATCGGGAGTCTTCTGGACCATAAAAAAATCTCCATGGAGTTTCGCGGTGTTTGGACTCCGTTTGATATTAATTTCCTGCGATGTGAAAAACAAACAAAAAAACGCAACTGGCACTGGGCACTGGGTCAATAGGTTAGTCCCCAAAAATGATATAAAGTTGCTATAAAATGATTGTAAAATATCCAAGAATGATAAAATAACAGCAGGAATACTTCTTAAATAATTGATACGTTTGAGACGTATCAGATCACTTTCGGCGCGAGCCCATCTGGTTCAGGGTGGTGGACTTGTCCAGCCCGTACCACACGCTGCTCGGTTGGCCTGCTCTGGCCAAGTTCATGGCGGTCCCCCACTACGCCTACATGAAGATAAAGATGCGAGGTCCCAAGGGCCTCATCACCATTGCCGGCGACTACTACAAGTCCCTGAAGTGTGTCGTGGACGGCTCCAAGATGGCCGAGTCCTTGGTGAAAGTGCAAGTGGCACTTATACTATATTTCGATGTGATAACAATGTGGTTAGTTAAACTAATATCGGTTACTAAAGTTTATCTCAGGATATTTGTTTCAAGTGCTCCGTGATGTAGATGTGCGACCCCCCAATTCAAAAAGTTCAAAGGCGTGGTCTTCTGGCGCATCGGAGGTTTAGTTTTTGGTTTGCTTCGAGTCGTAGGAAAGACCGCACTATTAAGAGGGTTTTGTGTGGATGAAAGTTGTGTGGGAATACCATTGCCGAACCATATAAACTTAGCCTACCCACTCCTACCACCTAAAATCCTAGTGTGTGTGCTTGTGGTACTCAGAAAGTTTGTGACAAAAAGTTACTGGAGTTACTGGCACTCCCCGCAACATTTCTTCGCCATTGGCTTGTTACTCTTGGAGCTTGGGCTCCTACACGGTTAGAGGTTCCTCTGGAAGCTTCCTTGCTTGTGGGGTGCTCCGGAGAAGTTTTTAAATGTGTTGTGGTCGCCTTTAAGACCAACCCCGAGTGATTCGAGGCTCATGCATTGAGGGTGACTCGAAGGAGATTACGGTGAGCCTTCGGTGGCGTTCTGCAACCTTTGGCTCCAGCACCGCTCCAAACGGAGAGTAGATCTTTCCCCAAGGAAGAGTGAACTTTGGGATAAAATCTGCGTCCTCATCTCACCTATGGTTAATCCTTTCCCGCACCTTACTTTGCTTTATATGCTTGTTGGCTTGCTACTTAGTTTGTTGCCTAGCATATTTAACTAGGAGCTTTCTTGTCATATGGTTGCATTCACCTAGTTGCATATCGAGTGAACCCTATTTATCCGCTAAGCCTTAAAATTGACAAGAAAGATTAAAATTTGTAGTCTCCTATTCACCCCCCTCTAATCGACCGTGTCGATCCTTTCAATTGGTATCGGAGCCTCGTGCTCTAATATAAGGTTTTACAACCTTAGAGGATATAGTTGATCTAGGGAATGAGGGAGGTGGCGCACCCGTTGCGGGGGATGGTCAAAACCTACCCCGTGCCACGCCCGAGGCACATGGTGCCCCAGTCATTGCTCCCGCCACTCCTACTGACCAAGGTGCCCCCTTGACCGCGGCCGATATTCTTTCAATATTTGCAGACCTCAAAGCCTATATGTTGAAATAAGTTCGGTCCTCGGTCGAGGAGGAAATTGATGCTCGCTTGAAGCCATCAACATCCGCATCAAACTCATTTGATCCAAATGTCGTTCATGATGCGGATGACTTGAGAGAACCTCTTGCATCTTCGGCTCATACTCAAGCTCCCAAGTACAATGCTGTGGAACCCATTTACTCACCTCAACCTTTGCAACATCCTCGCATTAATACTGTGGGGCCTCCACCCCCTTTGAAAGCTAATGCGTTTGCTAAGTGGAAGCTAGATATGGAGTCTTACATGCGCAGTTCTTGAACTCAACTGTGGTGGATTGTGGTCAATGTATTCAACCCCAGGGACCCAATGAATCTCACTCCAAGGGAAGCCGTTGATGACCAACTCAATGCAACCGCACACAACATGTTGCGCACCGCTGTGACCGAACACTATAGTGACTCCATTGCTCTTCTTAAAACCGCAATGGAAATTTTGGATTGTCTTGAGGAGGCTCTCGAAGGAGATGAAGCAATTCGAAGATCTCGATTGGCTTTGCTCAAGCAAGAAGTCAATCTACTTGTGAGGAATGAGTGTCAATCCGCGGAAGAGGTTTACCGAAGGTTTAAGTCCCTTGTGCTCAACTTGATAACCTTTGGGTGTACTTGGGAAGATGACGATTTCATCAAGGACAAGTTCATAGATGCTATGGTTCTCACAGAACATACCATGGTCATGATGATGCACCAACATCCGGATTATCACAAGTTGATCGCAGATCAAGTTGTTTCCACTTTCTCAACTCATGTCCTTTTGGAAACCAAGTCCAAGAAGACCTTTGCAATAGCTCAAGCAACCAAGAACTCCAACCTTGCTTTGAAGGCCAAGAAAGTGATAAGCCAACCCTCAAGGGATGAAGAAGTGAGTGAAGAGATAGGTGAGGAGGATATTGACACCTCGTGCCCGGCAAATGATTTTGCGGAAGACTTGGCCCTCTTAGTCAAGAAGTACTTCAGGACCATGCCAAACAAAGGTAAGAATCTTCAAGGAAGATCTTTTGGACGAAGTAAATTCTACAATTGTGATAGCCCAAGACACTTTGTACATGATTGTCCGTATGAGAGATGTGAAGACAAGTCCGAGAAGCTTGCACTAAAGAAGAAGAAGTTCACCAAGTTTGCAAAGAGGAAGGATGACAAGGCTCTTGTTCATGAAGAATACATGTCCAAAGATGAAGATGATGGTGATGATGATCAGGTGGGCACGGCCGCCATTGCCATGCATGCCACTACCTCCTCCTCCTCCACCACCGGCCTCTTCGATTCTCCAAATGAGGACAAGCCTTTCACTCATCGGTGCCTCATGGACAAAGAGATAAAAACAAAGTCCAAATCTAAGAAACATGACATCTACACCCCCAATGTCTCATGTGAGATAGTGGAGGATGAGTGTGATGAGGGTATGGATAATGATGAGGAATCCTTAATGGCTTTCGCGCTGAAGCTCGTGCTCGTTTTGGCGATCTCCTTAAGCCACTTGCCGAACGCAATAACTTTATTGAGAACGTTGAAAAACTCCTTATAGATTAAAAAGAGAGAGTTGATCTCCTCAAGCACGAACTTAATGAAGACAGTGTCATGAGAGCATCACTTGAGGAAGCCTTGTCGTCTCATCAAATTGACTTTGTTAAAACCAATTATGATTTGCAACTTGCTCTTGAAACAAAGATGCTCTTAATGTTAGAGTTGAAAAGCTTCTATTTGATCACACGAGACTTGTTGAGGAACATGAGTTCCCTGTGACTAGTTCCAAGGTTGTGAAAGGTGACCTCATTGCCCTCACCGAGTCTTATGATCAACTAAAAGCTACAACCATTAAGGCTCTCACTTCCGTACCGCATATAGATTTAAATGATGATGCTTGTACGGCTAACTTTGTTCATGGTTGCATCTCCCTCTAAGAGGAGAATAAGAAGTTGAAGGCCCAAATTGAGAAAGGGCTTGTATCATGCATCCAAGGGGAGAAAAACCTAAACGACCTCTTGAGCAACCAAAAGGAGTGTGTTTCCAAGGAGGGAGTTGGGTTTGATCGGTCCGACTCCTTCCCTCCCCAAAAGGTAGTGTTTGTGCAAGAAGGGAACAAGTAGAAGCATAAGGAAAACTAGGGTGTTGGGAGTGGCAAGTGTCGACGTTCTGGGAATGGGGGTCCCCAGACTTGCCTGCCTGCGGCCTGCTGCGTGGCTCAAATGGGGGCCCAGCGCGGCCCATCTTCATCAACACAAGACTCAAGACCCTCGCGAGGGGCCAAGCATCGCGGGGCGGACGACACGGTGCTTCCTCAGGCGCGGCCTCCTCAGGATGGCTCACGAGGAGGCGGAGAGATCAAGGCAGGGTACCTCGCGAGGTGCCCATGACGCAAGCCATGACGACCAAGGGTGCCAGGCGGGCGCCAGACCGCGCAGTGTCCTCCCCTTTCCTCTTTGGTGCAAAGGGGGCAAGCGCAGGCGAGAGGATCAAGCAAAGGCATCCATTTTGGTGCAACAATACCAAGACCAGTCCAACGGTGGGAAGGAGGTCATCGTGGAGCCCAGAACGGCGTCACCACAGGGCCTTTGGCAGGCGAAGACCAACTTTAGTCAGGATAAGTGTACCAGATGTTCCCCTTCGAATTGGCCAATTGTTGGCGCCCTTCCCGCTCAAATATTTGTGGAGAGGCCCAGGGCCTTTGCCTATAAATAGGACTAGCCACCCCCAGGGTAGAGGCATCTAGAGGCATCGATCTAGAGATCTAGAGATCGAAGAGAGTATTGAAAGCAAGCAGAGAACAAGTAGAGAAAGAGAGAGAAGGGCGGCTGAACTCCCCTAGCAGTTCATCCCACTAGCCAAGAACAGACCCTCGCGAGGCTATTCTCCTTTGTATTGTTCATCATCATCAGCCCAAGAGGCAATCCACCCACCACAAACTAGAGTAGGGTATTACACCACAATGGTGGCCCGAACTAGTATAATGTAACACCCCGGATGTAACTTGCCATATTTGTAATCCAACTCTTGCCATTTTCGGCTATGTGATATGATATACCCTCCGTGGTTGGGTTTTCCCGTCATTTTGCATTTTGTCCTTGTCATGCATTTCGTATCATGTCAGCATGTGCATCGCATTCGCATACGTGTTCGTTTCATGAATCCGAGCATTTTTTCCGTTGTCCGTTTTGCAATCTGGCGCTCCTATGTTCCCCGGCGTCCCCTTTTACCTTTTTCCGTGAGCGGGTATTAAACCTTCTCGGAATGGACCGAGGTTTGTCAAGCGGCCTTGGTATAACACCGGTAGACCGCCTGTCAAGTTTCGGGTCATTCGGAGGTCGTTTGATACTCCAACGGTTAACCGGGTAACCGCGAAGGCCTCGTGTGTGTTGCAGCCCAAAACCCCTCCAAAACAGCCCAATAACCCATCTAAGTCACTCCCATGTCCACCGCCGTTCGATCACGATCGCGTGGCCGAAAACCGCACTCCATTTGGAGCTTCCTAGCTCCCTCTACCTATAAATAAGTGCCTCCCTCTCCAATTTTCGGGCGAAACCCTAGCAAACTCCTCCCCCGCTGCCGTCGGACGCGTTCGCGACGGCCGGACACGTTCGCCCGACACCGCCTGGCCAACCGCAGCTTGCCACGTGGGCAGCCCGCGAGCCCCACTTCGTCGCCGCCGCCAGGGCCCGCGGGGCCCATCGCCGGCCCCCCGGCCCGAACCTCCCCGCCGCCTGCGCCCAGCCGCGCCTCCCCGACGCTCCGCCGCCTCGCCGGAGCCCGCGCGCCGGCCGCCGCTACGCCCCGCGCCTCCCCCGCCTCGCCGGCGCCTCCTTCGGCCGGATCCGGGGCCGGGCCGGCCGAATCCGCCCGGGACCCGCCTCGCCGGCGCCCCCCGCTCCTTCTCCGGCCATCTCCCTCCTCTCCGGCGTCTCTCCGGCGAGATCCGGTCGTGCATCGAAATCCGTGCAGATCCAGGGTTGACCCCGTTTTTCCTCTAAGTCTTTTCTGCAGATTATTTTATTGCTTGTTCATCGCATCATAACTCTGCGTCCATGGCTCTGTTTTGGGAGTATAATAGGTCAAATTGTTCGCCTCGATGAGTACATCATTTCGTCTCATTGCATCATTTTCATTTGAGTTCGTCTTGATGCCCGAAATGCTGTTAGAAGAGGGCTATGTGATGTTAGTTTCAGATCTGTTTCAGAACATGCACTTTTGTCATTTTTGCCATGATTGATGTGTGCACCCTATGAAGTTGAGTCCTACATGTGATTTGTAATATGCCATGCTATATTTACAGAGGTGTATACCATGTATTTTTGTGATCTTTGTGGTGACTAGAACAAGCATGCAAACTAGGGATCATAATGTTGCTGATTTCAGACACTTAGTAATTTCACCAAGTCCTTGCCCGCTGTTATTTTTATGCCATGTGTTCTTGTTGTTTCAGAGAGATCTATGCCTCTTTTGAGCATGATCAGTAAGGGTGTTTTGAACATATGGATTTTCTATATCCATCCATGCCTTTGTTTGTATTTATGGAGTGTCATAGCTTGAGTCAATCGAGCTCTACTTTTGCTATAAAATGTTGCTGGCAGATTATTTACATGTTATTCGATTTGGCCAAGCTTGTTGTAGTTGATCTTTGCATGCTATGATGTTGTTCTTGCCATGTATAGCTTCTATGCCATGTTTTATTTATGAGTGTATGCTTAGTTTATCATGCAATGCTCTATAGTGAGTGAATCGAGCTCACGAACATGCTTAATGGACACGGGTGTTATCTTGTTTTCTGATCCTTTTTGGCTTATGGTCAGTAAGGGACTTTTGTTAAATGATTTGAGTAGATTCATGTCGTGCCATATTTTGCCATGTCCTGTTCTTGTAGAATGTTGTTCCCTTGCTCTAAACATGTCATCCTGATGTTAATTTCTGGCATGTTATTTTCACTAAGTCTGTGAACCTGTTATCTTTTGCACTTTTGCCATGCTTGTTTGAACCTGTTATGGTGTTATTTAGCCGTAGCTCAGTGTTCATCTTTTGTCAAGCATCTTGAGTAGTTCACTGCCATATGCTTTGATGATATGTTTGGGTGTAGTAGCTTAATTTCTTGTTGCTTGCTAAGTAGCATCATGCTGTTTATGGCAGAATCTTGTCATTCTTGTTTTGCTTGCCATTTGCAAACCGTGCATCCGATTCCGGTGATATTTATATCGATTTCAACCGAAATCACCTCACCTATCCAGTGGCATACTTGGTTTGCCAATATTATGCCTTGTTCATCCTTGTCCTTCCGAAGCACGCATATGCATTGCATATCACATCTCGCATATCATGCCATGTTTTGCATCATGTTGCTTGCGCATTGCATCGTGGTTGATAGTTGTTCCTTTGCTTGTGTTCTTGTTTTGGGTAGAGCCGGGAGATGAGTACGTGAACGAGGAACCTGTTGTGAACGCTTACGAGGATCAAGCTTTCGACAACTCTGAGAACCTTGCAGGCAAGATGACCATACCCTCGAAATCACTTCTATCTTTGCTTGCTAGATGCCCGCTCTTTTGCTATGCCTATGCTGCGATACCTACCACTTGCTATATCATGCCACCCATATTGCCATGTCAACCTCTAACCATCCATGTCCTAGCAAACCGTTGCTTGGCTTTGTTACCGCTTTGCTCAGCCCCTCTTATAGCGTTGCTAGTTGCAGGTGAAGATGAAGTTTGTTCCATGTTGGAACATGATTACTTTGGGATATCACAATATCTCTTATTTTAATTAATGCATCTATATACTTGGTAAAGGGTGGAAGGCTCGGCCTTATGCCTGGTGTTTTGTTTCACTCTTGCCACCCTAGTTTCCGTCATACCGGTGTTATGTTCCTTGATTTTGCGTTCCTTACACGGTTGGGTGATTTATGGGACCCCCTTGACAGTTCGCTTTGAATAAGACTCCTCCAGCAAGGCCCAACTTTGGTTTTACCATTTGCCACCTAAGCCTTTTTCCCCCGGGTTTTCGCGAGCCCGAGGGTCATCTTTATTTTAACCCCCCCGGGCCAGTTCTCCTTCGATTGCTGGTCCAAACTAGAGCCACTTGCGGTGCCGCCCTGATGCAACTTGGGGTATCCTCGGTTGCCGTATGTACTGCTCATCTGGATGTGCCCGGAGAACGAGATATGTGCAGCTCCTATCGGGATTTGTCGGCACAATCGGGCGGCTTTGCTGGACTTGTTTTATTATTGTCGAAAAGTCTTGTAGTCCTGGATTCCGAGACTGATCGGGTCTTCCCGGTAGAAGGAATATCCTTTGTTGACCGTGAGAGCTTATAATAGGCTAAGTTGGGACACCCCTACAGGGTATTATCTTTCGAAAGCCGTGCCCGCGGTTATGAGGCAGATGGGAATTTGTTAATGTCCGGTTGTAGAAAAACCCGAAGTTGACCTTAATTAAAACACATCAACTGCGTGTGTAACCGTGATGGTCTCTTCTCGGCGGGGTCCGGGAAGTGAACACGGTGTTGGAGTTATGTTTGACGTAGGTTGTTCTAGGATCACTTCTTGATCACTTCTAGCTTCACGACTGTGCTTTGCTTCTCTTCTCGCTCTCTTTTGCGTTGTTAGCCACCATATATGCTAGTCGCTTGCTGCAGCTCCTCCTCACATCCCTATCCTACCTTTAAGCTTAAATAGCCTTGATCTCGGGGGTGTGAGATTGCTGAGTCCCCGTGACTCACAGATTCTACCAAAACAGTTGCAGGTACCAACGATGCCAGTGCAGATGACGCAACCGAGCTCACGTGGGAGTTCAATGAGGAACGTGGTCGTTACTATGTGTCTTTTCCTGATGATCAGTAGTGGAGCCCAGTTGGGGTGATCCGGGATCTGTGTAGCATTTGGGGTAGTCTTCTTTCATTTTGATTCCATAGTCGTACCTTGAGTGTAATCTGGATGATGAATGTTTATTTATGCATTGTGTGAGGTGGCGACTGTAAGCCAACTATGTATCTCTTTCCCTTATGTATTACATGGGTTGTGTGAAGATTACCTCACTTGCGACATTCCTTTCAATGCGGTTATGCCTCTAAGTCGTGCTTCGACACGTGGGAAATATAGCCGCATCGAGGGCGTTACAAGTTGGTAATCAGAGCCTTCCCCGACCTTAGGAGCCCCACTGATTGATCGTTTTTAGCGACCGAGTTGTGTCTAGAAAAATGTTTTGAGTCATTTAGGAATTATATATCGGAGAGTTTAGGAATTATTTTTACTTCCCAGTCTCCTCATCGCTCTGGTAAGTCATCCTGACGTAGAGTTTTGACTCTTCTCTTCTCAAATTTCACTAAAAAAAATTTAGGATCACGCGGGTATCTTAGAATCGTTCCGATGGTTTTATGATGAAAACATTGTCTTGGTGCCTCCTGTCAGCAGGGGTTTAGTGGAGGTGTTCCGGGGAGTTCAGCTCCGAGGTGTTGTCGTCATAATTTTGTCGTTGCAGTTCTGGAATACCTGAGTTTAGTATGCCGACATCGAAAATCTCTTTTGTACAGTTGTTGGTGAGATAACCCTGATAGCCCAGTACTGAGGCGAGTGCGGGAGTATTGCCATAACTCGTATAACGGATGTTTTTCGAAGGTTGAGGTAGACGATTTTCGAAGGTTTCTTGGTTATGTGTTGAAGGATGGATACAGCTGGATCTAGGTATTGTTAGTTTGGGTGATATATTTTGTGTCCCCTGTATCCCCAACACCTGATTGCATAACCAGAAAGTTTCGGGAGTTTATAAGTGGAAATTCATGTAGCTCTAGTGTTTCTTCCCGCAGATATTTGGTTCGTGATTGGGTAATCCTTACCAAGTATTTGTTCACATCCATACCTTGTTGATTTTATTCCATACCTTTTTCTAAGTGGCTTCTCAACTTATGGAAGTGTGTGTTGGGGAACATAGTAATTTCAAAAAATTTCCTACGCACACGCAAGATCATGGTGATGCATAGCAACGAGAGGGGAGAGTGTTGTCTACGTACCCTCGTAGACCGAAGCGGAAGCGTTAACACAACGTAGAGGAAGTAGTCGTACGTTCTCCTCGCGATCCAACCGATCACAGCACCGTTACTCCGGCACCTCCGAGTTCTTGGCACACGTTCAGCTCGATGACGATCCCCGGGCTCCGATCCAGCAAAGCGTCGAGGAAGAGTTCCGTCAGCACGACGGCGTGGTGACGATCTTGATGTGTTACCGGCGCAGGGCTTCGCCTAAGCACTGTAACGATATGACCGAGGTGGAATTTGGTGGAAGGGGGCACCGCACACGGCTAAGGAATGATCCGTAGATCAACTTGTGTGTCTTTGGGGTGCCCCCTGCCCTCGTATATAAAGGAGCCAAGGGGGAGGGGATGGCCGGCCAAGCTTGGCGCGCCAGGAGAGTCCTACTCCCTCTGGAAGTAGGATTCCCCCCCCCCCCAATCCTAGTTGGACTAGGATTCTCCAAGGGGGAGAGAGAGAGAGAGAGAGGGGGCGCCCACCTCTCCTAGTCCTAATAGGACTAGGGGAAGGGGGGAAGCACGCAGCCCATGAGGGCAGCCCTCTCACCTCTCCTCCAAGGCCCATGTTGGCCCATTATGCTCCCGGGGGGTTCCGGTAACCCTCCCGGTATTCCGCTAAAATCCTGATTTCACCTGGAATGCATCCGATGTCCAAACATAGGCTTCCAATATATCATTCTTTACGTCTCGACCATTTCGAGACTCCTCGTCATGTCCGTGATCACATCCGGGACTCCGAACTCCTTCGGTACATCAAAATGCATAAACTCATAATAACTGTCATCGTAACGTTAAGCGTGCGGACCCTACGGTTCGAGAACAATGTAGACATGACCGAGACACGTCTCCGGTCAATAACCAACAGCGGGACCTGGATGCCCATATTGGCTCCTACATATTCTACGAAGATCTTTATCGGTCAGACCGCATAACAACATACGTTGTTCCCTTTGTCATCGGTATGTTACTTGCCCGAGATTCGATCGTCGGTATCCAATACCTAGTTCAATCTCGTTACCGGCAAGTCTCTTTACTCGTTCCGTAATACATCATCTCGCAACTAACTCATTGGTTGCAATGCTTGCAAGGCTTTATGTGATGTGCATTACCGAGAAGGCCCTGAGATACCTCTCCGACAATCGGAGTGACAAATCCTAATCTCGAAATATGCCAACCCAATATGTACCTTCGGAGACACCTGTAGAGCACCTTTATAATCACCCAGTTACGTTGTGACGTTTGGTAGCACACAAAGTGTTCCTACGGTAAACGGGAGTTGCATAATCTCATAGTTAAAGGAACATGTATAAGTCATGGATAAAAGCAATAGCAACATACTAAACGATCGGGTGCTATGCTAATGGAATGGGTCATGTCAATCAGATCATTCAACTAATGATGTGATCTCGTTAATCAAATAACAACTCTTTGTTCATGGCTAGGAAACATAACCATCTTTGATTAATGAGCTAGTCAAGTAGAGGCATACTAGTGACACTCTGTTTGTCTATGTATTCACACATGTATTATGTTTCCAGTTAATACAATTCTAGCATGAATAATAAACATTTATCATGATATAAGGAAATAAATAATAACTTTATTATTGCCTCTAGGGCATATTTCCTTCAGTCTCCCACTTGCACTAGAGTCAATAATCTAGATTACAAAGTAATGATTCTAACACCCATGGAGTCTTGGTGCTGATCATGTTTTGCTCGTGGAAGAGGCTTAGTCAACGGGTCTGCAACACTCAGATCCGTATGTATCTTGCATATCTCTATGTCTCCCACCTGGACCAAATCCCGGATGGAGTTGAAGCGTCTTTTGATGTGTTTGGTTCTTTTGTGAAATCTGGATTCCTTTGCCAAGGCAATTGCACCAGTATTGTCACAAAAGATTTTCATTGGACCCGATACGCTAGGTACAACACCTAGATCGGATATGAACTCCTTCATCCAGACTCCTTCATTAGCTGCTTCCGAAGCGGCTATGTACTCTGCTTCACATGTAGATCCCGCCACGACGCTTTGTTTAGAACTGCACCAACTGACAGCTCCACCGTTTAATGTAAATACGTATCCGGTTTGCGATTTAGAACCGTCCGGATCAGTGTCAAAGCTTGCATCGACGTAACTGTTTACGACGAGTTCTTTGTCACCTCCATAAATGAGAAACATATCCTTAGTCCTTCTCAAGTACTTAAGGATGTTCTTGACCGCTGTCCAGTGATCCACTCCTGGATTACTTTGGTACCTGCCTGCTAAACTTACAGCAAGGCACACATCAGGTCTGGTACACAGCATTGCATACATGATAGAGCCTATGGCTGAAGCATAGGGAACATTTTTCATTTTCTCTCTATCTTCTGCGGTGGTCGGGCATTGAGTCTTACTCAACTTCACACCTTGTGCCACAGGCAAGAACCCTTTCTTTGCCTGATCCATTTTGAACTTTTTCAAAACTTTGTCAAGGTATGTGCTTTGTGAAAGTCCTATTAAGCGTCTTGATCTATCTCTATAGATCTTAATGCCCAATATGTAAGCAGCTTCACCGAGGTCTTTCATTGAAAAACTCTTATTCAAGTATCCTTTTATGCTATCCAGAAATTCTATATTATTTCCGATCAGTAATATGTCATCCACATATAATATCAGAAATGCTATAGAGCTCCCACTCACTTTCTTGTAAATACAGGCTTCTCCAAAAGTCTGTATAAAACCAAATGCTTTGATCACACTATCAAAGCGTTTATTCCAACTCCGAGAGGCTTGCACCAGTCCATAAATGGATCGCTGGAGCTTGCACACTTTGTTAGCTCCCTTTGGATCGACAAAACCTTCTGGTTGCATCATATACAACTCTTCTTCCAGAAATCCATTCAGGAATGCAGTTTTGACATCCATTTGCCAAATTTCATAATCATAAAATGCGGCAACTGCTAACATGATTCGGACAGACTTAAGCATCGCTACGGGTGAGAAAGTCTCATCGTAGTCAATCCCTTGAACTTGTCAAAAACCTTTTGCAACAAGTCGAGCTTTATAGACAGTAACATTACCATCAGCGTCAGTCTTCTTCTTAAAAATCCATTTATTCTCAATTGCTTGCCGATCATCGGGCAAGTCAACCAAAGTCCACACTTTGTTCTCATACATGGATCCCATCTCAGATTTCATGGCCTCAAGCCACTTTGCGGAATCTGGGCTCACCATCGCTTCTTCATAGCTCGTAGGTTCATCATGGTCTAGTAACATGACTTCCAAAATAGGATTACCATACCACTCTGGTGCGGATCTTACTCTGGTTGATCTACGAAGTTTAGTAGAAACTTGATCTGAAGTTTCATGATCATTATCATTAGCTTCCTCTCTATTTGATGTAGGTGTCACAGAAACAGATTTCTGTGATGTACTACTTCTCAATAAGGGAGTAGATACTGTTATCTCATCAAGTTCTACTTTCCTCCCACTCACTTCTTTCGAGAGAAACTCCTTCTCTAGAAAGTTTCCGACTTTAGCAACAAAAATTTTGCCTTCGGATCTGTGATAGAAGGTATACCCAATAGTCTCCTTTGGGTATCCTATGAAGACACATTTTTCCGATTTGGGTTCGAGCTTATCAGGTTGAAGCTTTTTCACATAAGCATCGCAGCCCCAAACTTTAAGAAACGACAACTTTGGTTTCTTGCCAAACCACAGTTCATAAGGCGTCGTCTCAATGGATTTTGATGGTTCCCTATTTAACGTGAATGCGGCCGTCTCTAAAGCATAACCCCAAAAAGATAGCGGTAAATCGGTAAGAGACATCATAGATCGTACCATATCCAGTAAAGTACGATTACGACGTTCGGACACACCATTACGTTGTGGTGTTCCGGGTGGCGTGAGTTGCGAAACTATTCCGCATTGTTTCAAATGTAGACCAAACTCGTAACTCAAATATTCTCCTCCATGATCAGATCGTAGAAACTTTATTTTCTTGTTACGATGATTTTCTACTTCACTCTGAAATTCTTTGAACTTTTCAAATGTTTCAGACTTGTGTTTCATTAAGTAGATATACCCATATCTGCTTAAATCATCAGTGAAGGTGAGAAAATAACGATATCCGCCACGAGCCTCAACATTCATTGGACCACATACATCAGTATGTATGATTTCCAATAAATCTGTTGCTCTCTCCACAGTACCGGAGAACGGTGTTTTAGTCATCTTGCCCATAAGGCACGGTTCGCAAGTGCCAAGTGATTCATAATCAAGTGACTCCAAAAGTCCATCAGTATGGAGTTTCTTCATGCGTTTTACACCGATATGACCTAAACGGCAGTGCCACAAATAAGTTGCACTATCATTATCAACTCTGCATCTTTTGGCTTCAACATTATGAATATGTGTATTACTACTATCGAGATTAAGTAAGAACAAACCATTCTTTAATGGTGCATGACCATAAAAGATATTACTCATATAAATAGAACAACCATTATTCTCTTATTTAAATGAATAACCGTCTCGCATCAAACAAGATCCAGATATAATGTTCATGCTCAACGCTGGTACTAAATAACAATTATTTAGATCTAATATTAATCCCGAAGGTAGATGTAGAGGTAGCGTGCCGACCGCGATCACATCGACTTTGGAACCATTTCCCACGCGCATCGTCACCTCGTCCTTAGCCAATCTTCGCTTAATCCGTAGCCCCTGTTTTGAGTTGCAAATATTAGCAACAGAACCAGTATCAAATACCCAGGTGCTACTGCGAGAATTAGTAAGGTACACATCAATAACATGTATATCATATATACCTTTGTTAACCTTGCCATCCTTCTTATCCGCCAAATACTTGGGGCAGTTCCGCTTCCAGTGACCAGTCTACTTGCAATAGAAGCACTCAGTTTCAGGCTTAGGTCCAGACTTGGGTTTCTTCTCTTGATTAGCAACTTGCTTGCTGTTCTTTTTGAAGTTCCCCTTTTTCTTCCCTTTGCCCTTTTTCTTGAAACTAGTGGTTTTGTTAACCATCAACACTTGATGCTCCTTTTTGATTTCTACCTCCGCGGCTTTCAGCATCGCGAAGAGCTCGGGCATAGTTTTGGTCATCCCTTGCATATTATAGTTCATCACGAAGCTCTTGTAGCTTGGTGGCAGTGATTGGAGAATTCTGTCAATGACGCAATCATCCGGAAGATTAACTCCCAGTTGAATCAAGTGATTGTTATACCCAGACATTCTGAGTATATGCTCACTGACAGAACCGTTCTCCTCCATTTTACAGCTATAGAATTTATTGGAGACTTCATATCTCTCAATCCGGGCATTTGCTTGAAATATTAACTTCAACTCCTGGAACATCTCATATGCTCCATGGTGTTCAAAACGTCGTTGAAGTCCCGGTTCTAAGCCGTAAAGCATGGCACACTGAACTATAGAGTAGTCATCAGCTTTGCTTTGCCAGACGTTCACAACATCTGGCGTAGCTCTTGCACCAGGCCTGGCACCTAGCGGTGCTTCCAGGACGTAATTCTTCTGTGCAGCAATGAGGATAATCCTCAAGTTACGGACCCAGTCCGTGTAATTGCTACCATCATCTTTCAACTTTGCTTTCTCAAGGAACGCATTAAAATTCAACGGAACAACAGCACGAGCCATCTATCTACACAACATAGACAAGCAAGATACTATCAGGTACTAAGTTCATGATAAATTTAAGTTCAATTAATCATATTACTTAAGAACTCCCACTTAGATAGACATCCCTCTAATCCTCTAAGTGATCACGTGATCCAAATCAACTAAACCATGTCCGATCATCACGTGAGATGGAGTAGTTTCAATGGTGAACATCACTATGTTGATCATATCTACTATATGATTCACGCTCGACCTTTCGGTCTCCGTGTTCCGAGGCCATATCTGTTATATGCTAGGCTCGTCAAGTTAAACCTGAGTATTCCGCGTGTGCAACTGTTTTGCACCCGTTGTATTTGAACGTAGAGCCTATCACACCCGATCATCACATGGTGTCTCAGCACGAAGAACTTTCGCAACGGTGCATACTCAGGGAGAACACTTCTTGATAATTTAGTGAGAGATCATCTTATAATGCTACCGTCAAACAAAGCAAGATAAGATGCATAAAAGATAAACATCACATGCAATCAATATAAGTGATATGATATGGCCATCATCATCTTGTGCTTGTGATCTCCATCTCTGCAGCACCGTCATGATCACCATCGTCACCGGCGCGACACCTTGATCTCCATCGTAGCATCGTTGTCGTCTCGCCAATCTTATGCTTCCACGACTATCACTACCGCTTAGTAATAAAGTAAAGCATTACATCGCGATTGCATTGCATACAATAGAGCGACAACCATATGGCTCCTGCCAGTTGCCGATAACTCGGTTACAAAACATGATCATCTCATACAATAAAATTTAGCATCATGTCTTGACCATATCACATCACAACATGCCCTGCAAAAACAAGTTAGACGTCCTCTACTTTGTTGTTGCAAGTTTTACGTGGCTGCTACGGGCTTAAGCAAGAACTCATCTTACCTACGCATCAAAACCACAACGATAGTTTGTCAAATAGACTCCGTTTTAACCTTCTCAAGGACCGGGCGTAGCCACACTCGGTTCAACTAAAGTTGGAGAGACAGTCTTCCGCAAGCCATCTATGTGCAAAGCACGTCGAGGGAACCGGTCTCGCGTAAGCGTACGCGTAAGGTTGGTCCGGATCGTCTCGTCCAACAATACCGCTGAACCAAAGTATGACATGCTGGTAGGCAGTATGACTTGTATCGTCCACAACTCACATGTGTTCTACTCGTGCAAATAACATCATACCATAAAAACCTAGGCTCGGATGCCACTGTTGGGGAACGTAGTAATTTCAAAAAATTTCCTACGCACACGCAAGATCATGGTGATGCATAGCAACGAGAGGGGAGAGTGTTGTCTACGTACCCTCGTAGACCGAAGCGGAAGCGTTAACACAACGTAGAGGAAGTAGTCGTACGTTCTCCTCGCGACCCAACCGATCACAACACCGTTACTCCGGCACCTCCGAGTTCTTGGCACACGTTCAGCTCGATGACGATCCCCGGGCTCCGATCCAGCAAAGCGTCGAGGAAGAGTTCCGTCAGCACGACGGCGTGGTGACGATCTTGATGTGTTACCGGCGCAGGGCGTCGCCTAAGCACTGTAACGATATGACCGAGGTGGAATTTGGTGGAAGGGGGCACCGCACACGGCTAAGGAATGATCCGTAGATCAACTTGTGTGTCTTTGGGGTGCCCCCTGCCCCCGTATATAAAGGAGACAAGGGGGAGGGGCTGGCCGGCCAAGCTTGGCGCGCCAGGAGAGTCCTACTCCCTCTGGAAGTAGGATTCCCCCCCCCCAATCCTAGTTGGACTAGGATTCTCCAAGGGGGAGAGAGAGAGAGAGGGGGCGCCCACCTCTCCTAGTCCTAATAGGACTAGGGGAAGGGGGGAGGCGCGCAGCACATGAGGGCAGCCCTCTCACCTCTCCTCCAAGGCCCATGTTGGCCCATTATGCTCCCGGGGGGTTCCGGTAACCCTCCCGGTATTCCGGTAAAATCCTGATTTCACCTGGAATGCATCCGATGTCCAAACATAGGCTTCCAATATATCATTCTTTACGTCTCGACCATTTCGAGACTCCTCGTCATGTCCGTGATCACATCCGGGACTCCGAACTCCTTCGGTACATCAAAATGCATAAACTCATAATAACTGTCATCGTAACATTAAGCGTGCGGACCCTACGGTTCGAGAACAATGTAGACATGACCGAGACACGTCTCCGGTCAATAACCAACAGCGGGACCTGGATGCCCATATTGGCTCCTACATATTCTACGAAGATCTTTATCGGTCAGACCGCATAACAACATACGTTGTTCCCTTTGTCATCGGTATGTTACTTGCCCGAGATTCGATCGTCGGTATCCAATACCTAGTTCAATCTCGTTACCGGCAAGTCTCTTTACTCGTTCCGTAATACATCATCTCGCAACTAACTCATTGGTTGCAATGCTTGCAAGGCTTTATGTGATGTGCATTACCGAGAAGGCCCTGAGATACCTCTCCGACAATCGGAGTGACAAATCCTAATCTCGAAATATGCCAACCCAATATGTACCTTCGGAGACACCTGTAGAGCACCTTTATAATCACCCAGTTACGTTGTGACGTTTGGTAGCACACAAAGTGTTCCTACGGTAAACGGGAGTTGCATAATCTCATAGTTAAAGGAACATGTATAAGTCATGGATAAAAGCAATAGCAACCTACTAAACGATCGGGTGCTATGCTAATGGAATGGGTCATGTCAATCAGATCATTCAACTAATGATGTGATCTCG
This sequence comes from Aegilops umbellulata, assembly GCA_032464435.1. Classification (NCBI taxonomy): domain Eukaryota; kingdom Viridiplantae; phylum Streptophyta; class Magnoliopsida; order Poales; family Poaceae; genus Aegilops; species Aegilops umbellulata. The sequence goes on from CP136060.1 coordinate 180,842,276, forward strand.
TTAATCAAATAACAACTCTTTGTTCATGGCTAGGAAACATAACCATCTTTGATTAATGAGCTAGTCAAGTAGAGGCATACTAGTGACACTCTGTTTGTCTATGTATTCACACATGTATTATGTTTCCAGTTAATACAATTCTAGCATGAATAATAAACATTTATCATGATATAAGGAAATAAATAATAACTTTATTATTGCCTCTAGGGCATATTTCCTTCAGTGTGATGATTTACTTTGGAATTCATTCGTTCATTCTCGTTCGAATGTTTATTGTGAAGACTATATGTTGCAATTTTGATCCTTTGATTCAGCTTGAATATATATCTTTTTCAAGATGCTAATGGATGTCACCCTCTTCAGGATGGCTCCGCCAACGCGTCAGAATCCGGAACGCAATGAAGGAAGTCAGGCTAACCCTCCGCCACCACCTCCGCCTCCGGAGGCATGGCAAGCCCTGATGACTGCCACAAATGCCAACGCTCTGATTCTGATTCAGCTCTTGCAAGATCGCAACCAAGGGCAAGGTAATCAGGGAAATCAAGGCCAAGGCAACAATCAGCCGCACTTCACTTCACTCAACCAGTTCCTTGCTAATCAGCCAAAGACCTTCAGCTACTGTGTCGAGGCCACAGACGCCGATGATTGGCTAGTGGATATCAGCAAGCATTTCGAGTGCAGCAATGTCAGACCTGAGGACTTTGTCAAGTTTGCCTCGTTTCAACTCAAGGATCAAGCTGCTGAATGGTTCCAGCAATACAAAGATTCCAGAGGAGGTTGTGTGATTACCTGGGATGATTTCCGCCGTGACTTCAAAGCTCACCACATTCCAGAAAGTGTTGTTGAGAGTAAGCGTGAGGAGTTCCGCAATCTCAGGCAAGGCAACATGTCTGTGTATCAATACAACACTCAGTTCCAGAAGCTCTCTCGTTTTGCGAAGCAAGACATCCCTGATGAGAAGAGCATGATCTACCAATTCAGGCGTGGTCTCAGAGAAGATTTGCAACTAGCTCTCGTGCTTTTTGAGCCGTTAAAGTATGATGAATTCTACAACATGGCACTGAAACAATAAGCTGCTCAGCTCAAGTGTGAGGCTTCTAAGAAGAGAGTCAGAGACGCAGTTCAGTCTTCTTCTTCCTCACTTGTGGCAGCTAAGCAACAGAAGTTCTGGTTGCCTCCTCCTCCTCCGTTCCGTCAGCCTTATCAGCAGAAGAACTCAGGTGGTCGTGGATCTTCCCACCCACCCAACCCTGGCTATCAGAACAAGTCTCAGAATCAAGCTCCAAGGCCAAGTGCTCCTTATCATCGTCCGCTCTCAGAGGTGACTTGTAACAAATGTCAGCAGAAGGGTCACTATGCGAACAAGTGCTTCAACCAAAAGCGCCTTCCGCCTCCTCCTCCTGTGAGATCTTCCAGCAATGCAGTGGTCAAGCATAATCCTAAGCATGCCAAGGTGAACATGATGAATGCAGCTCAAGCGGAGGATTCTTCTGATGTGATAATGGGTAATCTCCTAGTTAATGATATTCCTGCAAAAGTCTTATTTGATACTGGTGCATCGCTTTCTTTCATTTCGAGACCTTTTGTTGCCAAGCATGAGTTTGTGACGGAAAAGATTCCTATTCCGTTGAAGATTGTGTCCCCGGGTAAGCAGATGACTTCTCGAGTGTTGGTTCCGAATGTCGGTATCAAGATGGGTGACTATAGATTTCTGGCTAAACCAATTGTTCTTGGTGACTCTGATATTGATCTTATTCTCGGGATGGACTGGCTTTCTAAGCACAAGGCTCAGCTTGATTGTGCTGCCAGGGAAATTCAATTGACTCACTCTTCTGATGATGTGATCATTTATGCCGCTCGTGATGATACCATTCGGTTGTTTTCTCTCAATGAGAAGGGTGAATTGGATCCCATCTCTCAAATTTTAGTCGTTTGTGAGTACCAAGATGTTTTTCCAGAAGAGCTTCCGGGTATGCCTCCTCACCGGCCAGTTGAGTTCGTTATTGATCTTGAGCCTGGCACGGAACCCGTTTGCAAGCGTCCATACAAGCTTGGACCTAAAGAGCTGAAGGAATTGAAGAAACAGCATGATGAACAAGAGCGTTTGGGTCTAATCAGACCGAGTTCTTCTCCTTGGGGTTGTGGTGTTCTTTTTGTCCAGAAGAAGGATGGCACGGACCGACTTTGCGTCGATTACCGTCCATTGAACAAGAAGACAATCAAGAACAAGTACCCACTTCCCAACATCAATGAGCTATTTGAGCAACTTAAAGGTGCTAAGGTGTTCTCCAGGCTTGACCTTCGTATGGGTTATCATCAGATTCGCATTCGTGAAGAAGATATTCTCAAGACAGCATTCAGAACAAGCTTTGGTTCTTACGAATATACTGTCATGTCTTTCGGCCTTGTCAATGCTCCTCCAACATTCACTCGCTTGATGAATTTCATCTTCAACCCCTACACCAATGAATTTGTCTTGGTCTATCTCGATGATATTTTGGTCTTCTCCAAGAATAAGAAGGATCATGCCATACATTTGCGATTGGTGCTCGACAAGCTCAGAGAGTATCAATTATATGCGAAGTTCTCCAAATGTGAATTTTGGCTTGATGAAGTTCTTTACCTTGGGCATATCATCTCTGCCAAGGGCATTGCTATTAATCCTGAGAAGGTGTCTGCAGTCGTGAATTGGGAACCTCCTCAGAATGTCAAGCAGCTTCGCAGTTTTCTTGGACTTGCAAGCTATTGCCGAAGATTTATTGAGAATTTGTCTAAGATTGCAAAGCCTCTTTCCAACCTCCTCCAGAAGCATGTGAAGTATGTCTGGTCTCCTGAGTGTGACGTTGCTTTCAACACTATCAAAGAGAAACTCGTCACTTCTCCAGTTTTGACTCCTCCTGACGAATCCAAGCCTTATGAAGTTTTCTGTGATGCTTCTCTTCAAGGTCTCGGTGTTGTCTTAATGCAAGAGAAGAAGGTTGTAGCCTATACCTCTCGTCAGTTGAAGCCCAACGAAAAGAACTACCCCACTCACGATCTTGAGTTGGCGGCAGTTGTCCACGCACTAATAACATGGAGACATCTCCTGTTGGGAAGGAAAGTGGACATTTTCACCGATCACAAGAGTCTCAAGTACATCTTCACTCAGCCCAACCTCAACCTCAGGCAAACTTGATGGGTCGAAATGATTCAAGAGTATAATCTGAGTATTGAATATACTCCAGGCAAGGCTAATGTGATTGCAGATGCATTGAGCAGGAAGGCTTATTGCAACAGCTTAATCCTCAAGCCCTTTCAACTGGATCTTTGTGAAGCTTTCCGCAAGTTGAATCTCCAAGTTGTTCCTCAAGGTTTCCTTGCCAACCTCATCGTCTCTCCTACTTTGGAATATCAAATTCGCGAGGCACAACTGATGGATACCATGGTGAAGAAGGTGAAACGTGGTATTGACAAGGGCATTTCCAAATACAAGTGCTATCGCGTTGATGACAGAGATACTCTTTTCTTCGAGGACTGGATCGTGGTTCCAAAGGGTGATCTTCGTAAAGTCATTATGAACGAGGCGCACAATTATCTTCTGTCAATTCATCCTGGAAGTACGAAGATGTACCATGACCTCAAGCAGTCTTATTGGTGGACTCGAATGAAGCGAGAGATTGCTCAATTCGTGAATGAATGTGATGTCTGCAGAAGGGTGAAAGCAGAACACCAACGACCAGCTGGTCTACTCCAACCTCTTGCTATTCCAGAATGGAAGTTTGATCATATCGAAATGGACTTCGTGACTGGTTTTCCTAAGTCCAAGCGTGGAAATGATGCTATCTTCGTCGTCATCGACAAGCTCACTAAAGTGGCTCATTTTCTTCCTATCAAAGAGTCTATCACAGCAGCGCAGCTGGCAGAGCTCTACACCTCCAGAATTGTCTCCTTGCATGGCATTCCACAATTGATTTCTTCAGACCGTGGCAGCATCTTTACCTCCAAGTTTTGGGATTCTTTTCAGAAGGCCATGGGCACCAATATTCGCTTCAGCACAGCTTTCCACCCTCAAACTAGTGGACAAGTCGAGCGTGTCAACCAAATTCTTGAAGATATGCTCAGAGCTTGTGTTATCTCTTTCGGCATGAAGTGGGAGGATTGTCTTCCTTATGCTGAGTTCTCTTACAACAACAGCTTTCAAGCCAGCTCGGGCAAAGCCCCATTCGAGATTCTCTATGGCAGAAAGTGTCGTACTCCTCTCAATTGGTCTGAGACGGGCGAACGCCAACTTCTTGGCAACGATTTGATCTCAGAGGCTGAGGCAATGTGCAAGGTCATTCGTGAGAACCTCAAAGCCGCGCAATCGCGCCAGAAGAGCTATTACGATAGCAAACATCATGATTTGGCATTCAAGATCGGAGACCATGTCTACCTCCGCGTCTCTCCAATGAAAGGAACTCGTCGCTTCGGTATCAAGGGGAAACTTGCCCCTAGATATGTGGGTCCTTTCAAGATCATCGGCAAACGAGGCGATCTCGCCTATCAACTTGAGCTTCCCCCCAACTTTGCAAATGTGCACGATGTCTTCCACATGTCACAGCTTCGCAAGTGCTTCAAGACGCCTGAGCGCACCATCAACTTCGAAGAGATTGATCTTCAAGAAGATTTGTCTTATCATGAGCATCCCATTGCTATTCTCGAAGAAACTGAGCGCAAGACTCGCAACAAGTCAATCAAATTCCTGAAAGTGAAGTGGTCACACCATTCAGACTGGGAAGCCACCTGGGAGCGCGAGGACCACCTCCGTTCCAAGTATCCGGAGTTCTTTCAGTCCTAGATCTCGGGACGAGATCCTCTCGTAGTGGTGGAGTGTTGTAACACCCCGGATGTAACTTGCCATATTTGTAATCCAACTCTTGCCATTTTCGGCTATGTGATATGATATTCCCTCCGTGGTTGGGTTTTCCCACCATTTTGCATTTGTCCTTGTCATGCATTTCGTATCATGTCAGCATGTGCATCGCATTCGCATATGTGTTCGTTTCATGAATCCGAGCATTTTTTCCGTTGTCCGTTTTGCAATCCGGCGCTCCTATGTTCCCCGGCGTCCCCTTTTACCTTTTTCTGTGAGCGGGTATTAAACCTTCTCGGAATGGACCGAGGTTTGTCAAGCGGCCTTGGTATAACACCGGTAGACCGCCTGTCAAGTTTCGGGTCATTCGGAGGTCGTTTGATACTCCAACGGTTAACCGGGTAACCGCGAAGGCCTCGTGTGTGTTGCAGCCCAAAACCCCTCCAAAACAGCCCAATAACCCATCTAAGTCACTTCCATGTCCACCGCCGTTCGATCATGATCGCGTGGCCGAAAACCGCACTCCATTTGGAGCTTCCTAGCTCCCTCTACCTATAAATAAGTGCCTCCCTCTCCAATTTTCGGGCGAAAACCTAGCAAACTCCTCCCCCGCCGCCGCCGGACGCATCCGCGACGGCCGAACACGTCCGCCCGACGCCTCCTGGCCAACCGCAGCTTGCCACGTGGGCAGCCCGCGAGCCCCACTTCGCCGCCGCCGCCAGGGCCCGCGGGGCCCATCGCCGCCCCCCCCCCCGGCCCGAACCTCCTCGCCGCCTGCGCCCAGCCGCGCCTCCCCGACGCTCCGCCGCCTCCGGGTCCAGCGCCGCCTCGCCGGAGCCCGCGCGCCGGCTGCCGCTACGCCCCGCGCCTCCCCCGCCTCGCCGGCGCCTCCTTCGGCCGGATCCGGGGCCGGGCCGGCCGGATCCGCCCGGGACCCGCCTCGCCGGCGCCCCCCGCTCCTTCTCCGGCCGTCTCCCTCCTCTCCGGCGTCTCTCCGGCGAGATCCGGTCGTGCATCGAAATCCGTGCAGATCCAGGGTTGACCCCGTTTTTCCTCCAAGTCTTTTCTGGAGATTATTTTGTTGCTTGTTCATCGCATCATAACTCTGCATCCATGGCTCTGCTTTGGGCGTATGATATGTCAAATTATTCGCCTCAATGAGTACATCATTTCATCTCATTGCATCATTTTCATTTGAGTTCATCTTGATGCCCGAAATGCTGTTAGAAGAGGGCTATGTGATGTTAGTTTCAGATCTGCTTTAGAACATGCACTTTTGTCATTTTTGCCATGATTGATGTGTGCACCCTATGAAGTTGAGTCCTACATGTGATTTGTAATATGCCATGCTATATTTCCATAGGTGTATACCATGTATTTTTGTGATCTTTTTGGTGACTAGAACAAGCATGCAAACTAGGGATCATAATGTTGCTGATTTCAGAGACTTAGTAATTTCACTAAGTCCTTGCCTGCTGTTATTTTTATGCCATGTGTTCTTGTTGTTTCAGAGAGATCTATGCCTCTTTTGAGCATGATCAGTAAGGGTGTTTTGAACATATGGATTTTCTATATCCATCCATGCCTTTTTTTGTATTTATGGAGTGTCATAGCTTGAGTCAATCGAGCTCTACTTTTGCTATAAAATGTTGCTGGCAGATTGTTTACATGTTATTCGATTTTGCCAAGCTTGTTGTAGTTGATCTTTGCATGCTATGATGTTGTTCTTGCCATGTATAGCTTCTATGCCATGTTTTCTTTATGAGTGTATTCTTAGTTTATCATGCAATGCTCCATAGTGAGTGAATCGAGCTCACGAACATGCCTACTTGTCTGTTTTTGACATGCCCAGTTTTCTGCCAAGTCTGAAACCTGTAACGAAACTTGCTTAATGGACATGTGTGTTATCTTGTTTTCTGATCCTTTTTGGCTTATGGTCAGTAAGGGACTTTTATTAACTGCTTTTAGTACATTCACTCCATGCCATAATTTGCCATGTCCTGTTCCTGTAGCATGTTCTTTCCTTGCTCTAAACATGTCATCCTGATGTTAATTTCTGGCATGTTGTTATTTTCACTAAGTCTCTGAACCTGTTATCTTTTGCACTTTTGCCATGCTTGTTTGAACCTATTATGGTGTGATTTAGCTGTAGCTCAGTGTTCATCTTTTGTCAAGCATCTTGAGTAGTCCACTTTCATATGCTTTGTTGATATGTTTCGGTGCAGTAGCTTAATTTCCTTGTTGCTTGCTAAGTAGCATCATGCTGTTAATGGCAGAATCTTGTCATTCTTGTTTTGCTTGCCATTTGCAAACCGTGCATCCGATTCCGGTGATCTTTATATCGATTTCAACCGAAATCACCTCACCTATCCAGTGGCATACTTGGTTTGCCAAGATTATGTGTTGTTCATCCTTGTCCTTCCGGAGCACGCATATGCATTGCATATCACATCTCGCATATCATGCCATGTTTTGCATCATGTTGCTTGCACATTGCATCGTGGTTAATAGTTGTTCCTTTGCTTGTGTTCTTGTTTTGGGTAGAGCCGGGAGACAAGTACGTGAACGAGGAACCTGTTGAGAACGCTTACGAGGATCAAGCTTTCGACAACTCTGAGAACCTTGCAGGCAAGATGACCATACCCTCGAAATCACTTCTATCTTTGCTTGCTAGATGCCCGCTCTTTTGCTATGCCTATGCTGCGATACCTACCACTCGCTATATCATGCCACCCATATTGCCATGTCAACCTCTAACCATCCATGTCCTAGCAAACCGTTGCTTGGCTTTGTTACCGCTTTGCTCAGCCCCTCTTATAGCGTTGCTAGTTGCAGGTGAAGATGAAGTTTGTTCCATGTTGGAACATGATTACTTTGGGATATCACAATATCTCTTATTTTAATTAATGCATCTATATACTTGGTAAAGGGTGGAAGGCTCGGCCTTATGCCTGGTGTTTTGTTCCACTCTTGCCACCCTAGTTTCCGTCATACCGGTGTTATGTTCCTTGATTTTGCGTTCCTTACACGGTTGGGTGATTTATGGGACCCCCTTAACAGTTCGCTTTGAATAAGACTCCTCCAGCAAGGCCCAACTTTGGTTTTACCATTTGCCACCTAAGCCTTTTTCCCCCGGGTTTCGCGAGCCCGAGGGTCATCTTTATTTTAACCCCCCCGGGCCAGTTCTCCTTCGATTGCTGGTCCAAACTAGAGCCACTTGCGGTGCCGCCCTGAGGCAACTTGGGGTATCCTCGGTTGCCGTATGTACTGCTCATCTGGATGTGCCCTGAGAACGAGATACGTGCAGCTCCTATCGGGATTTGTCGGCACAATCGGGCGGCTTTGCTGGACTTGTTTTATTACTGTTGAAAAGTCATGTAGTCCGGGATTCCGAGACTGATCAGGTCTTCCCGGTAGAAGGAATATCCTTCATTGACCGTGAGAGCTTATAATGGGCTAAGTTGGGACACACCTGCAGGGTATTATCTTTCGAAAGCCGTGCCCGCGGTTATGAGGCAGATGGGAATTTGTTAATGTCCGGTTGTAGAAAAACCCGAAGTTGACCTTAATTAAAACACATCAACTGCGTGTGTAACCGTGATGGTCTCTTCTCAGCGGGGTCCGGGAAGTGAACACGGTGTTGGAGTTATGTTTGACATAGGTTGTTCTAGGATCACTTCTTGATCACTTCTAGCTTCACGACCGTGGTTTGCTTCTCTTCTCGCTCTCTTTTGCGTTGTTAGCCACCATATATGCTAGTCGCTTGCTGCAGCTCCTCCTCACATCCCTATCCTACCTTTAAGCTTAAATAGTATTGATCTCGTGGGTGTGAGATTGCTGAGTCCCCGTGACTCATAGATTCTACCAAAACAGTTGCAGGTACCAACGATGCCAGTGCAGATGACGCAACCGAGCTCACGTGGGAGTTCGACGAGGAACATGGTCGTTACTATGTGTCTTTTCCTGATGATCAGTAGTGGAGCCCAGTTGGGGTGATCCGGGATCTGTGTAGCATTTGGGGTAGTCTTCTTTCATTTTGATTCCGTAGTCGGACCTTGAGTGTAATATGGATGATGAATGTTTATTTATGCATTGTGTGAAGTGGCGACTGTAAGCCAACTATGTATCTCCTTCCCTTATGTATTACATGGGTTGTGTGAAGATTACCTCACTTGCGACATTGCTTTCAATGCGGTTATGCCTCTAAGTCGTGCTTCGACACGTGGGAGATATAGCTGCATCGAGGGCGTTACATATAAACCCTGTGTCTCTTGTGTTGTTCTTTCTGTAGTTTAGATCCTTGCGAGACGGAGAGGTAGAGGGCATCATCTCCACGCGCACCCCAGAGTTTGAACCTTAAGGGTCTGCCGGAACCCGTAATCCGACATTTGGCGCACCAGGTCGGGGTGCGCCGGAATCTGCCTTCCTACCGCTCCGCCTCTCGTTGCATCGTCGTCACCATGTCCGGGGACCAGGTAGGCGACCAAGATCCATGGGCGGCGTGGCCCGCCAGCGCAGGGCCGCCTGCCTCGGGCGACCCCGCGCCCCAGGCAGCCCGTGGTCCGCAGGGCACTGCGGGCCGCGGGCGACGCGAACAGGCTTCCGCAACCCTCACACCGCGGCAAGCGCGGTCGGCGGCGAGAGCCTCTAACCAGGCTGCAACCACAACACAGTACACCCGCCGGGAGCAAGCGAATTCGAGGGTCGCACTCATGGTGGCCCGGGAGCTGCTACAGTGTAGGCTGCTGGAAGGCGGCCGCGACGTGCTGCTGGAGCGGGTCGCCGAACTCCTGGGCTTTGCCTCTTCGGGGGCTCACCCCTTCTGCATCCAGCTTCCGCCTCAAGCCCAGGGCGGCGCACGAGGAGGCCCCGCACACCCCCGCGGGTCTCAAGGCTACCCCAACACCGGCGAATCCGCCGGCGCTGGACTGGCGGTGGCGCTACCCCCGCCCCCGGCGCGTGAAGGAGAGGGGCTTGGTGCGGCCCACAACACCGGCGGGCCTCCGCGCTACCATACCGCGGTGGGCACGCCAAGCAGCGCCGCATGGCGCATGGAGCACTACAGCACAGCCTTCGGGATGGCGGCGCCAGAAGAATACGTGCCCCACATGGTGGACCAAGGGCATGCTCACGAGGGCGAGCAAGGCTCACTCCTCAGCCCCAGCTGGGGAGACGAGACGCCAGAGGCCGAGCCCTTCCAGGAGCCCCGGGACGGCTCCGCCGGCCACGCTGGAGGCGATGACTATCGGGTACCACTAATTCCTCAGGAGCAGGTATACGCTAATCATGGGTCGCAGGAGGTGCAGGTTGCCGCAGCGAGCATCTGCCCCGCTCCCACAGTCTCTTACCCCTCGGGAGGGGGGCACAGGGGGCTGCAGGAGAGGGGCAAGGACCCCACTTCACCACCGCGGCGTTCGGAGCAAGGCGTTCTCAGGAGGTAGGCCCTCCGTTGGGGAGGCGCCTGAGGGCCTGCCCCTGGCGGAGGACCCGTGGTCGTCGGGGGAACCGCTGGCGACCGCTCTACCCTGTCGGCGGCGTCCTGGTTTCCGGTCGCCGTCGGTGGCACTAGAGTGTGGCGCAAGGCGGGGCCCTCGTCTGGCGATATGAAGCAAGGCCGGTACCTGTGAGGAAGGCCCAGCGCCTGTGAAGCTCGCCGCCCCGTGACACTCTCATGTAATAATGAGTGGGGCTGTACACGCCCCGGAGTCTCAGGGGTGCCGGCCTCAGGCCCTGGGGCTCCCTCCCACGCCTAGTGGACAGCACTTAGCTCCGCGCTAGTGAGAAGACGTCCAGGACTAGATAGGGTGCCGGACGCGGCCTTTTTGTTTGCTTTCATTGCCTTTTCCCTTTGGCTGTAACTTTTCCCCCGCTGGATTTAAGTTGAATTCGAATTTGAGCTTTGCGTGTGTTCGGGGAAGGGGTGCTTGGTCTCGTTCGAACCATTTCTCGCGTTCTGGTCACCGCCTCACCACAGCTGCCTCCCCTCGCGAGCCTCTCGCGAGACGGGCCAGGCCTAGCTCAAGCGCAGCTCAGACTGCCGTTGTTGCTTCCTCACGAGATTGCCTTTTGGTGACTGCAGAGGTTATCTTTTCCTAAGAAGGCCCAGAGCTTGTGAAGAAGGCGAATACCTGTGAAGCCGTTGCGCTCGGGAGAAGGCCCAGAGCCTGTGAAGAAGGCGAACGCCTGTGAAGCCGTTGCGCTCAGGAGAAGGCCCAGAGCCTGTGAAGAAGGCGAACGCCTGTGAAGCTATCGCGTTTATGGAAAGGCCCGGAGCCTGTGAAGAAGGCGAATGCCTGTGAAGCTATCGCGTTTATAAAAAGGCCCGGAGCCTGTGAAGAAGGCGAATGCCTGTGAAGCTATCGCGTTTATAAGAAGGCCCAGAGCCTGTGAAGAAGGCGAACGCCTGTGAAGCTATCGCGTTTATGGAAAGGCCCGGAGCCTGTGAAGAAGGCGAATGCCTGTGAAGCTATCGCGTTTATAAAAAGGCCCGGAGCCTGTGAAGAAAGCGAATGCCTGTGAAGTTATCGCGTTTATAAAAAGGCCCGGAGCCTGTGAAGAAGGCGAATGCCTGTGAAGCTATCGCGTTTATAAAAAGGCCCGGAGCCTGTGAAGAAGGCGAATGCCTGTGAAGCTATCGAGTTTATAAAAAGGCCCGGAGCCTGTGAAGAGGGCCAGCGCCTGTGAAGCCCCTCGCTGACAGCACTTGCGCGTCCTATGATTTCAACCAGAGAACGCTCAGGACACCACGAGCTGCCTCGAGGCCTGCACAAAACAAAGGTAAACCAACCAGCCGCCGGGTGTGGATGCTCGCACAATATAATAAGTTGCTAATGCGATCTACACGAGTTTTTACATGAGGGGCTTCCCCTCCCAAAATGCTCTCACGACCATCAGGCCAAACACCTGAGTTCTATCCATGCAGGGCAAAAGACAGGAGCAACACGCAGTCAGTCAGACAAATCCCCCAAGGCGTCCTCAGGAGCACCTCCCGAGCCGCCGCTGGTGTCGCTGGACTCGCCACCGCTGCATGCATCGTCGTCAGCGGCGCCGGGACCATCCACCAGACCGCCCTCGTCGGCAGCCACGATCACGTCGTCGTCATCCGAAGTAAAGGCCCGGACGAGAGCATCCACGTTGTTTTCTACCCAGTTCGCCAGATCGCCTCGGACGGCCTGGGGGACTGGGGCAATGGCGGCATCGAAGTCGAACTGGGGATCCATGTTCTGAAGATGGCTGCAGACACGAGAAAAGGTGCACCCGAGCAGGGCGCGGCTCCTCTCCTCCACCAACCTGTTAGCCCTGGCCGACCGTGCCTCCAGCTGCGTCACCACAGCAGTGAAGAACTGAAGGTTGCCGGCATAGTTGAGTGTGTGCGGCTCACCCACAGTTGCCTCGCAGATGTTGCCCAAGGTTGTGTTAGCCCTATCCCTGAGCGTAGTAAGCATGGGGCCATGCACGTGCTCCAGGACTTGCTGCTGGCGTATCTCATCGGCATTCCGACGCTCAACGGCCTCAGCCTCTTCCACCCACTGGCGAAGACGGCTCACCTCGGTCTGGAGAGCAGCCGATTCCTTTTGCGCTGCCTCGAGGGTGGCCCGGGAAGCGTTGGCTTGCCGCGTCGCCTCGTCCCGTTGGACCCTCAGGGTTGTGGTTCTCCCCTCAGCCTCAACCCGGATCAACTCCAGCTTCCTCTCGACCTCGCGCTCGAGGCCTTGGTGCGCTGTCGCCACCCGGCGACCAACCTCCTCCAGGACGCGCGCCTCCCGAGCAGCGACTTCATCTTCCGCCTGCGTCACCAGGCGCACCCTCGTCTCCAGCCGCTCGTACTCACGGGTACGTTCGGCGGCCTCCAGCGTCAGCGCCTCTTCACGTCTCTGGAGCCCGGCTGGGTCGCCAGAGGCCACCCTCATCGACACAAGGGCCGCCTCACGCAGTTCAACTTGCTCCTCCAGCAAGTGGCATCGGGCCAGGAGCTCCCGAGCCCGCTCCTCCGCCGCCTCTCACTGTCGATCGGCTCTCAGGGGCTCTTCAGCGGCCTGGGATTGGGCCACCCGGGAGGCCTCCAGCGACGCCTTCGCTTCTTCGTCTTCAAGGTCGCGCTGGCGGCGCGCGAGGGCGACGGCGGCCTCTAGCTCGCGCCTCTCCGCGGCCAGGCGCAGGCCCTCGGCCTCCAGGCGCGCGTATTCATCAGCGAGCTCTTCCCCAAGCAGATCCACTGCGCCGCTCGCCCTTCGAAGGAATTCGCGGCAGCGAGCGCAGCGCTCCCGAGCACGCTCGAGCACGTCTCCCACACCATCGTCTGCCCCAGGCAAGCGCCTGGAGGCACGAATCATCGCTCCCCCTCCGGGTAGGGGGCTGGGGGCTGACGCCCCCACGACGGCCGGGCGCGCCACGCCAGAAGCTCGGCCTGGGGCCGGCACATGTCCAGACAAAGGGCGCGGGGGCACCTCAGCTAGTCACAGCCCGCGACCAGATGAGAAGCCCACGGCAGGCTGGCCACGCCAAGAGAGTGCCCACGAAGGAAGATCGCAGGAAGAGAAGGGCTGCGGGGCACCTCAGAACGGTCCGCCCCTTCGTTCGTCCTCACCACAAGAGCCGTGCTGCTCGGGACGTCTTGGGGCGACAGGGGAGGTGGAGCCAAAGGAGGCAGCACCTCGGCGGCCTCCATGGCCTCGGCAGGAAGGGGCCTGTAGAGCAAGGATCAGTAGATGCAGCAAGGGGATCAGGAGCCGGGAAAGGAGAAGGCTTACTCGTCGGTGGCGAAGTACTTCCGGCGCTTCAGCAGGCGACAAGGGGAGTCGTCACCTAGGGCCTCCCTTTTCCTCCGAAGGGCCTCAAAGTCCACACGAAAGCGGCCCAGGAGAAGGGCGCAAGGATCAACCCACGACGAAGGCGAAGCAGCAGCGCTATCCGCGTCAGGGGCGCCTACCTGGCGCGTGCTGCCGGTCACCTCGGCAGAAGACGTGGCCGGGGCCTCCGGAGCCATGGCCCCAAGCGCTGGAAGCGGCTGCGCCACACCAACGGCCTCGGCAGCACGGGCCTCGGGAGCTTTCTCAGCCCCCGCTATCTCCTGCCTCCCTGCTCCACCACTCGAGGAGGATTCGTCTAAGCCGACCAGAAGGGTGGTCACCACCACAGGGTTCTCGCGAGGCCCTTGGAAGCCGGCAGGGCGTAGCCCCCACTCGTCGAAGGAGGGCAACTTCCTCACAAAATCATCCCTGTTCTAGCAAAGGTACAACAGAGCTCCTCCCCGCTGGATGCTGCCCGGGTTGGGGTCGCCGGTCAGGACCAAGAGCACTGTCCTTAGCACTCCAGGTGTCAGGTCTTCCTCCTGAAGCCTCATGTGATCACCATGTCCGCTGAAGGCCCACATTCGGGGAGAATGGCGCTGGAGAGGGGCGATGCGGCGCAACAGAAACTCCTTCACCACCTTGGGCGCCGTCACGCCGAGCGTTTTCAAGAACGTGAAGCGGTGCCAGACGAAGGCGAGCCGGAGGCTCTCGAGCGTCTCCTGGCCCCAGCCAGAGTTGGGTACAGCAGGCGAAGTTGGCTTCACCAGCAGGGGGGCTGGGCACCCCGACATCAACGTACAACCACCGCTCACGAAACCCAGCTGAAGGTGGGGGAGCTTGAAGTCAATGCCAGAAGCTGCAGTCTCAGGCGCAGCGACGAAGCTCACGCATGCCGAGCATTGAGCGGGGTCGGCAAGACGCAGAGAGAAGAAGTGGCGCAGCAAGGCAACGGAAGGAGGGATGCCCATCAGCGCCTCGCAAACAAAAGCAAAGACCAAAAGGAGGGCGATGGATTCAGGGCCCAGATGCATCATGTGGATCTGGTAATGGGTGAGGACGGCGTTGAAGGAATCAGAGAAGGGGGGAACCAGACCCGCCCACAAGGCATCAGCAAATTAATGAACCTCGGTGATTATCCTGTCGGTGGGGAAGTGAGACGTAGGCCAGGCCGTCATCCTCTCGCACTCGTTGAAGACGGTGGCCAGAGCCGAGCTGAGCTTATCCAGGCACTCCAGATTAAGTATGATTGACTGGCCGACGGCGGGGGCGGCCGACGGCGGCGGATGAGATGGGAGCACAGGCTTCTTCCCTTTCTCTTTCTTCGTCGGAGCCATGGCTGAGGACGGGAGAGAGGAGATGTGAGATGGGATTAGAGGCAAGAGTTAGAGTACGAAGGAAGGAAGAACAAGGGACAGTCGAGCAACAGGAAGAGGGGCGGCTGTGTACAACTGTGGGGCAACCTAGCACGGGCAAAATAAAGGAGCGTGCGCAAACAGTACCGCCCACGTCCAATCAACCGCCATGCGGCGCCCAAGGCCGCAGGCTGTTAGGGCCCGCGACGCTTCGCCCTTGCCCTTTCGCCTTTCAACACGGCCAAGTCCATGCGCGCCTTGGGCCCGGGGGCTACTGTCGGCGTTCTGGGAACGGGGGTCCCCAGACTTGCCTGCCTGCAGCCTGAAGCGTGGTTCAAATGGGGGCCCAGCGCGGCCCATCTTCATCAACACAAGACTCAAGACCCTCGCGAGGGGCCAAGCCTCGCGGGGCGGATGACACGGTGCTTCCTTAGGCGCGGCCTCCTCAGGATGGCTCACGACGAGGCGGGGAGATCAAGGTAGGGTACCTCGCGAGGTGCCCATGACGCAAGCCATGATGACCAAGGGTGCTAGGCGGGCGCCAGACCGCGCAGTGTCCTTCCCTTTCCTCTTTGGTGCAAAGGGGGCAAGCGCAGGCGAGAGGATCAAGCAAAGGCATCCATTTCGGTGCAACAAGACCAAGACCAGTCCAACGGTGGGAAGGAGGTCATCGTGGAGCCCAGAACGGCGTCACCACAGGGCCTTTGGCAGGCGAAGACCAACTTTAGTCAGGATAAGTGTACCATATGTTCCCCTTTGAATTGGCCAATTGTTGGCGCCCTTCTCGCTCAAATATTTGGGGAGAGGCCCAGGGCCTTTGCCTATAAATAGGACTAGCCACCCCCAGGGTAGAGGCATCTAGAGGCATCGATCTAGAGATCTAGAGATCGAAGAGAGTATTGAAAGCAAGCAGAGAACAAGTAGAGAAAGAGAGAGAAGGGCAGCTGAACTCCCCTAGCAGTTCATCCCCCTAGCCAAGAACAGACCCTCGCGAGGCTATTCTCCTTTGTATTGTTCATCATCATCATCCCAAGAGGCAATCCACCCACCACAAACTAGAGTAGGGTATTACACCACAATGGTGGCCCGAACTAGTATAAACCCTATGTCTCTTGTGATGTTCTTTCTGTAGTTTAGATCCTTGCGAGACGGAGAGGTAGAGGGCATAATCTCCGCGCGCACCCCAGAGTTCGAACCTTAAGGGTCTGCCGGAACCCGTAATCCGACAGCAAGGTCATTAGGGACAAGGCCATTCCCAAGAATTTTGCCAGCAAGAACAATCCATATTATGTCCTCATGAGAGGAGATAATGGCTATACCTTTGCAAAATTTGTTGGCACAAACTATGATGATTATGCTTGGACTATTTGGGTCCCCAAAACCTTTGTTTCTAACTCTCCAGGACCCATTGAAAAATGGGTACATACAACCAAAGCTTGATTCTTGTAGGACCATGTCTCCAGTGGAAAATGATGGGTGATCGATAGTGGATGCACCAATCATATGACCGGAGAAAGGGAGGTGCTTGTGGAGTTCGTTGATTCACTCAAGACCTCTTCGAACATCTCTTTTGGTGACAATAGCAAGGGCAAGGTATTGGGTTTGGGCAAGGTGGTAGTCTCTAATGATTCATCATTTTCAAATGTCATGCTTGTCCAGTCCCTTCACTACAATTTACTTTCAACTATTCAATTGGCTCGTGCAGGTTATGATTCACATTTTGGTGAATTCCATGTGACCATCTTTAAGATAAGCAATCTCATAGTGGTCCATGTTGGGCATGTTGAAGACAACCTTTACGTGGTTGATTTCACAAAAGAGAAAATCATCTTGCAACATGCCTAATGGCCAAGGCCGACGTGAGGTGGCTATGGCACTATATGCTAGCCTACGTGGGTATGAGAAATTTACAAGCTCTCTTAAAGGGGGAGCACATCCTTGGACTAAACAATGTGTCTTTTGCCAAAGACGTCCTTGTAGTGCTTGCATTGCCGGAAAGCTTCATGAAAAAGCTTATAAAGTGAAGACTATCATCACCACCTTGAGGCCCCTTGAGCTTATCCATTTGGATCTTTTTGGGCCTCCAACATATGATGGTTTGGGAGGGAGGAGGTATTGCCTTTTCATTGTTGATGACTTCACAAGATATACTTGGGTGTTCTTTCTAAATACCAAAGATTAAACTCAAGAAACCTTCATCAACTTTGAAAGAAGCTCAACGTCAACATAATTGTGAGATCAAGGCAATTCGAAGTGACAATGGCACTAAGTTCAAGAACTATACAATGGATGAATTCTTGAGTAAAGAGGGGATAAAGCACCAATATGTCGTACCATATACTCCCCAACAAAATGGTATGGCGGAGAGGAAGAATCAAACTCTTATTGAGATGGCGAGGACCATGCTTGATGAGTACAGGTCTCCATACAAGATTTGGGCTAAAGCCATCAACATTATATGACATACTTCAAACCGGCTTTATCTCCGCAAGCTCAAGAACAAGACCCCTTATGAGCTCCTAATCGGGAGAAAGCCTAACATCAAGTACTTTCGGGTATTCGGTTGTAAGTGTGTCATTTCAAACAAGAAATACCGGTTAGCTAAGTTTGAGTCTAGAACTATGAGGGAATATTTGTTGGATATGCATCAAAATTTCATGCTTACCGAGTTCTCAAAAAATCCACCGGGTGCACTGAGGAAAACGTAAATGTGGAGTTTGATGAAGATAACGGCTCCCATGTGGAGAAAATTGTTCCTAGTGTTGCAGGTGATGAGGCTCCTTCACAAGCTATAAGGACAATGTGGATAGGCCACATTCTTCCACAAGAAACACCCCAAGTCCAAGTAGAAGAAGGAGTAAGAACCCCTCTTGTGGAGTCTCCACAAGGGAAGTCATCACCGACACCGCTTGTACAAGATGCTACGGGAGATCATGAACCTATCCAAGAACAAGATCAAGTCCCTCATATTCCCGAGCAAGATCAAGAGCAAGATCTTTCAAATGATGAAGAACCAATTATTGAGGCTCAAGATCAAGATCAAGATCAACCCCAACCACAAGTGTCTTCATCTTCATCACTTCCCAATGAGAAAGAACATGTGGTTGCGAAGAGAAGGGTGTCTCCGAGGCTTAAACAATCTCAAGGGAAAGCTTCTTCATCAAGTCCAAAACCAAGTGAAGAAGAGCTTGACATGAAAGAGCAAAAAGTGGCCGCCAAGCTAAAGCATCTTCAACATCTCACCGAGAACATCTATGGAAGTATCAAAAAGGGGGGTAACTACTCATAGACGTTTGGCAAACTTTTGTGAGCATCACTCATTTGTCTCTTGTGTTGATCCCCTTATGGGGGAAGATGCACTTGACGATCCGTATTGGATAAATGCCATGCATGAAGAACTCAACAACTTCACCCGCAACAAAGTGTGGACCCTTGTGGAAAGACCCAAGGAATATAATAATGTCATTGGAACAAAGTGGATTTTCAAGAACAAACAAGATGAACATGGGCAAGTAATAAGGAACAAGGCAAGGTTAGTGGCACAAGGTTTCACCCAAGTTGAAGGTTTATACTTTGGTGAAACTTTTTCCCTCGTTGCCCGTCTCGAATCCATTTGCATCTTGCTTGCTTATGCCTCTCATCATGATTTCAAATTATATCAAATGGATGTGAAGAGTGCATTTCTTAATGGTCCTCCTAAGGAGTTGGTGTATGTCAAGCAACCTCCTGGTTTCGAAGACCCCGATCACCCCTCTCACGTTTATGAACTCCATAAGGCACTCTATGGACTCAAACAAGCACCTCGTGCTTGGTATGATCACCTTACGGCATTCCTAAGTGAGAAAGGGTTCCAGATTGGGGTACTAGATTCCACTCTCTTCACGAAGAGGGTAAAAGGAGAGTTGTTTGTCTGCTAAATATATGTTGATAATATTATCTTTGGGTCCACTAACCATGCTATTAACGTTGAGTTTGAGAATCTTATGACTAAGGAATTTGCTATGAGCATGATGGTAGAGTTGAAGTTCTTCCTCGGTTTTCAAGTGAAGCAATTGAGAGGACGAACCTTCATCAATCAATCTTGTTATATTCAAGACATGATCAAGAGGTTAAAAATGCAAGATGTCAAGCCAATGAAGACACCCATGCCCACAAATGGTCAACTTCATCTTGATCCCAATGGTAAAGAAGTGGATCAGAAGGTATATCGCTCTATGATCGGTTCATTGCTTTACCTTTGTGCATCTAGGCCAGATATTATGTTGTGTGTGTATGTGTGCAAGATTTCAATCCGCTCCTAAGGAGAGCCACTATTCGGCATTGAAAAGGACCCTTCAATATTTGGTTCATACCCCAAACTTAGGCCTTTGGTATCCCAAAGGATAATCATCTGAGTTAATGGGATAATCGGATTCTCATATACGTGAAAAAGATTACGTGCGTGTTTTGTGTGTGGACAGAATTAGTGATGGCCAGAATGTTGGTAATTACAAGAAAGTTTGCCTCATACGAAATATTACCAACGAGCCCTGGTCTCTTATACAAATAACTATATTACATCCGGTCAAAATGTTGATAATATTTGAGGAAATTACCCCAAACTAAGCTATGAGGTTTGTACAAATATTATCAAGATGGTCTTGTACAAATAATGGAGTTTGAGGAAAGCACACATAATGTTGTACAAATATTATGGAAGTTAGGTACGTTCACTAATTCAACTACGAGAAAGCTTTGTGTGTGGACAAAGCATTAATGTGTTCTCTTTATAGTAAATTAACTACCTATATTAGTACGTGTTGTCGTTTTATTTTGTCTGGCAAATTACCTTTCAAAAAACTTACGTATATTGGGTGCTGGGATCTAGATGGTGGAGGTACTAGAGAACGACGATGACCATACCAAAGAAAACTCATGTTACAAGCTAGCCCTTATTTTTCCTTCCAACATTAGAATTCATATTAATTTTGTTGTTGTTGCATCATTCGCTATACTTTGACCGTTTTCGGGTAAATGTTTCTCCTTGATCAAAATCGATTTGTTATGATGTCAGTGAACCAGATAAAATACGTATTCTGGAAAAAGTAAATTAAACTCAATTGTTAATTATTAATCTTTTTAGCTTTGATGAAGTTTTCTATTATACAATTAAATCAGAAATATGGAAAAAAAGATGAAATAGCCTATACACTCTAAAGGAAAAGGTAAAATTAATTTTTCGACTACTAATTTGAATTTCCTGATAGTGATAAATTAGAGAGTAGAGAAAATATTGAAAAACAATGCTCAGGTATGTACAAAATCCATATCAAAGGACAAGTATTGCTGAAAAGATTTATGAAGATGATTCTGTGCAGATGTCAATATTACTACATCAATTTTAGACTACATAAATAATCCTTAAATAACTTTTTCATGCTTAAATTCTTTCAGTGGCGACTATATCAGGGATCACGCTATGCAGGGATATTTTAGCAAATATGGTGAATGAAGAACTTTGCACAAGCAAACGATAGTGGTTGTCACTTCAAATTTCGTCGGAAATTCAATGGTCAGAACTTTAATTTTTTTGTGTAAACCTAAATCCAAATTTACTAAGCATTTATTACCAGGGCTATCAATACCAAATATGGGCACTCTATACTTTCTGATATGTGTGGCTTAATTTATAATACAACCCAATAATCAGGGCATCCGTGTATCATTATAATTTGTATAGACCTTCTTTACTGCTCAATTATTGAAACACGGTGTCTTTGAGAAATATTAAACTATAGCTACTCAAAAATACACTAATTAGTACTCCCTCCGTCCGGAAAAACTTGCCGCGGAAATAGATATAAATGGATGCATCTAAAACTAAAATACGTCTAGATACATCCATTTCTCCGACAAGTATTTCCGGACGGAGGGAGTAGTACTTAAATTTGCCGAGTATGAATGGGGGCAAGGGACCTAACACTGTCGATGCCAAACAGAAGCACAGAAAAAGTGAAGGGGACAGAAGAAAATTAACATTTTTCACTAACATACAGTGTTTTAATTATTATATTGGTACAATCGTACACACAAATAAAAAGGTTAAGCAAAAAAATATGACATATAGACATGAAAAGGGAAAAAGGAGACCTGTAGGTCGAAGCATGTTGCCGCTGTGGAGGAAGACAATGACTTGTCGGGCTTCCTCGAGTGGGAACAGCGACGAAGTCTGGCTTGCACGATTGAGGAAGACAACGGCCCCAATATCCTCATACGAAAGCTGAATCCATGCTGGCTATGCGAATCGAGATCCACGACCAAGGATCCCCTACATAGATGCTGACAGCGATGACACTGTGCAAATCAACGATCTCGCATCCTCCCTTGGAGCTGCTACTCGAGCCCTACTATACATCCATCGCCGCTTACAAACCGAGGACACAAAGGAGGCGTACGAGCCAAACCAGCCGTCAAAGATGCTCACCATGTTGCCGCAATAGCGAGTCGAGCTGCGGGGATGCCTGCAGCTGAGGACTAGCAAGCTGAAGGCACAAATCAACAGAGCAAACTGGTGGGAGATTAAGAATTACCAGCGGTACCAGCCGGACCTAATTTAGTGCCAATAATTTTGGAGTGAATGGAGACAACAAGGAAAGGAGAAAGGGGATCGGGGCATCAGGCAAGAGCTACGTGTGAAGGTGTGAGTGACAACGAAAAAAAACTATTTTTTGTAAGTGTAGAGTGAGAGAGAAGATGTGTCGTCCCTGTGGGCATCTGCTTGAGATTATGGGCCTAAAGCCCAACCAATCATACCAGCACAAAAGAATCAATTTTTACTTCTTCTCAAAACAAAAATCATTTTTTACATAACAACACAATATAAAAAAACACAAAAATCCTAATTACCAGATATTATTACAGAAAAATATATTGCATATACATGTGTTGGGCCTAAATTATAGTATATTTTATCATGCAAACATATAGTACATTATCATATGAATAAACAACCGTAACAAAGGGAAAAACTCGGTACTCATATTTAGAAGTACGATCATATTTGTTGTCATCATTTCCACTCAATAATAATACACCCCCTTGATATTTTATCATCATGTCAATACTTAGGTTTTATCCATATTATCCAATCATATGTTTTTGACATAATTTATATTAGTAAATATACGTAATCATGTGTTTTTCATAAATAAATTGCTTTTCCCACTCAAAATTTGTTGTACCATGGAAATGATTTCATATATGCATTCTCTACTTGAAATACGACGACCCAATTGAAACTACGGAAAATCACAATTTTCTTCCTTCCAACTTGACAAACCGCAGGTAACAGAGAGATTGCACATCTCTTTATCCCTAAAAAAAAGTGAACTACTAAACAGTTTAAAATTAAAAAAAAAGAGAAAACATCATAATGCCAAAAAATGATATGGATTATGAAATTTACAATGTGATTAATAATTAAAAAATACATTTAGTATGGTTTGCATAATAAGCACGTAAATGACAAACATATATATTTACATGTCAATTAGAAATAATACCTAGAAAAAACTATGTTGAAAAGAGACTTATATTTGTAAATTTCAACACATTTGGTCTCAATGTGTCCTTAGACAAAAAAGAAATAATATGTTCTCATATTAAAATTTCTGAAGTTCTTACCATAAAAAAATCTAAAGTTCTAGCCCGCGCATCGAGCGGGCCACTTTGCTAGTTGGAATAAATAAACAGGTACATTTTGCTTTATAGGCTTTTTTTGCGGGGGTAGAAGAGTTTTATTCCATAAGCATAGGGTTACAATCGAGAGGCAAAATATCCTCCACACACGGTGGACCTCTCCCGAGCCATACAGCAGTAGTACACTCCGTACGACTATAGCACGCCAAACGATCTGCTACCCTATTTTGCTCACGCTTAATTTTTAAGGGAATAAACTCTCTATCTACCATGAGATGCTTAATCTCATTCACCAGATGACCATACGCCGATCTTGACAGTCCTTCACCAATCATCGAGGAAATGGCCACCGAGGAGTCTGACTGGACAATGATGGGCACATTACAATGTTGAATAGCTAATGCCATACCCTGCATTATTGCATGCAGCTCGGCTTCCAATGCATCATTACAGTTGATCAAAAAACCGATATGCCGCAAAAATTACCGACCCATCATGTCTCCTTAATACCATCCCTGCTGCCGCTGACCCATCCGCTGGGGAAAAGGCTCGGTCAACTGATAGCGCGGCTTGATCAGCAGGTGGTGGCGGCCATGGACTACAAACAACTTCTCGGTTTGTAGCAACGGCCTCAGTCTCCATTGCAGGCATTTTACCCTTGATTATTTCATCAATTGTGTATCTTTGGGCCAGCCTCAAGGAGCGTAAATAACTTTGTAGGTAATCAGCCGTACCAGTTACATTTGGGATCTCCTTCCCATGGGTAAAATCTGATCTTTGAGACCAAATCCTCCATACCAGCATTATCACACAATCCCTCATCAAATCCGTGCAATTTGCCAAGATATTCAGTAACCAGTCCTTTCCTGAATCCACAAGCATCTCCTGCTTCGGCAGAGGCCAGACAGTGCTCATCTTTGCCCAGATATTACGTGCATGCTCGCATGCAACCAGGGCATGGAAACTTGTTTCCTCTTCACACCCGCACAGAGGGCAAGTATCCCGAGTGGGTATATGGCGAAACTTCTTGCAAGAATTCATTGCTAGAGCACCCGAGACAGCCTTCCAGGCCATGATCTTCATTTTGAGGGGCACTTGAGCAGACCAGATGCGCTGCCATATAGGTCTACGACCTGACGGATTACTGCTGGACGCCCCCAGCGCCGCGGTTTCGCCCTGATTTTCAGAGGCCAAACGGTATGCACTTCTGACAGTAAACTGGCCACTCCTCTCCGGGAACCAGGCTAGGAAATCCTGACCATTCCTTGGAGATGTACGAATCTTTAGGATTTCACGGACATCCATCTCCCAAAAATGTTCCTGGAGTCTCTGTACATTCCATGCACCATGCTCATTGATGAAATCAGCGACCCAATTAAATCTACAATTTCTTTTAGGGGTAATCGGCCTGAAGTTATGGCCCCGCGGGATCCAGGCATCTCTCCATACTTTGGTCAAAGTACCATTACCCACACGCCAAATTATCCCCTGCTTCACCAATGCTAGCCCATGCATGATCCCCTTCCACACCGCCGAGGAGCTAGAGGGAAAAACAGTATCCAATAAATTTCCATGAGGGAAGTATTTGACTCGAAGCAACCGAGCACACAAGCTCTCCGGGGTATCTAGTAGCCGCCATGCTTGCTTAGCCAGCAAGGCTTGATTGAACGCACGCATGTCTCCAAATCCCATACCCCCCATTGCTTTTGGTAACTTCATTTTCTCCCAACTTAGCCATGCCATCTTTCTCTTTCCATGCTCTACCCCCCACCAATACTGCCTCATCATTTTTGTAAGGTCATCACAGACAGAAGCCGGCAATCTAAATACACTCATGACATAGGTAGGTATTTCCTGGGCCACAGCCTTTATCAAGATTTCTTTGTTACTGGACGAAACATATTGTTCACTCCAATCCACCAGCCTCTTTCTCAACCTTTCTTGAACAGTCTCGAATTGTCCCTTATGTAATCTTCCTTCAGGCACTGGCAGCCCCAAATACTTGGGTTCAAAAACCTGTAGCGTTACCTCCAGAATGCCTTTTATTTCGTCCACCATCGACTCAAGACAATTATCAGAAAAAAGGATGGAACACTTTTCCGGGTTGATGAGATGACCCGTCGCTCTAGTGTATGTGTTCAACAAACCCTTAACAATCCTTGCCTGCTGAGCCGACGCTTCAAAAAGCAACATAGTATCATCCACGAACAAGAGATGAGAAATAACCGGCGCCCTTCTACATATGGTGACCCCCTTCATTCACTAACTTTGAGATGAGAGCAGACAAGGCGTCAGCAACAAATAGGAAGAGGAATGGGGAGAGTGGATCACCTTGTCGAAGACCCCTGGAAGGGGTAAAACCATGCGGCAATTTCTCATTAAATTTGATAGAGTATTTCACAGACTTAACACAAGCCATAATCCAAGAAATCCATAGAGCTGAAAACCCCCATTTAGACAACGCTTGCTCCAAAAAATCCCAATCCACACGATCATACGCCTTCGAGAGATCAAGTTTATATGCACACGCAGCCGGCTCATTGTGCTTCATAGACTGAATATGGTGAATGCACTCAAACGCTATTATAGAGTTGCCAGAAATAAGGCGACCAGGCACAAATGCGCTCTGATTTTCAGAAATGAGATCTGATAACATTGGTCGAAGGCGATTCACCAAGCATTTTGACACAATTTTATAAACAACATTACACAAGCTTATCGGCCTAAAATCCTTTAGCTCCTTTGGATGTGGAACCTTCGGAATTAGGACTATAGCAGTGTGGTTCACTCCATCCGGCATTATCCCAGTCTTAAAAAATTCCAACACAGCGGCCACTATTTCAGTTTTCATCACAGCCCAATTACGCTGGTATAATCTAGCCGGAAATCCATCGGTCACAGGTGCTTTCAGAGGTCCGATTTGGAACAAGGCATTCAAAATTTCCTCTTCTGTAAACTGAGCACACAAACTATCATTCATAGCTTGTGTTACCTTTGGCATGATCCCTTCCAGCACACCCGTGGACTCCAGAGTAGGGTCCTTTGTGAACACTTCTTTAAAGTACGACGTAGCCATCAGCTCCATGTCCGATGGCGTGGTACTGCACGATCCATCCGACCTCTGCAGCCGCTGTATGTAATTCCTGCGAGCTCGCCGTACAGCCCGGCGGTGCAGATACGCCGTATTACGCTCCCCCTCCTTGAGCCAAGTAATCCGAGACCTTTGCAGCCAGAGCATCTCCTCACGGTAGAGCAGTTCATCAAGTTGGTGCATTTTCTGCCTAATTAACATCCAGTCAGCATCACGAATCTTTAGATCCTCAAGGTTAGCCTGCAGTTTCTCTAATTCAGAAGTAACATGGCCGAAGTTTTCCTTACTCCAAGATCGCAGTTCGGCCATCATTTCCTTTAGCGCATCCCTGATTGCACCAAGGTTTCCGGCCGGTTTGCTTTTCTTCCATCTCTCAGCCACTACTGTCGCTAGTGCTGGATGTCGCTCCCACATGATTTCGTACCTTGGTGGTGACCTCGCCTGTTGCGGGTCTACACTTGATAACTGTATAAACACTGGACTATGGTCTGAGCATGATGACACTAAGTGCAGCACTTGTGTGGCTGGAAATAGCTCTCTCCAAGCCTCATCTGCACACGCTCGATCCAATCTGACTTTAACATTCTTGTCACCCAACTGGCCATTATCATAGGTAAACAGAATCCCCGTGAAGCCGAGGTCCATCAGGTCGCATGCCAATAGACAATCCCTGAACATCAACATCTGATTTTCTGACCGTACAGAGCGTGAGAGGTGTTCATGTTGCCACATTGCCTCGTTAAAATCACCGCATACCAACCAAGGTTCCTCCGACACTGCTCGTAAGTTAGAGATATAGCTCCACATGCGATGGCGGTTCTCCACTCTTGGCTCACCATAGACAAAAGTTGTTCTCCATGACTTATCATTTGCATTATCGACAATTCGCACGTCAATGTACCGTGCACACGAATCCAACACCGTTACCTGCAGCCTTTCATCCCAATAAAGTGCGAGTCCCCCACTGAGACCCTCACTAGACACACCCACAAAACCTCTCATCTGCAGTCTCCACTTCAACTTCTCCATCATACATGAGGCTTGTCTTGTTTCCGACAGGAAAATAAGCCCCGGGGAATTGGCTTTTGAGAGGGCCAAGACCTCACGAACTGTCCGGCGGTTCCCCCCACCCCGGCAGTTCCATATCAATGCACTCATTGCGTACGACGGTCCTCCTCGAGGGAGGCCGTCAATCTCTCGCCAGAGTTATCTGAAGTAATACGAGCACGCTTGCTACCTGTACTGCGGGTAGGTGAAATATTCTCTCTACAATCCTCCCCCATCCCTTGGGTCAGTGCGAGCACACCGACCGGTGCCATATTGTTCATCTTATCCTTCTCCAAGTTCTCCCCCTCCATTGCCAATCTCTTTCTAACTGAGGGATCCAACTGCATCATAGTCTGTCCGCTCTTCACCAGACATGAAGCCGTATCCATAATCTCAGGATCCACCACCTTCTTCCCTGACGTGTTCCCATGATTGGGAGTGCGCTCAGCCTGCTTTGTACCTTCACTTCTACCAATTGGGTCATTCAAGCGTTGACTGTTTGGACCATCAGCATATAGCCAGGGCCCGTACTTCTTGTTCTTCTCCTCATGCACTCCTGTACCACACTCTTTAAACTCATGCCCAATAAGGCCACATACACTGCAGAATCTTGCCAGCTTCTCATATCGGACCAAGAACACCTGACGTTTTTCACCTCTAACAATACTGACAAACTTGGTTAGGGGCTGACGAACATCGTGACGCACCCTAATCCGGACATAGTCACCCCAGGTATTTCCGCTTAGCCTCATCTCCAGGATCTTACCCGAGTCCTTGAGTAACTGTTCAACGATTCCTCTTTTACAAAAGCCATCCGGCAGCTTATGAATTTGGAGCCATATTGGCATATACACCATAGGCACCTCATCCGCCTTCGTAAACCCATCGTATGGGCACATCAGAACCAGCCAATTATTCCTGACCAGCCAAGGACCGTGATCCACCATGCGTTCCCAATCTCCAAGGCAGGACGCTTGCACAACGAAAACATTGGGGCCAACCGGTCGAAACCTAACTTGTTGCGCCGTTTTCCACACCGCTCGCATATCCTTGTAGAAGGCAGCTTGACTGAAAGGTTTATCTGTGTGAACCCTAGCAAGGGCTAGCCATCTGACGTTGTCGTTAATCTCCGGATCATGTTCATCAATTACCGGATCTTCAAAGGTCTCATCCTCTAGGTTGAGTTGCTCAAAAAACTCGCCCAGATCGGACTTCCTGGTGGCGCCGCCACTAGTACCTGATTGGGCATCCGCTGCGTGCTCCATCGCGGAGGGGCAAGGGAGACGAGGGCCAGCGGGAGCGCACGTACCCTACGTGAGGGGAGGGTGATCTGGTATGTTGGGGAACTCGCTAGCGAGGAGTCGCCAGAGAGGACATGAAACCCTAGCCGCACGCGAGGGGTTATTTTGCTTTATAGGCTTACAACGACCAAATACCAAAATTTTAAATTAAGAATTTGTTGGTGGTTATTTATTCTAATTTTATGTTGGCATGTCGCATCTTTCAACGAGTTAATGCTTGGTATGACAACACTACACGGAATCATATTACGAAAACAGAATCCATAACGTAATTTTTATCTGTGAATATATAAGAATCTATAAGGTTTTACTCTTCTGTCCATTCCGATTATGTTTCCTTGTAGCAAGACTTACTCCATACTCCATACAGTGATGGTCCATACACAACCTAACTCAAGAACAAGCTGGTGCGGTGCGCGGCCGGCGTTTCCGGCTCCTGCTGCATCCCTGGAGCCGCATCGAGGGCGCGGAGCCCATCGCCCTCCGCATTCGTGTCTACATCGAGATGCGCGGCATCCCGGAGCACGGCTGGGACATGGCCTCCGCTTAGCAGCTCCTTTCGCCGTTCTGCCTCATCGAGGCGCTCGCGCCTCAGACTCTGGATGGCAGCGACATGTCGGTGTTTCGCCTCTCTGCCTGGACTACCAACCCCGACGCCATCCCCCGTACTTCCGAGCTCCTCCTCGCCGAGCCGGACATTCACGGCGATTCCGACCCAAACCGCGTCTTCCGGTTTGCTGTCGAGATGCTTCGCTTCCCGGTGTCAATCCATGTCAGGCATTCCTCTGACTATCGATTCCCCTCGCCTCTGCCCCCGGGCTCGAGCGACGCCAACGGTGGAGGCTCGCCGCCTCTCCCTCCGGCCTGGCCATGCCATCACGACTTCCCGCGATCCCCCGGGCACTCGTCGTCTGGTAACTTGCGTCGCCGTGGTTCTGGTGGTGCTGGGCACTCCGGTGGCATGCGCCGCCGCCGTGCCCTTGTGCGGCCGCCGGCACGCTCCTGGCAGGGTATCCTTGGCCCCTACCCCGTCGTGGTGATGTGCGCATGCGGGTCCCTGTCCACGCACGGATCTGCCTGGCTGAGGTGGGGCCGTCTGCCCAGCATGACCAGCGTCCTCCTGGCCCTCTGTTGACCTTGACCAGGTCTCCCCCTGTTCAAACTCCGCCTAGCGACAAATCGCCTGGCCGTTGCATGGAGGGAAGCGCGCGGAACCCCACCTTGGATTCCTCTGCCGCTTCCGTGCTTTTGCTCCCTCCCCCACCTGCTAGGCCCACTCCCGAGGCACCTTCTCTGGTCAATTCGCTCGATCCCGCCAATCCGGTCATGGTCGATGATCCCAATGTGCCTGCGACGGGTCCGCTGCTGTTCCTGGTGGGGCCTGTCCCGGACCGTGTGACAGACACGCCGCCCGAGATTGATCTGGCCCTCGTATGCGTTGATACGGCCGCGCCCTTCGAGAATGATTCGGTCCCGGTGCCAGCTCCTGTGCTGGTGACGACCTCTGCTCCTGGGCTGTGTCCCCCACCCACCCAGACTGTGCATGCACCGCCCATTGGTCCATGCAACCCCGTGGTGGTGGACGTGTCGCGCCCCGAGGCCATGCAGGGTGTGCGCGGCCCTCTGCCTCCCGCCCCTAGTGCCAATGACGCCAACGGATTCATGGTTTCTATCTGTGCTAACTTGGACCCGGTCCTTCCCACCACCACCCCCCCCCCCCCCGCAAGGCGAAAGCGTGGTGCGGTCCCTCCTAACTTTACTCCTCGCCGGAGCGGTCGCATCGCCGTCGCAGACCGTGGGCTCAACTCTGAGAACAAAGCCAAGTGCGTCCTCCTCATCAGGCTCGGTCTAATCAAGGAAGACGAGCCTGCCTCTAGCGCCATCTTGGAGCGCTACACCAAGCTCTTCAAAGAGCCTCTGGCGGCAGACGTGGTGCAAGCTTTTGCCGATTTCTATGGATGGCGGGTACCACCAGAGATGCTTGCGGGCCTCGCACCATCAGCACCTCGCCTTATGGATATTTGATCCGGCCCTGCCGTGTTCCCGCCCCCCCACCCCCCACCCACCCTTCCCTATGTCGCACAACCATAAGTTCATTTTCTGGAATGTACGTAGCCTTAACAGCCCGGCCAAGCGCGTTGCTGTCCGTAGCGTGATCAACGCCGCTACACCGTCCATTGTGTGTCTCCAAGAAACCGAACTTTCCACTGTCTCTGCTGACCAGGTTGCTCAAACCTTGGGCGCTGAGTTCCGAGACTTCTATTGGCTCCCTACCGACGGGACGCGCGGTGGCATCCTCCTTGCCTGGCGTGCCGATCGCGTCTCCCTTGCCAAACGAACCATCGGCCTGTATCATGTCTCCGCCATGGTTATGGATGCCTCTGGGGGGCCACCTTGGTGGATCACGGGTGTGTACGGACCGTAGTCCGATACGGACAAGTTAGCTTTCCTCGCTGAGCTGCAAGATTTCCACTCCACTATCGCCGGGCCCTGGGTTCTTGGAGGCGATTTTAACATGATTTCCTCAGTGGCCGACAAGAGCAATGATCGGATCAATCACCGCATGTTGAACCTCTTTCGCCACTTTATCTCCGATCTGGCGCTTCGTGAAATTTATCTCCACGGTCGACGCTACACGTGGTCTAACGAGCAAATAAACCCCAGCCTGGTTAAGAACGACCGTCTTCTATGCACTACTTCCTGGGATGCTCACTTCCCCCATTGCTCGCTACAATGCTTGGCCTCCGCTGTCTCAGACCACTCCCCCCCTCTTTCTGGAATGCTCTCCCCTCACCTCCGTCAAGCGGAGATTCCACTTCGAGAGGTTTTGGACGAAGCTAGATGGCTTCCAGCAGATCGTTGCCGAGGCGTGGAACTCTGTTGCTGCTGACCCGGATGTGACACCCCCGATTCAATCATACACTAATCATACACACAAACGTGTACGATCAAGATCAGGGACTCACGGGAAGATATCACAACACAACTCTAAAATAAAATAAGTCATACAAGCATCATAATACAAGCCAGGGGCCTCGAGGGCTCGAATACAAGTGCTCGATCATAGACGAGTCAGCGGAAGCAACAAAATCTGACTACAGACATAAGTTAAACAAGATTTCCTTAAGAAGGCTAGCACAAACTGGGATACAGATCGAAAGAGGCGCAGGCCTCTTGCCTGGGATCCTCCTAAACTACTCCTGGTCGTCGCCAGCGGACTGCACGTAGTAGTAGTCACCTTCGGTGTAGTAGGAGTCGTCGTCGACGGTGGCGTCTGGATCCCGGGCTCGATCATCTAGTCGCAGCAATCGGGTAAAGAAAAAGGGAAAAGGGGGAACAAGGTAACCTTGAGTACTCATCCAAAGTACTCGCAAGCAAGGATCTACACTACATATGCATGGATATATGTGTAACGGGCCATATCGGTGGACTGAACTGCAGAATGCTAGAATACAAGGGGGATAGCTAATCATGTCGAAGACTACGCTTCTGTCAGCCTCCGTCTTGTAGCATGTAGAAGAGAGTAGACTGTAGTCCTCCAAGTAGCATCACATAGCATAATCCTACTCTACGATCCTCTCCTCGTAGCCTTGTTAGAGAGCGATCACCGGGTTGTATCTGGCACTTGGAAGGGTGTGTTTTATTGAGTATCCGGTTCTAGTTGTCATAAGGTCAAGGTACAACTCCAAGTCGTCCTGTTACCGAAGATCACGGCTATTCGAATAGATTAACTTCCCTGCAGGGGTGCACCACATAACCCAACATGTTTGATCCCATTTGGCCGGACACACTTTCCTGGGTCATGCCCGGCCTCGGAAGATCAACACGTCGCAGCCCCACCTAGGCACAACAGAGAGGTCAGCACGCCGGTCTAAACCTAAGCGCACAGGGGTCTGGGCCCATCGCCCTTAGCACACCTGCACGTTGCGTACGTGGCCGGAAGCAGACCTAGCCCCCTTAATACAAGCGCGAGCTTACGGTCCAATGCGGCGCGCGCCACTCAGTCGCTGACGTCACGAAGGCTTCGGCTGATACCACGACGTCGAGTGCCCATATCTTTCCCACGTAGTTGGTTAGTGCGTATAGGCCAGTAGCCAGACTCAGATCAAATACCAAGATCTCGTTAAGCGTGTTAAGTATCCGCGAACGCCGACCAAGGCCAGGCCCACCTCTCTCCTAGGTGGTCTCAACCTGCCCTGTCGCTCCGCCTTAAAGTAACAGTCGGGGGCCGTCGGGAACCCAGGCCCACCTCTACCGGGATGGAGCCACCTGCCCCTTCAGCCACCATCCCTGAACAGTATCACAGGTAATGTAACAGTGTAATGTATATAGTATATGCTCGTGATCACCTCCTGAAGTGATCACGGCCCAGTAGTATAGCATGGCAGACGGACAAGAGTGTAGGGCCACTGATGGAACACTAGCATCCTATACTAAGCAGTAGGACAGCAGGTAAAGGTAACAA
The DNA here is from genome assembly GCA_032464435.1 of Aegilops umbellulata. NCBI lineage: Eukaryota > Viridiplantae > Streptophyta > Magnoliopsida > Poales > Poaceae > Aegilops > Aegilops umbellulata. The sequence continues at coordinate 180,874,832 of CP136060.1, forward strand.
CGGTAGTAGCAAGGACAGGCTATGCAGCAGTATAGGATTAACTGAAAGCAGTAACATGCTACACTACTCTAATGCAAGCAGTATAGAGAAGAATAGGCGATATCTGGTGATCAAGGGGGGGCTTGCCTGGTTGCTCTGGCAAGAGAAGAGTTCGTCGTCGATGTAGTCGATCATAGGGGTACCGGCATCGGTCTCAGGGTCTACCGGAAAGAAGTAACGGAGGGGGAACACAATAAATAACAGAGCAATCAAAGCATCTCAAAGCATAACATGACAAATGCGGTGCTAGATGTGCGCTAACGCGGTAGTAGGTGATATCGGCAAAGGGGGGAAACATCCGGGAAAGTATCCCCGGTGTTTCGCGTTTTTGGGCAGATGAACCGGAGGGGGAAAGTTGCATGTTAACTAGGCTAGGGATGCGTGGTGGACGAACAGGCTGCGTATCCGGATTCGTCTCGTCGTTCTGAGCAACTTTCATATACAAAGTATTTCCATCTGAGTTATGGATTATTTTATATGTTTTTCTAAAGTTTAATGTTTTTGGATTTATTATTAATTCGAATAAAAAACAGAATATTCTTTTGTTACCTACTAGTGCTATTCTAGCCACATTGTATGACAGTGGGGCCAAGGTCAAGGTCAACATCCAGTCAGCAGGTCAACAATCAACTTTGAGCGGGTTGAGTGGTCAAAGGGGCAGTGGGGCCCAATTGTCATTGTCTAGTTTAATTAAGCAGGTTCAATTAGACTAAATATGTTTGTTAGGCTAATTAATCAAAGTTAATTAAGTTAATTAAATAATTATCTAATTAATTAATTAATTAACAATTTTAAACATCCCTTTTTTCATTCTTATTTTCGTTTTCATTTTAACAGGGGGCAGGCCCCACTCGTAAGTGGCCCACGGGGGCCAACCGGGTTAACAGGCGCAAAGGGGGCGGGCGAATGGAGCCTCGGGGGCGCCGGGCCCGGGCGGCGCCGCGGTGCAGCGGCAGGTCGGTGAGGAGCGGCTGGGGTGAGCGGAATCGTGGCCAACGAGGGCTCGCGAGGCGCGCGCGGGGTGCAGGCGCAGCTTTGGCGCGACGGGACAGCGACGCGGCCCGTGTGGGCACGCGCGGCGGCAGTAGCAATGGGGGGCGGCGCTAGAGCCAGCAGGCCATGGGAGGCACCTGGGATGCGGGGTTGCACGTCTCGGCGCGGCAAGGCACACGGCCAAGGGCGGGAGCGCGACGACTATGGTCGAGAGCGGCGACGAGCACCGGTGACAGTGACGAACGAGCTAGGGGAGGGGAGGCCGAAGCACAGTAGAAAGAGGAGGGTGCGGGGCTCACAGTGAGCCGGACAGGGAGGCAGTGGCTCGAGGTGGTCGATGGAGAAGCGGAACAACGAGGTGGCAGTCGGGGAGGCGGACGACGTCGTCCTCGGGCGGTGGCGTCGCCGGGGCGCTGCGGCAAGGCGCCCAGATCAAGAGGGGGCGAGGAGGAGACGAGGCAGTCCGGCGTGGGGACGAGACGGGGAGGCGACGGCGGAGACGAGCGATGCCGGCGACGGGGCGTAGGGACGAGGCGGCGGGGTCCGATCACGCCAGGGCGCGATCCAGATCCAGGCGGGGGGGGAGGAATTGTGGGGATCGTGGGGTTGGGCTATGGTTTCCCAGGGGGTTATGGAGAGTGGGGTGGGGCGCGACTGGGCCGGCCGGTTGTGGCCTGGTGGCCAGCTGGGCCACGGCCCAGCAGGGGGGAGGGTTCTCTTTTATTTTTTTTTGCCTTCTTTTTATCTTTTCATAATTTTCTTTTATTCTGTTTTATTTTACTTTTAATTTCTTTAGCTTTGTGAAATAAGACAATAGCTCCTAAATTAATGTCTCAGAATAACCCACTGCCTTAAAAAGTTTGGTGACTATATAAACTAGTTTAACATTTGTTTATTATTTTAAAAGCATTCAAATAATTGTATTTGCTACTGTTTTGTTTAGTTTAGTGCATGTAAACCTTTTATGTTAATTTGGATTCATCACCATAATCATCTATGATTTATTTGCTACACTTCGAACATTTTAGACTTGACTTTTGAAAACTTTTCCCGCTTGACTTTATGTTAAATTTGAATTTCGAAACGGATTTAAACTAACGCGAGTTTATCCATAGTAACCGAGGTGACGGGGGATCACTGTAGCTTAATTATCCGGGCGTCACAATTCTCCTCTACTACAAGAAATATCGTCGCGAGATTTTAAGAGATGGAGTAAGGGGGGAAAGTCTGGTTACGAAATTCTAACGGATCTCCTCGGTCTTGGTTGCTCTTTTCGAAGAGGTCGATCCATTACATTGATGTCTTCATTCCTCTGCTTCGGGTCATCATGATGAAGTTGTCGTCCTTCCTTCGGGAATTCCCTCGTACTTACGAAAGAATAAAGGGTGGCTATTCCGGGGGAACGAACCTCTGCAAGGTTGACTATCTGGTCGATAACATCGGGGAAGGTAGCGGAAAGTAACTCTCCAATTGAAACTTAAGAAAGTATCGAGAGCAAAGTAAGGAGGTATCATGGGAAGTTTCAAGCTGGCAGGCAATCGTTCGATGCCTGTTACAGGGCGTGAAAGGGGTTCAGAGCAACGGGAATAAGTATAGTGTCTAGTACCAGAATTGATGATCTCTAAAAAGGTGGCTCGTGAATTACGTACGAGGCCACGCGCGAGGAATAACTTTGGAAACAGGGGGAGTACCGGAGAGTCAAGTTTCGGTCCTGTGGAACTGTGTGTTATGGGCCCACCATGTGGGTTAAAAGTAGGAAGGGCGACGACATCTTGCATGATAATGTAAGCAAGGCATGTCAGAGGATAGTCTGTCAGTTATGTCGGCAACAACGTCAGTACCAAGGGCGAGGGATGAAGAGAACCATTTTCCTGCTCGTTGAACGAGGCAGACCAATAGGCAAGGTTCTCGTCCATCGGTGGTTACGGGAATGTCATCAACAATAGTACAGGGTCTTACTGACCGAGTTGTACACCACGGTGTTTACATAAGCCGGGAGATATTTCTGCTTATGTCATATAGATCACAGAAAGGTTAAACAAAACAATGGAAAGGAAATTATGTTTATCAGATTAAACCAAACAATGGAAGGGAAAATGTGTTTAAACACATATTTCAGGGGTATATCCTTCCCAAGGACAAGCAGAGCATGATATCCTTGATAGGATATAAAGTAGAAAACCATTTAGGAAAGGGGAGAGAGTATCATGACATTACCCATACAACGGTGTTTGGGGTAATTAATAAAGAAATTTTAGCATTGTGCTTCAAATGTTCTTATTGAAAACCGGAGTACCACGTACATGCTTCGAGATAGCGTTGATATGGTTTTTAAGCAAAGGTCAGACTTTCAGAACACAGAGGATGCACCAGGAACAACTCATAGAGTAAGTCTTACAATTTCCTCATGGAAGAATGGTTAACCTTGCTAAAAGGAAACTATAACAATAGGTCCTCCGGTCAGGTGTGCTAGGCATGCCATCACCTTACCGAGTCATATAAAGACCAATGTTATAACTCGTGGAAATATGTTCCAACCATTATATCTGACCGAGGTTCAGATCCGATTGGTGGTAGGATACCTCAGACTCGGGATGCCTGAGAAGAAAAGGTGTAACACAAATTGACGGGACGACATTGTAAGATTCTCGAGAAATGAACTATGGAAGCGAGTTCCGAAAAAAGAGTTCATCATTAAATCAAGGAGAGAATGAGGAGGTGGCTGATGGACTCAGCATCAATTCCTCGAGATTTCCAAAAGTATGGATTTCCACAACTATGTGAATAAGGAGATAACATTTGTCAGATCAGATGACATAATGAGGTATGCTCAAGGAAAACATACACAATTAAACAATGGCTGAAAAGTGCACCCGAAACATGGGCTTAGGTAGTACGATCAATGTTAGAATGATGATTCGATAACCAATGGTCTAAGAATGAAACATCGACCATTAACTTCAAAGCAATAGGGTTGCTAGAATTGCAGAATCCAAACAACACCGTTCACTTGTGGGTACCCCGGTTGGATACACGAGGACCAAGAAAGAATGGTGATGGTGAGAAGTATCATTATAGCAAGAATTCTTAAGAGGTGGAGCAATCCTCACAACATTCTTGACATCAAAAATGGTAATACTTCGCGGTAGAACGTAACATAAGTTGGGTAGCAAGGAACTTAAGGTACAACACAAAACAGGAACAAGTTTTGTGTTGGAGGGAATGCAATAATGTTGTCGATGATAACCCAAATCATCGAGGGCAAGGACGCTATTTCTCATCAAGAATTCGATAGATATCTTGGAAGACCTCATAAGGTTGATGATGATCACAACACATTTGTCGAGAGATTTCAAGATGTAATCAATCAGCGACGACATCAAGTCAATGGAATGATGAAGCGGAAGGTTATTAGAACCACGAGTATGGCACAAACTTGAAATCAAGCTTGCGGTTCAAGGCGAAAAGATATGACAAGGAAAATCGACGTAAGCTTAGTTCATCGTCGAAAGTGGTGCTCCGGGAATAAGGACCAGGTAGCACAGTTAAAATCAGCAAGACAATGATATAGCCAAACAGGCTAGGAATGGCGTGATCGGGTACAAACTCGTACATTAAAGAAGATTACTAAGAGTTGTTGAACCGTAGTGCGGACTCGGTTCAGTTATTGGTGTCTTTGAGTGATTAATAACTCAGAGCCCATGAAAATTGTAATCAGTGAGAATGTAGTACTTGATGAAGAACTTATAGGAAGTTATGCAGTTCCAAGATAATCTCGAGATACCAGGGGGTAATACTCGATGACAGATCAAATTAGAGGTTGGACCGGGGTATTGATCCACAGAAGACAAGTGCTTAAACTTGCGCGAGAAATGGGATCAAAGAAGAACATATGGTCGGAAGCACGATTGCAAAGGATCAATTCACAGATTCCAGATGATATTTATCAAGGAAATAGTTATCATTACAAGAAGCTTCCATAATAGGATCTACATCGTGTCCATGGGCATGAACAAAAGTTCAAGGTCGACTCCCACTTCTTCAATGTATAACCTTCCATTCACCTCTCGCTTTTCAAAAATGACATTAGTTGTTGGAAGTTTTACCTGGTGCAATACCAGATAAGTATGACCCGTGAAATCTTTCAGGTTCACACAGATTAAGGAAGGCATAGGTTCAACCCATCGGTGCATCTTAGGAACATATACCACAAGCTTCGAGAGTAATTATCACCAGCTCAAAGGCAGAGCATGGTTGGTCAATCAGAGGATAGGATTTACCAATGGAGAAAGAACTTCCAAATGAATTGAATATGAAGGACGCTATCGGATAAAATCCAACAAAGGATCCGGTGGTCCTCAAAGGATCTGATGTGAGCATCGGTACTCAACCAGAGGAAGAAACAATGCAAGGAGATCATACTATACAAACAACTAACTAATTCAAAGCTCAAATGCAAAAGAATTATGATTTCTGACCAAGGGATCAGAAGCAAACACTCTGATTAAGGATGGATAAGTTGCGTATGCTCAAGGGTACAATCGATGGCAATCCGATTGGTCGAGAACCAGCTCATGTTTAAAATGATGTCTGAGCTGGAAGGATAAATCTTGAGGATTGCAAGCATCCGCAACATATCGAATCAATACACTCTAAATGATAATGAAAAAGGATGCCAATAAGATTACTAGACTTATTGGATTAATCATAATGCTAGCAAGCAAGAATTTCAAGAACATTAGGCTGTTGAGGATTTTCAGAAGAACGAACGGTATTACGAAGACTTTTGTGAAATACCTGAATCAACTGGGGATGAGCGGATACTCGGTAAGTGCGAGAATTATCCGTAGAGGTATTCAGGTGACAAAGTACAGCAAGGCAGTAAGCTCAAAGGATTCTCGGAACAACACAGAGTATTTCAGGACATCTTGTAATAACAAGATCAACGGGGAATGATTGTATGAATGGAAAGTGTATGCAGTTTTCATAGGGGTTGACGGTGGAAGGAAATCGCAAATGCGGTGTCATAAAGACTCGAGAGAACATCGTAGAGTAACTTCGGAATCTTCTAGTGCATCAGGCGATCATCTGAAGTGAGGGGCTCTCCGGGAGAAAGTATATTGAGAACCTAAAGTTAGTTTTGTTTTTAGCAAAATCATTTAACTGAATAGAAGAGAGCTCAGAGTGCCAGAGTATAGACGAGGAGTAAAAGATCCTAATACCACCCAAATGGCGACGTGGGCCCGTAAGACACACAACCATGTTAGTAAAAGTTTCGTAATGTCTAGACTCGACTTCGGCCAAGCAGTTGGAAGGGGGATTCCTACAGGCAGTCGGCTTTGATACCAACTTGTGACGCCCCCAATTCAATCGTACACTAATCATACACGCAAACATGTACGATCAAGATCAGGGACTCACGGGAAGATATCACAACACAACTCTAAAATAAAATAAGTCATACAAGCATCATAATACAAGCCAGGGGCCTCGAGGGCTCGAATAGAAGTGCTCGATCATAGACGAGTCAGCGAAAGCAACAAAATCTGAGTACAGACATAAGTTAAACAAGATTGCCTTAAGAAGGCTAGCACAAACTGGGATACAGATCGAAAGAGGCACAGGCCTCCTGCCTGGGATCCTCCTAAACTACTCTTGTCATCGCCAGCGGACTACACGTAGTAGTAGTAGTCACCTCCGGTGTAGTAGGAGTCGTCGTCGACGGTGGCATCTGGATCCTGGGCTCCATCGTCTGGTCGCAGCAATCGGGTAAAGAAAAGGGGAAAAGGGGGAACAAGGCAACCGCGAGTACTCATCCAAAGTACTCGCAAGCAAGGAGCTACACTACATATGCATGGATATATGTGTAAAGGGCCATATCGGTGGACTGAACTGCAGAATGCCAGAATACGAGGGGGATAGCTAATCCTGTCGAAGAATATGCTTCTGGCAGGCTCCGTCTTGCAGCATCGCATAGCATAATCCTACCCGATGATCCTCTCCTTGTAGCCCTGTTAGAGAGCGATCACCGGGTTGTATCTGGCACTTGGAAGGGTGTGTTTTGTTAAGTATCTGGTTCTAGTTGTCATAAGGTCAAGGTACAACTCCTAGTCGTCTTGTTACCGAAGATCACGGTTATTCGAATAGATTAACTTCCCTGCAGGGGTGCACCACATAACCCAACACGCTTGATCCCATTTGGCCGGACACACTTTCCTGGGTCATGCCCGGCCTCGGAAGATCAACACGTCGCAGCCCCACCTAGGCACAACAGAGAGGTCAGCACGCCGGTCTAAACCTAAGCGCACAGGGGTCTGGGCCCATCGCCCTTAGCACACCTGCACGTTGCGTACGCGGCCGGAAGCAGACCTAGCCCCCTTAATACAAGTGCGAGCTCACGGTCCAATGCGGCGCGCGCCACTCAGTCGCTGACGTCACGAAGGCTTCGGCTGATACCACGACGTCGAGTGCCCATATCTTTCCCGCGTAGTTGGTTAGTGCGTATAGGCCAGTAGCCAGACTCAGATCAAATACCAAGATCTCGTTAAGCGTGTTAAGTATCCGCGAACACCGACCAGGGCCAGGCCCACCTCTCTCCTAGGTGGTCTCAACCTGCCATGTCGCTCTGCCTTAAAGTAACAGTCGGGGGCCGTCGGGAACCCAGGCCCACCTCTACCGGGATGGAGCCACCTGCCCCTTCAGCCACCATCCCTGAACAGTATCATAGGTAATGTAACAGTGTAATGTATATAGTATATGCTCGTGATCACCTCCCGAAGTGATCACGGCCCAGTAGTATAGCATGGCAGACGGACAAGAGTGTAGGGTCACTGATGGAACACTAGCATCCTATACTAAGCAGTAGGACAGCAGGTAAAGGTAACAACGGTAGTAGCAAGGACAGGCTATGCAGCAGTATAGGATTAACTGAAAGCAGTAACATGCTACACTACTCTAATGCAAGCAGTATAGAGAAGAATAGGCGATATCTGGTGATCAAGGGGGGGCTTGCCTGGTTGCTCTGGCAAGAGAAGAGTTCGTCGTCGATGTATTCGATCATAGGGGTACCGACATCGGTCTCAGGGTCTACCGGAAAGAAGTAATGGAGGGGGAACACAATAAATAACAGAGCAATCAAAGCATCTCAAAGCATAACATGACAAATGCGGTGCTAGATGTGCGCTAACGCGGTAGTAGGTGATATCGGCAAAGGGGGGAAACATCCGGGAAAGTATCCCCGGTGTTTCGCGTTTTCGGGCAGATGAACCGGAGGGGGAAAGTTGCATGTTAACTAGGCTAGAGATGTGTGGCGGACGAACAGGTTGCGTATCCGGATTCGTCTCGTTGTTCTGAGCAACTTTCATATACAAAGTATTTCCATCTGAGTTACGGATTATTTTATATGTTTTTCTAAAGTTTAATGTTTTTTGGATTTATTATTAATTCGAATAAAAACAGAATATTCTTTTGTTACCTACTAGTGCTATTCTAGCCACATTGTATGACAGTGGGGCCAAGGTCAAGGTCAACATCTAGTCAGCAGGTCAACAATCAACTTTGAGAGGGTTGACTGGTCAAAGGGGCAGTGGGGCCCAATTGTCATTGTCTAGTTTAATTAAGCAGGTTCAGTTAGACTATATATGTTTGTTAGGCTAATTAATCAAAGTTAATTAACTAATTATATAATTAATTAATTAATTAACAATTTTAAACATCCCTTTTTTTCATTCTTATTTTCATTTTCATTTTAACAGGGGGCAGGCCCCACTCGTAAGTGGCCCGGGGGGGGGGTAGCCGGGTTAACAGGCGCAAAGGGGGTGGGCGAATGGAGCCTCGGGGGCGCTGGGCCCGGGCGGCACCGCGGTGCAGCAGCAGGTCGGCGAGGAGCGGCTGGGGTGAGCGGGCTCGTGGCCAACGAGGGCTCGCGAGGCGCGCGCGGGGTGCAGCCGCAGCTTTGGCGCGACGGGACTGCGACGCGGCCAGTGTGGGCACGCGCGGCGCCAGTAGCAATGGGGGCGGCGGCTAGAGCCAGCAGGCCATGGGAGGCACCCGGGATGCGGGCTTGCACGTCTCGGCGCGGCAAGGCACGCGGCCAAGGGCGGGAGCGTGACAACTATGGTCGAGCGCGGCGACGATCGCCGATGATAGTGATGAACGAGCTAGGGGAGGGGAGGCCAAAGCATAGTGGAAAGACGAGGGTGCGGGGCTCACAGTGAGCCGGACGGGGAGGCAGTGGCTCGAGGTGGTCGGTGGAGAAGCGGAACGACGAGGTGGCAGTCTGGGAGGCGGGCGATGTCGTCCTCAGGCGGTGGCGTCGCCGGGGCACCGCGGCAAGGCGCCCATAGGAGGGGGCGAGGAGGAGACGAGGCAGTCTAGCGTGGGAAGGAGACGGGGAGGCGACAGCGGAGATGAGCGACGCTGGCGACGGGGCGTAGGGACGAGGCCGCGGGGTCCGATCACGCCAGGGCGCGATCCAGATCCAGGCGGGGGGGAATTGTGGGGATCGTGGGGTCGGGCTAGGGTTTCCCAGGGGGTTATGGAGAGTGGGTGGGGCGCGACTGGGCCGGCCGGTTGTGGCCTGGTAGCCAGCTGGGCCACGGCCCAGCAGGGAGGAGGGTTCTCTTTTATTTTTGTTTGCCTTCTTTTTATCTTTTCATAATTTTCTTTTATTCTGCTTTATTTTACTTTTAATTTCTTTAGCTTTGTGAAATAAGACAATAGCTCCTAAATTAATGTCTCAGAATAACCCACTGCCTTAAAAAGTTTGGTGACTAAATAAACTAGTTTAACATTTGTTTATTTTTTTAAAAGCATTCAAATAATTGTATTTGCTACTGTTTTGTTTAGTTTAGTGCATGTAAACCTTTTATGTTAATTTGGATTCATCGCCATAATCATCTATGATTTATTTGCTACACTTCAAACATTTTAGACTTGACTTTTGAAAACTTTTCTCGCTTGACTTTATGTTAAATTTGAATTTCGAAACGGTTTTGAACTAACTCGAGTTTATCCACAGTAACCGAGGTGACGGGGCATCATTAGGGGGGATCAATGTAGCTTAATTATCTGGGTGTCACACCGGACCCCTTCCGGACGCTCTACTTCAGGCTCAAGGCCACCGGCCGTCGTCTCCAAGGCTGGAGCATGCGCACCCTGGGACACATCTCCAACCAACTCACTGTCGCGCCACTGTCTTGACATGGCGCAGGACACCCGCCACTGTCTCCGCCCATGGCCGGCCTGGCTACGGCGCGAGCTCAAGTGTACCTACCTGGCTCTCGCCTCGCTCGAACGCTCCATCGCTCGTGAGTGTGCCCGCTTCTGCTGGCTCAAGGAAGGAGACACCAATGTCGCCTTCTTCAAAATTCACGCTGCTCACCGAAGCAAGAAGAACCACATTGCCAGCCCTCGTGTGGGCGACTCGACTGTCTCGGAGGAGGTTGCCATGGCGCGTGCTGCCTTTGCGCACTTCTCCAACATCATTGGTCGTGCTAAGGCACGCGAGTTCAGCTTGTGCCTGAATGAGATAGACCCCCGCCACTTTGATCTGGCTGAGCTGAACTGCCCCGCCACTTTGATCTGGCTGAGGAGATCTGGCGCGCGGTGAAGCTGCTGCCCCTCGGCAAAGCTCCCGGTCCGGACGGGTTCACCGCGGAATTCCTCTGTGCATGTTGGGGCACCATCAAGGGCGACATTTGCACGGCCTTCGACAAAATGTACTCTACCAACGGTTGTGGTTTTCATAAGCTCAACCAAGCGCTCATTACGCTCCTCCCCAAGAAGCCCGACGCTGCTACCCTTTCTGATTACCGGCCCATAAGCTTGATCCATCTCATCGCGAAGTTGTTCGCTAAAGTCCTTTTGCTTCGTCTTGCCCCGAGGATGCCTGCCATCGTCTCCACTAATCAGAGTGCGTTCATCGCGGGGGTGCGGCATCCATGACAACTATATGCTTGTTCAGCAAACTGCCAGGCTTCTGCACAAACTCATGTAACACGCCGGATGTAACTTGCCATAATTGTAACTCCAACTCTTGCCATTTTCGGCTATGTGATATGATATTCCCTCCGTGGTTGGGTTTTCCTTATTTTGCATTTTGTCCTTGTCCTGCATTTCATGTCATGTCATCATGCGCATCGCATTTGCATACGTGTTCTTCTGATGAATCCGAGCATTTTCCCCGTTGTCCGTTTTGCAATCCGGCGCTCCTACGTCCTCCGGCGTCCCCTTTTACCTTTTTCCGTGTGCGGGTATTAAACCTTCTCGGAATGGACCGAGGTTTGTCAAGCGGCCTTGGTATAGCACCGGTAGACCGCCTGTCAAGTTTCGGGTCATTCGAAGGTCGTTTGATACTCCAACGGTTAACCGGGTAACCGTGAAGGCCTCGTGTGTGTTGCAGCCCAAAACCCCTCCAAAACAGCCCAATAACCCATCTAAGTCACTCCCATGTCCATCGCCGTTCGATCACGATCGCGTGGCCGAAAACCGCTCTCCATTTGGAGCTCCCTAGCTCCCTCTACCTATAAATATGTGCTCCCCGTCCAAATCTCGCAGTCCAAACCCTAGCCCCGCTCCTCCGCGCCGCCGGACGTGTCCACCCGCGCCGGACGCGTCCGCCCACCGCGTCACCCCGACGAATCAGGGCGCGCCACGTCGCCCCGCCGCCGCCGCTAGCCAATCCGCGGCCGCCACGTCGCTCGCAGCTCGCCCCACTTCGCCGGGGCCCGAGGGAGCCCAGATCCAGCCCTCCCCGGGCCCGAGTTGGGCCGCCGCCCCGCCCGTCGCTGTCCCGCGGCGCGCCGCCTGCCGTCCGCCGCCCGCTCGCCGCGCCGCGCGCCTCCCCGCGAACTCCGGCGCGCCGCCGCCGCCCTCCATCGCCGGCGCCGCTCACCACCGCCGCGCCGCGCCTCCCCGCAGCTCCCCGCGCCTCGCCGCACCTCCTCCGCGCCCCACGCCGAGCGTCGCCGTCCCGCAGCTCCCCGCCGGCGCCGTCCTCGCCGTCCCGCGGCCGGATCCGTGGAGCTCCGGCCATCTCCTCCGGCGAACCCCCGATCCAGATCTAGACTCAAGGGTTGACTTCTCCTCCCCCCCCCCCCCCCCCGATATTCGTCTAAGTCATTTTCTGTTGCATTTTTATGTCATGTTTATCGCGTCATATCTCTGCCACCGTGGCTCCGTTTTGGGCGTATATCATATCAAATTGTTCGCCTCGATGAGTACATCATTTAATTCCATTTCATCATCTTCATGTGAGTTCATATTGATGCCCGAAATGCTGTTGGAAGAGGGCTATGTGATGTTAGTTTCAGATCTGTTTCAGAACTTGCACTTTTGTCATTTTTGCCATGATTGATGTGTGCATCCTATGAAGTTGAGTTCTACATGTGTTTTGTAAAATGCCATGCTATCTTTCCAGAGGTGTATGCCATGTATTTTTGTGATCTTTGTGGTGACTAGCACAAGCATGCAAACTAGGGCACTTAATGTTGCTGATTTCAGAGACTTAGTAATTTTGCTAAGTCATGACTTGCTGTTATTTTTATGCCATGTGTTCATGTTGTTTCAGAGAGATCTATGCCTCTTTTGAGCATGATCAGTATGAGTGTTTTGAGCATATGGATTTGCTCTATCGATCCATGCCTTTGTTTGTATTTATAGAGTGCCATAGCTTGAGTCATTAGAGCTCTACTTTTGCTATAAACTGTTACTGGCAGATTGTTTACATGTTATTCGATTTTGCCAAGCTTGGTGTAGTTGATCCTTGCACGCTATGATGTTATTCTTGCCATGTCCAGCTTCTGTGCCATGTCTTCTTGATGTATGTATTCTTAGTTTATCATGCAATGCTCTGTAGTGAGTGCATCGAGTTCGTAAACATGCCTACTTGTTATCTGTTTTTGACATGTCTAGTTTTCTGCTAAGTCTGAAACCTGTAACGAAACTTGCTTATTTGACATGGGTGTTATCATATTTTCTGATCCCTTTTGGCTTTTGATCAGTAAGGGACTTTTGTTAAGTGCTTTGAGTAGATTCATGCCATGCCTTATTTTGCTATGTACTTATCCTGTAGCATGTTGTTTCATTGCTCTAAACATGTCATTCTGATGTTAATTTCTGGCATGTTGTTATTTTCATTGTCTGTGAACCTGTTATCTTTTGCACTTTTGCCATGCTTGTTTGAACCTGTTATGGTGTGATTTAGCCGTAGCTCAATGTTCATCTTTTGTCAAGCATCTTGAGTAGATTACTGTCATATGCTTTGCTAGTACGTTTGGGTGCAGGAGCTTAATTTCTTGTTGCTTCCTAAGTAGCATCATGCTGTTAATGGCAGATTATTGTCATTCTTGTTTTGCTTGTCATTTGCAAGCCGTGCATCCGATTCCGGTGATCTTTATATCGATTTCAACCAAAATCACCTCACCTTTCCAGTGGCATACTTGGTTTGCCAAGATTATGCCTTGTTCATCTTTTTCCTTCTGAAGCATGCATATGCATTGCATACCACATCTCACATATCATGCCATGTTTTGCATTATGTTGTTTGTGCATTGCATCGTGATTGATGTTTGTCCCCTTTGCTTGTGTTATTGTTGTGGGTAGAGCCGGGAGACGAGTACGTGAATGAGGAACCTGTTGAGAACGCTTACGAGGATCAAGCTTTCGACAACTCTGAGAACCTTGCAGGCAAGATGACCATACCCTCGAAATCACTTCTATCTTTGCTTGCTAGATGCTCGCTCTTTTGCTATGCCTATGCTGTGATACCTACCACTTGCTGTATCATGCCTACCATATTGCCATGTCATCCTCTAACCATCCATGTCCTAGCAAACCGTTGATTGGCTATGTTACTGCTTTGCTCAGCCCCTCTTATAGCGTTGTTAGTTGCAGTGTTCCTTGTTGGAACATGGAGATGTTGTTCCTTGTTGGAACATGTTTACTTGTTGGGATATCACAATATCTCTTATATTATTAATGCATCTATATACTTGGTAAAGGGTGGAAGGCTCGGCCTTATGCCTGGTGTTTTGTTCCACTCTTGCCACCCTAGTTTCCGTCATACCGGTGTTATGTTCCCGGATTTTGCGTTCCTTACACGGTTGGGTGATTTATGGGACCCCCTTGACAGTTCGCTTTGAATAAGACTCCTCCAGCAAGGCCCAACATTGGTTTTACCATTTGCCACCTAAGCCTTTTTCCCTTGGGTTCTGCAGACTCAAGGGTCATCTTTATTTTAACCCCCCGGGGCCAGTTCTCCTTCGATTGCTGGTCCAAACTAGAGCCCTTTGCAGCGCCACCTCGGGGCAACTTGAGGTCTGGTTTTAGTTGTACGGAGTGTTCATCTGGATGTGCCCTGAGACCGAGCGGAGTTGGAATATACGCTTTGATGAGTTGATCAAAGCATATAGTTTTATACAGACTTTCGGTGAAGCCTGTATTTACAAGAAAGTGAGTGGGAGCACTACATCATTTCTGATAAGTATATGTAAATGACATATTGTTGATCAGAAATAATGTAGAATTATTCTGCAAAGCATAAAGGAGTGTTTAAAAGGAGTTTTTCAAAGAAAGACCTCAGTGAAGCTGCTGACATATTGAGCATTAAGATCTATAGAGATAGATCAAGACGCTTGATAAGTTTTTTCAATGAGTATATACCTTGACAAAATTTTGAAGTAGTTCAAAATGGAACAGTCAAAGAAGGAGTTCTTGCCTGTTTAACAAGGTGTGAAATTGAGTAAGACTCAAAACCCGACCACGGCAGAAGATAGAAAGAGAGTGAAAGTCATTCCCTATGCCTCAGCCATAGGTTCTATAAAATATGCCATGCTGTGTACCAGATCTATTACATACCCTACCACTGAGTTTGGCAAAGGAGTACAATAGTGATCTAGGAGTAGATCAACTGGACAGCGGTCAAAATTATCCTTAGTGGAATAAGGATATGTTTCACGATTATGGAAGTGACAAAAGGTTCGTCGTAAAGGGTTACGTCGATGCAAGTTTTGACACCGATCTGGATGACTCTAAGTCTCGATCTAGATACATATTTAAAGTGGGAGCAATTAGCTAGAGTAGCTCCGTACAGAGCATTGTAGACATAGAAAATTGCAAAATACATAACGGATCTGAATGTGGCAGACCCGTTGACTAAACTTCTCTCACAAGCAAAACATGATCACACCTTAGTACTCTTTGGGTGTTAATCACATAGCGATGTGAACTAGATTACTGAATCTATCAAACCCTTTGGGTGTTGGTCACATGGCGATGTGAACTATGGGTGTTAATCACATGATGATGTGAACTATCGATGTTAATCACATGGTGATGTGAGTTAATCACATGGTGATGTGACCTAGATTATTGACTCTAGTGCAAGTGGGAGACTGAAGGAAATATGCCCTAGAGGCAATAATAAAGTTATTATTTATTTCCTTACATATCATGATAAATTTTATTATTCATGCTAGAATTGTATTAACCGGAAACATAATACATGTATGGATACATAGACAAACAGAGTGTCACTAGTATGCCTCTACTTGACTAGCTTGTTAATCAAAGATGGTTAAGTTTCCTAACCATAGACAAAAGGAGTTGTCATTTGATTAACAAGGTCACATCATTAGTTGAATGATCTGATTGACATGACCCATTCCATTAGCATAGCACCCGATCGTTTAGTATGTTGCTATTGCTTTTATCCATGACTTATACATGTTCCTTTGACTATGAGATTATGCAACTGCCGTTTGCCGGAGGAACACTTTGGGTGCTACCAAACGTCACAACGTAACTGGGTGACTATAAAGGAGTACTACAGGTGTCACCAAAGGTAGATGTTGGGTTGGCGTATTTCGAGATTAGGATTTGTCACTCCAATTGTGGGAGAGGTATCTCTGGGCCCTCTCGGTTATGCACATCACTTAAGCCTTGCAAGCATTGCAACTAATGAGTTAGTTGCGGGATGATGTATTACGGAACGAGTAAAGAGACTTGCCGGTAACGAGATTGAACTAGGTATTGGATACCGACGATCGAATCTCGGGCAAGTAACATACCGATGGACAAAGGGAACAACGTATGTTGTTATGCGGTCTGACCAATAAAGATCTTCGTAGAATATGTAGGAGTCAATATGGGCATCCAGGTCCCGCTATTGGTTATTGACCGGAGATGTGTCTCGGTCATGTCTACATTGTTCTCGAACCGTAGGGTCCGCACGCTTAAGGTTACGATGACAGTTATTATGAGTTTATGAGTTTTTGATGTACCGAAGGAGTTCGGAGTCCCGGATGAGATGGGGGACATGACGAGGAGTCTCGAAATGGTCGAGACGTAAAGATCGATATATTGGACGACTATATTCGGACATCGGAAAGGTTCTGAGTGGTTCGGGTATTTATCGGAGTACCGGAGAGTTACGGGAATTCGTATTGGGCCTTATTGGGCCATACGGGAAAGGAGAGAAAGGGCCAAAAGGGTGGCCGCACCCCTCCCCTTGGACTAGTCCGAATTGGACTAGGGAAGGGGAGCGCCCCCTTCCTTCCTTCTCCTTCTCTCTTCCCTTTCCTTCTCTCATACTTCCCCTACATGGAAGGATTCCTAGTTGGACTAGGAAAAGGGGAATCCTACTCCCGGTGGGAGTAGGACTCCCCTTGGCGCGCCAAACATAGGGCCGGCCTCCTCCCTCCCTTTCTCCTTTATATACGGGGGCAGGGGGCACCCCAAGACACACAAGTTGATCCTTGAGATCGTTCCCTAGCCGTGTGCGGTGCCCCCCTCCACCATATTCCACCTCGGTCATATTGTAGCGGTGCTTAGGCGAAGCCCTGCGACAGTAGAACATCAAGATCGTCACCACGCCGTCGTGCTGACGGAATTCTTCCCCGAAGCTTTGCTGGATCGGAGCCCGGGGAACGTCATCGAGCTGAACGTGTGCCAAGAACTCGAAGGTGCCGGAGTAACGGTGCTTGGATCGGTCGGATCGTGAAGACGTACGACTACATCAACCGCGTTGATATAACGCTTCCGCTTTCGGTCTACGAGGGTACGTAGACAACACTCTCCCCTCTCGTTGCTATGCATCACCATGATCTTGCGTGTGCGTAGGAAAATTTTGAAATTACTACGTTCCCCAACAAAAGCAAAAACACCCAGAGCCAAAGAGTGTTAGGCATCACTGAAGTCTTTCTGTCCGCGTGACCTGAAGACTTGTTACACTTGAGGACTGTGAATCCTCCAGCCGGTTAGGCGTCATGTTCTGAGAATCCAAGAGTCATTGTGGATCGCCGGTGAACGAAGTCTGTGAAGGTTTGGAAGTCTACCTCAAAGACTTACCAGAGTGATTGGGCGAGGACTGGGTGTCCTTAGCTCAAGGGGAATCAGGTGAAGACGTGGTCTTCTGAGTTGAATCTCAGCCTCCCTAACCAGATGTACAATTGTCACAGCAACTGGAACTGGTCCAACAAATCATGTGTCCTCACCAAGTGACTGGTTCTATCCTCTCCCTCTGTTTACTTATAGTTTGTCTTCGTGAAGTTATTGCTTGCTTGCACTACCTGTTTGACTTCACTATGTGACTACTATCGTTGTTTGGTTTCATACTATCTTCCATCCTGATCTTTACTACCTAGCTGCTATTAGTCTTCGTGCTTTCACCTCATTGAATACTTGACTATGGCTTGCCTAGTGTAGTCTACCTTCCGCTGCATATCAATAGGTTCATTTTTATTCTTTGTCTTCGAAACTCTCATGTTTTGAAGACTTTCATAAAAATCGCCTATTCACCCCCCTCTAGTTGATAACTAACACTTTCAATTGGTATCAGAGCAAGGTACTCCCTTGTTCCGTGTGATTCGGTTTAACCACCTGGAGTTTTAGCTATGTCGACTGCAGGGATAATCAAAGTTTCCGTTGTTTGCCTCATCTTCAATGGAACTGAATATCCCTACTGGAAGAATAAGATGTGCATGCATCTTGAAGCCATCGATGTCGACCTCTGGTATGTCATCAAGAATGGCGTTCCCAAGACTGGTGAAGGTGTCACCCCTGCTGATGTCAAGAAGTTCATTCAACTGGATTCTACTGCCAAGAACATCATATGTGGTCATCTGACCAAAGGACAGTATGGCCGTGTGAGTGCTCTGGAAACGTCGAAGCTAGTCTGGGACTGGCTCTCCAAGGTCAACGAAGGCGTCTCAACCCAGCGAGATCAAAGGATCGGTGTTCTTCGCAACCTCTTCAACCGCTTCAAGAAAAACGACAATGAGAATGTCCAGCTCACGTTTGATCGCCTCACTGACATCACAAATGAGCTTCGTGCTCTCGGCGCCACTGAGATCACCAAGCATGAAATTGTTAAAACAGTACTGAGATCACTTGACAGCTCGTTCGACACCCTTGCCCTGATGATACCAGAACGCCCTGACTTCAAGACACTCGATTCATCTAACATACTTGAGAGGCTCAACACACATGAGTTCCACCTATCTGAGAAAAGAGATATCCATAGTCCCAACTATGGCCGAACACGTGCTTTGAAGGCAAAAGTTGTTTCCTCGTCTGAAGAAGAATCTGACCGCAGTTCTGATGATCCTGAAGACATTGGAAAGGAACTTGCTATGCTTGTGAAGAAGTTCTAGAAGTTCACTAAGAAGAAGGGCTTCAGAAAGTTTTCACGATCCAGCTCAAGAAATGACGAAGCTTCCACTCATGACTACAAGAAGAGAACATGTCACAAGTGCAAGAAACCTGGACACTACATCTTTGAGTGTCCACAGTGGGACAATGAGAACAAGAAGAAGAAGAAGAGCCAGGAATATGATTCTGATGACAAGAAGAACAAGAAATCATCAAAGTCTTCTTCCAAGTCCTCATCCAAGTCTTCGTCTCATAAGAAGAGCTCATCTGGCAAGGCTCGTGCTTTTGTTGGCAAGGAAATGGATTCAGAGGAGGAGTCCGCTTCTGAGGAGGCGGAGGTGGAGTCTGAGGAGGAGTCCGACCCTGATGTTGCAAGTCTGGCTCTAGCCATAGCCTACGTTGCCAAGTCCATCTTCAACACTAAAGACAATGGCCCAGTCACCAACACTGAAGCTAATGACAAGGACGACTCTACTCCCACCTACTGCTTCATGGCACGTAGTGCCAAGGTAAAATCACGCGATGCTTACTTTCAAACATCAAGTGAAGATGACTCTATTGTGAATCCAAACCCAGCTACAAAACACTTGTTAAAATTGCAACTGAACAACAGAAAGCTATGGAACATACTCAAAAACTGTTAGACAAAAGCGATGACCTGTTGGACGCAGAGATGACCCGTTCTCAGTCCTTAATTGAAGACATAAAAAATATTCATGTTAAGTACCAAGAACTTGAAAGTCGTCATGAAATGCTCTCAACCACTCATGAAAAGCTCTCCTATGATTATTTTCAAAGGAAGCAAGAGCTTGAGAAATTGAGAGCGGCTCATGAAGATCTTCAAAAAGAGAATGAGTCACTTCGCGCTCAACAGATCAGTTCCTCTCAGGAAGGATTTGAACCACCATGTCTAAAATGCCTTGAGCGTGATAACGCTACTTCTGTTGCTGAATGTTCTACTTCTGCTACTGTTGCAATATCTTCAACTGCTGATGTGGTAACTAACCCCTCTGCTGAGGATACCACTACTATTGCTGATGAAAATGCTAGGTTGAAGACATTGCTTGAAACAGGGATGTACAAAAGTCTCAAAGGGCATCAGACATTATGCGATGTCCTCAAAAAGCAGATTCTGAACCAAAACCCTTGGAAAGAGGGTGTTGGGTTTGAGAGGAAAATGAATGTTGATGGCTCCTACTGGACGCCTGAGCAGTACCCGAAAACCACATGGGTTGCTGCAAAGGGACCTTCAGTGGATCCATCCACCTTATCTGGCTTCACTTGTGCTAACCCTATTATCATTGATGAATCCTTTGATGCAAACTATAAACTGTTTAAGAATCAGAATGGTGAAGTGTTTGCCAGGTATATTGGTACTAACTGCGGGAATGGGCCACCTATGAAGAAGATCTGGGTTCCTAGAAGTTGTCTTGAGAATCTTCTTGTGAATGTCATCATGACACCACCTGGGAAGAAGACAAATCCCAGACCAAAGGCTTCATATGGTCCAAAGGCTTCATACAGACAGAGGACTCACCTGAGTCACCCTAACGCCAATGTTTTGCAGGGAAACCATACTCAGACTTATGAATATGAGCGTGTTTCTTCAAACCGCTATGTTCATAAAACTAAGAACTATTCTGCTTATTCATATGAATACTATTCACCTCCTCCAAGGCTATTTGCTAGGGTGTCACATCCCTAGTTCTGACAATGCCTAGTGCTAGCATCTGGTGTTGCATCATGTTTAAATTTTCCAGAAACTTGAAATGGGGATGATTCAAAAACCCCAGCACCACCTAAACCAACTAGGGTTACTAAATAATTTCTCAATGAACCTGAAATGCCCTTCTAAAATGTTCATCGTCTTTGCCTTGGTCCGGAATCTCTGACAAAAATGGTGCACAATTTTCTAGGACACATAAGGTCACTGAATTAAATCATATGCTATTTGAAATTCGGCATTTAAATGCTACATATTATTTTAAGTGCTCAATTAATTCTGAACTTAAGTGAGGGCTGTTAGGAATAATCCAAACAGAGCCCACAATTATCTTCAGGGTTTTTGAAAACGTTTTGGTATTTTTAATAAAGCTCAGAAGTTGCAGAAAAATAGAAAAACAAAAACAGAAAACTGAGAGAGAGGGAAACTCAACTGGCAACCCACCTGGCAGGCCCACTAGCGGCCCAGCCCACTGGTTTGAAGTGGCTGTCTTCAACCTCTGCCATAGGCAGATGCGTGTCGACAGCGCGCGCGCCCGAGCTCCACCTCCTGCTTGCCACCGAGGCAACCCCGACGTGTTTGGAGACGCCCCGCATCCCCCTCTGCTTCTCCCCTCACTCTCTGCTCTCTCCCTTGCCCTCTAGCCCCTTCCCCGAGCTCACCCGAGAGCGACCGCCACCGTCGTTCGCTGCCACCGTGCCCAGAGCCACCCCCTCACCCTTACGCCATGCCCAAAGGCTCTGCCTCGACGCCACGGAGCTCCAAGATGAACCACGCGCCCGCGGGACGCCCGAAGCGACTCCATCATCTTCTTCTTCGCCGTCGGCCGCCGGAGATCTCCCTCGCCACCCCGCTCGCTCCAGCCTCTTCCCGAGCTCGCCAACCCCTCTGTTCGATCCGTTGTGAGCTTCTGCGTCGATCCCCCCTCTCTCCTGGCTCTTTACCTCCAGATAACACCGTTGCCCGTCGCGGCCGAGAGCTTGGCTCCGCCGGCCATGTCGCCGTCGTGGTCACTGTCACATAGAGCTGCAACCGAGCACATAGCCGTGCTCAGCGCAACGCCAGAAGCCCAAAACCCCCTCCAGCTGCTCCTGTCGTGCTTGGAAACACCGAAACCGCTGAGACCCGAACTCCGGCCGCCGCATTCGTGCTCGCCGCCATCGACTAAGACCACCCCAACTCCTCCCGCTTGGCCTACCAGATGCGCGCGAGCCCCAGCTACGCGTAGGACCAAACCGCGGTCGATTTGGTCGACCGTGGGTAAATTCCGAGCCCGTCCACCATCTCGGGCTTCACCAGTGATGAGCCGTGGACCAAGTCCGGAGGGTTTGACCCTGCTTGACCGGGGTTTGACTTCCCCCCTGACCCACTGACGTGTGGTCTGCCCCTGTTAATTATTAGTTAGGTTAGTTTAGCGCTAATTAACCTAGATTAGTGCTTAACCTAACACTAACTAACTCTGTTAAGTTAGTTGTGACACTGACGCGCGGGACCCACTAGTCAGGTTTGACCTGGACCGTCCCCGTTGACCGCTGACATCACCCTGACGCACTGCTGACGCAATAAAGCATTTACTGGATTTATTCTTATATAGGAAATTCCAGAAAATGTTGCAAACTTCAAAAATCCATAGAAAGTAATCTATAACTGCAAATGAAAAGATTTATATATGAAAATTGATTAGAAAAATCCAATCTATCCATCTGTAATGGTTTCATGCATGTCATAACACTTTAACCTTGCAGTTTAAGTGAAAAAAGTTAATGTACATTTATGACTTCATAAAATGGGTTTGCATTTGAATCTTTGGTTCAAATGGACTCATTTCAATCTGTTCTAGCTTGCATTAGCCCATAACACATTCATATTGTGTCACATCCTAGCTAGTCCATGCATTAGAGTGTTGCATCATGTCTATCTTTCATCAGAAACTTGAATTGGGGAAGACAGAACCCCCAGAACCCCTCTGAATTCAACTAAGGTTTACTAAAAATATTTTCAATGAACCTGAAATGCCCTTCTAAAAAGTTCACCCTCTTTGTCTTGGGTTAGAACCTCTGGCAAAACTGGTGCACAATTTTCTAGGTCAACAGAAGATCATTGAATTAAATCATATGTAAATTGCATTTGGGCATTTAAATGCTAGTAAATATTTTGAATGCTCAAATAATTCTGAAAATAAGTGTGGGTTGTTGGAGATATTCTAAACAGAGCCTCTGATTATTTTCAGGATTTTTAGAAGTGCCTGACAATTTTTAATAAAGCCATAAACTTACAAAAAATAGAAAACAGAAATTAAAAGAGAAGCAAAGGATTACCTGGCGCCCACCTGGCAAGCCCACCTGCCGACCCAGCCCAGCCACCGCTCCAGCGAGCTGCTTGGCTCGGCCAGGCAGGCAGCGAGGTGCTCGACGCCGGACCAGTGCGCGCTACGCAGCTGTCTGCCGCCCTGCTTCCTCCCCTCGCTGTTTTGTCGCTATGGGTCGGTCACCCACTCCTCCCCCGAGCTCGCAGACACGCCCTCTCCTGCCCAGCTCCTCTGCTTCGCTCTCCCGCACCATGGCCGATGCCACCGCAGCCGCACCACCGCCGTAGTCGCGCTCTCCGTCGTCCATGCGCCGTGCCATCGTGTCCAGAAGCTCCGCTGCCCTCCTCTCCTTCGAGCAAGCCGAGCCCCGAGCGCTTGCTTGCCCCGAAGCCTCTGCACCGACCTCGCCCGACTCCGCCACCGCCAGAGATCCCCTTTGCCGTCAACGCCGCACCAGTTCGTCCCCGACCGCATCGTCTGCACCGTCGTGACCGCCGTGAGCTCAGCTATCTCCTACCCCTTCTCGTCCTCGCTCTCGAGCACCGCAGCGACCCCAAGAGCTTCACCGCATGCGTCATCGCCGAGCTCGTCGCCGACGTGTCTCCGGCCACACCACCGTGTCCAACACACTCAATGCGCCCCCAGGAGTCCAACGCACCACCCCACGCGCCTCGACGTGCCCCGTAGCCTCGGGTTCATCTTCACCCGACTCCGGCGACCGCCAAGGTCGTCGCCGGCGACGTTTCCGGCCACCACGAACTCCACCACTGCCACCAAACGCTGCGGCTTGCTCCCAGCTACGCGTAGATGCCCTCCGCCGCTGATTTTGTCGCCGGAACGTGCTAATGCACTTTCACCGCCGCGTCTGGCCTCGCCGGCGGCTAAACGCCGGTGGGTTTGACCTTTGACTTTGACTGGGTGGGCCCAGGTTGACTTCCCCGAGTCTATGACAAGTGGGGCCCCCTCTGCTAATTAACTCAGATTAGTTTTAACTAAATTTAGTTAGGTTAAATAACTGCTGACACGCGGGACCCACTGGTCAGGTTGACCTGGACGTCCCCTTTGACCATTGACGTCACCCTGACGCACTGCTGACGCAATAACTAATTTCTGGATTTATTTTTATATAGAAAATTCCAGAAATTGTTGCAAACTTCAAAAATTCATAGGAATTAATCTGTAACTCCAAATGCAAAGATTTATATATGAATTTTGATCAGAAAAATTCAATCTATCAATTGGTAATTGTTTCATGCATGACAAAACAAGTTAACATTGCTGATTAAGCAAAATAAGATAATACACTAATATGGCTATGTTAAATGAACTAACATTTGAATCTTTGATTCAAATGAGTTCATTTCTTTCTGTTCTAGCTTGCATTAGGCCAAGACACATTCATATTGCCATGTCATAGCATGCATCATATTGTTGCATATCATCATGTGTTGATTATGTTCGGTGTGTTTTTCGTGGTAGGTTCTGCCTCCGAGGATAACCCCGAATATCCGACTGAAGGGCAGTACCCTACTACCACTACTTCAGGCAAGCAACCCATTGATCGTTCCGATACAAACACATGTTCCCGCTTTTGCTCTTGTTTACTGCATTAAGACAACGCGATTCAAACTACTATGTGTTGCGGTTGTTGAACCCACTTCCTTTGCATGACCTGTCATTGCCACAGTAACTAGATGAAACCCACTAGCAAGTGTAGGAGTTGATTGAGCCATATTTGTGTTTCCTACCATGCTATGCTTGCTATGCTTAGAGTTGTGTCTGGTCTGGCTCATCGGGATGATGAACTAGAGTGAAAGGTTGTGTCGGTAATGAGAGTGAAGTGTGGAATATGATTTGGTAAAGGAATCGATGAGAGGGCATGTAGGAGTACATGGCGGGTTGTTTCATTGAGGCCGTCCCTAAGAACTGAGATTTGTGTGTGTGATTTAAGATTCAGCTACTACCACACATTAGGATCCTTAATTGACCCTCTCGACTTATTAACCACTCTTGTCCTTTGTCCGGGAGATGCAAAGTAGTTTCTGGTGTTTGTAGCATGCTGGGGGCCGCATGCAGTGCTGACCTTAGGGGTGGGCTGTGTTGCGGTAGGCACGTGGCCCGGTGTACCGATTCGCTCGTTTGGTGTCTCGGGAACCCTGCACACATCGATCGGGGCCGTTAGTGGAAACCTCGGCCGGACTCCCTGCGGATGGAACCCGAATAGGCGATAAACCTGGACTAGGGACTCGTGTGTTTAGTCAGGTCGTGGCCGACACCCTCGTTGGGCTTCCGCTTGAAGGTTGCCGAGTAGACGTCATGTAGCGGCGATAAGTGGTGAGAGCATGTGTGAAGAAGTACACCCCTGCAGGGTATAAAACTATTCGAATAGCCGCGTACGTGGTAAAGGACTACTTGGTCACCTATGCAGTTCATAGACAAGTAAATGGATACTACTAAAAGCCTCAAGATAAGTGTGAGTACCGCGGATGGCCCTCTCGTAGGTTGACGAGAGAGGATCCACGGTGGAGTATTGTGTTGGTGATTAGTGGACTCGTGTGCGGCAAATGCTTTACAAGTTGTGTCTATCATAGGATATCTTAGCCATGAGTCAAAGCTGGCTTGCTGCAATAAATCCACTACCTTCTTGAGAATGTGCATGTATAGTAGGATTCTATTGTAAGACTTGCTGAGTACCTCCATACTCATGTTGCTTTAATTAATGTTTTCAGACGACAACACCGCCCCCTCCGATGGGTTCTATGTAGACCTCGAAGTTGACGAGTGACTAGCCACCCAGGTGGTGATGCAAGCCTTGGAAGGGCCGCTGTAGATAAATAGGCTTCCTCAAGACTTTTTCCTTTCTAGTGTCTGTACTCAAACTAAGTTGCTTCCGCATGTGCTTGTATGATTGATGACTTGAATGTCGGGTCGTGTGACCCCTATCTATATGAATATGTTATGTATGGCTCCTCGGAGCCTTTTAAATAAAGTACTTTGAGTTGTAGAGTTTTGTTGTGATGCCATGTTGTATGTACTCATATCGGGCATATTGCGTGTATGATTGAAATGCTTGGTATGAGTTGGATCCGACAATCTAGTTGTTTATCCTTGGCAGCCTATCATATGGGGAAATGTAGTCTAGTGCCTCCTGAGCGATAGTAGTCCGCTACCGCCCGGTTCACCGGAGTCCTGCTAGCCCAGCACTACTGCTCTGGACACTTGACTGGCCGGCATGTGCTTCACTTCGTTCCTGTGTCTGTCCCTTCAGGGAAATGTCACGCGGTGACATCCGGAGTCCTGCCTAGCCTGCTACAGCCCGGGTTACCGGTGTTGGGGAACGTTGCAGAAAATTAAAATTTTTCCTACGGTTTCACCAAGATTCATCTATGAGTTCATCTAAGCAACGAGTCATGGGAGAGAGATTGCATCTACATACCACTTTGTAGATCGCGAGCGGAAGCGTTCAACGAACGGGGATGAGGTAGTCGTACACGACGTGATCCAAATCACCGGAGATCCTAGCACCGAACGGACGGCACCTCCGCGTTCAACACACGTACGGTCAGCGTAACGTCTCCTTTTTCTTGATCCAGCTAGGCAAAGGAGAGGTTGGGGAAGATAGCTCCAGCAGCAGCACGACGGCGTGGTGATGGTGGAGCTACAGTACTCCGGCAGAGCTTCGCCGAGCTCTACGGAGGAGGAGGAGGTGTTGGAGAGGGAGAGGGAGGCGCCAAGGACCAGGGTGCAGCTGCCCCCCTCCCCTCCCCCCTTTATATAGCCCCCTAGGGGGGGCGCCGGCCCTAGGAGATGCAATCTCCTAGGGGGGGTGGCGGCCAAGGGGTGGGGGGGCTTGCCCCCCAAGCAAGGGGGCGCCCCCCTTTAGGGTTTCCCCACCCTAGGCGCATGGGCCTCTTGGGGCTGGTTCTCCTTGGCCCATGTAGGCCAAGGCGCACCCCCTAGAGCCCATGTGGCCCCCCGAGGCAGGTGGCCCCACCCGGTGGACCCCCCGGGACCCTCCGGTGGTCCCGGTACAATACCAATAACCCCGAAACTTGTCCCGATGGCCAAACAGCACTTCCTATATATAATTCTTTACCTCCGGACCATTCCGAAACTCCTCGTGACGTCCGGGATCTCATCCGGGACTCCGAACAACATTCGGGTTACTGCATATACATATCTTCACAACCCTAGCGTCACCGAACCTTAAGTGTGTAGACCCTACGGGTTCGGGTGACATGCAGACATGACCGAGACGGCTCTCGGGCAATAACCAACAGCGGGATCTGGATACCCATGTTGGCTCCCACATGCTCCACGATGATCTCATCGGATGAACCACGATGTCGAGGATTCAATTAATCTCGTATACGATTCCCTTTGTCAATCGGTATTTTACTTGCCCGAGATTCGATCGTCGGTATCCCAATACCTCGTTCAATCTCGTTATCGGCAAGTCACTTTACTCGTACCGTAATGCATGATCCCGTGATCAAACGCTTTGATCACATTGAGCTCATTATGATGATGCATTACCGAGAGGGCCCGGTGATACCTCTCCGTCAAGCGGAGTGACAAATCCCAGTCTCGATCCGTGTCAACCCAACAAATACTTTCGGAGATACCCGTAGTATACCTTTATAGTCACCCAGTTACGTTGTGACGTTTGGCACACCCAAAGCACTCCTACGGTATCCGGGAGTTACACGATCTCATGGTCTAAGGAAAAGATACTTGACATTGGAAAACTCTAGCAAACGAACTATGCGATCTTATGCTATGTTTAGGATTGGGTCTCGTCCATCACATCATTCTCCTAATGATGTGATCTCGTTATCAATGACATCCAATGTCCATAGTCAAGAAACCATGACTATCTGTCGATCAACGAGCTAGTCAACTATAGGCTTACTAGGGACATATTGTTGTTTGTTATTCACACATGTATTACGATTTCCGGATAACACAATTATAGCACGAATAAAGACAATTATCATGAACAAGGAAATATAATAATAATGCTTTTATTATTGCCTCTAGGGCATATTTCCAACAGTCTCCCACTTGCACTAGAGTCAATAATCTAGTTACATTGTGATGAATCGAACACCCATAGAGTTCTGGTGCTGATCATGTTTTTCCTTAGGGAGAGGTTTAGTCAACGGATCTGCGACATTCAGATCTGTGTGCACTTTACAAATTTCTATGTCTCCATCTTGAACATTTTCACGAATG
This sequence comes from Aegilops umbellulata, assembly GCA_032464435.1. Classification (NCBI taxonomy): domain Eukaryota; kingdom Viridiplantae; phylum Streptophyta; class Magnoliopsida; order Poales; family Poaceae; genus Aegilops; species Aegilops umbellulata. The sequence goes on from CP136060.1 coordinate 180,902,779, forward strand.
GAGTTGAAGCGACGCTTGATGTGCCTAGTCTTCTTGTGAAACCTGGGCTCCTTGGCAAGTGCAATAGCTCCAGTGTTGTCACAGAAGAGTTTGATTGGCCCCGACGCATTGGGTATGACTCCGAGGTCGGTGATGAACTCCTTCACCCAAATTGCTTCATGTGCTGCCTCAGAGGCTGCCATGTATTCCGCTTCACATGTAGATCCCGCCACGACGCTCTGCTTGCAACTGCACCAGCTTACTGCCCCACCATTCAAAATATACACGTCGCCGGATTGTGACTTAGAGTCATCCAGATCTGTGTCGAAGCTGGCGTCGATGTAACCCTTTACGACGAGCTCTTCATCACCTCCATAAACGAGAAACATTTCCTTAGTCCTTTTCAGGTACTTCAGGATATTCTTGACCGCTGTCCAGTGTTCCTTGCCGGGATTACTTTGGTACCTTCCTACCAAACTTATGGCAAGGTTTACATCAGGTCTGGTACACAGCATTGCATACATAATAGACCCTATGGCTGAGGCATAGGGGATGACACTCATCTCTTCTATATCTTCGGCCGTGGTCGGACATTGAGCTGAGCTCAATTTCACACCTTGTAACACAGGTAAGAACCCCTTCTTAGATTGATCCATATTGAACTTCTTCAATATCTTATCAAGGTATGTTCTCTGTGAAAGACCTATGAGGCGTCTTGATCTATCTCTATATATCTTGATGCCTAATATATAAGCAGCTTCTCCAAGGTCCTTCATTGAAAAACTCTTATTCAAGTAGGCCTTAATGCTGTCCAAGAGTTCTATATCATTTCCCATCAAAAGTATGTCATCTACATATAGTATGAGAAATGCTACAGAGCTCCCACTCACTTTCTTGTAAACGCAGGCTTCTCCATAAGTCTGCGTAAACCCAAACGCTTTGATCATCTCATCAAAGCGAATGTTCCAACTCCGAGATGGTTGCACCAGCCCATAAATCGAGCGTTGGAGCTTGCACACCTTGTCAGCATTCTTAGGATCGACAAAACCTTCCGGCTGCATCATATACAATTCTTCCTTAAGGAAACCATTAAGGAATGCCGTTTTGACGTCCATTTGCCATATTTCATAATCGTAGAATGCGGCAATTGCTAACATGATTCGAACGGACTTCAGCTTCGCTACCGGTGAGAAAGTCTCATCGTAGTCAATTCCTTGAACTTGTCGATGTTGGGGAACGTAGTAATTTCAAAGCCTACTTGAATTCTAGTTGGACTCCCCCCCCCCCCCCCCGCCCAATCCTAGTTGGACTAGGATTCTCCAAGGGGGAGAGAGAGAGAGGGGGCGCCCACCTCTCCTAGTCCTAATAGGACTAGGGGAAGGGGGGAGGCGCGCAGCCCATGAGGGCAGCCCTCTCACCTCTCCTCCAAGGCCCATGTTGGCCCATTATGCTCCTGGGGGGTTCCGGTAACCCTCCCGATATTCCGGTAAAATCCTGATTTCACCTGGAATGCATCCGATGTCCAAACACAGGCTTCCAATATATCATTCTTTACGTCTCGACCATTTCGAGACTCCTCGTCATGTCCGTGATCACATCCGGGACTCCAAACTCCTTCGGTACATCAAAATGTATAAACTCATAATAACTGTCATCGTAACGTTAAGCGTGCGGACCCTACGGTTCGAGAACAATGTAGACATGACCGAGACACGTCTCCGGTCAATAACCAATAGCGGGACCTGGATGCCCATATTGGCTCCTACATATTCTACGAAGATCTTTATCGGTCAGACCGCATAACAACATACGTTGTTCCCTTTGTCATCGGTATGTTACTTGCCCGAGATTCGATCGTCGGTATCCAATACCTAGTTCAATCTCGTTACCGGCAAGTCTCTTTACTCGTTCCGTAATACATCATCTCGCAACTAACTCATTGGTTGCAATGCTTGCAAGGCTTTATGTGATGTGCATTACCGAGAAGGCCCTGAGATACCTCTCCGACAATCGGAGTGACAAATCCTAATCTCGAAATACGCCAACCCAATATGTACCTTCGGAGACACCTGTAGAGCACCTTTATAATCACCCAGTTACGTTGTGACGTTTGGTAGCACACAAAGTGTTCCTACGGTAAACGGGAGTTGCATAATCTCATAGTTAAAGGAACATGTATAAGTCATGGACAAAAGCAATAGCAACATACTAAACGATCGGGTGCTATGCTAATGGAATGGGTCATGTCAATCAGATCGTTCAACTAATGATGTGATCTCGTTAATCAAATAACAACTCTTTGTTCATGGCTAGGAAACATAACCATCTTTGATTAATGAGCTAGTCAAGTAGAGGCATACTAGTGACACTCTGTTTGTCTATGTATTCACACATGTATTATGTTTCCAGTTAATACAATTCTAGCATGAATAATAAACATTTATCATGATATAAGGAAATAAATAATAACTTTATTATTGCCTCTAGGGCATATTTCCTTCAGTCTCCCACTTGCACTAGAGTCAATAATCTAGATTACAAAGTAATGATTCTAACACCCATGGAGTCTTGGTGCTGATCATGTTTTGCTCGTGGAAGAGGCTTAGTCAACGGGTCTGCAATATTCAGATCCGTATGTATCTTGCATATCTCTATGTCTCCCACCTGGACCAAATCCCGGATGGAGTTGAAGCGTCTTTTGATGTGTTTGGTTCTTTTGTGAAATCTGGATTCCTTTGCCAAGGCAATTGCACCAGTATTGTCACAAAAGATTTTCATTGGACCCAATACGCTAGGTACAACACCTAGATCGGATATGAACTCTTTCATCCAGACTCCTTCATTAGCTGCTTCCGAAGCGGCTATGTACTCAGCTTCACATGTAGATCCCGCCACGACGCTTTGTTTAGAACTGCACCAACTGACAGCTCCACCGTTTAATGTAAATACGTATCCGGTTTGCGATTTAGAATCGTCCGGATCAGTGTCAAAGCTCGCATCGACGTAACCGTTTACGACGAGCTCTTTGTCACCTCCATAAATGAGAAACATATCCTTAGTCCTTCTCAAGTACTTAAGGATGTTCTTGACCGCTGTCCAGTGATCCAGTCCTGGATTACTTTGGTACCTGCCTGCTAAACTTACAGCAAGGCACACATCAGGTCTGGTACACAGCATTGCATACATGATAGAGCCTATGGCTGAAGCATAGGGAACATTTTTCATTTTCTCTCTATCTTCTGCGGTGGTCGGGCATTGAGTCTTACTCAACTTCACACCTTGTGCCACAGGCAAGAACCCTTTCTTTGCCTGATCCATTTTGAACTTTTTCAAAACTTTATCAAGGTATGTGCTTTGTGAAAGTCCTATTAAGCGTCTTGATCTATCTCTATAGATCTTAATGCCCAATATGTAAGCAGCTTCACCGAGGTCTTTCATTGAAAACTCTTATTCAAGTATCCCTTTATGCTATCCAGAAATTCTATATTATTTCCGATCAGTAATATGTCATCCACATATAATATCAGAAATGCTACAGAGCTCCCACTCACTTTCTTGTAAATACAGGCTTCTCCAAAAGTCTGTATAAAACCAAATGCTTTGATCACATTATCAAAGCGTTTATTCCAACTCCGAGAGGCTTGCACCAGTCCATAAATGGATCGCTGGAGCTTGCACACTTTGTTAGCTCCCATTGGATCGACAAAACCTTCTGGTTGCATCATATACAACTCTTCTTCCAGAAATCCATTCAGGAATGCAGTTTTGACATCCATTTGCCAAATTTCATAATCATAAAATGCGGCAACTGCTAACATGATTCGGACAGACTTAAGCATCGCTACGGGTGAGAAAGTCTCATCGTAGTCAATCCCTTGAACTTGTCGAAAACCTTTTGCAACAAGTCGAGCTTTATAGACAGTGACATTACCATCAGCGTCAGTCTTCTTCTTAAAAATCCATTTATTCTCAATTGCTTGCCGATCATCGGGCAAGTCAACCAAAGTCCACACTTTGTTCTCATACATGGATCCCATCTCAGATTTCATGGCCTCAAGCCACTTTGCGGAATCTGGGCTCACCATCGCTTCTTCATAGCTCGTAGGTTCATCATGGTCTAGTAACATGACTTCCAAAATAGGATTACCGTACCACTCTGGTGCGGATCTTACTCTGGTTGATCTACGAAGTTCAGTAGAAACTTGATCTGAAGTTTCATGATCATTATCATTAGCTTCCTCTCTATTTGATGTAGGTGTCACAGAAACAGATTTCTGTGATGTACTACTTCTCAATAAGGGAGTAGATACTGTTATCTCATCAAGTTCTACTTTCCTCCCACTCACTTCTTTCGAGAGAAACTCCTTCTCTAGAAAGTTTCTGACTTTAGCAACAAAATTTTTGCCTTCGGATCTGTGATAGAAGGTATACCCAATAGTCTCCTTTGGGTATCCTATGAAGACACATTTTTCCGATTTGGGTTTGAGCTTATCAGGTTGAAGCTTTTTCACATAAGCATCGCAGCCCCAAACTTTAAGAAACGACAACTTTGGTTTCTTGCCAAACCACAGTTCATAAGGCGTCGTCTCAACGGATTTTGATGGTGCCCTATTTAACGTGAATGCGACCGTCTCTAAAGCATAACCCCAAAAAGATAGTGGTAAATCGGTAAGAGACATCATAGATCGTACCATATCCAGTAAAGTACGATTACGACGTTCGGACACACCATTACGTTGTGGTGTTCCGGGTGGCGTGAGTTGCGAAACTATTCCGCATTGTTTCAAATGTAGACCAAACTCGTAACTCAAATATTCTCCTCCACGATCAGATCGTAGAAACTTTATTTTCTTGTTACGATGATTTTCTACTTCACTCTGAAATTCTTTGAACTTTTCAAATGTTTCAGACTTGTGTTTCATTAAGTAGATATACCCATATCTGCTTAAATCATCAGTGAAGGTGAGAAAATAACGATATCCGCCACGAGCCTCAACATTCATTGGACCACATACATCAGTATGTATGATTTCCAATAAATCTGTTGCTCTCTCCACAGTACCGGAGAACGGTGTTTTAGTCATCTTGCCCATAAGGCACGGTTCGCAAGTGCCAAGTGATTCATAATCAAGTGACTCCAAAAGTCCATCAGTATGGAGTTTCTTCATGCGTTTTACACCGATATGACCTAAACGGCAGTGCCACAAATAAGTTGCACTATCATTATCAACTCTGCATCTTTTGGCTTCAACATTATGAATATGTGTATTACTACTATCGAGATTAAGTAAGAACAAACCATTCTTTAATGGTGCATGACCATAAAAGATATTACTCATATAAATAGAACAACCATTATTCTCTTATTTAAATGAATAACCGTCTCGCATCAAACAAGATCCAGATATAATGTTCATGCTCAACGCTGGTACTAAATAACAATTATTAAGATCTAATATTAATCCCGAAGGTAGATGTAGAGGTAGCGTGCCGACCGCGATCACATCGACTTTGGAACCATTTCCCACGCGCATCGTCACCTCGTCCTTAGCCAATCTTCGCTTAATCCGTAGCCCCTGTTTTGAGTTGCAAATATTAGCAACAGAACCAGTATCAAATACCCAGGTGCTACTGCGAGAATTAGTAAGGTACACATCAATAACATGTATATCATATATACCTTTGTTAACCTTGCCATCCTTCTTATCCGCCAAATACTTGGGGCAGTTCCGCTTCCAGTGACCAGTCTGCTTGCAATAGAAGCACTCAGTTTCAGGCTTAGGTCCAGACTTGGGTTTCTTCTCTTGATTAGCAACTTGCTTTCTGTTCTTTTTGAAGTTCCCCTTTTTCTTCCCTTTGCCCTTTTTCTTGAAACTAGTGGTTTTGTTAACCATCAACACTTGATGCTCCTTTTTGATTTCTACCTCCGCGGCTTTCAGCATCGCGAAGAGCTCGGGCATAGTTTTGGTCATCCCTTGCATATTATAGTTCATCACGAAGCTCTTGTAGCTTGGTGGCAGTGATTGGAGAATTCTGTCAATGACGCAATCATCCGGAAGATTAACTCCCAGTTGAATCAAGTGATTGTTATACCCAGACATTCTGAGTATATGCTCACTGACAGAACCGTTCTCCTCCATTTTACAGCTATAGAATTTATTGGAGACTTCATATCTCTCAATCCGGGCATTTGCTTGAAATATTAACTTCAACTCCTGGAACATCTCATATGCTCCATGGTGTTCAAAACGTCGTTGAAGTCCCGGTTCTAAGCCGTAAAGCATGGCACACTGAACTATAGAGTAGTCATCAGCTTTGCTTTGCCAGACGTTCACAACATCTGGCGTAGCTCTTGCACCAGGCCTGGCACCTAGCGGTGCTTCCAGGACGTAATTCTTCTGTGCAGCAATGAGGATAATCCTCAAGTTACGGACCCAGTCCGTGTAATTGCTACCATCATCTTTCAACTTTGCTTTGTCAAGGAACGCATTAAAATTCAACGGAACAACAGCACGAGCCATCTATCTACACAACATAGACAAGCAAGATACTATCAGGTACTAAGTTCATGATAAATTTAAGTTCAATTAATCATATTACTTAAGAACTCCCACTTAGATAGACATCCCTCTAATCCTCTAAGTGATCACGTGATCCAAATCAACTAAACCATGTCCGATCATCACGTGAGATGGAGTAGTTTCAATGGTGAACATCACTATGTTGATCATATCTACTATATGAATCACGCTCGACCTTTCGGTCTCCGTGTTCCGAGGCCATATCTGTTATATGCTAGGCTCGTCAAGTTAAACCTGAGTATTCCGCGTGTGCAACTGTTTTGCACCCGTTGTATTTGAACGTAGAGCCTATCACACCCGATCATCACGTGGTGTCTCAGCACGAAGAACTTTCGCAACGGTGCATACTCAGGGAGAACACTTCTTGATAATTTAGTGAGAGATCATCTTATAATGCTACCGTCAAACAAAGCAAGATAAGATGCATAAAAGATAAACATCACATGCAATCAATATAAGTGATATGATATGGCCATCATCATCTTGTGCTTGTGATCTCCATCTCTGCAGCACCGTCATGATCACCATCGTCACCGGCGCGACACCTTGATCTCCATCGTAGCATCGTTGTCGTCTCGCCAATCTTATGCTTCCACGACTATCACTACCGCTTAGTAATAAAGTAAAGCATTACATCGCGATTGCATTGCATACAATAAAGCGACAACCATATGGCTCCTGCCAGTTGCCGATAACTCGGTTACAAAACATGATCATCTCATACAATAAAATTTAGCATCATGTCTTGACCATATCACATCAGAACATGCCCTGCAAAAACAAGTTAGACGTCCTCTACTTTGTTGTTGCAAGTTTTACGTGGCTGCTACGGGCTTAAGCAAGAACTCATCTTACCTACGCATCAAAACCACAACGATAGTTTGTCAAATAGACTCCGTTTTAACCTTCTCAAGGACCGGGCGTAGCCACACTCGGTTCAACTAAAGTTGGAGAGACAGTCTTCCGCAAGCCATCTATGTGCAAAGCACGTCGAGGGAACCGGTCTCGCGTAAGCGTACGCGTAAGGTTGGTCCGGATCGTCTCGTCCAGCAATACCGCTGAACCAAAGTATGACATGCTGGTAGGCAGTATGACTTGTATCGTCCACAACTCACTTGTGTTCTACTCGTGCAAATAACATCATACCATAAAAACCTAGGCTCGGATGCCACTGTTGGGGAACGTAGTAATTTCAAAAAAAATTCCTACGCACATGCAAGATCATGGTGATGCATAGCAACGAGAGGGGAGAGTGTTGTCTATGTACCCTCGTAGACCGAAGCGGAAGCATTGACACAACGTAGAGGAAGTAGTCGTACGTTCTCCTCGCGATCCAACCGATCACAGCACCGTTACTCCGGCACCTCCGAGTTCTTGGCACACGTTCAGCTCGATGACGATCCCCGGGCTCCGATCCAGCAAAGCGTCGAGGAAGAGTTCCGTCAGCACGACGGCATGGTGACGATCTTGATGTGTTACCGGCGCAGGGCTTCGCCTAAGCACTGCAACGATATGATCGAGGTGGAATTTGGTGGAAGGGGGCACCGCACACGGCTAAGGAACGATCCGTAGATCAACTTGTGTGTCTTTGGGGTGCCCCCTGCCCCCGTATATAAAGGAGTCAAGGGGGAGGGGCTGGCCGGCCAAGCCTGGCGCGCCAGGAGAGTCCTACTCCCTCTGGGAGTAGGATTCCCCCCCCCCCCAATCCTAGTTGGACTAGGATTCTCCAAGGGGAAAGAGAGAGAGAGGGGGCGCCCACCTCTCCTAGTCCTAATAGGACTAGGGGAAGGGGGGAGGCGCGCAGCCCATGAGGGCAGCCCTCTCACCTCTCCTCCAAGGCCCATGTTGGCCCATTATGCTCCTGGGGGGTTCCGGTAACCCTCCCGGTATTCCGGTAAAATCCTGATTTCACCTGGAATGCATCCGATGTCCAAACACAGGCTTCCAATATATCATTCTTTACGTCTCGACCATTTCGAGACTCCCCGTCATGTCCGTGATCACATCCGGGACTCCGAACTCCTTCGGTACATCAAAATGTATAAACTCATAATAACTGTCATCGTAACGTTAAGCGTGCGGACCCTACGGTTCGAGAACAATGTAGACATGACCGAGACACGTCTCCGGTCAATAACCAATAGCGGGACCTGGATGCCCATATTGGCTCCTACATATTCTACGAAGATCTTTATCGGTCAGACCGCATAACAACATACGTTGTTCCCTTTGTCATCGGTATGTTACTTGCCCGAGATTCGATCGTCGGTATCCAATACCTAGTTCAATCTCGTTACCGGCAAGTCTCTTTACTCGTTCCTTAATACATCATCTCGCAACTAACTCATTGGTTGCAATGCTTGCAAGGCTTTATGTGATGTGCATTACCGAGAAGGCCCTGAGATACCTCTCCGACAATCGGAGTGACAAATCCTAATCTCGAAATACGCCAACCCAATATGTACCTTCAGAGACACCTGTAGAGCACCTTTATAATCACCCAGTTAAGTTGTGACGTTTGGTAGCACACAAAGTGTTCCTACAGTAAACGGGAGTTGCATAATCTCATAGTTAAAGGAACATGTATAAGTCATGGACAAAAGCAATAGCAACATACTAAACGATCGGGTGCTATGCTAATGGAATGGGTCATGTCAATCAGATCATTCAACTAATGATGTGATCTCGTTAATCAAATAACAACTCTTTGTTCATGGCTAGGAAACATAACCATCTTTGATTAATGAGCTAGTCAAGTAGAGGCATACTAGTGACACTCTGTTTGTCTATGTATTCACACATGTATTATGTTTCCAGTTAATACAATTCTAGCATGAATAATAAACATTTATCATGATATAAGGAAATAAATAATAACTTTATTATTGCCTCTAGGGCATATTTCCTTCAGTCGATAACCCTTAGCGACAAGCCGAGCTTTATAGACGGTCACATTACCATCCGCGTCTGTCTTCTTCTTAAAGATCCATTTATTTTCTATGGCTCGCCGCTCAACAGGCAAGTCAGTCAAAGTCCATACTTTGTTTTCATACATGGATCCTATCTTGGATTTCATGGCTTCTAGCCATTTGTCGAAATCCGGGCCTGCCATTGCTTCCTCATAGTTCGAAGGTTCACCGTTGTCTAACAACATGATTTCCAAGAGAGGGTTGCCGTACCACTCTGGTGCGGAACGTGTCCTTGTGGACCTTCGAATTTCAGTAGGAGCTTGATTAGAAGTATCTTGATCATCATTATTAATTTCCTCTCTAGTCGGTGCAGGCACCTCAGGAACGTTTCTTTGAGTTTCGCCATTTTCCGGTTCAAGAGGTAACACTTCATCAAGTTCTACTTTCCTCCCACTTACTTCTTTCGAGAGAAACTCTTTCTCTAGAAAGGATCCATTCTTGGCAGCAAAGATCTTGCCTTCGGATCTGAGGTAGAAGGTATACCCAATAGTTTCTTTAGGGTATCCTATGAAGACGCATTTTTCCGACTTGGGTTCGAGCTTTTCAGGTTGAAGTTTCTTGACATAAGCATCGCATCCCCAAACTTTTAGAAACGACAGCTTAGGTTTCTTCCCAAACCATAATTCATACGGTGTCGTCTCAACGGATTTCGACGGAGCCCTATTTAAAGTGAATGCGGCAGTCTCTAAAGCATAGCCCCAAAAAGATAGCGGTAAATCGGTAAGAGACATCATAGATCGTACCATATCTAATAGAGTGCGATTACGACGTTCGGACACACCATTACGCTGAGGTGTTCCAGGCGGCGTGAGTTGTGAAACTATTCCACATTTTCTTAAGTGTGTGCGAAATTCGTGACTCAAGTATTCTCCTCCACGATCTGATCGTAGAAACTTGATCTTTCTATCACGTTGATTTTCAATCTCACTCTGAAATTCTTTGAACTTTTCAAAGGTCTCAGACTTGTGTTTCATTAAGTAGATATACCCATATCTACTCAAGTCATCAGTGAGGGTGAGAACATAACGATAGCCACCGCGAGCCTCAACACTCATTGGACCGCACACATCGGTATGTATGATTTCCAATAAGTTGGTTGCTCGCTCCATTGCTCCTGAGAACGGAGTCTTGGTCATTTTACCCATGAGGCATGGTTCGCACGTGTCAAATGATTCATAATCAAGAGACTCTAAAAGTCCATCTGCATGGAGCTTCTTCATGCGTTTGACACCTATGTGACCAAGGCGGCAGTGCCACAAATATGTGGGACTATTGTTATCAACTTTAACTCTTTTGGTATTCACACTATGAATATGTGTATCATCACGTACGAGATTCATTAAGAATAAACCATTAACCATTGGAGCATGACCATAAAACATATTTCTCATATAAATAGAACAACCATTATTCTCGGATTTAAATGAGTAGCCATCTCGAATTAAACGAGATCCAGACACAATGTTCATGCTCAAACTTGGCACTAAATAACAATTATTGAGGTTTAAAACTAATCTCGTACGTAAATCTAGAGGTAGCGTGCCGACGGCGATCACATCGACCTTGGAACCATTCCCGACGCGCATCGTCACCTCGTCCTTCGCCAGTCTCCGTTTATTCCGCAGCTCCTGTTTTGAGTTACAAATGTGAGCAACTGCACCGGTATCAAATACCCAAGAGCTACTACGAGTACTTGTAAGGTACACATCAATTACATGTATATCACATATACCTTTTGTTTTTGCCGGCCTTCTTGTCCGCTAAGTATTTGGGGCAGTTCCGCTTCCAGTGACCACTTCCCTTGCAATAAAAACACTCAGTCTCGGGCTTGGGTCCATTCTTTGGCTTCTTCCCGGCAACTTGCTTACCGGGCGCGGCAACTTCCTTGCCGTCCTTCTTGAAGTTCTTTTTACCCTTGCCCTTCTTGAACTTAGTGGTTTTATTCACCATCAACACTTGATGTTCCTTCTTGATTTCTACCTCTGCTGATTTCAGCATAGCATATACCTCAGGAATGGTCTTTACCATCCCCTGCATGTTGTAGTTCATCACAAAGCTCTTGTAGCTAGGTGGAAGCGACTGGAGGATTCTATCAATGACCGCTTCATCCAGGAGATTAACTTCCAGTTGAGTCAAGCGGTTGTGCAACCCAGACATCTTGAGTATGTGTTCACTGACAGAGCTATTTTCCTCCATCTTACAGCTAAAGAATTTGTCGGAGACTTCATATCTCTCGACCCGGGCATGAGCTTCGAAAACCATTTTCAGCTCTTCGAACATCTCATATGCTCCATGTCTCTCAAAACGCTTTTGGAGCCCCGGCTCTAAGCTGTAAAGCATGCCGCACTGAACGAGGGAGTAATCATCGGAACGTGACTGCCAAGCGTTCATCACGTCTTGTTCTGCAGGGAGAACAGGTGCGTCACCCAGCGGTGCTCGTAGGACATAATCTTTCTTGGCAGCTATGAGGATGATCCTCAGGTTCCGGACCCAGTCCATATAGTTGCTGACATCGTCTTTCAGCTTGGTTTTCTCTAGGAACGCGTTGAAGTTGAGGACTACGTTGGCCATTTGATCTACAAGACATATTGTAAATATTTTAGACTAAGTTCATGATAATAAAGTTCATTTAATCAAATTATTTAATGAACTCCCACTTAGATGGACATCCCTCTTCTAGTCATCTAAGTATAACATGATCCGAGTCAACTAGGCCGTGTCCGATCATCACGTGAGACGGACTAGTCAACATCGGTGAACATCTTCATGTTGATCGTATCTTCTATACGACTCATGCTCGACCTTTCGGTCTTCTGTGTTCCGAGGCCATGTTTGTACATGCTAGGCTCGTCAAGTCAACCTAAGTGTTTGCATGTGTAAATCTGTCTTACACCCGTTGTATGTGAACGTTAGAATCTATCACACCCGATCATCACGTGGTGCTTCGAAACAACGAACTGTCGCAACGGTGCACAGTTAGGGGGAACACTTCTTGAAATTATTATGAGGGATCATCTTATTTACTACCGTCGTTCTAAGTAAACAAGATGCAAAACATGATAACATCACATGCAATCAAATAATAAACGTGACATGATATGTCCAATATCACATAGCTCCTTTGATCTCCATCTTGGGGCTCCATGATCATCTTGTCACCGGCTTGACACCATGATCTCCATCATCATGATCTCCATCATCGTGTCTCCATGAAGTTGCTCGCCAACTATTACTTCTACTACTATGGCTAACGCGTTTAGCAATAAAGTAAAGTAATTTACATGGCGTTTCTCAATGACACGCAGGTCATACAAAAAATAAAGACAACTCCTATGGCTCCTGCCGGTTGTCATACTCATCGACATGCAAGTCGTGATTCCTATTACAATAGCATGAACATCTCATACATCATATATAGATCATTCATCATTCATCACAACTTTGGCCATATCATATCACAAAGCACTTGCTGCAAAAACAAGTTAGACGTCCTCTAATTGTTGTTGCAAGTTTTACGTGGCTGAATTAGGGTTCTAGCAAGAACGTTTTCTTACCTACGTGAAAGCCACAACGTGATTTGTCAACTTCTATTTACCCTTCATAGGGACCCTTTTCATCGAATCCGCTCCAACTAAAGTGGGAGAGACAGACACCCGCCAGCCACCTTATGCAACTAGTGCATGTTAGTCGATGGAACCGGTCTCACGTAAGTGTACGTGTAAGGTCGGTCCGGGCCGCTTCATCCCACAATACCGCTGAAGCAAGATAAGACTAGTAGCGGCAAGAAAAGTTGACAACATCTACGCCCACAACAAATTGTGTTCTACTCGTGCAATAGAGAACTACACATAGACCTAGCTCATGATGCCACTGTTGGGGAACGTTGTAGAAAATTAAAAAATTTCCTACGGTTTCACCAAGATCCATCTATGAGTTCATCTAAGCAACGAGTCATGGGAGAGAGATTGCATCTACATACCACTTTGTAGATCGCGAGCGGAAGCGTTCAACGAACGGGGATAAGGTAGTCGTACATGACGTGATCCAAATCACCGGAGATCCTAGCACCGAACGGACGGCACCTCCGCGTTCAACACATGTACGGTCAGTGTAACGTCTCCTTTTTCTTGATCCAGCAAGGCAAAGGAGAGGTTGGGGAAGATAGCTCCAGCAGCAGCACGACGGCGTGGTGATGGTTGAGCTACAGTACTCCGGCAGGGCTTCGCCGAGCTCTACGGAGGAGGAGGAGGTGTTGGAGAGGGAGAGGGAGGCGCCAAGGACCAGGGTGCAGCTGCCCCCCTCCCATCCCCCCTTTATATAGCCCCCTAGGGGGGCACCGGCCCTAGGAGATGCAATCTCCTAGGGGGGGCCGCGGCCAAGGGGTGGGGGGGCTTGCCCCCCAAGCAAGGGGGCGCCCCCCTTTAGGGTTTCCCCACCCTAGGCGCATGGGCCTCTTGGGGCTGGTTCCCCTTGGCCCATGTAGGCCAAGGCGCACCCCCTAGAGCCCATGTGGCCCCCCGAGGCAGGTGGCCCCACCCGGTGGACCCCCCGGGACCCTCCGGTGCTCCCGGTACAATACCGATAACCCTGAAACTTGTCCCAATGGCCAAAACAGCACTTCCTATATATAATTCTTTACCTCCGGACCATTCCGAAACTCCTCGTGACGTCCGGGATCTCATCCGGGACTCCGAACAACATTCGGGTTACTGCATATACATATCTTCACAACCCTAGCGTCACCGAACCTTAAGTGTGTAAACCCTACGGGTTCGGGTGACATGCAGACATGACCGAGACGGCTCTCGGGCAATAACCAACAGCGGGATCTGGATACCCATGTTGGCTCCCACATGCTCCACGATGATCTCATCGGATGAACCACGATGTCGAGGATTCAATTAATCCCGTATACGATTCCCTTTGTCAATCGGTATTTTACTTGCCCGAGATTCGATCGTTGGTATCCCAATACCTCGTTCAATCTCGTTATCGGCAAGTCACTTTACTCGTACCGTAATGCATGATCCCGTGATCAAACACTTTGATCACATTGAGCTCATTATGATGATGCATTACCGAGAGGGCCCGGTGATACCTCTCCGTCAAGCGGAGTGACAAATCCCAGTCTCGATCCGTGTCAACCCAACAGATACTTTGGGAGAAACCCGTAGTATACCTTTATCGTCACCCAGTTACGTTGTGACGTTTGGCACACCCAAAGCACTCCTACGGTATCCGGGAGTTACACGATCTCATGGTCTAAGGAAAAGATACTTGACATTGGAAAACTCTAGCAAACGAACTATGCGATCTTATGCTATGTTTAGGATTGGGTCTCGTCCATCACATCATTCTCCTAATGATGTGATCTCGTTATCAATGACATCCAATGTCCATAGTCAGGAAACCATGACTATCTGTCGATCAACGAGCTAGTCAACTAGAGGCTTACTAGGGACATATTGTTGTCTGTTATTCACACATGTATTACGATTTCCGGATAACACAATTATAGCACGAATAAAGACAATTATCATGAACAAGGAAATATAATAATAATGCTTTTATTATTGCCTCTAGGGCATATTTCCAACAACCGGAGTCCTGTTAGCCCAGTGCTACAGCCCGGATTCACACGTTGATGACCAACATGCGCGATGTGATTCATGTATGCCTGTCCCCATGGGTTAGTGCCGCTTTGGGTTCACGACTAGCCATGTCGGCTTGGGTTCTCTATCATATGGATGCTGGCGGCACTATCATATACGTGAGCCAAAAGGCGCAAACGGTCCCGGGCCATGGTAAGGCGACACCCGTGGGATCACCGTGCGTGAGGCCGCAAAGTGATATGAGGTGTCACCGGCTGGGTCGATGTGACTTGGAATCGGGGTCTTGACATATTGCCATGTCATAGCATGCATCATATTGTTGTATATCGTCATGTGTTGATTGTGTTCGATGTATCTTTCGTGGTAGGCTCTGCCTCTGAGGATACCCTCGATTATCCGACTGAAGGGCAGTATCCTACTACCACTCCATCAGGCAAGCAAAACCCCCTTGTTCATTCTGATACAATCCCACTCTCTCGCTCCTGCTCTCTTTTACTGCATTAGGACAACAACGATTCATCTGTTACTTGCTGTGGTAGTTGAACCCCTTTTCCTCTGCATGACCTGTCATTGCCACAGTAAATAGATGAAACCCACTAGCATGAGTAGGAGTTGTTTGACCCCTGATGTGCCTACTCATTCATGCTTGTTTGTCGTGCCTGCTATTGCTTAGAGTTGTGTCAGGTCTGATTCATCGGGGATGAATCGAAGGTGTGTGAACATGTCCTACTGTTGAGAGCTAAGTGTGTGAACACAATTTGGTAAAGGTAGCGGTGAGAGGCCATGTAGGAGTACATGGTGGGTTGTCTCATTGAAACTGTCCTCAGGAACTGAGTTCTGTGTTTGTGATCCATGAACAGCTACTACCACACATTGGGATCCTTAATTGACTCTCTTGACTTATTAATCGCCTTAATCTTTGTCCAGTAGTTGCAACTAGTTTCTGGTGTTTGTAGGATATGTGTTGGAGGTCGTGCCTAGCGTTGACCCTAGGGGTGGGCTATGATGCGGTAGATACACCATGGCACGGTGTACCGGGTGCCCGTTTGGGGTCCTGGGAACCCTGCACACATCGTTTGGGGCTGTGAGAGAAACCCCGGCCGGATCTCCTCGCGGATGGAACCCGAATAGGCGATAAACCTGGACTAAAGACTTGTGTGGTTAGTCGGGTCGTGGCCGACTCCCTCGCCAGGCTTCCGCTTGAAGGTTGTCGAGATACACGACGTGTACATGGTGGTAAGTGGTGAGAGCGTGTGTGAAGAAGTACACCCCTGCAGGGTTATAAATGATCTATTCGAATAGCCGTGTCTGCGGTAAAGGACTTCTGGGTTGCCTGTACAGTTCATAGACAAGTGAAAGTGGATACTCTAAAACTCGCAAGATAAGCGTGAGTGCTATGGATGGCCTTCTCGTAGGGAGACGAGAGCGGATCCATAGTGGTGTATTGATATGGTGAATATGTGGACTCATGTGCGCCACCTCAAAGAGTTACTTGCAGTCATAGTTTAGGATAGCCACTGACTCAAAGCTGGCTTGCTGCAGTCAACTCCACCACCCCCTTTGTTGATACTGATGCATATGTAGCTAGTTCTAATGTAAGTCTTGCTGGGTACATTTGTACTCACATTTGCCTATTTTATGTTTCACAGAGAGACGTCAGTCTCGCTAGTAGTTCTGTGTGGACTTCGAAGTTTAGCTTGATACCTCAACTACGATCTTGTGCCCACGGCAGGATTTGGTAGATAGTCAGGCTTCTCAACCTTTTTCATTTGTAGATGTCTGTACTCAGACATGTTAAGCTTCCGCATGTGCTTTGACTTGTATGCTCTGAATGTTGGATCATGAGACCCATGTTTGTAATATCTCGCTCCTCGGAGCCTAATGTATAAATACTTTGAGTCGTAGAGTTTTGTTGTGATGCCATGTTGTATTTTCACACATCGAGCATATTGTGTGTATGATTGAAATGCTTGGTATGTGTGGGATCCGACAACCTAGTTGTTTATCCTTGGTAGCCCCTCTTATGGGAAAATGTAGTCTTGTGCTTCCATGAGCCATAGTAGTCCGCTACAGCCCGGTTCACCGGAGTCCTGCTAGCCCAGCACTACTGCTCCGGAACACTTGACTGGCCGGCATGTGATTCACTTCGTTCCTGTGTCTGTCCCTTCGGGGAAATGTCACGCGGTGACATCCAGAGTTCTGCCTAGCCTGCTACAGCCGGGTTCACCGGAGTCCTGTTAGCCCAGTGCTACAGCCCGGATTCGCACGCTGCTGACCGACATGCTCGATGTTGATTCATGTATGCATGTCCCCATAAGCTAGTACCACTTTGGGTTCACGACTAGTCATGTCGGCCCGGGTTCTCTGTCATATGGATGCTAGCGACACTATCATATACGTGAGCCAAAAGGTGCAAACGGTCCCGGGCCATGGTAAGGCGACACCCGTGGGAATACAGTGTGTGAGGCCGCAAAGTGATATGAGGTGTTATCGGCTAGATCGATGTGACTTGGAATCGGGGTCCTGACATAGGGCTTCAAAGCCGAAGTTCTCAGATGCTGCACTTAGACTCATTGCTTCTAAGCCACCCCTGAAAATGTGGGTGGTTAAGAAGAATTAACTTTCTTTTGCAGGGAAAGGTCTCCAGCCGGAAATCAAAGGCGTCCGATGCTATTGCTGGGGACCTAAAACATCTTGTAGAGCGCAAGATCAAATGCCCAAATGGTCTTACTATGTATTTGTTCCTAAATCGCTTGCCAATCATCCTATCAGTCCTAATCTTGATCTGAGCTTTGATAATCCTCTTGCCCATCAAATGTTTATGCTTCACAATACTCTTGGTGAAGCCTATCCCCTAACTGTACTGTAGGGTATGACACCTCATGCTTCAGAATGGATTATGGACAGCGGATGCACTAGTCATATGACTGGTGATCGAAGTCTTCTCATGGACTCAACCTTACGTCCATCTAACAAGAGTCACATCACGTTTGCTGACACTCGTAAAAGCAAGGTATTGGGTCTAGGTAGAGTTGCAATCTCAAAGGATCAGCACATGGATAAAGTGATGCTTGTTGAATCCCTTGGTTTCAACTTAATGCCTGTCTCAATGCTTTGTGACTTGAACATGATTGTGATATTTGGAAAATATCGTTGCCTTGTTTTAATGGAATCTAACAAGTCTCTAGTCTTTGAAGGGTATCGGAAAGATGATATGTACATGGTAGATTTCTTAGCAGGACCACAACTTGCAGTATGTCTTCTAGCAAAAGCTTCAGATTGTTGGCTCTGGCATCGGAGGCTAGGGCATGCTGGCATGAGGAACTTACACACTCTCGCAAAGAAGAAACATGTCATAGGCATCGAGGACATCAAGTTCAAGAAGGATCATCTGTGCGGTGCCTGCGAAGCTGGGAAGATGACTAGGGCCAAGCATCCCTCGAAGACAATCATGACGACATCTCAACCCTTCGAGCTGCTACACATGGACTTATTTGGCCCTACTCACTACTCTACTCTCACTACTACTGCTTGTCTCTATCGCTTCGTCATTGTTGATGATTATTCAAGATATACATGGGTGCACATAATTCTCTACAAGACTGAAGTGCAAGATGTCTTCAGACGCTTCGCCAACCGTGCCATGAACAATTATGGCGTCAAGATCAAGCATATCAGAAGTGACAACGGCACAGAGTTCAAGAACACCGGCCTCGATCTTTACTTGGACACATTGGGAATCACTCATGAGTTCTCTGCCCGTACACGCCTCAGCAGAATGGCATCATGGAGCGCAAGAACAGAACACTCATTGAGATGGCTCAGACGATGCTCGATGAATACAAGACTCCAAGAAAGTTCTGGCCTGAAGCTATTGATACTGCATGCCACGTCATCAACCATGTTTATCTTCACAAGCTTCTGAAGAAAACATCCTATGAACTCCTCACTGGTAAGAAGCCAAATGTCAGTTACTTCCGAGTATTTGGTGCTAGGTGCTGGATCAAGGATCCACATCACACTTCAAAATTCGCACCGAAAGCACATGAAGGATTTATGCTTGGTTACGGAAAGGATTCGCACTCCTACAGAGTCTTCAACCTCTTTCACTATAAAGTGGTTGAAACTGTGGATGTGCGGTTCGATGAGACTAACGGCTCGCAAAGAGAGCACCTGCCAAATGTGCTAGATGAAGTTCCACCTAGTGAATCCATCAAGCTCATGGGAACTGGAGAAATCATACCAAATGAAGCACAACCTAAAGAGGAACTTATCATTTCTGCACCTAATCAACCTAAAGACAATGCTCAGCCCAAAGACAATCCTCCCAATGATGACAATGATCAGCAAGAGCAAAATCTTCGTCCAGTTCATCCTCGAGTTGCAAATGAAGTACAGATTGAGAAGATAATTGATAGCATCAATGCGCCTGGTCCACTCACTCGTTCAAGAGAAACACAACTAGCAAATTTCTGTGGGCACTTTGCATTTGTCATAATATCTGAACCCAAGAAAGCTGCTAAAGCTTTCATGGAACCTGAATGGATTCAAGCTACGCAAGAAAAGCTTCAACAGTTCAAGCTGAACAATGTCTGGGAACTTGTCAAGCGTCCTGACCCGCGCAAGCACAACACAATAGGCACAAAATGGATATATCGCAACAAGCAAGATGAGCATGGTCAATTTGTCAAAAACAAGGCTCGTCTCATTGCTCAAGGATACACTCAAGTTGAAGGGATTGACTTCGATGAAACTTTTGCTCCTGTGGCTAGGCTTGAAGCTATTCGCATATTGCTAGCCTATGCAAACCATCACAACATCCTGCTATATCAAATGGATGTGAGGAGTGCATTTCTCAACAGAAAGATTGAAGAATAAGTGTATGTTGCACAACCTCCTGGCTTTGAAGATCCAAAACATCCTGATATGGTGTACAAGCTAAACAAGGCACTGTATGGCCTCAAACAAGCCCCTCGCACTTGGTATGATACAGTCAAGGACTTCCTGAAGAGCAAAGGCTTCAAACTTGGTTCACTGGATCCCACACTCTTCACGAAGACATATGATGGTGAACTGTTTGTGTACCAAATATACGTGGATGGCATTATCTTTGGCTGCACCAACCGGAAATACAGTGATGAACTTGGACACATGATGCAAGAGCAATATCAGATGTCCATGATGGGTGAGCTGAAGTTCTTCCTTGGTCTTCAAATTCACCAGCAAAACAATGGCATCTTCATATCTCAAGAGAAATATCTAAAAGATTGCCTTAAGAAGTTTGGAATGCAAGACTGCAGAGGTTACACGACGCCAATGCCAACTAAAAGTGATCTGGGTCCTGACGCCAATGGTGAAGAGTTCAATCAAAAGGTATACTGCTCCATGATTGGTTCTTTACTTTATTTATGTGCATCTAGGCCAGATATTGTGCTTAGTGTTTGCATGTGTGCTCGATTTCAAGCAACACCAAAGGAGTCGCGTCACTTAGTTGTGAAGCGAATTCTTCGATATTTGGCTTAAACCCCAACATTACGATTATGGTATCCAAAGGGCTCAGAGTTTGATCTAGTTGGATTCTCGGATGCTGATTATGCTGGTGACAAGGTGGATCGCAAGTCTACATCAGGCACATGGCACTTTTTGGGACGATCACTTGTTTGTTGGTCTTCAAAGAAGCAGAACTGTGTATCACTCTCCACTGCTGAATCTGAATACATTGCTGCTGGATCTTGCTGCGCTCAGCTTCTATGGATGAAGCAAACACTCAAGGACCATGGCATCCATCTGAAACAAGTTCCACTCTACTGCGACAACGAAAGCGCTATCAAGATTGCCAACAACCCAGTTCGGCACTCGAAGACAAAGCACAATGAAACTCGTCATCACTTTCTCAGAGATCATGTCATGAAGGAAGATATTGATATCATACACGTCAACACTGAAGAGCAATTAGCAGATATCTTCACGAAGCCCTTGGATGAGAAAAGGTTTTGCAAGTTGCGGTGTGAGCTAAATATCTTGGAAGCCTCAAATGTCTTGTGATCAGGCACACATCCTAACACTTATGCATGTTGATGACTTAGATGTGCAACACACGAAGTAATGTATGTCTTCAATCAATGAAGACTTACACTCTAAGTGTGAATACATTAATGCGGAATTCAACTTCGGAGCGCCATGATAATTGTGCGCCGTTTCTAGGTCTAATACTTCCTACACGGTGGGTAACGCCACCGCCAAATTCTTCTTTTTGAAGTGTTTTGCTCATGGCGTTACATTTGCTATGTCTTCGCATTTGGTTTGTCTTCAATTTCAACATGTCCTCATGGTTTATCTTCACTATGTTGTTTTGTTTGTATTCTGATATATACATATATATTAGTGTTCTGTCCTCTATAGCATTCACTTATAGCTATTCTTCTCGTTTGAATCTTTTGAACTAAGTGAATGTGATCGGAACCTAACCTCTCTATGCTTTCTACCTCAAACTCTATCTATCCAAATCATATGCATTCTGTTGAAAATGTCGACTGTCTTCTCTGCGTCCTTGTCAGCAGAAGATAAAGAGACAACCATTAAATCTGTTTTAAATGCTCAATCCTTATTGCCTGAAACCCGGAGAAGTCGGAACGACCATCCGACAGACCAAGCGGGCGTGGGAACGTGGGACAACTCCAAATGTGTTGCATGTTCACCACGTGTCCCTCAGATGTGAACCGCCAGGGGCACCTGCGTAATTGCGTTGTGCCATCCCTTTCCCTATAAATGCACATCTAATTGCGGTTAAAATCTTTCTTCCACCTCTCCACCTCGACAAACCCCAGCGCCACCGCTAGCTCTCGATGACGCCGATGACGAAGTGCTTAGCTGTCGCGACCTCTCCAACGCCGTCTTCACACTGGCCGCGGACATCGTCTTCTCCGCCGTCGCCGTAGGTGTCCTCCGTCGCCAAGTTAGGGCACGGAAGATCGAACTACTCGGCCTCATCTTCTACTTCGCCTAGCAGTTCATCGT
Organism: Aegilops umbellulata; assembly: GCA_032464435.1. Taxonomy (NCBI): domain Eukaryota; kingdom Viridiplantae; phylum Streptophyta; class Magnoliopsida; order Poales; family Poaceae; genus Aegilops; species Aegilops umbellulata. The sequence continues at coordinate 180,924,937 of CP136060.1, forward strand.
GTGGTAAATTAAAAACCCTCTTTTTACCGTCATTTTTATCCTATAGATTCATCCTTTCTTCCAAAAAATGGTTTCTGCCTCCACAAATTTGGATCTATCATGTCTGCATCTCATATGATGCCCAGTATATGCACTTATGCTTCACACGTAGTTAGATTCCTCACTTGTACTTATTCTTGGATTCATACAAATCTGGAAGCAACTCTCAACATATAAGTGAATGTCTTCGCGCTATGAGGTCAATGTCTTCTAAACTAATTTATCTGCAAAATCTTCTGAGAATGCATATGACCTCTTCCCCTTCCCTCGCATCTCTAATGCTCTCACAGGTACACACTACTGGAATCAACTACTTTGCCATCTGCCAGCTCTTTGTCATCTGCTAGCTGACGGCAAAGAAGCTCTTTGCCATTAGCTACCCAAAAGCAGACGGCAAAGAACTGGCTGATGGCAAAGAAGGTCTTTGCCATCAGCCAGTTCTTTGGCGTCCGCTAGCGGACGGCAAACATTCTTTGCCGTCAGCTGGCAGACGGCAAAGAGGGAGGTGGCCCACACTAACGGGTTGATGAGCCAAAACATAATGGGCCCCCTCTTTGTCGTCCGCTAGCATACGACAAAGAGTAATAAAGCAGACGGCAAAGGGGGGCCGACGGCAAACTTCTAGGCTACTAATGGCCAAGCCCCACCCCCCGCCCATCTTTGTTTCTGTCCCCCTCCTCCCCGACGACCACCGCCGCCCCGGCCACCCACCGCGCCCCCCTTGCCCCACCTCCCATCGCCCCGTCGCCCCACCGTCCCAACCAACCGCCGCCGCCACCCGCCATCGCCCCCTGGCCCCACCGCCCCTCGCCCGTCGCCCCCACCACCCGCTACCGCCGCGGCGCCCCGTTTCCCGAACGGCGCCCCCCCCCCCCCGGTGCCCCGCCGCCCCCACCACCTGCCAGTCGGCCCCTGCGCCCGTGCCGCCCCCGGAGCCAGGCTCGCCGCCGCCCCTGCGCCCGCGCCACCCCTGGAGCCAGGCTCGCCGCGGGCCCCCTGCGTCCGCGCCGCCCTCGGAGCCAGGCTCACCGCCGCCCCTGCGCCCGACCCTGACCCGCCGGAGCCAGGCCTGCCGCAGCTGCCCTAAGTGCGGCCGTCCACCACCACCACCTGCCCCCGGAGCCAAGGTGAGCATTTTTTTCTACTGTTTTTCTTTGCTGTTTAGGTTTAATTAGGTTATTGATAGGTTTAGGTTAGTGGTTGGTTTAGGTTAGTGCTAGATTTAGGTTTAGATAATTAAAAGAAGAAGAAAGTTGAAAAAAAGAAGAAGAAGTAGAAGAAGAGGAAAAAGGAAAAAAGGAAGAAGAATAAGAAGAAAGTTGAAAAACAGAACAATATAGAAGAGGAAAAAGGAGAAGAAGAAAGAAGAAGAAGAAGAAGAAGAAGAAGAAGAAGAAGAAGAAGAAGAAGAAGAAGAAGAAGAAGAAGAAGAAGAAGAAGAAGAAGAAGAAGAAGAAGAAGAAGAAGAAGAAGAAGAAGAAGAAGAAGAAGAAGAAGAAGAAGAAGAAGAAGAAGAAGAAGAAGAAGAAGAAGAAGAAGAAAGAAGAGGAGGAGGAGGAGGAGGAGGAAGAGGAGGAGGGAGAAGAAGAAAGAAAAGAAGAAGAAGAAGAAAGAAGAAGAAGAAGAAGAAGACCCCGACACGCCACCCCGACACCCCGGCCCGACACCCCGACCCCGACCCCTGACACCCCGACCCCGACACGCCACCCCCGACACCCCGACCCCGACCCCAACCCCGACCCCCGACACCTCGACCCCGACACGCCACCCCGACACCCCGGCCCGACACCCCGACCCCCCGACCCCGACACGCCACCCCGACACCCCGACCCCGACCCCCGACACCCTGGCACCACACCCCGACCCCGAGACCACACCCCGACACCCGACCCCGACACGACACCCCGACACCCGACCCCGACCCCCCGACACCCCGACACCTGACCCCCTGACCCCCTGACCCCGACACCACACCCCAACACCCCGACCCCGACAGCACACCCCGAAAACCGACCCCCTGACCCCCTGACCCCGACACCCCGACCCCGACACGACACACCGACCCATTTAACCTAGATTAGCTCCTAAATGATCCATTTTACCTACGTTAGCTTTAAAATGACCCATTTCACCTAGGTTAGCTCCAAAATGACCCATTTCACCTAGGTTAGCTCCAAAATGACCCATCTTACCTACGTTAGCTTATAAATGATCCGGTTTATCCAAGTTAGCTCTAAAATGACCCAATTTACCTAGAGTAGCTCCTAAATGATCCATTTCACCTAAGTTAGCTAAAAACAATCCATTTCACCTAAGTTAGCTCTTAAATGATCCATTTCGCCTAAGTTAGCTCAAAAATGATCCATTTCACCTTAGTTAGCTAAAAAACGATCCATTTCACCTTAGTTAGCTCATAAACGACCCATTTCAACTAAGTTAGCTCATAAATGATCCATTTCACCTAACTTAGCTAAAAAACGATCCATTTCACCTTAGTTAGCTCAACAATGATCCATTTCACCTTAGTTAGCTCATAAACGACCCATTTCAACTAAGTTAGCTCATAAATGATCCATACCTAAGTTAGCTCATAAATGATCCATTTCACCTAAGTTAGCTAAAAACGATCCATTTCACCTTAGTTAGCTAAAAAACGATGCCCATCACCTTAGTTAGCTGATAAACGACCCATTTCAACTAAGTTAGCTCATAAATGATCCATTTCAACTAAGTTAGCTCATAAACGACCCATTTCAACTTAGTTAGCTATAAATGATCCATTTCACCTAAGTTAGCTCATAAATGACATATAATTCTTGTTCTAGTCTTCTTCTTCTAGTCACCTATTTCTAACTTTCTTATTTGCCATTTTGCAGATTTCATTCACTTCATGGAAGCTAGCTTGCTATGATGGAGTGCTTGCTTTTCTTTGCTATGTTGATGAAACTTTGCTATGGAGTGCTTGCTTTTTCTTTGCTATGGAGTGATTTGCATTGTATCTAGCTTGCTATGATAGAACTTGCTATGTTGATGAAACTTTGCTATGTAATATGTGTATGGAACAATGTGTATGGATGGATGCTTATGTAAACTTAATTATGTGCTGGATATGTGATATGTTTGTTGAGCCCTGTGAAATATATCTATATATGTCATATATATTTGCTCTGAAAATTGTTGGATTAAAAAAACAAAAAAAGAGACAATATGCAGGCTCTTTGCCGTCTGCCACTGACGGCAAAGGGCTCTTTGCCATCAACAGCGGACGGCAAAGAGGACACGTGGCAGGCTACTGTGCTTCCTAGGAGGCTGGCTGAGGGAGTCCTGGATTAGGGGGTGTTCGGATAGCCGGACTATACCTTCAGCCGGACTCAAGGACTATGAAGATACAAGATTGAAGACTTCGTCCCGTGTCCGGAAGGATCTTTTCTTGGCGAGGAAGGCGAGCTAGGCGTGTGGATATTCAAGATCTCCTACCATTGTAACCGACTCTGTGTAACCCTAACCCTATCCGGTGTCTATATAAACCGGAGGGTTGTAGTCCGTAGGACAGAACCATCATCATACACAATCATACCATAGGCTAGCTTCTAGGGTTTAGCCTCCTTGATCTCGTGGTAGATCTACTCTTGTACTACCCATATCATCAATATTAATCTAGCAGGAGTAGGGTTTTACCTCCATCGAGAGGGCCCGAACCTGGGTAAAATAAAGTGTCCCTTGTCTCCTGTTACCATCCGTCCTTGACGCACAGTTCGGGACCCCCTACCCGAAATCCGCCGGTTTTGACACCGACATTGGTGCTTTCATTGAGAGTTCCTCTGTGTCATCGCTTTTAGGCCCGATGGCTCCTTTGATCATCCACAACGATGAGGTCCAGGGTGAGACTTTCCTCCCCGGACAAATCTTCGTCTTCGGCGGCTTCGCTCTGCGGGCCAATTCGCTTGGTCGCCTAGAGCAGATCGAAAGCTACGCCCCTGGCCATCAAGTCAGGTTTGGAAGCCTAAACTACGCGGCAGATATCCGCGGAGACTTGATCTTCGACGGGTTTGAGCCACAACCAAGTGCGCCGCACTACCTCGAGGGGCACGATATAGCTCTGCCTCCGAATAGTGCCCTGGAGGCCGCACACGCACCGGCCCCGATCCTCGACTCGGAGCCCGCTGCGTTCTTTGAGGATGAACGGTTGGACATCACCTCGGGGGCTGCGATCTTGAAGGCGAGCGAGCCGAACTCCAGCCCCGTACTCCGCACGGCCCATGACTCCAAGGAGTCGTATTCTTCTCCGAACTCCGGGCCTCCCGTGCCCCTGCCGATCGAATCCGATTGGGTGCCTATAATGGAGTTCACCGCCGCGGACATCTTTCAGCACTCACCTTTCGGTGATATCCTGAATTCTCTCAAGTCTCTCTCTCTATCAGGAGAGCCCAGGCCGGACTATGGTCTGCGAGGTTGGGATTCGGACGACGAAGAAATTCAAAGCCCACCCACCACCCACTTAATAGCCACTGTCGATGATTTAACCGACATACTTGACTTCGGCTCCGAAGACTTCGACGGTACGGACGACGAAGGAGGAGACGAACAAGAACCAGCACCTGTAGGGCGCTGGACCGCCACCTTATCATATGACATATATATGGTGGACGCTCCAAAGGATGGAGATGGCAATGGAATAGCAGAGATGACACCTCGAAAAAACAGCCAAAACTCCGGCGTCAACGGTGCCGCTCTAAATCCCGCCACAGCAGAAACGGTGATTCCGGCACGGGAGATAATACTACCCCGGATAGCGCCGAAGAACACCAAATCCAGCAAGATTCGGCGCAGGAAGATGGAGAAGCCAGCCCTCATGAGAGAGCGGCAGAGCGAGAGGTTGAGGATGATAACTACATGCCTCCCTCCGAAGACGAGGCAAGCCTCGACGACGACGAATTCGTCGTACCATCAGACCCCGCCGAACAAGAGCGTTTTAAACGCAGGCTTCTAGCCACGGCTAATAGCCTAAAGAGAAAGCAGCAACAGCTTAGAGCTGATCAAGATTTGCTAGCTGACAGATGGACTGAAGTCCTTGCGGCCGAAGAGTATGAACTCGAGCGCCCCTCCAAAAATTATCCTAAGCGCATGCCGCTACCCCAATTAGAGGGGGAAACAACTACATTACCAATGGATGACATGGCAGACCGGCCACCTCGCGGCCGCGACAGAGAGGCCTATCGAACCTCTAAACAAGCCATGCCCCGATGCCGCTCAACTAAGGCACGGGAAAATGAGCCAGACCTGCGAGACGTGCTGGAGGATAAAGCAATGCAAACGAGATCGATCTATGGATCGCGCAGACGCCCAACGATACGTGATGACCTTCACTCCGGACACAATAAATCCGGCCGGGCCGAACACAACAGGCATAGCTCTTTCGAGCTGCGTCGTGACATAGCCCAGTACAGGGGCGCCGCACACCCACTATGCTTCATAGATGAAGTAATGGATCATAAAATCCCAGAGGGTTTCAAACCCATCAACATCGAGTCGTACGATGGTATGACAGATCCGGCAGTATGGATTGAGGATTATCTCCTTCACATCCACATGGCACGTGGCGACGATCTACACGCCATCAAATACCTCCCGTTCAAACTCAAAGGACCGGCCCGGCACTGGCTTAATAGCCTACCAGCAGACTCAATCGGTTCTTGGGAGGACCTGGAAGCCGCATTCCTTGACAACTTCCAGGGCACTTATGTGCGACCACCGGATGCCGACGACCTAAGCCACATAATTCAGCAGCCAGAAGAATCGGCCAGGCAATTCTGGACACGGTTCCTAACAAAGAAAAATCAGATAGTCGATTGTCCGGACGTAGAGGCCCTAGCAGCCTTCAAACATAACATCCGCGACGAGTGGCTTGCCCGGCACCTGGGACAGGAAAAGCCGAAATCTATGGCAGCCCTCACGACACTCATGACCCGCTTTTGCGCGGGCGAAGATAGCTGGCTAGCTCGCAGCAACAACTTATCGAAGAACCCTGGTAGTTCGGATACCAAGGACAAAAGTGGCAGGACACGTCGAAATAAGCAAAAGCGTCGCGTTAGCAGCGACAGCAATGAGGATACGGCAGTAAATGCCGGATTCAGAGGTTATAAATCCGGTCAGGGGGAAAAGCCATTTAAAAAGAATACCCAGAGCCCGTCCAGTTTGGACCGGATACTCGACCGCTCGTGCCAGATTCAAGGCACCCCCGAAAGGCCAGCCAATCACACCAACAGGGACCGTTGGGTATTCAAGCAGGCAGGCAAGTTAAGAGCCGAACACAAAGACAAGGGGCTGCATAGCGACAACGAGGAGGAGCCCAGGCCGCCGAACAACAATGGACAGAAGGGGTTTCCCCCACAAGTGCGGACGGTGAACATGATATATGCGACTCACATTCCCAAGAGGGAGCGGAAGCATGCGCTACGGGACGTATACGTGATGGAGCCAGTCGCCCCAAAGTTCAACCCATGGTCCTCCTGCCTGATCACTTTTGATCAAAGAGACCACCCAACTAGCATCCATGGTTTTGCCGCATTGGTTCTTGACCCAATCATTGACGGATTTCATCTCACAAGAGTCCTCATGGACGGCGGCAGTAGCCTGAACCTGCTTTATCAGGATACATTGCGCAAAATGGGCATAGATCCATCAAGGATCAAGCCCACAAGGACGACCTTTAAAGGCGTCATACCAGGTGTAGAGGCCAATTGCATAGGCTCGGTAACACTTGATGTGGTCTTCGGAACTCCGGATAACTTCCGAAGCGAAGAGTTAATCTTCGATATAGTCCCTTTCCGCAGTGGCTATCACGCCCTGCTCGGACGAACCGCATTCGCTAAATTCAATGCGGTGCCGCACTACGCATATCCCAAGCTCAAGATGCCAGGCCCTCGAGGAGTAATTACGGTCAACGGAAACACAGAACTCTCCATCCGTACAGAGAATCACACGGCGGCCCTCGCAGCGGAAGTACAAAGCAGCCTTTCAAGGCAACTCTCCAGTCCGTCCATTAAAAAGCCGGACAATGCAAAGCGCGCCCGGAGTAACCTGCAACAAGACCGCCTGGCACGTTCGGAGCAAGCGTAGCAATACGGCCCCAACCCCAGCCATCACAACATAGCGGAGCTAGTACCTCGAGTACACAATTACGCCCTCGAAATTCCATGGGCACAGGGGGAGGGGCACATTAACGTCATGCTTACAATACGGCGTCAAACGTACTAGGGGCTGCCGGTTTTTTTACTTTCAGGACTCCACACTCTGGATAACCTGTTCGGCTTTGCTGCCGCACAGACGATACAAGACCCAGGGAAGCAGACAAAGCTACGCCGCATTACGGAACTCTCAGGTGGTCTCTATTTCGAGCGATATATCTGTTTCTAAATTCCACGGCCTGCGCCTGGTCAGGACATATTAAATAGTCTAATATCTTTTTTGCTTATTGCACTACTTGTATCGTTCGGCTTTGATAAATAGCCTTTCTATAAACAACGCATAGCTTTTCGCTTATTTTTTGCGTTGTCCTCTTTTAATATATATGTTCATTAAAAAAACATGAACGCAACTGTACAACATGGTACGGCAAAACACGCCAGGGGCTTCATTACCCTTCTATCTGGTGTGAGAAGTCCGTACACTTTCACAAGTGCGGCACCCCGAACTTATAGCACTATATGCATCGGCTCCGAATCATGATTTTGGTCACATGTTGGGTTTGCCCGGCTCCTATGTTTTGGTGCCTTACGTTCCGCTATATCGGCTAAGGTAGCACTAGGAGAACCACTGCGATTGTGCCCCAGTGCAGGTGGGTTAAGCACCTCAGTGGAGAAAGCTAAAACAGGCTGTCATGATAAGGCGTGAGACCGGTCGCTGTTCGAGAGGTTTTTCGAGTCCTTAAAGACTTATGCCGCTTCGAGCGAGGAGCTGGCTATGTCCGGCCAAAGGCGTGGATAGCGCCCCGAATTCGGCCTTCCGAACTAGGGGCTTCGCCGAAATTTAAAATTATAACGTTCTATGGCTAAGTGAGAGTGTTCAAGCATTATAGTCCGATTGCCTGGTTCGCTGTGCTGAGTGCCTCCCTCGAAGGACCCAACTATGGGAAAAAGATCCCTCAGGTTTATCCCGAACACCCCAGCACTAGTGGCATGGGGGCAGAAGCCGACGACTGGCCATCTCTCATTTTTTGATAAACGGCCGCACAGAAAATAATATTTTAAATTCAATAAGCATTGCTTAGTGCATATGAACAAGTTTTCGGCGCACAGGATACAAACGAGCGAGTTCATTCAAATACTACATCTTTAGTACATTCATCCGCGACAAGGCGGGCTCCGGCAAGAACTTCCTTGTAGTAGTTCTCGGGCTTGCGATGCTCCTTCCCCGGCGGCGGCCCGTCCTTCACCAGCTTCTCTCTGTCCAGCTTACCCCAGTGTACCCTTACACGGGCAAGGGCCCTCCGGGCACCTTCAATGCAGGCGGAGCGCTTGATGACCTCAAGCCGTGGACAGGCCTGCACCAGCTGCCGCACTAGCCCGAAGTAGCTCCCAGGCAGGGCCTCTCAAGGCCACAGCCGAACTAGTAAGCCCTTCATGGCCTGTTCGGATGCCTTGTGGAGCTCGACCAGCTGTTTCAGCTGATCGCTCAAAGGCACAGGGTGTCTGGCCTCAGAATACTGAGACCAGAACACACTCTCCGTCGAGCTGCCCTCTTCAGCTCGCTAGAACGCGGCGGCGGCAGATACGCTGCGGGGAAGATCGATGAACGCCCCTGGAGAACTCCGGATTCGGGTAAGTAACAGGTAGTTTACTTTTATATTCCTACTTTGCATTAAGAATGCCTTACCCGTTGCTATCATCTCCTCCAACTCTTGGAGGGCCTTTTGGTTTTCGGCCTTGGCATTCTTGGCGGTCTCAAGGGCCGATGCGAGCTCGGATGCTTGCGCTCTTGACTCAAGCTCGAAACTCTCATGTTTTTCCATGAGAGCTTGCAGCTCTTGCTACAACTCGCCGACCTGAACCCCAAGCCTTTTTTGCTCGGCGCGCTCCTCGACCGTTTTCTTTCCGGCCTCATCCAGCGCCTGCGTTAGGGTTGCCACCTCGGTTGTGGCCCCTACAATAAGCAGTACAATCCTGTTATTTCTTTTTGCAATCAAGCCTCTCTATAGGCACTTTTTTTCTTTTTTCACGGTATTTCTCACCTTCTTTCTCCTCGAGCTGCCGTTTGGCAAGGCCGAGCTCTTGCTCGGTCCGCCCGAGGTCCTTTTTAAGGACATCCACCTGCGCAGTCAGTGCGGTGGTGGACAGCAGCGAAGCCTGCATACGCATATTTGACTTTTTGTTGTTAGACTCCTGCGAATATTACTAGATCCTCTATTCGGCTTTTCTTTCCGAACACCGAACAGAGCATCAGGGGCTACTGTCTATGTGGTAAATAATTTGACATATTTTTTACTTACCTCGAAGCCTGTTAGAAGGCTAGCGCAAGCTTCAGTCAGTCCGCTCTTGGCGGACTGAACCCTTTGGATCACCGTACTCATAACAGTATGGTGCTCCTCATCGATGGCGGCGCCCTTAAGCACCTCCAGCAGATTGTCCGGCGCCTCCGGTTGGACGGAGGCCGTCGGCTTAGACGGCTTACTCCTCTTGGAAGGAGTTCGCCCACCGCGGACCAGGACTGTCGAGTCCGGCGCGGTGTCCGACACGAAGCCGGACTTGGAGCCCTGGGGGGTTTCATCCCCTTTACTCCTGGGGTCCGAAGGATTGCCTTGCGGCTCCTCCAGGACTATCTCCTCCTGCCCTGCTTGGCGGGACGCCACTTCAGCGTCGTCCGCCCTACGGGGGGAGACAGCGGGCGGGACAGAGTTCACGTCCGACGAATCCAGGGAGCCGCTCGACGAATCATCGAGATCGGCCCGGGGCGGGCTGCATAAATTACGAGCAATATTAGGGGAAGCCGCGCATTAAAAGAATATCATGAGTCACTCCTGTATATGAATACTTACGATTTCACCGGACGCTTGGTTCTGTCCGTCCACTCCTCTTCGCCCTCTTCGGCGTCGTGGGAGTAGTCCGGCGGAGGGGTCTTCCTTTTCCTCGACCCCTCGGCCTCCCCCGTTGGGGTGGCCTTCTTCTTCTTTGCTCCCCTCGCTGGGGGGGGAGAGTTTTCTTGTTCCTCCTCCTCGTTTTCACGAGAGGAGAGCGACGCGGACTCGTTAGATGACGAGTCCGACACCACCATGTTGCGGGAACGTTTTCGGGTCCCGGTGGTTTTCTTCTTCTTGGCCTTCTTCTCCGGCACCACATAAGGTGCCGGAGCCATCAGCTTCACCAAGAGAGCTGGGGCTGGGTCTTCGGGCAGGGGAGCCGGACAGTTAATTAGTCCGGATATAGCCAGCCAAGCCTGTCAAAGGTAAAGGGAGTTTAGATCCCGCATAGAGTTAACCTATGAAGAAGAGCTTAACAAACCTGTCAAAGGTATAGATAGCTCACCTCGCTGGCATTATGCTGCGAGCTATATCCGCGGTCCTCGGAAGCGGATGTGGGGGACTCGGCGTCTTTGGTCAGCACCTTCCAGACGTCTTCATACGTCGTGTCGAAGAGCCTACTAAGGGTTTGGTGCTGCGCCGGGTCGAATTCCCACAAAGTAAAATCCCATTTTTGGCACGGGAGGATCCGGCGAACGAGCATGACCTGGATCACATTGATCAGCCGGATTGGCTTGTTCACCAGGGACTGGATGCACGTTTGCAACCCAGTCACTTCTTCCTCGTTGCCCCACGACAGGCCCGTCTCTTTCCAGGACATGAGCCACGTGGGGGGTCCGGATCTGAACTCGGGGGCTGCGACCCATTTCGGATCGCGTGGCTCGGTGATGTAAAACCACCCGGCCTGCCACCCCTTTAGGGACTCCACACAGGAGCCATCGAACCAGAGGACGTTGGCCATCTTGCCGACCATAGCGCCTCCGCACTCCGCCTGGGTGCCGGACACCACCTTGGGCTTGACATTGAAGGTCTTGAGCCAGAGGCCGAAGTGGGGGCGGACGCGGAGAAAGGCCTCACACACGACGATAAACGTCGAGATGTCGAGGACAAAGTTCGGGGCCAGATCATGGAAATCCAGGCCGTAGTAGAACATGAGCCCCCGGACAAATGGGTGAAGTGGAAAGCCTAGTCCGCGGAGGAAGTGGGGAAGAAAAACTACCCTCTCATGGGGCCCTGGGGTAGGAAGCAGCTGCCCCTTCTCGAGAAGCCGATGCGGGATGTCCTTGGACAAGTATCTGGCTTTCCTTAACTTTTTAACTTGGGCCTCCGTAACGGAGGAGGCCATCCACTTGCCTCCCGCTCCGGACATTATTGGAGAAGGTTGAGGAAGGAAGAGCGGACTTGGGCGCTGGAGCTTGAGTGCGCGAGAGATGGATTGGCAAAGGAGGAAGAAGGCATAGGTCAAAAAGGTGAATCCTTATCCCTTTATACAAGCGGGTGCGGTTAGGCGCCCCCACCTACCTAATAAAACTCACTTGCCTCCCAAGCGCCGTGGTAAATGGCGTGATTGGGTTACCCACGTCCGTATTGATGAGAATCCCGTTAAAAGGGGCACATGATCTCTGCTTTGACAAGACGTGCCAAGGAAACCGCCTCACTAAACACGCTGAGGTGGAACAATGAAAACAATTTATACAAAGAGCTTGGCCGCATTGTTATGATGCACTGCGAAATACGTCAGCATATTTGATTTGTGTTAATATTATTCTCTATATGGCAATATGTGGAAACTTATTTTGCAGAGCCGGACACTATATTTGGTGTTTGTAATCTTCTTGAAGAACTTGGAGGAGGAACCCGCCTTGCAATGCCGAAGACAATCTGCGCGCCGGACTCGTCGTCATTGAAGCCCAGTTCAGGGGCTACTGAGGGAGTCCTGGATTAGGGGGTGTTCGGATAGCCGGACTATACCTTCAGCCGGACTCCAGGACTATGAAGATACAAGATTGAAGACTTCGTCCCGTGTCCGGAAGGATCTTTTCTTGGCGTGGAAGGCAAGCTAGGCATGCGGATATTCAAGATCTCCTACCATTGTAACCGACTCTGTGTAACCCTAACCCTATCCGGTGTCTATATAAACCGGAGGGTTGTAGTCCGTAGGACAGAACCATCATCATACACAATCATACCATAGGCTTGCTTCTAGGGTTTAGCCTCCTTGATCTCGTGGTAGATCTACTCTTGTACTACCCATATCATCAATATTAATCTAGCAGGAGTAGGGTTTTACCTCCATCAAGAGGGCCCGAACCTGGGTAAAATAAAGTGTCCCTTATCTCCTGTTACCATCCGACCTTGACGCACAGTTCGGGACCCCCTACCCGAGATCCGTCGGTTTTGACACCGACACTGACCAATTTGGTCAATTTGCCTATAGTGGCTGACGGCAAAGGCTTTGCCGTCCGCGGCAGACGGCAATGAGTGAAAACTTTGCCTACAGCGGCGGACGGCAAAGGCCTGCCGTGTAGTGACATCCAGCTGACATCATCCGGAGGACGACAAAGGCCTGCCAAAATTTGCCGTCAGCGGCGGATGGCAAAGGCCTGCCGTTAACCACCTAACGGAGTAACATCGCATTTATTGCCGTATGCATTCTTTGTCGTCCGCTGCTGATGGCAAAGGCCCCTTTGTCGTCAGCCGCCCGAAGCAGACGACAAAGTAGCTCTTTGCCGGACCTTACTTTGTCGTGGCCTTTTGCCTTCCGCGGCAGATGGCAAAGACCTTTGTCGTCCACCGTTCATGCCTTTGACGTCTGCCGTGGCAGATGGCAAAGTAGCTGATTCCTGTAGTGACATGACCATGGGAGAATCCCTTGGTTCTCATAGTCTGCATTCATTTGCAGAATTCTTACAACATCATATCAACTCTCCCAAAGCCAGTTCCTGTGTGACCAGCAGACAAAAGCCTTTGACAGTGTTGAAGCCATTCAGTCTGAACTTCATGGCAACAGATAAGTCTGCAAGGAAGGGTGGTAGACAGCACCGTGGGAATACATCGAAGGATTTGCCGCCAGATCTCTATGAGCTGTACAAGACAGATCCAGAGGAGGACTACAATCAGCGAAAAAACCCGAATCCAATGGATTCGAAGATATTGGGCAGAACAATGGTACAAGTACAGGTTCGTGACCCAGGAATTTGCTGAGAAGAATGCCATCAAGCGACCCTGGGGAGACATCTTGTACAAAAATCTTCCTCGCAGGTCCAGAGCTGAAGCCATTGCACAAGGCTTCTACCCTTGCATGGTCCGTGGACCACAGCCTGCTAATGCCGACCCATCTTCATTGTTATGGTGTCGTGATGACAATCTTTTCAAGCGCAACTTCCAGTTTGCCAAGAACTCGGCCAAGGAAAACAAGAAGTCGCGGGGATTAGACTTCAACCCAGGTCCCTCTGCTCCTCGTGCCGATGGCACACGTGAAGCTGAACCCAATCTTGTTGGGCCCTTCTACAACCTAGAAGGTCTCATCACTCATATTATAGTTCAAGGGACAGGCGTGGATCAACTTGCAGATGATGCTGATCCCGGCGAAGCACCTACACCACCGAAGCCTAAGAAGCTGAAGAAACCTAAAGGTTCGAAGCCTTCCCCTACACCAAAAGCTTCGCTTGTGAAGCCTCTGGCCACCGCTCCTCCTGCACCAAGTGTGCAGTCTGAAGATCTCTCACGCATCTCCAAGTCTGAGAAAAAGAAGAAGAAGCCCATGCACACCACTAGTCCAGCTCTGACCCCTGCTGCTGTTCTGAGGAATGAAAACGACGCCATCGATCTGTCGAGCGACGACGATCTTGCTGATGATGCTCTTGAGCAGCTGATAAAGAGCAAGCAAGAGGCAGAAAACTTCAATGATTTGCCTCTCTTTGATGTGGAAGTATTGAACAACTTCATTGATGAGTGGTTTGACACCCCCAATCTCAACTTTGACGATCTGCAACTTCCCATTGGCCTAAGCATCTCCTTCCATGGCGCCATTGCTCCTGAGCTGGCTCTTGCTCAGAAAATTGTTGAGCTGAAGCACTAGATTGATTATGAAAAGGCACAGTTCAAGAAGCACATGGCCAAGCTCGGCGTGGCAGACGTCCAAAACTTCAAGGTCATGCTGCATGAGCTCAAGGAAGCGTTCCACAAGAAATGTGATGAAGCCAAAGGTTCTCGTCAGCGCGTGAAGATTCTCGCTGCCAAGTGTGTTCAAGCTTACAATGAAGCTGAGAAGCGCAAAGCACTTGGGCGTCCTGGCATCGACCCCAAGATGGCTGCCAAGAAAAAGAAGCCAACTGTGGACCAAGATGAACCATCCAGGCGGGAAGAACCTCGCATTGTCTTCCCCGCAAGTATGACAGACGTGAAGCCTAAGGTCCCCACAGTGGCTTCAGAGCTTCAGAAGACAAGGGCAGCTGAAGCCAAAGCTAGAAAGCACAAGACCAAGAACACCACTGATGATGCTCCACCCACCAAGAAGCGCAAGACCAAGAAGAGAGATCGGGATGCTCCCATAGAGCCCCTTGTCGTCGAGCCGATTTATGTTGCTCGTCCTGAATCTGCACAACAAGAACGTCGAATGATAGTTCATGAGCCTGCTTCCACAGAGGCTCCTGAAGCTGAAGACATTCTAGCTGTTGACCCCACCACAGCTGAAGACATTGGTCATCAAGACAATGTTGAAGATGATGAAGTCCTTCCTCAGATCGAGCACAATGTGGTATCATCGCCTGTTCTTACGAACAGCAAACTCATCAGCATTGGTCGTCCGTTGACACCAATTGCTGAGGATGACTCATGGGTTGATCACCCTCAAGACTTCCCCCGTCAAGCAGAAACACCAACTACTCCCCCAACTCAATTCACCACTCCGGTGCTTGAAGATGAAGACTTTGTGGCCCAACCAACTCCATCTCCACAAGCGTCGCCAGCTTTCAGCAGGCTTCGCAAGGGACCAAGGTCTCAAGTCACCTTGTCAAGTGTTCCAGAAGGAGCAGAGCGCTAATCGGTTTCTCGTCAAGTATTTCCTGAAACCTCTCCAACTGTGAACAACCCTGAGTCTGAAGCCAAAGCGGCTGAAGATATTCCGACTGCATCAGCCGATGGGCAAGAAGAACCAAGAGAAGAAGAAGAACATGTTGCTACTCCCCCAACCAACCCTGAGGTTGTTCTCGAGGAAAACGTGTCCGACCCTCCAGCTACTCAAGTGGAGGTAAACAACACTGAGGTGACCACCAACACCAACACTAAATCCAATGACATTGTCATGGCTGAAACTAATGTGGCGCATGAAGTCAATGTGGTGCCCGAAGTGATAGCACCTGAAGTCAATGTTGCACCTGATGCAAATCTGCAGCCTGAAGCCACTGCCACTGCCACTGCTCCTGTACCGCCTCCCAGGCCACACACTATCGAGCAAGCATACAATTATGGTCAGCTGGTCACTGTCGGATGGCCTATTCTGGTTCCTCCACCTGCTGCTGGTCCTCTATTTGACTATCATGTCGAGCACATGCCTCAGGTCATGAAGCCTAAGCCAAGATTGCCCAGGTTTCCAGGTACTGCCACTTCACCGGGGTCCTTCAATGCAAATGGCTTCAAAGCGCACAACACTTTCTTTGCTAGCGCCAAGAACCCCTATTGCAAGCCAAGGATTTCATCTGATCGGTTCTGGAGCTATCAGCAGCGCAGCTACTACTCTTGTGTTCTCTATGATCAAGGGCGCATCTTCCCTCATATGCGTCTTGACTGTGAAGCCATTGCTGGATTGCCATGCCTTGATGAAGCCCTTGACTGCTTCCGTGATGCTGGATTGTTGAACTTTGTGACCGATAAGGAGCATTGGAATGAAGAGCTTCTGCTGCAATTCTATGCCACCCTCCACATTCGCGGCTACAACAGGGATCCGAAGACATGGGTCCTTGAGTGGATGACAGGCAATGTCCATCATGAAGCCAAAGCTCTTGACATTATTGAGCTCACTGGTCTTCCCACTCCAGGTGAACTATATGAACCTGGTTGTCAGCTTCACCGCAATGCCTTGGAGAGCATCTTTCAGAAGCCAGAGCCCAACATGAGCCAAATGCTGAGCATGATGAAGCCTCTGCCACATGATGCTGATTACCCAAAGGAGTTCTTTGTCGAAGACCTCAAGTATCTGCCCCGCACTATTTATCATATTATCAGGCGAACTCTATGGCCAGTCAAAGGACATTCTTCAGCAGCGAAACTTGAAGGAGCAATGAAGACTTTAGTCTTTTATATCTTCAATGGCATCAGCTTCAATGCTCAAGACTTCTTTATCAGGAAGTTGGCTGCATCAGACTCTGATCTCTTTGGACTGAAACTCTATGCTCCATGGGTTATGCGTCTTATCAAGCTTCACTCTGCCGTCAACTATCAAACTTCTGCTCGAAACCATCTGATATTTTTGCCAGAGTGTCGGTGTACTATAGTAGGGGTACCCTAGTATCCCGAACTTGTGCACGGGCAGTCGCAGCGTCCCGCGGCAAGGCTTGCCGGGTGACCGCCAAGGTCCTCCGTGGTTCCTTTGGAGCCATTCGAGAACAAAGTATTTAAGCCAAGGAGACAAGTCCCCGGCAAGAGGAGCTTGCCGGGAAGGCCACTCAAGGCACAAGACCCCGGCAAGAGGAGCTTGCCGGGAAGGCCAACCAGGACATCTCAAGGAACTTGCCACGACGCGCCACGCTTCCCGGCAGGGTCCGGTGAGCGACAAGCTTCCGGACGCGACAAGACAACGGCCGCGGCAAGGCGTTTGCCGCGGCAAGCAACCACTCTGTACCCGCGCTCCAGCTCACCCACCAACGTGTCGCTCTAAGACCCTTCCAGACGCACGTGGCGGGAGGCTGTGCAGCCAGTGGTGCACCGTGGCAAGCGGCGCTGACAAGATCGTCATCGTGGCGCGCAGTGGCGTCCCTGACTGTCCCTTTTCTGCACTGTTTGGGCGACGTAGATAGGCATTTAATGCCTTTGTCCCCTGCCGTCAGGGTTAGGTATGATACACTGTGCAGGTAGCTGTACCAACCGCAGCACCTTTTCCATTTTTGCCCTCGCCTACGTTGCCACCTGTCGGTGACCCCTTGAGCATATAAAAGGAGGCCCATGCGCAACGTAGAGGGGGGAGAGAGAGAAACAGTAGAACACTCACGCTCGGTCTCGTTAGCTGCTGGTGTGTACTGTAGCACTCAGCGCTCCTGAGCAAGAACTCAATACAATCCACAAAGCAGCAGTAGGAGTATTATCTCTCCGGAGAGCTCCGAAGCTGGGTAAAACCGCGTGTGTGCCTCGCCTCGATCTGCTCTTCGTGCGACCTCCGCCCCCCGCCGAACCGAAAAGGGGCTCCGTCCCCATAGGTGTTCGTGGAGTCAGCTTCCCCGACATCTTTGGCGCACCGGGTAGGGGGCGTTGAGGTTGTGTGAACCTGATCCGGCATTCACACGAGCTAGATCTTCAACATCTTCATCGACATGCCGCCGAAGAAGAAGGCTTCGGAGGCGGCTGCTCCGTCCGCGTCGAACCCACCGCCGCCGGAGCAAACTGCTGGTGGGGAAGACGCCAGCGGAAGAACGGGCATCGACGAGGGAGCCCACGGTGCCGCCAGGTCCAAGGACAAGGCTGCGCTGCCCGTCGGCGGCGTAGCAGGCTCCCACGACGACCGGGCGTCCGTGGATGCCCCGTGCCCATCTCAGGAGGCGCGGGACCGGCAGCGTCGTGGTACTCACGGTACCATACGCTCGCTGGACCCAAATCGAGCTGGCGGATCTCGGGATGCTCAAGGCCAGCATGCACGCCAACGTGCTGGCGCGAGCGAGGCACAGTCGCCTGGACGGAATACTGCTCCTTCTAACATCGTTGGAAGTCCAAGCATATCCCGCTCCTCGCACCGTTCACCACCGCTACCCGCCACTCCAGCAGAAGCTTTGGCGCGAGCACAACTGCTCCTAGACTTCCCTCCAACGCTAGACAAGATCGACGACTGGAGGGCCACCATTCAGAGTCTCATCGGCTTCGCCAACGGCGACACTCCATGGCAGTCGACCACATCGCAGCCGCGGCAAGCCAGCCAGGTGCGAGCCGATGGCGACAAGACCGGTGGGGGTGCAACCACCGTGCACTCTCCGCCCCGAAGGCAAAGATCGCCGACTCGCCGGGTCCACCGCGACAGCGACTCCACTGCTTCATCAGATCCGCGAACTCGCCGCAATCAGCGCCAAGTTCTTCGCGAACGACAGCAAGAAGACGCTCGTACTCGCATCGAGCGCCGAAGAGAAGCGCGGCGTCAATCAGACCGGCGCGCTGGGCCCACTGTCGACATGCATGCGCCAGGGGAACCAGGCGACCTGCCGTATGCGGTAGGTTGCCCTGCGTTTACTCGTGAGCTGCGGCAAGTCCAGTGGCCCAGCACAAAGAATTTCAAGCCCGACGTACCGGAGAAGTACGACGGCAGGTTGCATCCGTTGGAGTTCCTCAGCATCTACACCATCGCGGTGCAGGCTGCCGGGGGACGAGACGACAAGATCCTTGCCAACTACTTCCCACTAGAGCTCAAACCCAACGTCAGGTCCTGGCTCATGCACGTGCCGGAAAACTCCATATCTTCCTGGGCAGACCTATGCCATCAGTTTGTCGGCGCCTTTACGGGCGGCCACAAACCTCATGGCCAGGAGAGTGACCTTCACCTGCTTGCCCAGAAGGAAGGAGAGCCTTTGCGCAAGTACATCCAGAGATTCAGCCAAGTGCAACGCAACATCCCAGATGTCCACCCTGCCGCGGTCATCAGCGCGTTCCACCAGAACGTGCATAACCGCAGGATGCGGGAGGAGATGGCGATGTGCAAAATCAGAGACGTCAGCGAGCTATATGCCCTGGCCGACAGGTGTGCACGTGCTGAGGAAGGAAGGAAACTCCCCGGAGAGGATGCAGGAGCAGGAGGATCTGACAGCGAGGATGCTGCCCCGGCAAATAAAAACCGGCGGCGGAACAACAGGAAGAGGAAAGGCAAAGACGTGCTAGTTGTTGAGCAGACGGCAACGACGGTGGCGCCAAGAAAGCCAAAGATGGTAGCTCCGGCAAGGAGGTTGCCGCATGCGCCAACTGCAAGGCTGTGGCGGCCGCCGACAAGCAGGAAGGCACCAACAAACAGTACTGCAAGATCCACCGCACCAAGGGCCATGACCTCCAGAGCTGCAAGAAGGTCGAGCAGCTTGTCGAGCTGCAAAAGGCCGAGTACGAGCGACGCGACAAGGAGAAAGCCCAAGCAGGTGCTGGAGGATCTAGTACGAAGTGCACCGACTGGGGAGGACGCCGCGGCAAAGACAAGCAGCGGCAAGGAGACAGACCTCCCCGTGGCTGCGACAAAGATGAAGACGACAACGACGAAGACATGGATGATGACGAGACCAGTGAGCAGGAGTTTCAGAAAGCCACAGAGGTCTTGTGCGTTGACGGCGGTGCTTCTCTGCATACTTCACACCGCCAACTCAAGCAGTGGGTGCGGGAAGTCAATGCGGCGGAACCGCCCGTCGAATCACGCAAGCTTCTGAAATGGTCCAGCACGCCTATCGTCTTTGATATTGAGGACCACCCTGATCGCACAACTGCGGTCGGGTGCTTGCCGATGTTGGTTTCACCAACTATCCGCAACCTCAAGGTCACCAAGATGCTAGTTGACGGCGGGGCCGGCTTGAACCTGATCTCCTCCGCTGTGCTCCGGAAACTCCAAGTCCCTGACAGCGAGCTCGAAGAGACCGGCACATTCCAAGGAATCAACCCGGGAAGGAGCAAGCCAAAGGGGAAGATCACGCTGCCGGTGACATTTGGCGGCGAGCTGAACTTCAGAACTGAGAGGATCACTTTTAACGTTGCCGATTTTCCATTGCCTTACAATGGAATTCTCGGCCGTCCAGCGCTCGCCAAGTTCATGGCGGCCTCTCACTACGCGTACAACATGGTGAAGATGCCAGGCCCGATAAGTGTCATCTCTGTCCTTGGCGACAAGAAGGATGCTCTTATCTGTGCCGACAAGATCTACCGGGAAGCAGCAGCCGCAACGGATCGCGAGACACTTGCCGCTGAAGCTCCCGGGGGGAAGAAGAAGACCAAGTCCGGCAAGAGTTCTGATGCCCACTCCGGCAAGCGCACCTCTTCGGAGTGCTGCGCTACCGTCGAGGACGCACCATCGAGCTCCACCGGCAAGTGTAAGAAGACAATGGCAGCTCCGCCAGCGACCAAGAAGGTGTTCGCCAAGGAGGACGGCACTGGTGGTACCTTCACCATCAGTGCCACTCTCGACCCTAAATAGGAAAGCGCGCTCATTGCTTTTCTACGGGCGAATGTCGATGTGTTTGCGTGGCAACCGTCTGACATCCCCGGTGTTCCCAGGAAAGTAATTGAGCACCACCTTGCCGTCTGTCCTCATGCGCGGCCCGTCAAGCAGAAAGTCAGAAAACAAGCAGTGGAGCGCCAAGAATTCATCGCAGAAGAGATCAAGAAGTTGGAAGCAGCAGGCCTTGTCAGAGGAGTGCTCCATCCTATGTGGTTGTCCAATCCTGTAGTCGTGCACAAGGCAAACGGGAAATGGAGGCTTTGTATCGACTTTACCGATGTTAACAAAGCTTGTCCCAAAGATCCATTTCCCTTGCCGCGCATTGACCAGATTGTTGACTCCACGGCCGGATGTGATTTGCTTTCATTTCTTGACGCATACTCAGGATATCATCAGATCTTCAAGGCAGAAGAAGATGAGGAGAAGACAGCATTCACCACTCCATGTGGCACATACTGTTTCGTACGGATGCCTTTCGGTTTGAATAATGCTGGTTCAACATTTGCAAGGGTAGTCCATACTGCTTTTGAACCGCAAATACACAGAAATGTGGAAGCCTACATGGATGACATAGTGGTCAAGACCAGGGACAAAGCAACTCTGATTCAAGATCTAGAAGAGACTTTTGCAAATCTGCGCAAGATCAGCCTCAAGCTCAACCCCGAGAAGTGCGTGTTTGGAGTCCCTTCCGGCAAGCTTCTCGGGTTCTTCGTGTCTCAGCGGGGAATTGAAGCCAATCTCGACAAGATCAAGGCCATTGAGCAGATCGAAGCACCGAAGCGCGTCAAGGATGTGCGGAGACTTGCCGGCTGCGTGGCGGCTCTCAGCAGGTTTATCTCTAAGTCTGCTGAGCGCGCCCTGCCATTTTTCAAAACTTTGAAAAAGGCAGGTCCAATGAAATGGACTCCAGAAGCGGAGGATGCGCTGCAGGACTTGAAGAGATACCTGTCCTCCACTCCAATACTTGTCGCACCTAAGCCACAAGAGAAGTTGCTGCTGTATCTGGCGGCAACCAATCAAGTGGTTAGTGCTGCGTTAGTAGCGGAGAGGGAGGCTGATGATGAGCCAGCGACCGCAGCAAGCACATCCAGCGACAAGCAGGGGGCTTCCCTGACGAGCTCCGGTCCCGACAAAGATGGATCTGCGCAGATGTGCGAAGAGATACAGCAGAAGAGAATGGTGCAGCGCCCAGTATACTTTGTCAGTTCCCTTCTGCAGGGGGCTAGGTCAAGGTACTCTGGTGTGCAGAAATTGCTTTTCGGCCTTCTCATGGCCTCGAGAAAGCTGCGCCATTACTTCCAAGCACATGAGATCACAGTTGTCACTCGTTTTCCGCTGAAGAGGATACTGCAGAATCCAGAAGCAACAGGCAGGATTGTTGAGTGGGCACTGGAACTGTCAAGCTTTGGCCTCAAGTTTGAGAGCACTTCAACTATCCAAAGCATAGTATTGGCAGAATTCATAGCAGAGTGGACGCCAACACCAGATGAAGAAATTCCAGAAACGAGCATCCCCGTCAAGGAAGCAAGCAAAGAGTGGCTGATGTACTTTGATGGTGCTTTCTCGCTGCAAGGCGCCGGTGCTGGCGTGCTGCTTGTCGCACCCACCGGAGAGCACCTCAAGTACGTAGTCTAGATGCACTTTCCCAAGGAGCAAGCAACAAACAATACTTTAGAGTATGAAGGTTTGCTTGCCGGTCTCAGGATCGCGGCAGACCTTGGGATCAAGCAGCTCATTGTCAGGGGTGAATCACAACTTGTCGTCCGCCAAGTGAATAAGAGTTATCAGATTCCGTTGATGGAAGCTTACGTTGATGAAGTGAGGAAGCTAGAAGAGCACTTTGTCGGCCTACAGATGGAACATGTTCCAAGAGCTCAGAACGACATCGCCGATGGCCTGTCAAAGTGCGCAGCACTTAAGTTACCTGTGGAACCGGGGATCTTTGTGCTCAAGCTGACTCAACCGTCTGTGACGCCATCAACTGGACAGAGCAAGAAGAGGAAGTTGATTTCTGGTGACTATCTTCCGGCGGAGCTTCCCGAAGCCGCCGCCAAGATGGTCCCCAAGATCAACACCAAGAGTGCTGAGGAGCAGTCGGCTCCGACAAGCCCCAGGGTTTGTTTCGTTGAAGCAGACGCTCCCGACAAGTTTTGCCCCGGCAAGCTTGCCGGGGAACGTCGAGCTCCGGCTGAGCGGCAGGTTCTTGTCGTAGAAGCGGATGTTCCCGCAGCAGCAGATGTGCCTTTAGTCCTTGTTGTCGAGCCACAAGCTCCAGCATGGGCACAGCAGATCGTCCGTTTCCTCCAGACAGGAGAACTTCCCGAAGAGCCAGAAGAAGCGGAAAGAGTAGCCCGACAGTCAAGTATGTACCAGTTTGTCGACAACGCACTGTACAGAAGAAGACTCAACGATGTGAAATTGAAGTGTATTCACCGGGAAGATGGACAGAAGCTGTTGGCAGAGATACATGGAGGCATATGTGGTCACCACATTGGTGCAAGAGCGCTTGCCGGCAAAGCTTTCCGGCAAGGTTTCTTTTGGCCGACAGCCCTCCAGGATGCAACTACACAAGTAACCAAGTGTGAAGCGTGCCAGTTTCATTCCAAGCAGATACACCAACCAGCTCAAGCTCTCCAGACGATCCCTTTATCCTGGCCATTTTCGGTCTGGGGGCTCGACATCCTCGGCCCCTTCCCCCGAGCAGTTGGGGGCTTTGAGTACTTGTACGTCGCAATCGACAAGTTCACAAAGTGACCGGAAGTGGAACCAGTGAGGAAGGTGACAGCACAGTCAGCAGTCAAGTTCTTCAGGTCGATTGTTTGCCGCTTCGGGATCCCTAACAGGATCATCACCGACAACGGTACACAATTCACGAGCCACACCTTCATGCAGTACGTCCAAGATCTTGGCGCCAAGGTTTGCTTCGCTTCTGTTGCTCACCCCAGGAGCAACGGTCAAGCGGAGAGGGCAAATGCTGAAGTGCTGCGTGGGCTCAAGACCAGGACTTTCGACAGGCTGCACAAGTGCGGAAGAAACTGGATTGAGGAGCTGCCGGTGGTTCTTTGGTCGATCAGGACGACGCCAAATCGAGCCACTGGACAGACACCTTTCGCTCTAGTCTATGGAGCGGAGGCAGTTATCCCCACGGAACTCGTATACGGGTCGCCTCGAGTGCTCGCTTATGATGAGCTTGAGCAAGAGCAGCTGCGACAAGATGACGCGCTGCTCCTTGAGGAAGACCGTCTTCAGGCTGCTGTGCGAGCTGCTCGCTACCAGCAAGCTTTGTGCCGCTACCATAGCCGCAAAGTTAACGCCAGAAGTCTCGACGAAGGCGACCTTGTTCTTCGGCGCGTTCATTCCGCAAAGAATTCCAACAAGTTGACGCCGAAGTGGGAAGGCCCTTACCGGGTGAAACGAGTCACTAGGCCTGGCGCTGTCCGCCTTGAGACCGAAGATGGCATTCCGGTGAGCAACTCCTGGAACATCGAGCATCTTCGTAAGTTTTACCCGTAAGGCGCGGTTGCCAGACCCTGCTCCGGCAACCACCTTTTGTACAAGTCTTGCCGCTGTTGCATGTGATCCTTTGTACAAAGCCAAGCGCAGACCCTGAGCGTAGATGAAGCGCTGGCGCCCTAAGTTATAGCATGCATGCTAGATCGAGTCTCGTCCTTGGTTAGGGTTGACAGTGCTTAGCAGCGGCTAACCCCTAACTTAGAGGTCGAGTTTGCATCCCTTTGCCGTTCTTTCGTTTCCCTTGGTTCGCAGGGCTCGCATATCCTGACCGGACCACTTGAGGACGAAAAGGAGAAGAAGGACGGACCAACATTTGGACCCCGGCAAGCCAGTGTTGCCGGGGGCTGCAATCTCAGATAAGTTTTTCATCCCTTATCATGCATTCTCTTATGGATTGAGGAATGCGAAACCTCGTTTCTTCCTAAAAGCTACCGTGCTCCCTTAACTCTAGGCCCTAGGGCTCGTTCCCGGGGCCAGGTTTGGTCGTAGTCGCGGCAGCAAAGGGACGAAACGAGGAGCCTGAACCCGCCTCATCCCTGCCTCCGCCAAAAGCGTGAGAAAGGTCGAGCGACGTGGGAAGATGGCAGGGCCTGCTGCCGGGAAAAAAGTGTCTATCTTAAAGATATCAAGGATTTGCTCCTTGACGTGGGTTCCACCCGCAAGACAAGTGACCCGGCAAGCATCCCCTTTTCACTAAAAAAACATTCCACTCAGGTACAGTTCATAGAGAATGAAAAACATGAATGATGGGATTACAAGTTTTAAATGCAGCTAAGGCCTGAGGGCTTACAAATTAAAAAGAGATAAGGTGCCCGTAATCTCTTTCTTGTCCCTATCTTCAGGAGGTAGGGCAAGGAGGCGAAAAGGGCAAAATGGGCGCCTAGGCGAGCTACGGGAAGCAGAAGACACCAAGAGAACATCTCGGTGGCCGTCCAAAGGCTGGATGGTGATGGCGGCGCCGGAAGCAGGGCTCGAAGACGAGGCGGCAGGACGTCAGCACGCTGTCGAGGGCGTCACGCCCACGTACTCCGAGTTGACGGCCTTGCCGCCCACCCTCTTCCTCTTCCGCAGCCTCCCTATGCCAGCCGCCCAAGGAGACGGCCCCGAGAAGCTCCAGGAGCCGGCGACGCGGATGATGGGGTCGCCGGTGCCGCACGGAGCGGCGCCCGACACCTAGTCGGACCCGTCATCCTGCCGCCCGCTACCCTCGTCGTCGCTGTTGCTGTCCTCCTCGTCACTCCCGCCCGAGGAGGAGTCTTTGCTATCGGAGGTGCTCTCCATGCAGCACCTTGCCCGAGTCCCGAAGCACCCGAAGACCTTGACGGAGAGGAGACCGCCCTCCATCAGCTTAAAATGGAGGGTGAGCCCCTCCGTCAGGCGGTGGATATGGGCGAACGTCTTCCACCCTCGACTAAGATACATCACATTAGGGGCTGGGAAGTCAACGTGGACTCGCGCACCGCTGATTCCATAGCCCCTCATGTGCAGCCTCACTGTCTCGGGCGGATCCAACTCCATCTCGCTCGCAAATGGAGTCGGGAGACGAAGGCGACGACGAGGCGACCGACGCAGCCTGACGAAGAACTCGCAGGGGTCGTCCCCAATATGGATCGCTGTGGGAAGAGGAACTGCTGGCGGAGGCGAGGCCGGCGAGCCGCCCCGTCCACCTCTTCCCCGAGTGCCTCAGCCTCGCCCTCGACCTCGCCCACGGCCTCGCCCCCTTCCTCTTCCCCTTATGGCTGGCTCGGCCACCACGGGTGCGGGAGAAGGAAGGACGCGTTGCCTAGCGGCGACCCTCGCCGCCACCGTTGAAGGACCAGGGTTCCCTTTCTCCATGGCGAGTATGAGAGAAAGGGGAGCAGAAGCTGAAGGAAAGAGGAGATGAAAGAATGCGGACCTCCGTTCCCCCTGCTCCTTATAAGGGAACAGGGTGGGGGCTCGGCCGCCCCGCTCAGCTAATCAAGGTACAGAAGGAGCGGGGAACTGGGACTGGCCCGCTGCCTCGACCCACGACGGCCCGGTTCCCCGCCTCCACCGTTCGCCGCCCCAAGCGCATGGAAGCCGCGTGGCAGGCGTGTAGAACCGAGGCGACGGATGAGGCGACCTCTCCTCACCCCGTGATCGTGGGGAGTGGACGCCTCGAAAACCGTGCCCCTGCCCCTGATTCCCCTGCTTATAGGGGGGAGGGGGCGGACGAACCACCCACGACCTCTCCCACGACGCCGCAATCGACGCGTGTCGTTCGGGGAGGGCGCGGTGGATATGGAGTAAGATGCGGCATGATCCAGGCCGCACGTGCCCATGCCCTGTTTTGGGCCTGGCCCAACAGCGCTCGGCACCGTGTATGGCCCAGGCCCGGGGGATCCTGTCAGTGTACTAGAGTAGGGGTACCCTAGTATCCCAAACTTGTGCACGGGCAGTCGCAGCGTCCCGCGGCAAGGCTTGCCGGGTGACCGCCAAGGTCCTCCGTGGTTCCTTTGGAGCCATTCGAGAACAAAGTATTTAAGCCAAGGAGACAAGTCCCCGGCAAGAGGAACTTGCCGGGAAGGCCACTCAAGGCACAAGACCCCGGCAAGAGGAGCTTGCCGGGAAGGCCAACCAGGACATCTCAAGGAACTTGCCGCGACGCGCCACGCGTCCCGGCAGGGTCCAGTGAGCGACAAGCTTCCGGACGCGACAAGACAACGGCCGCGGCAAGGCGTTTGCCGCGGCAAGCAACCACTCTGTACCCGCGCTCCAGCTCACCCACCAACGTGTCGCTCTGAGACCCTTCCAGACGCACGTGGCGGGAGGCTGTGCAGCCAGGGGTGCACCATGGCAAGCGGCGCTGACAAGATCGCCATCGTGGCGAGCAGTGGCGTCCCTGACGGTCCCTTTTCTGCACTGTTTGGGTGACGTAGATAGGCATTTAATGCCTTTGTCCCCTGCCGTCAGGGTTAGGTATGATACACTGTGCAGGTAGCTGTACCAACCGCAGCACCTTTTCCATTTTTGCCCTCGCCTACGTTGCCACCTGTCGGTGACCCCTTGAGCATATAAAAGGAGGCCCATGCGCAACGTAGAGGGGGGAGAGAGAAAAACAGTGGAACACTCACGCTCGGTCTCGTTAGATGCTGGTGTATACTGTAGCACTCAGCGCTCCCGAGCAAGAACTCAATACAATCCACAAAGCAGCAGTAGGAGTATTATCTCTCCGGAGAGCTCCGAAGCTGGGTAAAACCGCTCGTGTGCCTCGCCTCGATCTGCTCTTCGTGCGACCTCCGCCCCCCGCCGAACCGAAAAGGGGCGCCGTCCCCATAGGTGTTCATGGAGTCAGCTTCCCCGACACAGAGGTCGATATGTCAGTTGAAGCCATATACCCAGAGGCTGCCAAGGAGCCCATTTATCTCCACAACGCTGATCACCAAAGTTTCACTCAGCCCATTGAAGGAGTCCAGGCAGTCACCCGTGTTTATCCGTTGGCTGGCAATACACGCTTACCTCACCGTGCTCAAACTGAAGCCACTGAAAGCACTATTGCTCAAAGGCCTCGAAAGCGATCTCGTGTTCTCAATGACCGAGAGCTTCTCGTTGCTCTGCATCAGAAACGGGATAAGCATCACTACTGGCTGAAGTGTCATATGCAAAGCCTCTTGGTGGACGTCAATCGCATTCGCAATCTTGCCACCAAGAATTCCTTTGTCACGCATGAAACCTGTTGGAGGTCCTGGAAGAGTTTGACATTGCTGAGTGTTGAAGCAGATCTTTAAGACGATGGCTTCACTGAAAGATTCAAGTTTGACTCCACTCCTCCAAGGAATGATGTTTTGCGTCAAACTCCCTCTCTTGAAGACTCTGATTACTCCTCCTCAGCTGCAACGGTGAATACCCGAGTAATAGATGATCAAGATGATGCTACCTCACCACCTCCAACTTCAACGCGTATCGACACTGCACCAAGTTCTTCTGCACCGCCAAACTCCGACGCCAACCCTGCAGCTTCACCTACTCCATTTGGGAATGAGTAGAGGCTCTATGTCTTCAAACCTTTTTGGTCCTTACTGACAAAAGGGGGAGAAGCATATGAGTTGATAGTCTTCAAGCGGGTCCATATGGGCGGTTGCTTTATATTTTTCCTAGTGTTTACAACTCTCCCTTTTGATACATTTTGTTCTTTGAGTTGTAACACTTAAACTTGATGGTCGTCTGCTACGTTTTCCGCTATTCTGTGGTGGGATGATAAATTCCGCATGTGCGATGATAAATTCCGCACTTAGTCATATTGCAGACGTCCATTTTTCATTATGCATATCATTATCTTCGTTATATCAAATCATGCATGATGAACTGTCTTCATAAGTTGAAGAGGATCTCCACAAGTACAACCTGCCATGTGCATTTGCATTCCAAAAGCAAATTACTTATATGCACACCTTCAGGGGGAGCCTGTTGCTACTTATTGAAGACAATACCTAAATCCTTTATAATTTCACATACCTTTATCCCCGTTGAAAACTTCAACCAGTTTGTCATCAATCACCAAAAAGGGGGAGATTGTAAGTGCATCTAGTGCCACCCCTAGTTGGTTTTGGAGTATTGATGACAAACCTGGTTGAGGGACTAATGTGTTTGTGAGAATTGCAGGATAACACAGGTAGTAGTCCCTCATTGATTCGGTTTACCTACCGGAGATGACCCCTAAAAATGTATGAAGACATTGAAGACAATGGTGGTATGTGAAGATATTCACATTGAATATTATGACAAGAGAAGACATCATGTGAAGACTATGGAGCGCGAAGACTTAGTTGCTCAGCTGTTTTGTTTTTATTCTTTGTTGAGTCATAGGAACCACCGTACTGTTAAGTGGGGTCCCAGTGAACAAAGTTAGAGTGACTGAAGTGATGCTCAACCAAATCCTATGTCTTTGAGCGAAGACAATGAGAGCAAATCTTATCCAGAGATGGATGAGTCAGCTTTACTTGTAGCCCAAGTCAAGCTGCCGCGTGTGTTTGAAATCTGACCGTTGGAACATGTGTCAGTTCCTTAGTGAGCCAGGGTCATTTCGGACAAATCAGGTTGGGTTGCCTAGTGGCTATAAATAGCCCACCCCCAACACCATAAATTGGTGGCTGCTCAGAGTTAGTGCACGGCTTTTGTCGTTTGAGAGCACCCACCTCCGAAGCTTCTGAGAGAGAGAAATCCTTGCGAGGAGAAAGCCCGAACACCTAGAGCCAAAGAGTGTTAGGCATCACTGAAGTCTTTCTGTCCGCGTGAACTAAAGACTTGTTACACTTGAGGACTGTGAATCCTCCAGCCGGTTAGGCGTCATGTTCTAAGCATCCAAGAGTCATTGTGGATCACCGGTGAACGAAGTCTGTGAAGGTTTGGAAGTCTACCTCGAAGACTTACCAGAGTGATTGGGCGAGGACTGGGTGTCCTTAGCTCAAGGGGAATCAGGTGAAGACGTGGTCTTCTGAGTTGAATCTCAGCCTCCCTAACTAGATGTACAGTTGTCACAGCAACTGGAGCTGGTCCAACAAATCTTGTGTCCTCACCAACTGACTGGTTCTATCCTCT
This sequence comes from Aegilops umbellulata, assembly GCA_032464435.1. Lineage (NCBI taxonomy): Eukaryota > Viridiplantae > Streptophyta > Magnoliopsida > Poales > Poaceae > Aegilops > Aegilops umbellulata. The sequence continues at coordinate 180,954,447 of CP136060.1, forward strand.
CCCTCTCTTTACTTACAGTTTGTCTTCGTGAAGTCATTGCCCACTTGCACTACCTGTTTGACTTCACAGTGTGACTACTATCGTTGTTTGGTTTCATACTATCTTCCATCCTGATCTTTACTACCTAGCTGCTATTAGTCTTCGTGCTTTCACCTCATTGAATACTTGACTATGGCTTGCTTAGTGTAGTCTACCTTCCCTTGCATATCAATAGGTTCATTTCTATTGTTTGTTTTCGAAACTCTCATGTTTTGAAGACTTTCATAAAAATCGCCTATTCACCCCTCCCCCTCTAGTCGATAACTAGCACTTTCAGAAATCCTATGGTTATGTTCTCCCAATCCATGAAATCTGAGTAACTTTCGTTAGATCTGTGTAGTGTATTGATTGTTTGAATGGTACAAGTGATAAGTGATTAGTTGTTTCATCTGTGCAAATGATTTCTGCTAGTAATCCGACTAGGGTTAGTGTTCATGCTAATAATTCCTAGTCAGGACTTGAAAATTGATTTTGAATGACCTACATATGTTTGTGCCATTATTTTCTTCAAGATTGGTCTATACATAGATGATTGTGCTTAAAAATCAAACCATAATCTCTGGATATGTATAAATAAATAGCCATAAATTCCTAATCCTACTTCACGACATGTAATCATTGATTTGATGACAAATTTGTTTTACTATTTGTATAGGTGCTGTCTCACGATGTGGACAGCGAGGATGAAGATGGCCAGAGGAGGTACAAGAGGCAAATCCTGAGAGAGCTTTATGCGGGAATGCATAACAGGCGTATTAGGACCTGGAACGGCGGCTATCGATGCCCCTTTTGCAACCACAAGCTTCATGACGCGTACCTAAGTGTTCTGGCGCATGCAAGAGGATGCGTCGTTGGCTCCTTCAAGCAGAAGTATTCTCACACGGTGGTGCACGACGCGTACGCCGAGTACCTGGAGAAGCTTCAGGATCGTGCCGGCATGTGAGATGAGATGTGGGATGGATCGAACTATGTACGCTTGAGTATGCTTATTAATGACGGTTGAACTATGTACTTATGATTGAACTATGCTTATGTACGTGTGTGCTTACTATCTATGTCTGAGTATGTTTAATCTATGTTTACTTATGTCTAACCGTGGGATATGGATGCAACCAGTTCGGTTGATGGAATCTACCTCCGTCTTGGTTTATTGGTCCCCTTTGTAATCTGTGTTAAATTTTGACCAAAGGTTTAACTGACAAAATGTTAGTGCAGGTCAGCAAAACTTATATAATTGGATGGGTATTTGAGCATAGTATTCAATGATATAATTTTTGGTGCCATGCATAAACATTTCTTAGTTAAATATTTGGTCAAAATTTGGTAAAAATTACAAAGGGGGACCAATAAACTAGGACGGAGGTAGTATATCAACCTCACACGGTTCCCAAAATTGGAACCGTGTGCAATGACTTTCATTTTGCCTGTTGCGTCAATCACACACGGTTCTCTCTAGCAAACCGTCGCCTCCAAAAATGTTTGTGGGACAGAAAACCCTCACCACCCAATTCAAAGAAGAAAGAAGAAAACCCTCACCATCCCCGCGTCACAAAAACCCTCACCCTGCCCGCCACCCCCTCCGGTCCCCATTCACACCTGCACAAGCTCCTCTGCGTCTATGCCATGGCACGGCCTATCGCGGCGGTAAATACTTAGCTCGACGCCTACCGCTGCCGCCAGGTTGCCAGCAAAGACAATCGCATTTCGCCACTTCCGCTTGTTGCTGCCTATCGCCATCAACTTTCTCGACGCTGCTCGCAGTCGACCCAGCTCCGCTCGGTTGGGGAATCTGCCTTACTGAGGGTTCTTTCTCATGGACAACAAGGTAACTAATTTAATGAGATATTATCTCATCTCTTATCCCAGTTCATCTGCCTCCTTTAATCAACCCGCGGAAATCGTCGTGAATTCATTTTTATTCGAGCTGATTTGAGGGTTTTCTTTCATTCATAGAATGTACAGTGCGCCGACACATCAGGGCTTTGTGACCTCCGCCAGAGATTCCATATCACCGTACCAGATCACTTGAGGACGCGCGCGGTATGGTCAATCTCACCCTAAATCAGTTGGCATGACCTACTTTCCTGAACATATTCTAAATATTACTACATTTGGATAAAAGGTGCCACATGCACCATATACATCAAAGGGGATTTTTCCCCTCTTCTTTCTATATTAGGCAAATTAATGATGTATTGTTCTTTCGATTACTCTCATATTTCCATGACATCATGTTTACCCTATTTGTTTAATTATAGATTTTTGTCCTTCGATTTCAACTGTTGTATAGTTCTTTCAATTTGGGCCCATATTTGCATGTTACCATATTTTCTTTAACAATCCTACCATTTTCTGCAGCGCATCCATTTTCTGTACTCCCATTTCTATCAGAAAGCGCCGCTGACAAGGAGACTCCAGAGGTGGAGAACGGGGCTGCCAACAAGCAGAGGCAGGGCGAGCTAGAACCACAAGCGACTCCAGCAGGCCTAGACTTCATTAGCAGCCTCCCCGATGATATGTTGGCAGTCATCATCTCCCTCCTCCCAATCAAATATGGGGCGCGGACAACCGTCCTTTCCCGGCGGTGGCGCTCCCTATGGAACTCCAGCCTTCTCGACCTCATCGGCACCCACGAGCTCTGCCATGGCTATCGCAAAAGCTTGGATGCGTTCTCCAAGATCCTCGGTAGTCACCTTGGCCCAACCAGAGGCCTTAGAATGGGCAAGTTCCGTTCCAACGGCAAGGACCGAGCCAAGCTTGACAACTGGTTTCGATCCCCCGCCCTAGATCATCTCAAGGAGCTCACTTTTGATGATGGGCATATGCGGTCGCTGCCAATGTCTGCACTCCGCCTCGTGCCCACGTTGCGCGTCGCCAAGTTCAAGAACTGCCATCCCCCTTAATGATGCGCCCGCTCTTATTCTACCGCAACTAAAGCACCTCAAGCACGTCGTCGTCTGCCTCTCAAATGGTGACATGGAGCGCCTGCTCCATGGCTGTATTGCACTCGAGTACCTTCGTCTTCAGGCGATCAATGGTTGAGTACCTTCCACATCACCTCCATGACTCTCCGGACTATTTATGTGTGTTGATGGTGCGGCAGGAAGACATCACAAGATTGTACCAAGGTATGGTCATCAAGGACACACCTGCACTTGAGAGATTACTTGTAGTTGATCAAGAAAGTCCAACAAGAATCAATGTCATTTTTGCGCCAAAATTGACAATGGGTGGGCTACTCGTCTGATAAATACTCTGAACTTGTTATTGGATCCACACCCGTTCAGGTACAATAGTTGCCTTCTACCTCTCCTTCTACAAATTAACATTATTTCTAATTTTGAAGATTTTTGTTTGTCTGTCATTAAAAAAATGATTCTGACAAGCTTGACCCCGAAACTGTGCACAATGAAGGTCTTGGCACTAGAATCTATCGGCCCCAACCTGGAGCAAGTTGTCAGTTTCCTGAGATGCTTTCCGTGCCTGGAGAAGCTATATGTCGAGGTGATGTTCCTTTTCTATTAAATGTTAACCATAAGGGAGTTCAATTTGTGACACCTTTTCCAAGTTTACAATAACAATGTACTATGATTTATGAAGGATTCTTTTGGAGGGTTTCAGTACATACATGTTCCACCCCCCCATATTGGTTGCTTGATCCATATGGTTACAATCAATAAGCATTTCTCCTTTGGATTCATCTGTACTAGTTTTCTTAGGGAACTTTTCGTCCACTCAAACCTCTTGTGAAGAAGGCTACATTTTTCTAGAATGTAATCAAATGCCCATGTTAATCATGTCAGATCGAAGATGGCATGTTAGTGCATTTTACGTATCCTGCAAACCAAATATGCATGTACTAATGTTCAAAACTGCATGTAGGCACTAACATGTTTTCTTCTTTTGCAGATAAGATTAGGCCCAGCGTTGGATAATGTGATACAATATAACAATCACGTCGAATGCCTAGATCTGCATCTCTCAGAAATTACTTTGAACTCCTACTGAGGGACCTTACCGGAGATTATATTCTCCAGGTTCTTTGTTCTTAGAGCAAGGGTGTTGAAGGAAATGAAGTTTGCCCTACATTTATTTCGCAAAATGAATGGTTTGTTGATCAGCACCGGTGCATGCGGCAGAATGGAATAGGCTCCAAAAATGCTGAATTTCATTTTGGAACTTCGGATGACAGAGTAATCGGAAGTCATCGTGTCAACCCCATACACGACTTCTCAGTGGCTGACCCCTTTGCAAAAATTGCGAGGTTTCAAAACCAGACTTAGAAGTGGTAATATTAGTTTGAACCTCTCTGATATCCATGTTCAGCGGATCAACGCGAGCATTTGCAGCTGATGAGCTGAATTTCATTTCTAATATCAGTTTGAACCTTGTAATCTTTGATTTTGAGCCATATAACTCTGGAATTTGAACCTTGTAATATTTCGAGCTTTTGTGGTATAATCATTGAAATGGCATCATATGAGACATATATTGGTAGCACTATTTTTACCTTAATATGCATTGGTCTTAGATTTTATTAACCATTCTCGAATCTGTTTACCTTTTCGATCTCACAGCACACAATCTGTATAGCTAACTCGACTGTGATCTTCGACATTATTGCACACAATTTTTTTCTTCCACTGTGTGCCCTGTAGAGCGCAGAATTAATTATCGCACTCGAGTGTCCATCATCACCCTTCTGTGTAACTTTGACCTTATCACCCACGGGTAAACTTATGACCGAAGTCATTCCACACACTTCGTTTTTACAAAGCTTTTTACCAATAAACGCCCACGATTTGTCCCTCTTCTAGCCGACGCGTGGCCAAACAAGCTGGGTGGGAACCTTGCGCGGTAAACTGCGCGGGAACAGGCTCACTAACGATACATTTGGCACCTCTTCGAGCCCACGTGTGCGATGCGGTGTTGTCAAGCATGCACTGGAATCCTCCGCTATGAACGTCGTGACAATACGTGATGATTATAGGCCGGCCGGCCCCCATTTATTACAGCGGCCAACCTTTCGATCATGCCCCACCATTGCAAGAAGCACACCCACCACGAGAAATTCTTAGAGGGTATCCTGCGCGGCTCCAATGGCGCTCCAAGTGGCTGCCGACGACGAGCAGCAGTTCACCATGCGTGCCATGGTGGACACCGACAGAAGGTTCATGGACCTCTCGGTGGTGTACACCAACGACCCGGTCTGGGTGGAGCACTCCATCCACATCATGGAGTTGTTGCTTGACGAGGAGAAGTACAAGGTGGTCGGGTTCGACCTCGAGTACACCCGTGCTCGTGTCGGGTCTCGTCCCAAGGTCGCCGTCGCCCAGATGTGTGTGCGCCACCACACCCTCGTCTACCACTACTGCCTAGCCACAAGGCCTTGCGAGCGTTTCGTTAGGTTTGTCAACAGCCCCGACTACATGTTCGCTACGGTGGACATCACCAATCATGTAAAGGCGCTCGAGAATTTGGGCATCGCCTGCTAGAATCTTGTCCACATCCATGGCCAATACAAGATCTGGGGCAGCAAGGAGCATGAGAAGGACTCACTAGTTCACCTCGTCGAGGCCATCATCGACACCTACTACAAAGACATGAAGGATTCGTGCAACAAGGACAAGCGTGCCTGGCACTCGGCCTGGATGGAGAAACTCAACAAAGCTTGCGTCATGTATGCGGCCAAGGAGGCGTACACGAGCTACGACATGTACAGGCGGATCGTTGACATGAGGAAGTGCCTCCTTCCCAAAAACGGCCAGGGATCCAGGCAGAAGCAGAGCAACGGCAAGCGTTGTCGCAACAATAAGTGGATGATCAGATCCTCGTTTCTCCTACTTTAGTATGCATGTAATTGCTTACTTTGGTGTGTGGAAATGTTATGTGTGTAGTCACTTCTGTAATTGTATGCTTAATTTGGTTATGCAGTGTTGTCTTTTTAAGTATATATGTTGATGCTCTATAGACAGAGCGTAGATGTTGTGTGGACAAACAAAATCACATCGCACACGGACTAAACAATGGAACCCGTCAATGATGTTTTCATCAAAAACTCACAATTGTATACCAGCAATAATTTGCTCACAACACACACGGTTTGTTTGCAGTAATCGTCTGTGTTGTTATCGGTCTTCGCACATGTTCCTGATTACAGACCGGTTTGTCGCGTATCACACACATCTTGTTAAGTTGAACCGTTTCTGTTATCATGTCTCAACGCAAACAGTTCATCCGAGTGAACCGCATGTCGTCTATCGTACACACCTTGATCTGGCTGACCATTTCTTTTGTGTTGCCTAATCACAAACAGTTCATCCGAGGGAACCATATGTTGTATATCGCACACACCTTCATCTGGCTGCCCGTTTCTTTTGTTCCTGCTCATCACAAACAGTTAATTGAGCTAAACCATATGCCCCGCATCGCACACGCAACTAAAATCTGAACCTGTTTGATGCATCCTCCATCGCAAACGTTTTGCACCTTTTTGACGGGTTTTTTACACCACCGTTTGCAATTATGGCATCGCACACAGTTTCGCCGAAGGGTCTCTGATCGTAGTGTCGCGTTAGCAGCATCCTGCAATAGTGTATGGAGCAAAATGAGTGAATCTACACCGTAAATAAATACTTAGTTCTCTCGTTTTCCTCTCTGCCTTGGTTGCGGTGCACAATATTGAGTACTCCTATATGACTAGCCGCTCTATCTACATGTGGGACATCAAAGAATCCGGGCCCGCGTGCCATCCACCAAATCATAGCGAGGTGCTACAGTCGAGACTCACCGGTCACCCCGGTGTGGCCGTCATGACCCGTCATATCACAAAACCCACACCTTTACTAGCAGTGGTAAAGTGGCCTCGAAGTTGGACTGGACGAAGCAACCATCATTTCACTGGAACGCCCGTTGAAGCCCTTTCTCCCCTTTCTTGAAGAAAACCTCACTCCAGGCTACTCACTTCTGCCATTTTTCTTCTGTACCGATGAAGGAAAGCTGGGCGAATCAGTGATGCTACTATATTTTTATTCCAAGAATCTTCTTTTTGCAAATCACCGACCGATTCTCATAGCCTATTCTTTTCCCGTTTTCATTGCGATTGTGGTTTCCTTTCGAATTCTTTTTGTTTGTCAGTTCATTGATGGATCCTGGAGCACTAGGCAAAGAGTTGCCGGCGGACAACCCACTGGAGACAGCGATCTCCAGGAAGCGAGCACCGACCAACGAGTTGACCATGTTGGCACACGAACTCCTCAAAGAAAGTTGGAAGAACAGCAAGGGCCCCACCGTGCCTACCCTAGAAACTCTAATGGCCACCTATGCGAGGCTCAAGGCCGAGTTTGAGGAGATAGTCGCCGTTGAGAAGCAGTATTCCCCTGGCAAGGTGATGGCCCCCATCGAGGATGAGGAGATGGCCCCCGGGGGGATGGGATCCCCCGGTGAGCTGCACAAGGTAAAAAAATAATGGCTTACCATAGTTGTGGTTTTTTACTATTTGCAATGTGCTTCCTAATATGTTAGGGTTGTGCAGGTGTAGGTGGACGTCCTTGATGATTCCGATGTCGCGGACCATCCTGTGGACAACGCCCCAGAGATCGTTTTTAGATCGATTCCGATGCTGCTGTCCATCCTGTGGACATCGCCCCAGAGATCGATTCCGATGTCGCGGTCCGTCCTATGGACATCGCCCCAGAGATCGATTCCCATGCCGCCATCCGTGTTGTGTTCATTGCCCGGGAGATCGATGATAAGAAATAGTTGGTCGTGCTAATCCTTCAGGGTAGTTTGCATTGTGTTTAATTACCAAAACGATGCGTGTTATCAAACCATCTTAGGGCTAGTGCACTGTGTTGTGTGGGTGGTACTTTCTACTTTTGTTTGATAGTGAATCATGCAAACACTCTCTGAGTTATGGAAACAGATGTATCCTCACCACCTTTTGATATAATATATAGCATGCTTAGATGTAAGTTTCAACTGTTTAACATATCAACAGGGCTTATTTGATGATTCTTGGTGGTAGTAGGCTAGCTATTGTGCGAGCTATAGTAGTTGCAAAAAGCTCACCAAAGAGAAATGTTGGGGCTGACGAGCTCGTGGTACGCTTATACTGATCCGTCATCGGTCGGCTAATTGCCCAAGCTCCTAAAATTGTAGGCTTAGCGATCGATCAGACAATAGTCGACACAGATACATTCAGGCCTCATTTGGCTCATAGGGTAGGAAAATCGTAGCAAAAGTACAGAGACGTACAACACAAAATCATAGCAGTACAGAGACGTACTCCCTTCGTTCCAAAATAGATGACTCAACTTTGTACTACTAACTTTGAAACGGAGGGAGTACAAATCCTAGGCGGGCTAGTTTGGCCTAGTGGGTTTCAGTGATATGACGTGGTACAGTGCCGTCCAGTCTTCGCGTGTGGTAGCAGTATTGCGGGTATAGTAAGTTTTCTTGAAGAAGCGTAATTCAATGAAGTCATGATGGTTCCTTCGTTCGGCCAACTTACAGTGGGAAAGGTTGGGCCTGCGTTACAACCGGGGTGGACTAGGATAATTTTGTGCATAGCAGGTGGACCAGGATGGTCGACGTCCCACATGTCGGTGAATGAAAGTATTCTTTCCGATATAGAGGACGAGCAACGCGTATTCATTGTTTATTTTTTATGAAAGCTATTGTCTCCACTGTTACGACTGAGGAGTGTGAAACACGACAGACCAGTGAACTTGGCATGTGCACCACTCCCTCCTTCCTCATGTAATACTACCATAGTGTTGACTATAAGGTTGGCTATAAGGTTACAACTTTTTCTCACTTTCTCTCAATCTATTTCCTCTCAAATGTTTTTTACCTTTCTTTTTTTAGACACAATTGTTTTTTTATGCCTCTTTTTTTAGATTTAGTTTTTTTATACCTAGGAGCACGTGTAGAGACGGGCTCTTGCAGAGCCCACTCCTTGACTTTGTCAATGCCTCTCTCTCCTCCACATAAGCGGGCTTATAGCCCAGTATTTTACTGGTACTACTTGCTATGAATACGGGCAGCTGGCGTCTGAGGGGGGGCGCGCACAGGTAGGTGGGGGGGTTTCTCGTGGGACAGGGCGGTCAGGAGTAGGCTTGGAAGCGGTCCGGACTCTCGCATGGTCCACCTCACATTATCACCATATATTTCTTGGAGTCCGTGCGCAGCGGGCGGGCGATCTCTTCTCCCTCCCCCGTCTCTCTCTTCCCAGCCGACGCCCGCCGAGCGATTAGATTTCGGCTATCGACGGTTTATTCAATTGCAGTCCCACATGTCAGTGAAAATGCAAGACAATGTGTGTCCCCTCTGGTGAGCGGTGTGCGAGCCGGACTGTCGGGGGTGCGACGCGAACGCGACGCGTACGAGTCGTAAGTGTGCCGCCTTTTCCTTTTGAACTTGCATAGCGTAACATTTTCGTGCGATCGGTTGATAGAAATCCAGAACAAAATGACGAGGGCGGTGCTTTCCCGCGCGTTAGGTGGGCTACTTTGAGTGCTATGACATGCTATAGTGTCATCCACTTGCTCCATTTTTATGTAAGCACGAGTCTACACTCTTACGTGGGAGGAGTGCGAAACACGGCGGATCTAATTTTGATCGAGAGATAACTGTTCTCTGTGAAATAATGGAGCACTGTTAGCTATTATAGCATGATAGTTAGGGCATTTCCAGCGCTGGCCCACAAATTTACACCAGCATCTGTCCAAGGACACTAATGGATGCCATCCAATGCTGCTCGCATACCTTTCGACAACTATATGAACTAACCGGACGAAATTTGTGCAAACAAAGTAAATTTAAAATTAATCGGATGAAATTCATTACATTTTGAAAACTTTTTCTATAAACTGGACGAAATTCATTACATATTTCGCACAAACCGTACTAAAACCTACTGTAAACCTAATCTAAACTACCGTCGGCGCCTGACCACCATGTCCGGCCAAGAACCCGAGAAAGTCGTCCATTGCCTTTGCCTCCTCCTCATCCGCCTCAATAACCTCCTCCTCCGGAGCACAAGGTTCTGAAGATTTCCGCCTCTACATCATAGTCAAGTGGCTAATCGCCACCGATGTTCATCCCACCAAGCTTGGCGTCGACTGAGTGGAGGAGCGGTGGCCTTCCTGGGACCAGAGCGGCGGCAACCTACCATGTACTACTCTTCCCCGCTGCCGGCTGCGCCCGCGCACGTGCGCCGGCTTCGTGGTCGTGGCTGCGGAGGGCGGCCGGGGGGGACAGTATGTCCAAGAGATCTTTGGAGCGCCAGGAGGCCATGGTTGGAGTGGTGCCGACAGAAGGAAGGGACCGGAGGAGAATGAGTGTGGGTCTTTGGCTATGGCTGGGAGATGGAGCTCAAGTTAATATAGCGGGCGAATGGCAATAAGCCGCGGCAGGCGGATGGACTGCTGGCGCCTGAGTAGGTTCGTCGGCAGCACGTGTCATTAATGTGGGTGGCGGACGAAAGGATGGCCGTGGTGTCATTAACACGGAGCAGTCGCTTGCACCGGGATGCCGCACAGGTGGCGCTCTCTCGGCCGTCGCGTGCAATGTCGGCGCCAGCGAGAGGTTGCGTCAGGCGTGAATGCAAACGCTGCTTCAGTGACTTAACTGCAGGTGTGTTGGGTCACTGACATGTGGGCCCAACAGGCATCTGGCCCGCATGTCAGTGACACACCAACTACACCTGCAGTTAAGTCCAATGAATGCGGCATTGACGTTCTGGAGAGACGGTGACCGTTTCAGGCAGGAAGCGCGCGCTAGCGATGTGTTGACACATGAACACGTCACGTGTACCCTCGACGCCGGGGGTGATGCACCGCAGCTCACGTCGAAGGAGACCCGACCGACAGCGCGATACGCAAGACAGTCGTCGGGCGCTTTTGCAGACCCAAAAACCCCACACCCCCGGGAGGGACCCCGTCAGGGAGTGCGGTGGCTATGGGCTGCCCTAGGTCGATTCGCTCGCCCCTAAATCCTCGGGATTCGCAGCTCTCAAACACGAAGAACAGCGAAGAACGAGAGAGAAAAACGGTGGAGAGATAAAACGTAGATGAAAAAGTAGTATATTGATTTGTTCGATTGTGTGTTGTTTCAATCGGCCGTCACCCCCAACATATATAAGAGGCGGCTAGACTTGTCGTACAAGCAAAGTATTTATCTAGGCTTTCCTTACAAGAAAATTACATCAATTCACGTCCAAAACCCTAGTCAAATTCAGACTGGTTTTATCCGAACTTCCCAAAACTGTTCGGTTTAAACTGGCTGCACCTTGCGGGTCCTTTTTGCGGTGGTAAACGATCTCAGATGAAAACGAGCCCAAAAGAAATCTTGACTGTTTCGACGAGACGAACAACTTTCATGTTGAAGGGTTTTTTATCAGAGATCATCTTGAGGGTCAAATCGGTCTCGCAACACAGGCTATCTCCTCGCGCTACCCGTCAGACATGTGTTTGGTGGGGCGCGCCACATCTCGCCTCGTGACAGGGCTGCACTCCGATTGCTCTAACTTTTGCATACGAACTCAGATTTGAACGATTTTTATTTCAAAACCGATTGTTTCGACGAGGCGAACACAACCCATGTAGAAACTTTTCTCATATGAGGCCATCTTGGGGGCGTAATCAGCCGAATAGTATTCTGAATGCAAAATCCGAGTACTTCAAACACAAGTTCGGCCTTAGAGATGAGACCGCATGGCTATGGACCAAATATCAAAGTTTTTCCTTTTGACGATACGGAACTTTCTCACTTTGAACACTTCTCCATTTGAGGCCATCTTAATTAAGTTCTTGGCCGTGCCAAAATCTGGTGTCAACAAATGCCCCCCTATTTTTCGGCAAACTTGTGTGCCGAAAAATACCTTGCATGGTGCTTTTTCTAAGGACGATGTCAACACTCCATCGGCCATTTTGCATGTTTGTAGGACCATAAGTATATATATCGGCCATTGCTTGTTTGAACCTTTTGATGCAAACTTAGGTGAAAACTTCTCAGCTTCTATAACAATCCGGTGATAAGGTTCCATAGATGAAAACCATTCTCCGAACTATATTGTTCTCCCTTTCGCTAGGATTTTGCAGATAATCAAGAATGAACTTCCTCCAATCATTACTTCATCTGCATAAAAGTTTCATTAGTGGCCGAGGTGGTGAGCTCCAATTCGGCCTTACCTATGTTGGCAAGAATAAGCATCGGCTATTGATAGATGTGCAATACACCATGGTTAACATAGTAGCCGGATGCTTGCTCTGCCAACTCTTTTGAATTGTCACTAGATCACTGATGGCGCGCGTTGCCGCGCCCGTCTATTTTATCAGTTAAATAATATAATATTTGTAAATATACAGAGACATGGACACAAGATGAATGAAACTTTTGCAAAAACTCGACCGTAACATTACTCAATTATTGAAGAGCAACTTTTTGCAAGAAAGCAATGTGTTTGATTGACTTTGGCTAGATTTTGCCATCAGTCGGTTAAGAAGTGGTCAATATACAAATTGGCTTGTTATGAAACATACACAACAATCTAGTATTACTAAAAAAACTGCCAATGAGATGAAAATCAGCAGGAGAAAACAAATATGTACGTGTAATTTGACAAACTTTCAATGTTGATTTTAAGCATGGTGCGTCGATGAAATCCCCGTTGATTTATACCCAGTGGACAGTCATCTTCAACAGCAAAAAATAAACTCCGCTCAGATTCTTGAGGCATTGTTACATCCATGGACGAAGATTCCTAAAGGAGGAATTTAATTAGGTAGGGAATAAAATAGCACTGACATGTACCATACAAGGAGCCATGTGGATCTGTAGCAATAAGATCTTTCACTTATTTAAGAGAAATCTGACTGAATGATATCTGAAAGAAGTCGCAAATTGGCAGCAATATATGATATGTGAAGAGGCCGTCCAAAATAGATCATCATGGAGAAGGGTCGACTTGCACAAAACAAATAATGTCCAAAGTGGCTACCGATGGGAAGTTGAACACCTTGCACCACATACAAAAAGAAAATCTTACACTTAGGACTCAGGAGAGAATGTCTGATAGAGCAGGTAATATCATGAGCAAGATGGACAATACAATCAGAAACTCAAAATATAATAAAAAAATTATAACTATCATAGATCACATACTGGACACAGGATGGGACAAGGCACCATATGAGGCTAAAAATTTTGTATAATATTAACACATATTGGTAGTATGAAAAAAAAATTATATGGCAAAAGGAAACAATGTCTATAGCTGACATGTAGATGAATGGGATGCAAATAGATTAGTACGACCATAATGTCTTTTTTAAAGATCAAAATATGTCTTTTGACCTCTGTCTAGTCTAGATTAAAAAAGCATATAGTTGGAGTAATAGTTCCAGCTGGGGTAACATTTCATGCAATTTTCAACTCTACCTGAATCAGTTCAGAAGCTATTTTGGTGTAATAAATGTCAATATAGTAAGACCTGAAATAAGAGAATTCCCACCAGCTTTATATGTTCACCCGCGCACTCAATATTTTCCTTTCGTAAGTCATTACCTGAATAAGCGCATGATTCATCAAGTAACCAGTACTATGAGAAAAAAATAAGTACATGTGAATAGCAAATACTCCTAGTAGTTGTAGTGCTTGTTAACCGATCCACCAATTGCTACCAAAACTAAATAACCTCAAGTCCTCAACTCACATCAACCTGAACCTGAAGAGATTGAAAGCGCCAGAGGGGAATGTGTAGCCTGGAGTTTTTCAGATATAAAACGGCCACATATATATTCTCTGGACCTGTGAAGTCTCAAAAATCAGAATCGGACATGCAAGACAAGTATCAAACACTTGGCAGGCCCGAATGGTAATACTCTATCAAGAGATTATTAGAAAGGGCATGGAGCGAAATCTCAACCAAGGGAGAAGACAGAAGGATGCCAGATCAACATGGAAGGATCTGTACAAAATGAAGCCTGAGATAATGATGAAAAACCATAGTGAGAAGGGCACATGGATGGTGGAGGAACTGCTTGGTTCTGCTCCCAGAACAACGGGAGAGCATGAGGCGACGGAGCAGATATTTACAGGCGCACGAACTAAAGCAAGTATAGGCTGCCAAAGTAATAACGTACCTCTACTAATCAACGCCGCGTGTGGCGCACATCAATCGCTATAAAAGCTTCTAGTAACTGATGCTTCAATACTTCCTTCAATGCTGACAGATCGAACATCGATCTGATTTCCGCCGTGCCGTTCCACATGTTTCTGCCGCTTCAGTTGCTGAGATGTGCAAGGAGATCCCCGTTGGCCGCTGACTCCCCCATCATCGCCTCCCCGGCATTTCTTCGCCCCGCCTTGGCCAGCCAATCAGGAAGGTTGTCTGCGGTTCGCTCGATCGCCATCTCTCTTTGGATTGGATGTTTTTCTGCTCTTTTGAGCAGACCGAAGTGTGATCCAACTGTTGAGTTACTGGGTGGGCTTTGTCCGATGCTAGGCCCGCAAGCCATTTTTCTGTCCAAAAGGCCCCAATTAATCAGAGAATGCCAATTTTGTTCCAAGAGCAGCGGCCCATAGAACATCCAGCCCAGCTGCGGGAGGTGTTTCACCGAGAAGTTGATCCAACGGCCACAAAACATCTAGGGGATGGATTAGACGGATATATGAACAATTTTAAAGCAACCCAAGGTAAATCTTGCATCTAGACGTACCAAAAGATAAACTATAAGTGATTCGTCAAAACATTGATAACCCTTGGATAATTGTTGCACTACTAATAACGAATCACTGGAAGCCTCAATATGTATAGCACCTATAGCAAGGAAAAGCTCCAATCCGAATGACAATGCATATTCGGCTTTGATCATTGTGCAAAAATATTTTAAGCGGCATGAGGCTTCACAAAATAGCACCATAAGGAGATAAATAAACAACACCAACACCTTGGCCATTGCCACAAATTTAACCGTTGAAAATAATCTCCATAGTACTAGAAAGACAAGGGCAATATCAATGAACATGTACCTCGTTTTTGCCTCCAATTGAACTAAGGACGATGTTAGGATACTACATCAGCCATGCTTTGACATATTCTTAGGGCGATAGATAAATATCGGCCATTAACATAAGGTTCATGTAGAATTCATTCACCAAATCACGTATAGCCAAAACAAACAAATGAAATAGCAATCAAATATTTCGTCCCTTTGGATTAGCAAGAAAAAATGTAGCTAATAAAATGTATAGAGATTTGGTAATAGCCTCTCATGATGCAGAAAATTATGTCGCTTCCATGGATCAAAATAAATCCAGGGAGGGTAATTGATCATACCTTTGGCTTAATTATTTGTAGCTTTCATTCTTTTCCTTCTTCACTTTTATCGCACTTGTTGCAATAGAAACATGCACATCACTTTTGTTTTGATTGATCTTCTTAGGAACCCATGCCATGTTCTTCTTTCTCAGCTCTTGTGCACTAAGATTTTGTAACTCCCTCTTTTGCCAATACGATAAACTGAGTGGGCATCTCGGCTGTGATTCTGTTTTGACCTTGTGCACTCTCAACTTCTTTTCTTCAGATTTGGCACTTTGACTCTCAATAATTGGTTGCTTCGTCTCATTGCCTTTAGTAGCCAATGTCAATGCTTTAATCGGCTCTTTTTCATTTGAGATCAAATCTGAAGTTACACTCTTACGACCATCTCTTTTAACACGATAAACTTGCTTGACCACCTCTTTCTTCTTCCGTGAGCTCTGGACCGATTCCTTATGATTGAAACGGTCTTTAACATGTGATTGTTCAAATGTTGATCTTCTAGGAGCTGCATGATATTGGTGAGATGGTCTAAAATAAGATGGAGAATGTGCACTTGTATCATACCTGTCCCATGATGGATATGGATCTATATGAGCATAGGGAGGCATCCACGTCATTGGCATTGGCGACCCAAAATAAGGATATGAATATGTTGCATTAAAATTCCCACTTTGCCAGTACCGATCCTCACATTTGCGCCTTGGGGGTGATCTTGGTTTCTTTGCATGATTTGGCCGATAAGCATTCTTCTCTTCACTCTTCTTTTGATATTTATTCAATAGTTCAGTGAAGGTGATTTTTGATCTCTTACACTTGCGCTTATTTCGGCCTTTGTTTTCTTTCGGTTTGCTTTCATTGATCATTGGATTTGCTTACTGCCCCCCAGTCCTTGGCGTCTCCATTGTAGCTTCGATGGAATTTTTGCCCTCAAGATTATGTTCATTATGCTCTTCAACAACTTCTTTACTTGAAAGCTTGATCCCATCACCTGCAGTTTTTACCTTCTCTTTAAATGCATCAGCTTGAAGTAGCCGATGCAAAAACTTTCTGCCATCGGGGCCAATCGGAATAGATTGGTCATCTCTTGGTGTCTCAACAAATTTCAATCGTCCTTTATCAATGGCTGATTGAACTATTTGATGAAACATGTGGCAGTCCTCAAAATTATGCTTGGACGAATCATGCAACTTACAATACATTCGTCCTTGGATAGATGGCTTGACATGGTGATCAAGAATTCTAATGTAATTATTTTTCAACAACAAATCAAAGATTTGATCACACATGTTTGAATCGAAGGTATACCTTTTGTTTTCTAGCCGATCTTGTTGTGAGAACGGCTTTGGAGTTAAGCAAACGAATGGTTCAGATTTGGCATCTTCCCATTCGGCTATGAATTCTCTTTCGCATACTTTTTCCAATGTCCTTAAATAAGAAACTATACTGGCATCGGTTTTCCCAAAAGATTTTAACCTTGGCTTTAAATTTCTGAAATCAAAGTAGTTAGAACATACACATCTCAATTGAGACCATGCGTAAGCCAAGCATGAAGCAAGCAAAGCTACCCAATTAGATATGAACTTTAAATAAAGCAATGGGAAAAACTTTGGCTGCAGTAACGAGTCACTATCGGTCTCTTTGAATGGTACAATATATTGGCCGATATGCTTAGTAACAATTTTATTGCTATCAAGTAAATTGCCCTTCTTCATTGGTCTTTGAAAATTACTTATTAGAATTTTTCTTGTAGATGCATCAACAATAAAGTTGTGAACAAATCTGAAAATAGGTAAATTACTTGCTAGACATACCTCTTCAAACATGTTGGGAGAGCATGATGATTGCATATGATGAATAATATTGTGCTTTGCTTCTGGATGACTTCCCAACACCATGTCACAATTTTCTTCTTGATTTCGTGCATCATAAATTTGAAGATCTTCATCAACCGAATTTTGTTCGGTTACTTGCTCTTGTCCTTGAAGCTTGTCAATTTCTATGGCACGAAACTCATAGGGCAGGAAGTAGGTTCCATTAACTTCAGAAAAATCAAACATGGTTGTTTTGCTATGCTTGCCATGCCCTTTCTCAATAATGCTTGCCTCTTTGGATTTGATGGATTCGGAATATATACTACTTGATACGGCATTTTCAACCGAAGCACTTTTAGTTTCTGAATCATCATTCTTTTCACCGGTTATATCAATTGGCAATGTTTCTTTTACTTGAGCCAATTCTGTTTCTTTTTGTTTTTGGCGGCGAGCGGCAAAATTGGCTTTAAGCTTTTTCTCAACTTCAGCCCACTCCGGATATGATTGCCCCCCAATGCTTTTAGATTCTTTCGGCGATGACACATGGGGGTTGCCGAAACTTTGCAATTGTGTAGGGGGTGTATAATATGATGTAGTACTAGGTGAAGGCATATGCATGTTGTAAAACCATATCTTTGCTCGCCAATTTTATCAATTGGCAAAGATTCATCTTCTTGCAAAACTCTAGCTTTTATTGCGGCATAATCAGGAAATAGCCCCTTTTCATGTTGTTCAAGGCAAAGAGAACTAATCCTCTTATTTTGGGCTAAACTCTTCAATGCAGCCACTACAATATTGGGCACAACCGCTCGCCAAAAACAAAAAGAAACAGTGTGTTCGCAATATTGGGCACAACCGCTCCTGTAAAATTTACATTTATTCGTCTATGAACAGGAAGGTGTGAAGCCGAATTATGAACATCTACAGTTGTGTATGGTGCTGAAAAATTACTAACATGAGGTGTAGCATATGACGGTTGAGAATAACTGGCCGAATAACTGGTATTAGCATGGCCAATTCTCCCATTCATCGGCATGGTTGGATTAGTATATTGCACATTACTTGATGATGAATAAAACGGTGAAACACTTTCTTGCATGGAATTGGAAATTCTAACATTAGGTGTTTCAAATTGATTAACCAAACCCATCATGTTGTTCATCGGCATATGAATTTGTGGGGTTGCCAATGCATGAGAGTTAGGATACATATGTTGTATGTTACTAGTATCATAAGAAGTTGAAACATGTAAATTACTTTGAATCGGCCTATGCACGTAATTAGATGCATGATTGAACAAATTAGGGCTGGCTGATAGAGCATACTCATTGGACGATCTAGTAACACCATATGAATTATTTGCATCTACAGTAGGGAATTGGGTATTCATATTACCTTTGTAGATTGCAAACCCTAGATGGCGATCTCTTCATAGCAAGAACGGGCTGGAGACCGTTCAAAGCTTCGTCCCCAGCGGAGTCGCCAAAAAGTGTGTTCGCACACGAAAACGTCACCGTGTACCCTCGACGCCGGGGGTGATGCACCGCAGCTCGCGTCGAAGGAGACCCGCCGGAAGCGCGGTACGCAAGACAATCTGGCGGGTGCTTTTATAGACCCGAAACCCCACACGCCCGGGAGGGACCCCGTCAGGGCGCGCGGCGGCTATGGGCTGCCCTAGGTCGACCTGATCGCCCCTAGGCCCTCGAGGTTCGCCGCCCTGCAATGAAGAAGAACGAACGAAGAACGAGGAAGAAGAAGAACAAGGGAGAGGGATAAAAAGTAGATGAACACGAAAAAGTAGTAGATGTGTTTTTTGCGATTGTGTGTTATTTCAATCAGCCGTCACCCCCAACATATATAAGAGGCGGCTGGACTTGCCGTACAAGCAAAGGATTTATCTAGGTTTTCCTTACAAGAAAATTATATCAATTCACGTCCAAAACCCTAGTAAAATTCGGACTGGTTTTATCCGAACTTCCCAAAACTGTTCGGTTTAAACTGGCTGCACCTTCTGGGTCCTTTTTGCGGTGGTAAACGATCTCGGATGAAACCAAGCCCAAAAGCAATCTTTACTGTTTCGACGAGGCGAACAACTTTCATGTTGAAGGGTTTTTTATCAGAGATCATCTTGAGGGTCAAATCGGTCTCGCAACACAGGCTATCTCCTCGCGCTACCCGTCAGACATGTGTCTGGTGGGGCGCGCCACATCTCGCCTCGTGACAGGGCTGCACTCCGATTGCTCTAACTTTTGCATACGAACTCAGATTTAAACGATTTTTATTTCAAAACCGATTGTTTCGACGAGGCGAACACAACCCATGTAGAAACTTTTCTCATATGAGGCCATCTTGGGGGCGTAATCAGCCGAATAGTATTCTGAATGCAAAATCCGAGTACTTCAAACACAAGTTCGGCCTTAGAGATGAGACCGCATGGCTATGGACCAAATATCAAAGTTTTTCCTTTTGACGATACGGAACTTTCTCACTTTGAACACTTCTCCATTTGAGGCCATCTTAATTAAGTTCTTGGCCGTGCCAAAATCTGGTGTCAACACGATGGAAGGAGTTTTCGTAGGCCAGGGTGGTCAGACGCTGGCGTGGTGGTAAAATGTGGACTCATGGATGACGAGCCTTTGAAGCATATGCGGCACGTATTGACAACCAGGCGTCCATGCAATCGCTCTTGTCGCCAGCTTGCCTTCGACGACCACCATTAGACACTACACAACCATGCATAACTTACGAATAATGGACGAATCGATCAGACACACACTCGTGTTCAGTGGCACTATGATCGGTCGCTCACGATAGTACATACTCCGTACCATAGTACCCTCTGTAGCTAGGCTGTTTTATAGATTGTCGTTGTGATGGACGATATACATGAGCAAGGCGCCGAGACAGGAGTATGACTGTTAGTGTTGAGCCAGGTGAATACATGCTCGGTGTTCGCGGAGGCCTCCAGCAAACGTCTAAACAGTAATGTCAGGCACCGCCAGGGCGCACAGGTGACGGGCTCGTCATTTGCATTGCGCCATGAGCAGGACTTTGATTGAGAGGGCGATGTGCATGCATTAGCATGGCTTGACAGCGTGAGCGTGAGTGTCTGCACGCGTACATGCTACTTGCCTCTATGGACGGTGTGTGCTAATGTGTGCATCACGTATAATATAAAAATATATGTTTGTGCATTTAACACAAAGTATTTCATTTTCATTTGGCTGACGAGTGTGTGTTGCAGCGACGAGTCCGTGGTTTGGTTCCTCACATACGCATAATTTTGGTTTTTATTTCTTTCTCCACTAACAGGTAGGCCTGCATAAATAGATAGATAAAAAACATGAGCTGATGAGGCACATGCGGACTGTTTGACTGGTGAACCAGACAAATATGGAGCTATACGCTGAGCCAGTGACCGTATAATCACCATATCTCGTATACAATGATCAAAGTGAGCTATCAAGACAAGTTCGATGACCGCCAATGCATTTTACTCGGTAATAAATGACCAGGATTGAAGGGGGTCCAAATTTCCTTCGTCTTCTATCCTTGAGCTCTTGACAAACCAATGCACAATACGGTTGTCTGGCCACTCCACCCCAGAGCTGTCACCAAGCGTCATTCATGCCACCGCGCCACACACTAACCAGTAAGGAAGCGATGGCATCCCGCCGCGCCAAGTTCCTCGCCGCCCACGAACGCACACAAAATGGTAGGGAAGCGATGGCATCCCGTCGTGCCAAGTTCATCACCGCTTGCAACCTCACACCTACGTGGGCGGAATTTGAAGCTGACAAGGCCGAATGGGCGGTAGAGCAAGAGGCAGCCAAAGCCGCACAGAGGGAGCGGAAAAGTCAGAAAGCACTCAAGAAAAGAGAGGCCCGCCACTGCAAGAAAGAAGAGGGCGCACGCGCTGCTGCAGAGAGGTCGGCGGAGATCCAAGCACGGTGGGGTGTCGCCGACAAAGCCGGGAAGGAGAACGACGGTGTCTGGTCAGCATGTGAGAAGTAGTAGTACTAGTAGTTAGTGTGTGTGTCTGTGTCGCCCGTACATTTGTTTAATTAATTACGAGCATGTACCAGTACTAGTTAGTACTATAGTTTTTAGAGCAAATTACCAGTACATTAGCCTAGACTCAATGGAAAAAATCCTATCCTATGCATCAAGTGGCATCTCTTTTTCTATAGGAATTGAGATGCATGTCATCTCACTTCCTATGATTTTCATATTCCTATCAAATTCCTATCCTATGAACCAAAGGAGGCCTCTGCTGGAGTAACTATTGTAGCTAGAAGTACTGCTGGTATAGTAGTTTTCTTCAAGAAGCGAAATTCAACAAAGTCATGATGGTTCCTTCGTCCGAGCAACTTCACAGTGGGAAAGGTTGGGCCTGTGATTTGACGGCTCATTAGTCATTATTACTGCGGCACGACGACCGGGGTGACTCTCCCTTGGAGTACTACGTGCATGGCAAGTGGACCAGGATGGTCCATGTCCCACATGTCGGCGAACGGAAGTATTCTTTCCGATATCGAAGAGCAAGGAAACCGCGTGGTATAGTATCACTGCTGATTTATATTTATTTTTTATTTCTAATGAATGCTAGTGTTTCTACTCTTATGACGAGGGAGTGCCAAACACGGCACGTATTGGATGTCACACACGTCAGCGAAAGGAGTGGGACATGAACAGCGTGGTAGAGTGTCTCCACTTCTTCCACTTCTGGGTCAGAGACCACACGTAGTAGTACTGGTGGTATGAACGATACAAAGTGTGACCCGGAGAGAAAGACACGTATAGTTGGAAGGTCTCGGGGCATACATGTAAACAAATATAAAACCTAATATGTGCCTCCAATTAATATAGTAGTAGTAGAGTACTTAGGCACGTACTCCATAACATCACCATGCATTGCACGTACAACATTTAGTGGTAGTAAGAGACAAATGCCTATATGCCACGCATGTTCATACTATTTTTGCCTTTCTACTTCACTTACTGCGCTACATTACTCAGGTTCGTACGTCCACTCCTGGGTACATGTTCGTCTCGTAGTTCTAGTCCCACGTGTTCGTCATAGATGGAACGATCCATAACTATGGGCAATGGGAGTCCATATCATCACAGTTACTGTGGCTCCCCATGATGGAGACTCATCCAAACTATGGCCAGCCTCGACGCGGAGCAGTCACGTGCATTGGGAAGCGGCGCTCTCTCGGCCGTTGCGCTGCTTCAAAGCCGGCACCAGTGAGAGGTCGGCTTTGTTCTGGCCGGGCATTAATGCGTCACTGACGTTCCGGGGCGACGCTGACCATTGCACGCGGGAAGCGCGTGCCGGTAAGGGAGGGGGGTTGGGTCGGCCAGGGCGGTCAGACGCGAGCATGGAGGTGGTATTGGTTTTGAACCGTTTCAGGTGTAGTACTGGTAGTTTGCAAAACTACTCAATTATTGCACTAAGTTTCCTAAGAAATTGTGGTAAAAAACATTACTCCACAGCCCGCTTCCCTTCTCCTTCCTCTTCCACCGCCAGCGCATGTCCACGGGAAGCGACCGGTCAACCCTTATATAGGAGTGCTAGCACAAAAAGATGCATGCATGACCACTAAAATTTCCAGATTAAAGCGCCGCTCTGGCGGGAGTATGGCGTATGTCATTACCTTCGGTCGGGCCATGGCTACCGGGCGATGGCGACCAGAGAAGAGGCGGCGGGAGGGGAATGAATGTAGCTACTGTTTGGGTTCGCCGTCCGGCTTAAATAAATGCGCACCATCACGTGTACCCGCGGGTGCACAAATTGTAGCATACGTGTCTGCTTAAGTGGGCGTCACGTAACTAGTGTGTGTGAGAGATTCTGAGAGACAGAGTGCGTGTGTGCGACTATACTCTTCGGACATGTATTCAACCATTTGCATCGGGATATAAGTATAATGGTATTACACTTTAGCTAGTGATTTACGTGGCCATGTTAACATGGTTGTGTAAAAAAATGTCACTTCCTCCTTGTGATTTGCGTTATATAATTACTAGCAAGATGCTCGTGCATTGCACGAAACATAAATATGCATTTTTTTACAAAACACCTATTGTGATTGACCCATGCAGGGGTAATCCCATGTGTAAAAACTAATGATATCTCGAGAATTTTATCGGAAAACTGGTATCTCAAGAATTTCATCAAAAATATGAAAGATGAGAGATAAGGTGAGGAGGAGTGGAGCATGGTGGTGACTGGTGGTCGGACTGGGCGGAGGCATGGGGATGGACAGTGCCGGCAGGCGGTAGCGGCCACCATGCTAGATTGTTCCAGAGACTTCTTTTTTAATTGCTCAGCTAGAGATAGGGATGAACGAGGCAAGGCCTTGTCTGTAAGAACATAATTGGTTTGGTGCCAAAAATAGGCATGCCAATGTTTGCCATTGTGCCAAATGTTCGCTAAAACTTGGTTGGTTACCGAGTTTTCTTGCCTATCTCACATATAGTTGCCAATATTTGGCAAGTCTTGGTATTGTCAATATTTGGCAATTCCAACATTTGGCTAGCCAAATATTGGCATCAAACCAATCATGCTCTAAATGTGGAGAGAGGTGCAGGTATCTTTTGTAAAATTGTCATAGTTTGCTTTCTATCCGTAAGATATAGATCGGACGGTCTATATTACAAGATGGCAGGCACACCATCATCATCAACTTGGTTTTTTATAAGAGTAGAGATGATAAGTTTGCTAACTACTAAAGTAAAGTGGAATTTGTCCATGTTATACAAGTGAATTAAGGTGATTGTTTATCATACGGTAAGGTTGGACGAAGGGTGGTAGGAACAAATGCTCCGCCTAGAGCATGTGTGTGTGAGAAGGAGTCTTAGTGTGTGTGGGGGGGCATGGGTGTGTGTGTGACGCGGGGTCCTCGGTGGCGGATGTAATTTAAGTGTGCGTGGCTTCATCATAGAGAGGTGATGTGTATGGCAGAGGCCACCAACGAGAGGGTGCGAGAGAGAAATGGCCCGTAGAGAGGGAAGAGAAGGCATGTGCGCGTGACAGGAGTCGACATCGAGAGAACGTGTTTGTTCGAGAGACACCAAGGAAGACTGCTATATATCGATGGTGCATGTAGGCGGGAATTAAACGAAGGGATGGTCTTATTGGTTTCGGGGATATAGGGGAAGAGTGAGAGAGGGGGGTAGCTTGAAGGAGATTGCTAAGTGTGAGTGTGTGTTTTACCCATCCAGGCGGAAGTTATGTGCACACAAGAAGAGAACGATTCGATGTGGCGTTAGGGCTGGGGGTAATTAACTACGTATGGAAACATAGGAGACCTTGAGTGTGCATGTGCGAGAGGTATACATGTATACGTGGGATGTGTGTGTGTGTGCGTGCGCGCATGATCGAGATAAAAGAAAGAAGACATAAGTCATAAGATCAACGACATGTGAGAGACGGATCAGTATGACAATATGCATGCATGTGAGAGTGCAAGGAACAAGGCCCGATAATTGAGCATGTGTTTTTGTCTTTAAGAGATAGTGGCATAGGCTGGAGCATGCATCTATGGCGAGCAGAGGGAGCGAGACACAACGATTGTGAAAAAGAGATCAACCTATAAATGCATGTATGGAGAGACATATATAGTGTGGGTCATAGGAAGCAAGAGTGCATGCGAGAAAGAAATGTTGACGGAGAAACTACAGATAGATACAGAGATAGAGATGCTAGCTAGAGGGACATCGGCTAGTTTGAGTGTTGGAAATGACCATCGGGTGGTTCAGAGGGTGAAGTTATGTGTGCGTGAGAGAAAAATAAAAAGAGGGCACATGACTGCATGTAGAGAGAAACATATAGAGTGTGCGTGATAGGAAGCAAGAGCGAGTGCGAGAAAGAAGGTTGATGAAGAAACAGATAAATATAAAGATAAAGATGCTAGCTAGTGAGCGTTAGAGATAGGAGTCGAGTGGATCAGAAGGCTGAGTTATGTGTGTGGGTGTGAGAGAGATAGAGAGAGGGTGCGTGTGAGTCACATAGAAACAAATATCAGAGAGAAATGAGATCCCGAGAGACGGAGTTTTGTGTGTGCAAGAGAGAAAGATATTTCACAACGAGAGAGATAGCTAGAGAAACATATGAGGGAACGCAAGATATCTCTAGGGAGAGAGAGAGTGTGTGTGTGTGTGAGCGACATACAAGAGAATGGTGGAGAGATATGAGACCCTAGGAGACAGAGTTTGTGTTTGTGTGTGAGAAACAGATATTTAAGAGGAAGAGTCATAGCTTCTCATACCTAAGGAGCGAAAGACATCTCTGTGTGAGAGGGGGTGTGCGAGTGGCACATAGGGGAATAGTAGAGAGAAATGAGACCCCGGGAGACGAAGTTTGTGTTTGTGTGAGAGAAAGAGATTTCACATGGAGAATCATAGTTAGAGATACATAGAAGGGAGTGAGATATACTTAGAGAGAGATAGAGTGATGAAGATCGAGGGAGAGAGTACCGTCAGTGTGTTACGACGATAAAAGATCATTGTCGACATACAAGTAGCACGAGAGATACCCGAGAGACGATGAACGTGTATAGGTCTAGAGAGATACACCTATATAAGCATGAGTGATAGCTATATGAGACGAATATCTGGATTAAAGGGGATTCAAATATTTAAACTGGAGATCACGACATCGATAATACCATAACGCAAATTGGTGTATCAAACATGCATATTCATTTGAATTTGGGGACACGTGTAATGTTATATAGTTTATTAATATTAGTGATCCATAGATTCTTTAATTAGAGACAATGCATGCTTTATATGCAATTAATGTCTACATGGGATTACACTATATGTTGCGTGTGTGAAACACATTATACATGTTTGAGAAGTAAAAAAACCCGCATGAAACACACATTAATTGGAGACAGTTAGCGAGGAATGCATACATTGGATTTCAACACAAAGTGGTTTCAAATATTTGAAAATCCAAATTAAGATGGATACAACCTTATGAATCTGAGATCATGCCATTTGTAAACCATATTTATGTATAAAGGGTGTTGTGCTTTTGAAAGTATATATAAAAAATGATGTATATAGAATTTTATTCCAATCGAAAATGGATCCTGCACGAAAAAAAATAGAATACAAATTGGATTCGAATTGAGTTGGCACGGTAAACGTGCATTCTTGCTCTACAAAAATTTGAACGAAGCGGGGAAAGTCGCAGTAACCGCCCGAAACCAAAATCTATGAGATGGAAATTACTACCTATCCCTGACACGCAAAGCCTATCGGCTCGATTTCTATAGGTTTCGATAGGGGTAGGTTTGTAATTTCACTCAAACATGACATAATTGCCTCTCACCCAGATTCATACACGGTGGGAGCCAAAAACAAACTCTCATCGGCAAATATTCGGTGTATGTGAGATTACCATCCTTTCCCCAACCGACTAATATTGTTGTGATGTAGGAAATTTTAAACGGGGGCTAAGTTTGTAAATTTCCTCGCATTTGAGACAAGCGCGCCCTGAAGACATGGTTCCCCCTTCCTCTCTCCCTCCCTTTCCCCATTCGTACTCCGTGGGCGCCAAAACACCCTCTCCACCCCAGCCTCCTCCGTCCGCCACCCCATCCACCGCCGTCCTCCTCCACCATGCCAGAGATGATACCCCAACGCCCTCGTCCATTACAAGAGATCGACCTCTCTCATCCACAACTTCAGACCCGGATCCTTGAATCCCGTCCTCTCGCTTCATCTCCGCCGTCGTCCACCTTGTCGGTGCCACTCCTACAACCGTCTCGTCCACCGCGCCTCGCCGCCACCGTCTACCCTCCTAAATTTGCTTCCACACTGCCAACAGCCATCGCTACCGCAGCACCGTCAAATTCCCAGCAGATGCATACACGACGCTGCAGCAAAGGCGGTACTCTTTCGTATCTGCTCAACTTGTTTATCGCAGCAAGAAAATAGATTGCCACTGCTTTACTCTGATTTCTTGTCCATCACTTACTTGTTAGTTGAAAGCAAACATTGCTTGTGAAGTTGCCCTTGTCCGGTTTGCACCTTCAGATTCCCCATGGCACGCTCAACACAATATTCGCAATGCTTATGGTTTTGCCCTTTTATATTCCACACTAGTTAAATGACAGTAGACTAAATTTCCAAATTGGGTCAGTCGATTTTTGAGAGCTCACCGGAGTTCACCGGTGTGAAGGAAGGGGCTCGGGTGGGGATGGTGGTTGTGGGGGGCGATGGTGGGGCCTCGCCGAACGAACAAAACTCGACGCGAGTAGGGGTGGGGGTGGGGATGGCGGAGGAACACAGACGGTGGGGGCGGTTCAAGGGAGGGAGGGGGGTCGGGCCGGTGGTTCGGCCGGCGGCCCGTGCGGTGTTCTATATGGGAAGAATCAGAGACGAGTAAGAAGAAGGGTTAGGAGACATAGGATCTTCATCCAACCGCCTGAAATGGTCGACTGACCCAAATGACAAAAGTCACGCGACTTGCATGCAGACATGCCTTTATATTCAGTACCATCATCGTAGCTTCTTAGCAATCCTCCTGGATCCATCAAGCTAAACAACGTGCCACTTATAATTCCAAACTTGTTGCTCAAATACGAAACTGATATGATGCTGATATTACTAAAACAGATAACGTTTAATTGGTCAACTAATGTTCCTACTTTACTTTCGAAAAGCACGTGCACCACATATAGAGAGACAGCAGGGAGTTGCATTCTTAATGAGCTCTGGTTCATCATGTGTGGGCACTGCGCAATGAACATTTATTATCCAAAATATGCTTGCTCTTCTTTAGCATGTTCCTCTTCCGTTCTTATTTAATAAGTACTCTCTCCGTTCCTAAATACAAGTATTTGTATAGATTCCACCATGGACTACATATGGAGCAAAACGAGTGAATCTACACTCTAAAATGTATCTCACTACAAAAAAAAGACACATCCGTGACTTTTAGGGCCGAACGAAAAAAAATTATGTCATACATATGACACTTCTATGACGATAATTGTGACAAAACCCGGTATCATCATAGATGTGGTGGGCTCCTACTTCTATGACAAAAAATCATGACAGAAAATGGACTTTTCCTCCTGGGCGGGCCGGAGACGCAGCTGCATGACATTCTTTGGGCCGTCCATGACGGAAAAAACCGTGGTAGAAGCGAGGGCGAGGAAAATTTCGGGGAGTTCCCGGTTACGGTGGGAGGTCGGGGGCCGAGCGATGCGCGTTTCTCTCATACACGTACGCGCGTGTCTGCGAGGCGTTGGCTCTAATTGAACCCGAGCGAGGCGTTGGGCTCTAACTGAACCCGAGCGATTGCACTGCAGGCTACGCGTTACTGAACCCGAGCGATCGATCGATGGCTGTTAACTGAACCCGATCGAGCGATTCCTTCGCTACTGCTGCTAACTGAAGCCGATCGATGCTGCCTCTGGATGAACAGTGAGCGTTGCGGGGGGGTGGATGAACAGTTCCCGGTGGGGGTGGATGAACAGGACCCCGTGGTGTTGCCTCTGGATGAACAGGACCCCGATCGATCGAGCCAGTTGGGGCTGGATGAACAGGACCCCGTGGAGGGCTGGATGAACAGGACCACCCCGTGGAGGGCAGGATGAATAGTAGATGGTGGAGGGCAGGATGAACAGTAGCCCGTGGAGGGGTTGTTGAACAGGAGCCCGTGGAGAGGGCTGGTTGAACAGTAGCTGGTGGAGTAGCGTGCGGTGGAGGCTGGATGAACAGGAGCCCGTGGATGAACAGTCGTAGGACAGGAGGATGAAACATGCGGCCACAAAAAGAAGCATCTACCTTATCTTGATGGAAAACAAAGTATAGGACAGTAGCATTTCTAAAACGATTGCATTGATTCATATTAACAGAGAAATTCTCTTAAAATAGATCAGTAGTTAATTCTGAGAGTGGCATCAATTACTGGCTTATAAAGGGGGTGATGCTGAATTTGTTGTAACAAAGCAACAACCATCATGTCTGGGTTGGTCCCATTTTTGTTCACTACTTAATGAAAAAAAACAGTACCAAAAAAAGTAGCACAACATCTCAAAGCACACTGCACATCATGTGGTTGAGACCAGGATTTGAAACAACTCGCCACGAAGACTGGAAACAAATCTCGATCTCCTTTTGTGCAGTTCCACAAAAAATAAGCAAAGTCACCGGTGTGACATTCAAGTTGAACTGCACAAAACACTCTTAAAACATAAGTGTTCCGAGTAGCGAAGCAAAATGTCGCAATAGCAACAAGTTGAATCGATACCCCTGTTTTAAGAGAGGCAAAAAGGAAACAATTACTTGCCAATAAAGGAGGATGAAACAAACGGTGACAGAAAGAAGCATCTAACTTATCTTGGATGGAAAACAAAGTAGGACAGTAGCATTTCTAAAACGGTTGCATTGATTCATATTAATAGAGACATTCTCTTGAAACAACATTCGTTAAAAAATGTAATTTACTTTTAACAGTGGCATTGCTTCAATTTTTCGGCGGCATTCTTAGATTAACAACAGCGAAATAGCTGCATGGGACATGCCAGCACCATGTGCGTCCACACGTATAAATGGGTGATGCAGAGTATGTAGCCAAGCAGCATATATGCGCTGGTCCCATATTTGTTCTCTTTGAACCTTCTTCCTACGTGAGGGCAGCAAATCTAGTCGTGCACAAACTACCCGACCCCCCAGTTTCTTTCCCTTTTCAACAAAGAGATCGGTTCCTTACAGATGTGTGTATTGGGTTACCCCCTTTTTCCCTTTTCGACCTACAAAGCGGCTGGATAGCCAGTCTATACTACTTTCCGCCCCTCCTTTCCTCATTGAACCACGTCCTAGATTCTTGCTCCAGCCCACCGCACACTTCTTTCCTCTTTGAACCAAGACCTAGATTCGACTACAGATCGAAAAAGATCCACATGCAGCTAGAGCAACGACGGTTTCAAAGAAACTTATACCTTAGGGTCGTCGGGAAGTGGCAAGACGTGCGGCGGGAGGCCGGATCTGCCCACACTATGTACGGCAGCGAGGAAGAAGGGGTCGGTGGCCCTCCCGCACAGACGTTGGGTGAAAGAGAACAGCGCAGCCGGCTGTGGATTGTCTCCCTCGCCGAAGGCAATAGAGTGAACGCTGCACCTCCTCCCCTTCCCGGTGCGACGGGATACGGACGCCTCCTTCACCAGCTGTGAGGGGGGAGAGAGAGACAAGAGGCCAACACAGTCTTGTTTAGATCTGGTGAAGAGAGGGTGAGAGACTGTGAATATAGCATACCCTAGCAAATGAACGCTGAGCCTCCAGCGTGTAACATATATGTAGTGCGGCGAGCGTGTGGAGAGTGCAAACCCTAGCAAACAAGTGCTGAGGCTCCCGCTTATATATATACTACTGTAGTACGGACTGAGCTCCG
Source organism: Aegilops umbellulata (assembly GCA_032464435.1). Taxonomy (NCBI): domain Eukaryota; kingdom Viridiplantae; phylum Streptophyta; class Magnoliopsida; order Poales; family Poaceae; genus Aegilops; species Aegilops umbellulata. The sequence goes on from CP136060.1 coordinate 180,985,042, forward strand.
GTGCCTTCACTGCACCTGCTTTTGGCTGTATGACAGGTGAGCCAGCCACATTTTGGGCCCACCTGTCGTAAATCCAAAGACAGGTGCACTAAGTCAATGAAGCTGCGTCCATATAGTACTCTCGTGTATACGACTAAAATATAGTGGAGTGGTTTTCTTATTCTCTCCATAACAATCGTTTTAAATTGTGTAAGTATGAAATGAAACTCTTTATTTAATGTACAGTGAAGAAAACTAGTACTACTTCCGATGAACCAATAATCCACGCCCACGCGTCATGGTCACACTTCCTGTCCTTCACGTGTAGTACACTACCCTCCCTTAAGTGAACAACCACACATGCGCCAAATTATCGAAAACATGTGAGAGTGTGTACAAATAAAGAAATTTAATTTCAGTTATTGGAAAGGTTTGAGAGTATTACAAAGTTTGACTTCAGTCAAATCTAATATGCGGAGTAAATAAAAATGGAGGGCTACTACGTCCATCCGGGTTTTTAGTCCACACCTTTTTTAAAATCAAAGTTAATAGATGGACAAATAAAATTACAGGGGAGCTGGAGACAAAGTTGTGAGAAGGCTTAGAAATCAATACAAAACTTATGCTCTTAGTACCAACGTCGATCCTTCTTCGAGGAAACATTTGGTTCATAGCCAATTGTGTGATAAAATTGCACCAACGTGAAAGACGACTGTGTCCCCAACGCAACCAAGGCGGACTGATGAAGGATATCATCTTTGTGTGTAACAAGCAAAGAGCACTGATGGAAGACAGCTTGTTTTTTGTCGAAAATCGATCAGCTTCACCAGCCGACGCAACCCATGAGGTGCAACCATGAGCATCGATAGGTCATCGTGGTGATGCATCTTCCATTTGGCATCAAGTTTGGGTGAGGCGCCTATGAAGTTTGACAAATCCTCACTGTGGTCTGTTTCTTCTCAGTAATCAAGCTCGAGGAAGGAAGAACCACGTGGCAGAGGACAGTGAGGCGGAACAACAATGGCCATCCAATTTTGTGCAGTTCCACTAAAATTGAGGAAGACATGCTCGGGTATGGAGACACGCATCGCTGTTTCCAAAAATATTAAAAAGGGTTAGCAACGACATCTCAATTGTCAATAAGAATTAATGAAAAGTACACCAACAAACAGAAGCATCATAATTATCTTGATGGGAACTAAACCAGGATAACCGAGAAAAAAAGCATTTCTTCATTTAACCAGTGATAGTACTACCACCATATGGACAATGACCGCACAACTACCATGTACTTTTTGTCGAAACAACATGTATACCTCCACCGAGGCATAAATCAGGACAACTTTTCGAGTGGCATTTCCTCTATAATAGTAGTACTAGTAGGTGATGTTGGACCAGCCGACGAACCTAGCTACTATGCATGGGGAGCTGGGGATTAGTCGCATAGAAGAAAACCCGCACACAGCGACCTGGGGAGCTGGACCAGTACAAGAAGTTATACCTCAGGTGGGCGAGATGTCGTTTAGGCGGGCGGGCGGGATCTGCCCACACGATGGCAGCGAACAAGGGCGCGGAGGATCTTCGTCCACGCCAGAGCCGGCTCCAAGAGGACGGTGCGCATCGTCTTCCTCCATCGCCGACGGCGACAACGTCAACGTTGCACCTCCTCACCTCCCGCGGCGGATGGGATTCGGCCGGATCTGTGACCACCGATGAGGAGAGAGATAGAGTGGACACTGTCATCTTGTTTTGATATGGAGAGGGTGAGAGAGCGAGATGCGAGAAACTCTATCAAACAAGAGGCTATAATGGAGTAAAAAAATCTCTCCATAGCAGTGGTTTTAAATAGAATATGCGCATTCCCGGAAAAAAGTAACGAAAAGTGGCGGATAATTTTTTAAGGGTCTGTCTAGGACACATCTAGATGTGACATAGTTATGTCACATATAAGTTGATGTCCACTCTGTTTGTGGTCTTTTCCTAGTTTTTTTGTTTCTTGTTGCTACATTATATACTTGTGGGAGCTTAGATGTGATATCCTTAAATAACATCTAGATGTGTATTAGGCAAACTGATTTTCTAACGTACCAAGAAATAAAACTCGATCAAAAACACGCCCCCGCTTCCAGGTTGCGAGAGTCATCGCGCACACACACATAGACATAGACATGCATATCTGTGTTTACGTAAAATTCCATTTCCATCTCCATCTCCAATCATATTTGTCCAACTGGCACATTATTTACGTTGTTAATTATATACGCAGCAATATTAACGTACAACATCTCTTGTTTGCGCACGTCCGGACCGGTGCCACGGCCGGTCCTGACCAAGCCGAACCCTCTTCATCGTCCGCGCGTGCTTCCTGCCTGAAACGGTCAGTGCCGCATTCATGCCCGGCCAGAGCGGACGCGACCTCTCACTGGCGTCGGAATTGAAGCTGCGCGTCGGCCGAGAGAGCGCCCGCGCCGCTTCCGGGTGCACGGTGCTGCTCCGCGTTCGCAGGTCGCATAGCCGGCTACAACATGCATGTAAAAAGTTCTTGGGAGTCCGTGCTACAGCTAGCTGTCCTCCCCCAACTCGTCAATCTCTTCCAGTAGTGCTAGTACTCCATGGCGCGATCCATCGACAAGCAGGCGGGAAAGTTATGGTATACTACTCGGTTTGCGGTGAGTGGCATGTCGAGCGACCGTGTGGGGTCGAGCCATGGAGGAGGGTGAGACACGAACACGGCAGACGTGATTTAAACGTTGGTTTTGCTCGATGGCGCGACCCAACGAAACAAAACGTTGGTTTCTCTTCGTTTCCATTTTTTCTCCGGAAAAACCGAAACTTTTCCACTCCATTTTCATTCCTATTCCAAGGTTGCCCCGTTACAACATTCCATCAAATACAAAGGAAAACTAACACGCATGTTGATGCATTCAATGATTCACACATCATAGCCAATATTTACTTCACAACTAAAGAAAAAAGTTGTGAGAGCGTGTACGAAAGAAAAACTACTGATGGGGTCACTACGACATAAACCCTAAACCCTAAACATGATTTAATTTCCTGGCCAGGTAGAACCTGTCGAAGGAAAGACGGCTGGCACCCTCGGATCATACGATGCTTTTGTGCAGTTCCACTAAAATCGACCTGAGCATCCCTGATGGCAAAGATATTGAAGAAGTGTGATTAGAATAATAGTACTGGCACTAGTTCATGAGACATAAACTTATCACAAGTAGAAGCCGGTAGAAGTAGAGAAAGATCGACATGGAGATGGAGCTACGGCAGTGGAGCAAGCCGGCTCCAAAAGGAAGATGGACTACCTGGGACGTCGGGCTGTAGCTAGAAGGGCGGTTGGGACGCGACATCGGCCCATACCGCGGTGGCCCCCGATTGGGACGCACCGACTGTGGGTTTTCTCCCTCGCCGATGTCGACCGCGTCTACGCAGAACGTTGTTCCCTTCCCCCAGCTGTGGGATCAGGCCCGTCGTTCTATGCTTGTGAAGAGAGCAACCTAAGCAAGCAGGCTTGTAGCTTAGGCTCCTGCTAGTGTATATATAGTGGTTTCCTTTTTCTCTCCATATCAACCATTTTATATTGCGTACGTGTCATTCAAGAGTGAAATGATGGTTGCTTCTTCTGACTAACTTACTGTGTGATTTGACTGCTCCTTAGTGGCCCCTACACGTACTTCCCCTACGTGTATGCAACAGTCACACGTACACATGGACACAAAAACGCGCGTGACGCCCTATTGCATGCATGTCCGAGCACACGACGGAACACACACGGTCACGCTCAAGTGCTCAACCTACACGTGCATGCACACACATACTCAGACAGGGTGAGCTAGTGACCGTATGAACATCGGAAAATATATATATTGAGCGCAATGAGCGTATTGTGAAGTCCACTGACCGTATTTTTACAAATATACAGTGACAGACAGTGTATTTATCTTGTTTGAAATTAAGCCATATTAACCGGAGAGGAGGCAGCATGGACTAGCATTACTTTGTTGTGTCTTGTCAACTTGCCCAACAAGGAGAAGGTTGCAGGACGGGAGAAGCTTGCGCGCGGTGGCTCGCAGGACAAGGAGAAACTTTTGACTAATGCAATCTCTCCCTCGCTCAGGCGGTGGACGTGCAACAGTTAATTCGGTGTCAGATTGCCAGAAGCATACACTATACTGCTAGTGTTATTATTTTTCGACTTCTTGAACAGCCAAGCACAAAGTATACTACTACTACTATAGTCCATAAAGGTACGTACTATACTAGTACTAGGAACAGGATGGAGGAGCGTCTGCACTCTTATTATAATTTTAAAATGTGATAAAGCAATCTTCAACACATTTGGTTCTCTTCGAGGGTTCTCGCATGTGATAATGGAAGTTGATTGCATGGAACACTCGCCACAATTATCGCTTAATTCTGGCTCATATCCTGTTACAAATAGTAGCGCTCAGTAATATTTCCTCTTTTTTTGTTATTCAGCATGTAAACAGGTCAGCACACCTTGCGGCGCATCTTCGTGCGAACCGTGCTTGCTGCACTTTGAATGTGGCCGAGAGCTGGCTTGATGAAACACCTCGCTTCCTACTTCTTTTTTTGCGGGGTACCTCGCTTCCTAGTGACCAGTGTCTTGGCTGATCGTCCTAAGAATGCTTATATATGAATAAAGCTCTCTCATTTACCCGCAAAAAAGATTAAGCCATATTAACCAGAAAGGAGGGAGTATGGACTAGCACTACTTTTTGGTGTGTCCCGTCAACTTGCAGAACGAGGAGAAGCTTGCAGGACAAGGTGAAGCTCGCTTACGCCTTTTGACTAATGCAACCTACCCTCGGTGGACATGCATCAGTCCATTCAGTGTCAGATTGTCAGAGGCATACACTGTAGTACCCAACATGCGGAGTACCATCATTGTTCGACTTCACGAAGGGGCGAAGAGCCAAGCGCAGTAGTACGTGTACTTGGTTTTGCACCTTCATACTACTCCACCCTCCATCACAGTTTACAGGGTGCGCTTCATTATGATGCATTTCTCTCAATGCATTTCCACCACCAGAGAGACTTTAGACGCGTTTGGTTTAATGCTCAATTAATTAGGGCGTGGTAACCGCAATCAAGTCCACAATTTTCTCTCCATGTACTGTACTACTACGGAGTGCATGCATGTGTGTACCCAGGGTGGAAGCACTGCATGCATGTGTGTACGCATTATTCCCTCTAGTAATAGACGCCGTGAGCTAACTACTAATGCTATTTTTCAGGCCGATCGCTAGTCGCCTTGGTCCCATAGATTTTTTTTTCTTTTTTCTAAAGCGTGCTGTATAAACAGTTACAGATGGAGTAGTATGAGCGGATTCAAAGAAGAGCGTATTGATGGTTGCTTCTTCAGAGCAACTTAAAGTGGGAAAGGTGGGGCTTATGATTTGATTGCTCATTACTCACTATTAATGCGGCGCAACGACCAGGCTGAGTCTCCCATGCGGTTGTGCACTACCCCCTCGGTTCTTAAATATACTCCGGAGTATTTGTCTTTCTAGAGATTTCAACGAGTGACTACTCAAATATTTGTCTTTTTAGAGATTTCAAATGGACTCGCACATACGGATGTATATAAACATATTTTAGAGTGTAGATTCACTAATTTTGCTCCGTATGTAGTCACTTGTTGAAATCTCTGTTAAGACGAATAGAATATTTAGGAACGGAGGGAGTACACATACGAAGCAAAATGAGTGAATCTACACTCTAAAATATGCCCGTTTAAAATTTGTAAAAAGACAAATATTTAGGAACGGAGGGAGTACACATACGAAGCAAAATGAGTAAATCTACACTCTAAAATATGCTCGTTTGAAATTTGTAAAAAGACAAATATTTAGTAACGAAGGAGTATAATTTTGTGCATGGCACATGGACCCGGATGATGAAGAGGCTTCTGGCAATGCTATCAAGCTTCCATCATTTGTTTACATAATTGACGTACTATACAAATAATTTTCCAGCGACATGAAATTGTACAATGGTGTGAGCTTTCAGCTTTTCTTTCGCATGTCTTGCCATCGATGCTCTTTCAGAAACAATAAAAAACTAACTTCCTTGCTAATGCATGTCAATTATTAGTAGATCCGAGCTAATAATTACATCACAACTAAAGACAAAGTTGTGAGAAGGTGTTAAATTAAAATTGATCCATGCTTTCATTGGCAGCAACGTCCCCCCAGCTCTGTCTAAATCAACAAGGCTTGTTGGGAAAAAAAGTAGCTGTCTGGAGCATGCAACATTCCGATCATTTTGTGCAGTTCCACTAAAATAGAGCTGAGCGTCCCTGTTCCAAAGATATCAAGTGTGATTACAATAATAGAGGAATGCTGATGAAACAATAAACACACAAATAGAAGCCGGTCACCTTTGTAGTCTCTCTTAAGACTAACTAGTTGGAGAAGATTAGGCTCGGAGTTGGATGAGGAAGATAGAGAAAAACCAATCTCCCTTTGTGCAGTCGCACTGAAATGTAGAGACGTTGCCCATGTGACATTTTAGTACAACTGCACAAAACACTCTTAAGAAAAAAGTGATTTGTGCAGTTCACCAAAAGGTCGCAATAGCAACGAGGTGAAATGGATAGCCCTGTTTGCAAAAAAGAGGTAGAAAGGAAACAATTACTGGCCAATAACAGTTGATGACACATGCGACAACAAAAAAAGAAGCATATTCCTTGTCCTAAGGGAAGATAACAACACGGTTGTGTTTGTCTAAAACGGTGTGAGGACGAGAATGCAATATGGAAAGTACGTCGAACGAGCTATGTTTTGGGCAAAGAACTATGGAAGATCCACATGCAGCGACGTGGGAAAACAGGCAGTGGAGCAAGGCCGGAGGGCATACCTGGAGGTCGTCGCGATGTAACTAGGTGAGCGGCGGCGGGCGGAATCTGCGAGCAGGTGGCGTAGGCCCTGCCGCGCTGGAGCTTGGTCAGAGAGAACGGTGTGTACCGCAGATCGGGACGTGCTGCCTCTGTGCCGTCGAACGGAGAAATGATGCACTTCCTTCCTTTCCCCCGGCGAACGGGATGCGGCCGGATCAGTGACCAACGGTGAGAGAGAGAGAGATGCCACCGCACTCCCTTCCCCCACGGACAGGATGTGGCCGGATCAGTGACCAATAGTGAGACAGAGAGGCCACCGCACTCCCTTTCCCTCGGCGGACGGGATGCAGACGGATCAGTGACCAACGGTGAGAGAGAGAGAGAGAGGCCACCAGAGCCTTGTGTGAGATACTCTGAAGAGCGGACTACCTTTTCCTCCATAAAAATCGTTTTATATTCTGTGTACGTGCCATTGAGCGCTATAACTTTATTTAAAAATAGCGCGGCAACGCATCAAGTCGAACTTTGTTTTGTGCACCCGTGGTACACGACCTCCCTAGGTAAACAACCGCTACAGGCATTCAAATTAGCACACGGGCTACCATTTCGTAAAGAAATGAGCTCCACCGTGTACCCGCGCGGGTGTGGCTGGGCACAAAGAGTGAGTACGTGCACGGTGCACCTATTCTCTTCTTGTATACGTACACCACCTACATGGGGTTGTGTGAGAGAGATACAAACCTAGATAGATATAGTGTGTGGGTTCTTGAGAGTTTTTGGGGGGGGGTCAATCAAAAAATTTAACATATGCAATGTGTGTGAAATAGAGTCCTGGATATAACATATATATAGAGGGGGCGATCCATGAGAAGAGAGTGGAGGTATCATCGGCTTGAGGTGTCCATAGAATCGAAGAGAGGGATGATGTGTGTGCGTGTGTGCGCGCGCGATCGATAAAGAGTGCCATCGAATTTGTGTGTGCCCACGTCAAAGATATAGAGTGGCTGGCCTACTGGAACGTGAGATGGGACATGTGCAGTTTGCCTCTGTGGCATGGATACCTACCTACAGCTCTCAACAATCGGTGTGTGGTGGGGGAAGAGGGGGGCCCAATTAACTATAGAGGTATAATGGCTGCTATATGTGTGGAGGAGGAGAGAGGCCTACCTCATGTATTAAGGAGATTGATCTGCCTCATGTATTAAGGGAGATCGATCGGCATCCATGCATATGTGCAGGAGATGAATAAGGTTGGTAGAGAGACAGAGCTAGAGTATTGGAGGGGGTGGTAGTGGAGTTGCTTCTAACAAATGTGGGATAGGCTTGCTAGACAAACGGAGGGCACGCCCGCAATATCAATAAGAGAGGAGATGGCCGCTTGTTGTCTGTGCACGTCCGTGTGAGAGACGGGTCAGGAGGCATGAACGAATGATGAGGGAGGATGATGTGGCTGTGGTAAGCAGACGTATCTACATAGGAAGATCAATCGCCCTTGTTGGATTTCGGGTTCCAGCAGACCCTTAAGGTTTGAACTCTGGGGTGCGCACGAAGATCTTTCCCCTATAGACTCGCGCTTCTATGTCTCGCAAGAAATCTAGGTCGGAAAGAAGAACACACAAGACACGAGGTTTATACTGGTTCGGGCCACCGACGTGGTGTAATACCCTACTCCAGTGTGTCGTGTAGTGGATTGCCTCAGGGGCTGATGATGAACAATACAGGGGAAGAACGGCCTCGCGAGAGGTGTTCTTGAGCTGGTGCGCTGTGTTCTGCTTGGTCCGGATCCCTCTCTAATCCCTATGGTGGCTAGTCCTATTTATAGAGGCCATGGTCCTCTTCCCAAATAATGAGCGGGAAGGGCGCCAACAATTGGCCATTTTGGAGGGGAACATCCAGTACAAGTTATCCTGACCAAAGGTGGTCTTCGGCTGCCAAAAGCACTGGTGATGACATCGTCTTGGGCTCCACGGTGACCTCCGTCCTGCCGCTCTGCTGGTCTTGGTCTCGTTGCACCGGAATGGTAACCTTTGCCCGATGCCTTGGCCTGTTCTTGCTCCCTTTGCACCAAAGGGGAAACGAGGACACTGCGCAGGCCGGCGCCCGCCTGATCTCGATCATCATGGATTGCGTTATGGGCTCCTCGCGAGGTGCCCCTGCCTTGATCCCTCTGCCTCCTCGGGAGCCTGCCTGATGAGGCTGCTCCTGAGGAAGCTTCCTGTCGTTCGCCCCGCAAGGCTTGGCCCCTCGCGAGGGTCTTGAGCTTGAGCTGATGAAACTGGGCCGCGCTGGGCCCCCACTCGAGCCACGTCGCGGGCCGCAGGCAGGCAAGTCTGGGGACCCCCGTTCCTAGAACGCCGACAGTAGCCCCCGGGCCCAAGGCGCGCCCGGGCTTGGCTTAGCAGAGAAGCGAAGGGGCAAGCGCGAAGCGCCGCGGGCCCCAATAGCATGCGGCCTTGGGTGCCGTGTGGCGATTGATTGGTCGTGGGCATCTGTGCTTCCCCACGTCGCCTCAGCAACCGCACGACTTGACAAGTCCCTGCATGCAAAGAAATGGGTCATGATTACCTGCGATCGTGGTGGCCGGTGGTTGGCCTTCTCCGACTATAAGTACGGAACTACGTGAGCCTCGTTAGCCCATCCCTTCCTGCTACTCCTTTTCTTCTTCTTCCTCGTCCTTGCTTCTCCTTACGCCAATGGCACCAATCTGCCGATTTTCTGCAGAAGAGAAGGGAAAGGCCCCCCGAGAGGGTCCTCACCCGCTTCCGTCGAAGAAACGGCTAGTCCTCCGCCACCGAGATGAGGGTGCTTGGCAGGAGGCATCGAGGCCCTGGTACGAGCGGCCGCCGCCTGGGTTTCCGCTGCCCTTGTACGCCCGAATCGAGGGCCCTGGGGAAGAAGGCGTCGAGCGACACCGACGGTGCCACCGCCGACACCGGCGAGTCACGGCGGTGCGCGTCGTTCCTCCTGGAGCCCATGCCGTGGGCTCCTCTTGTGAGCTCGTGCTTCACGCCGCCATGCCTCCATGCTCTTGGATCCGCCTTCCTCCCTTCTTCGCCTTTGAGATGCCGCCGAGCGGGTCTCTGGAGCTCTGGCTGCAGCACGCCGACTGCAACACCCTCGCCACCGGGGCGGAGGTTGCGGTCGTCGCTCCGGGCAAGGTCTACATGACCCGGGGCTGGGGTGAGATCGCCCGGGTCTGCCGGACAGAGGGTGCCCTCGTGATTCATCTTGAATACGATGGCACCTCCTTGATGTTCTTCAAGGTCTTCGATGCAGAAGTGTCGGCGTTCTGGGAACGGGGGTCCCTAGACTTGCGTGCCTACGGCCTGCGGCGTGGCTCAAAGGGTGGCCCAGCATGGCCCATCTTCCTTAAAACAGACCCAAGACCCTCGCGAGGGGCCAAGCCTCGCAGGGCGGACGACACGAAGCTTCCTCACGCACGGCCTCATCAGGCTGGCTCGCGAGGGGGCGAAGAGATCAAGGCGGGGTACCTCACGAGGTGCCCGTGACGCAAGCCATGACGACCAAGGGCGCCAGGCGGGCGCCAGCCCGCGCAGTGTCCTCCTTTCCTCTTTGGTGCAAAGGGAGCAAGCGCAGGCGAGAGCATCAAGCAAAGGCACCTGTTTCGGTGCAACGAGACCAAGACCAGCCCAACGACAGGGAGGAGGTTATTGTGGAGCCCAAGCCAGCGTCACCACCAGAGCCTTTGGCAGGCGAGGACCAACTTTAGTCAGGATAAGTGTACCAGATGTTCCCCTTCAAAATGGCCAATTGTTGGCGCCCTTCCCGCTCAATATTTGGGAAGAGGCCCAAGGCCTTTGCCTATAAATAGGACTAGCCACCCCCAGGGTAGAGCAGATCGGAGACAGGGAGAGAGAGAGAGAGAAGGGTGACTAAACTCCTCCTAGCAGTTCATCGCCCCAGCCAAGAACAGACCCTCGCGAGGCTATTCTTCCTTGTATTGCTCATCATCATCAGCCCAAGAGGCAATCCACCACACCACAAACTGGAGTAGGGTATTACACCACAATGGTGGCCCGAACCAGTATAACCCCTATGTCTCTTATGTTGTTCTTTCCATAGCTTAGATCTTAGCGAGGCGGTGGGGTGCAGGTAGGTAGAAGGCAAAATCTCCGCGCGCACCCCAGTGTTCGAACCTTAAGGGTCTGCCGGAACCCGAAATCCGACAAGAAGGACGCTGGCTGGAGTGCTGCCCCAAGGAAGGAAGCCGGGGCATCGGACTGGCGAGGACCTGGCCTGCCCATCGGCCCTCCAGCAGCTCCTCAGGCGGCAGCGGAGGAACTAGGGAATCCAGCGGCTCCCCCGAGCTTCTCGCGACTCCGGAGACGAGCGACGACAGCTACGAGCCCCCGAGCTCGCGCTGTGCTCGGAGTAGGGCAACTGCATCGGGCCGCCGACGCCACTGATCTGGGTGGGGTTGGCGTCGGCGCCGGGCAGTCCACTGTTGATGATGGCGTCCCCTGTGGAGGTGCGCGCAATTAGCGTTCCTTAGGATTAGCACCTTTTGTTCCCTGTGAGGAATCGAAGCAACACCTCGCGGGGGTATGTAAGGCGCATGCCATGTCTTTTGTGAACATTATATCCTTAATATGAATCGATGCGAGATGCTTGTCCTGTCCCGGCTCGGCTCCCTCTTTCTATCCTCACGAGGACTTGGCGCTCTACGCTAACAGGTCCCAGTCCCCAGGCAAGCTTCAGCGTCGCTGGTATGCCAGGTCGCGATGCCATGGTCAAGGCCAGGAGGTGAGCGGCCCGAGGTCAGGTAAGAGCCCCCGAGTCGCGATGCTCGGGAGGTCCCCTTTAGCGCTCGAGCAGCCCTCGCTGGGCGAGAAAGGAAGGCAACGTCGTCGTGACAGAGCCGCACTAGGCGAGAGTTTGGCGCTGCGTTGGTCCAGCTCCTGTAAGGGCGTGACTTATCTTTTGAGCTTGGAGTAGTTCTTCGATGCGGCGCCTGGCCCGAGTGGCGGCAACCGAGGTGCTGCTAGGTTTAAGTCCTTGCGAGCTTCTCCCCACTCCCCCACACTTTCCTTAATGCTCTACGTCCTCAGGTCCCGGCCCTCGAGCGAGCTCAGCCACCGTTGGTATGACAGGTCGCGATGCCGTGGGTCAAGGCCAGGGGGTGAGGGCTGGAGAGCCAGTAGGAGCCCATGAGTCGCGATGCTGAGGTACCCCCCTTTTAACGTGCAAGCGGTCCGTGCCGAAGAGGGGGAGAGATAGCCCGCGACGTCCCCAACATTGCTCCTAGAGTGGGTCCTGCATACCAATCATGAGGAGAGACAAGACATGTCGTTACGGTTGCCAGCCAACCATTGGTCGCTCCGAGGGAGAGATTGGGGCACTGAGGGCCTGGTAAGGTGGCGCCTTGCGGGGCTCTTGCGGCCAAAGCTCGACCACTCAGATTTATCGGTGTTGCAGGGACGGACCCGTATGCAAATGTCGTGCCAGAGCGAGCGGCTCCATAGGTAGGCATCAATCGAGCAGGCGATTAGGTCAGATATGTTAAGCACAAAGGAGAAAATTCATTTCAGGTAGATGCGGGAAAAGCAAACGCCGCTGGGCCAGGCCCGAGCAGCTTGGGGATGATGCAGCCCGGGGGCGCCCCCAACAAGGTAGGCAAGGAGCATAAGCAAAACGGATACATGCCGCAGGGACAGACCCAAGCGACCTGGGAATGATGCGGCCCTGTGGGCGCTCCCAGCTAAAAATGGAACTTTGAAAGATGTCACCTGATGTCGTGGAGATGAAGTGATGCCGAAGAAGCGGGCGGGGCGCGGTGAAGACGTCGACCCTCACGAGCCCCCAGGCCCAGGTGCCTCGGGAGGCTCCGGGGGCACATGTGGGTCTTCGAGGGCCATCTCCATCTCCGCTGGGACCGCACAATGCCTGACCTCCTGAGCTTCCAGAATGCTCCTCAGCAGGCGCTGATGAGCGGCGACCGCGTTTGGCGGGCCGAAAGGCATGCGAACGTAGCTGTGAGGTGGACCCTCGCAACGCCCCGCGCGCGAAGGCCAGAGGCGCTCCTGAGACGCGGCTTGGTTGAGCCCTTGCACGTCGATGCAGACGCGCAACCCACCATCCTCGCCTGGATGTGGGGCTACAGCGGGCAAACGGTGGCTGCCGCGCATGACTCTCAACTCCTGTAGCTCATGGGTGTTTCTTGCGATGAACTCCTGAGGGTTTGGTCCTCCTTGCCTCGTACCTTCCTGAGGGAAACGTGCCTGGAAGCACCCCTCCAAGTGGTACCCGAGCGCCTCCCTCGTGACCTTGGCAAAGTTGGTGGCTCTCCAAGAAAGAGCCCCGAGCCCAGCCTAAGGAGGGCGTCGGGCGTGCCTTCCTATGCTATAGAGGGTGGTGCTCCCTGAACGGGTGCAAATCCTGACGCAACGCCTCCAGAAGCGCCTGCCTCCTTACGGCTTGGGCCAGGCGAAGCCTTCTTCTTCTTAGGGGTCGTCTCGGGAAGTCTTCCGCTCCTGTGATCTGGGTCTTCGATTGTTGCGGCTTGGAAGGCGCGCTCAAGTGAACACACTGCGTCCCTTTCCTCACAGGGTATTGTGATGACTCCATCGCTTCCTGGCATCTTGAGGACATTGTAGCCATGGTGAGTCACTGCCATGAACTTGGCTAGGGCTGGGTACCCGAGGATGGCATTGTATGGCAGGTGAATGTGGGCAACGTCGAAGTCGATGAGCTTGGTGTGGTAGTTGTTGCGCTGCCCGAAGGTGACTGGAAGGCGAACCTGCCCTATCGGAACAGTGGAACCATCAGTGACTCCTGAGAAAGGCTTGGTCGGCTGAAGCTGATCATACGACACTTGGAGATTGTCAAACGTCTCGACGGACAGGATGTTGAGTCCTGCTCCGCCATCGACGAGGGTCCTGGTGACCTGCACATTGCTGATGACTGGGGAGCAAAGCATCGGGAAGACTCCGGCCGTTGCCGCGCACTTGAGCTGATCCGCTGAGCTGAACGTGATAGCGCACGCAGACCACCTGAGAGGGCGCGTGGCCTCAAGCTTGGGGAGGACTGCATTCACCTCACGAGCAAACTACTTGAAGATGCACTGTGAGGCTGGAGCACCCAAGATGCAAGCGATTGCGCACGGCTCCTGGAAGCCCCCATCCCCCTCGTCTTGATGTTGGTCTTCGTTCCTCCTTGGCGGTGGCGGTAAAGGAGGGAGGCCTGCGTTGCCGTGCGGGCGATCCTCACGAGGCTGATCCCTCCAGCCTCCCTCGCTGTCGGATCTCGGGTTCCGGCAGACCCTTAAGGTTCGAACTCTAGGGTGCGCGTGGAGATTATGCCCTCTACCTCTCCGTCTCGCAAAGATCTAACTACTAAAAGAAAAACACAAGAGACACAGGGTTTATACTAGTTCGGGCCACCATTGTGGTGTAATACCCTACTCTAGTTTGTGGTGGGTGGATTGCCTCTTGGGCTGATGATGATGAACAATACAGGGAAGAACAGCCTCGCGAGGGTCTGTTCTTGGCTAGGGGGATGAACTGCTAGGAGGGGTTCAGCCGCCCTTCTCTCTCTCTCTCTCTCTCTCTCTCTCTCTCTCTCTCTCTCTCTCTCTCTCTCTCTCTCTCTCTCTACTGCCTGAGTCTTTCTAGCTGGTTTCTCCCCGATGCGATTGCTAGATCGCTCGATGCCTCTACCCTAGGGATGGTTAGTCCTATTTATAGGCAAAGGCCCTGGGCCTCTTCCCAAATATTGAGCAGGAAGGGCGCCAACAATTGGCCAATTCGAAGGGGAACATCTGGTACACTTATCCTGAATAAAGTTGGTCCTCGCCTGCCAAAGGCCCTGTGGTGACGCCGTTCTGGGCTCCACGATGACCTCCTTCCCACCGTTGGACTGGTCTTGGTCTCGTTGCACCGAAATGGGTGCCTTTGCTTGATCCTCTCGCCTGCGCTTACCCCTTTGCACCAAAGAGGAAAGGGAGACACTGCGCGGACTGGCGTCCGCCTGGCACCCTTGGTCGTCATGGCTTGCGTCATGGGCACCTCGCGAGGTACCCTGCCTTGATCTCTCCGCCTCCTCGTGAGCCAGCCTGATGAGGCCGTGCCTGAGGAAGCACCGTGTCGTCCGCCCCGCGAGGCTTGGCCCCTCGCGAGGGTCTTGGGTCTTGTGTTGATGAAGATGGGCCGTGCTGGGGCCCCCTTTGAGCCACGCCGCAGGCCACAAGCAGGCAAGTTTGGGGACCCCCGTTCCCAGAACGCCAACACTCGCAAGGCTGGTCCTGCCAGCGATCCTCGCGAGGTCGGTCGCGCCACCCTTGGCGAGGGCCACGGTCTTCCCATCGTCCTCCACCTCTTCCTCCTCCTCGGCCATAGCCGCTCGGGGCGTCGGCCGATACGCCCATCTCGCACGGCCCTGAGCTCTTGGCATTCATTGGTGTTGTGGCTGTGGAGGTCGTGGTACACGCAGTATCGGCTGCCCTTGAATGACTCAGGCTGATCCCTGCCTCGCTTGGTGTCTGGTTCCGCTGCGAGCACGGCAGCTCCGTTACACTTCACGTCCTTGGCCTTGGGCTTTTTCTCTTCTGGGTCGGCAGCCGGGAGCTCGAGGAGGGAGAGGCGCCCTTCCTCAGCCCTGGCGCACTTGGTTGCCAAGTTGAACAGCTCCAGGGACGTGCACAGGTCTTCATGGATTGCTAGATCCTCCTTCATCTTGATGTCGCGCACGCCATCAGAGAAGGCGGAGATAATGGCTTCCTCAGTCACCCTGGGGATCTTGAGGCAAGCATTGTTGAAGCGCTGGATGTATTTCTCCAGGGTTTCCCCTGGCTGTTGCTTGATGCGGCACAAGTCGCTCATGGCTGGGGGTCGGTCGCGAGTGCCCTGGAAGTTGGCGATGAAGCGAGTGCGCATCTCGTCCCACGAGGAGATCGTGCTAGGAGCCAGGTTCAGGAGCCAGGTGTGGGCGCCGTCCTTGAGCGCCATAGGAAACCAGTTCGCCGTGACCTTTTCGTCTCCGTTGGCGGCTTCAATGCCCAGCTCGTAGAGCTGTAGGAATTCCGCGGGGTCCGTCGTGCCATCATAGCGGGGGGGCAGATCAGGCTTGAACGTGCATGTCCATGCGACGCCGCGTAGCTCGGGGGTGAAGGTCCGGCAGCCTGCTGTGGCCACCGGCGCCTTTGTTGGTGCTGGGCTTGCTCCTGGGGGTTACCACGCGTCGCCGCTTGGAGCAGCGCGGGGTCTTGGCGTGGAGGCGCAGGGACGCGATCTTGGCGCGCCGGTGCTGGGAGCGCGCGAGCACCTTATTGGGGACGAGGGATCTCTTGGAAGCTCCTTTCTTGCCGCGCAGGCGCCGGACGTGGAGGGTCTCGCCCTGGGGCTGCACGCCTTGGAGCCAGGGCGCCTTCTTGGGGAGGAGATGGCGGAGGCGCCTCCTGATCCTCGCCCCCTGCACGGAATGGAGGGCGAGGCAGTGAGAGGGACGGCAAGGGAGATCCCCCTGCGGCGCTGACCAGCTCGGTGATGCGGGCGAGCCAGTCCTCGTAGAGGTCGTCAACGGGGCGGTAGTGCAGGAGCTCTCTTGCCAGCAGCAGCGCGGCGTGCGCGTCCGTGGGGGCGCGACAGGCGTGGGACGACGAACCGGCTGGAGTCAGTGACGGGGTGGCGATGCGGCCCTCCCGCCGCACCGAAGGATGCAGGGACGAGGCCTGCTGCTTGTTCCCCGCCGGGCCGGTAGCGGCGTTGGCGATAGGCGACGGGGAAGGACGGGGGCGTCCGCCGACGGGCGCCGTCTGGGCGACGCGGGTGGTGAGAGCAGCCCGGCGCTCGGCGCGAGCCCGACGAGCGTCAGCCATGGACACGACGGAAGATCACACGCGAATAGCGGAAGGAAGATCCCGGCGCACCCCTACCTGGTGCGCCAAATGTCGGATTTCGGGTTCCGCCAGACCCTTAAGGTTTGAACTCTGGGGTGCGCACGAAGATCTTTCCCCTACCGACTCGCGCTTCTATGTCTCGCAAGAAATCTAGGCCAGAAAGAAGAACACACAAGGGACACGAGATTTATACTGGTTCGGGCCACCGACGTGGTGTAATACCCTACTCCAGTGTGTGGTGTAGTGGATTGCCTCAGGGGCTGATGATCAACAATACAGGGGAAGAACGACCTCGCGAGAGGTGTTCTTGAGCTGGTGCGGTGTGTTTTGCTTGCTCCGGATCCCTCTCTGATCCCTATGGTGGCTCGTCCTATTTATAGAGGCCCTGGTCCTCTTCCCAAATAATGAGCGGGAAGGGCGCCAACAATTGGCCATTTTGGAGGGGAACATCCAGTACAAGTTATCCTGACCAAAGGTGGTCTTCGGCTGCCAAAAGCGCTGGTGATGACGCCGTCTTGGGCTCCACGGTGACCTCCGTCCTGCCCTCTGCTGGTCTTGGTCTCGTTGCATAGGAATGGTAACCTTTGCCAGATGCCTTGGCATGTGCTTGCTCCCTTTGCACCAAAGGGGAAACGAGGACACCGCGTAGGCCGGTGCCCGCCTGGCGCCCGCCTGATCTCGATCGTCATGGCTTGCGTCACGGGCTCCTCGTGAGGTGCCCCTGCCTTGATCTCTCCGCCTCCTCGCGAGCCTGCCTGATGAGGCTGCTCCTGAGGAAGCTTCCTGTCGTCCGCCCCGCAAGGCTTGGCCCCTCGCGAGGGTCTTGAGCTTGAGCTGATGAAACTGGGCTGCGCTGGGCCCCCACTCGAGCCACGCCGCGGGCCGCAGGCAGGCAAGTCTGGGGACCCCCGTTCCCAGAACGCCGACAGCCCTTTGTAAGAGAAAGGGGAGACATAACTTGTGAGGTATGTCGATTGATGGGGGGTAGTTAAAGTCGATCTAGGTATATGTTGGGAGATCGATCGGTATACATGCATGTGTGTGTTAGAAGCAAATGAGGCACGAGGGGAAGGATAGAGAGAGAGGGATGCACGTAGGAGGTGGTACGAGAGGCATACTATATCAAGGGGGAGGAGTGTGTGAGTACGAGAATGATGAAAAGAGTGGTGGGAGTGAGGCATGGACGGTGACAAGATAAGAGGGGAAGCTTGTGTTTGTGCTAGGCACACCTGGCTAGAGAGGCATATCGATCGATGTGTGCCATAAAGAAGGAGTTGGGGAGCCTACACACACCATGGGTGAACGACCTAAAGTGAAAAGACGAATTTGCGCGATGGAGCTAGAGAATGCTGAGGGAGGGTGAGAGGGATGCGGGCGTGTGCATGCACAAGAGAAAGTTAGAGCTAGCTACAAAGATAAGAGGGTTGTGTGGGTGTAAAAGATGAATAGAGATCATATATACTTCATTATAAAAAGGGAATTCAGATATTTGAAGAATTTATCATAGTGTTTCAAACCGACGGATGTGTGAATATATATATAACGGTGATACACATGGTGTGCTTATGAACATGGTATGCTACATTTAATATATTTTATCTCTACTCTTATAAAAAAACAGAGTTGTTGATGATGGTGTGCCTGACATCCTGCATTATAGGCCATCTGATTTATATCTGGCGGATAGCAAGGAAACTATGATGGTTGAAGTTGGCAACAATCATGATTGTAGATTCTTATTGAAATAGAGAAACAAATTCAAATTTAGTTCGAATTGCAACAGTAGTATAGACATTTGGAATGCACTAAAATGTTGGTATGAGTAGGTTACATGCATTATACAGCAAGCGAAAAAAATCAATCGGACATAACATGGATTCATACTCCCTCCTTCCATCTATATAGGGCGTATTGAGATTTTTAAGACCGCCTTTGACTATTGACAAGATTAATAATACATGACATGCACAATGTGAAAGTTATATCATTGAAAGAACCTTTCACAAACAAATTTAACGGTGTGTTTTGTGTAAGTTGCATGTCATATATCATTGCTCTAATATTTGGTCAAAGTTAGCATCGAAAAACGCATTAGCCCCTATATAGATGGAAGGAGGGAGTAGCTTTGAATAACATTTGTATAGTAAAACGAGGCAAGACTCTCTCTTTGTGTGGTGTGAATAGTTTTATTTTTTTCGTTTTGTTTTTGGCTGAGGGAAGTGCGAATTGATTTGGTACGTACAAGTACAATATTACTACACGTTATGCATGTCCCTAAAATTCAACCCGCGTCTTGTTATATCCCGAAAATTCAGATATCGTGCTCCCAAAACTGGCGCCTTCACAATCCGCGCCTTGCTATCCCGAAATTATAACGCGCGCGAAAACTCCCTCCAGCTGACAAATCCCGACACGCGAAATCCCCCTTCTAACCCTGAGCCGAAAGGGCCGCTAGTTCAAATCGGTGGGGGGTACTTTTGTAACACACCCTACATTTTGGACAAGCGCGTTCCTAAGTCATGCTTCACCCCCTCCCATCGTCCGCTTTTCACCATTCGAAATCCCAGGCCGCCATAACCTCTCCGCTCCAGCCGCGAAACCCCACCCTCCTCCATCCGCCACCTCACCGCTGCCCAGCCGGAGCCTCTTCCCCGACGACGTCGTCCACTGCAACAGCTCGACGTCCCTCGTCCACCTCCCCGGATGAGGATCCATCATCCATCTCGCCGTCCCGCCGGTTCAGCCGCCCCGTCCTCCATCTCCAAGGAGCTGCTCCGACGATCGCCTCGTCTATCGCGGCTGCTCCATCCCCACAGCGTCGCCTTAACCTGCTCCACCGGAACCGCAACATCCTCACTGACTCCTCGGACAAAGCCGAGGCCTACTCGGCGCCACCAAAGAGGTTGTACACTCATCGCATCGCATCTTCTCCTTAACTCGACCTCCCGGCACCGACGGTGGTCCATCCCGCACCCCCATCGAGCGGCTACCTTGAAGCCGGCGCCGCGGGAGACATCTCCACGGCGGCTCTCCCCCAGTGCGAGGCCCCTTCGGCGGCGGCGGCCATACCAGCCGGATCTATTGTTGTTGCTCCGGCTCTCGCTCGATCGCTCGCTCGCCAACTGCTGCTACTGCTCTCCCCCTCGCTCATGTTGCTGCTCTGCTCCGATTAAGCCACACTTCAGTCGACTGAATCGACTTTTGGGTCAGTCGATTTTCAAGGGTTGGGGGGGCTCGCCGGAGTTAAGGAAGAACCACCCGCGGCGGGGACGGGGGCTCGCCGGAGAGGTACCCCACTATCTATCTTAGGGTTCAGGGTGGGGGCGGGGGGCCTAGAGGGCTGGCCGGGGCGGCAGTGGCGAGTTGTTTCGGGGCGGCGAGGCGGCGCTGGGGCCGATGGTTTGGCCGGTGGTGGCTGGCGGCTCAGGGGGGTGCGGGTTGAAGATGAACTGCAGGCCCTCCCTAAACTACATGTCAAGTGCCTCTCTGCTACCATTGCGTTCAGTTTCGACAGTAGCATTCAGATTCCACAGTAAATTTCAGTTTCGACAGTTAAGTTCAGAGTCAACAGTTTTTACCTCATCTGTTGTAGTCAGGTGGTTTTTGGTGATGTTAATTTTACATCCATTTTACATCATCTATTGGAGATGCTATTAGAATCCCACTTGAGATTGACGATGTCTGTCTTGTGCTGCTTCAGCCTTGACGTCTTACGGCTCACCAGAGTTGCTCCAACGACAGAACGATCCATCACAATAGAGCAGTGCCCTGGACGCCGTCTACAGATTCCTCAGATCTTCCTCCACACCTCTGACAGCCACCTCTGCCTCAACTGCTTCAGCGACCAACCCTATGATGTTGAGGTCGACACGCCTACGGCAAAGAGGTTGTACACTTGTTGCATCAGTTATTACTATACATTCACGTCGATCCATTAGAGCTATTTTGGTTCAATGGAAAAACATCGATCCACTGGTTGTTACCATCACTCTAAATTTCTGCATGCTCTCCTTACATAATCTCACCATATTTTTTTCGTATGCATGTCAGATATTGTACACAGTCATGCTGAACATGTAGAGAAAAAGAGAAGAGTTTTGCGCGGCAATACAATGTCATGCAGACATCGCTCCATGGTGGGTTCATTGGCAAACCCTCCCCACCCCTCTCCAAATTGTAATCCAGAGGAAGATATCTGTTCTGAGGCGGATTTGGACGCCGCTAACCACTCCTATTTACCCCCCCCCCAAGGTGTTTGCTCTACCTTGGCATGATGATGTTAGTCATATCATGCATATGTTGCCTTGCAGTGCCTACTTTTGACATCATATATGTCATCTACTTAGTTTAGACATGTTCTGTAATGCCACCTGTTTAGTTTCTATATCATATATGGGAATTATGCAGTCTCCTGTCTTTTAGCCAGCCATAATATATGTGAAATGTGCAATGCCATCCTGTTTAACCATGCATCATATATTTGAATGATATCTTGCCCATCCTTTTCTTCATTACATTTCCATTTGTCGACAATGTTTGTACATTAAACTACTCTTCCTGTGAATCAGCCATTTGGGTGGGAGATGGAAAAATATGGAGGGAAAACAAGGCCTTCAGAGCAGACAGTGCTACATGTCGAAGCAGATCTCTTGTTGGGTGTCAGGACCCCGATCCTAAGTAACACCGATCTAGCATGTAACACATCATATCAATTTGCGGCCTCATGCACGGTATTCCCACGGGTGCCACCTTACCTGGCCCGGGACCGTTTGCGGCTTTTGGCTCGCGTATATGACAGTGTCGCTAGCATCCATATGACAAAGAACCCGGGCTGACATGACTAGTCGTGAACCCAAAGTGGCACTAACTTACAGGGACAGTCATACATGAGACAACATCGGGCATGTCGGTCAGCAGCGTGTGAATCCGGGCTGTAGCACTGGGCTAACAGGACTCCGGGAACCCGGGCTGTAGCAGGCTAGGCAGGACTCCGGATGTCACCGCATGACATTTCCCCGAAGGGACAGACACAGGAGCAAAGTGAATCACATGCCGGTCAGTCAAGTGTTCCGGAGCAGTAGTGCTGGGCTAGCAGGACTCCGGTGAACCGGGCTGTAGCGGACTACTATGGCTCATGGAAGCACAAGACTACATTTTCCCATAAGAGAGGCTACCAAGGATAAACAACTAGGTTGTCGGATCCCACACATACCAAGCATTTCAATCATGCACACAATATGCTCGATATGTGTAAATACAACATGGCATCACAACATAACTCTACGACTCAAGTATTTATTCATTAGGCTCCGAGGAGCGAGATATTACAAACATGGGTCTTGTCGGTGTCAAAACCGGCGGATCTCGGGTAGGGGGTCCCGAACTGTGCGTCAAGGTCGGATGGTAACAGGAGACAAGGGACACTTTATTTTACCCAGGTTCGGGCCCTCTCGGTGGAGGTAAAACCCTACTCCTGCTAGATTAATATTGATGATATGGGTAGTACAAGAGTGGATCTACCACGAGATCAAGGAGGCTAAACCCTAGAAGCTAGCCTATGTTATGATTGTGTATGATGATGGTTGTCCTACGGACTACAACCCTTCGGTTTATATAGACACCGGATAGGGTTAGGGTTACACAGAGTCGGTTACAATGGTAGGAGATCTTGAATATCCGCACGCCTAGCTTGCCTTCCACGCCAAGAAAAGATCCTTCCGGACACGGGACGAAGTCTTCAATCTTGTATCTTCATAGTCCTGGAGTCCGGCTGAAGGTATAGTCCGGCTATCTAAACACCCCCTAATCCAGGACTCCCTCAGTAGCCCCTGAACCAGGCTTCAATGACGACGAGTCCGACGCGCAGATTGTCTTCGGTATTGCAAGGCGGGTTCCTCCTCCAAGTTCTTCAAGAAGATTATAAACACCAAAAATAGTGTCCGGCTCTGCAAAATAAGTTTCCACATATTGCCATATAGAGAACAATATTAACACAAATCAAATCTGCTGACGTATTCCGCAGTGCGTCATAACACTGCGACCAATTCTTCTATATAAATTGCTTTCATTGTTCCACCTCAGCGTGTTTAGCGAGGCGGTTTCCTTGGCACGTCTTCTCAAAGCAGAGATCATGTGCCCCCTTTTAACGGGATTCTCATTAGTACGGACGTGGATAACCCAATCGCGCCATTTACCACGGCGCTTGGGAGGCAATTGAGTTTTATTAGGTAGGTGGGGACGCCTAACCGCACCCGCTTATATAAAGGGATAAGGATTCACCTTTTTAACCTACGCCTTCTTCCTCCTTTGCCAATCCATCTCTTGCGCACTCAAGCTCCAGCGCCCAAGCCCACTCTTCCTACCTCAACCTTCTCCAGCAATGTCCAGAGCGGGAGGCAAGTGGATGGCCTCCTCCGTTACGCAGGCTCAAGTAAAAAAAGCTAAGGAAAGCCGGATACTTGTCCAAGGACATCCCGCATCGGCTTCCTGAGAAGGGGCAGCTTCTTCCTACCCCAAGGCCCCATGAGAGGGTAGTTTTTTTCCCCACTTCCTCCGCGGACTGGGCTTTCCACTTCACCCATTTGTCCGGGGGCTCATGTTCTACTACGGCCTGGATTTCCATGATCTGGCCCCGAACTTTGTTCTCAACATCTCGGCGTTTATCGTCGTGTGTGAGGCCTTTCTCCACGTCCGCCCCCACTTCGGCCTCTGGCTCAAGACCTTCAACGTCAAGCCCAAGGTGGTGTCCGGCACCCGGGCGGAGTGCGGAGGCGCTATGGTCGGCAAGATAGCCAACGTCCTCTGGTTCGATGGCTCCTTTGTGGAGTCCCTAAAGGGGTGGCAGGCCGGGTGGTTTTACATCACCGAGCCACGCGATCCGAACTGGGTCGCAGCCCCCGAGTTCAGATCCGGACCCCCACGCGGCTCATGTCCTGGAAAGAGACGGGCCTGTCGTGGGGCAACGAAGAAGAAGTGACTGGGTTGCAAACGTGTATCCAGTCCCTAGTGACCAAGCCAATTCGTCTTGTCAATATAGTCCAGGTTATTCTCGTTCGTCGGATCCTCCCGTGCCAACAACGGGATTTTACTTTGTGGGAATTCGACCCGGCGCAGCACCAAACCCTCATCAGGCTCTTCGACACGACATATGAAGACGTCTGGAAGGTGCTAACCAAAGGCGCCGAGTCCCCCACATCCGCCTCCGAGGATCGCGGATACAGCTCGAAGCGCAACGCTAGCGAGGTAAGCTATCTATACCTTTGACAGGTTCGTTAAGCTCTTATTCATAGATTAACTCTATGCAGGATCTAAACTCCTTTTACCTTTGACAGGCTTGGCAGAAGATATCCGGACCAATCAACTGTCCGGCACCTCTGCCCGAAGACCCGGCCCCAGCTCTCTTGGTGAAGCTGATGGCTCCGGCACCTTATGTGGTGCCGGAGAAGAAGGCCAAGAAGAAGAAAACCACCGGGACTCGAAAAAGTTCCCGCAACATGGTGGTGTCGGGCTCGTCATTTGACGAGTCTGCGACGCTCTCCTCTCGTCAAAACGAGGAGGAGGAACAAGGAAGCTCTCCCCCCCCCCAGTGAGGGGAGAAAAGAAGAAGAAGGCCGCCCCAACGGGGGAGGCCAAGGGGTCGAGGAAAAGGAAAACCCCTCCGCCGGACTACTCCCACGACGCCACAGAGGGCGGAGAGGAGTGGCTGGACAGAACCAAGCGTCCGGTGACATCGTAAGTATTTACATACCAGAGTGACTCATGATATCTTCTAATGTGTGGCTTTCCCTAATGTCGAACGTAATTTATGCAGCCCGCCCCGGGCCGGACTCGACGATTCGTCGAGCGGCTCCCTGGATTCGTCGGACGTGAACTCTGTTCCGCCCGCGGTCTCCCCCTGCGGGGCGGACGACGCCGAAGTGGCGCCCCGCCAAGCTTTGGGGCAGGAGGAGATGGTCCTGGAGGAGCCGCAAGGCAATCCTCCGGACCCCAGGAGTAAAGGGGATGAAACCCCCCAGGGCTCCAAGTCTGGCTTTGTGCCGGACACCGCGCCGGACTCGACAGTCCCGGTCCATGGTGGGCGAACTCCTTCCAAGAGGAGTAAGCCGTCTGAGCCGGCGTCCTCCATCCAACCAGAGGCGCCGGACAATCTACTGGAGGTGCTTGAGGGCGCCCCCATCGACGAGGAGCACCGTACTGTTATGAGTACGGTGATCCAAAGGGTTCAGTCCGCCAAGAGCGGACTGACTGAAGCTTGCGCTAGCCTTCTAACAGGCTTCCAGGTAAACAGAAATATGTCAAATTATTTACTGCATAGATAGTAGCCCCTGATGCTCTGTTCGGTGTTCGGAAAGAAAAGCCAAATAGAGGATCTAGTAATTTTCGCAGGAGTCTAACAAAAAAAGTCAAATATGCGTATGCAGGCTTCGCTGTTGTCCACCGCCGCACTGACTGCGCAGGTGGACGTCCTTAAAAAGGACCTCGGGCGGACCGAGCAAGAGCTCGGCCTTGCCAAACGGCAGCTCGAGGAGAAATAAGGTAAGAAATACCCCTAAAAAGAAAAAAAAAGGTGCCTATAGAGAGTCTTGATTGCAGAAAAGAAATAACATGATTGTACTGCTTATTGTAGGGGCCACAACCGAGGTGGCAACCCTGAAGCAGGCGCTGGCTGAGGCCGAAAAGAAAACGGCCGAGGAGCGCGCCGAGCGAGAAAGGCTTGGGGTTCAGGTCGGCGAGGTGCAGCAAGAGCTGCAAGCTCTCATGAAAAAACATGAGAGTTTGGAGCTTGAGTCAAAAGCGCAAGCATCCGAGCTCGCGTCGGCCATCGAGACCGCCAAGAGCGCCAAGGCCGAAGCCCAAAAGGCCCTCCAAGAGTTGGAGGAGGTGAAAAAGATAGCAACGGGTAAGGCATTCTCAATGCAAAGTTGGAATATAAAGGTAAACTACCTATTACTTACCCGAATCCGGAGTTCTCCAGGGGCGTTCGTCGATCTTCCCCGCAGCGTATCCGACGCCGCCGCGTTCTACCAAGCTGAGGAGGGCAGCTCGACGGAGAGTGTGTTCTGGTCTCAGTATTCTAAGGCCGGACACCCTGTGCCCTTAAGCGATCAGCTGAAACAGCTGGTCGAGCTCAACAAGGCGGCCGAACAGGCCATGAAGGGCTTACTAGTTCGGCTGTGGCCTGGAGAGGCCCTGCCTGGGAACAATTTCGGGCTAGTGCGGCGGCTGGTGGAGGCCTGTCCATGGCTTGAGGTCGTCAAGCGCTCCGTCTGCATTGAAGGTGCCCGGAGTGCCCTTGCCCGTGTAAGGGTACACTGGGGTAAGCTGGACGGAGAGAAGCTGGTGAAGGACGGGCCGCCGCAGGGGAAGGAGCATCGCAAGCCCGAGAACTACTACAAGGAAGTTCTTGCCGGAGCCCGCCTTGTCGCGGATGAATGTACTAAAGATGTAATATTTTAATGAACTCGCTCGTTTGTATCCTGTGCGCTGAAAACTTGTTCATATGCACTAAGCAATGCTTATTGAATTTAAAATATTATTTTCTATGCGGTCGTTTATCAAAAATTGAGAGATGGCCAGTCGTCGGCTTCTGCCCCCATTCCACTAGAGCTGGGGTGTTCGGGATAAACCTGAGGGCTCTTGTACCCATAGTTGGGTCCTTCGAGGGAGGCGCTCAGCACAACGAACCAGGCAATCGGACTATAATGCTTGAACACTCTCACTTAGCCATAGAACGTTATAATTTTAAATTTCGGCGAAGCCCCTAGTTCGGAAGGCCTAATTCGGTGCGCTATCCACGCCTTTGGCCGGACATAGCCAGCTCCTCGCTCGAAGCGGCATAAGCCTTTAAGGACTCGAAAAACCTCTCGAACAGCGACCGGTCTCACGCCTTATCATGACAGTCTGTTTTAGCTTTCTCCACTGAGGTGCTCAACCCACCTGAACTGGGGCACAATCGCAGTGGTTCTCCTAGTGCTACCTTAGCCGATATAGCGGAACGTAAGGCACCAAAACATAGGAGCCGGGAAAACCCAACATGTGACCAAAATCATGACTCGGAGCCGATGCATATAGTGCTATAAGTTCGGGGTGCCGCACTTGTGAAAGTGTACGGACTTCTCACACCAGATAAAAGGGTAATGAAGCCCCTGGCGTGGTTTGTCGTACCATGGTGTACGGGTGCGATCATGTTATGTAATAAACATATATATTCAAAGAGGGTAATGCAAAAAATAGACAAAAAACTATGCATTGTTTATAAAGAGGCTATTTATCAAAGCCGAACGATACAAGTAGTGCGATAAGCAAAAAACACATTAGACTATTTAACATGTCCTGACCAGGCGCAGGCCGCGGAATTTAAAAACAGATATATCGCTCGAAATAGAGACCACCTGAGAGTTCCGTAATGCGGCGTAGCTTTGTCTGCTTTCCTGGATCTTGCATCGTCTGTGCGGCAACAAGGCCGAACAGGTTTATCCAGAGTGTGGAGTCCTGAAAGTTAAAAAAGAAAAATCCGGCAGCCCCTAGTACGTTTGACGCCGTATTGTAGGCATGCCGTTAATGTGTCCCTCCCCCTGTGCCCATGGAATTTTAAGGGCGTAATTGTGTACTCGAGGTACTTGCTCCGCTATGTTGCGATGGCTGGGGTCGGGGCCGTATTGCTACGCTTGCTCTGAACGTGTCAGGCGGTCTTGTTGCAGGTTACTCCGGGCGCGCTTTGCATTGTCCGGCTTTTTAACGACCGGACTGGAGAGTTGCCTTGAAAGGCTGCTTTGTACTTCCGCTGCGAGGGCCGCCGTGTGCTCCTCCGTACGGATGGAGCATTCTGTGTTTCCGCTAACCGTAATTACTCCTCGAGGGCTTGGCATCTTGAGCTTGAGATATGTGTAGTGCGGCACCGCATTGAATTTAGCGAATGCGGTTCGTCCGAGCAGGGCGTGATAGCCACTGCGGAACGGGACTATATCGAAGATTAACCCTTCGCTTCGGAAGTTATCCGGAGATCCGAAGACCACATCGAGTGTTATCGAGCCTGTGCAATTGGCCTCTACACCTGGTATGACGCCTTTAAAGGTCGTCCTTGTGGGCTTGATCCTTGATGGATCTATGCCCATTTTCCGCACTGTATCCTCATAAAGCAGGTTCAGGCTACTGCCGCCATCCATGAGGACTCTTGTGAGATGAAATCCGTCCACGATTGGGTCAAGGTCCAGTGTGGCAAAACCGCCGTGACGGATGCTAGTGGGGTGGTCCCTTCGATCGAAAGTGATCGTGCAGGAGGACCATGGGTTGAACTTTGGGGTGACTGGCTCCATCGTGTATACGTCCCGTAGCGCACGCTTCCTCTCCCGCTTGGGAATGTGGGTCGCGTATATCATGTTCACCGTCCGCACTTGTGGGGGAAACCCCTTCTGTCCATTGTTGTTCGGCGGCCTAGGATCCTCCTCGTCGTCGCTATGCAGCCCCTTGTCTTTGTGTTCGGCTCTTAACTTGCCTGCTTGCTTGAACACCCAACAATCCATGTTGGTGTGATTGGCTGGCCTTTCGGGGGTGCCATGAATCTGGCACGAGCGGTCGAGTATCCGGTCCAAACTGGACGGGACCTGAGTATTCTTTTTAAATGGCTTTTTCCGCTGACCAGATTTATAGCCTCTGAATCCGGCATTAACTGCCGTATCCTCATTGCTGTCGCTGCTAACGTGGCGCTTTTGATTATTTCGACGTGACCTGCCACTTTTGTCCTTGGTATCCGAATTACCAGGCTTCTTCGATAAGTTGTTGCTGCGAGCTAGCCAGCTATCTTCGCCCGCGCAAAAGCGGGTCATGAGTGTTGTGAGGGCTGCCATGGTTTTTGGCTTTTCCTGTCCCAGGTGCCGGGCAAGCCACTCGTCATGGATGTTATGTTTGAAGGCTGCTAGGGCCTCTGCGTCCGGACAATCGACTATCTGATTTTTCTTTGTTAGGAACCGTGTCCAGAATCGCCTGGCCGATTCTTCTGGCTGCTGCATTATGTGGCTTAGGTCGTCGGCGTCCGGTGGCCGCACATAGGTCCCCTGGAAGTTGTCGAGGAATGCGGCTTCCAGGTCCTCCCAAGAACCGATTGAGTCCGCTGGTAGGCTGTTAAGCCAGTGCCGGGCTGGTCCTTTAAGCTTAAGGGGTAGGTATTTGATGGTGTGTAGATCGTCGCCATGTGCCATGTGGATGTGAAGGAGATAATCCTCAATCCATACTATCGGATCTGTCATACCATCGTACGACTCGATATTGACGGGTTTGAAACCCTCTGGGATTTTATGATCCATTACTTCATCCGTGAAGCATAGTGGGTGTGCGGCGCCCCTGTACTGGGCTATGTCACGACGCAGCTCGGAAGAGTTGTGCCTGCTGTGTTCGGCCCGAGCGGATTTATTGTGTCCGGAGTGAAGATCATCACGTGCCGTCGGGCGTCCGCACGATCCATAGATCGATCTTGTTTGCCTTGCTTTATCCTCCAGTACGTCTCGCAGGTCTAGCTCGTTTTCCCGTGCCTTAGTTGAACGGCACCGGGGCATGGCTTGTTTAAGGGTTCGACAGGCCTCTCTGTCGTGGCCGCGGGGTGGCCGGTCTACCATGTTATATGGTTCCCCCTCTGATTGGGGTAGCAGCCTACGCTTAGGATAATTTTTGGAGGGGCGCCCGAGTTCGTACTCTTCGGCCGCAAGGACTTCAGTCCATCTATCACCTAGCAAATCTTGATCAGCTCTAAGTTGTTGCCGCTTTTTCTTTAGGCTGTTCGTCGTGGCTAGAAGCCTGCGTTGAAAACGCTCTTGTTCGGCGGGGTCTGATGGTACGACGAATTCGTCGTCGTCGAGGCTTGCCTCGTCTTCGGAGGGAGGCATGTAGTTATCATCCTCAACCTCTCGCTCTGCCGCTCTCTCATGAGGGCTGGCTTTTCCATCTTCCTGCGCCGAATCTTGCTGGTTCTGGTGTTCTTCGGCGCTTTCCGGGGTAGTATTATCTCCCGTGCCGGAATCACCGTTTCTGTTGTGGCGGGATTTAGAGCGGCGCCGTTGGCGCCGGCGTTTTGGCGTTTTTTTCGAGTTGTCATCTTCCGCTGTTCCATCACCATCTGCATCCTTTGGAGCATCCACCATATATATGTCATATGACGAGGTGGCAGTCCAGCGCCCTACAGGTGCTGGTTCTTGTTCGTCTCCTCCTTCGTCGTCCATACCGTCGAAGTCTTCGGAGCCGAAGTCAAGCATGTCGGTTAAATCGTCGACAGTGGCTATTAAGTGGGTGGTGGGTGGGCTTTGAATTTCTTCGTTGTCCGAATCCCAACCTCGCAGACCATAGTCCGGCCTGGGCTCTCCTGATAAAGAGAGAGACTTGAGAGAATTCAGGATATCACTGAAAGGTGAGCACTGAAAGATGTCCGCGGCGGTGAACTCCATTATAGGCGCCCAATCAGATTCGATCGGCGGGGGCACGGAAGGCCCAGAGTTTGGAGAAGAATCCGACTCCTTGGAGTTATGGGCCGTGCGGAGTGAGGGGCTGGCGTTCGGCTCGATCGCCTTTGAGATCGCAGCCCCCGAGGTGACGTCCAACCGTTCATCCTCGAAGAACGCAGCGGGCTCCGAGTCAAAGATCGGGGCCGGAGCGTGTGCGGCCTCCAGGGTACTATTTGGAGGCTAAGCCATATCATGCCCCTCGAAATAGTGTGGCGCGCTTGGCTGTGGCTCGAACCCGTCGAAGATCAAGTCTCCGCGGATATCTGCCGTGTAGTTTAAGCTTCCAAACCTGACTTGATGGCCAGGGGCGTAGCTTTCGATCTGCTCCAGATGACCAAGCGAATTGGCCCGCAGAGCGAAGCCGCCGAAGACGAAGATTTGTCCGGGGAGGAAAATCTCACCCTGGACCTCATCGTTGTTGATGATCAAAGGAGCCATCGGGCCTAAAAGCGACGACATAGATGAACTCTCAATGAAAGCACCAATGTCGGTGTCAAAACCGGCGGATCTCGGGTAGGGGGTCCCGAACTGTGCGTCAAGGTCGGATGGTAACAGGAGACAAGGGACACTTTATTTTACCCAGGTTCGGGCCCTCTCGGTGGAGGTAAAACCCTACTCCTGCTAGATTAATATTGATGATATGGGTAGTACAAGAGTGGATCTACCACGAGATCAAGGAGGCTAAACCCTAGAAGCTAGCCTATGTTATGATTGTGTATGATGATGGTTGTCCTACGGACTACAACCCTCCAGTTTATATAGAAACCGGATAGGGTTAGGGTTACACAGAGTCGGTTACAATGGTAGGAGATCTTGAATATCCGCACGCCTAGCTTGCCTTCTACGCCAAGAAAAGATCCTTCTGGACACGGGACGAAGTCTTCAATCTTGTATCTTCATAGTCCTGGAGTCCGGCTGAAGGTATAGTCCGGCTATCCGAACACCCCCTAATCTAGGACTCCATCAGGTCTCATGACCCAACGTTCAGAGCATACAAGTCAAAGCACATGCGGAAGCTTAACATGTCTGAGTACAGACATCTACAAATGAAAAAGGCTGAGGAGCCTGACTATCTACCAGATCTTGTCGAGGGCACAAGATCGTAGCTGAGGTAACAAGCTAAACGTCGAAGTCCACGCGGAACTAATAGCGAGACCGAAGTCTCTCTGCAAAACATAAAATAAGCAAAGGTGAGTACAAATGTACCCAGCAAGACTTATATCAGAACTATCTACATATGCATCAGTATCAAAAGGGGTGGTGGAGTTTAACTGCAGCAAGCCAGCTTTGACTCAGTGGCTAACCTGAACTACGACTGCAAGTAACTCTTTTGAGGTGGCGCACACGAGTCCACATATTCACCATTTCAATACACCACTATGGGAACGCCATCCATAGCACTCATGCTTATCTTGCGCATTTTAGAGTATCCACTTTCACTTGTCTATGAACTATGCAAGGGGTCCAAGTTTCCTTATCCGAGTAATCCGGCTATTCGAATAGATAATGATAACCCTGCAGGGCTGTACTTCTTCACACACGCTCTCGCCACTTACCACCATGTACACGTCATGTACCTCGGCAACCTTCAAGCGGAAGCCTAGCGAGGGAGTCGGCCACGACCTGATTAACCACATAAGTCTCTAGTCCAGGTTTATCGCCTATTCGGGTTCCATCCGCAAGGAGATCCGGCCGGGGTGTCGCTCACGGCCCCAAACGATGTGTGCAGGGTTCCCAAGCCCACCTCGACAGATGGATCTATGCTTGGTACACCGTGCCACGGTGCCTAGTCTGTCCCAAGCCCACCTGTACTGGGTGCCACTTGGTAGACTACTAACACTACCTACAAACACCAGAAACTAGTTGCAACTCCTGGACAGGGATCAAGTTGATTAATAAGTCGAGAGGGGCACTTAAGCATTCCAATGCGTGGTAGTAATTGTTCATGGATCACAAACACAGAACTCAGTTCCTGAGGACGGCTGCAATGAGACAACCCACCATGTACTCCTACATGGCCTCTCACCGCTACCTTTACCAAATCGTGTTCACACACTTAGCTCTCAACAGTAGGACATGTCCACCACATTCCAATTCATTCCCGATGAATCGGACCCGACTCAACTCTAAGCAATAGCAGGCATGACAAACAAGCATGAATGAGTAGGCACATCAGGGCTCAAACAACTCCTACTCATGCTAGTGGGTTTCATCTATTTATTGTGGCAATGACAGGTCATGCAGAGGAAAGGGGTTCAGCTACCGCAACATGTAACAGTTGAAACGTTGTTGTCCTAATGCAGTAAAAGAGAGCAGGAGCGAGAGAGTGGGATTGTATCAGAATGAACAAGGGGGTTTTGCTTGCCTGGCACTTCTGAAGATAATATAGTTCTTCATCGGTGTCATCGAATAATCGTCGGAATGTCGTCTACTGAGAGGGGACAGTCACCGGCAACAAAGAAAGAACACAATCAATGCAATGCGACAATATGATGCATGATCATGACATGGCAATATGATGTGAGTTGAACTAATGCAGCTAGCAATGATTTAAATGAAGTTGGTTTGAACCCAAGGTTCAAATTCAAACTCCATGTAAGACATTTCCAATGCCATTAATTCAAATTGTCTTATACAGCAACTTTAAGTTGTTCAAACATGCATGAAAATGGTACAGATGGATAGATTAGATTTTTCTGATCATTTTTCATATATAATTTATTTAATCTGGAGCTACGGTTTAATTTCTATGAATTTTAGAAGTTTAAAGCATTTTTTGGAATTTTCTGAATTTGTTTTAATCCAGAAATTCCTTTACTGCGTCGGCATGACGTCTGAGTGACGTCAGCAGACCGCACCAGTCAAACCTGACGTGTGGGTCCCAATGGTCAGTGACTCAGCTAATTAACAGGGTTAATTAGCATTAGGTTAAACCTAATTATACTGTCGGTGAGGCCGGGGCCCGCATGTCAGTGAGTCAGTGGCTTCACTAATCTTCAATTAGAAATTAAACCTAATTATCAGGGCCATGGGCCCACCTGTGATTGACCCAGGGAGTCAAACCCCTGGTCAAGAGGGTCAACACGTCGGCGGCTTGACGCCAGCGATGACAGACGCGGCGGAGAGGCCCGGGTTTCGCTGTCCGGCGATAGTTTGACTCGCGGTTTGGCTCTACACGCAGCTGGAAGTGCACCGCATCCAATGGAGCAGGTGGCTGGGCGAGAGGGGGCCGGAAACGACGACTGCAACAACGGCAGGCGGCTGCCAGAGTTCAAACATCGACGGATTCGACGCCACAGCGCGCGGGAGGGCCAGCGGTTTGCACCTACGAACTCCACGCGTGCTCACGAACCCTACGGGGACACCCACGGTACCAAAGGGTCACCGAAACTTCGTCGGCGACGAGGTCGTGCGGCGGCGCACTCTCAGACTCGACGAAGACAGTGGCTACGGCGAGAACTAGGCCACGGAATTAGCAAGGAACAATGAAGGGGCTCACGGGGATCACGATGAGGCGGTCGGCGTGCTCGGGGTAGGACTGGGGCGACGGGACGGCGACGGCGTTCTCCGGCGACCGAAGCTTGAAGACGGAGTCGAGGCGGTCGAGTTGGGGCGTCCGAGCGCTCGAGGCTTGCTCGGGGCGGCGTAACGGACGATGGCGGAGCTTGTAGACTACACGGGGAAGCGAGAGGAGCATGGTGGGCGTGGTGGCGGCGAACGGCAGCGGCGGCTCTTTGCTCGGGCGAAGAACAAAGAGGAAGAGGAGAAAATGGCCAGGGAAGAAGGGGGGTCAGCACGGCCTCTTCCACGTCTCCTGGGCGCGGGGTTGGGGGGAGGAGGCATCGACACGGCGAAGCAGGAGGTGGCCGAGGCGCGCCTGCGTGCATCGGCCACGCGCGCTCGTCCCTCTGGTAAGAGGAAGACGACAGGAGGAGGTGGGCTAGGCCAGGTGGCTGGGCTGGCCGACTGGGCCGGCCAGGTGGGCTGCAGGTGAGACCAGGTGAGTCCTTCTCTCTCTCTCTTTTATTTCTGTCTTCTGTTTCCTATTTTTTTCCAGTATGTTTTGATTTGAATCTTGCCACTGTTTGAAATTTCAACAGTTTCAAACCAGTGCCAGAAATCCTCTGAACAATTTTATGTTGCTAGATGGACTTTTCCAAAAGCACAAAAAACATTTCAAAGTTATTCGAAAATATATTCTATACATTATGAATATAATTCCAAATTCAAATACAATAATGATTTAAATTCAGTGCCCAAAATATTCCTACAAATGTTCATTATTTTTGGATTGGTGCAAAAGCCTTGCCAAAAATATCAAACAGTTAATAAGAACATTTGGAGAAACATTGAATGCAATTTTCCAGGGTTCCTTGCCCTTCTTGAATTATAATTTGAGGCTTCCAAATTTCCTCAATTCAAGTTTCAAAAATTTAAACATGATGCAAGCAAGATGCAAACACTAGGCAGCACCAGAAGGTAAGGATGTGACATTGGGTCCCAATAGCTCCTCAGAGATGGATTCAGAGACAGATGACCAGTCCTATTCCCCCACTAAGGTGTATGCTCTAACTTGGCATGGTTATACTGCTCATATCATGCATACGGTGTCTTGCATTTCATAGTTTAGACATCATATACACAATATTCAACACCATGTTCTTAGTTCAGACATCATATCGAATGCCCTCTGTTTAGCATATAAATCACATATGTGAATTAAATGATGCGATCCTGATTACTTAGATAACACGTAGGTGAATTATGTCATGCGATCTTGTTTAGTTATTCATCATATCTTTGAATTATGTTATGCTATGCTATACAGTTTAGATAGACATCATATATGTGAAATTATGTCATGCTATCCGTTTTAGTTAAACAATATACATGTCAGTTATTTCATGCCCTCTTTTTTCCACACTATCTATTGCATCTGTCTCTCATACAATGTCTGTACATTCAACTATGTTTCCTGTTTATCAGCCATTTGAATTGGACCGGGAGATGCCAGCATCTAGCGGACTAAAAACACGGTCTTCAAATAAAACAGTGCTACCTCTTGGTGGAGATAGCACCCTGGTTGTACATGCACAAGAACCAGCCCTACCACACATAACCCAAACTCTGGCAGATTGTACCCCTACTACGATGGACAGAGAACCAGCTTCACCCAATCTAACCCCAACCACAGTCGATAGTAACCTAGTTCCTGTTGACACAGCACCATCTCCACCACAGAGCTCCCAAACAAGAGCAGTTAGTAAGGCAGCTCCAGTGCCCAAAGGGCCAGTACTATCATGGCGAGCCCCAACTCCACCAGTTAGTACGCCTATTCCTGTGGAGGAAGCACAACCAGCTAGTCATAGTTTAGCATCTATCGCATTTGATGTTGTTAAATCGTATGTGCGTATCTTCCCATCTTGGAAATATTATACTGAAGATGAAGGAAAATGCCAGTTGCAGGTGTTTGTCCAGGAGTTATGTGTAAGTAATGTTATTCATGGCAATTACTTTGCTTCGTCCCATACATCCTACCTCCATGATCTTTATAATACAACAAATTTTCCCATTTTTCTCTATATAGAAGGACCGATTTGGAAACTCAGGATGAGGTAACCTGTGCTAATACCTCTGCTATCTTCAAGAATGCTTGGTGGCAGTATCGGAATTACCTGAAGAAAACGTACTTCATCGGCAAAGAAACTCATCAGATTCCCTCACGTTCTCCTGAGACACATTTACCGGATGATGACTGGGAACGCCTTGTTCTGTACTGGTCCCGAACCAAGAATGTGGTAAGGTCTATGAGCTCATTTTCTATTTTTAAGTATTATATTCTTGCGTCTTACTGTACTCTGTTCATGTAGAACAAGTGCCTAAACCTGAAGAACAACTGTTCTAATTTAAGATTCCATTGCCCCCATAGGACATAGATATATGTTTGTTTGATGCTTTTATTATGTACTAGTACTTGGCAATAGAAGACTTGGTAGTTTAATCCTGTCCACCTTACTAATGAACTGGTTCACCGAAATGAGTTTCATATACTAGTACATGCTAAACTTGTTATGTGTCTGCTTGTTTCTTCTTTCAGAATGCTGACAGGATATTGGGGAAGAGTGCCTTATTAAGCAATGGTAAAGGAAGTAATGCAGATAAGGTTCAGGATAGTGACACATCCTGTCTTGGTTTAGTGTTGGAGTTAGTGGCCACTACCGCTTGCACAAGCTATTCAAACTCACTGTCTGAATCAGTTCGGTTTCTTGAGTCTCAACTACAAGCTGAAAGACATCGATCAGTTGTGCTGCGACAAGAAGCGGAAGGACTGCGGAAGTCCCTAGAGCATTCAGATGCATACTTTCTGGTGCAATAGCAAGCGTTGGAGGATTTTAGCGCCAAACAGGACAAAGCTAATAAGCTTGCTAAGCTTATTGCCAGCATGGTGGATACCCAGGATAACGTTTCTTGAGCTCTTCTGAAGTTGTTTCAGTTATGCTCTTGTTTTGTTGCCGCGCTTATTTGCACTGGTGGCCAATTTTGACGGCCAGTGTATATGATATGCTGCTTTGTTCCCTATATTTGCACTGCTAGCGAACTTTGATGCCCAGTGGATGTAATATGTGTAATAGCCGTGATAGATATAGCGTTAGTTGCTTGCTTATTTATTTCCTTGTTGTCTTGTTTATTTGTTTGCTTGTAGTCATTGCAGTTCCTTTTCCGCGGTTAACTAGTGGCTGCAATAACCTATTTTTTAAAACTAGGCCACAATAACCATGGGCTAATATTTACTGTAGTGACACTGGGCCTCCTACGGGCCGTAGAAATAGTGGGCCTTCTACGGGCCGTAGAAACAGTAGGTCTTCTACGGGCCGTAGAAACAATGGGCCTTCTACGGGCCGTATGATCGATTGGCCAAACATGGGCCAATAACAGGCTGCATTATGGCCGTAAACGGGCTAGAGTTGGAATCGTCCGTTCATGGGCCGACCGTAATGGGCCATCGTTAATAGGCCGTATTTGATGACGCTATGAAAATGGCCCAATGTATTAACGGACCCCAAACGGGCCGACTGTAACCACGGGCTGAATTTGGCCCACAAGCAGAAAATGACAGTAACGGGCCGTAAGTAAACGAATGCTGGAAATGAGCCCAAGAATAAATGGGCTCTGAGAAGGCCGAAAGATAACATGGGCTGGAAATGGCCCAACGGAATGACGGGCCGTTAATGGGTATAAAGTTATACACTGTTCATTACGGGCCAGTTTCACCACGGGCCGTTAATGGGTGTAAAGTGATACACTGTTCATTACGGGCCAGTTTCACCATGGGCCGTTAATAGGCCAAGAGTTACATAGGGCCTCATATGGGCCGAAAGACATCATGGGCCATACATGGGCCAGAAGTGAAAATGGGCTGGAATCATATTGGATGGCCCAGTTGACGCTACTGGGCCTAATTCGGATAGGGCGTAACGAGCCTTGGGTTAGCGGGTTGTAAATGGGCTATATGCGAACACGCCGTTGACAGGCTTTCCATGGGAAGGCCCGCCACCTTTTGACCAAGTCAAACGGGCCGGCCATTTCACAGGAATGGGCCTCTGTTGGCTCGTGCCACGTGTCGACGTATCATAGGCGCCTATCTAACCCACTGACGAGCTGACACGTGTTTGGTCCGGCCAATAAGAATTTTACACGTGGAAATTTCCCATTTGTCGGGGCTGTTAACGGGTTATCGGATCCAAAACCCGACCCGATAGCTACGTGTCGGTCACCCTTGACGAAAGCACTTCTGTGACGCGCGATTTATCGTCATGGAAGTGGACACTTCCGTGATGATAATTTTGGTAATGCCATGGAACACTTCTACGACAGCACAGGTATGACTATCTTGATTCTGTCATGAATTTGTCATGGATGTACATGCATGACAAAAAATGCGACCTACTGTGACAAACACGTATCATCACGGAAGTGTATTTTTTTTGTAGTGTCTGTATACATTTGTATGTGATCCATAGTGGAAATCTCTACAAAGACTTATATTTTGGAATGGAGGGAGTATGATAGTAGTACAATATGTTCCTTGTAGTGAAGATGAGTAGGGACATTTGTAGTGTAGAGGTCTATACGGTCGGTTGTGATGGTCACTTTGAACTCTTCGGGCCTCTTTGATTCGTAGGATTTTGTAAACATAGGAATAGGAATTGTAGTGGCCTGCCCACTTGAATCCTATAAGATTAGCAAGGAAATGCGGGGAGCTGT
This sequence comes from Aegilops umbellulata, assembly GCA_032464435.1. Classification (NCBI taxonomy): domain Eukaryota; kingdom Viridiplantae; phylum Streptophyta; class Magnoliopsida; order Poales; family Poaceae; genus Aegilops; species Aegilops umbellulata. Next base: position 181,023,503 of record CP136060.1, read on the forward strand.
GTCGCCTTTGAAAGTTACACTGATATTAACAACACCGCACCTTCAGTTGAAGAGAGCTGGTATCCGAAGCCTTTCTAGCCGTACCGGCAATACTAACACATATATTCCAGCAAGTTCCACTTTGCTGATTTTACTCCTGATGCTTACGGTTTTCCCGTTATATCTACACTATGATATGTGTAGTTGCTTTGTGTCGCACTAGCAGCAGTCCACTCTTGAAGTTGAACAACACACCAATCATTCGTCCTAAGGTTCTTCAAATACGAATCTGATATGATACTGACATTAGCTAACAGACACATATTTAATTGGTTAGCTAATGCTCCCAATTGAGTTTCCAAATGCATGTGGCCACATATAGAGAGACATCATGGAATTGCATTTCTTTGGGCGCTCTGATTCATCATGGGTGGGCAATCAACATTGTATAGAAAGAAGGGGAATCTCAATAATATGCTTCCTCTTCTGTTCTTTATCATGTTCCTCTTCTATTCTTCTTTAGTAAGCACAGTATGTTCCTTGTCAGGAAGGGGAGCAGGGACATCTGCAGTCGACACCTCTATTGGGCCGGTTCTGCTAAATGATTTCGCACTTTGAGTTGCTCTGCCATAATACCCCAGAAATTGTGGGAGTTGCGTGGTCTTTTATAGAATAAACTGATAGTAACAGTTGTGCGCCTTCAGATGAATAGAGCTGGCCTGTAGGTGATCGATAGGCTGCATATTAGTAGTGGCAAAACCCTATGTTTTCCAGCCAGTTCTGCTTCCCGATTTATTTATGGTGGTTATAGTGTACCCCTATTATCTACAATACGATCTGCCTACTGGCTCTGCGCTCTCGTTATCATGGTTTAGCAACAAACTTTCTATACGGTATATTATGAACCTATCATCTGCCAGCTATCCTTACATCTGGGGCCCCCAACAGGGAGCCTATTTTTTGTGTAGTTGTGCCAGATTATATTAATCTACTCACCATATTACAACACACATGGGCTCTCTCATCAGAATCCAGTGATAGAACACAAGGGTTTACAGGGAGACTCTATTATATTACAATATCCTTTGCATTACAAAGATAATCTCACTACTATTTGCGTTTTCATGCTTTACAGATATTGTACGTAATCACAATGAATATAAGAATGCGCACATCTGAAGAATATTGCGAAACAGTTCAATGGGTAACAGACTTAGCATCAAGGGATTGAGGTCCATTGTGGATGCAATGAAACCTACATGCTCTCGACCTATAGATTCGTATTCAGAATATGATCCTCATGACTATTCTGAGCTCAAGGAGTCAAAGGCTGATGGCATATCCTGTTCACCCAAAAAGGTGCCTGTTCTAATTTGGCAAGGTTTTATTGGTTGCACATATCTTGCATAAGGTGTCTTGCATTTCTTTTGCTTCGTTGCACCGCCATCTGCTTAGTTTACTCGTGATATATGTGAAGATGCCATGCCCATCCATTATCAACACCTATTCCATTTGTCGTCATACCATGTTTTTTCATTCAAATGTTGTTCTTGTGTTTCAGACATCCAAAAGGAAGAGGATGATTGTAGAACCTGAAGGAGTACAAGCAAAGTCCTTGAAAAAGGTGGTGATACCAGAGAAATCACATAGCACCCGACGTATATTGGCGGTAGAACCAGCGCCGCAAAACCTAGGATATCGCAACTATGTTGGTCGCTGCTTTGCTCTTGTGAATACCTATTGTCCTATCGTTGTCCTTACATTCATACCTGGTGGATTATGCGACATCATTTTGCATTATAGCTTGCTTATCCACTATTCGCTCCAAATTATCATATCTATATTAATGCTTAAATTAATGTAGAATAAACCCAATGCCTATGAAGAAATTTAGTTCTGCATTATGCTTGTAAGTATTTGTTGTCCTTCATCACTGTACTTATATTTGTCAGCTAGTTCTTCGTGTACACTTTGCAGCTTATTTTCCCTTGTCCTCCATTTTTCTACACATCAGATCTACATTTACTCTTGCCAAAATATTGAATAAAACCAATGTTACTGAAGAAGTTTAGCTCCGCATTGCTCTTGTTAGTGCCTTCTGCCTGTATGTTGTATTTACATTTGTACTCTGCATCTTAAGTTAAATAATCACCATTCGTTCCTATATTTTCACATATATATTTACTCTTAACAAAATGTAGAATAAAGGCAATACTCTTGAAGAAGAGTGTGCGGTAAACTTCTTGAATTGCCCCCCCCCCATCAATATGGACAAGGCCTTTATAGAGCCTATCTTCATTACTAATGTAAGTTTGTCCTCCTCGAGCCTTCAAACTTTGTTGTGTATATTTGGATAGCTATGAGTGCAAATGTTGTTTATTTTTGTCGTCTGCATCAAATTGCTGGTTCAAAGTTTATAAAGTAGAAGTACATAAACAAAAGTTTGTCCTTCTCAATTTCAATCTTTAGTTGTACAATCTAGTTCCTTATTTGTACCATGTAAATTAAACTAAACATAGCAAGTTATCTTTTTTAGTACTATGTGTATGCGTGTGTTCTTGATTTGTAATCCAGTGGTGTGGTGAGACTACCAACAACAGCATAATGTCATATCCTGCTATGTCTCAACTATGAACAATGCCATATTATATTAATGTTATAAATCGTGTCTCTTTATTTACCAATCTGAAATGGTATAAATAGACAGTACACTCACCATTCATGCTTATACGTTGTTTAGAACTACGTCTATGCTTGTGTTCTTGATCTGTAATTGAGTGGTCTGGTGAAGCTGGCCGCTCCTGCACAATGCCATTTCCTGCCGTCTTAACTATGAACAATGCCTATTATGTTAATGCTATTTTAAACCATGTCTCTTTATTTCTGACAAAGAAATGTGATGAATTGACAGTGCTGATGCTTATACGTGCAAAACCTGTTATCTACCTACATGTTTCTCTTTCAGGGTGACAACACTGCTGCTAGGAAGAACTGCCACAATGATAGTGAGACGACCCCATTGTTTGTCCCTCTAACACATATTCCAGGGGATAAGGCAACACATATTGAGGGTAGAGATACAACCACGAAGTCGCATCTTGATGTAGTGTCGAACTTACTCAGTGATACAAGCTCGATGAAGTCGCCGCCTGAATCTGTTCGACTTCTTCAGTCTGAAATTCAAGAAGAAATACATGCTTCCGCTCAAATACGACTAGAACTCCAATCTCTATGCAAGATTAACCGTAAGTACAGGACGTTTATTGATGATATGCAGCTTAAGTTGGTGGATATGAGTGCCAAAGAAGCGCAGTCTCATCAGGTTGCTAAGATGCTTGCGCTGCAGCTCTTGGGCCGGGCTAACCTTTCTTGAACTGTGTTGAAGTGCTGTCGGTTCTGTCTATTATTTTATCCGCCTCTTAACTTCCACTGGTGGTGACCTGCCCAGTTTATGCAATCTGCTGTCTAGTTGCCCTTTATTATCACTGGCGGCGAACTTTGATGCCGAGGGGATGTAATATGCTGTAATTTCTTTGTTGTATAGTCTAGATTTATTCTTGGTCGGTATGCTATAATTGAGGTCGGGAGGTTCAGTGGATCTCAGTGTTGCCAGTCTTCAAGCCGGCCCGTTACTCATATGGGCAAAATGTGGGCCTATAATCATCTTGGGCCATTAGCAGGTCTAAAACTATAGTTGTTTCCCACCTTTAACAGGCCGAGTAAAGTTCTGGCCAACTGGGCCAGAGAATACCATGGGCTTTTAACAGGCTAAAACCTAGATTGGGCTAGCGTTGAGCCAAAAAATTCACGGGCCAATACATGCCGAAACTGCCTAAGGCCCATGTTTGGCCCAAATAGGACGAGCAGTTAACAGGCCAAAATATATCTCGCGCTTGTTTGGCCCAATAAAATTATGGGCTTTAAGTAGGCCAGTATCTACGCGGGCCATAGGCCTAAAAGTGTCACGGGCTATTATCAGATGGCTGTAAGCAGGCGGGATTCAACGCGGGTTGTAATTAGGCCCAACTATTACACGGGCCATTAACATGCCGAAGACTACGGGCCATTAAGAGGCCTAAAGTTATTTCGGACAAGAAATAGCCCAGTTTCTGCATGGGCCATTAAATGGCCTAAAGTTAAACCAGGCCGACAACGTCCCAGATGCACCACGGGCCGCAAACAGGCCAAAACTATCATCGGGCCGAACTGGTAAACGGGCATTTAACAGGCTAAAATACAAACCTGTCTTAGAATGGGCCCAAAAGAACAGTGGCATGTTAACGGGCCTGATCCGATATGGGCCATAATTTGGCCCAAAACATGGCAGGCTGTGAACGGGCCTGATCTGGTATGGGCCTCAATTTGACCCAAAACATGGGAGGCTGTTAACGGGCCAGCCCACTAGTGTCTGAAAAAACATGGTGGGCCTTTAGCTGGGCTGGCCTTTTCACCGGAATGGTCCTCTGTTGGGCCGTGCCACATGTCAACATATCATAGGCGCCTCCTGTGCAATGAGTGGATGACATCTGTCCCAACGGTGAGCCAACAAGTGTTTCCTCCAGCCAATGAGAATTTTACACGTGGAAAATCCCCATTGGTCCGGGATGTTAAGGGTTTATCGGATCCAAAACCGGACCCGATAGCTTAACAGCGACCCGTTACGGTCGATTGTGTCGGTCACCCTTGACGAAAGCACTTCTATTATGTGCGATTTATCGTCATGGAAGTGGACACTTTCGTGATGATAATTTTGGTAATGTCATGGAACACTTCTACGACAGCACAGGTATGACTATCTTGATTATGTCATAAAATCGTCATGGATGTACATGCATGACAGAAAACGTGACCTACTGTGACAAACATGTATCATCACGGAAGTGTATATTTTTTTGTAGTGCACTGGGTGTTTTAACTTTTGTTGTGTAGCTCTTTCTTTTGATTCAACTAAGTCAGGTCGAGTGAACTCTTGAACCAGTGGGGGCACGCTGAGTGCACCCACTGGGTGTAGTCCCCGAGACCACCGTCGAATGTTTGATTCGGCAGGGGTCTTTGAGAAGTGTTTGTTTGTAGAACTTCCACTCGGTCTAGACAGGTCGTGCCGAGTGGGAACAGAACCAGTGGGGGAACGCTAAGTGCACCCACTGGGTGTAGTCCCCGAGACCACTATCTACTGCGGGCAGTCGGTGGTGGTATGAGAACAGATGTTGTTGTTGTTGTTGTTGTTGTTGTTGTTGTTGTTGTTGTTTTGCTCCTTCCACTTGCGCTGAGTGGACCATGTCGAGTGGGAAATCGAACTAGTGGGGGCACGCCAAGTGCACCCAGTGGGTGTAGTCCCCGAGACTGCTGTTGAATGTTTGAGTCGGCAGTAGTCTTGGAACTCTTTTTGTCATAATAATCAGACCTTGCATCTTATCACTCGGAAGCGACTAATCCTTGTTTCTGTCGATTGACTTGTCTTGTTGTTTACTGCAGAAATCTTGTGAGCTTGGAACCAAGTTTGCTGATTGGGAGAGGAAGCAGATCCAGCTCAGTCTCGACCTAGATCTAGCCAAGGAGAACCTGCAGAAGGCCAAGGATGAAGCAGTTGTCATGGGAGGTAACCATTTGTCGACTGTTCGCCTTGCTATCTTTTCCTTTCAACCGTTAAACCGTGTGATTCCACTCGGACAGGTGTGCGTAGTAAAAACCGTCAACTCCAAGCTCGTCTAAAGAATGTTATTTCTTTCGACAAAATGAAGCAGGCCCTGGAGCAGAAGGATCTTGACCTTGCAGCAGCTCAGAAGATGGCGCGAGAGAAAACTGAACTCGATGACAAGAAGGTGGCTTCAGTTGGCAAGTTGGAAGAAGAGAACACCAAGTTGAAATCCGTTGTTGATGAAGCGAAGAAGGAGCTCGTGTAGCTGAAGGAGGAGAAGGTGGCCTTGGCAGACAAAGCTGATGTTCTCACTCGGAAGAGAGATGAACTGGAAACTTATCTGGGAAGTCTTGCCAAGAAGATGTTCCTCATGCCTGAAGGTACCTTTCTTTATCCGACTGGCTGCAGAAAACTTTCCCATTATGTTACTATCACTTCAATAGCTTTTTGTGTGTGCAAAATTCTGCCAAAACTTCGAGGAATAAACTGGGCAGATTGAGATAGGTTTGGACCCTATCAATTCTCCTGTCAAGGATAAAGCTGCCATGAACGTGTTGCGACTGGAATTCGGCCTCGCCAAAGTTTTGGACTATCTTGCTCAACTGAAAGTGGTAGTGTTGCGGATCGGCACGGAGCTCTAGCCAGGTGCAACATTCCAGAATGATCTCGAGTCTCAGATGACTCAACTAAATGACATCCCTGACCGAGTGCAGGCGTGGAAGAAGTCATCTACTCGTTGCGGCATTGACGTGGCTCTGTCTCTGGTCCGAGTTCATTGCAAGGAAGTCAAAGAAGAGAAGTTGGCGGCTCTCAAGGTTGCCAACACCAAGAAGCTTCAATTACAATCCTTCATGGAGACCTTCATCAACGCTGCTACTCGTATTGCTGACGGCATCGACCTTGAAAGTTTTGTCGAGCCAGCAGGTCCTACTCCTGCCGAGTGAAAACTTGATAACTTGATTCTATTTGCCTCGGAATGTCGAGTGATCCTGTAATCGTTAAAACTCTTTCGGACTTGACGCTCGAGTACTTCTGCCGATACTTTTGAACCTTCATGGACTTATCCAAACTTGGTTGCTTTATTTGATGCAGTTGCTTTGTCTGTATTGCTTTCGAATTTTTTAACTCAGGTGAACCTAGGATCGCGGCTGAGTCTCCGAGTGGGAGAATTTCTCTCCACTCGGGGTAGTCGTTGTACTTGTGGCGCAACTCAGAGTGCGACCTTACGTTGTACTTGTGGTGCAGCTCAAAGTGCGACTGTACATTGTACTTGTGGCGCAGCTCAGAGTGCAACTATACATTGTACTAGTGGCGCGGCTCTGAGTACGCAGCCAAGCTTCCGAGTGAAAGGGTTTGTCTTCACTAGGAGTCTGTTTGGTAGCTTAGGCGAGTACGGGACTGCAGCTAAGCCCCCGAGCGAGAGGGTTCCTCTTCACCCAGAGTATTTTCCAACTTAGGCGAGTACGGGATCGCAGCTACGCCCCCGAGTGAGAGGGTTGCTTTTCACCCGGAGTGTTTTTGAAACTTAGGCGAGTACTGGATCACAGCTAAGTCCCCAAGTGAGAGGGTTGCTCTTCACTCGGAGTGTTTTTGAAACATAAGCGAGTACGGGATCATAGCTAAGCCCCCGAGTGAGAGGGTTGCTCTTCAATCGGAGTGCTTTTGAAACTTAGATGAGTACGAGATCGCAGCTAAGCCCCAGAGTGAGAGGGTTGCTCTTCACTCGGAGTGTTTCTGAAACTTAGGCGAGTACGAGATCGCAGCTAAGCCCCCGAGTGAGAGGGTTTCTCTTAACTCAGAGTGTTTTTGAAACTTAGGTGAGTACGGGATCACAGCTAAGCCCCCGAATGAGAAGGTTGTTCTTCACTCGAAGTGTTTTTGGAACTTAGGCAAGTACGGGATCGCAGCTAAGTCCCCGAGTGAGAGGGTTGCTCTTCACTCGGAGTGTTTTTGAAACTTAGGCGAGTACGATATCGCAGCTAAGCCCCCGACTAAGAAGGTTGTTCTTCACTCGGAGTGTTTTTGAAACTTAGGCGAGTACGGGATCGCAGCTAAGTCCTTGAGTGAGAGGGTTGCTCTTCACTCGGAGTGTTTTTGAAACTTAGGCGAGTACGGGATCGCAGCTAAGTCCCCAAGTGAGAAGGTTGCTCTTCACTTGGAGTGTTTTGAAACTTAGGCGAGTACGGGATCGCAGCTAAGCCCCCCGAGTGAGAGGGTCGCTCTTCACTCGGAATGTTTTTGAAACTTAGGCGAGTACGGGATCGCAGCTAAGCCCCCGAGTGAGAGGGTTGCTCTTCACTCGGAGTGTTTTTGAAACTTAGGTGAGTACGAGATCGTAGATAAGCCCCTGAGTGAGAAGGTTATTCTTCACTCGGAGTGTTTTTGAAACTTAGGCGAGTACGGGATCGCAGCTAATTCCCCGAGTGAGAGGGTTGCTCTTCACTCGGGGTGATTTTGAAACTTAGGCGAGTACGTGATCGCAGCTAAGTCCCCGAGTGAGAGGGTTGCTCTTCACTCGGAGTGTTTTTGCAACTTAGGCGAATCGGGTTTGCGGCTAAGCCCCTGAGTGAGAGGGTTGCTCTTCACTTGGAGTGTTTTTGAAACTTAGGTGAATCGGGTTCGCAGCTAAGCCCCCTAGTGAGAGGGTTGCTCTTCACTCGGAGTGTTTTTTGAAACTTAGGCGAATCGGGTTCGCGGCTAAGCCACCCACTAGGGGATTTGAACACATATGCTTTATGCGATAACAATCATTAAGATACTGCAAAAAATCATGTCTTTGATAGCAAACCGAAAGATTCTTATTACAACCCGTCGATCCGAGTGTTTAGGTATAAAAATGGCGGAGCAGATCCGCATTTCACAAGCGTGGCTCATCTTCTTTCTTGGCCACGTTGTAGAGGTGATACGCCCTGTTGTGGAGCACCTTGGTGATGATGAAGGGCCCTTCCCAGGCCGGAGCAAGATTGTGAGGCCGTTTCTGGTGCACTCGAAGCACAAGATCTCCTTCCTAAAATGCTCGGCCTCTGACATCTCGGGCATGGAACCAACGCAGGTCTTGTTGATAAATGGTCGACCGGATCAGAGCCACCTCTCATTCTTCCTCTAGGAGATCAATCGCGTCTTGGCGTGCCTGTTCAGCTTCAGCTTTTGAGAAGAGTTCCACTCGGTGGGGGGCATTGTGTAGCAAATCACTCGGAAGCACAGCTTCAGCACCATACACCATGAAGCAAGGGGTTCGATCAGTCGATCGGTTGGGAGTTGTTCTCAGTCCCCATAGGACAGATGGCAACTCAGTCACCCAAGCTCTAGCAGCATGCTTGAGATCATGCATCAGTCGGGGTTTCAGCCCTTGAAGGATCAAGCCATTTGCTCTTTTCGCCTGCCCATTTGACTGTGGGTGCGCAACGGATGCGTAATCGACCCGAGTGCCTTGGGACGCGCAAAATGCTCTGAACTCATTAGAATCAAAGTTGGAGCCATTATCTGTGATAATGTTGTGAGGGACTCCATATCTGAATATCATCTCTCTGATGAAACTAATGGTCGTGCTTGAGTCAAGATTCTTGATAGGCTTGGCCTCAATCCATTTGTTGAATTTGTCGACTGCTACGAGCAAATGAGTGAAGCCGCTTCTACCAGTCTTGAAAGGTCCAACCATGTCCAGACCCCAAACTGCAAATGGACAGACGAGTGGGATAGTCTTCAAGGCAGATGCAGGCTTGTGAGACATGTTCGAGTAAAACTGACAGCCTTCGCACTTGTCGACTATATCTTTAGCCATCTCATTCGCACGCAGACAGTAAAAGCCCACTCAGTATGCTTTGGCCACGATGGTCCGAGAGGACGCGTGGTGACCACAAGTACCTAAGTGAATCTCATTTAAGATCACTCGACCTTCTTCTGGAGAGATGCAACGCTGAGCTACTCAGGTAACACTTTCTCTGTAAAGCTGCCCACTTATCACCGCGAAGGCTTTGGATCTGCGGACGATCTGGCGGGCCTCATCTTCATCCTCCTGCCTAAGCAGATATGCAATATATGGCAACATCCAGTCGGGAGTGATCACTAAGACCTCCATGATTAAGTCGACTACAGCTGGGATTTCAACTTCAGTCGGATTAGTTGAGCTTATCGGTTGTGGGGGCTCTTCTGTAAAAGGATCTTCTTGAACTGACGGGGTGTGGAGATGCTCCAAGCACACATTACTGGGAATAGGTTTCCGAGTGGAACCTATCTTCGCCAGATCATCGGCTGCTTGATTCTTGATTCGGGGTATGTGGTGGAGCTCTAACCCCTTGAACTTCTTCTCTAGCTTTCTCACTTCATTGCATTAACCGGTCATAGCTGGGCTCCTGATATCCCATTCCTTCATAACAAGATTGACCACCAAATCTGAGTCGTCGTAGACCATCAAGCGACGGACGCCGAGTGAGATGGCCATACGCAACCCATATAGGACTGCCTCATACTCAGCTTCATTGTTTGAAGAGTCGAAGTGAATCTGGAGGACATAACTGAGGTTGTCGCCTCTTGGAGATACCAGGACCACTCCAGCACCAGAACCATTCAACATCTTGGACCCATCAAAGAATATAGTCCAATGTTTCGAGTGTATCTGAGTCGGTTGCTGCTGTTCAATCCACTCGGCCAGGAAATCTGCTATTGCTTGAGACTTGATTGCTTTCTTTGCCTCGAATTTGGTATCCAAAGGAAGGAGTTCAATTGCCCACTTGACCACTCGACCAGTTGGATCCCGATTGTTTAGATTTCTTATAATGGAGCATCGCTGACGACTGAAATCGAGTGGTCTGTGAAGTAATGTGCAACTTTCTTCATGGTCAAATAAATCCCGTAGACAAGCTTCTGGTAATGCGGATTACTTTGCTTGGACGGAGTCAAGACTTCAGAAATATAGTACACTGGGTGTTGAACTTTGTAGGCTTTGCCTTCTTCTTCCCGCTCGACCGTTAGCACTATGCTGACAACTTGTCCAGTGGCTGCAATGTATAACAATAGAGGCTCTTTGTTGACTAGGGCAGCAAGCACCGGCTGGGTGGAGAGCAGGGCTTTGAGCTCTACAAACGTTGCTTCGGCTTCGGGAGTCCACTCGAACTTGTCATACTTCTTCATCGGTCAGTAAAGAGGCAATGCCTTTTCACCGAGACGAGAGATGAATCGACTCAATGTGGCCAAACAACCAGTAAGCATATGTACATCATGCACACGCACAGTGCGTTTCATTCGGAGAATTGCTCCAATTTTCTGGGTTTGCGTCGATTCCTCGTTCGAAAATGAGAAAACCGAGTAATTTTCCACCTGGGACTCCGAATGTGCATTTTGATGGATTGAGCTTGATATCATATCTTCTTAAGTTGGCAAATGTTTCAATGAGGTCAGTCAGCAGGTCGGAACCTTTACATGACTTGACCACTATATCATCCATGTATGCTTCCACGTTCCGACTGATTTGAGTGAGCGGGCACTTCTGAATCATGAGGATGAACGTGGCGCCAGCATTCTTGAGACCAAAGGGCATGGTAACATAGCGGAAGCACCCGAATGGGGTGATGAAGGTTGTTTTTATCTCATCGGGTCCATACAGTCAGATCTGATGATACCCGAAATATGCATCCAAAAAGGACAAACGCTCACACCCCGCAGTTGAGTTGACGATCTGGTCGGTGCGGGGGAGACGACAGAAGGGATCTTTCAGGCAGGCCCGATTGATGTGCTTGAAATCGATACACATACAAAGTGAATCATCCTTCTTAGGGACCATGACAACATTGGCGAGCCACTCGGAGTGGTATATCTTGCAGATGAACTTAGCTGCCAGAAGCCGAGCTACCTCTTCACCAATTACCTTCCTCTTCTCCACGGCGGACTGACAGAGATGTTCCTTGACAGGTTTTACTTTTGGGTCGACGCGCAAACGGTGCTCAGCCAGTCCCCTGGGTACACCCGGCATGTCAGATGGTTTCCATGCGAAGATGTCCCAGTTCTCACGGAGGAACTGGATGAGCGCTTCTTCCTATTTGTTGTCGAGTGTTGTTGAGATGTGGGTCGGAGCAGCATTGGGATCAGTCAGGTGAATATGAGCGGGCTTTGTTTCACCGTCTTACTGAAATGCGGACTCTGAAGCAGGCTTCTTAGCTCGCAACAAATCACTTGGATCTGCATTCTTGTTGTATTCTTCCATTTCTACTGTTGCCATCTGTTCATCGGCAAACCCTTCTGGAGTCACTCTTCCGCTCTTTGCCGATTCCATGTGACTGTGATCACGCCTCTAGGACCGGGCATCTTTAACTTGAGGTACACATAACATGGTTGAGCCATGAAACGAGCATATGCGGGCCTTCCCAGAATGGCATGGTAGGCACTGTGAAAATCCACCACCTCAAACATCAACGTTTTCTTGCGGTAATTCTTTGAATCACCGAAAACCACACCAAGAGTGATCTGACCGAGTGAATCTGCTTTCTTTCCTGGGATGACTCCGTGGAATCGCATGTTACTCTGACTGAGCTTGGACATCAGGATGCCCATCCCTCGGAGGGTCTCAGCATACAGAATGTTCAAACCACTGCCATCATCCATTAGAACGTTGGTCAGTCGGGTGCCCCCAACGACTGGGTCGACCACCAACGCTTGCCGCCCGGGGGTAGCAATGTGCGCTGGGTGATCGGACTGGTCGAATGTAATGGGATTTTTTGACCACTTCAAATACGTCATAGTTGCCGAAGCAACCATGTTCACTTCTCTATTGATAACTTTCAGTCGACTTTTGCTCTCAATTTCAGCAAAAATCACCAAAGTGGCATTGACATTTGGGTAACCATCATCTTCCTCTTTATCCTCTTCCTTATCAGATTCCTTCGCCTTTTCACTAGGTTGACCCTCTCGGAAGCTCTGAATCAGGAGTCGACACTGTCGAGTGGCATGCTTCGACAGAATCAAGTTACCCCCTTCATCTTTTTTGGTGTGTATGTGACACGGCAAATCAAGAACATCGTTTCCCGCTTGATCTTTCACTTTTCTGGGGGTCCATGGCCCTTTGGGTTTTCCCTTGAACTTCCCTTGATTCAAAACTGCGGCTTCAACCGGACCTACAGCTTCAGCCTTGCGCTTCTGTTTTCGACTAGAATTTCCTCCTCTGGTGTCTTGGGCAAATGGTTTGTTCTTGCCACTGCGGAGTTGGTCCTCCTCTTTTCCATTAGCGTACCGAGTGGCTATTTCCATCATTCGGGCCAGGTACATGTCTCCTGACCGGCCGAATTTTAGGTTGAGCTCTCTGTATCGAATGCCCTCTTTGAAGGTGCAAACAACCTGGTGCTCTGACACATTTTCTACAGTATGATGAAGTGTAGTCCATCTCTGAATGAAGTCTCTCAAAGTCTCGTTTTGTTTATGAATGCAGTGCTAGAATTCAGTCAGTCCAGCGGGTCGCTTGCAGGTGCCCTTGAATGTTTTGATAAACACTCGGGCCAACTCTTCCCAACTGAAAATACTTCCAGGGGATAACTGATTCAACCAAGCTCTTGTTGAACCCTCGAGCATCAGGGGGGGTGATTCATGGCTACGTCATCATTGCCTCCACCAATCTGCACTGCCACTCGGTAATCTTCTAGCCAAGTGTCGGGCTTCGACTCACCTGTGAACTTACACATGCCCGTCGCCAACCTAAAGTTGGGAGGGATCTTAGCAGCTCGTATGGCTATGCTAAAACATTCAGGTCCAGAAACATGTACTATGCTTCCACTCGGACGGTTTGTCTTGTCCTTCCCTGTGCGCGCGGCCCTTGTCGACCAAACATTGTACGAGAAGTGATCTTGCATCAAACCCAGGCTCTCTTGGGTCGACTGGAGCTCTCTGCTCATCACCATACGGGCGATGTTGGGGAACGCAGTATTTCAAAAAATTTGCCTACGATCACGCAAGATCTATCTAGGAGATGCATAGCAACGAGCGAGGAGAGTGTGTCCACGTACCCTCGTAGACTGAAAGCGGAAGCGTTTAGTAACGCGATTGATGTAGTCGAATGTCTTCGTGATTCAACCAATGACGTCCCTCGAGCTCTTGATCTAGTTGAGGCCGAGGGAGAGTTCCGTCAGCACGATGGCGTGGCAATGGTGATGATGAAGCTACCGGCGCAGGGCTTCATCTAAGCACTATGACGATATGACCGAGGTTTGTAACTGTGGAGGGGGGCACCGCACACGGCTAAGAGAAGGCTTGGTGTGCCTTTGGGGTGCCCCCTCCCACGTATATAAAGGAGGGAGGGGAGGTGGCCGGCCCAAGGGGGGCGCCATGGGGGGAGTCCTACTTGGACTCCCAGTCCAAGTAGGATTCGCCCCCCTTTCCTATTCCCACTAGGAGAAGGAGGGGAGGAGGAGGAGAAGAGAAGGAAAGGGGGCCGCCCCCCCCCCAACCCTAGTCCAATTTGGTATGGGCTTGGGGGCGCGCGCCACCACCTGGCCGCCGCCTCCTCTCTCCACTAGGGCCCATGAAGGCCCATTAACTCCCCGGGGGGTTCCGGTAACCCCCGGTACTCCAAAAAATGTCCGAACCTATCCAAATACATTCCGGTGTCCAAACACAACCTTCCAATATATCAATCTTTATGTCTCAACCATTTCGAGACTCCTCGTCATGTCTGTGATCTCATCTGGGACTTCAAACAAACTTCGGTACATCAAATCACATAACTCATAATACAAATCGTCATCAAACGTTAAGCGTGCGGACCCTATGGGTTCGAGCACTATGTAGACATGACCGAGACAGATCTCCAGTCAATAACCAATAGTGGAACCTGGATGCTCGTATTGGTTACTACATATTCTACGAAGATCTTTATCGGTCAAACCGCATAACAACATACGTTGTTCCCTTTGTTATTGGTATGCTACTTGCCCGAGATTCGATCGTCGGTATCATCATACCTAGTTCAATCTTGTTACCGGCAAGTCTCTTTACTCGTTCCGTAATGCATCATCCCGCAACTAACTCATTAGTCACATTGCTTGCAAGGCTTATAGTGATGAGCATTACCGAGAGGGCCAGAGATACCTCTCCCATACATCGAGTGACAAATCCTAATCTCGATCTATGCCAACTCAACAAACACCATCGGAGATACCTGTAGAGCATTTTTATAATCACCCAGTTACGTTGTGACGTTTGATAGCACACAAGGTGTTCCTCCGGTATTCGGGAGTTGCATAATCTCATAGTCAGATGAACAGGTATAAGTCATGATGAAAGCAATAGTAATAAAACTAAACGATCATTTATGCTAAGCTAATGCATGGATCTTGTCCATACATGTGTTGTCATTTGGTGAATGGGATCACACATGTACTAAGTTTCCGGTTAATACAATTCTAGCATAAATAATAAACATTTATCATGACATAAGGAAATATAAATGACAACTTTATTATTGCCTCTAGGGCATATTCCTTCAGTCTCCCACTTGCACTAGAGTCAATAATCTAGATTACATAGTAATGATTCTAACACCCATGGAGTCTTGGTGTTGATCATGTTTTGCTCGTGAGAGAGGCTTAGTCAACGGGTCTGCAACATTCAGATCCATATGTATCTTGCAAATCTCTATGTCTTCCTCCTTGACTTGATCGCGGATGGAATTGAAGCGTCTCTTGATGTGTTTGGTTCTCTTGTGAAATCCGGATTCCTTCGCCAAGGCAATTGCTCTAGTATTGTCACAAAAGATTTTCATTGGACCCGGTTGAAAGCACAAACGCTCCCTGGGTGGTTTTGGTAATTAATGTCAACATATCTCTTGTTGGACTAACACTTTCACCTAGTATGTTTCAGATAAGTTCAACAATGGAGTGGCATGGACTAGAGGATGTGGAACCCCTTCAAGATGCTAACGACAAAGGATTGGCTCAATCTTCAAGATCAAGACTCTACATTTTCTATTTTAGTGATCCAAGATCACATTGAGTCTATAGGAAAAGCCAATACTATCAAGAGGGGATGAGGTGTTGCTTAATGGCTTGCTTGCTCAAAGTGCTTAGTGATATGCTCCAAAACCCTCAACTACTTTCCCACATCCACATATGACCTAAAGCAAAAGTCAAACTCGGCCCCACTGATTCTTTCTATCCGGCGCCACCGAGTTTCAGATGTTATAGCCACTGACACAAACCCTAGCAAATTGGTCTCACCGATAGGGATCTCGGTCTCACCGAGATGGGATTGTAATCTCTCTGCGTATGTCCATTACCAAAATCAGTCTCACCGAGTTTGAGCAATCGGTACTACCGAGATTACAATGCAAATTCTCTGGTTAGCTTATTACCAAAATCGGTCCCACCGAGTTTGTGTAATCGGTCTCACCGAGTTTGCCTGACCAACTCTCTAGTTAGCTTTTTACCAAAATCGGTCCCACCGAGTTTGTGTAATCGGTCACACCGAGATTACGTTATGACCGAACCCAAACCATATCGGTCCTACCGAGTTGCAGCTCAGTCCCACCAAAAATCCTAACGGTCACTAGGTTTGCTGAATCGGTCCGAC
The DNA here is from genome assembly GCA_032464435.1 of Aegilops umbellulata. Classification (NCBI taxonomy): domain Eukaryota; kingdom Viridiplantae; phylum Streptophyta; class Magnoliopsida; order Poales; family Poaceae; genus Aegilops; species Aegilops umbellulata. The sequence continues at coordinate 181,039,668 of CP136060.1, forward strand.
CGAGTTTAACCATTCGGTCCCACCGAGTTTGGCAAATTGTGTGTAACGGTTAGATTTTGTGTGGAGGCTATATATACCCCTCCACCCACTCTTCATTCGTGGAGAAAGCCATCAGAACATATCTACACTTCCAATACACATTTTCTGAGAGCGAACCACCTACACTTGTGTTGAGGTCAAGATATTCCATTCCTACCATATGAATCTTGATCTCTAGCCTTTACCAAGTTGCTTTCTACTCAAATCTTCTTTCTACCAAATCCAAATCCTGCGAGAGAGAGTTGAGTGTTGGGGAGACTATCATTTGAAGCACAAGAGCAAGGAGTTCATCATCAACACACCATTTGTTACTTCTTGGAGAGTGGTGTCTCCTAGATTGGCTAGGTGTCACTTGGGAGCCTCCGACAAGATTGTGGAGTTGAACCAAGGAGTTTGTAAGGGCAAGGAGATCGCCTACTTCATGAAGATCTACCGCTAGTGAGGCAAGTCCTTCGTGGGCGATGGCCATGATGGAATAGACAAGGTTGCTTCTTCGTGGACCCTTCGTGGGTGGAGCCCTCCGTGGACTCGCGCAACCGTTACCCTCCGTGGGTTGAAGTCTCCATCAACGTGGATGTACGATAGCACCACCTATCAGAACCACGCCAAAAACATCTGTGTCTCCAATTGCGTTTGAATTCTCCAAACCCTTCCCTTTACCTTCTTGCAAGTTGCATGCTTTACTTTCCGCTGCTCATATACTCATTGCATGCTTGCTTGATATGTATTTAGTTTCTTAAACTTGTGCCTAAACTCCACTTAAACTTAAGAATATTAAAAACTACAACTTTTCGCCATGACGCAAGCCATGACGACCAAGGGCGCCAGGCGGGCGCCAGCCCGCGCAGTGTCCTCCCTTTCCTCTTTGGTGCAAAGGGAGCAAGCGCAGGCGGGAGGATCCAGCAAAGGCATCCATTTCAGTGCAACAAGACCAAGACCAGCTCCGCGACAAGGAGGAAGTCACTATGGAGCCCAAGCCAGCGTCATCACCAGAGCCTTTGGCACGCAAGGACCAACTTTAGTCAGGATAAGTGTACCCGATGTTCCCCTTCAAAATGGCCAATTGTTGGCGCCCTTCCCGCTTAATATTTTGGAAGAGGCCCAGGGCCTTTGCCTATAAATAGGACTAGCCACCCCCAGGGGGAAGAGGACCGGGACATCTAGCAACCCGACAATCAGTTAGATAGGCATAGGCAGCAGACAGAGAAAGAGAGAGAAGGGCGATTGAACTCCTCCTAGCAGTTCATCCCCCCAGCCAAGAACAGACCCTCGCGAGGCTGTTCTTCCTTGTATTGTTCATCATCATCATCCCAAGAGGCAATCCACCACACCACACTGGAGTAGGGTATTACACCACATCGGTGGCCCGAACCAGTATAAACTCTGTGTCTCTTGTGTTGTTTTTCTGGTAGCTTAGATCCTTGCAAGGCGGAGGGGTACACGTAGGTAGGAAGCGTAATCTCCGCGCGCACCCCAGAGTTTGAACCTCAAGGGTCTGCCGGAACCCGAAATCCGACATTTGGCGCGCCAGGTAGGGGTGCGCCGGAATTCGTCTTCCACTGCCCCGTTCTTCTCAGACAATCGCGTCCATGTCTGACGCTCGTCAGGCCCGCGCCGAGCGCCGAGCCGCTCTCGCTTCCCGCGTCGCCCAGACGGCCCCTGTCGGCGGGCGTCCTCGCCGTTCCCCGTCGCCTGCCATCAAAGCCGCCACTGGCCCGGCGGGGAACGAGCAGCAAGCATCGTCGCAGCATCCTTTCGTGCGGCGAGACGGCCGCACCGCTACTCCCTCGCTCACCCCAGCTGGTTCTTCGTCCCGCGCGCTCCGCGCGCCCTTGGAGGCTCGAGCTGCGCTCATCACGGCGAACGAGCTCCTGCGCTACCGTCCCGTCGACGACGTCTACGAAGAATGGCTCGACCACGTCACCGAACTCGTCCGCGCTATGGGGGCTCTCCTGCACCATCCGTTCCGCTGCACCGCACCCCGCCCCGCGCGGGCGACGAAGCTCCGGGGGCGCCCCAGCCGCCTCCTCACCAAGAAGACGCCCCGGCCGCAAGGCCCGTGGCCCTGGTTGGAACCCGCTCCGCCAGGCACCGGCACGGCAAAAGCAGAGCTGCCAAGAAGTCCCTCGCCCGCAAGAAGCTGCCTGGGTGCTCCATGCTCCGACACGCCGCGGCCACGCTCCTGCTCCCGCGCGTCAAGACCCCGCGCTGCTCTCAGCTGCAGCGCGTGGGGACCTGCAAGACCAAGATCTCCGTCACCCAAGGCCTCCCGTGGCCACGGCGGGCTGCCGCTCCTTCACCACCGAGCTGCGCAGCATCGCGTGGCCTGGCAAGTTCAAGCCAGACTTGCCTCCTTGCTACGACAGCACGGCCGACCCGTGCGGAGTTCCTCCAGCTCTATGAGCTGGGCATCAAAGCTGCCAACGGAGACGAGAAGGTCATGGGGAACTGGTTTCCCATGGTGCTCAAGGATGGAGCCTGCACCTGGCTCCTGAACCTGGCCCCAGGCACGATCTCCTCCTGGGACGAGATGCGCACCCGCTTCATCGCCAACTTCCAAGGTACTCACGACCGGCCACCCGCCGTGAGCGACATGCGCCGCATCAAGCAGCAGCCCGGAGAGACCCTGCAAAAGTACATCCAACGCTTCAACAACGCACGCCTCAAGATTCCCAGGGTGTCCGAGGAGGCCATCATCTCAGCCTTCTCCGACGGCGTGCACGACGTCAAGATGATGGAAGAGCTGGCGATGCATGAAGACCTGTGCACTTCCTTGGAGCTGTTCAACTTGGCGACCAAGTGTGCCAGGGCTGAGGAAGGGCATCTCTCCCTCCTCGAGCTGCCTGCCGCAGACCCGGAAGAAAAGAAGTCCAAGGCCAAGGACGTGAAGCGCAAGGGGGCTGCCGTGCTCGCGGCAGAACCGGACACCAAGCGGGGCAGAGATCAGCCCGAATCTTCCAAGGGCAGTCGGTACTGTGTGTACCACGACCTCCACACCCACAGCACCAACGAATGCCAAGAGCTCTGAGCCATGCGAGAAGGAAGGATCGGCCGTCGCCCCGACCGGGGCTACGGCCGAGGAGGAGGAAGAAACGCAGGACGCTGGGAAGACCACGGCCCACGCCAAGGGTGGCGCGATTGACCTCGCGAGGACCGCTGGCAAGACCCGCCTCGCAAGGGAGACTGGAGGGATCAGCCTCGCGAGGATCGCCCGCAAGGTAACGCAGGCCTCCCTCCGCTGCCGCCGCATCCAAGAAGAAACGAGGACCGCCACCAGGACGAGGGGGCTGGGGGCTTCCAGGAGCCGCGTGCGATCGCCTGCATCCTAGGCGGAGCTCAAGCCCGAGCCTCTTAGCGCATCTTCAAGCAGTTTTCCTGTGAAGTGAATGCAGTCCTCCCCAAGCTCGAAGCCACACGTCCTCTCAGGTGGTCATCGTGCGCCATCACGTTCAGCTCAGCGGATCAGCTCAAGTGTGCAGCCACAGCCGGAGTCCTCCCGATGCTTTGTTCCCCAATCATTAGCAACGTGGTGGTCACCAAGACCCTCATCGACAGCGGGGCAGGGCTCAACGTCCTGTCTGTGGAAACATTCAACAATCTCCAAGTGCCCTACAACCAGCTTCAGCCAACCAAGCCTTTCTCCGGAGTCACTGACGGCTCCACGGTCCCGATCGGGCAGGTCCGCCTCCCTGTCACCTTCGGAGCACGCAACAACTACCGCACCGAGATCATCAACTTCGACGTCGCTCACATTCGCCTGTCGTACAACGCCATCCTTGGGTATCCGGCGATGGCCAAGTTCATGGCTCTGACTCACCACGGCTACAACGTCCTCAAGATGCCAGGGAGTGGCGGAGCCATCACGGTACCCTGTGAGGAGAAGGACGCGGTGTGTTCCCTGGAACAAGCCTTTCAGGCCGCGTCACTGGAAGACCCGGATCGTGGAAGCAGGAGGCTTCCCGAGACCACCCCCAAGAAGAAGAAGACATCGTATGACCCGATCCCTCAAGAGGCAGGCCCCTCAGGACCCGCGCCTGCCCAAGGGGAACCTCCTTCCATCACATAGGAAAGCGCGCCCGGCGCCCTCCTCAGGCAGGGCTCGGGGGCTCTCCCCTGGAGGGCCACCGACCTGGCTAAGGTCACGAGGAAGGCGCTTGGGCACCACGTGGAGGCATGTTTCGAAGCACGTTTCCCTCAAGAAGGAGTAAAACAAGGAGAGGAAAACCCTGAGGAGTTCGTCAGCAAGGTCATTCAAGAGCTACAGGAGTCAAGAGTCATGAGAGGCAGCTGCCGCCTACCAGCTGTGGCTCCCCACCCAGGCGAGGATGGTGGGCTGCGCGTCTGCGTCGACGTACCAGGGCTCAATTGAGTCGCCACTCTGGAGCGCCTCTGGCCCTCGCGAGTGGGGCGCTGCGAAGGTCCACCACACAGCTACGTTCGCATGCCTTACGGCTTGCCGAGCGTGGCTGCCGCGTACCAGCGCCTCATGAGGGGCACCATGGAAGCTCAAGAAGACGGGCGTTCTGCAGCCTTGGTGGAGATGGAGATGGTCCACGAGGAGCCACCGGCGCCTCCGGAGCCTCCCGAGGCCCCCGGGCCTGGGGGCTCGTGAGCATCGGCTTCTGCAGCCCACCGAGTCTGCTACACCAACACTTGTTCGTCCTCAACATCATCAGGTGACATCTTTAAGGTTTCGTTTCCAGCTGGGAGCGCCCCCCAGGGCTGCATCATTCCCAGGCCGCGTGGGTCCGTCCCTGCGACATGTATCCCTTTTATTTTCATGTTGTTAGCTTGCTCTGTTGGGGGCGCCCCTCGGGCTGCATCATCCCCAAGTCGCTCGGGCCAGACCCAGCGGCATGTATCCCTTTCGCGTTTATTTCCGGCTATGCATTCAACCCACCATGCTTGATTATTCGTTGCCGGTCCACGGCACCTTTTCTTCTCCATGTCGACCACTTGCACGTTAAAGGGGGGTGCCTGAGCATCGTGACTCAAGGCTCTTACTGGCTCTCCAGCCCTCACCCTCTGGCCTTGTCCATGGAATCGCGACCTGGCATACCAGCGACGGCTGAGACCAGCTCGAGGGCCGGGACCCGAGGACGTAGAGTGTAGGCATCTAACCCAACTTGCAGGAACACATCACAAGATAAGGCCCAGTGCCAGGCGCAACCCGCCTAGAGGTAGGGCCCCGTGAGTCCCGCGCTGGCTCACGGGTGCCCAGATACACCTCACCAGGCCCTACCGTGCCAGCCACGTGTCAGGGCGGGGCTGTACACACCCCGGGGGCTCCTCCCGGAGGGGAGCCCCCTCCCACGTACCAGTGGAAGCACCATGCTCCGCGCTGGCTGACGACACTGCCGAGGAGCGGCTATGCCCGTACACATACAGAAGCACTATGCTCCGCGCTGGTGATAAACAACTAAGGGTGGCCCCCGGGCCGCATCAACCTCAGGGAGCCCAGAGCTCAGTGTCTAGCTTCATCGCAACGCCTCCCCCTGGGAGTGCCGCGCGAGGGGGCTGGGCACGGGGGCTGCGCCTGGGTCACGCCCAGACGCACGCCACCCAGCCAGGCCCCCCAGGCCTGGTTCGTCGCGCGTCTCTTCCCGAGCGGAGCCAAGGTATGAAGGCCGTTTGAGCGTCAAGGAGGACTCCTGAGCATCGCGACTCAGGAGCCTAACTGGTCCCGTAGCCCCTCACTCCCTAGTTCCGAAAGGCTAGTGTTGGGTGAGGTACGCGCGGGGCCGGGCTCTGCAGACGTAGAACGGTAGATCCACCCACATCTCACCTCCCTACTTGCTGTTCGTGCGCCAAGGGGGACTCCTGAGCATCGCGACTCAGGAGCCTAACTGGTCCTGTAGCCCCTCACTCCTTTAGTTCCGAAAGGCTAATGCTGGGTGAGGTACGCGCGGGGCCGGGCTCTGCCGGCGTAGAACATGAGCAAGTAGGAATGAACAACGTAAAGTTCAAGGATCGCCTCCCTACTTGTTGTTCGTGCGCCAAGGGGGACTCCTGAGCATCGCGACTCAGGAGCCTAACTTGTCACGTAGCCCCTCACTCCTTTGGTCCCGTCCTGGTTTCCCGTCGGGGCTAATGCTGGGTGAGGTACGCGCGGGGCCGGGCTCTGCCGGCGTAGAACATAAGCAAGTAGGAAGGAAAAGCATAAATTCAAGGAATTTGAAAGCAAATATTACAGTCCACACTGTTATCTCAACGCCAAACGCAAGTTTAAACGCCTCCCTGAGGCATGATACATGTGCAGGAATTAAAAGCAGAACAGGAGCCGCAGCAGAGTCACTTGTCGGCGGAGCAGCAGCGCGGAGTGGCTTCGCCTCATGGAGCAGCAGGGTCGGTAGCGCCTGGCTTCAGCTTGGTGCTGAAGGCCCGGAACTTCCCCAGCAGAGCTTCCGCACGACCCTTCATGGCCTCGGCAACGGCAGCAGCATGCTCGCCGCTCACTGGCTCCAGCAGGCTGTCGAGGTCGACATTGGGGTCGCGAAGGTAAATGTGGGTGAAGACCCGCGTCAGCGCTGCAGAAGACAGGACACGCGCCTCGGCCTCGGCCGTGGGGCCAAGGCCAAGGGCGACATCCTCAAGAGCATGCACCAGGAAGGGAAGCAGCTTGGCGGGGCCGTCCTCGGAGCCAGCCAGCGGGCTCTCCAGGCCGCTGGCGTAGAGCATGTTCAGCGAAGCACGAGCCTTCTCTTCCATGTCTGTGAAGGCCACGCGGTCCTCGGCAAGAACCCGGGCCTTGCCATCAAGTTCGACCTTCGTCGCCTCTAACTCCTTCTCCAGCGCGCGTAGGCGGTCGCGGCGTTTCTTGAGCTTGGCCTCCCGGACCTCGACGGCCGCCTCGCGAGCCTTCACGCCCTCTTCTTGCTCTTGGTGAAGGCGGGCCTCTTTCGCGAGCTGGTCCCGCAGGCCTTGCAGCTCGTTCTCCAGCACCTTGCAGCGACCGCGGACGTCAGCCGCCTCCCCCTGGGCTGCGTCATGAGCAGCCTTCGCCTCAAGGGCGGCCTGCCTCTCCTCGTCGCAAGCCGTTGAGGCCTGGACCAGCGCCGCCCGTACCGAGGCGTCGGAGTGAATCCATCCTGAAGCCAGCTCCAAGCGCCCGGCCACCAAGCGAGGGTCGGCGCCAAGAAGATCCTGCCGGAGCCGGTCCAGCTCGGCAGCCACATGATCCAGAACGGCGGGAGGAGTCGGAGAAACAGCAGTCGGTGGAGTAGGAGGAGAAGGCGGCGGCACAACTACAGCAGCCTGAGGTGGAGCCTGCTGCACCCCGACGACTGTGGTGGCGGCGGCAGGTAAAGGCACCTCGGGAGTCACTTGGTCCATGGGGGCTGGGCTCGCCCCAGCCAGCTCGGCCAGACCTCGCGAGGACGACCGTGCAGGAGAGGCCCGTGCGTCGTGGTCACCTTCCTCCGCAGGCAGAGGCGCTGCCGCGGGTGGAACTTCAGGAGCCCCCTTCAGCTTCTTCGCCGCGGGCGCCAGCATATCCAAGGAACGCGAACATCAAGCCTCAGCAGCAGAACAAGAAACAAAGACAAGAGTCAAGCACTTACGGGTCATTGCCGGTGAGCTCAGGCAGCCTCCGGCCAAACTTGAAGCCTGACAGCCGGCTGGAAGGGTCAACCTTGGAAGTGGAAGGAGCGTCTGCGGACCGCCCCAAAGTCGGCACAGACCCGCGGGAGAGCAGCCCGGTCCTGTCCTTGTTCGGGATCGGGGGCGAGCTCCCGCTGCCCAGCACGTCATCGTCCTCGTCCTCGTCGCTCGGAGAGAGGAGGAGAGCGCGGGACCTGCGCTGGAAGAGGGGAGCCCTTGACTCTCCATCAGTCGCCTCGGAGTCAGGCCCTCTCTCCCGCTCCCCTCTGCCCTCCTCGTCGCTGGAGTCATCGGCGGACACGTCCACCGGACCCACGGGAGCCTCCGCGGGCACGGGCCCGTCCCCGTTGAAGATAGGCATGGACTCCACCACCTGCTCCCAGTCGTCGCGGAGGAACAAGGGCGTAGGAGCGCCCTCCAACCTCGCCACATCGACCCCAACCAGAGATTGGAGCACCGCGGCCAGATCTTCGTCACCCAAGGCCGCGGGGCTCGGATGAGGCCTCCACATCGGAGGTGAGTACTGCCGAAGCGGAGCCAGCTGGTGCTCCAGGAATTCCCTCAGCAGCGACGTGCCGGTCAGCTTCGCCGCCGCCATGCTGGCCGGCCTCAGATCCGCGTCCATCTTCTCCAACACCGGCTTCGCACGGGGGTCCGTGAGTTCTGCTCGAGCCGAATCACCGGAGCTCGTGGGCAGCTCCGTGGGCAAGATCAGCCGAGGGTGAATGCGCCCAGCATCTGTCAAGACCCATTTGCTCCTGAAGCCCTCGATCCATTTCCCGGGCTTCGAAATGGCAATGGCGCCATTGTACGCGATGAAGCTCGCGCACGCGGAAGGAGAACCGTGAGAGACCCTAAGGGAGAAGTAGTGGCGCAGCAAGGCCACTGAGGGATGCACACCTACGTGAGCCTCGCAGTAATAGGCGAAGATTGCCAGGAGAAGGACGGAGTTGGGGTGGAGATGCAGAGCCTGTAGGTTGTAATGGCGGAGGACAGAGAAGAAGAACTCGGAGAAGGGAGGCACCAGGCCAGCAGCAATGGAGCTTACAAAGAGCGGATAGAAGGTGCTCCCTCGGCCCTCAGGGGTGGCGGAGCCGGCCTTGAACACCATCGCCCCGTCGATGCCCTGCGCCGCCGCCATCCGGCGCAACCGGGCAAGGCTCGCCTCAGACACATTTGGCGAGTCCAGGGCAGACGAGTACCAAGCTTCGGCCGGGGACTGACGAGGCGCCATGGCTTCTAGGTCACGCGGTCGAAGTGGATCTGGAAATTTGGAGGAAGGAAGGAGAGGCGCAAGAAAGGGGATCTGAGCAGCAACCGGAGAAAGCAAAAAGCAAAGCCGGGCGGATGCCGCTCCTTTATCAACTCGCGTGGTTGCGGAGACGCCCACGTCCAATCAACAGCCACGCGGCACCCAAGGCCGCAGGCTGTTAGGGCCCGCGGCACTTTGCCTTGCCCTTTCGCCTCTCAGCACGGCCAAGTCCGGGCGCGCCTTGGGCCCAGGGGCTACTGTCGGCGTTCTGGGAACGGGGGTCCCCAGACTTGCCTGCCTGTAGCCTACGGCGTGGCTCAAAGGGGGCCTGGCACGGCCCATCTTCATCAACACAAACCCAAGACCCTCGCGAGGGGCCAAGCCTCGCGGGGCGGACGACATAGAGCTTCCACAGGCGCGGCCCCATCGGGCTGGCTCGCGAGGAGGCGGAGAGATCAAGGCGGGGTACCTCACGAGGTGCCCATGATGCAAGCCATGACGACCAAGGGCGCCAGGCGGGCGCCAGCCCGCGCAGTGTCCTCCCTTTCCTCTTTGGTGCAAAGGGATCAAGCGCAGGCGGGAGGATGAAGCAAAGGCACCCATTTTGGTGCAACGAGACCAAGACCAGCTCCGCGACAAGGAGGAAGTCACTGTGGAGCCCAAGCCAGCGTCATCACCAGAGCCTTTGGCAGGCGAGGACCAACTTTAGTCAGGATAAGTGTACCCGATGTTCCCCTTCAAAATGGCCAATTGTTGGCGCCCTTCCCGCTCAATATTTGGGAAAGGCCCAGGGCCTTTGCCTATAAATAGGACTAGCCACCCCCAGGGGGAAGAGGACCGGGAAATCTAGCAACCCGGCAATCAGTTAGATAGGCATAGGCAGCAGACAAAGAAAGAGAGAGAAGGGGTACAGGTAGGTAGGAAGCGTAATCTCCGCGCGCACCCCAGAGTTCGAACCTCAAGGGTCTGCCGGAACCCAAAATCTGACAATAAGAGCATTGCCTAAGAATTTGATTCCTAGTTTGCCTACTCTTGATTGTGCCTATACTATATGGAAATTTCTTGACGAACCATTTCCAAGTTATTCCTTGAAAAACTTAGACGAAATTCTCCATAAGTCAATTGCCTTGAGTAAGATGAACTCTAGTGATCCTAACTTTGGTGATTGTCTATTTGAGCTTACCAATCTCGTGCATGCTAAAGGAAGTGTTGGAATCATTAGCGATATCATATCCGAAGCTATTAGAATTCATAAAGGTAACCATTGTGATGATCATTTATCTAATGAATTACCCTCTCTAGGAATTGATCAATCACAAGATGATGTTGAACATGGATACTATGATGAAGATGATGATAGTGACTATGATCTTGATGATGCAATGTGGAATTTTGGTCTTATGGTAAATCTTCGCGGCTACATGGCTGGAGGAAAGGAATGGGTCCTTGATAGTGGATGTACTGATCATATGACCGGAGATGAAGATATGTTCAATGAGCTTGTTGAAAACGACGGCCCTCGAAAGTATGTCACTTTTGGTGATAATTCAAAGGGTAAGGTGGTTGGCCTTGGTAAGGTGGCCATCTCACATGATAGCTCCATACAAAATGTCATGCTCGCTGAATCCCTTGGATACAATTTACTTTTAGTTTCTAGACTTGCGGACTTTGGTTTCAATGTCTTATTCACTGAAGTAGATTGCCAAGTGTTTCGTAGAGACAATCATAAAATGGTCTTTACTGGTATACGTAGAGGAGATCTTTACATTGTTGATTTCACTAAGAAGGCTCAACCTAAAACTTGCTTAATTGCTAAATCTTCTAAAGGCTGGTTGTGGCATAGAAGACTAGGTCATGTTGGAATGCGAAATCTTGATAAGCTTATTAAAGGTGATCATATCCTTGGAATAAAAGATGTCATATTTGACAAGGATAGACTTTGTAGTGCTTGTCGAGCAGGAAAACAAGTTGGAGGAAGTCACCGCGTGAAGAACATCATGACCACAAGAAGACCACTCGAGCTACTTCACATGGATCTCTTTGGTCCAAATGCCTACAAGAGTCTCGGTGGTAACTCATTTGGTCTAGTCATAGTTGATGATTTTTCAAGATTTACGTGGGTCTTCTTTCTTGATGACAAATTGCAGGTCCAAAAGATCTTCAAAAACTTCGCTAGGAAGGCCCAAAATCAGTTTGACGTGAAGATCAAGAAGGTTCGGAGCGACAACAGAACGGAGTTCAAGAACGCAAATATGGACACCTTTCTTGTCGAAGAAGGGATTTCACACGAGTTCTCGGCTACGTACACACCTCAACAAAATGGAGTTGTTGAGAGGAAGAACCGGACTCTTATCGAAATGGCAACAACGATGCTTGATGAGTACAAAACGCCAAAGCACTTTTGGGCGGAAGCGGTTGAGACAGCTTGGCATGCAACAAATCGCTTGTATCTTCACAAGCTACTTGGCAAGACGGCATACAAGCTCCTCACTGGTAACAAACCCCAAGTTGGATACTTTCGAGTATTCGGCTCAAAGTGCTACATTCTTGATAAGCATCGTCGTTCTAAATTTGCTCCTAAATCTCATGAAGGTTTCCAACTTGGTTATGGATCAAACTCTCACACTTACCGTGTCTACAACAATTTCACCCGAAAGGTTGAAGAGACGGTAGATGTGAAGTTTGATGAATCTAACGGCTCGCAAGTAGAGCAATTGCCAATTGATGTAGGAGACAAAGACCCTTCGGAAGCAATTCAAGACTTGTCCATTGGCAAGATTCGTCCAACGGAAGTGAAGGAGAATACCTCGTCCGTCCAAGTGGAAGCTTCTACCTCACGACAAGGTGAACCAAGAGTTGATACGGAAGCATCCACAAGTGGGACACGCCAAGATGAAGAAAACGAGGAAGTACACCAAGATGAACATCAACAACCTCCTTCTCCACCACGACAAGAGAACGACAACGTCAACAATGAAGAAGGCCAAGAAGAAGAACAAGATGAAGAGGATGTTCCACCTCAACCCAAGCAAAAGCTTTCACGAGTTCGAGCAAGAATTGCCAAAGATCATCCCGTCGAGCAAATCTACAAAGATATCCAAACCGGGAGAATCACTCACTCTAAAACTCGTTTAGCTAACTTTTGTGAACATTACTCATTCATCTCTAGCATTGAACCTATGAAGGTTGAAGAAGCATTGAAGGATCCGGATTGGATAAACGCTATGCATGAAGAGCTACACAACTTTGAGAGAAATCAAGTGTGGACATTGGTCGAGAAGCCCGATAACAACCACAACATCATTGGTACCAAATGGGTGTTTCGCAACAAGCAAGATGAAGATGGACAAGTGGTTCGCAACAAAGCATGTCTCGTCGCCCAAGGCTACACACAAGTTGAAGGTATGGACTATGGTGAGACATATGCTCCCGTTGCTAGACTTGAGTCCATTCGCATCTTACTTGCCTATGCAAATCACCACGATATCACCTTGTACCAAATGGACATTAAAAGTGCTTTTCTAAATGGCAAAATTGAGGAGGAAGTTCATGTTAAGCAACCTCCCGGCTTCGTCAATCCTAAGAAATCTAATCATGTTTACAAACTTCACAAAGCCCTTTATGGTCTTAAACAAGCTCCTAGAGCATGGTATAAATGCTTGAACAAGTTCCTTATTGAAAAAGGCTTTGAAATTGATAAAATTGATTCTACTCTTTTTACTAAAAGGGTTAATGGAGAACTATTTGTGTGCCAAATTTATGTTGATGATATCATATTTGGCTCAACTAACCCTCATTTTAGTGAGAAGTTTGGAAAGCTAATGTCGGAGAAGTTTGATATGTCTATGATGAGTGAACTCAAATTCTTTCTCAGTTTGCAAATCAATCAAACTAAGGAAGGTACCTTTGTCTCTCAAACGAAGTACACTAAGGACTTATTCAAGAAGTTCAATATGCAAGAATGCAAAGGTATGACTACACCCATGCCTACTAGTGGACATCTTGATTTGACCAAAGATAGTGAACCGGTTGATCAAAAAGTTCATCACTCTATGATTGGTTCATTGTTATATCTATGTGCCTCACGTCCCGATATTATGCTAAGTGTGTGCATGTGTGCACGATATCAAGCTGCTCCTAAAGAATGTCATCTTAAGGCTGTGAAAAGGATAGTGAGATACCTAATCCATACACCAAATTTTGGCATTTGGTATCCTAAGAGGTCCTCTTTTGATCTTGTCGGCTACTCCGATTCGGACTATGCCGGAGACAAGGTTGATAGAAATTCCACTTCGGGTACTTGTCAATTCCTTGGTATATCTCTTGTATCTTGGTCTTCCAAAAAACAAAACTCGGTATCCTTATCCGCCCACGAAGCAGAATACATTGTCGCTGGTTCATGTTGTGCTCAATTACTTTGGATGACCCGAACTCTTAAAGATTATGGGATATTTGTGAAACATGTTCCATTACTATGTGACAATGAAAGTGCTATTAAGATTGCTCACAATCCCGTGCAACATTCTCGAACTAAGCATATTGAAGTTCGTCATCATTTCATTCGAGATCATGTTGCAAAAGGGGACATTAACATTAAGCATGTTCGCACCGATAAACAATTAGCGGATATATTCACTAAACCACTTGATGAGAAAGTGTTTTGCAGGTTGAGAGGTGAATTGAACATCATTGATGCTTCAAACTTGGAGTAGGAACTCCATTTGATACATGCGAGGCATGAGCCTATGACTAATCCTCGATATTTCTCTTATGATGCTATTCACATGTCTTGGATATATTTGTACCTTGCATGTTATCTAACCCGTGTAGGTACTTGGATGAATCTAAATCTATGAGATTGCAACATACTCACATCTTGAGCAATTTCTATATCACCAAGTCTCTACACAATGGTGGTTGAAGACAAGGAAGCACGAAATCATTCAAACATATCCTTTGGCAAATTCTATGTTGAGTCTCATGATTGTCATTTTGGATATACAAGTGCTCTTCCTTGCAAGACTAACCCATGTAGGTAGATGAACTAAAACTCCAAGTGGTGCTCCCAACTCTTGATGAACTACATCAACATTGAGCAACCCACACAAGTTCAACTACATGAGCAAGATCAACACCACCACCCAAGGTATGTTATTCCATCTTAGAGAAGCTTTACTCCAAGTCATGAGTCAAAGCAACTCGACAAGATGTGAATACATCAAGATGCTTAAACGAAAAATGGTAACCCCGTTTTGAGCTTAAACGATGAGTATGACCTATGATCAAGTGCTCTCACTTGACTCCCAAGTCAATATACTCTAACATAGGTGACTTTGTCGCCGACCATCTCTAGATGAAGTTCTCTTGTGTTCTTTTCTGTGTTATTGCATTTGTCTCTTGCATATTTATTTCCCCTTTCAAAAAAAAGAACTTCATCTAGATCTTTTCTTTTCTTTCCTTTTTGTTCTGCATTTTCTGCATCCAATTCATTGCAAATCTTTCAGTAAATTCCTTGCATATCCTTGTGAGATCTTACTTGTCTAGTGAGCTGAGGTGACAAATGGTTTCCCTCTGATGAACTCGGTCACACCGGATTGTTTTCTTCGGCTAAACCGAAATCTTTCGGTGCAACCGAAGCACACAACTCGGAGCCACCGATTCCACCACAGGAAAACCAACTTGCCACTTATTCCTGATTTCTGTTTGCTCCAGCTCCACTCAATGATTCTTGTCCTCTACCAGCATCATGTTAGACATGCTTCTTTGCTCTGTGACTCAAGGACCAACCCATTTGTATCACATGTCCAGAAGAACCCTTCTTGGAAATTGATGTCAAAGGGGGGAGAGAGATCACATCAAAGCTTAATCTTTCCTATAGGGGGAGAAAGAGATAATACTCAGGGGGAGAGAGTTTCTCAACAAGGAGAAAGTAACATCATCAAAGACCCCAGATGCTTGGTGTTCAAGAGGAGAGATGTCACATGTCTTTAAGAGGGGAAAAGACATGCTTGTTTGCTTGCTTTAGCTCAAGCTCTATTGTTTCTTTTCTGTTGCTCTGATTTTCTGTTCCCTATCTTCTCCCAATACCTCATGTTAGATTCAGGGGGAGCAAAACATCTAAGGGAAGGAAATATCTGATTTTATTGCATATCTTTACCTTTGGGGACATGTCTATATTCACTATGGTACTTAGTACTCACTCTACATGTCATCCCAGTCTTGGTTCTCTTGTGGTTTCTCTTGTTTGCTCTGGTCAATAGGTGTATCTGTGTTATCTAACCTTGTTTGCGCAGGTTCATCCCATCCTAAGCCAACTCAAGATCACAAGGTAAGTATATGCATCTCAGTCATGTGAATGAGAAGTTCTTGCTGTTGTACATACTGTTTGCAAGAAGGACTCATGAGCATGAAGGTACATTTCTTACATTCACATCATTTGCTCTGATGCATATAGCCAAGATACATGTAACACATTGCTTACTCTGTCATGCTTATGCATTCACATGCTCCTATATTCCATATTCACATGTTTGCATACATGTTGGGGGAGCCTATGCTTGTTACATGTCTTTCCAAAGCTTTACTTGCTATTCTCTATATCTGTATCTAAAGCTTTGATGTATGTTGTCATCAATTACCAAAAAGGGGGAGATTGAAAGCACAAGTGCTCCCTGGGTGGTTTTGGTAATTAATGTCAACATATCTCTTGTTGGACTAACACTTTCACCTAGTATGTTTCAGATAAGTTCAACAATGGAGTGGCATGGACTAGAGGATGTGGAACCCCTTCAAGATGCTAAGGACAAAGGATTGGCTCAAGCTTCAAGATCAAGACTCTACATTTTCTATTTTAGTGATCCAAGATCACATTGAGTCCATCGGAAAAGCCAATACTATCAAGAGGGGATGAGGTGTTGCTTAATGGCTTGCTTGCTCAAAGTGCTTAGTGATATGCTCCAAAACCCTCAACTACTTTCCCACATCCACATATGACCTAAACCAAAAGTCAAACTCGGCCCCACTGATTCTTTCTATCCGGCGCCACCGAGTTTCAGATGTTATAGCCACTACCACAAAACCTAGCAAATCGGTCTCACCGATAGGGATCTCGGTCTCACCGAGATGGGATTGTAATCTCTCTGTGTATGTCCATTACCAAAATCGGTCTCACCGAGTTTGAGCAATCCGTACTACCGAGATTACAATGCAAATTCTCTGGTTAGCTTATTACCAAAATCGGTCCCACCGAGTTTGTGTAATCGGTCTCACCGAGTTTGCCTGACCAACTCTCTGGTTAGCTTATTACCAAAATCGGTCCCACCGAGTTTGTGTAATCGGTCACGCCGAGATTACGTTATGCCCGAACCCTAACCATATCGGTCCTACCGAGTTGCATCTCAGTCCCACCAAAAATCCTAACGGTCACTAGGTTTGCTGAATCGGTCCGACCGAGTTTAACCATTTGGTCCCACCGAGTTTGGCAAATTGTGTGTAACGGTTAGATTTTGTGTGGAGGCTATATATACCCCTCCACCCACTCTTCATTCGTGGAGAAAGCCATCAGAACATATATACACTTCCAATGCACATTTTCTAAGAGAGAACCACCTACACTTGTGTTGAGGTCAAGATATTCCATTCCTACCATATAATCTTGATCTCTAGCCTTTCCCAAGTTGCTTTCCACTCAAACCTTCTTTCTACCAAATCTAAATCCTGTGAGAGAGAGTTGAGTGTTGGGGAGACTATCATTTGAAGCACAAGAGCAAGGAGTTCATCATCAACACACCATTTGTTACTTCTTGGAGAGTGGTGTCTCCTAGATTGGCTAGGTGTCACTTGGGAGCCTCCGACAAGATTGTGAAGTTGAACCAAGGAGTTTGTATGGGCAAGGAGATCGCCTACTTCGTGAAGATCTACCGCTAGTGAGGCAAGTCCTTCGTGGGCGATGACCATGATGGAATAGACAAGGTTGCTTCTTCGTGGACCCTTCGTGGGTGGAGCCCTCCGTGGACTCGCGCAACCGTTACCCTCCGTGGGTTGAAGTCTCCATCAACATGGATGTACGATAGCACCACTTATCGGAACCACGCCAAAAACATCCGTGTCTCCAATTGCGTTTGAATACTCCAAACCCTTCCCTTTACATTCTTGCAAGTTGCATGCTTTACTTTCCGCTGCTCATATACTCATTGCATGCTTGCTTGATATGTATTGTGGTTGTTAAACTTGTGCCTAAACTCCACTTAAACTTAAGAGTATTAAAAACTGCAACTTTTGGCACTTAGTGTCTAATCACCCCCCCCCCTATAGACACCTCTTCTCGATCCTTTCACCGATGCACTAGGTATGACACCTAGATCGAACAGGAATTCCTTCATCCAAACTCCTTCATTTGCTGCTTCTGAAGCAGTTATGTACTCCGCTTCACATGTAGATCCCGCCACGACGCTCTGCTTGGAACTGCACCAACTGACAGCTCCACCATTCAATATAAATATGTATCAGGTTTGTGACTTAGAGTCATCCGGATCAGTGTCAAAGCTTGCATCGACATAACCGTTTACGACGAGCTCTTTGTCACCTCCATAAACGAGAAACATATCCTTAGTCCTTTTCAGGTATTTCAGGATGTTCTTGACCGTTGTTCAGTGATCCACTCCTGGATTACTTTGGTACCTCCCTGCTAAACTAATAGCAAGGCACACATTAGGTTTGGTACACAACATTGCATACATGATAGAACCTATGGCTGAGGCATAGGGAATGACTTTCATTTTCTCTCTATCTTCTGGCATTGAGTCTACTCAACTTCACACCTTGTAACACAGGCAAGAACCCTTTCTTTGACTGATCCATTTTGAACTTTTTCAAAACTTTATCAAGGTATGTGCTTTGTGAAAGTCCAATTAAGCGTCTTGATCTATCTCTGTAGATCTTGATGCCTAATATATAAGCAGCTTCACTGAGGTCTTTCATTCTTATTCAAGTATCCTTTTATGCTATTCCAAAATTCAGTATCATTTCCGATCAACAATATGTCATCCACATATAATATTAGAAATGCTATAGAGCTCCCACTCACTTTCTTGTAAATACAGGCTTCTCCAAAAGTCTGTATAAAACCATATGCTTTGACCACACTATCAAAGCGTATATTCTAACTCCTAGAGGCTTGCACCAGTCCATAAATGGATCACTGGAGCTTGCACACTTTGTTAGCACCTTTAGGATCGATAAAACCTTCTAGTTGCATCATATACAATTCTTCTTTAAGATATCCATTAAGGAATGCCGTTTTGACATCCATTTGCCAAATTTCATAATCATGAAATGCGGCAATTGCTAACATGATTCGGACAGACTTAAGCATCGCTACGGGTGAGAAGGTCTCATCGTAGTCAACTCCTTGAACTTGTCAAAAACCTTTCACAACAAGTCGAGCTTTGTAGACAATAACATTACCGTCAGCGTCAGTCTTCTTCTTGAAGATCCATTTATTCTCTATGGCTTGCCGATCATCGGGCAAGTCAACCAAAGTCCACACTTTGTTCTCATACATGGATCCAATCTCAGATTTCATGGCCTCAAGCTCATCCTCGCTTCCTCATAGTTCGTAGGTTCGTCATGGTCAAGTAACATGACCTCCAGAACAGGATTACCGTACCACTCTGGTGCGGATCTTACTCTGGTTGACCTACGAGGTTCCGTAGTAACTTGATCTAAAGTTTCATGATCATCATCATTAGCTTCCTCACTAATTGGTGTAGGAATCACTGGAACTTATTTCTGTGATGAACTACTCTCCAATAAGGGAGCAGGTACAATTACCTCATCAAGTTCTACTTTCCTCCCACTCACTTCTTTCGAGAGAAACTCCTTCTATAGAAAGGTTCCATTCTTAGAAATGAATATCTTGCCTTCGGATCTGTCATAGAAGGTGTACCCAACAGTCTCCTTTGGGTATCCTATGAAGACACATTTCTCAAATTTGGTTTCGAGCTTATCAGGTTGAAGTTTTTCACATAAGCATCGCAGCCCCAAACTTTAAGAAACGACAACTTGGGTTTCTTGCCAAACCATAGTTCATATGGTGTCGTCTCGACGGATTTAGATGGTGCCCTATTTAACGTGAATGCAGTCGTCTCTAAAGCATAACCCCAAAACGATAGCAGTAAATCAGTAAGAGACATCATAGATCGCACCATATCTAATAAAGTGCGGTTATGACGTTCGGACACACCATTACGCTGTGGTGTTCCAGGCGGCGTGAGTTGCGAAACTATTCCACATTGTTTCTAATGAAGACCAAACTCATAACTCAAATATTCACCTCTACGATCAGATCATAGAAACTTTATTTTCTTGTTATGATGATTTTCTACTTCACTCTGAAATTCTTTGAACTTTTCAAATGTTTCAGACTTATGTTTCATCAAGTAGATATACCCATATCTTCTCAAATCATCTGTGAAGGTCAGAAAATAACGATACCCGCCGCAAGCCTCAATGCTCATCGGACCGCATACATCAGTATGTATTATTTCCAACAAGTCTGTTGCTCCCTCCATTGTTCCGGAGAATGGAGTCTTAGTCATCTTGCCCATGAGGCATGGTTCGCAAGCATCAAGTGATTCATAATCAAGTGATTCCAAAAGTCCATCAGCATGGAGTTTCTTCATGCGCTTTACACCAATATGACCTAAACGGCAGTGCCACAAATAAGTTGAACTATCATTATTAACCTTGCATATTTTGGCTTCAGTATTATGAATATGTGTATCACGACAATCGCGGTTCAACAGAAATAGACCACTCATAAGGGTGCATGACCATAAAAGATATTACTCATATAAATAGAACAACCATTATTCTCTGATTTAACTGAATAATCGTCTCGCATCAAACAAGATCCAGATATAATGTTCATGCTCAACGCTGGCACCAAATAACAATTATTTAGGTCTAAAACTAATCCCGACGGTAGATGTAGAGGTAGCGTGCCGACGGCGATCACATCGACTTTGGAACCATTTCCCACGCGCATCGTCACCTCGTGCTTAGCCAATCTTCGCTTAATCCGTAGCCCCTGTTTCGAGTTGCAAATATGAGCAACAGAACCAATATCAAATACCCAGGCGCTACTACGAGCATTAGTAAGGTACACATCAATAACATGTATATCAAATATACCTTTCACTTTGCCATCCTTCTTATCCACCAAATACTTGGGGCAGTTCCGCTTCCAGTGACAGTCCCTTTGCAGTAGGAGCATCAGTCTCAGGCTTAGGTCCTCTCAGGCTTAGGTCCAGACTTGGGCTTCTTCACTTGAGCAGCAACTTGCTTGCTGTTCTTATTGAAGTTCCCCTTCTTCCCTTTGCCCTTTTTCTTGAAACTAGTGGTATTGTTAACCATCAACACTTGATGCTCCTTCTTGATTTCTACCTCGTAGCCTTTAGCATCGCGAGCTCGGGAATTGTTTTATCCATCCCTTGCATATTATAGTTCATCACGAAGCTTTTGTAGCTTGGTGGCAGTGATTGAAGAACTCTGTCAATGACACTATCAACATGAAGATTAACTCCCAGTTGAGTCAAGTGATTGTGGTACCCAGACATTCTGAGTATATGTTCACTGACAGAACTATTCTCCTCCATTTTACAGCTTTAGAACTTATTGGAGACTTCATATCTCTCAATCCGGGCATTTGCTTGAAATATTAACTTCAACTCCTAGAACATCTCATATGCTCCATGACATTCAAAACGACGTTGAAGTCTCGGTTCTAGGCCGTAAAGCATGGCACACTGAACTATCGAGTAGTCATCAGCTTTGCTCTGCCAGACATTCATAACGTTCGGAGTTGCTCCTGCGGCGTGTTTGGCACCTAGCAGTGCTTCTAGGAAATAATTCTTCTGTGCAGCAATGAGGATAATCCTCAAGTTACGGACCCAGTCCATGTAGTTGCTACCATCATCTTTAAACTTAGCTTTCTCTAGGAACGCATTAAAATTCAAAGGAACGGTAGCACGGGCCATTGATCTAGAACAACATAGACATGCAGAATACTATTAGGTGATAAGTCCATGATAAATTAAAGTTTAATTAATCATATTACTTAAGAACTCCCACTTAGATAGACATCCCTCTAGTCCTCTAAATGATCATGTGATCCATATCAACTAAACCATGTATGATCATCACATGAGATGGAGTAGCTTTCAATGGTGAACATCACTATGTTGATCATATCTACTATATGATTCACGCTCGACCTTTCGGTCTCAGTGTTCTAAGGCCATATCTGCATATGCTAGGCCTGTCAAGTTTCACCCGAGTATTCTGCGTGTGCAAAACTGGCTTGCACCCGTTGTATGTGAACGTAGAGCTTATCACACCCGATCATCACGTGGTGTCTTGGCATGACGAATTGTAGCAATGGTGCATACTCAGGGAGAACACTTGTACCTTGAAATTTAGTGAGAGACCATCTTATAATGCTACCACCGTACTAAGCAAAATAAGATGCATAAAATATAAACATCACATGCAATCAAAATAAGTGATATGATATGGCCATCATCATCTTGTGCCTTTGATCTCCATCTCCAAAGCATCGTCATGATCACCATTGTCACCGGCTTGACACCTTGATCTCCATCGTATCGTTGTCGTCTCGCCAACTATTGCTTCTATGACTATCGCTACCGCTTAGTGATAAAGTAAAGCAATTACATGGCGATTGCATTTCGTACAATAAAACGACAACCATAAGGCTCCTGCCAGTTGCCGATAACTTTTACAAAACATGATCATCTCATACAACAATTTATATATCATCACGTCTTGACCATATCACATCACAACAAGCCCTGCAAAAACAAGTTAGACGTTCTCTACTTTGTTGTTGCAAGTTTTATGTGGCTGCTACGGGCTTCTAGTAAGTACCATTCTTACCTACGCATCAAAACCACAATGATTTTTCGTCAAGTGTGTTGTTTTAACCTTCAACAAGGACCGGGCGTAGTCAAACTCGATTCAACTAAAGTTGGAGAAACTGACACCCGCTAGCCACTTCTGTGCGAAGCACGTCGGTAGAACCAGTCTCATGAACACAGTCATGTAATGTCGGTCTGGGCCGCTGTAACACCCCGGATGTAACTTGCCATAATTGTAACTCCAACTCTTGCCATTTTCGGCAATGTGATATAATATTCCCTCCGTGGTTGGGTTTCCCTTCATGTTGCATTTTGTCCTTGTCATGCATTTATTATCATGTCATCATGTGCATCGCATTTGCATACGTGTTCGTCTCATGAATCTGAGCATTTTCCCCGTTGTCCGTTTTGCAATCCGGCGCTCCTATGTTCCCCGGCGTCCTCTTTTACCTTTTTCGTGAGCGGGTGTTAAACCTTCTCGGAATGGACCGAGGTTTGTCAAGCGGCCTTGGTATAGCACCGGTAGACCACCTGTCAAGTTTCGGGTCATTCGGAGGTCGTTTGATACTCCAACGGTTAACCGGGTAACCGTGAAGGCCTCGTGTGTGTTGCAGACCAAAACCCCTTCAAATCAGACCAATAACCCATCTAAGTCACTCCCATGTCCATCGCCGTTCGATCACGACCGTGTGGCCGCAAACCGCTCTCCATTTGGAGCCTCCTAGCTCCTCCTACCTATAAATATGTGCCCCCTCCTCCATTTTCGGGTCCAAACACCCCTAACCCTAGCTTCCCGCACCTCCGCCGCCACCGGACGTGTCCGGGCCGCGCCGGACGCCGTCCGCCGCCGTCCGCGGCCAACCACTAGGCGCCACGTGGCACCCGGCCGCTCGCACCGCCGCCGGCCCAGCGCCGGCCCTCCCGCGCCCGCGCCCTCCTCCCGCGGCGCCGTGCCGCCTCCCGCGCCGCGCCCGCCGTTCTCCGCCGCCGCGCTGGCCGCCGCCTCCTCGCCGGCGCCGTCCCCGTGCCTCCGCCGCCGAGTTCACCGCCGCCCGACGCCCTCCGCGTCGCCCCGTCGCCGGCCGACCCCGCGGCTGCTCCGCCCGCGTCCCCGCCGTCGGGAGCCCCGGATCTGGCCCCTCTCCCCTCCGGCCGCTGCCTTCCCCGCTCCTTCTCCGGCGAGGCCGCCCCGCCGCATCGGTTCGCGTGCACAATCGGGACGGTTGACTTCTTTCTCTCCCCCTCGAAATCTTCTAAGTCCTATATATTTTGCATGATTTGGTCATCTTCATCGCATCATATCTCTGCATCCGTAGCACCGTTTCATGCGTATAATAAGTCAAATTGTTCGTCTCAATGAGTATATCATTTCATATCATTGCATCATTTTCATTTGAGCTCATCTTGATGCCCGAAATGCTGTTGGAAGAGGGCTATGTGATGTTAGTTTCAGATCTGTTTCAGAACTTGCACTTTTGTCATTTTTGCCATGATTGATGTGTGCATCCTATGAAGTTGAGTCCTACATGTGTTTTGAAATATGCCATGCTATATTTCCAGGGGTGTATGCCATGTATTTTTGTGATCTCTGTGGTGACTAGCACAAGCATGCAACTAGGGTACACAATGTTGCTGATTTCACAGACTTAGTGTTTTCACGAAGTCATGTTCTGCTGTTATTTTTATGCCATGTGTTCATGTTGTTTCCGAGAGATCTATGCCTCTTTTCAGCATGATCACTAAGAGTGTTTTGGGCATATGGATGTTCTCTATCCATCCGTGCCTTTGTTTGTAATTATGGAGTGCCATAGCTTGAGTCAATCGAACTCTACTTTTGCTATAAAATGTTGCTGGCAGATTGTTTACATGTTATTCGATTTTTCCAAGCTTGTTGTAGTTGATCCTTGCATGCTATGATGTTATTCTTGCCATGTCTAGCTTCTATGCCATGTCTTCTTGATGTATGTATGCTTAGTTTATCATGCAATGCTCTGTAGTGAGTGCATCGAGCTCGTAAACATGCCTACTTGCTATCTGTTTTTGACATGTCCAGTTCTCTGCTAAGTCTGAAACCTGTAACGGAACTTGCTTAATTGACATGGGTGTTATTATATTTTCTGATCCTTTTTGGCTTATGGTCAGTAAGGGACTTTTGTTAAGTGCTTTGATTAGATTCATGCCATGCCTTGTTTTGCTATATTATGTTCCTGTAGCATGTTGTTTGCTTGTCCTAAACATGTCATCCAGATGTTAATTTCTGGCATGTTGTTATTTTCACTAAGTCTGTGAACCTGTTATCTTTTGCACTTTTGCCATGCTTGTTTGAACCAGTTATGGTGTGATTTAGCCGTAGCTCGGTGTTCATCTTTTGTCAAGCATCTTGAGTAGTTCACTGTCATATGCTTTGTTGATATGTCTGGGTGCAGTAGCTTAATTTCTTGTTGCTTGCTAAGTAGCATCATGCTGTTAATGGCAGATTCTTGTCATTCTTGTTTTGCTTGTCATTTGCAAACCGTGCATCTAGTTCCGGTGATCTTTATATCGATTTCAACCGAAATCACCTCACCTTTCCAGTGGCATACTTGGTTTGCCAAGATTATGCCTTGTTCATATTTTTCCTTCCGAAGCACGCATATGCATTGCATACCACATCTCGCATATCATGCCATGTTTTGCATCATGTTGTTTGCGCATTGCATCGTGGTTGATAGTTGTTCCTTTGCTTGTTCTCTTGTATTGGGTAGAGCCAGGAGACGAGTACGTGAACGAGGAACCTGTTGAGAACGCTTACGAGGATCAAGCTTTCGACAACTCTGAGAACCTTGCAGGCAAGATGACCATACCCTCGAAATCACTTCTATCTTTGCTTGCTAGACGCTCGCTCTTTTGCTATGCCTATGCTGCGATACCTACCACTTGCTATATCATGCCACCCATATTGCCTTGTCAGCCTCTAACCATCCATGTCCTAGCAAACCGTTGATTGGCTATGTTACCGCTTTCCTCAGCCCCTCTTATAGCGTTGCTAGTTGCAGGTGAAGATGAAGTTTGTTCCTTGTTGGAACATGGACTTGTTGTTCCTTGTTGGAACATGTTTACTTGTTGGGATATCACAATACCTCTTATTTAATTAATGCATCTATATACTTGGTAAAGGGTGGAAGGCTCGGCCTTATGCCTGGTGTTTTGTTCCACTCTTGCCACCCTAGTTTCCGTCATACCGGTGTTATGTTCCTTGATTTTGCGTTCCTTACACGGTTGGGTGATTTATGGGACCCCCTTGACAGTTCGCTTTGAATAAGACTCCTCCAGCAAGGCCCAAACTTGGTTTTACCATTTGCCACCTAAGCCTTTTTCCCCCGGGTTTTCGCGAGCCCGACGGTCATCTTTATTTTAACCCCCGGGCTAGTTCTCCTTCGATTGCTGGTCCAAACCGAGCGATGTCCGGCGCCCCTTGGGCAACCAGGGTCTATGCCAACCCGACGTCTTGCTCATCCGGTGTGCCCTGAGAACGAGATATGTGCAGCTCCTATCGGGATTTGTCGGCACATCCGGGCGGCTTTGCTGGACTTGTTTTATAACTGCCGAAATGTCTTGTAGTCCGGGATTCCGAGACTGATCGGGTCTTCCCGGTAGAAGGAATATCCTTCGTTGACCGTGAGAGCTTATAATGGGCTAAGTTGGGACACCCCTGCAGGGTAATATCTTTTGAAAGCCGTGCCCATGGTTATGAGGCAGACGGGAATTTGTTGATATCCGGTTGTAGAAAACCCGAAGTTGACCTTAATTAAAACACATCAACCGCGTGTGTAACCGTGATGGTCTCTTCTCGGCGGAGTCCGGGAAGTGAACACGGTGTTGGAGTTATGTTTGATGTAGGTTGTTCTAGGATCACTTCTTGATCACTTCTAGCTTCACGATCGTGCTTTGCTTCCCTTCTCGCTCTCTTTTGCGTTGTTAGCCACCATATATGCTAGTCGCTTGTTGCAGCTCCACCTCACAACCTTACCCTACCTTTAAGCTTAAATAGTCTTGATCTCGCGGGTGTGAGATTGCTGAGTCCCCGTGACTCACAGATTCTACCAAAACAGTTGCAGGTGCCGACGATGCCAGTGCAGATGATTCAACCGAGCTCAAGTGGGAGTTCGACGAGGAACGTGGTCGTTACTATGTGTCTTTTCCTGATGATCAGTAGTGGAGCCCAGTTGGGGTGATTCGGGGATCTGTGTAGCACTTGGGGTAGTCTTCTTTCATTTTGGTTCCGTAGTCGGACCTTGAGTGTAATATGGATGATGAATGTTTATTTATGCATTGTGTGAAGTGGCGACTGTAAGCCAACTATGTATCTCTTTCCCTTATGTATTACATGGGTTGTGTGAAGATTACCTCACTTGCGACATTGCTTTCAATGCAGTTATGCCTCTAAGTCGTGCCTCGACACGTGGGAGCTACAGCCGCATCGAGGGCGTTACAGCCGCTTCATCCAACAATACCGCCGAATCAAAGTAAGACGCTGCTGGTAAGCAGTATGACTATTATCGCCCACAACTCATTGTGTTCTACTCGTGCATATAACATCTACACATAGACCTGGCTCTGATGCCACTGTTAGGGAACGCAGT
The DNA here is from genome assembly GCA_032464435.1 of Aegilops umbellulata. Taxonomy (NCBI): domain Eukaryota; kingdom Viridiplantae; phylum Streptophyta; class Magnoliopsida; order Poales; family Poaceae; genus Aegilops; species Aegilops umbellulata. The sequence goes on from CP136060.1 coordinate 181,066,118, forward strand.
ATTTCAAATTTTTTGCGTACGATCACGCAAGATCTATCTAGGAGATGCATAGCAACGAGCGGGGAGAGTGTGTCCACGTACCCTCGTAGACCGAAAGCGGAAGCGTTTAGTAACGCGGTTGATGTAGTCGAATGTCTTTGCGATTCAACCGATTCAGGCACCGAACGTACGGCACCTCCGCGTTCAGCACACATTCAGGTCGATGACATCCCTCCAGCTCTTAATCCAGTTGAGGCCGAGGGAGAGTTCCGTTAGCACGACGGCGTGGCGACGGTGATGATGAAGTTACCGGCACAGGGCTTTGCCTAAGCACTACGACGATATGACCGAGGTGTGTAACTGTGGAGGGGGGCACCGCACACGGCTAAGAGAAGGCTTGGTGTGCCTTTGGGGTGCCCCCTCCCACGTATATAAAGGGGGGAGGAGAGATGGCCGGCCCAAGGGGGGGGCGCCATGGGGGGAGTCCTACTTGGACTCCCGGTCCAAGTAGGATTCACCCCCCCTTTCCTATTCCCACTAGGAGAAGGAGGGAAGGAGGAGGAGAATAGAAGGAAAGGGCCCCCCAACCCTAGTCCAATTCGGTTTGGGCTTGGGGGGCACGCGCCACCACCTGGCCACCGCCTCCTCTCTCCACTAGGGCCCATGAAGGCCCATTAACTCCCGAGGGGGTGTCCGGTAACCCCCGGTACTCCGGAAAATGTCCGAACCTATCCGAAACCATTCTGGTGTCCAAATACAACCTTCCAATATATCAATCTTTATGTCTCGACCATTTCGAGACTCCTCGTCATGTTCGTGGTTTCATCCGAGACTCCGAACATCGGTACATCAAATCACATAACTCATAATACAAATCGTAATCAAACGTTAAGCGTGCGGACCCTACGGGTTCGAGAACTATGTAGACATGACCGAGACACATCTCCAGTCAATAACCAATGGCGGAACCTGGATGCTCGTATTGGTTACTACATATTCTACGAAGATCTTTATCGGTCAAACCGCATAACAACATACGTTGTTCCCTTTGTCATCGGTATGCTACTTGCCTGAGATTCGATCATCGATATCATCATACCTAGTTCAATCTTGTTACCGGCAAGTCTCTTTACTCGTTCCGTACTACATCATCCCGCAACTAACTCATTAGTCACATTGCTTGCAAGGCTTATAGTGATGAGCATTACCGAGAGGGCCCAGAGATACCTCTCCGATACATGGAGTGGCAAATCCTAATCTCGATCTATGCCAACTCAACAAACACCATCGGAGACACCTGTAGAGCAACTTTATAATCACCCAATTACGTTGTGACGTTTGATAGCACACAAGGTGTTCCTCCGGTATTCGGGAGTTGCATAATCTCACAGTCAGAGGAACATGTATAAGTCATGATGAAAGCAATAGCAATAAAACTAAATGATCATTTATGCTAGGCTAACAGATGGGTCTTGTCCATCACATCATTCTCTAATGATGTGATCCCGTTCATCAAATGACAACACATGTCTATGGTCAGGAAACTTAACCATATTTGATTAATGAGCTAGTCAAGTAGGGGCATACTAGGGACACTCTGTTTGTCTATGTATTCACACATGTACTAAGTTTCCGGTTAATACAATTCTAGTATAAATAATAAACATTTATCATGATATAAGGAAATATAAATAACAACTTTATTATTGCCTCTAAGGCATATTTCCTTCAGGCGCCTGTCATCATACAGCCGGGGCGCGTACGATCCACCCCTCAGAGCGGTCGTAGGCACTCGGCAATGGTCATCACGGGCGCATCGACGATCATACTGTTCGTGGCCCCGATCCAGGTATTGGTCCTGGCGGTGCCCACGATCGTCATGCCGCAGAGGCGATCTTGGACTATGAGCCGACTGAACTGTGTCCGCAACCACAAATCTGCTATGGATCATGTTGTGCGACTAAGAAATAGCTGAGTTTTGTTCACCCGCTGCTCGGAGCAGCGCTCGGATCTGCAGCAAACCTCTCCCAGCTTCTGAACGAGATGGTTGAATCGACTCTGCTATACGGGCTGCAGCTGCAAGATTCCGGACTGGAGTACAGTATAACTGAGTTTCAGGCGGAAACAATTGTCGAGGCCATCGACTGGATTCAGGGATCTGCCGGCGGGCACGTTCGTCGAGTGAATGTTGAAAATTCTTCAGACGCGCGCGCTCAGCCAAGGTGGCCAGGCGCGCAGCCTCCAAGGCCCGAGCCTCAGAGGTCTCCCCTATGATGGGGGTCTGGAGCGCCTCCATGTTGCAGTGATGCAACTCTTCCCTCTGCTCCGAAGTGAGGGCTTGAGGTTCATACTCATCATGAATGTACGACGGGCCATCACCGCCACCACCATTGCAATGGAATCCAGGCGGGCTGCGAGGCGAGTTGACCATGAGGACTTCAACCGCGGGATCGCTGCTTTTGCACTTGGAGAGAGTGTCTGCGGAACCAGTCGACAGATCGAATGGTCCATAGAGAGATTCGCCGGGCTCGATTGCCGCGACTTGTGGGGTGGCCGATTGTCGAGCCACTGCATGCCTCACCCACCATTGAAGCCGCGATTGACCAGATCGCTTGCGGCGGCGTTCAGCGGGGAGAGTGGATGACGCGGGAGCCGGCCGATACTGAGTCGACGGCTGCCGCAGGAGGACGCCGTAGGTACTCGCGCGGAAGTGCACCGCCCCGCGTATGGGAAGGGACTCGACGTCAAGGGGGGGCTCTTGGAGCCAGGCAGAGTTGTCGACGATGAAAACGAGTGCGCAGAGACATATCTCGCGGCCCAAAGCCAAGCCACCGCCAGAAACCATGTTGATGAAGATCGGAAAAACTACAACCTCACCGGAAGTCGCTAAGACGCCTGCCGCATGGTGGGCGCCAACTGTCGTGGGAGTAAGTGGGCGCCAACTGTCGTGGGAGTAAGTGGGCGCCAACTGTGTGGGAGTAAGTCTGACAGTAAGAATAGGGGGTACGTAGGAGGAGGCAAGGCCCTAGCTACGGCGAGGTTGTGCACGCAAGGTTTGCGAGTTCGGGCCCTTCTCGGAGGAAGTAATAGCCCTACGTCTCGGTGCCCGGAGGCTTTGTCGACTGGATTGTGCGTGAGAGATATAGGGGGGGCGAACCCTTGTGCCAGAGGAGGGGGCGGCTTATATAGAGTGCGCCAGGCCCCTCCAGCCCTCAGTTACACATGGTTCAATGTTCGTTAAGACAGGGGTGTTACTGGTAAAGCTAGAAATAGATGACTATAATGATCTTTAAGACTACGGAGTGAACGTCCGACCGTTGCCATCCTGGGGTGGCTTTAGACCTTCTAGACTCCGAGTGATTCTTCGTATGGTCGAGTGACTTTATTCTAGTCGACTGGAATTGGGGTATCCGAGTGAGATAGCTGGTCGAATGGATTGCACTCCAATGTGATATCAGTCGGTTCCTTATGTTGTACTTTGAATGTCCTTGACTCTAGGGCAGTGTCCTTAGGTAGGACATCTAGGTCAGGCCTATGACCCTACCCTAGGTACATGTCATCGTCAGGATCCCTTCCCACCTAAGTTTCGGGGGAAGAGGACCAATGCCACTATAAATATAGACTAGCCTCCATCATAGAGAGGGATCAGATCCATTCCACCCTTACTCTCTGAGCCCCCGCGAGGCTGCTCATCCACTGTACTAGTTCATCTCCAGCCTCCTCGTGAGGCCAATCCACCACAAAGCAGGAGTAGGGTTTTACACCGCAAGGTGGCCTGAACTTTGGTATACTGTCATGTTCGTCTTCTTCCCTGCTCGTGCGTAGTCGACGAGCCTAGGCCGTGAGGTGGTGAGCTTGAGATTAGCATAGGAGGGGATCTTCGCACATGCCTCATAGTTCGAACCTTCTTGGGTCTACGGAGCCCTGAATCCGACAATGAGCATGAACACAAGTGTTCAAGGTCGACCCTCACTTCTCCAATGCATAACCTCCCAACCGCTTCTCTTTTTGAAAAAGTTTTTGGTTCCCCTCTATATTTTTTGTTTCACCCACAACTAAAGAAAGAAAACAAGAAAGCAAAAACAAAAGGGAAAACAAAATCTACTTAGTGAAGAAAGCAAACAAGCATACACGATAATATTAAACCCACGCTATTGCTTCCCGACAACGGCGCCAGAAAAGAGCTTGATAATCCCCAAGTGCAAGGAATCATCGTAGCAATTTCCAAAGATGGAAGTGATAAGTATGGAGTGTCGAACCCACAAGGAGCTAAAGGTAAGATCAATATTCTTTCAAGTCATATCTACCACCGATACAACTCTACGTGCACTGAGCATTTGCTTTCATCTAGAAACGAGAAATAAAACTATGTTGTGGGTATAAAGAGGATAGCTTTGCATGATATCAGAGAGCTAAAAAATAAAAATAGGTGCTGCCTAAATAAACTTATAATATATTACAATATATCAAGTAGCGAGTGTGGAATAACGATGGATCGGTGTGCGGAATTGTCCTAGGAAATTGTTAACAAGATCGGTAATCATTATTGCAATTTTATACGAGGGAGAGGCATGAGCTAACATACTTCCCGTACTTGGATCATATGAACTTATGATTGGACCTCTCGCAAGCATCTGCAACTACTAGAAACCATTAAGGTAAACCCAACCATATCATTAAGTATCAAGTCCCCTTTACTCCCATACGCAATAACCCCCTTACTCGGGTGTAAGCTTCTGTCACTCTAGCCACCCACCATAAGCGAATCATGAACGTATTGCAACACCCTACAGCGGGAATCCCTCATGTGTGCGCGGCACGAAAGGCACCATAGGACAACACTAAAATAAAACATACAACTCAAGCCAATCAAAATTAGCAATCAACCTAAAGGACAAAAGAAACTACTCAAACATCGTAAGATGGCAACACATCATTGGATAATAATATGTGGCATAAAGCACCATGTTCAAGTAGGGGATTCTAACGGGGTGTGGGAGAGTGGACCGTTAAGAAGAGACGAGGGAGGTGTTGAAGATGGTGATGTTTATGAAGACGATCACCGCGGCGATGGTTCCCCCGGTGGCACTCCGGTGCCACCGAGAGGTAGGGGAAGAGAGTCTTCCCGTTGTGCTTCCTCTTCCATGGCCTCCCCCTAGATGGAGAGAGGTACTCCCTCTGGTCCTTGGCCTCCATGGTGCCCAGAGGGACGGGAGCCCCTTGTGACACCCCCGATTCAATAGTACACTAATCATGCACGCAAACGTGTACGATCAAGATCAGGGACTCACGGGAAGATATAACAACACAACTCTAAAACATAAATAAGTCATACAAGCATCATAATACAAGCCAGAGGGCTCGAATACAAGTGCTTGATCATAGACGAGTCAGCGGAAGCAACAATATCTGAGTACAGACATAAGTTAAACAAGATGCCATAAGATGGCTAGCACAAACTGGGATATAGATCAAAAGAGGCACAGGCCTCCTGCCTGGGATCCTCCTAAACTACTCCTGGTCACCGTTAGCGTGCAGGCACCTCCGGTGTAGTAGGACTCATCGTCGACGGTGGCGTATGGCTCCTGGGCTCCGGCATCTGGTTGCGACAACCAGGTAGAAGGGAAAGGGGGAAAAGAAGGAGAAAAGCAACCGTGAGTACTCATCCAAAGTACTCGCAAGCAAGGAGCTACACTACATATGCATGGGTATATGTGTAAAGGGCCATATCGGTGGACTGAACTGCAGAATGCCAGAATAATAGGAGGATAGCTCGTCCTATGAAGACTACACTTCTGGCAGCCTCCGTCTTGCAGCATGTAGAAGACAGTAGATTGAAGTCCTCCAAGTAGCATCGCATAGCATAATCCTACCCGACGATCCTCTCCTCGTCGACCTGTGAGAGAGCGATCACCGGGTTGTATCTGGCACTTGGAAGGGTGTGTTTTATTAAGTACCCGGTTCTAGTTGTCATAAGGTCAAGGTACAACTCCAAGCCGTCCTGTTACCTAAGATCACGACTATTCGAATAGATAAACTTCCCTGCAGGGGTGCACCACATTGCCCGACACGCTCGATCCCTCTGGTCGGGCACACTTTCCTGGGTCATGTCCGGCCTCGGAAGATCAACACGCCGCAGCCCCACATAGGCTCAACAGAGAGGTCAACACGTCGGTCTAAATCCTATGCGCGCAGGGGTCTGGGCCCATCGCCCATTGCACACCTGCAAGTTGCGTACACGGCCGGAAGCAGACCTAGCCTAGCAGGCATTCCAGTCCAATCCGGCGCGCGCCACTCAGTCGCTGACGTCAAAAAGAGCTTCGGTTGATACCACGACGCCGGTTGCCCATATCTTGTCCCACGTGGCGGTTAGTGCGTATAAGGTCAACGACCCAACTCAGATCAAATACCAAGATCTCGTTAAGCGTGCTATTATGAAGTAACCGCGAACGCCGACCAGGGCCAGGCCCACCTCTCACCTAGGTGGTCTCAACCTGCCCTGTCGCTCCGCCACAAAGATCCACTCGCGCGTACTCCTCGAGCCAACCCGACTTTTAGTCACCACAGGTATCATGTAAAGTATATAAGTATATACCCGTGATCACCTCCCGAGTGATCACGACCCGATAGTATAGCAAGGCAGACGAACAAGAATGTAGGGCCACAGATGAAATACTAGCATCCTATACAAAGCATGTAGGATTGCAGGTAAAGGTAACAACAGTAGTGGCAAAGACAGGTTATGCAGCAGAATGGGATTAACGGAAAGCAGTAACAAGCTACAATACTCTAATGCAAGCAGTATAGAGAAGAATAAGCGATATCTGGTGATCAAGGGGGGGCTTGCCTGGTTGCTCTGGCAAGAAGGAGGGGTCGTCAACAGCGTAGTCGGTCGGGGCACCAGTAGCGGAGTCGGTCTCGTAGTCTACCGGAGAGAAGAGGGGGAAGAAACAATGAATACAATGCAAACAGATGCATAACGATGCTTAACAAAGAAAACAACGGTGTTAGGTGTGCCCTAACGTGGTAAGAGGTGATACCAACGAAGGGGGGAAACATCCGGAAAGTATCCCCGGTGTTTCGCGTTTTTGGTAAGATGTACCGGAGGGGGAAAGTTGCGTGTTCGCTATGCTAGGGATGTGTGGCGGATGAACGGGCTGCGTATCCGGATTCGTCTCGTCGTTCTGAGCAACTTTCATGTACAAAGTATTTTCATCTGACTTACGATTTCTTTTATATTAATTTTCAAAGTTTTTTAAAAAAATCTGAAATTATTTTAATTATTAATAATTCGAAGTCATTAAACCTAAATGCAATGGTTACCCAAAGAGTGTACCCATAGTGTGCTTAGGGGCTGACAGCTCGGACCTGGTCAACTATCCAGTCAGAGTTTGACTGGACCGTTGACTGGTCAAATGGGTCAGGCCCCACATGTTAGTGTCGCTGCGTTAATTAATAGTGTATTTATTTACTGATTAGACTAACTAAACTGCAGGTCCCACTGTTAATGTGATTAGGCTAATTAACTAATTACTAATCATTTAATTAATTAAGCCACTAATTATATACTTTATTATAATCCTTTTTTTCTTTTCTAATGGGGTCGGCCACACACTAAGAGCACACACGCACACACACACCACGCAGCACACTCGGCTATGGTCGTGGCTGCAAGGAAGATGGACGCGAGAGAGACTGAACTCACATTCACTGATACATCACGAGTGTACATATATACAACCCATGCACACGCAGGTGCGTCCAACTAACACCATAACAAACTCCACTAATCTAGTAGTATACACGCAGTATGACCAGATGACCAGGTAAGTATTCACGTAGGAGCAGCCGGTAGAATAGGATTCTCCAACAGTGGTCATGGCCAAAACAAGCAGCAGGCAACAGTAAGCGTCGTAGCACGTGGCAGCAGTAGCAAATAGGCGAGGGGAGACGGCAGCAGCAGCAAGAGCAATACACGGAGCAGCACAGCTAGCAGAGCAGCGGCAAGCAACGGTGAGCAGCCGCAGCAACTAGGCGCGACGCTAGCAGCAGAATTAGTGCGAGCAGCAGCCTCATGAGGAGCAGTCAACAACGGCAACAGTAGCAGAGTTTTAGCGGCAGCAACGGCAACACATCAGGTAGCGGCCACGAGCAGCAGCAGTAGACGCAGGCGGGCGCAGCACGCCCGTGGCGGCAGCAGGAGCAGCACGAGCAAATACTCACGCACGTACGTACGCGTACAAGCGGACTCGGATGAGCTCGGGACGGCAAATGGCGACCAAATCAAGGCTGAGGAAGCGGAAATCCGGAGGAGAAGCTCACCAAGGAGCCGGGGACGTGGTCGGGGAGGCTGGGGACGGTTGGGGTCGAGCGAATCGACGACGGCGGCCGGCGGTGCAGGATGTCGAAGACGAGATCGATGGCAGCGAATCGGTGCGGCTCCGCTCAATTTGACGCTCTGGATGGACGAGGTTGTCGGTGGCGATCCTCCTGGACTCGTCGGAGCGGTGAACGGTGGCTAGTGGCCATGGGGTTCATGGCGTCGGGCGCGGTCGGGCGGTTGCGGGGAGAGGGAGTGACGTGAGGTCGGCGGAGGCAGAGGCCGGCGCCGGGGCCAAGGGGATGGGAAAGGCTAGCGTCGGGGCATGGCAGCGGCGCGGCTCGGCTCGGCGGAGGTAGGAGCGAATGGAGGGAGGAGAGGGTGTGAGGGGGGGTTCAGGCACGAGGCGTCTCGCCTCTCTGCGTGCGGCAGCGCGAGGGATGGTGAGGGAGCGAGAGGAGTGGGGCGAGTGGAGCGACGGGGGGTTTAGGGTTTGGGTACGAGGCCATATAGGCCAGGGGAGGTTAGGTGGGCCAGTTGGGCTGGCCAACTGGGCCGGAGCCCAGTGAGGAGGGCGGGTTCCCTTTCCTTTTTTCGTTTGTTTTGTTTTCTTTTACTTTTTCCTATTTTTCTTTTCTATTTTTTTAGTTCCTAATTATTTTGGTTTTAATAAAATACCAAAGTGGCACCTAAATTGATGTTACAAATTATGTCACAACCACAAAAAGTTTCATCCCAAAATAATATAGTTTAGTATTTTACAAAATATAAAAGGCTTTTAATTAATGGTTTTAGCTACTGATTTAACTAGTTTAGTGCATTTAAACATTTTATAAAGACTTGGTTTCTCCACCAGTATATCTTATGAATTATTTGTCACAATAAGAACATTTTAGTTTTGCCTTTTGAAAACTTTATTGTTTGCCTTTGTTTTAAATTCGAAATTTGAACTGGGTTCGAACTAACGCGAGTTTATCCACAGTAACCGAGGTGACGTGACATCATTAGTAGGGGATCACTGTAGCTTAATTTCCCGGGCGTCACAATTCTCCTACACTACAAGAAATCTCGTCCCGAGATTTAGAAGCGGGAGTAAGGGGGAAGGGATTTGGTTACGAAATTCTAACGAGTCGTTTTGTTCTTGTCGCTCTCATCGAAGGGTGATTCTTCTCATTGATGTCTTCATTTCTTTGCTTCATATCATCATGATGAAGTCGGCATCCTTTCTTCGGGGTCTTCGTCGAACTTACGAAAGGATAAGGGGTGGCTTCGAAAATAAAAACGAACCTCTACAAGGTTGACTATCTGGTGGCTAACATTGGGGAAGGTGGCAGAAAGTAACTCTCGAACTGAAACTTAAGAAAATATCGAGAGCAAAGTAAGAAGGTACCATGAGAAGTTCCAAGCGGGTAGGCAATCGTTCGATGCCTGAAACAAAGTGTAAAAGGGGTCGAGAGCAATGGGAATAAGTTTTGTGTCTGATACCAGAATTGATGATATCTCGAAAGGTGGCTCGTGAATTACATATGAGGCCCCGCGCGAGGAACAACTTTGGAAACAGGAGGGTGTACAGGAGAGTCGGGTTTCGATCCTTTGGAACTGTGGGTTATGGCCCACCATGTGGTTAAAAGCAGGAAGGCACTAACATTTGCACGAGCAAGATAGCAAGGTATATTAGAGGATAGTCTGTCAGTTTTGTTGGCGACAACGTTGGTACCAAGGGCGAGGGATGAAGAGAACCATTTTCCTGCTCGTTGAACGAGGCAGACCAATAGGCAAGGTTCTCGTCCATCGGTGGCTACCGGAATGTCATCAACAATAGTAACAGGATCTTATTGAGAGAGTAGTACACCAAGGTGTTAACATAAGCAGTGAATTATTACTGCTTAGATCATATATATCACAAGAAAGATTAAACAAAATAATGGAAAGGAAAAGGTGCTCTTGAGATTAAACAGAACAATGGAAAGGAAAATGTGTTTAAACACATATTTCAGGGGTATATCCTTCCCAAGGGCAAGCAGAGCCTGATATCCATGACGGGATATAACGTAGAAAACCCTTTAGGAAAGGGGAGAGAAATTTCATGCCATTACCCATACAACAGTGTTGGATAATTGATAAATAAAATTTAGCATTGTGCTTCAAATGTTCTTGTTGAAAATCGAGGTACCATAGACATGCTCCGAGATAGCATTGACATGGTCAACAGGTGAAGATCAGACTTTGGAAACAAAAAGGATCCATCGGGCTTAACTTATAAAGCAAGTCATTCCATTTCCTCATGGAAGAATGGTTAACCTTGCTAAAAAGGAAACTATAACATTAGGTCCTCCGGCCAGGTGTGTTAGGCATGACATCATCTTACCGGGTCATATAAAGACCAATGCGATGACTCTTGAAAAATGTCCCAACCATCATATCCGACTGAGATTCAGATCTGATTGGTGTCGGGATACCTCAGACTTAGGATACCTAAGAAGAAAAGGTGCAACACAAATTGACAAGATGACAATGTAAGATTCTCGGGAAATGAACTATGGGAGCGAGTTCCGAATCATGAGTTCATCAGTAAACCAAGGAGAGGATGAGGAGGTGGCTGATGAACTCAGCGATAATTCATCGAGAATTCCAAAAGATGGATTTCCACAATTATGTGAACAAGGAGATAACATTTGTCATATCAAATGATCTAATGAGGTATGCTCGAGGAAAACATACTCAATTAAACATTGGTGGAAAGCTGCACCCAAAATATGGGCTTAGGTAGCATGATCAATGTTGGGACGGTGATTTGATAACCAATAGTCTAAGAATGAACTATCAACCATTAACTCCAAAGCAATAGGATTGCTATAAGTTTTGAATTCACGCATCATAGTTCAATTGTCGATATTCAGGTTAGAAACAACACGGGGATTAGAAAACGAATGGAGATGGTGAGAAGTATCACTATATCCAGAATTCTTAAGAGGTGGAGCAATCCTCACGACATTCTTGACATAAAAGATGGTAACACTCCAAGCTAAAGAAGAACAAATGTTGGATAGCAAGGAAGTCAAGGTATAACCCAGAACACGGACAAGTTTGTGTTGGAGGGAAGGCAATAAAGTGGTCGATGACAACACAAATCATTGAGGGCAAGGATGGTATTTCTCATCATGAATTCAATTGATATCCTGGAAGAGCTCAGGATGCTGATGATGATCACCACAAAAAAATTTAGAGGCTCCACAAAGAAGTAATCGAACAGCGACTACATCAAGTAAAAGGACTGATGCAGCAAAAGATTATTGGAACCACAGATATGACATCAAATCGGAATCAAGCTTGTTGTTCGAGATGGAATGATAAGAGAAGGAAATCAACATAAGCTTAGCTCATCATCGAAAGTTGTGCTCCGGGAAGAAGGACCAGGTAGCACAGTTAAAATTTAGCACAATAATGATATAGCCGAGCAGGCTAGGAATGACGTGACCGAGTTCAAACACGTAAGCAATGAAGGTTACCAAGAGTTGTTTGATCGCGGTGTGGACTCGATTCAGTTATCGGTGTCTTTGAGTGTTTGATAACTCAGAGCCCGTGAAAAAATTGGAATCAGTGAGAATGTAGTACTTGATGAAGAACTATGCATTTTCGTGATAATCTCGAGATACTAGAGGGTAATACTCAAGGAAGATCAAAATAGAGGCTGCGGGGATGTATCAATCAACAGAAGACAAGTGCTTTAACTTGTCTAAGAAATGGAATCAAGGAGAAAATATGGTCGGAACCACGATTGCCAAGGATCAATTCACAGATAGCAGATGATATTATATCAGGGAAATAGTTATTATTACAAGAAGCTTCTACGGTAGGATCTACCTCATGTCCATGGGCATGAACACAAAGGTTCAAGGTCGACTCTCACTTCCTCAATGCATAACCTTACATTGACCTCTCGTATTTCGAAAATGACATTAGTTGTGGAAAGTTTTACCTAGTGAAATACCAGATAAGTATGACCCGCGAAATCTTTCGAGTTCACACAGATTAGGGAAGGCGTTGGTTCAACCCACCGGGGCATCTTAGGAACATATACCACAACTTCATAGTAAACATCACCAGATCGAGAGCAGAGCATGGTTGGCCAAAACAGAGAATAAGATTTATCAATGGCATTATGTATCAGGGAAAGAACTTCTCGAGATTTTTGGATACGAAGGACACTGTCGGATGATAATTCAACAAACGACCCGACGGTCCATAGCGAAGTTGATGTGAGTATCGGCACACAACCAGAGGAAGAAACAATGCAAATGCATTGGATTACAGAAGCAACTGGCTAATTCAAAGCTCACATGTAAAGGAATTATGATTTCCAAATCAAAGGATCAGAAGCAAACACTCTGATTAAGGACGGATAAGTTGAGTAAGCTTAGGGGTAAAATCGACAACAATTTGATTGGTCGAGATTCAGCCCATGTTTAAAATGACGTCTGAGCCGAAAGGAAGAATTCTAGGATCTGATTGAGGATTGCGAGCATTCGCAACATTTTGAATAAACAGACTCAAAATGATAGTGACAAAGGATGCCAATAAGATTACTATACTTATGGGATTAACCATAATGCAAGCAAGCAAGAATTTCAAGAGCAATGGGCTGCTGAGGATTTCCAGAAAATTGAATGGTATTTCGAGGACTTCTGTGAAACACATGAACAACTAGGGATGAGAGGATACCCGGCAAGTGCGAGGAATTATCCGTAGGGGTATTTATGTGGCAAGGAACTGCAAGGCGGTAGGCACAAAGTATTCTCGAAACAATAGAGAGAATTTGGGGTATCTTGTAATAACAAGATCAACGGGGAATGATTTTATGAATGGCAAGTGTACGTGGTTATCCATAGGGGTTTATCAATGGAAGTGAATTGCAAAAGCGATGGCACATAGTCTCGAGAGCACATCGTAGAGTATCTTCAGAATCTTCTGGTGCAGCAGGCGGTCATCGATAACAAGGGGCTCTCCGGGTGGAAGTGATCACGAGATCCTAATATTAGAGTTAGCAAAATTCATTTGACCCGAATAGAAGAGAGATCATAGTCCCAAAGTAAAGATCGAGGAGTAAAAGATCCTAATACCACCCAACTGGCGATGTGGGCCCGTAAGACACACTGCCATGTTAGTAAAAGTTTTGCAATGTCTAGACTCGACTTCGGCCGAGGAGTGTGGAAGGGGGATTTCTACAAGCAGTCGGCTCTGATACCAACTTGTGACACCCCCGATTCAATCGTACACTAATCATGCACGCAAATGTGTACGATCAAGATCAGAGACTCGTGGGAAGATATCACAACACAACTCTAAAACATAAATAAGTCATACAAGCATCATAATACAAGCCAGGGGCCTCGAGGGCTCGAATACAAGTGCTCGATCATAGACGAGTCAGCGGAAGCAACAATATCTGAGTACAAACATAAGTTAAATAAGATGCCATAAGATGTCTAGCACAAACTGGGATACAGATCGAAAGAGGCGCAGGCCTCCTGCCTGGGATCCTCCTAAACTACTCCTGGTCGTCGTCAGCGGCCTGCACGTAGTAGTAGGCACCTTCGGTGTAGTAGGAGTCGTCGTCGACGGTGGCGTCTGGCTTCTGGGCTCCGGCATCTGGTTGTGACAACCAGGTAGAAGGGAAAGGGGGAAAAGAGGGAGAAAAGCAACCGTGAGTACTCATCGAAAGTACTCGCAAGCAAGGAGCTACACTACATATGCATGGGTATATGTGTAAAGGGCCATATCGGTGAACTGCAGAATGCCAGAATAAGAGAGGGATAGCTCGTCCTATTGAAGACTACACTTCTGGTAGCCTTCGTCTTGTAGCATGTAGAAGAGAGTAGATTGAAGTCCTCCAAGTAGCATCACATAGCATAATCCTACCCGATGATCCTCTCCTCGTCCACCTGTGAGAGAGCGATCACCGGGTTGTTCTCTGGCACTTGGAAGGGTGTGTTTTATTAAGTATCCGGTTCTAGTTGTCATAAGGTCAAGGTACAACTCCGAGTCTTCCTGTTACCGAAGATCACGACTATTCGAATAGATAAACTTCCCTGCAGTGGTGCGCCACATTACCCGACACGCTCGATCCCTCTGGCCGGGCACACTTTCCTGGGTCATGTCCGGCCTCGGAAGATCAACACGTCACAGCCCCACCTAGGCTCAACAGAGAGGTCAGCACGCCGGTCTAAATCCTATGCGCGCAAGGGTTTGGGCCCATCGCCCATTGCACACCTGCACGTTGCGTACGCGGCCGGAAGCAGACCTAGCCTAGTAGGCGTTCCAGTCCAATCCGGCGCGCGCCGCTCAGTCACTGACGTCAAAAAGAGCTTCGGTTGACACCACGACGCCGGTTGCCCATATCTTGTCCCACATGGCGGTTAGTGCGTATAAGGTCAACGACCCAACTCAGATCAAATACCAAGATCTCGTTAAGCGTGCTATTATGAAGTAACCGCGAACGCCGACCAGGGCCAGGCCCACCTCTCACCTAGGTGGTCTCAACCTGCCCTGTCGCTCCGCCATAAAGATCCACTCGCGGGTACTCCTCGAGTCAACCCGACTTTTAGTCACCACAGGTATCATGTAAAGTATATAAGTATATACCCGTGATCACCTCCCGAGTGATCACGACCCGATAGTATAGCAAGGCAGACAAACAAGAATGTAGGGCCACATATGGAATACTAGCATCCTATACAAAGCATGTAGGATTGCAGGTAAAGGTAACAACAGTAGTGGCAAAGACAGGCCATGCAGCAGAATAGGATTAACGGAAAGCAGTAACATGCTACAGTACTCTAATGCAAGCAGTATAGAGAAGAATAGGCGATATCTGGTGATCAAGGGGGGGCTTGCCTGATTGCTCTGGAAAGAAGGAGGGGTCGTCAACAACGTAGTCGGTCGGGGCACCAGTAGCAGCGTCGGTCTCGTAGTCTGCCGGAGAGAAGAGGGGGAAGAAACAATGAATACAATGCAAACAGATGCATAACGATGCATGACAAAGCAAACAACGGTGTTAGGTGTGCCCTAACGTGGTAAGAGGTGATACCGACGAAGGGGGGAAACATCCGGGAAAGTATCCCCGGTGTTTCGCGTTTTTGGTAAGATGTGCCGGAGGGGGAAAGTTGCGTGTTCGCTATGCTAAGGATGTGTGGCGGACGAACAGGCTGCGTATCCGGATTCGTCTCGTCGTTCTGAGCAACTTTCATGTACAAAGTATTTTCATCTGACTTACGATTTCTTTTATATTAATTTTCAAAGTTTCTAAAAAAATTCTGAAATTATTTTAATTATTAATAATTCGAAGTCATTAAACCCAAATGCAATGGTTACCCAAAGGGTGTACCCATAGTGTGCTTAGGGGCTGACAGCTGGGACCTGGTCAACTATCCAGTGAGAGTTTGACTGGACCGTTGACTGGTCAAATGGGTTAGGCCCCACATGTCAGTGTCCCCGCTTTAATTAACAGTGTATTTATTTACAGATTAGACTAACTAAACTACAGGTCCCACTGTTAATGTGATTAGGCTAATTAACTAATTACTAATCATTTAATTAATTAAGCCACTAATTATATACTTTATTATTATCCTTTTTTCTTTTCTAATGGGGTCGTCCACACACTAAGGGCATCTCCAGCCGCGCCCCCAAGAAGGCCCCCCAGGCGTTTTTTCGTTCGCCGGCGCCGAAAAATCGGCCCAGTCGCGCCCCCAAGAGCTTAGTTTTCGCCGGCTCAGGCCGAAATTGGCGCCAGCGGACCCAACCCGAACCCGGCGCGCTGGGGGTCGCTCGGGGGCGCCGGGCGAATTGTTTTTGGCGCGAAGAGCCGCGGGCCCGCCGCGTCAGCGACTCTACTCTCTTCTCCCCCTTCGTCGTCCTCATCGCCTCGTTTCCCGCGGCGAATCAATGCCAAAGCTGCCGCGCGCTGCCGCGCCGGTCAGCCTCCATTGATGCCTCACGGGCGGCGCAGTGAAGGCTGGGCGACGCGTCCCTCGGCTGCCACGCAATCACGCCACGCGTAACACGCCGGCCAAGCCTACCACGCGGCGTCTCCGCCTATAAAAGCCGACTGCAAGCGCGCCGGAGAGACTCACCACGATCATCCACCGACGACGCGCTCATTTCTCCCCCTTTCCTCCTCTCGCCGTCACTAGTTGAGAAAGCATGGCCGAGCGTTTCCCAGGCGACGGCGCGGCGGCGAACGGATTCGGGCGCCGTCATCTGCACGAGGACGAGGCTCGCCTCCTTTTCGAGGCCGAGTACCCGGTCCCGCCGGACATGCGGGTGCCCAGGGCATGGAGGATCAGCTCCGGTGGCTTTCCCTGCCTCCACCTCCGCCCCGTCAAGCCGGAGCCCCAGGACACGCCTGTCAGCGCGCGTACCCGCAGCTCCGGCGCCCTCGTCGAGCCCAAGGTGGAGTCCAGCCTGCCCCCGGAGTACGAGGAGATAGCCCGGCGCGGCTTCTTCGACGAGGACGCGACGACTACGTGCAGGAGGAGATGGTCCGGCAGCGCCGGGCCCTGGAGGAGATCGCCGCCCGCAAACGTGGGCGCGAGGACGAGGACGGTGTCGTCGTCCTCGATAGTGACGACGACGACGCCCCCGGACCGTCCAACCCGCCGCGCCAACCGGGGGAGGAATGCAGTAGGGACGGCGGAGGCGTAGGCGGGGGCGACGACGACGGCGGCAGCGGTGACTACACGCGGTTCTACAGCCTCCTCGGCATGTAGAACCGCGTGGGCGGGCGGCGAGGCGGGCGGCGAGGGAGACGGCGGGGGTAGCCCGCGGTAGTTTTTTTCTTTTTTTTGTAAAAATATGTTTAAATTTGAACGAACACGCCTGTGTTTACGTTGTGTTTGCGCCAAATTTGAACATTTTAAAAACCCGTGGGGGGCGCGACTGGGGGCATCACGTCCCCAGTGCGCGGTTTAGCGTCGGTGCATCCTCGGGGACGATTTTTTGCCCCTCCTGGGGGCCAACGGCTGGAGATACCCTAAGAGCACACACGCACACACACCATGCAGCACACTCGGCCATGGCCGTGGCTGCAAGGAAGATGGACGCGAGAGGGACTGAACTCACATTCACTGATACATCACGAGTGTACATATATACAACCCATGCACACGCAGGTCCGGCCAACTAACATCATAACAAACTCCACTAATATAGTAGTATACACGAAGTATGACCAGATGACCAGGTAAGTATTCACGTAGGAGCAGTCGGTAGAATTGGATTCTCCAACAGTGGTCATGGCCAAAACGAACAGCAGGCAGCAGTAAGCGCCATAGCAAGTGGCAGCCAGGGCCGGTCTTGAGTTTTTGGGGGCCCGGGACGAAAGTACAACTCGGGGCCCTTAATATACAAATAATAGTAATAGCAAATGATTTATAAATAATATTTAAATGCATCCAAAATCAATATGTGTATCAAATAATTTATACGTCAAAATTACCTTAAAATTTTCTTTTAACACTCCTCGATGCAAAGTTACTTATGATGGGGTCGATGCCAATGTCTTCCAAAAATTTCTTCTCAATGCATAATGTAGCCAAACCATTTAACCTCTCTTGAGTCATTGTTAATCTCAAATAATTCTTCAATAATTTTAAATTTTCAAAGCTTCTTTGGGCCGACGCGACTGTCACAGGCACATTAAATAAGATGCGATTGGCAATGAAGATATTAGGATAACAATCAACTTTTCTGACATGCGTGAAAATCTCCATAGCGGACATTACACCATTTGGCAAGGTAAATCTCAAAATCTTCAATTTGGAAATAAGATCATATACCTCAACATCAAATGAACCATCAAGAGAGAAAGTTTCTGCAAATTTTGTGCAACACTCTTCAAGTTCATTATCACTTGATGACTTCAGGGTGCCCGAGCTCAGTAAAAATTCGAATATATCTTTAAACACCATGAGTTCTTTAAATCTATCCTTCGGCATATCAACCGAAACATTAAAATATTTAACTCCGAAAGCCTTCTCAGCTTCTAGAATTTCTTGAATTTTCTTAATATGTCCGTGCGATTGTATCAATTTATCCACTTCCTTCTTTGTTTTCCTTTTGTGGCTACCCGATAGATATGTCCTATTGCTGGACGACATGATAACACACATTACTGAAAACAAAACAGTTTGTTGTATCAATCGTTGAACGGTGCGAGCTATGCAACCAAGGAAATTATTGTATCAATATTATATGAATATACCTCAATTCCTGAATTCTGATGGCCGAACTTTAGTGCGTCTTGTCTGCCTATACAGCGCAGCAGCAGCGCAACGCCTAGAGTCTGCAGAGGATTGAGAGATTAGCAATTGAGCAAAGGCCAAAGGGTTGTTGACCATGGGGCCCCGGAATTGAAATTGGCAGAGGACATAATCGGATTAGTAAGGCAATTACCAGGGGACGACGGTGAGGCTGGAATACATGTACGGCGTCGGCGTCCGCGTGGGGTGTCGGCGGCATAGGGCTGCTTCTGCGTGATGGAACAGAATAGGAAGTGAACCGTCAGAGTCGGATCGAGCCCTGATCGCTCCTTTTCTTTTCCTTTTTACGTGATCGCTCTCTCTTTTTTTATGCGAAGGAAATCGGAATCGCTCGCTGCCTGGCTCGCTAGCTTTTCCGAGAAAATGAATCGATCGCTGGGATCAGGCGATCGGCCTGTTGCTCCCTGCGCGCATCTGCCTGCAGTATGAGCCATAGGCCTAGCCTACCTACATACCTCGGCGGGGGGCCCTGAAATCTAGGGGCCCGGGGCGACCGCCCCCTGCCCCCCTCAGGGCCGGCCCTGGTGGCAGCAGTAGCAAGTAGGCGAGGGGAGACGGCAGCAACAGCAAGAGCAATACGCGGAGCAGCACATCTAGCAAAGCAACGACGAGCAGTGGTGAGCAGCCGCAACAACTAGGTGCGGCGCGAGCAGCAGAAGTAGTGCGAGCAGCAGCCGCATGAGGAGCAGTCAACAACGGCAACAGTAGCAGAGTTTTAGCGGCAGCAACGGCAACACATCAGGTAGCGGCCACGAGTAGCAGCAGTTGGGAGGCGCGCGGCAAGAGCAGCAGTAGACGCAGGCGAGCGCAGCACGCCCGCGCGTGGTGGCAGCAGGAGCAGCGCGAGCAAATACTCACGCACATACGTACGCGTACAAGCGGGCTCGGATGAGCTCGGGACGGCAAACGGCGACCAAATCAAGGCTGAGGAAGCGGGAATCCGGAGGAGAAGCTCACCAAGGAGCCGGGGACGTGGTCGGGGAGGCTGGGGACGGTCGGGGTCGAGCGAATCGACGCTGGCGGCCGGCGGTGCAAGATGTCAAAGACGAGATCGATGGCGGCGAATCGGTGCGGCTCCGCTCGATTTGACGCTTTGGATGGACGAGGTCGTCGGTGGCGATCCTCCTGGACTCGTCGGAGCGGCGAACGGTGGCCAGTGGCCATGGGGTTCACGGCGGCGCGGCGTCGGGCGGTTGCGGGGAGAGGGAGCGACGTGAGGTCGACGGAGGCAGAGGCCGGCGCCGGGGCCAAGGGGATGCGAAAGGCTAGTGCCGAGGCATGGCAGCGGCGCGGCTCAGCGGAGGTAGGGGCGAACGGAGGGAGGAGAGGGTGTGAGGGGGGTTCAGGCACGAGGCGTCTCGCCTCTCTGCGTGCGGCGGCGCGAGGGATGGTGAGGGGAGCGAGAGGAGTAGGGTGAGTGGAGCGACGGGGGGTTTATGGTTTGGGGTACGAGGCCATATAGGTCAGGGGAGGTTAGTTAGGCCAGTTGGGCTAGCCAACTGGCCGGAGCCCAGTGAGGAGGGCGGGTTCCCTTTCCTTTTTTTTGTTTTGTTTTCTTTTGCTTTTTCTTATTTTTCTTTTCTATTTTTTAGTTACTAATTATTTTGGTTTTAATAAAATACCAAAGTGGCACCTAAATTGATGTTACAAATTATGTCACAACCACAAAAAGTTTCATCCCAAAATAATATAGTTTAGTATTTTACAAAATATAAAAGGCATTTAATTAATGGTTTTAGCTACTGATTTAATTAGTTTAGTGCATTTAAACATTTTATAAAGACTTGGTTTCTCCACCAATATATCTTATGAATTATTTGTCACAATAAGAACATTTTAGTTTTGACTTTTGAAAACTTTATTGTTTGCCTTTGTTTTAAATTCGAAATTTGAACTGGGTTTCGAACTAATGCGAGTTTATCCACAGTAACCGAGGTGACGTGACATCAGCAGCAGGGGATCACTGTAGCTTAATTTCCCGGGCGTCACACCCCTCTGAGATTAGATCTCTCTCGGTTTCCTTCTGTTTCTGTGACCCTGTTTCCGGCCAAAAACCATTTCTTAAATTCCCGCATATCCGTAACTCCGATTGGGCTGAAATTTTGAGGGGATTTTCTTCCGGATATTCTCTTTCTTGTGGCCAAAGGATACACACAACCGACTTACGAGGTGGCCACGAGCCATAGGGGCACGCCTACCCCCAAAGGGCTTGCGCTATGAGCTTGTGGGCCCCGTGGACCACCTCTCACGCTGATTCTTCTTTCCCAAAATCACATATATTCCAAAATAATTCTCCATAAATTTTTATCGCATTTGGACTTTGTTTGATATGGATATTCTATAAAACAAAAAACACGCAACAAGCAGGAACTGGCACTGGGTACTGGATCAATAAGTTAGTCCATAAAAATAATATAAAAGTGCACCAAAACCATATAAAACTCAAGTAAATATAGCATGAATACTTCATAAATTATATATACGTTGGAGACGTATCAAGAGGTATGCCGATGTGACATCAAATAATTCTTTAGCCTGGGATATGTTTACTTCAATTTAATTTCACAACAAACTGAAGCGACTTCAGTATTTTGTATGAAGAGGTAAATGAATCATGTTTTGAATATCTAACCTAGGATCCATATGCTCCAAATTGTTAGTATACCTAAAATCAACACAAGCAAGGAAAAACCAGACAACATCAGTATCAATAATGGAAAGCAAGAAAAAGTGTGAAGGGACCTTACATGTATTGAAGCATATTTTGAAATGCTTCCGTACTCGGGTCATGCTCCTCAAGAAATGGGAGATCTAGAGATTCATGCACTCAACTTGTTACCATCAAGGAAGTCCATTGTTCAAGATAGTCTAGTTTTGAAATACTTTGACCTTGAGGTTAAATCACCTGATGGCAGTGAAAGATTCTATCATCTAGTTTTATAGTGAGATAAAAACGATCATATGAACATGACACAACTATTCAGATCCTACTATTTAAGCTCATGCTATTTAAACCTAACCTGCAATAATCATACAAAGTAAACACCTTATTGAGGGTGACATGCCAATTAGCCCATAATAACTCCTAAATGAGTACGAAAATGTGCAGAGACGAACATGATGGTTCTTGTAATGTGCAAGTATACATGTGCAGCAAAGAAAGCTGCAATACTCATAAGATTGTATCACTCCTGCTTAAATATAATATTTTTATAGCTCATTAGTTTCAAAAGCTACGGTCTGACAAGGTTGATACGATTTTCTACTGGCGCAACCAGCAAGCCATACACATGGTGATCACACTACAATCAGGGAGCAGGTGCCTTGGCCGATGGGATCCTCATGATGAAAAAAATACGACTGTGAAGGAGGTGAACCCAGATGGAGCAACGTTGAGAGAACACAGGAAACAGACAACCAAGATGGAGGATAACATGATGGGCCAAAGCACACCCACCCAAGATAAAAGGTTCAGAAATTGTAATTGGTAACTAATACTATGCTAGAAAATAGTAAACTCGGTATTCTAAATCAAAATCATGATATGCCTATAATACGCTCAACCTGGGTGCTTGTAGCTCGTTAATTTCATAGATTTTCACTAACTGAGGCTCACTCTCGAATTTAAACAATGAACATCATTTAGCTTAGATGCACCTAAAACAAAAACGAGCAAAGCAAGGTTTTCTTGGAAATAATATAGACAACAAAGTAAGAGAGTGAGCCATCGAGTAATGCTTCCATCCTATAATAAGCACACAACCCGAGAAAAGAAACCTGCCTACATGTCCATTGATGAAACATTCTCCATGCCATTGTATTTCATCGGGATAGATGTTACTCCCTTTGTAAAGAAATATAAGAGCATTTAGATCACTGCTTGTTTGCCATTCAAACCACTCTTACTATTCTACAAAGAAAATTGCAATTAATGCAAGTAAAGATAGAAATATCAACAATGCATACAAATATTCAAGGTAATGAAAGAATAGAAACTTGAACTACCTGCAAGCGAGACTTGATTCTGCCATTACTATATATCATTTGGATGAACTCATTTGCTATCAAAGTTGATGATGCATGGAGTTGTTGATTCAAGGGTACTTGTAGGATCAACCAATATATGTCATGAATTTCTAGACAATGCTAGGAAAAACAAAGGGCATGTGATAGACCACATATCTAGAACAAAATTCAATGAATGATCTATTGCGGATTGGCCGATTAGAGCAATAGGAATTTCAGCATTGAACAAAAAATTATCACAGAATACTGAAATCTGATACGCAAAAGGTAGGTCCATAGATGTTAAGTTTGGCAAACATGCCAGAGACATAACACCAAATTACCCCGCCTGATAACGCAATAAGCAAAGCAACTTATGATTCTTTGTTCACAAAAAATTTAAACCCAAGTTCAGAAATAATCAGAAACTAAGTTGCATATCTACCAACTTCGGATGCCTCTGGTAGTTATTGTGACTTCTGACTATGACCAGTCTATGTTTTGATAAAATATGCAAGCCATATGATTACAACCAAAAAGATGGACAAACTTGTGAGCTTTCTTGTGCGCAAATCAGAATAGATGTATACTGATAGTAGAAAGAGATCCTTTTTTATAAAACTAAATATCAAATGTTTTTTGGGATTGAAGGACAAAGGGAACTAAAAGTTTCCAGCGGAAAACTTCAGGAAAATAACTGAGGATATTCCAATTAGTTGACATTATACCGCAACCTAGTGCTGATGCTCCCTCTATTGAACCATGAAACAAAAAGATTTTTGCTCTCTCCAAGCAACACTATCTTTAAAACTATGTTCATACTAGCAAGATGCTCGTGCATTGCACGGAACATCAAGATGCATTTTTTTACAAAACACCTGTTGTGATTGACCCATGCGGGAGTAATCCCATGTGTAAAAACTAAGGATATCTCGAGAAACAGGAGAGATAATGTGAGGAGGAGTGGGGCGTGGTGGTGATTGATGGTCGGATTGAGCGGAGGCATGGGGATGGACGACGCCGATAGTGGCCACCATGCTATATTGTTCCAGAGACTTCCTTTTTTAATTGCTCAATAATGAGGTTGTGGGAGATAAGGATGAACGAGGGAAGGCCTTATCTGCAAATGTGGAGAGAGGTGCGGGTATCTTTTTGCAAAATTGTCATAGTTTGCTTTCTATCCGTCAGATATAGAATGGACGGTCTATATTGCAAGATGGCAGGCACACAATCATCACCAACTCGGTTTTTTTATAAGAGTAGAGATAGACACATTGTACGTAGTACAACGCATTTTGGATTAGTTTTGTCTAGGTTGAGTGTAGGGACAAAAGGTAGCATGAAAAGTGAGTAGAAGAGATATAGTTGTGTAGCCATTTTCTATAACAATGATTGTTAGTCATGTTGTTCTTCACCAAATTCTTCTATTGGATACTTATATCCCTCTTCTCACAAATTGTGGTGTTCAGATAAATTGTTATATTGGTTACCGCAGTTCGATCTTTTCCCTCTGGTGAATATCACATCATCTGTGGTCCATATACCCCTGGAAAACACAATGACATCAGTCAATAGCATACACATGTTAAAAAAGCGAGTATGTTTTCACTAACAATACACACATCAACACCAAAATCAGAAGAAAATGGAATTAAGAATATGGCAAGTGAACTTGGCACTCGATAAATTTGACAGGCCAATATATGACCACGGGACTCAAATTTACATAAATGAACTACAACATGCAGAAAATAACACATGAATATTCAGACCTTAGTCCTATCTTACCGGTTGATAGCCAGATCATCAGCATAGACCATAGCCAAGATTACGCACCTATGCATTATACCACACATCATGCGCCAGATCTGATCCCTACAACACGAAACCCCAAACGTGTGAGCAAATCGGGCCAAGAGAAAAGAGAACACACACTAAAACCAAAGGAGATCGGGAGACACGATGGAGACATGGAGGTGGACGCCCCTGTGCAGTGGTAGCGCCGCCGCTGGCCGTCGCGCCTTCCCTCGCCATCTACTTCTCTAGGCCTCATACATGAAGGAAAGAGAGATGGAGCAGGGTCGGGCTGCTCCTTACCCTTGTCTCCGCCCTCCCTCATCTTCTCCGCAGACCTCACTGCTGCTACGCTGCTATGCATGGAGGGAGAGAGAGCAGCAGCAGCAAGGGCACAACGAGGAGGTAAAGACGGGCAACCGACTTCCTTCACCTTCCCCACAACTGCACCCCACCGTGATTGGGATTGCTCTTCTCCGGCACGGATCCACCGTCTGTGTGCGCCTATAGTGGTGGAGGGGGCATAGCAGGCAGTGGCGATGCTTCTAGGATGGAGGCCATGGCGACGAGCGAGGAGCGAGGATGACGGAGGGGTGTGGGGATCAAAGGGAAAGGGGCTAGGGTTGTGTGGCGACTAGTGTGGAGTGGGTCGACTGGAAGAGAGGGTTGAATTGGGTGCGAGCGCGCGGTGCGGATTGGGCAGATCGTTCGGCACGCGAAAACGGGCAACCCAGCCAACCAGCCGCCTCGCGAGCCCACCCGTCATTGGACAATGAAGATGACCGTGAGATGAAAATCAATTTTGACCACTGTGAAGATCCAATGGCCCAGACACGCTAGAAGACAGATCCGACGGGCAACGAAGCCCCAATCGGGAAAGCTCCGTGAAGTCAAGTTGGCTAGAAGCCTTATAAGTTTAAAATCAACTAGTAAACGTGTACGTGCAACGCACGTCTAGATTAACATAAAATTATTCAAGGATGACGGTCATCTAAATATTGCACGTCGTGAAATAACAAAAATCGTCTAAATTGTTGCATGTCATGAAATAAAAAAAAACTTTGTTCATTCAAATTGTAAGTCATGCACAGGACATGTACATATGAACTAATGCAAACTTAGTTAAACCTATAACAAGCACAAACGATCGGATTGTGGCATGTCACAGAACGACAAAGTTTTTAACTAGAATACCACAAAATTTGTAATTTACTTTAAACTAATAAGTACTATAAATACCCTTTTCCAGACAAGATGCATTACCAACTACATATATGAAAGTGTGCGTATTCAAACTATTCTTGCGCCAATAAAGGATAGACTGAGTGCATAGCTTCCACACCAGGACCTCTTGGGACAAGTGGGGAGTCTTTCACCCACTCGAATACATTCCTGAAAAGGTATCAAGCTGCTCACTCAAAAAAAACTAAATTCATTCACAAAAGGCATCCGTAAGCACTTGGATACATGTAGTGCGGAAACAAGGTAGATAACAAAGTTAGTAGATCTTGGACTTCTTTGCACTTCATTTGCACATTGATACGATTACAGTAGTAACGAAGGGAAAAATATAAATATCAAGTAGATCTTATTGCAGTTGATAGTACAATACTATTTATTCCCAACAATTAAATCTCATTATACATCAGTTGCTCACCCGTGGTAAAAAGGAAGCATCAATGAATTATGATCACTACAAAGTAGTCTAATTTAATTAGAAACTACATGCATTTAGCCAAAGTATCTCTAGTTAAATATTCAAATAATGAAACAAATCACTTCCAAGAAATAAATATGTGCTCTTAAAGATTCTAGAACTGAGTTCCTGGAGCTCTTTGAGGTAATCATTCTTTTTGTAATCTAAAACATGAACATGTGGGTGATAAAAAAAAACTTTGCATTAAATATGTGCGTGATCATAAATACAAGTGTTTCTGGTTGTAACCTGAAGGCATCCAGCTCAATTGTAAATGTTAATCCTGAAATCGAATCTAGTTGTTTGCCCTTGATAATTTGCACATTCTCTTGTTAAGTTGTTAAGCACTAAAGATGACATGAACCTGAACATATATGAGCTGCTAAAAGACATATTCACATGTCCATCGACCAGCAATAATGCAGTATACGTGACACATGTATAGGGTATTACCATCCTTCCTCTACCATCCGGCATCTGCGGACCAGGAGGCGGCTTTGACACCACCAGATGCTCAGCACTGTGATTCGATGGAAGAGTGCCGATTGGATGCCCGCCGTCCCGTTTCTCGCCATGGTAATGCATGGCCCCAGCCACAAACTCTTCCCCCACGTCCTCGGCCTCTCCATTGCATCATTCCAGCTTTGTCGTAGAAACCATCCTCACCCTATATAAGAAACACACCATTAGATAGATACCTGCCCCATCTTCTTCTTCATACTCTTCAGGATCAACTTCATCTGCAGCCTCCTCATCTCCACCTTTTCTTCCTTGACCGATCCCATGTTTCTAGTGGCCAGTAACAAATTAAAAGTGAAAAAAGGATCCCCTACAATGAAGCATGTGATATAACGGTGATATTAAAAAAGTCTTGTGGGAACAGTCTGTCCTCTAAATGTAATCTTCACTAAGCAGGCTTGCACTCGTCAATAAAAAATGACAAATAGATGTAGCCAGAATAGTAAGATGGAGAAGGAATACATAGGACAATTTTGTGTGCATTATGTAAGAATCAATCTATGATTACTTTTCGATGCAAAAAAAACTATGATCACTTCAAATTTTGCATGACCAATAAAAAAAGATATTGAATTGGTCAGGATTCATTAAGGTGCCAGGAGCGAACGAACTCTCCATGTCACTGATCACGTGTTGATCGATCCAAAATTTCAGAAAATTCAATACAAGAGGTAATTGAGCATACACAGAAGGTCCATTTACATATTTCATCAAATGGTATGTACATATATCTTTACTGATTCGTAATTGAGCATATACAGAGGGTGTTTTTTTTTTCGAGAATACAAAGAGGGTGTTGCCGGCAAGCTCATGTGACCTCGATTTAGATCCTCTGCTCAAACCTATTGAACAGAGAGGTTAGAAAGACAGATTGGGTGCAGCGGGTGCAGTTGGTCCTGCCGCCGCCCACGCCCTTATGCCGGCACCGTTGCGACGCCTTGCTGCAGCCTGAGAGGGACAAGAGAGTAGAGAGGGAAGAAGGAACGTAGAGAGTGAGAGGGAGAGAAGTACCCTCGTTTGAAGAGCCTTCTCTTCGCTGCGCTCGTTGGCGTCAAACGGCCCCACCCCCGTCATCGTTCTTCCACGTCTCCGTCGCAGAACCCTTGCGCACGCAGCAGCAGCGCGTGGGCATCAAGCGTCTAGTGGAGCGAGTGGCAGAGGCTGCAGGGAGGGAGCGCGGCGACCCGTGCAAGATGGAGCTGCTGTGGCGGCGGCATGCGGAAGGGTAGGAGGGCCAACGCGAAGGACGCCCATGAGGTTATCCCGGGGGCAGTTCGGGAGAAGATTGGCTGTTCCGTGATTGTAGGGATTTGTTTCTTTTTTTGAAGTTTTGTTTCCTTTCTTTTTGGATTTTTGGAATCACTGGAGATGCTGGCAGAGTTTTTGTCCGACGCCTAAAATTGCTAAACGCAGACTCAAGCAGGATAAGTTGTTAATCCTGACGGTTCGATTGATATGAGTGGGCCTGATCTAAGGCTCTAATTGTTTCGGTTTGTTTTGTGCGCGTTAGATGGGGTGCACTTAGCGATGAATATGTATACTTGTTTAATAGTAGTATAGATAATGACAATATATTATACTAGTTAGCAGTTGGCCGTATTATTAATACATGCTTTTATACGGCCGGTTGCAAATGCCGCGAGCCCATCTGACCGTGGATACACGCGAACACAGGGTACAGAGGCCAGCACACGGTACCTTGCGGGGAACCCGTTCCTTTCTTGTCTTCCACCTCGTACGGTACCCCGCCGTTAAACTTGCCCCGTCGCCCACTTTTTTCACCTGCCCCCTTCCCGAAGGCGTGGTATTATTCTTCGAGTGCCAAGGTGGAAACGGATGCCGCTATCTCCTTCTCTTCCTCCCTCCCCCTGGTTGCTGCCGTCTCTCCATCACTTCCAAAGACCAAAACAAAACAAAACCCTGACCGGAGGAAAGGGGATTTTTCTTTTGGATTGGAAATCTCCGAGCCCTAATTTCCGACCGATTTGCTCGGGCAAGTGCACAATCGGGCCGCGGATCCATCGTTTGGAGTGGTGGTGGGGGGCGGGTTCGAGATCTATGCGCCTGAGAGGGGGCTGGGGAGGGAGAGGGGTGGGCTGAGAGGGAGCGATGGCAATGGCGGAGGCGGCAGGGTCGTCGACGGCGGCCACCGCGGTGACGGTGGTGCTGTTTATCGTGGTGCTAGTGGTGGCGCTACTGCTGCGGCAGAGCCTGCGGCGCGCCGCGGAGCGAAGGGAGGAGGTGCGGCGCCTAGCGCGCCTCGCGGCGGAGGAATCCGAGCTGGCGGAGCGGGAGTCGGTGCTCGCCTACTGCTCCGAGCTGTTCCCTGGCGTGCTGCACGCGGCGGATGTGCCGGAGGCGCCGATGTGGGCACCGCGGGAGGTGGTTTCACCGCAGGAGGAAGAGGAGGAGGTCGTGGAGGCGCCAGCGCCGCCACCGGCCGCAGCTGGGGTCTGCGCGGTGTGCTTCAGGCCGACGACGTTTAGGTGCAAACAGTGCAAGGCCGTCAAGTACTGGTGAGTTGGCTCAAACCCTGTTCCTAATCCCCTTTATAATTTGTGTAGTCTCAGCAGGTGATTTGTAATCGAGGGAAGATAGTCTACAATTTGTTAAATCCAGAGTGGAAATGCGCTGTATTTTCTAGAAATTCGGGTGTCAGTAACAATTTTATAGATCGACAAGATTTGGATTTTGTTGAATTTGTGTGTGGACAAGATAACTGATTGCCAGGTGAGCCAGGGCGATTTGTGATCATCCATTTAGCATGTCTCTAGGAACTCTGGTTTGATAAAGTTCATCTGGAAGGAAGGTCAGTATAGGATCCTAATGGCTCAGTTATGCTGTCATCATTGCTGGCGCCTCTCCTTGTAAACTTGAACATTTGTTTTTTATCCCTGACTTCAAGATACCTTCCAGTTGGTTCCGGACAACTAATATTAGTCTGCTGCCTTTTTTGTTAACCAACATAGGCCACACATCCTGTCTTAGGCTATTAACCATCCTAGCGACTCACATGCTTCTAGATGAACACTTAATTTTTGAATGTCACAATGTCCTGTTGTCATGGACCTTCCTTTGATTGATATGTTGGGAGATTTGTCCTATGACATAGCCAGAATGTTCCCAAGGGTGAAGCACCGGTGGACGTATTCTTAGATAATGTGGAGCAAAATAAGATGCACATTTGACTCAGTGCATGAGGCTCGATCGATTGGTTCTTTGCACGAGCGCCTGTCCTTTCTCTGCTCGTACAGAAAGGATGCCAATCCTGGGTATGTAGATTTCAACAAGGCCAACACCTTTCTCCCCGTGTTAATCTCTTTTGCTTACCACGGCATGTGGGTCAAATCAATCAGCCAATGATAATGCTATTTGTTCTATTCATGTTGAGTTCTTAGTGTTTTTGAGAAGAAGATTCATTATTTATCATTCCTGTGCAATTGATATCACTGGAAGAAACAAGCCATTGTTGCAAAGACTACTCGTATTATTTATTGTTTCTGTGCTATTGACAGAAACTAGCCTAAAAAAACACGTTTAATCATTATGTGCTGATATGTCATATACAGAATTTTCTATTGGGTTGCAACTTGAGAGTGGAAAAACAGAAAATTGACAATCACTATACTTGTAGTTATAATGTCAGCACACCTTATTGCATTACCACCACATTCATTTCATACAAACAAGCAAATAATGTCTTTATTTCTTCCATGCAACCTGTTACCTGTCTCAATTGAAACAAATAATGAAGACCTGAGGTGCATGCAGCTAAACAAAATTTTGTTAGAACTGCTAGCTCTAGCTATGATACCAATTGTTAGAATCACTATCTTCTCTAGCTCTCACCCTGGACTCTCTCTAAAGAGATGTGCTTCACACACACAAAGAGCTACTACTAGCGGGAAGGTTTATATTAGATATCTCAATTGCCACAAGCTTACCTATTACATATGGGGTGCCTCTCCTTATATAGAGGCTGTAAGGACAGTGATACAGTGACCGTCCTGCTACAGTAACCAACATTGCGGCGGTACAGCTCATAGCTAGTTCATCTACTGCA
The DNA here is from genome assembly GCA_032464435.1 of Aegilops umbellulata. Classification (NCBI taxonomy): domain Eukaryota; kingdom Viridiplantae; phylum Streptophyta; class Magnoliopsida; order Poales; family Poaceae; genus Aegilops; species Aegilops umbellulata. The sequence continues at coordinate 181,096,813 of CP136060.1, forward strand.
CAACTCATACCCAAGTAGATGACAACTCATATATAGTTAGGATAACTATTGAGTGATGACATATGCCATGCCATCATATTCTTCTTGGCTAAGGTTTCATGGTGTCCCTCAACATCCAACCCAATTTGGCTTCTTCCTTCTCATGCATGCATCTCTTTGGTATATATGACAAGATTAGTCCTAACAAGGTTCCATGTGATTCTGAGAAGTGTTTACCAGTGATGGAACATTTATTTATGTTATGTGCATACTGACATTACATAAGCTTATTACTTAATTATACTCCCTCCGTTTGGGTTTATAGGGCTGGATCTCCAGTACCAAGGCACTGACTCGTCTTATAATTAAGTAATGCTTCGACATCCTCTCCAAAGCCTCCGTGCGTTCTCTCTCTGCCAGCCTGCGCCCAATGAAATAGCATGCATGCACAGCTGCCGCAGCCTATTTCTCTCACCTGCCTGCATGCGTTCTCTAACCTCCTTGCATGAACCAATGAATAGCGTGCATGCAGCAGCCTAGTTCTCTCCATTGCTTGCATGCGCAGCACAATTAAACGCCTGGTCTAACAAATCTGGACGGAGCATGCTGGCCAGCCGGCCTTTTAAACCCAGACGCGGCGGGGGGGTGGGGGGGGGGTGGGGGGGCTACCATCTGGCTAAGTAATTTGTATTGTCATAAAAAATGTTTTAATACAAAAAATACCCTTGTGTGTTAAAATTGAATGTGCTTTACTCTACGTTCAAGGATTAGATGTATAAGAGTCGCGAGTGCCTATACATACGGTGTTTGGTGGTGAGTAAATGCACCAGCTGACAAGTGATGCTACAATATGCTTTGCACTCAATGTTTTGTGAGCAGCAGTATGGCTGTCAAAGAATTATCTAGAAAGTTCCTCTGTTGACCATATTAGCTCTGTTGGCCGTTTTAGCCCCTATGATAGACGTTTTACTAATCCACTTTTGTTGGGAATAGAAGGATGATTGGTACACCACTGTGCACTTTTAATTTGCTTTCCTAAACCTGAGAACTTTGGTTGTCCAACTGCAGTTGCTATTGGCTGAATTTAGGCATGGCTGGTTACTTTTCCGATGGTATTGTTAGTATTTTTCATCCTGTTCTGAACATTTTTTTAATGCACATGTCTTTTTTTGTGAACTTAACAGTATGTTGATATGGACAAATTGACACTTGACTGATTTCCTTTGATTCATTACCAGTGGAACATTTGAATAAGAATCCTAAATGAATATACATGCACATGACTTGGTCTGCTGGATGAGATGTGATGCCTATCTCAGTAAAACCAAGTAATGTTGCATATTGTACATGAATAGTAAACATGCTATGTGTCGAAAATCCTAAACTGCGGTTCAATATTGTGCGTGGTGTACAAAAATTTAACTGTGTTACTTGTTCAACCTTGTGACACCTTCCCTTTTACAGCTCATTCAAATGCCAGATATCCCACTGGAGAAAAGGTCACAAAGATGAATGCCATCCACCAAGTGCTAATGCTAAGCCAGATGATGGAGCTGCAATTTCTGTTGCAAAGGAAGGAAATGTTGAACACCGAAGAGCTTCTGAAGAGAATGTAGTGGCTGGTGTACAACCAGTGGCTGAAATTCGTGTACCGGTTGCGGCTGAGTCTGAAACTTCTGGCACAAACCATGTTGTGAAGAGCTCAAATGATAAAAGGAAAGATACGCCTTTCGAAGGGGTATCTGCTACCACAGAGATCCCTGAAAAGGGCAATTCTGACAATGTGGTCAAACTTGGTCAAATTACCCCTCAAGTAGCATCCTTTGACAGTAAAGGGGCAGAATCAAATACCAAATCTACCAATTTTGATGGAAATAGTTCTTACGTGAAGGACTTAGATGATATATTGGTTCATAAATCTCAAGCTTCTGCACCAAAGATGAGTGGCCTTACCAGTTCCATCCATGAAGATATATATGTTCATTGCAAGGACCATGGCAACGCTGAGGATGCTGATGTTAGTAAGGATTGCTCTCGGATTAATCATATTAGAAAACCTGCAGATAGGAGCTATTCCCAAATGGCTGCAACTGCCATACCAGTACCCAAAAGTTCTAGGACTTCTCTTCGCGTGGAAGTTGAACCATGCAAAATAAAAGCTACTGGTGAAGAAAAGTCTGAAGGCTTGAAATTAGTAACGCCAGTATTAGCTGTTGATAAGGTTTCTTCCATACATGGTGGCCGGTCTGTAGCACCTAATCCATCAAGAAGGGCTGATAATCCAACAGATAGAGGAGGTTCAGCAGCAAATAACCTTGCGACATCTTTGAAGAAAATTGTCAGGCAACAAACAACACCAAAAGTTGTGAGGCATTATCCTTCAGAGTTGGTAAATATAACTGAATGACTCTGTAGTCAGTAATTTATTTTCTTTTATTTGCTACTAAATTCTGCTTTTCAGACACTTTTTCCATATGATGTTTTCATCAAGCTCTACGACAAGGTTGAATTGCGCCCTTTTGGTCTTCATAACCTTGGCAACAGGTAAACATTGAATTACTGTTTCTGGAATGTAACAGTTGGGAGATTAACTGCATGCTTTGTATTTCTGTGAAGTTTGTCACGTAATTTTTTTGTGTAGGCATCTCTAGCTTTTAATCTGTTTGCAACTTACTCCCTCTGTCCCATAATATAAGAACGTTTTTGACACTACACTAATGTCATAAACGTTCTTATATTATGGGACGGAGGGAGTAGTTTTTACTTCCGTTGGAGTCTGGTTGACATGAGTAGATCTTATCTGGTTTGTTTCCCTAGGGCCAATCATTAATTTAATAATCCGTTGCTAAAGATGGACTTATTTCCCACCCACAACAATATATGAAGTGATCAGACAAATATGCTCCAGCATGCTCTGATAGTGTTTAATGGCATGATATTGTTGCTCTAGATTGAGCCCTCTTTCTTCTATTCTCACCCACGGCGAACCCGCTCCCGAGTCGCTCCCGCGGGCGACTCAGGGAGCCAACCCTAGCGCCGCCGCTCCCCAGCCCCCCTCCCCGGCCTCCCTCCCCTCGCCGCCGCCGGTCGCGTCGCCGGCCAAAGGCCGCGCGGCGTAGGCGGCGGCGGGGCGTCTTCTTCCCGCGCGCCGGAGGCTTGCGTCGTGGGGCGCAGCCTTCTGCGTCGTCGGCGGCGGTCGTCGCTCGTCCTCGGGCTCTGCTCCCTCCCCCCGGCGTCCTGGCGTCCCGGTGGTCCTACCGCCCCCCTCCCCCTCCTGGCGGCGGCTCTTGGGGTTCTGGGGGCGGGGATGTGACGCCCCCGATTCAATCGTACACTAATCATGCACGCAAATGTGTACGATCAAGATCAGGGACTCACGGGAAGATATCACAACACAACTCTACAAATAAAATAAGTCATACAAGCATCATAATACAAGCCAGGGGCCTCGAGGGCTCGAATACAATTGCCCGATCATAGACGAGTCAGCGGAAGCAACAATATCTGAGTACAGACACAAGTTAAACAAGTTTGCCTTAAGAAGGCTAGCACAAACTGGGATACAGATCGAACGAGGCGCAGGCCTCCTGCCTGGGATCCTCCTAACTACTCCTGGTCGTCGCCAGCGGGCTGCACGTAGTAGTAGGCACCTCCAGAGTAGTAGGAGTCGTCGTCGAAGGTGGCGTCTGGATCCTGGGCTCCAGCATCTGGTTGCGGCAACCGGGTAGAAGGGAAAGGGGGAAAAGGGGGAGAAAAGCAACCGTGAGTACTCATCCAAAGTACTCGCAAGCAAGGAGCTACACTACATATGCATGGATATATGTGTAAGGGGCCATATCATTGGACTGAACTGCAGAATGCCAGAATAAGAGGGGGATATCTAATCCTGTCGAAGACTACGCTTCTGGCAACCTCCGTCTTGCAGCATATAGAAGAGAGTAGACTGAAGTCCTCCAAGTAGCATCGTATAGCATAATCCTACCCGGCAATCCCCTCCTCGATGCCCTGTTGGAGAGCAATCACCGGGTTGTATCTGGCACTTGGAAGGGTGTATTTTATTAAGTACCCGGTTCTAGTTGTCATAAGGTCAAGGTACAACTCCGGGTCGTCCTTTTACCGAGTGACACGGCTATTCGAATAGATAAACTTCCCTGCAGGGGTGCACCACATAGCCCAACACGCTTGATCCCATTTGGCCGGACACACTTTCCTGGGTCATGCCCGGCCTCGGAAGATCAACACGTCGCAGCCCCAGCTAGGCACAACAGAGAGGTCAGCACGCCGGTCTAAACCTAAGCGCGCAGGGGTCTGGGCCCATCGCCCTGAGCACACCTGCACGTTGCGTACGCGGCCGGAGAGCAGTCCTAGCAACCTCCATTTCAAAGGAAGTCACGTTACGTGGTCCAACCCGGCGCGCGCCGCTCAGTCGCTGACGTCACGAAGTGCTTCGGCTGATACCACGACGTCGGGATACCCATAACTACTCCCGCGTAGGTGGTTAGTGCGTATAGACCAAATGGCCAGACTCAGATCAAATACCCAGATCTCGTTAAGCGTGTTAAGTATCGCGAACGCCGACTAGGGCCAGGCCCACCTCTCTCCTAGGTGGTCTGAACCTGCCCTGTCGCCCCGCCACAAAGTAACAGTCGGGGGCCGTCGGGAACCCAGGCCCACCTCTACCGGGATGGAGCCACCTGCCCCTTCAGCCCCCATCTCCGAACAGTATCACATGTAATGTAACAGTGTAAAGTATATAGTATGCCCGTGATCACCTCCCGAAGTGATCACGACCCAGTAGTATAGCATGGCAGACGGACAAGAGTGTAGGGCCACTAATGGAACACTAGCATCCTATACTAAGCATGTAGGATTGCAGGTAAAGGTATCAACAGCAGTATCAAAGACAGGCTATGCATCAGGATAGGAATAACGAAAGCAGTAACATGCTACACTACTCTAATGCAAGCAGTATAGAGGAGAGTAGGCGATATCTGGTGATCAGGGGGGGGGGGCTTGCCTGGTTGCTCTGGCAAGAGAGAGGGATCGTCAACACCGTAGTCGACCGGGGCAGCAGCAGCGTCGGTCTCGGTGTCTAGCGAGAGAAGAGGGGGGAGAAACAATAAATATTTAAGCAAGCAGATGCATAGTGATGCATGACATGACAAGTAACGGTGTTAGGGGTGACCTAACGCGGTATGCGGTGATACCGGTGAAGGGGGGAAACATCCGGGAAAGTTTTCCCGGGGTTTCGCGTTTTCGGGCAGAGGAGCCGGAGGGGGAAAGTTGCGAGTTGGATAGGTTAGGGATGCGTGGTGGACGAACGGGCTGCGTATCCGGGTTCGTCTCGTCGTTCTGAGCAACTTTCATGTTGAAAGTATTTTAATCCGAGTTACGGATTAAAAGATATGATTTTCTAAAGATTTTATTAATTTCTGGAATTGTAAATAATTATTTCGAAATTAGAATTATGACATCAGCATGATGTCATGCTGACGTCAGCAGTCAACAGGGTTGACTTGGTCAACCTGACCAGTGGGTCCCACTGGTTAGTGTCCCATATTAATCAAACAGATTAATTAAATTAATTAAAATTAATTAAGGGGGGTGGGCCCCACCGTCATAGACTGTTTAACCTAATCAGTGTTAAACTAATTTAACTACTGTTTAATTAAACTAATTAGTTAATTAGATTAATCTAATTATGATTAATTAACTTAATTAATTCTTTAATTAATTAATTATTATTGTAATTATTATAGTTATTATTTATAATATTTTTGTTATTATTATTATTTATTTTTATTTTAATATTTTTTTAAACGTTCTGGGGGATGGACCCCACTGGTCAGTGGCACGAAGGCCTTATCGGGCAAACGGGCCATGGGCATCGGGCGCTAGCGGGCAGGCGGGCGCCGTTGCGGGCGAGGCGCCCATCGGGGCGGACCCGAACGGCGATGGCCCTCGCGGGAGGGTCGCTGCCCGCCAGGTCGCGGGACATGGCCGTGGCCACGGCAGGGCTCGCCGGCCGGCCACGGCAGGCGGAGGCGGATGCAGGGGAGGGGGGGCGCGCGGTGCGGGCGCCCGAGCGGGGCAGCCGTGCGGAACGAGGCCGACATGGCGAACGGGCGACAGGGGGGTCGCGGACGGCACGAGCGCGTGCCCGCGCGGCGAGGCAGGGCGACAGAGAGGGGTGAGGTGACCGCGGCGGGGGAAGAGGCAAGGCGCAGGGAGGGGCGCGGCCCGGCACGGTGCGGTGTTGCCCGAGAGGGCCGCCGACGAGCAGCGCCACCGAGGGGGTAGGCGAGGCCAGGGCGCAGTCGGCGGTGCCGGAGCACGGCCAGGGGGCAGGAGGGCCACGGTGAGGGCGGGGCGGACACGGGACAGAGGGGTGGCGCGCTAGGCACAGGAGCTCACCGCGGGATGGTGGGGTCTAGGCAGCGGGGGGTTGAGGAGGACGTCGGGGACGACGCGACGGAGAGGGGCAGGCCGGCGATGGCGTCCGGCGAGGAGGCGTGGTCGTCGCGGCGAGGCGGGGTCGGTGGGCTTCGAGGCGGCGATGGGGCGATGGGATCGGGGGGGGTTGCCCCGATCCAGATCCGAGAAGGGCGAGAGGGAGGAGCGGGACGAGGGGGAGGGAGTGGTGCGAGTGGGTAGTGGGGTGGCTAGGGTTTCCAGGGGGGAGTGGGGGGGATATGGGGCGCGGGGGTGGGCCGGCCTGGTGGCCGCTGGCTGGGCCGGGTGGTCCAGCGGGGGGGGGGGTGTTTCCCTTTTTTTTTTGATTGTTTTCTGTTTTCTTCTATTTTTTACTTTTCTGTTTAAATTCATTTAAAAGTAATTAGGCATTTTATAAAAAGGTGATTGCTGCATCATAATTATCTTTGTATTATTTGGCGCACTCCGAACATTTTTGTTTTAATTTTTTGGAAATTTTTATTGTTATCAATAATTTGAATTTGAATTTCGAACGGTTTCGAATTATTGCGAGGATAGCAACAGTAACCGAGGTGTCATGGCCCGATTAGCGTGGGATTACTGTAGCATGATTATCCGGGCGTTACAGGGGACCTTGCTGGCGGTGGATCTGGCTGCCCCTGTCCAGATCCGGGTGGTGGCGACGGCAGTCGTGTGGGTGGCGGCGGCGACCTGGCTAAGGTGGTGGCGGGGCGGCTGGCGGTCTGGTTGCTCCTTGCGGGGTGGCGGGGCGCCGGGCGCCCATGGCCGAGGGGTGGGCTGCGGCTTCGGCGGCGTGTCGCAGCTGCTGCAAAGTGGCTCGGGGCTGCTCCTCGGGGTCTCGGCGTGGATGTGGGCTGCCGCGGCGTGGTGGTAGCTCATGGTGATGGTCTGGATCGTTTCACGGCGGCGGCTGGTCTCCTCCGGCTTCGGCCGTTGGTGAGCGGCCTTTTTCAACCTTCGATTCCTCCCCTCGTCGTCCGGGCTCTACCCTCGTCATAGGGCTGGACCGCTCCCAGTTGCGGTCCATTGCTCGTCTCGCGCCCGTGGCAGCGAGACAGAGCTCGTCTCGCGCCCGGCAGCAGGACCGAGCTCGTCTCGCGCCCGGCAGCAGGACCGAGCTTGTCTTGCACCCGGTGCAGCAGGACAGGTGATGGAGGCCATTTTTGGGCCGGCCCTTTGGGTCTCGGCGCCGGGGGCTGTCCAGGGGTGTGTAAAGGAGCGACCTTTCCACTCGTCTCTTTGGTTGGGGTAGCGATGGATCTCGGGTGCGGTGGTGTCAAGGTCTTGGATGCCGGGGCGGCGGCCTTGGTGGTGGTAGCGCGGTGCTCATGGGCAGAGCCCGTGGCTTGGTGCTGCCCGGTGACCATGGCCGTGTGGGCGGCATGGTGGCAGGGGTGTGGCGTTCGGTGGCGGTGAGTGTTTGCTGGGGTGAAAACCTGTTCTATCCTCGGATGGACCGGCGGCGGCGTAGCGCGTTACCTTCTTGAAGGCGTCGTCGCGGCTCTCACCGGTCATCGTGTCGCTCCAGGGGAAACTCTGACCCCCGGGTCAGGCGGTGGCGGCGCGCTAGCGTGGTAACCTTCTTGGAGGCGCCGCTTTGGAGCTCACGGTTCGTCATATGCGGCTTCATCTCTTCACGGTGGCGTGTTCACGGTGGAGGTCCCCAATTGCTCTTGTAGTGTTAGGGGTGGTGTTGCTGCGCTCAGCGCCTATGTATCCCGCCTTGGGTGTGTGCGTGTGTTGTCGTGGGTTGTGTTTGTACTTGGGCTGTGGTTGATCTGTGCTTTATATATAAAGCGGGGCGAAAGCCTTTTTTGGTATTGTTGCTCTACTACTTTTTTGTCATGCTGTTGATAGACTTACCTACCAGTACATGGAACTTTAGGCCTCTTTTTTTCATAGGATAGGAATATCATAGGAATAGAAAAATCATAGGAAGTGAGATGACATATATCTTAATTCCTATAGGGAAAGAGATGTCATTTGATGCATAGGATATGAATCTTTCAATTGAGTCTAGGCTAATGTTTTTTTTCCTTTGAAATGCGAAGGATTGGTTCCTATCCTACATAGGAATAGAAATCCATTCCTACAAACCAAAGGGCTCCAAAGAAATATTTCCTACAAAATTCCTATCCTTTATAATTCCTACAAAATTCCTGTAAACCAAAGGAGGCCTTATGTTAAACAAGATGTTATCGCATTAGTTGAGATATTTTGTGTAAGTTGTTATGTGCCCCCCTGTCTAACATGTTTTTCTTCTTATTTTTCTCTTGCAGCTGCTATGCAAATGTTGTTCTTCAGTGCTTGATGTTTACTCGACCACTTACAACATATCTTCTGGGAGGGCTTCATTCGAAAAATTGTAAGTGCCTACTAAGTTTCTTATGTCATTCTTTTTCTCCATATTGCACTTGTTTGAGTAACTGCATAGTATCTTGTGTTTTCTAGGTTCCAAAAAGGCATGGTGTTTCATGTGTGAATTTGAAAGACTTATTGTGGAGGGCAAGCAGGGCAAGACTGCTTTATCACCAACTGGGATACTGTCCCATTTGCACGAGATTGGAAGTAGCTTTGGTCCTGGTAAACAAGAAGATGCTCACGAATTCCTTCGGTAAGAAAGCGATCATTACATTTTTTCATCTATGTTGGTTATTTACAGTTGACACTTTCAGAAACTTAAGCTGGAGTTTACAGAGAAGCTACGAATATTTTTATGTCAAGTTTTTCAATATAAGGTTTCCACAATAATTTGGCTCTTAAGTTGAATCTGCCAATGTTATACTTCAAATGACCAATTATGACGTGTTAGTGGATGGTAAAATTACTGACATGCTCTGCGTGACACTTTACTAATGGTGGATGAGCTATTTTGCAATCACAGAAGTTGAATGAGGAGAGGTGTACCAGCATCTCGTCTCTGCGTGTCGTAGGTTGTGGCGACGCTCTACTCCAGACATTGACCAACCCTCCTCTTCTAGTCACTTACACAAGCTGGGCCTTATGGGCCTAAGTGGTGATGGGCCAGGCCCATACCGGTTCAACACTCCTCAAGATGGGTGGTAGATATCTATGAACCCCGTGCTGTCACATGCAAGTTACGGTCCTTTGTTCCTAGCCCCTTTATCAAGCAATATGCAATTAGCTGCCCAGTCTGACATGATTAAGGCCATCAAATTTCTCCTTAATGAAGAAGCGATTGGTATCCACATGTTTTGTCGTATCATGTTGAACTGGGTTATTGGCAATGCTTATTGCTGACTTATTGTCACACCACACTCTCAAGGGCCCCTTCCTCAGAAGTTTCAACTTGCTCAGTAGGTTCTTCACCCAGGGCATCTCACTCAACCCTTTAGATAATGTCTATTACTCAGCTTCTGCCACTGATCTAGACACAACTGTTTGTTTCTTGCCCCTTTAGATAATCTCTATTACTCAGCTTCTGCCGCTGATCTAGACACAACTGTTTGTTTCTTGCTTCTCCATGACACCAAATTTCTTCCCACAAACACACAATAGCCTGAAGTTGATCTTCTATCATCTGGATCATTCTCATCAGTAGCAAGAGATGCATTTTCAGGATTACCTTCATCAGTGGAGGCTCAGTGAGCAAAGTCTCCATAGGCAGCATCATCTACTTCTCTGCCCTTTGACGCCCTGTTTTCCCCTTGAACTGCCATGTGTGCCCTCTGACCACCTGAGTATCCTGAATACCAACTTCTGCCTCTAGCAGTCCTCTCACTTCCCCATCTGCTATTTCCCCTGCCTCTGCCACGATTTGGACGGTTGAACTTTAGGTGGCCTTTCTCCCCACAGGTAAAACAGTCCCTGCTCTCTTTCCACTCCCTGCGCTCAGTAACGGTAAACGACGAGGCCAGCACAACTCAAGAGATAGCTGCACCTCCTCTTGAGCTATCGCTCCAATAGCCCCATCAATAATAGGCAGGGAAGTTTGATGCAACGGGTAGGCCTTCCTGCCATCAAAGCAACCTTTGAGCCCCTCCAAAAGTTGCAGCACATGCCTGCATGCCATTCACTTGTGTCCTGACTCGATGCTTGGCTGCATAGTTCCAAAGGATCACAATTATCCTGGTCTGCCTACAATGCCTGTATCTCTGCCACATATGCCATCACTGACATGTCACATTGACGTAGATGACGAATCTTCCCATCAGTTTGAGATATGAGGATGACATTGCCCTTGTCGGAGTACTGGGTGGACAAAATCTTCCATATCTCAGCAGTACTGGGTGGACAAAATCTTCCATATCTCAGCAGCCTGTTGATAGCCCATCCACAGAGTGTCCAATAGGGGGTACTACCGAGTTCAACAGCCACCCAATAAGCAGAGAGTTGATGACCTTTCACTTCTTTCCCTCCGGACTAGCCTCGCTGCTTGGTTCTTCAATAGTACCCAACAAGTTTCCATCCAACTCCTTGCTCCACAGCCAACATTGCTCTCCGAGACCAGTTCAGATAATTGGTAACCCTCTCTAGCTTGATGTCAGTGGGCAACAGCTCGATCTTCCGAACCACTTCCTGTCAAGGAACGATGGCCCTAAAATTCAGGCCCCCCCTCCTTGGAAGTGAGGAACAGTGTGAGCTTCTCGATAGCCTCAGCAAGGCCTTTCGGATTACTCATCTTCCCGACCAGCTGCACACAGCAACAACGTCCCCCTTCTCTCCCCCAGGCGAGTAGCTGCGTGCAACAGCTATCACTTCCAACAGAAGCAGCAGCAATTCAGCCCTCAGCAGTTCCAGCCTCCTCTTCCCTCCCCAATCACCACACATATCTCCGGCAGCAGCAGTACATAGCAGTACGACCTCTGTCTTCCTCTGACCAAGCCGTGCCATCGCCACATCTCCCGCGCAGCCCCACCACGCAGCTCGCGCGCCACCTCCGCATCTTCCGCGCTCGCATGCAGTTGCTTGCGGAGCTCCCTACCAGTCGCCGCACAGCCGTGAGACGAGTCCCTACCGCTGAGATGAGCCCCGCCGCTGCCTAGGGCCGTCAGGCCTAGGCGTTGCCGGCGTCTGATACCATGTTGAATGAGGAGAGGTGTACCAACAGCTCGTTTCTGTGTCGTAGGTTGTGGCGGCGCTCTCCTCTAGACATCGACCACCCCTCCTCTTTCAGGTCACTTACATGAGCTGGGCCTTTATTGGCCTAAGTGGTGATGGGCCAGGCCCAAACCGGTTCAACTATAGATTATGTCGACGTCCTTTTAGGTCTCAGTTTGTGAGGCAACAATGTAGCATACTAGATTAGTTTGGCAATCTTTGTTCAACTGCGCTACTAAAATTTTCAATTAATTTATCTTTTCCTGTTAAACTGAAGGTTAGTTGAAGTCAACCCTTAGAGCATCTCCGGCCGTTGGCCCCCCAGGGGGCGCGTAAAATCGCCGCCTGGGGGCGAACCGGCGCTAAAAATCGGCGTGGGGGCGATCGGGTTCCCAGCCGCCGGCCCCAGGGTCACCCCAGTCGCCTTTTTTAAATGTTTTCAAAAATAAATTCGGCTAAAATTTGGCAAACATTACAAAAGATTTGGCAAACAGGACACAAATTTCGGCGTTCTTCATTTTTTTTACATAGAAAACCTAGAAGTTACTAATAGAAAAACTCGCTGAGCGCGGCGTAGTCGCCGTCTTCGCCGCCATCGTCCTTCTCCTTCTTCACGGTGCTGGACCCCTGCCCGGGGTCGCCCTGGTGGACAGGGGCCGGGGCGGCGCGTCGTCGTCGCTGTCTTCGAGCACGATGACGCCCCCTTCCTCGCGCCCACGGCGGTGCGCGACGATCTCTGCCAGGGCGCGGCGCTGGCGCTCCATCTCCAGCCGCGCCCAATCCTCTGCGCCCACTTCATGGCCGCTTCGTCGTCGAGCCCCGGCTCCGTCTTCATGGCGGCGAGCCCCGGCTCCATCTTCACGGCGGCGAGCCCCGGCTCCGTCTTCACGGCGGCGAGCCCCGGCTCCATCTTCGGCTTGACGAAGCGGGGAGGAGGCACGCCCGCCCTCGTTGATGACGATGCCGCCGCTGCGGGTGCGCCGGCCGAGCGGCGTTTCTGCGGGCTCGGCCTTGACTCTGAAGATCGCCGGCGACCCGAAGGAGTGGGAGGAGCGGGAGGAGGAGGAAGAGGAGCCGGTCCTCCTCGGCATCCATTGCCCGCCACTGCGGCGGGGAACCAGGGCGGCAGGGTACGTGAACGGCGGCTCGTTGCCGCCCTTGAGGTGCTCAAGGACGGCCTAAAGCGTGTGACTGGGGGTGCCCTACCACAGGCGGCGTCCGTCGCTGTTCTTCGTCCCCCGCACCACTGGTGCGTTGTTGGTGGAACCAGCCGCTCCGCCTGCCGGCGTTCGAAGTAGGCCGCCCACGCCTCGTGGTTGCCGGCGGTGTACTCCGGGCGGGCCCGCTGCTCCTCCGTCAGCGACGCCCGCACACGCTCGACCTCGCCGTTGAAGTAGTCGGGGCGCGTGACGTCGGGCAGCGGGGCACGGGGACGCCCCCGGCGCGCGCATGTTGGGAGGCGCCGGGTAGTTGGCTTCGTGCAGGAGATGGGCTTCCCACTCGTGCAGAGAGCGGCGGCCGAAGTCGTTCGCCGCCGCCCTATCGCCGGGGAACCTTTCGCCCATCGTTGGCGGTGGCTGTGAACGGGGAGGGAGAGGAAAGAGGGCTCGTCGGCGGCGGCAGTGCACGGGGAGAGAGGGGCTGCGGGCGGGTTTGTCCACCGGCGAGGGAGGCGCTGCTTTATATAGCGGCCGGGGGGGGGGTGGCGCCTTGTGTACGCGTGGTGGGGAGGGGGCGCGACGCCGCACAGCGCCGCCCGTGAGGAATCAATGGAAGGCTGACCGGCGGCAGCCGTGGCATTGATTTCCCCGCGGGAAACCGAGGATGACGAGGCGCGGGTCGCTGACTCAGTGGGCCTGCCGGTGCCAATTTCGGCCCTAACCGGCGAAAACTGGGCTCCTGGGGGCGCGACTAGGCCGTTTTTTGGGCGCCGGCGCCGAAAAAGGGGCCTGGCGGGGGGGGGGGGGGGCACGGCTGGAGATGCTCTTATCAATGAATTCATCAGTTGTTTGGAATTCATTGTTCAAACCAGGTGCTGGTTGACATTCTTATCAATGAAATATTGTCTTTGTGTCAAGTAGAAAACCTGATAGGACAGTTACCTAAGAATGGCTTTTTCAGTACGTTTAGTTTTGGTGAATGACCTTGTCGAAAGTAAAATAGTTAATTACTTTTGGCAACTCCTTTCTCCAAGAGTTTTCTTAATGGCACCACATTAACTGACATGTTTACAGGCACTCAATTGATGCTATGCAATCTGTATGCATCAAGGAAGCCAGAAAAGGTGGCGCTCATTGTTTAGCAGAAGAAACCACAGTTGTACAACTAATATTTGGGGGCTATCTGAGATCTAAGGTTCTCTTTACAGAACAGCTTAGATTTTATTGTTTTTGGTATATTCAGTTACCTGAGGCCGCCCTGTGTCTTATTGATTATTTTAATCTGTTTCTTTCATAGATAAAATGCACAAGGTGTCATATTAGTTCTGAGCAATACGAGCGTATGTTAGATCTTACTGTTGAAATAGATGGTGACATCAGTTCACTCGAGGAAGCACTTCAGCGGTTTACATCTACAGAAGTCTTGGATGGAGATAATAGATACCAGTGCAGCAGGTAATGTCACTTCAGATCTTTAGCCTTCTGTACTGTTCATCCTGTGACTTTTTATCCACCTATCAGAGTCCTTGAGCTATCACTGAAACTATACCAAGCCGGGAGTTGAATTGAGGGTCGAAATACTTTGCCATATCATCTAATCAGGAATTTTATGGAGAAATAGAATCATTACCGTACAGCAGACTTGAACAACAGAAACATAATTGAAAGGGAAATAAAATAAATGGTAGGTATATTTTAAAGTTTGAGAGTGCTAGCCAAGAGTAGGAAAAAAAAGCTGAACATTGCAAGGTAACAAAATGGCACGACAATACCAGTTTTTATTTGTACTATAAACATGGTATGGATTTCTTCTGTGGAAAATGTTGGTCGTGTGATTTTATGCCTTTTGCTATGTTGTTTTCTTCTATTATGACTACCTAAGATGGTGTGTGGGGCCATGACATTTGGATGGTTTTCAATGTAGACTGCTAGAGTGCTCTGAATTGTATCAGGCTGTTGTTTTACTCAAAGTTTGAGTGGGTAATTGCTCAATGGATTGGATTGTGAGTCATGAACCAGATATGTTGATATGTTTAAAGGTTCAAACGAAGCATGTAAATATGACAGTATGAAATATTGTAAAAATTTTAGAGTATCTTTTTCCTTCTTGCTGTTGCCTTCTACTGCTAGTTGCTGATTTGATAATTATACAATATTGCAATTGGAGGATCAATACTTCAGAAATTAGCATGTTGCCTTCTTATACCTTAGTGTTGACAATATACCAACTTCCTTTAGGGCCGGCTGAAATAATAAGGTAGGTTGTATAACTCCGATTGGTAACATTGTTCACTTCAATGTTTCTAGAAGTCAGATGTTGTAGCTTATTTTATTCAATTCATTATACTATATAATGAATTATGCAAGGATTGAAATTGCTGCTTCTCTTTAGTCTTGCTTTCTTTTCTCCTAATGCTATTATTCTTAACTTGACCCTGTATGTCAGATGCAATTCCTATGAGCGTGCCAAGAAGAAGTTGACAATATCGGAAGCCCCAAATGTCCTGACTATTGCATTGAAAAGATACCAGGTACCATATAAAATACCATCTTATTGAGGGCTAGACGCCAAACACACTTGCATAGCTCTCTTTTGTGTTGACATTTGAATCGTTGTATTTGACCTTTTTCTGGAGTTCAGTTGTTTTAGTTTTGATCAAGTCTTGCAAATTGAGTTCCTCTAATTTTGTTCCCCCTTCTTATTTGTACAGTCTGGCAAGTTTGGGAAGATCAGCAAAGCCATCAGATTCCCAGAGACCCTGAACTTATCTTGCTACATGAACTCAACTGATGACAATTCTCCTGTTTACAGCCTATATGGAATGGTTGTCCATCATGATGTCATGAATGCTGCCTTTTCTGGTCATTACGTATGTTATGTCAAGGACACACATGGGAAGTGGTACAAGATAGATGACAGTCAGGTATACTTGCTCTTTCTGGACATATCAAGACGGGGTTATGCCTGTCTGGACGTTAACAATTTTTGAAATCATTTTTTTGGTAAACCTATTTCCATATTTAGTATCTGTTTGTTTTAAATAAACGAGACTGCCGGTGCGGATTTTTGGGACATAGTTCTAGGCACACCTTATATAACATTTTAATTTTAAAAATTATAAAAAAATCAAACAATTCAGAATTTTTTTTGTGGCTAACTTGGTCGAGTGTTCCACTCATGTATGAAGTTTCGCGAAGAAATGACTTTAGTACTTATGGGAGAAAAAAACACAAAATTGCAATTTAAAAAAACTTGAATAGTAACTTTTATATAGAACCAAGTTTATCCTTTTTCCGCACAAAAGACCACGGAAGTCATTTCTTTGGGAAACTTTACATGTGAGTATAACACTAGACCATATCCGTTACAAAAAAGAACTGGAATTGTTTGACCTTTTTTATATTTTTGAACTTTTTTTTTCAATTAGGGTGCGCCTAGACCCAGGTTCCATTTGGTACTTTTTTTGCCTTATTGGAATAGCAATCAGATTACACCTCTTATCCTAGTGATCATAGTGTATGTTCTTGTAATGCAATAGTGAAAACAAATTATTTGGCTTCAACAGTGACTGCGTCGGTATCGGTGTTGCGTCGGAGTAATCAGATAGCGATCCTGTATTCTGAATAGCTGGTCTTTGCTGTGTGCAGGTCAAACCTGTATCTCTGGAAAATGTAATGTCGAAGTGTGCATACATGCTGCTCTACGCAAGGTGAACACCACCATTCCTTTTCTTTTTTTATAGATACCAGCAATTTCATGCGCCTTCCCATCAGGTTTCTTACCAGTACATTCTGAATCCTCCATTAACCATATCAGGTGTTCACCAAGGGCGCCAAACTCTGTACGACATGCTATGATGGTTAACGACCCATCATATGCGAAGAAGGCCAAGCATAAGCCAAACTTGGAGCAGACACCATTGCAACGGGGTTCCTTGAACAGACACCAAGGTGGTGAGTTGCATAGAGATCACATTACAGATAACCTCACCCGCAGATTTGATGAATTTGGGGACGCACCATATCCAGCGGCAGAATCACCAAGCCCAAGTGAGAGCTCGTCATTGTTCAGCAACTCTGATGCTGGGTCACACAGCACCGTGAGCACAGATAGCAGCGAAAGCACAAGGAACTCAACCAGCACTGATGACTACGAACAGTACTTTTTTGGGAGCTCAGATCAAATGTATCTGGGAGGCCCTAGAGGGGCACATGAGGAAATCGGCTATACGAGCTATTCTCGGTCGAGATCTGCCTTGGGCACCAGCTCATCAGGCCAGGAGGTGGATGAAGAGAGGTCTGTGGAGCAAAGGTTTGAGGTTAGTAGAGGGGGTTGGCTTGAGGGTGGTGAAAGCTCACCCTTGTCGTACACTGACCAAAGTAAGGAACACTTGTTAACAGAACAATATAGGCAGTTTGGTGGTAGTGAGCATGACCCTGGAGAAGCCAGGGGCAGTGTCTTGTTGAGAAGATCGGCTAGAGAAAAAACCGCCCAAACATTTTATTGATGTGGAGGGTTTGGGTTGAATAATGTAGCTTCTGTCATTACCTCGTTGCAGTGGAAATATGAAAATGGGCAATTCGTAGAGTCGTGCTCAAGAAATGCGAAGCATTTTAGTTCTTGTTCTTTGATATCGTCTTTGTAGCAGTTTCTCAGATTACAGTGCGCACACCTGATGAGTGATGACACTGGCTAAATTGATCTGCTGCCTTCAGTCTTGCAGATGGATGAATCTGGTCTCCGCGGTAGGCGGCTAGCCAGCAACATTGATCACGGATATGCGACTAGGTACACACTTGGATCTGGGGTGGGGTGGTGTTTTGCCACCTGAAATCTGCACCACGAAATACTCTTTGAGCTTTTTTTGAAACAAAAAATCGCCTTTATTCATTGGAAATGACAGTTACATTGTTAATAAGAAAAGTTACAATATTATTCATAGGTTCCTCAAAACAATCTCTAGTCATAGAAAATTTAGCTAATTTAGTAAGTTCATGAGCAACTTCATTTGCTTTCCTATTACAATGCTCAAAATTAATACGTGGAAAATCGCACGCCATAAAATAACAATCATCAAAAACTGCCGCCGCCACTACCGTTGAATGTCCTTCATTCTTCATTGTGTTAACTACTTCCATATTGTTGGAGCTAACAACAAGAGATTACATCCCGCCCTCTTTAAGACATCTGCACATCAATTCATCCTTTAGTTCCCGCCGGTAATGAACCTTCCTTAACAGCACCTGCTGTACCTTTAAGTATGTCCTGATCAAAAGAAGCATTGACATCCAATTTCACAAAACCCGGGGGAGGTCTTACCCATTCCCCTGTTCTAATTGTTGCACTTGAGGAATGAGCTTTAACATAATTTGCCACTATAGCACGGACTCCCATTGAGGTTTGGTAAGCATCTTGGGATTTTCCCTGACGAACTAGCGACCATCTATTCCACCATAAATACCAGGCTGTTATAACAACCAATTCATGTGCATTCTTGGTGCCTATTGTAGATAGCTCTTTCTCTGGCATAAGGAGTAAAAACTCAAGAATTGCCTCTCTCGCACGATCGATAACACAAGCTTTACTGATGGCCTCATGCAATCCCAGCTTTCTCCAAACTTCTTTCGCCTCCGACATAGAAACAACATGTATTTTGTATCTTCTGGTCCATTCGAACATGATGGGCAGATGCGAGAAATTTTCATATGTCTATTAGCAAGTGTAATACGACATGGGAGTGTTCCGTGCAAGGCATGCCATATGAAAATCTTCACCTTTGTTGGACAAGATAATTTCCAAACCTTTCTCCAAATAGGATTGACATTTGTTTTCCCCATACCATTGTGTAGTTCAATTTCCTCTCATGTTGTTTGTTCCATTCCTCGAAGTAAGCTGACCGAACCATGAAACATCTGCTCTTTGTGTAATTCCAAGCAATGAAATCTGTCATATTATGCATAGAGAGGGGGATCGCTAGCACCCTTTGAGCATCAACTAGCCACAATGTTTGTCTTACTAAATCTTCATCTCAAGAATTGGTGACCGGATTGATAAGGTCAACAACTTTTGATAGCAGGTGCCCTCTTCTAGGAGTAATAATTTTCCTATTTGCACAGTTCAGGATCCATGCATCTTTTCGAATATCAATATTTAGTCCATTTTCAACTCTCCAAATATAACCATTTTTGAGAGAATTAACTCCCGCCATAATGCTTTGCCAAGTAAAAGAACAACCCTTTGTTAAACTTGCATTCATTAGGTCGCCATCCGAGAAATATTTGGCTCTCAAGACGGTGGCACACAGAGAATCAGGGTTATCAAGCAGGCGCCACGCTTGTTTGGCTAACAAGGCCAAATTAAAACAGTGTATATCTCGGAATCCAATTCCACCTTGATCTTTTGGTACACACATTTTCCACCACGCCATCCAATGCATTCTCTTCTGATTGTCTCCGTCACCCCACCAGAAATGCGACATCGCGTCAATGATTCCTTTGCAATTTCTTTTAGGAATTTTAAAGACGGACATGGCATAAGTTGGGATAGCTTCTACAACCGATTTGAGTAAGATTTCCTTTCCTCTTGCTGATAGCAGTTTTTCTTTCCATCCACTAAATTTCTTAACAATTTGATCAATTAAGAATTGGAAACAGTCGCTTTTGTCCATACCCATATTTGCAGGCATACCTAAATATTTGTCATTAAGGGATTTAGTCATAATATTCAGAATAGTACAAATTTGTGCCTTGTTTTCCACTTTTGTGTTGGGGCTAAAAAATATACTAGATTTTCCAACGCTCACCATTTGCCCTGAGGTCGCACAATAGGCCTCTAAAAATGATTTCAGTGCCTCAGTGTTCCTCGAGTTAGCATGCATAAGGATCAAAGAGTCATCCGCAAAGAGGAGGTTTAAAATTGATGGTGCATCTCTGCTAACTTCGAAAATAGTACCACTCTCCTCTGCATTACCTAAGAGGGAAGTCAAGCCCTCCGTACACAAAAAAAGAGTACGGGGAGAGAGGGTCCCCCCTTGCCTTAATCCTCTAGAAGGTTTGAAACTTTTAGTTTCTTCCGTATTAAAATGAACCCGGTATTCCACAGAGGCAACACACTGCATAATCAAATTCACCCATTCTTGCTGAAACCCCAGTCTCAACATAATTTCCTTTAAAAAAGGCCACTCCACTCGGGCATATGCTTTGTGCATGTCCAGTTTGATTGCACACATGCCCTCTTTACCGGTCCTTTTTTTCTTTATCTTATGGAAACATTCGTAAGCCACTAAAAAATTATCTGTAATCATTCTTCCAGGCACAAAAGCACTTTGGGTAGGGCTGATTATATCTGATAGGATTGTCTTCAGACGGGCAACAATCATTTTTGAAATAACCTTATACACCACATTGCATAAACTGATCGGTCTAAATTGAGTTCCCTTTTCTAGAGAGTTGACTTTTGGGACCATTACAATCGCAGTATCATTCCAACCAGCAGGTATAGAGCAAGTATTCACCGCCCAGAGAACCTCACCAGTTAGGTCATCCCCCAACATAGACCAGAATCGTTTCTAAAATATGGCGTGTAAGCCATCGGGACCCGGTGCCTTTAAATAACTGATATAAAAAAGGGCTTTTCGAACCTCCTCTGCCATGTATGGGGCGAGAAGAACACTATTCATTTCATCTATAACTTTTCTTTTGACAAGACAGAGAACCTCCTGGTTCGGTTGGTTAACTTCTGAGTTAAAAAGGTTAGAAAAATATCCCATAATGTGATTCTTCATCTCGGTGTGTTTTACCCAAGCACCATTATCATCAAGCAATTTTTTATCTGATTTCTCTTCTTTCTAGCCGTTGCTGCATTATGGAAAAAGAGGTGTTGCAGTCACCATGCAAAAGCCAGTTTGCTCGACCCCGTTGTAACCAGTATATCTCCTCCTGTTCCAACAAATTTTCAATAAGGACAAGAGTCTTCTTTTGAGGCGCAAGGGAGTCCGCATCTATAGGTCCCCTCCATAGCTTTTCTAACTCTTTTTTAGTCTGTTAATTATTTTTTTGGTCCCTTTAAAAAATCACGATCCCACGTTAGTAAATCTGCATGCACCGATCGTGTTCGGTCAGCTAGAGACGGCCTGATGCCAAACATCTTCGCCTTATCCCATGATGTATGTATGATTTCCATAACCGTCTCTTCTTTGAGCCATCTATCTTCAAATTGTTTCACTCGACTCTTTGGGCGATTAAAAATATTATCATCAAAATATTTCGTGTCTAATATGAGAGGACAATGATCCGAGTGTACATGTTCTTCGTTTATGACCGCAGCCCGAGGAAATTTATTTGCCCAATCCACATTACGAACCGCTCGATCCAATCTTTCCCTGGTTTCGCCTCTCTACATGTGAACAGATCACCTATACATCCCATATCATCCAGGCCACACTCTCCCAAACAATTATGAAACTCTCTCATCATTGCATTTGGTCTCACATTCCCTCCCTCTTTTTCCAACAAGAGTAATATTTCGTTAAAGTCTCCCAAATCCACCCAGGGGTGGTCACCCTTATTATGCAAGTTACGTATATCATTCCACGACAAAGCGTGATCATTCCAGTACGGATGGCTATAAAAACCCATAAAACGCCACTGTACAATATTCTAATTCATAAATAGAACATCAATAAAATTACTCGACTCATAATTCAAAACAACTTTATTCATCTCATGATAAACAAGACAAGGCCACCAGTCCGCCCATCGCTCTCAACTACAAACATTGAAATCAAAATTTAAAACACGACAAAGCTCATCGGCTTTACATTTATTTAAATGAGACTCTGAAAGGAAAATTAACTCTGACTTAGTGCGCCCTTGTAGATCCAAGAGCTCGCGAACTGCCGTGGGTGAGAGCATGCCATGACAGTTCCTGAGGCAGCTCCAGGGGGAGCCAGCAGAGAAGGCCTAGGATCCCGGCCCTCCTGGCCGAGCGACAGTCCTCCCTGTACTGGTTCTCCAGCCGTCCGGATGGCCGACGTCGTGGACGATGCAACACCTTTCTTTTTTACACTAAGATCACTTACAACTTTTGTCACCTTGACCGCCATTCCATTAGTGGTCTGGGTGTGCAGTTGTTACTATATCTAGTGTAAATAAGAGCTCTTCTACTAGGTGTTTTACCTTTCTAGTAGGCCTCTACACTGAGATTTCCCCCCAAAAACGGCTACTCTACTCTCCTTTGGGATCCTACAAAACCTTTCAGACATGTGCCCTACAAGCCTACAACACTCACAATACGATGGCAATTTTTCGTATCGGCCATCAAACTCGAGTTTTTCTTTGCTACCTAAGGGAGTGAATTCTACCCTACTTTTGATTGGTTCATGAAGCGGGATTTTCACTCGCACACACAGATACTTCTCTACTACCATGTGGTTTTGGTGTGAGACAGCGATCACCTCGCCTATCTGGTCTCCTAGGGACAAGCCCACATCTTTGGTTTTAAGCTCAAACAGGAGGTCACGAACCTGGGCCCATATAGCCATGGCTCCAAGGTCCACCTCCGCCGGGTTACCCTTGCCGTTGAACTCGGCGAAGATGATCCCTTCACGCTTATGGTGCCACGGCTGGGGCTTCAACACGAAGCGTCTATCCACGTCAGCAGAGAAGTTGAGGATGAATCTCCCGTCGTTGCTGGCCACCTCCTGAACGGTGACCTCGCCTTGCAACCTCCAAGTCGACTTGTTTGGCAGAAGGGGTTTTCAAGCCCCTAGGGAGCTGGGGGTTGGAGGGGGTTGGGTGAAAGGAAGGGTAATGCAGAGCATCCTACGGTCATCCTCATGGACGTACCTTCGTCACAAGACACCACGTGGACCCATGACTAGAGCTCGTGCAAGGGCTATCGAAACTGAGGTGTACTCGCTCCTCTCCGAACTCCCACATTCCACATGTGAGACAAGGCTACTACCTCAAGCGGGGACCTTGTGTGTGATCAGGTACTTGGAGAAAGGCCATGGAGTGGATACGACCAACGGACGTACCTTCGTTACCCAAGACACCCTGTAGATCCATGACCGAGCTCGTGCAAGGCCTATCAAAAACGAGGTGAACTCACTCCTCTCTGAACTCCCACATTCCACATGCGAGACATGGCTACTACCTCAAGCAGAGACCTTGTATGTCATCCGGTACTTGGAGAAAGGCCATGGAGCAAATACGGCCAATAGACAAGATGGCGAGGACACCAAGTGCAAGACGCAAGAGGAAGAGCTCCCAGCGAGCTAAAACAACCGGACGCCTGACGCCCTAGGGATCAACTAGCCAGAAGGCCCAGCCGACGAACGCTACATTGGCCAGACGACCGACAAGTAACGGACGTCCGACACACTCCAGCGACCGTACGTCTGCCAGCCTCCGGAAATCCGGCTCCACTAGTCTAGTACCAAAACACTAGAATGCCGACGTCCTCCAGACGACCGAGCCACCGGACGTCCGATGCTCTCCGGAAACCCGATGACACCTATCCAGAGTCGAATCACCGGAAGTTCGAGCCTTACTGGACGCCTGGTCCCTCGCGAGCAATCGAACGACCGACAACCGTCAGACGTTCGACACTGCCTGTGCGCAACCACTCGGGTTTAGACCCATATATCCCCCTCTCTCCCTAGACTATAAATACCCCTTCACTTGGATGAACTAGGATTAGCAAAGGATTAGCTTAGATTTGAGATAGAGCTTTGCTCATCCACTACCTACTCCCATGGAGTCCAAGGCCTCCATGCGAGATGATCCCATAGTGGATTCAAGACCCCATCAAAGGGAAGATCCTTTTGGAGTCGAGACCTCGCTCCTTCAAGGATAGGGATGAACTATTTACCCTTGTTACTTCCATGTGTTGGATTTGGATCCTTGTATCTCCTCTTTGTGTATGTGGATTTAGCATATGTGTGATTGGATCTTGTCTATTTGAGTGTTCATCTTGTGTTCTTCTCTTGTTTGCTCTCTTCCCCCTCCAAGTGTGAAAAGATCACCAATTAGTGTCGCTGTATTAAACATGGGTATTTATACCCTGACTATGCACAGACAGTTGCAGCCTTCCCGGCGACAAGGGCTTGTCGGAGGATGGCCTTTATAAACACTCAAGACTTGGTAATCAAATACATGAAGAAGACCTCCAGGCAGGTCATCGAGAAGTACTAAAAATGTACTGAAGATCAAGACTCAAGTTGCCAGCAAGCTATGAGCCGGCAGACTTCGGGCCAACGACCTCAAGACCGGCAAGCTTTGTCCCATCGCTCCAGTGTGGTAGTTGTTAGGGACTTGTGTCACGCCCACGGTGGATATCATTACATCAACATTACATAATAGCGGGGATACAACCAAGACATACAATGCCACATGAATACAACAATACATCATATACAAGATCAACATCCGACTACGGATGAAACATAAACATAAACTCAAACAACATCCACCCTGCTAGCCCAGGCTGCCGACCAGGAACCTATCCCTCAATCGAAGAAGAAGCAGAAGAAGAACTCCAACACAAATAAACATCGCTCTCGCGTCATGATCATCGCATAACCGGTACCTGCAACTGGTGGTGTAGTAATCTGTGAGCCACAAGGACTCAGCAATCCCATTACCATGGGTATCAAGACTAGCAAAGCTTAATGGGTAAGGAAGGGGTAAGGTGATGAGGTTGCAACAGCGACTAAGCATGTATGGTGGCTAGCTTACGCAAATAAGAGCGAGAAGAGAAGCAAAGCAAGCGGTCGTCAACTAGTAATGATCAAGAAGTGATCCTGAACTCCTACTTAGGTCAAACATAACCCAAGAACCGTGTTCTCCTCTCGATCAACCCCGAAAAGAGATACTCACAGTTACGCACACGGTTGGTGTATTTTAGAAGAGTTTACTTCAAGTTTACTACAACCGGATATCAACAAATTCCCATCTGCCCATAACCGCGGGCACGGCTTTCGAAAGTTCAAACCCTGCAGGGGTGTCCCAACTTAGCCCATGATAAGCTCTCGCGATCAACGAAGGATATTCCTTCTCCCGGGAAGACCCGATCAGTCTCGAAATCCCGATAACAAGACATTTCGACAATGGTAAAACAAGACCAGCAAAGCCGCCCGGATGTGCTGACAAATCCAGATAGGAGTCGCACGTACCTCGTTCTCAGGGCACACCGGATAAGTCAAGCTACGAGTAAAACCAGGCCTCGAGTTTCCCCGTGGTGGCCCCGCAGGCTACTCGGTTCGGACCAACACTCGAAGGAGCACTGGCCCGGGGGGGGGGGGGGGCTAAAATAAAGATGACCCTCGGGCTCCGGAAACCCAAGGGAAAAAAAGGACATAGGTGAGGCAAATGGTAAAACCAATGTTGGGCCTTGCTGGAGGAGTCTTATTCAAAGCGAACTGTCAAGGGGGTCCCATAAATCACCCAACCGCGTTAGGGACGCAAAATCCGGGAACATAATACCGATATGCCGGAAACTAGGGCGGCAATAGTGGAACAAAACACCAGGCATAAGGCCGAGCCTTCCACCCTTTACCAAGTATATAGATGCATTACTAATATAAGAGATATTGTGATATCCCAACATAAACATAATCCAACATGGAGCAATCTTCATCTTCACCTGCAACTAGCAACGCTATAAGAGAGGCATAGCAAAAGCGGTAACATAGCCAAACAACGGTTTGCTAGGAAGGGTGACAAAGGTCAGAGTTTCATGGCAATTTGGGAGGCTTGATGAGCAAGTGGTAGGTAACGCAGCATAGTGATAGGACGAAGCAACTAGCATAGCAATGATAGTAATGAGATCCAAGGTGACGGTCATCTTGCCTGAAATCCCGCAAGGAAGAAGAACGAGTCCGTGAAGAAGATGAAGCCATGAAGACGAACAAGCGTAGACGAACGAATCCTCACGATCGCAACGAAACGGGAACTATCGAGAAGAAGCACACAACATCGTAAACACACCACACATGAACAAGGCATGATGCTCAACCAAGTATGATGCATGGCAAAACTACATGAAGCTACTCATGGCAAGAGATTATGCATTCAAGAGCAACACATCAAAGCAAGTTTAAATGAGGCCGGAAACAACATATAACAATACCGGTAAGTCCTCATAAGCAAATTTTGAAATTGGTCCAGATCTGAATAAAACTTATGTTCAAGTTGTTAAACAGCAAGTTAATATGCACCATGATGATCTACACGAAATTCTAGTCAAATTACATATAAAGTTCATTAGATTCGGAGTTACGGCCTAGAAGATATGAGCAAAACAAGTAAGCATGGCATTGATGCAAAATGCATTCAAACATCAAGAAAACACCTCAAAACATGGATCCAACAAGGTAATATGAAGCTACATACAAAACTAAGCAAGTTTCATATAGAGCACAAACAAAACGGAGCAACGGTTCAACACATACACCCTATACAAGGTTAAAGGACAAGCTGTCCAAAACAGCAACTAGGCATATTGCAAGCACCAAAACAACATGCTACAGGATATAAATATGAAAAACAATGCATGAACATGATGTACGGGTAAAGCATAACAAAACATGAACACTGAGCTATCTCCAGAAACTAATAGAACATGCTCAAAAGGACATGGCAAGATTGCAAATAATAACAGGTTCACAGACTTGGCAGAGTTCACAGAACATGGCAGAAATAACATCAGGTTGCAATATTTAGATCTATCAAACAACATGTTACAGCAAGCTATCATGTCAAACTAGAGCATGGAATGAATCTAATCAAAGCATATAACAAAACTCCCTTACTAACCATGAGCCAAAAAGGCACATAAGATATGATGGCAAGCATGTAAACATAGCAAGTTTCGTTACGGATTTCAGACTTAGCAGAAAACTGGACATGGCAAAATCAGATATCAAGTAGACACGTAAACTAGCTCAATGCACTCACTACGAGGAATTTCATGACAAACTAAGCATACACCCAGAAACTAAACATGGCATTGAAGCTAGACATGGCAAGAACAATAACATAGCTTGCACGGATCAACAACAACAAGCTAGGAAAAATTGCTAAACATGTTAACAATCTGCCAGGAACATTTTGTAGCAAAAGTAGAGCAAGATTAAGACATGATAAGGCCCTCTATAACTACAAACAGAGGCATGGATGGATAGAGCGTAATCATATGTCCAAAACATCCTTACTGAACATACTCAAAAGAGTCATGGATCTCACTGTAGCAACACGAATACAAGGCATAAAAATTAACAGCAGACAGACCGTGAAAATCTAAGACCCTGAAATCAGCAACATCATCGAGGCCAACTTTGCAAGCTTGAAAATATCAATACATGGCATATCATAAAGAATGGGTTGCACCACAGAAAAGATGGCATGTTGTAGCTAATAACACATGTAGACCTCTTGCTCAAAAGAAAATCACACAAAAAGATGCAAAAATGACAAATGAGCATGTTCTGGTAACAGGCAGCAATTAACATCATATAGCAGTCTTGCAACGATGATTAGAACATTAAGATGAACTCTAATGAACATGGCGCAATGGAAAAAAATAAAGAGCACAACCAGGTGAACATTTCGATATATCGTGCACGCATAACGAAGCAGTATGCAGTGAGATATGATGCGATGCAAATGGCATAAAATTACTGTAAGAAAAGACTTGGAATAATTCCGGGGTCAACCTGCCACATCTAGGGTTCGCACGGTTTACGATGTAGCGGCGGATCTCGTCGGATCTGAGGCGCTGGCAGCCGGCGTTGGAGGAGGGGCTCGCCGGAGGAGGGCCGGGGAGGCCGGGACGAAGGAGAGGAGGCACGGGAGCGCGCGGGACGGCGTCGGAACCAGGCGGCGCGGCGAGGCAAGACGGCGGAAGGCGGCGCCGCGGGACGGCGACGGCGCACGCAGGCGTTGCTGGCGGAGCGGCGGTGGGGTGGCGGCGCGCGCACGGGGAGCGAGGCGCCCGGGTCACGCGGGGGAGGCGAGGCCCGTTCGGCCCGGGGCAAGCCTTCCCTGGGCCCACGCGGGCCGCGACGGCGGGGTGCCGGCCAGGGATGCGTGGCGCGCCCTGGTTGGCTTGGAACGGCGAGGACGGCGGCACTGACCCGTGGGACGGCGACATGTGGCGGCGGGGGGAGGGGCTCGGCACGGAAAACGATGGAGTTGCGACGGTTGCAGGTGGGAGGACGCTGGCGGCACACGGATTTCGAGGAGGGGCTAGGTTTAGGCCAAAAATGGCAAGGGGAAGGGGTTTAATTAGGAAAGAGGGCTAGGATTAGGGGTTTTTAGGCCGTTTCGGAGCCGTTCGATCTCGATCGGACAGTCCGAAGCGGAGGGGGCTAGGTAGGTGGGCTAGTGGGCTGCATGTGACCGTGTAGAGGGCCTCGGGCTGAGAAGAGAGGGGGAGAAGTGCGGCCCGACACGGTTTTCGAAGACCAAAAACATCCGACGAAGGTACCGGCAACGATACCACTATATATTTAACGGTTGGGCTATCAAACGGACTCCAAATGTGATGAAATTTGGCAGGCGGTTTGTCTACACTATAATAAGACCGCTCGACAAGTTTCATCCCATTCCGAGAACATTTTATGGCCCTTATAAAAATAATATTCGGAGGTGCCGCGGGCGCGTGCGAGTGTGGTTGGGCTCCGAACGGACAATGGAGAGAACCGGGAGAACCCGAATGGATGCAAGTTTTGAAAAACATGCTGATGAAATGCAAATGATGACATGGCAAAGTGCAACACACAAGCACATGACATGGCAAGGACGGCGAATAACTGGCGGACACTTGGCGCATCGAATCCGGGGCGGTACAACTCTCCTCTACTAACAAGAGATCTCATCCCGAGATCTTAGGAGCGAGACGGGGGAAAAGAGGATGAGGTGAAACAAAATGCAAGAGGGAAAATGAACAAAGTCAAGAACACTCAAGTAGAAAAGAGGACGATGACTACGACAAGAGTCAAAAGCTCAACGAACAAGATAGACTCTGAAAGCACTCCGGTTAGAACAAGCTAGAAAAAAGGAATAAGGATGACAGAATTTAGGCAGCACTCTGGCTGAACATTGAAAAGAGTTGGAATTGAGATTGACAAAATGGAACGATAGTTGATGAGAGGAACAACACAATGCCTCCGGAAGAATTGAAATAGTTGAATGAAAAGGAACTGAGAAGAAGAAGACAACTTCTACCACAAATGAAATAGAAAGCAACCTTAGAAGAAAGGATTGAACGGAGTTGTTGGAAATTCAACGGCAAAAGAATTGCTTGTTGTGGACTTATAGATAACATCTCAAAATTATGAGGTGATCTCCCACCACAAGCGTAAATGATTGAATAGCGAAGAAGAACGAAGAAATGCAAAACTCCAATTCAAAAGAATACGGAGAATTAATTGCAGCTCGCGAAGCAAGAGAAGAATACTTGAGCTTCGCCTACAAAATCTTGATGAACACTTGAGGAATGAATTAAATCATGGCGAACCACTGTGAAGAAACTCCGGTGACAAAAGAATGACGAGATAAAATTGAAGGATGAAAGGGGTAAGATTAAATCCTTGCGATGATTCGGATGGAGCTTCGCGACGAGACAAACGAGAAGACTTGGAACTCCGGAAAGAAAAGATGAACAACTTAGAACCGAGAAATTATTGAACATGAACAATCTCCGAAGGAAAGGATTAATCAACTTGATGAACGAAGAATAAGAATTACGTTATGCTTATCCTCCACCAATTAAATTGATGGGAGCAATGGATCGCATACAACTTATCCGCGTTGGAAAAGATTAAGGGGGAATATAGCGCCAAATTTGGGAAGGTCTTCATGAGCCACCGATAGGATTGAAAAAGAATGAAAGAATTGATATGATGAGAACGGAAAAGG
The DNA here is from genome assembly GCA_032464435.1 of Aegilops umbellulata. NCBI lineage: Eukaryota > Viridiplantae > Streptophyta > Magnoliopsida > Poales > Poaceae > Aegilops > Aegilops umbellulata. Next base: position 181,126,389 of record CP136060.1, read on the forward strand.
AATCTTCAACGAAACACTGTAAGAAATAAAAACGAACGAAGAAAAGAGAATGAATCACCGGTAAGAAATAGAGCAAGCACGAAGGTATTTGAGAGAATTTGATACCGCGGAATGAAGAGGTCTCGAACTGATTGAAGAATGTTTGAACGAATCACCGGAAGAATATTGAAACGAACGAAGAGGCACGAATATAGAATAGTTGAGAGAACGAAGCTGAAAACTTGGAATGAAGAAATCTTCTAAAAAGATGGCCTCCGGATGATCGAGACGGAAAACAACTCCTGAAATACCCCAGATGGATGAAAATAATTGCACGAATAGAAATGATTTGATAGGGTAACATCGAGCTAGCACCGCGAATCTCCGGGAGAACTAACAAGATTTAAGAGAAACTCTAGTCCGGTCTTCAAATGATGAGAATGGCGATGAGAAACGCCTTGAAGGAATAGAGAGATGCTCCGGGACAATGAATATTAGAAATTTTGAACCAAAGTTGAAAAGAATTTGAAAGCGAACTCATAGAAGGCATCTGACTGATAAAATTCATTCTTACGTCAAGCTTCGAAAAGAACTTGAGAATAACTTCGGAAAAATCAGAAGAGTCAGGTAAGATCCTGGGAAAGGACCTGTGGGTTTGGGCCCACTGAAAAGAAACACCGTTGGAAAGGATTGTCGAAAAGATGATGCACCGGAACGAATAAAAGATTTGAATGAGGTGACAACCTCGAAATAATTGAATGCAAACACGAGTCTTCTGAGATGACTTCAACACTCCGGGATAATAGAATGGCGAGATGCGAACGAGCAAAGGGAGATATTTGAGCTGAGGGAAAAAATACGATCGACAACGGAAAACTTGAATTTGGATCCACCGGAAAGAAAATAACACGAACATTGATGAACTAGACAAGAATTCACCGGTTGCGACAATTGACGAAATATTGAAGATACTCCGCACGAATGAAATTGATTAATTGTATAGAGGCTCAGACTCCGGAATAAAAGGGAGGGAGGGCGGGAAAAAAACACAGGCAACTTGGAACAGGGAACCGACGAATAACTTGCAAGGGGAAAAACACCGGTTGGAATAAGTGAGCAGAGAATGCAAAGGCTTCGCACGAGTAGAATAGGTACTCGATTACGGTCTCCGATTCCGAGAAGAAGAAGGGTGGGCGGGTGGGAAAAACAAGGACAACTTCGGACAGGGAAACAACGACGTCGGAGTAAGAACTGAGGATTGATCTCACGAAAAACAAAGAGGGTCGAATCAACTTGACGAGAAATGCACCTGACAAAAGAGGATGGCCAACGAATGAAAACTAACCACGTGATCCTAAAGAAAAAAATTTGAAGGGGAAGAGAAGTAAGTCGAAACATCTACGTCAAGATTTCTCCCCAGAGCGACGAAGGGGCTGAGGAGTAAAAGATTTCCTACTCTCCGATATAACTAGACTCCAAAAAAAGATTTTTTCTAGACTCGACAGCGGCCAAACTACACGATCAATCAAGGGGGCTCCTAGGGTCGGTCGAGGCTCTGATACCAACTTGTCATGCCCAAGATGCGACCCTATCCTAAAGGAACTCGAAGGTCCCACCAAGGATAGAAGCGCATCTTGAAGACGCTTTTGCAGGGTGGATATCATTACATCAACATTACATAATAGCGGGGATACAACCAAGACATACAATGCCACATGAATACAACAATACATCATATACAAGATCAACATCCGACTACGGATGAAACATAAACAGAAACTCAAACAATATCCACCCTGCTAGCCCAGGCTGCCGACCAGGAACCTATCCCTCAATCGAAGAAGAAGCAGAAGAAGAACTCCAACACAAATAAACATCGCTCTCGCGTCATGATCATCGCATAACCGGTACCTGCAACTGGTGGTGTAGTAATCTGTGAGCCACAAGGACTCAGCAATCCCATTACCATGGGTATCAAGACTAGCAAAGCTTAATGGGTAAGGAAGGGGTAAGGTGGTGAGGTTGCAGCAGCGACTAAGCATGTATGATGGCTAGCTTACACAAATAAGAGCGAGAAGAGAAGCAAAGCAAGCGGTCGTCAACTAGTAATGATCAAGAAGTGATCCTGAACTCCTACTTAGGTCAAACATAACCCAAGAACCGTGTTCTCCTCTCGATCAACCCCGAAAAGAGACACTCACGGTTACGCACACGGTTGGTGTATTTTAGAAGAGTTTACTTCAAGTTTACTACAACCGGATATCAACAAATTCCCATCTACCCATAACCGCGGGCACGGCTTTCGAAAGTTCAAACCCTGCAAGGGTGTCCCATCTTAGCCCATGATAAGCTCTCGCGATCAACGAAGGATATTCCTTCTCCCGGGAAGACCCGATCAGTCTCGGAATCCCGATAACAAGACATTTCGACAATGGTAAAACAAGACCAGCAAAGCCGCCCGGATGTGCTAACAAATCCAGATAGGAGTCGCATGTACCTCGTTCTTAGGGCACACCGGATAAGTCAAGCTACGAGTAAAACCAGGCCTCGAGTTTCCCCGTGGTGGCCCCGCAGGCTGCTCGGTTCAGACCAACACTCGAAGGAGCACTCGCCCGGGGGGGGGGGGGGGCTAAAATAAAGATGACCCTCGGGCTCCAGAAACCCAAGGAAAAAAAGGACATAGGTGAGGAAAATGGTAAAACCAATGTTGGGCCTTGCTGGAGGAGTCTTATTCAAAGCGAACTGTCAAGGGGGTCCCATAAATCACCCAACCGCGTTAGGGACGCAAAATCCGGGAACATAATACCGATATGACGGAAACTAGGGCGGCAAGAGTGGAACAAAACACCAGGCACAAGGCCGAGCCTTCCACCCTTTACCAAGTATATAGATGCATTAATAATATAAGAGATATTGTGATATCCCAACAAAAACATAATCCAACATGGAGCAATATTCATCTTCACCTGCAACTAGCAACGCTATAGGAGAGGCTGAGCAAAAGCGATAACATAGCCAAACAACGGTTTTCTAGGAAGGGTGACAAAGGTCAGAGATTCATGGCAATTTGGGAGGCTTGATGAGCAAGTGGTAGGTAACGCAGCATAGTGATAGGACGAAGCAACTAGCATAGCAATGATAGTAATGAGATCCAAGGTGACGGTCATCTTGCCTGAAATCCCGCAAGGAAGAAGAACGAGTCCATGAAGAAGATGAAGCCACGAAGACGAACGAATCCTCACGATCGCAACGAAACGGGAACTATCGAGAAGAAGCACACAACATCGTAAACACACCACACATGAACAAGGCATGATGCTCAACCAAGTATGATGCATGGCAAAACTACATGAAGCTATTCATGGCAAGAGATGATGCATTCAAGAGCAACACATCAAAGCAAGTTTAAATGAGGCCGGAAACAACATATAACAATACCGGTAAGTCCTCATAAGCAAATTTTGAAATTGGTCCAGATCTGAATAAAACTTATGTTCAAGTTGTTAAACAGCAATTTAAGATGCACCACGATGATCTACACAAAATTTTAGTCAAATTACATATAAAGTTCATTAGATTCGGAGCTACGGCCTAGAAGATATGAGCAAAACAAGTAAGCATGGCATTGATGCAAAATGCATTCAAACATCAAGAAAACACCTCAAAATATGGATCCAACAAGGTAATGTGAAGCTACATGCAAAACTAAGCAAGTTTTATATAGAGCACAAACAAAACGGAGCAACGGTTCAAGACATACCCTATACAAGGTTAAAGGACAAGCTGTCCAAAACAACAACTAGACATATTGCAAGCACCAAAATAACATGATACAGGATATAAATATGAAAAAAATGCATGAACATGATGTACAGGTAAAGTATAACAAAACATGAACACTGAGCTATCTCCAGAAACTAAAAGAACATGCTCAAAAGGACATGGCAAGATTGCAAATAATAACAGGTTCACAGACTTGGCAGAATTCACAGGACATGGCAAAAATAACATCAGGTCGCAATATTTAGATCTATCAAACAATATGTTACAGCAAGCTATCATGTCAAACTAGAGCATGGAAAGAATCCAATCAAAGCATAAAACAAAACTCCCTTACTGACCATGAGCCAAAAGGGCACAGAAGATATGATGGCAACCATGTAAACATAGCAAGTTTCGTTACAGATTTCAGACTTGGCAGAAAACTGGACATGGCAAAATCAGATATCAAGTAGACATGTAAACTAGCTCAATGCACTCACTACGAGGCATTTCATGACAAACTAAGCATACACCCAGAAACCAAACATGGCATAGAAGCTATACATGGAAAGAACAATAACATAGCATGCACGGATCAACAACAACAAGCTAGGAAAAATTGCTAAACATGTTAACAATCTGCCAGGAACATTTTGTAGGAAAAGTAGAGCAAGATTAAGACATGATAAGGATCTCTATAAATGCAAACAGAGGCATGGATGGATAGAACATAATCATATGTCCAAAACATCCTTACTGAACATACTCAAAAGAGTCATGGATCTCACTGTAGCAACACAAATACAAGGCATAAAAATTAACAACAGACAAAGACTTCGTGAAAATCTAAGACCCTGAAATCAGCAACATCATCGAGGCCAACTTTGCAAGCTTGAAAATATCAATACACGGCATATCATAAAGAATGGGTTGCACCACAGAAAAGATGGCATGTTGTAGCTAATAACACATGTAGACCTCTTGCTCAAAAGAAAATCACACAAAAAGATGCAAAAATGACAAATGAGCATGTTCTGATAACAGGCACCAGTTAACATCATATAGCAGTCTTGCAACGATGATTAGAACATTAAGATGAACTCTAATGAACATGGCACAATGGAACAAAATAAAGAGCACAACCAGGTGAACATTTCGATATATCATGCACGCAAAACGAAGCAGTATGCAGTGAGATATGATGCGATGCAAATGGCATAAAATTACTGTAAGAAAAGACTTGGAATAGTTCCGGGGTCAACCTGCCACATCTAGGGTTCGCACGGTTTAAGATGCAACGGCGGATCTCGCCGGATCTGAGGCGCTGGTAGCCGGAGTTGGAGGAGGGGCTCGCCGGAGGAGGGCCGGGGAGGCCGGGACGAAGGAGAGGAGGCATGGGAGCCCGCGGGACGGCGCCGGAACCAGGCGGCGCGACGAGGCAAGACGGCGGAAGGCGGCGCCGCGGGACGGCGACGGCGCGCGCAGGCGGCGCTGGCGGAGCGGCGGTGGGGTGGCGGCGCGCGCACGGGGAGTGAGGCGCCCGGGTCACGCGGGGGAGGCGAGGCCCGTTCGGCCCGGGGCGGGCCTTCCCTGGGCCCACGCGGGCCGCGGCGGCGGGGTGCCGGCCAGGGACGCGTGGCGCGCCCTGGTTGGCTTGGAACGGCGGGGACGGTGGCGCTGACCCATGGGACGGCGACATGTGGCGGCGGGGGGAGGGGCTCGGCGCGGAAAACGATGGAGTTGCGGCGGTTGCAGGTGGGAGGACGCTGGCGGCGCACGGATTTCGAGGAGGGGCTAGGTTTAGGCCAAAAATGGCAAGGGGAAGGGGTTTAAATAGGAAAGAGGGCTAGGATTAGGGGTTTTTAGGCCGTTTCGGAGCCGTTCGATCTCGATCGGACGGTCCGAAGCGGAGGGGGCTAGGTAGGTGGGCTAGTGGGCTGCAAGTGACCGTGTAGAGGGCCTCGGGCTGAGAAGAGAGGGGGTGAAGTGCGGCCGGCACGGTTTTCAAAGACCAAAAACATCCGACGAAGGTACCGGCAACGGTACCACTATATATTTAATGGTTGGGCTATCAAACGGACTCTGAATGCGATGAAATTTGGCAGGCGGTCTGTCTACACTATAATAAGACCGCTCGACAAGTTTCATCCCATTCCGAGAACATTTTATGCCCCTTATAAAAATAATATTCGGAGGTGCCGCGGGCGCGTGCGAGTGTGGTTGGGCTCCGAACGGACAATGGAGAGAACCGGGAGAACCCGAACGGATGCAAGTTTTGAAAAAACATGCTGATGAAATTCAAATGATGACATGGCAAAGTGCAACACGCAAGCAGATGACATGGCAAGGACGGCGAATAACTGGCGGACACCTGGTGCATCGAATCCGGGGCGTTACAACTTGCTGATAGGTGTTGAGCGGGCAAGTGGTTTGATAGAGCTTTTCGGGACACGTGGCAGCCCGCTGCCAAAGAATGACTTTATTGACACCGGTCCAGGAGGCGTGGCGAAGGAATAAAAGGTAGCTGGGCGAGCGCTACAGGTGGAGCTAGGCTCCCTTGCCGACATTTCTCCTTAGCGTGACACCTAATGGAGCACTAAATGCTCTTTTCCTAATCCATCAAAGTTAGGTATGATAGAACTGTAGCCACTATCTATTCTTTGTATCTACCATTTTGCCACTGTGGTATCCCCTTTCATCTATAAAAGGAGGCCCATGGCAACCTTTACAAAGGTCAACACCGTGTTTAATTGCACTGTCTAGCTACATCTCCTGAGCATGTTGCCGACAAGGTTGCGCTCTTTGTAACTTGGACATTCCCACTCATATAATCCACCAAAAGTAGGAGTAGGGTTTTATGCTTCACAAGTGGCCCGAACCTAGGTAAATCTTATGTAATGATGTGCTCTTTGTGTGCCGCGTCCCCTTAGCCGAACCGCAAAGGGGCCTTGCTTGTCCCATATATTGTGTACGCTTCCATCTTTGGTGTGCCAGGCAGGGGGATCGCGTACGCGAATCTGCTCCAGCAGTGTAGGCGCCAGCTTCATCATTCATGGCGCCCAAGAAGGCCAAGGGCGCGGCCGCCACTGCACCTTCTGATGGAAATATGCCCTAGAGGCAATAATAAAGTTGTTATTATTATATTTCCTATTCATGATAAAGTTTTATTATTCATGCTAGAAATGTATTGATCGGAAACTTTAATACATGTGTGGATACATAAACGAATACCATGTCCCTAGTGAGACTCTACTAGACTAGCTCGCTGATCAAATATGGTTAAGGTTTCCTAACCATGGACATGTGTTGTCACTTGATAATGGGATCACATCATTAGAAGAATGATGTGATGGACAAGACCCATCCGTTAGCTTAGCATATGATCGTTCAGTTTATTGCTACTGCTTTCTTAATTCAAATACATATTCCTTCGACCATGAGATCATGCAACTCCCGGATACCAGAGGAATACCTTTAGTGCTATCAAACGTCACAACATAACTGGGTGATCATAAAGATGCTCTACAGGTATCTCCGAAGGTGTTTGTTGAGTTGGCATGGATCGAGATTGGGATTTGTCACTCCGTGTATCAGAGAGGTATCTCTAGTCCCTCTCGGTAATACACAACACAAGAAGCTTGCAAGCAAAGTGACTAAGGAGTTAGTTACGAGATGATGTATTACAGAACAAGTAAAGAGACTTGCCAGTAATGAGATTGAACTAGGTATGGAGATACTGACGATCGAATCTCGGGCAACTAACATATCGACAGACAAAGGGAACTACGTATGTTGTCATAAAGGTTCGACCGATAAAGATCTTCGTAGAATATGTAGGAACCAATATGGGCATCTAGGTTCCACTATTGGTTATTGGCTGAAGAGGCGTCTCAGTCATGTCTACATCATTCTTGAACCCTTAGGGTCCGCACGCTTAACGTTCATTGACGATATAGTATTATATGAGTTATGTGAGTTCGCGACCGAATGTTGTTCGGAGTCCCCGATGAGATCACGTACATGACGAGGAGCGCCAGAATGGTCCGGAGGTAAATATTGATATATATAGGACGATGCTATTTGGTCACCAGAAAGGTTTCAGAATGTATCGGGTAGTCATCGGATCACCGGAAGGGGTTTCGGGAGGCCCGGGGAGTTTAATGGGCCAAACGGGCAAACGAGGGAGTGCACACCAACCCACATGGGGCTGGTGCGCATCCACCTCATGGCGCCGGCCATAGGGAAGGAAAGGGAGAGGCCTATTTCCTCCTGCCTTTTCTCCCGCATGAGAAAAAGGAAGGGGGGGGGGGAGGGCGCCCAGGTGACAGAAAAAAGGAAGGGGGGCATAGGGCAGGCGCCCAAGGGGGCCGGCTACCACCCTTGGGGCGCACCCTAGCCGCCCCTCCTCCCCCACCTATATATATGAGAGGGAGGGGGCGCCACACAACCCATGACAATACACAAGCAGTGTGCGACGTCCCTCTCCCCGGTTTCGTCCTCCGTCTAGTTTTTCTGTAGTGCACGGCGAAGCCTTGCAGAACAAGTTCACCACCACCGTCATCACACCATTGTGCTGCCGGTACTCATCCTCTACTTTGCCCATCTTGCTGGATCAAGAAGGCGAGGACATCATCGAGATGAACGTGTGCTGAACCAGAAGGTGCCATACGTTCGGTACTTGATTGGTTGGATCATGAAGGTGTATGACTACATCAACCGCGTTGATAAACGCTTCCGATAAACGATCTACGAGGGTACGTAGACATACTCTCCCCTCTTGTAGCTATGCATCTCCATGGATAGATCTTGCATGTGCGTAGATTTTTTTTGTTTTCCATGCAACGTTCCCCAACAGTGGCATCATGAGCCAGGACTATGCGTAGATGATATGCACGAGTAAACACAAAGGAGTTATGGGCAGTGAGGTTCGTACTGCTTACCACCAATGTCTTATTTTGATTTGGTGGCATTGTGGGATGAAGCGGCCCAGACCAACCTTACATGTCCATGCACATGAGATCGGTTCCACCGACTGACATGCAACTTGTTTTGCATAAAGGTGGCTGGCGGGTGTCTGTTTCTCCTACTTTAGTTGAATCGAATTTGACTATGGCTGGTCCTTGAAGAAGGTTAAAACAACAAACTTGATAATCACCGTTGTGGTTTTGCGTACGTAAGAATGGTTCTTTCTAGAAGCCCGTAGCAGCCACGTAAAACTTGCAACTATAAAGTAGAGGACGTCTAACTTGTTTTTGCAGGGCATGTTGTGCTGTGATATGGTCAAGATATGATGTGATATATGTTGATGTATGATATGATCATGTTCTGTAATAAGTTCACGACTTGCATGTCGATGAGTTCGATAGCCGGCAGGAGCCTTAGGTATATCTTTAATTATTGTATGACCTGCGTGTCAATCACTAAGCGGCATGTAATTGCTTTACTTTATCACTATGCGTTAGCAATAGTTGTAGAAGCGATAGTTGGCGAGATGACCCCAACGCTACGATGGAGATCAAGGTGTCGAGCCGGTGACGATGGATATCATGCCGATGCTTTGGAGATGGAGATCAAAAGCACAAGATGATGGCCATATCATGTCTCATATTTTTGCATGTGATGTTTATCCTTTATGCATCTTATTTTGCTTAGAACGACAGTAGCATTATAAGATGATCCCTTCACTTAATTGCAAGATAAAAATGTTCTCCCTGAGTATGCACCGTTGCCAAAGTTCGTCGTTTTGAAGCACCTCGTGATGATCCGGTGTGATACTCTTATGTTCACATACAACGGGTGCAAGACAGTTTTGCACATGCAAAATACTTGGGTTAAACTTGACGAGCCTAGCACGTACAGACATGGTCTCGGAACACTAGAGACCAAAAGTTCGAACATGAGTCATATAGTAGATATGATCAACATAGAGATGTTCACCATTGATGACTACCCCATCTCACGTGATGATCAGACATGGGTTAGTTGATTTCGATCATGTATCACTCAGTTAACTTGAGGGATGTTAATTTAAGTGGGAGTTCATTAGTAATTTGATTAATTGAACTTAATTTATCATGAACTTAGTCTTAATAGTTTTTACATATCTATGTTGCAGATAAATGGCCCGTGGTACCGATCCCTTGAATTTTAATGCATTCCTAGAGAAAGCTAAGTTGAAAGATGATCCTAGCAACTACACAGCTGGGTCCGTAACTTTAGGATTATCCTCAATGCTGCACAGAAGAATTATGTCCTTGATGCACCGCTAGGTGGCAGACCTGCTGCGGGAGCTACTACAGATGTTATGAATGTCTGGCAGGCTCGATCTGGTGACTACTCAATACTTCTGTGTGCCATGCTTTACAGCTTAGAACCGGGACTTCAAAGACGTTTTGAACACCACAAAGCAGATGAGATGTTCCAAGAGCTGAAGTTGATATTTCAAGATAATGCCCGGGTTAAGAGATATGACGTCTCCAACAAGTTCTGTAGCTATAAGATGGAGGAGAACAGTTCTATCAGCGAACACATACTCAAAATGTCTGGGTATCACAACCATTTGACTCAGCTAGGAATTAATCTTCCAGTTGAGATTGTTATTGACAGAGTTCTTCAGTCACTGCCACCAAGCTACAAAGGCTTCGTGATGAACTATAATATGCAAGGGATGACAAAAAAAATTCCTGAGCTCTTCGTAATGCTTAAGGTCGCGAAGGTAGAAATCAAGAAGGAGCATCAAATGCTGATGGTTAACAAGACCACTAGTTTCAAGAAAAAGGGCAAGGGAGAGGAAGTGTAAGTGCATCTAGTGCCCCTTAGTGATTTTGGTGTATTGAAGACTTATAGGTTAAGGATCTAATGTGTTTATGAGTGTACACAGGTCTATAAGTCTATGAGGAGTTTGATATTTATAGAGAAAGTCGACCCCTAAAAATGAAGTTCTTTGACTGAAGACTTTGGTATTCTGAAGACTTTGAAAGTGAAGAAATTGGTGTGATCTTGAAGACTTGGTATTCATTCGAGGAACATGAAGCGTGAAGACTTTTGTTTTCGTAGTTTCATTTTCTCTTTCTTGAGTCATAGGAAACACCGTACTGTTAAAGGGGGTCGAGGAAATACTAAGGAAAAAGTTTCATGTGATGCTCAACTCAAAATCCTACACCTACCAATCCCTTCGAGTGAAGCCATTGGAAATCTCATATAGTTCAGTCAATTTCTTCAGTGACAGAGACGCAGTTCTTCTGGTCACTGAGGACTTTGTTCTGACTGAGGAGTTAGGAATTCGCCAGTGCAGATTGCCTACACAGTGAGGAACATGATAGCCCTGAGGAATTTGTACCTCAAATTTCCGACTGTTGTTGTGGTACGCGCCAGTTGTCCCAAAATATCTTATCCACCTAACGGTCATATCATTGAAGGGCATTTATGTCTTATCATGTCGGGCTGCTCCCTAGGCTATAAATAGCCGCCCCTACAACCACTAGCTGGTTGGCTGCTCCATGAGAAACTGGCACTTGTCATTTGAGAGCATCCCGTCCTTCGAGGACTTTGAGCGAAAATCATCAAGTGAGGAAAATCCAAAACCCAAACCCAAACACCTACAAACCCAAAGTGATTGAGCATCACTGAAGAGATTGATCCTGCATGGATCCGACGCTTGTTACCTTTGAAGACTGTGCTTCTTCCAGACGGTTAGGCGTCATGGTCTAGAGCATCCAAGAGGAATTGTGGATCGCCGAGTGACCGAGTTTGTGAAGGTTCGGAAGTCACCTGAAGACTTACCCCGAGTGATTGGGCGAGGACTGTGTGTCCTTAGCTCAAGGAGAATACGGCGAGGACAGTGTGTCCTCAGGTTTAAATACCTAGCTGCTCCAAACAGATGTACAACTGAGACAACAGTTGGAAGTGGTCTACCAAATCATTGTCTTCACCAAGCCAACTGGTTCTATTCCTCAACACTTTCATTTCCTCATTATTGTGTTGTGTGCTTGTTCATATCTGTGTTTGAAGACTTTGACTGAAGACTTTCTCAATTTCCTCAGTTCAATTTCTTCAGTCTGTTTGTCTTCATCTTGTGCTATCCTGTGATTACGCTTTCTGTACTCTGTGTTTGTCTTCATTTCATCATGATGACTATGCTTGTATTCTGTTATGTTTACTTCTAAGTACTTATTCTGCTGCAAGTAGTTCTTCGCTAAGGAATTTCCTCACTAGCAAATTCCTCAGTGAAGAATTCATAAAAATCACCTATTCACCCCCCTCTAGTCGATATAACGCACTTTCAATTGGTATCAGAGCAAGGTACTCCCTTGTTCTGTGTGATTTTGGTTTAACCGCGTGGAGTTTTAGTTATGTCGACCGCAGGTATGATCAAGGTCTTTGCTGGGTGTCCTACCTTCGATGGGACAGACTATCCCTACTGGAAGAATAAGATGCGAATGCATCTTGAGGCAATTGATAACAATCTCTGGTATGTTGTGGAAAATGGTGTTCCCTCAGTCACACCTTCTCTGAATGCTGCTGATGTGAAGAGATTCAAGCAACTCGATTCTCAAGCGAAGAATATCATATGTGGCCATCTGAGCAAAGGATAATATGGAAAAGTGAGTGCTTTGGAGACTGCTAAGCTTATCTGGGATAGGCTGTCCAAAGTCAATGAAGGAGTTTCAACTCAGTGTGACTCTCGAGTTGATGTTCTTCACAATCTCTTCAACCGCTTCAAAAGACTCAACAATAAAAATGTTTAGCAAACCTTCGATCGCCTCACTGACATCTCCAATGAGCTTCAAGCACTTGGTGCCACTGACATCACCGACCATGAGGTGGTGAAGAAATTGCTGAGATCGCTTGATTCCTCATTTGATACTCTGGCACTGATGATACAAGAGCGTGCTGATTTCAAGTCACTTGACCCCGCTGATATCCTCGAGAGGCTAAATACTCATGAGTTCCAGCTTGCTGAAAAGAGAGATCTCTATGGTTCGAGCTATGGCAGATCACGTGCACTGAAGGCCAATGCAGTATCTGAGTCCGAAGATGAAGACTCTGGTAGCAGCCTTGGTGACCCTGAAGAACTGAGTCATGACCTAGCACTGCTCGTGACGAAATTCCAGAAGTTCTCAAGACGTGGTCGCTTTGGAAGACCCTCAAGGAGCATTATTTCCTCATCCAGTGACTACAAGAAGAGGCTTTGTCACAAGTGCAAGAAACCTGGACACTACATTCAAGATTGTCCTCAGTGGGAAAAGGAATCAAAGAAGAAGAAATACAAGGATTACAGTTCTGATGATGCAAAGAAAAAGAAGAAATCCTCAAAATCTTCATCATCAAAATCCTCAAGGTCTTCATCTCACAAGAAGAGCAGCTCCAAGAAGGCTCGGGCATTCATCGGCAAGGAAATGGACTTTGAAGCTGAATCTGAGGAACAAGAGGAAGAGGAGGAATCTGAAGATTCCAAGTCTGGTGTGGCAAGCCTAGCCCTCGCTACTACTTTCGTAAGCAAGTCCATCTTCAACTCTGAAGAAAATGACCTCACCAACAAGGCTGATGAAGGCAGTGATGACTACGCTCCCACCTATTGCTTCATGGCCAAGGGTGCCAAGGTACCTAAATATACCTCCTCTGAGTCTAGTGAAGATGAATCTGATGAAAATCTTAAGCCCAGCTATTCAAAACTTGCTAAGATTGCTGTGAAACAACAAAAGGCTTTTCAAAAGGTTCAAAACATGTTAGACAAAAGTGATGATATGTTGGGTGAAGAAATGGATCGCACTAAAGCCTTAACTGAAAATCTTCAGAGACTTCAGACCAGGTTTGACAACCTTTAAGGTCATCATAACACTCTCTTGTCTGATCATGAGAAGCTTTCTTATGAATTTCTTCAAAGAAAGCAAGATCTTGAAAAGCTAAGAGTGAGTTATGAAGATCTTCAGAAGGAGCGCGATTCATTACTTGCTCAACAAATCAGCGCTGCTCAGGAAGAATTTGTTCCTCCATGTCTGAAATGCATTGAACGAGAATCTGCTAATTCCTCACTTGAATGTTCAAATGCTTCTAATGTTACAAATTCCTCACCTGCCTATGGTATCACTAATTCCTCATCTAAGGACATTGCTAGTATCACTAATGATGCAGGGCTGAAGGAATTGTACATGACAGGCATGTACAAAAGCCTCAAAGGGCATCTGACTCTTTGTGATGTGCTTAAAAAGCAGATCCTCAACAGGAACCCTAGGAAAGAGGGTATTGCCTTTGAGAGGAAACTCAATGCTGATGGTACATATAGGAAGCCTGTGCAGTACCCCAAAACCTCATGGGTTGCTGCAAAGGGACCTCCAGTTGATCCATCTAATTTATCTGGCTATACATGTGAATCTTCTCATTCTTCTGATGAGTCAATTGACTCCAACTATAAGCTGTTCAAAAATCAGAATGGTGAAGTATTTGCTAGATATGTTGGCACTAACTGCAGGAATGGTTCCCCTATGAAGAAAATCTGGGTTCCCAAAAGGTGCCTTGAAAGTCTTCAGGTGAATGTCTTCATGACACCGCCTGTGAAGAATAGGAACCCCAGATCAAATTCCTCATATGGACCAAACTCTTCATATGGATCCAAGTCCTCATACGGACCAAATTCCTCACGGGGATCAAATTCCTCAAAAGGATCAAAGTCCTCATATGAACATCATCGTGCTAACAACTCTGTTTCGCAGGGAAGAGCCAAGGGCTATGAATATGAGCATTATTCTTCTAATTATTATGTTCATAAGTCCTCGAAGAATTTCTCTGCTTATTCATATGCTTACCCTAACCACTCTTATGTGAAACGAAATGGATTGGCCTCTATGCTACCATTCTCATATGGAGCTCGCAGAGTGATGAACTCTTTGCCACCCCTTCAGATGTGGGTGGTGAAGAAAAAGAACTAATCTCTTCTGCAGGGTCAGGTCTCCAGACGTGCTCAAACGTCTGAAGAATTTGCTGGGGACCTGACAACGTGCCTGAAAGGACGCAGGCTAATCATGAAGAACTGAATATTCATTTCACACGTCCTCCTACAGTTTTATCTGTCTTACTGCTTGATGAAATTGATCTGATGAATTTGATATCATATGCATCACTGATGAAGTATATGAGTTCGTAAGTTGCACTAATTCATCTGCAGGATGATCAACCCAAAGCCACTGAGTGGGTCCTCGATAGTGGATGTACAAATCACATGACTGGTGACAAGAATCTATTGATGGATGCTCCCTTATCATCATCACATCTGAAGCATATCATCTTCGCTGACAAAAGCAAAAGTCAGGTATTGGGTCTTGGTAAGGTAGCTATCACAAAGGATCGACGCATGGACAAAGTCATGCTTGTTGAGTCCCTAGGATACAACCTTATGTCTGTCTCAATGCTTTGTGATCTTGATATGGTTGTTGTCTTTGGCAAGTATCGTTGTGTTGTGATTATGGAAGCTGAAAATTCAAAAGTCTTCGAAGGCTTTAGGAGAGGAGACTTGTATATTGTTGATTTCTCTGCAGATTCACAACCAGCCGTGTGCCTACTTGCAAAAGCTTTAGAAGGATGTCTATGTCATCGACGACTTGGTCATTCAGGCATGTGGAATTTGCACACGCTTGCAAAGAAGAAGCATGTTATTGGCGTTGAGAATGTCAAATTCCTCAAGGATCACTTATGTGGTGCCCGTGAAGCTGGAAAGATGACCAAGGCCAAGCATCCAGCTAAGACCATCATGCCTACTACTCGACCATTTGAATTGCTTCACATGGATCTCTTTGGTCCTAATCATTATTCTTCTATTTCAAATGAAGCATCTCAATATGGCTTTGTTATTTTTGATGATTACTCTCGTTACACATGGGTACACCTTGTTACTTACAAACATGAAGTGCAGGAAGTCTTCAAACGATTTTCCTCGAGGGCTTCAACCAACTTTGGTGTGAAGATCAAGCACATCAGAAGTGACAATGGCACTGAGTTCAAGAATTTGGGTCTCGATGATTATCTTGATGAACTTGGTATTATTCATGAGTTATCTGCTCCTTATACTCCTCAACAGAATGGCGTCGTGGAGCACAAGAACATGACTCCTGCTGAGATGGCTCGCACTATGCTTGATGAGTACAAAACACCTTGTCGTTTCTGGGTTGATGCAATTGATACTGCATGCCACATCATCAACAGAGTATATCTTCACAAATTCTTCAAGAAGACTGCCTATGAACTCCCCACTGACAAGAAACCCAATGTGAGTTATTTCAAAGTCTTCGGTGCTAAATGCTGGATTAGAGATCCTCATCACAACTCTAAATTTGCACCGAAAGCACATGAAGGTTTTATGCTTGGTTACGGAAAGGACTCGCACACCTACAGAGTCTTCAACAATGTTCTTCACAAGATTGTTTAAACTGTAGATGTGCGGTTTGATGAAACTAATGGCTTGCAAAGAGAGCACCTACCTTCTGTGATAGATGAACCAACACCTGAGGATTCTATCAAGCTCAAGGCTACCGAGGATGTCATTCCTACTGAAGAATCTGGTGAAGAATTCATTCCTGAACGTGAAGTACGTCGAGCTGGTGCACCTGAGGAAAATGCCGAAGAAATTGATGCTGAAGAAAATGCTGATCAAATTCCTCAACGACAACCAGCTCACCCTCGCGTTGCAAAAGAAGTGCAAGTGGAGAAGATCATTGATAACATCAAAGCACCAGGTCCTCTCACATGCTCAAAAGCTTCACACTTATCTAACTTTTGTGGGCACTATGCTTTTGTGTCTATCACAGAGCCCACTAAGGTAGATGAAGCATTTCTGGAGTCTGAGTGGATTCAGGCCATGCAAGAAGAATTACATCAGTTCAAGCTCAACAACGTCTGGGAACTGGTCAACCGTCCAGATCCTCGCAAGCATAATATCATTGGCACAAAATGGATCTACAACAACAAGCAAGATGAAAACGGCCTTGTGGTGAGGAATAAGGCACGACTAGTAGCTCAAGGCTACACACAGGTTGAAGGAATTGATTTCGATGAAACTTTTGCACCTGTTGCTAGACTTGAGGCTATTCGCATATTGCTTGCTTATGCTAACCATCATGATATCATCTTATATCAAATGGATATGAAAAGTGCATTCCTCAATGGTAAGCTTGAGGAAGAAGTATACGTTGCTCAACCCCCAGGTTTTGAAGATCCAAAGAATCCTAACAAAGTCTTCAGACTCAATAAGGCCCTCTATGGCCTGAAGTAGGTATGGGTATATCTACTTAATGAAACACAAGTCTGAAACATTTGAAAAGTTCAAAAAATTTCAGAGTGAAGTGAAGAATCATTGTAACAAGGAAATAAAGTTTCGACGATCCTATCCCGGAGGCGAATATTTGAGTTACGAGTTTGTCCTTCATTTAAAACAATGTGGAATTTTTCACAACTCAGGCCACCTGGAACACGACATCGTAATGGTGTGTCCGAACGTCGTAATTGTACTTTATTAGATATGGTGCGTTCTATGATGTCTCTTATTGATTTTCCTTTATCATTTCAGGGTTATGCATTAGAGACAACCGCATTCATGTTACACTACTGCAGGAGACTGCTAACATGACACTACGATCAGAGACCCTTTGCCAAAACTGTGTGCGATGCAATAATCGCAAACGGTGGTGTAAAAAAACTGTCAAAAAAGGTGCAAAACGTTTGCTATGATGGATGCATCAGAAATTTTTAAGATTTTAGTTGCGTGTGCGATGCAGGGCATACAGTTAATCCATTCAAACTGTCTGCGATGAGGCAGAACAATAGAAATGGGCAGCCGTAACAATGTGTGTGCAATGCTGGACACATGGTTAATCCATTCGAACTATTTGTGATGAGGTGGAACAACAGAAACGGGCAACCATATCAATGTGTGTGTGATATACGACATACGGTTAACTCGGACTAACTGTTTTCAATTAGGGAACACAATAGAAACGGTTCAACTTAACAAGATGTGTGTGATATGCATCATACAGTTCACATGGATGAACTGTTTGCCAAAAGAACACAAACGAGTCATGTAAACAAGATGCGTGTGATACGTGGCAAACAGCCGACTCAGATGAACTGTTTGCGATGAGAAATTACAACACAGACGGTCAATACAGTTACTTCGTGTGTGATTCTGTGTGTACAAAAAACTTTGAAAAATGCAAACTAGTTGCTTGCGGTGGCTAGGAGTATCGCACATGATGCGTCTGCGAGTACTTGTGTGCGATGATTAGTATGTTACACATACGTTTCCTGATGTGAACATGTGTGTGAATTTTCAATATAGACAGTTAATATGCAAATGCCTTCTGGACATCTGGCACACGCTTAAACTCAATGAACTGTGTACGATACTAATAGTTTCCATGAAAATTTATGAACTTGGGTAACAACATTTGAGTAACATATATATAGTGGTTACACTATTCTACAAAAGGAGGATCTTCGTAACACGGTTTTGACAACCATATGGTCCATATCTACATATTTAACATAGTAACAATTATCACATTTTAAGAGGCTAAGGGCCAACAACCATATGGTCCATATCTACATACTTAACATATATAGTAATAGCTAGCACATTTTAAGAGGCTGAGGGCCAACAACCACAACTATCCACTGGAAGTAGTTTGATCACGGCGACTCGGCATCTCGTCAATGAAAAGGAAGAGCCCTCTTGTGCCTTGGTAGAGCAGAGTAGAAAAGTGTCTCCAATTTTCCAATATGGATGCATTGCCACAAGAAGCGAGAACTTGTTAATTTGAATGGTTCCATTTTTGCGGGAAATGCAGTACCTTGCAATCACTTTGGCGTTATTAGCAGGCACAAGTGTAATTCGACCACGCCGGGAAATCGATCCAGGAACTGCTACAGGGGGCAATTTCTGTTGACATGTAGAATAAAAACAATTGTAACATATCATTGAAGATATATGTCGGTGGGAACGACACCTATGGGATCACAAGAATCCCTACTACGGTTGCGGGGCGCGGGGTCGTGAGAAGAGCGGATCAACAGATAGCACACGGTTTCATTATCCAGGTTCCGGCCGCGATGATGCGTAAAACCCTACTCCTGCTTTGGTGGTTTGTTTATCTGTGTTCTTTGAGGTCATGCTCACGGCGGCTTGGTGCATTTGGACTATGAGGAATGGCAACATCTTCAGATCAGAGAGGGCCTCTTTTGGGGTGTGGAGGGGAAAATTTATACATGATATCAACTTGCTGTATCATAGAGTGAGGGAGAGTGTTAAGCCTGCTTTCTTAGCCTGGGTTAATAATCTTTCTTAGTTTACTGTAAATGGTTTTGTTGTATATTGTAACATAGGTAAGTAGATAAGTCTCTTTTCTGTCTTTTTTCTTAAGTTTGTACATATGTGGACCTCTATTCTTTTATATATTTGAATAAAAGACTGTGGAGCCTTTGCTTCACAGTAAATAGTCACAAAAAAAGCCGAATCCCCCTCCTGGTCGCCTTGGGCCTCCTTTTATAGGGAAAGGGGTTGCCACAGTGGCACACATGAGGTGGAAAGGGTACAGTGATGCGAGGTTATCCCTCGCATTACATGACAAGGTGTATTTAATGCATCTTGCTTAGGTGTCCTTGCTTTATCGGGGACGGGGGAGAGCCCTGTCTCGTCCGTCGCCGCTCCCTCTTGCGTCGACACGCGCCCTGGCCAGCGGTGCCCGCGGTGCCATGTAGGCAGGCAGGCAGCTGAGGTGGCGTAGTGGTGGGTCTCCACGAAGATCCGCATGCTGCCACGCAGGTGCCTGCCCAGCTGGTTGGGTCGGCAGCTGCGTGCGAACGGCGGTGGAGGTCTGATTGGCGTGGGCCTGATGGTGGCCCTACGGGTGTTCGTGGCAAGGGCCTTGCCGGGGCCCCGGCAAGGGTCTTGCCGTGGCGCCTGCTGTCATCCCCGACAAGGCTCTTGCCGGGGGCCTAGTGGTCCTCCTTGGCTGGGATCCCGCCGAGGATCATCATCTTCTAAAGTGTGTATCTGATCTTGAATGTCTTCACAAAGATCTGCATGCCACCACGGGGATGTCTCCCAAATCCTTGCCCCATGGGGGCAGTGGACTCAAGGGTGACTGGCTCCGTAGGTGTGGGGCGAGCTTCCACGGCAAGGGTCTTTCCGAGTTTGCTAAAACCGCCTCCCGGCAAGGATCTTGCCGGGGGAGTCCGCTTCGTCCCCTTTGCTCTTTGTGGTCTTTGTCTTGGCGTCGTTCTGCTTCTCTCGAGCTTCGGCCTTACCTCGGCTCACCTCCCTTGCCTTGCTCAGTGTGGTGGTGCCCGTGGCTCAGACTGCCCGTGCACAGTTATAGGGGTACAAAAAAGTGTACCCCTCTTTTTGTACACCGACAGGAGCCCCCGGGCCCGGGCCACACATAAGCGCAATCGCGTCGTTGGGCTAGGCCCAAAAATGGTGCGCGGGCAGGCGGGGTGGTTTTTACCGCGGTAAGTCTCTTCGCGCGCTGCGCTTCCCATGCTTCCCGCATGTGGTGCGGCGTCAGGAGGCGTGTGTGACGTGGGCGGCATGCGTGGGGCTGAGCTCTGCACGCATGCGTCACGTCGTAGTAAAGGGGGCGGTTCGCGCCTTCCCCATAAACGGAGGGAGGCGTGGAGGCGCGGCCCATTTACTGGACGGGGCCGAGGCATGGTCTTCAAGGCGTCCACTCCCCACGATCACGGGGTGGGGAGAGGTCGCCTCATCCGTCGCCTCGGTCCTGCACGCTTGCCACATGGCTCTCATGCGCTTGGGGTGGCGAACGGTGGAGGTGGGAAACCGGGCCGCTGCAGGCTGGGGCAGCGGGTCGGTCCCAGTTCCCTGCGCCTTCCGCGTCTTGATTGGCTGAGCGGGGCGGCCGAGCCCCCACTCCGTTCCTTTATAAAGAGCGGGAGGGGGGGATGGCGTCCTGCATTCCTTCATCTCCTCCTTCCTTCAGCTTCTGCTCCCCCTTCCATCCGCCATGGAGAGAGCGAACCCTGGTCCTTCAACGGTGGCGGCGAGGGTCGCCGCTCGACAACACGTCCCTCCTTCTCCTGCACCTGCGGTGGCAGAGCCAGCCGCAAGGGGAAGGGGGAGGGGGCGAGGTCGTGGCCGAGGCCGAGGCGCTCGGGGAAGAGGAGCACGGGGCGGCGCGCCGGCCTCGCCTCCGCCAGCAGTTCCTCCTCCCACGGAGGGCCATGTTAGGGATGATCCTTGTGAGTTCTTTGTCAGGCTGTGCCGGCCGCCGTGCCGTCGCCTTCGTCTCCCGACCCCATTCGCGCGGGAGATGGAGCTGGATCCGCCGGAGTCATTGCGGCTGCACATGAGGTGCTGTGGGATCAGCGGCACGCGGGTTCGCGTCGACTTCCCAGCTCCTCACGTGATGTATATTCGTTGGGGATGGAAGACGTTCACTCACATCCACCGCTTGACAGAGGGGCTCACTCTCCATTTCAAGCTGATGGAGGGCGGCCTCCTCTCCGTCAAGGTCTTCAGGCTTTTCGGGACCCGTGCAAGGTGCTGCGTGGAGAGCTCTTCTAATAGCGAAGACTCCTCCTCGGGTGGGAGTGACGAGGAGGACAGCGGCAGCAACGACGAGGGTAGTAGGCGGCAGGATGACGGGTCCGACTAGGTGCGAGGCGCCGCTCCGTGCGGCACCGGCGACCCCATCATCCGTGTCGCCGGCTCCCCGAACTTCTCGGGGTTGTCTCCTTGGGTGGCTGGCGTTGGGAGGCTGCGGAAGAGGAAGAGGGCGGGCGGCAAGGCCGTCAAATCAGAGTACGCGGGCACCAACACCTTCGACGCGTGCCGACGTCCTGCCGCCTCGTCTTCGAGCTCTGCTTCCGGCGCCGCCATCACCATCTAGCCTTCGGACGGCAACCAAGATGTTCTCTTGGTGTCTTCTGCCACCCGTAGCTCGCCTAGGCGCCCCTTTTGCCCTTTTCGCCTCCTTGACCTGCCTCCTGAGGAGAGGGACAAGAAAGGGGTTACGGGCACCTTATCTCTTTTTAGCTTGTAAGCCTTCGGGCCTTGGCTGAATTTAAAACTTGTAATCCCATCATTCATGTTTTTAATTCCCTATGGACTGTACCTGAGTGGAATGTTTTTAATGAAAAAGGGATGCTTGCCGGGTCATTTGTTTGTGGGTAGAACCCATGTCAAGGAGTAAATCCTTGATATCTCTAAGATAAACATTTCCTTGCCCGGCAGCAGGCCTTGCCGTCTTCCCACGTCGCTCGACCTTTCTCACGCTTTTGGCGGAGGCAAGGATGAGGTGGGTTTAGGCTCCTTGTTTCGTCCTTTCGCTGCCGCGACTATGACCAAACCTGGCCCCAGGAACGAGCCCTAGGGCCTAGATTTTAGGGGAGCACGGTAGCTTTAGGAAGGAACGAGGTTTCACATACCTCAGTGTTGGGGAACGTAGTAATTTCAAAAAATTTCCTACGCACACGCAAGATCATGGTGATGCATAGCAACGAGAGGGGAGAGTGTTGTCTACGTACCCTTGTAGACCGAAGCGGAAGCGTTGACACAACGTAGAGGAAGTAGTCGTACGTTCTCCTCGCGATCCAACCGATCACAGCACCGTTACTCCGGCACCTCCGAGTTCTTGGCACACGTTCAGCTCGATGACGATCCCCGGGCTCTGATCCAGCAAAGCGTCGAGGAAGAGTTCCGTCAGCACGACGGCGTGGTGACGATCTTGATGTGTTACCGGCGCAGGGCTTCGCCTAAGCACTGCAACGATATGATCGAGGTGGAATTTGGTGGAAGGGGGCACCGCACACGGCTAAGGAACGATCCGTAGATCAACTTGTGTGTCTTTGGGGTGCCCCCTGCCCCCGTATATAAAGGAGTCAAGGGGGAGGGGCTGGCCGGCCAAGCCTGGCGCGCCAGGAGAGTCCTACTCCCTCTGGGAGTAGGATTCCCCCCCCCCCAATCCTAGTTGGACTAGGATTCTCCAAGGGGGAGAGAGAGAGGGGGGGGCGCCCACCTCTCCTAGTCCTAATAGGACTAGGGGAAGGGGGGGAGGCGCGCAGCCCATGAGGGCAGCCCTCTCACCTCTCCTCCAAGGCCCATGTTGGCCCATTATGCTCCTGGGGGGTTCCGGTAACCCTCCCGGTATTCCGGTAAAATCCTGATTTCACCTGGAGTGCATCCGATGTCCAAACATAGGCTTCCAATATATCATTCTTTACGTCTCGACCATTTCGAGACTCCTCGTCATGTCCGTGATCACATCCGGGACTCCGAACTCCTTCGGTACATCAAAAATGTATAAACTCATAATAACTGTCATCGTAACTTTAAGCGTGCGGACCCTACGGTTCGAGAACAATGTAGACATGACCGAGACACGTCTCCGGTCAATAACCAATAGCGGGACCTGGATGCCCATATTGGCTCCTACATATTCTACGAAGATCTTTATCGGTCAGACCGCATAACAACATACGTTGTTCCCTTTGTCATCGGTATGTTACTTGCCCGAGATTCGATCGTCGGTATCCAATACCTAGTTCAATCTCGTTACCGGCAAGTCTCTTTACTCGTTCCGTAATACATCATCTCGCAACTAACTCATTGGTTGCAATGCTTGCAAGGCTTTATGTGATGTGCATTACCGAGAAGGCCCTGAGATACCTCTCCGACAATCGGAGTGACAAATCCTAATCTCGAAATACGCCAACCCAATATGTACCTTCGGAGACACCTGTAGAGCACCTTTATAATCACCCAGTTACGTTGTGACGTTTGGTAGCACACAAAGTGTTCCTACGATAAACGGGAGTTGCATAATCTCATAGTTAAAGGAACATGTATAAGTCATGGATAAAAGCAATAGCAACATACTAAACGATCGGGTGCTATGCTAATGGAATGGGTCATGTCAATCAGATCATTCAACTAATGATGTGATCTCGTTAATCAAATAACAACTCTTTGTCCATGGCTAGGAAACATAACCATCTTTGATTAATGAGCTAGTCAAGTAGAGGCATACTAGTGACACTCTGTTTGTCTATGTATTCACACATGTATTTATGTTTCCAGTTAATACAATTCTAGCATGAATAATAAACATTTATCATGATATAAGGAAATAAATAATAACTTTATTATTGCCTCTAGGGCATATTTCCTTCACTCAGTCCATAAGGGAATGCATGATAAGGGATGAAGAACTTATCTGAAGCTGTAGCCCCCGGGAACTCTGGTTTGCCGTGGGTGAATCTTTGCACTTGCAGCCCCCGAAAATACTGGCTTGCCGGGGTCTAGATGCTGGTCTGTCCCTCTTCTCTTTTTCGTCCTCAAGTGA
Source organism: Aegilops umbellulata (assembly GCA_032464435.1). Taxonomy (NCBI): domain Eukaryota; kingdom Viridiplantae; phylum Streptophyta; class Magnoliopsida; order Poales; family Poaceae; genus Aegilops; species Aegilops umbellulata. The sequence goes on from CP136060.1 coordinate 181,150,481, forward strand.
TCTGGCAAGGATATCTGTGAATCCTGCGAACCAAAGAAGACAAATGAATGGCAAAGAGACGCACACTCGACCTCTAAGCTAGGGGTTAGTCGCCGCTAAGCACTATCAACCCTAAACAAGGACGAGACTCGACCTAGCATGCATGCTATAACTTAGGGCGCCAACGCTTCATTTATTTATGCTCAGGGTCTGCGCCTGGCTTTGTACCAAGGGTTACATGCATCATCGGCAATGCTTGTACAAAAGGTGGCTTGCCGGGGGCCCGGCAAGCCGCGCCTCACAGGTAAAACTTGCGAAGAGGCTCAATGTTCCAGGAGTTACTCATCGGAACGGCATCTTCAGTCTCCAGGCGGACTGCGCCGAGCCTGGTGACTCGTATTACCCGATAAGGGCCTTCCCACTTTGGCGTCAACTTGTTGGAATTCTTGGCCGATTGAACGCGCCGAAGGACAAGGTCGCCTTCCTCAAGGCTTCGGGCATGAACCTTGCGGCTATGGTAGCGGCGCAAGGCTTGCTGGTAGTGTGCTGCTCTCACAGCCGCCCGAAGACGATCTTCCTCAAGGAGCATTGCGTCATCTTGCCGCAGTTGCTCTTGCTCAAGCTCATCATAAGCGAGCACCTCGAGGTGACTCGTATATGAGTTCAGTGGGGAGAACTGCTTCTGCCCCGTATACTAGGGCAAAGGGTGTCTGGTCAGTGGATCGATTTGGCGTCGTCCTGATCGACTAAAGAACCATCGGCAACTCATCAATTCAGCGCCTTCCACTCTTGTGCACCCTGTCAAAGGTCTTGGTCCTTAAGCCTCGCAGTACTTCAACATTTGCCCTCTCAGCTTGACCATTGCTTCGCGGGTGAGCAACGGAAGCGAAACAGACTTTGCTGCCGAGGTCTTGGGTATATTGCATGAAGGTGCGGCTTGTGAACTGTGTGCCGTTGTCGGTGATAACCCTATTGGGTACGCCAAAACGACACACTAGTCCCTTGAAGAACTTGACGGCTGATTGATCCGTGACCTTCCTCACTACCTCCACCTCCGGCCACTTTGTGAACTAGTCGATTGCAACGTACAAGTACTCAAAGCCCCCGACAACACGGGGAAAGGGCCCAGTATGTCGAGCCCCCAGACCGAGAAGGGCCAGGAGAGAGGAATGGTTTGAAGGGCTTGAGCTGGCTGATGAAGCTTCTTTGAATGGAACTGACACGCTTCACACCTGGTGACTAGTGTCATCGCATCCTGGAGGGCGGTGGGCCAGAAGAAGCCTTGCCGAAATGCCTTGCCGGCAAGGGCCCTTGACCCGATGTGGGATCCACATATGCCTCCGTGTATCTCCGCCAACAGCTCCAGTCCTTCCTCTCGAGGGATACACTTCAATTTCACACCGTTCGGCCTCTTTCTGTACAGGTCATCATCGATGAACTGGTACATGGTAGAGCGACGGGCTACTTTTTCCGCTTCTTCCTGCTCCTCAGGAAGTTCCCCTGTTTGGAGGAATCGGACGGTATGCTGTGCCCACGCTGGAGCCTGGGGCTCGACGGCGAGGACTAAAGGCATTTCCTCCGCCATAGGAGTGGCTGTCTCGACGGCAAGAGCTTGACGCTCCACCGGAGCTAGTTGTCTCATGGCGGGCTCAGTGTCCCCGGCAACATCCTTGCCGGCGGCTTCGGGGAGCTCGGCGGGAAAGTACTTGTCGGGCCCTGATTTCCTCCTCTTGTTCTGCTCTGTTGATGGATCAATGGATGACTGAGTTAGCTGAAGCACAAAGGTACCTGGTTCCACATGTAGCTTGAGGGCAGCGCGTTTTGACAGGTAATCGGCGATATCGTTCTCCGCTCGGGGAACGTGTTCAGCCTGTATACCGTCGAAACGCTCTTCCAGCTTTCTCACTTCATCGACGCAGGCCTTCATCAACGGGCTCTGGTAATCCTTGTTGACTTGCTTGATGACAAGCTGCGAGTCACCCCTGACGATGAGTTTCTTGATTCCGAGGTCCGCCGCGATCCTAAGACCGGCAAGCAGCCCTTCGTACTCCGCCGTATTATTTGTTGACACCTCCCTGGAGAAGTGCATCTGGATCACGTACTTGAGGTGCTCTCCGGTGGGCGCGACAAGCAGTACGCCAGCCCCGACGCCTTGTAAGGAGAAAGCTCCATCAAAGTACATGATCCAATCACAACTTGCCTCCTTGGCGGGGAGATTAGCCTCTTGGGCTTCTTCGTCAGGCATTACGGTCCATTCTGCAATGAACTCCGCCAGGACTCGACTCTGAATCGTCGAAGTACTTTCAAACTTGAGGCCAAAGCTGGACAGCTCTAGTGCCCATTCCACAATTCTTCCCGTTGCACCTGGATTGTGCAATATCCGTTGCAGAGGGAGGCGAGTGACGACAGTGATCTCGTGTGCCTGGAAGTAGTGACGCAGCTTCCTCGAGGCCATAAGAAGGCCGAAGAGCAGTTTCTGCACACCGGAGTACCTTGATCTAGCCCCCTGCAGGAGGGAACTAACAAAGTAGACTGGGTGCTGCATCATTTTCTTCTTCGGTGGCACTTCAACTGGCTGTGTCGTCTCTGCATTGGTGGTGTCGGGCTCTGCCGCTGTCATTACCTCATCGTCAACCTCTCTCTGCGCCACTAGTGCGGCGCTGACCACCTGGTTCGTTGCCGCCAGGTATAGTAGCAATGGCTCCTGTGGCCTAGGCGCAACTAGTATTGGCGCGGAGGAGAGGTACTTCTTCAAATCTTGCAATGCTGCTTCGGCTTCTGGCGTCCACTCCATCGGGCCCGCCTTTTTCAGGATCTTGAAAAAGGGAAGGGCGCGCTCGGCAGACTTGGAAATGAACCTGCCCATGGCGGCGACGCAACCAGCAAGCCGACACACATCCTTGATTCGCTTGGGTGCTTCAATCTGCTCTATAGCTTTGATCTTGTCCGGATTGGCCTCTATCCCACGCTGTGACACCAAGAACCCGAGAAGCTTGCCGGACGGGACGCCAAAGATGCACTTCTCAGGGTTCAGGTTGAGATTGATCTTGCGCAGGTTTGCAAATGTTTCTTGCAAATCTGGTATGAGGGTTGCCCTGTCCTTGGTTTTGACCACTATGTCATCCATATAAGCTTCCATATTTCTATGGAGCTGGGGTTCAAAACCAATCTGGACCGCCCTTGCAAACGTCGAACTAGCACTCTTCAACCCGAAAGGCATCCGCATGAAACAATACGTACCACATGGGCTGATGAATGCTGTTTTCTCTTCGTCTTCTCTTGTCATGAAGATCTGGTGGTAGCCGGAGTAGGCGTCGAGGAATGACAACAGATCACACCCAGCCGTGGAGTCAACAATCTGGTCGATGCGCAGCAACAGGAAGGGGTCTTTAGGACAAGCCTTATTGATATCTGTGTAATCAATACACAGTATCCACTTCCCATTTGCCTTGCGCACTACGACCGGATTGGCCAACCACGTTGGATGGAGCACTTCTTACCAAACCCGCTGCTTCCAGTTTCCGGATCTCTTCTGTGATGAACTCTTGTCATTCCAAAGCTTGCTTTCTGACCTTCTGCTTGACGGGCCGCGCATGAGGACAGACAGCAAGGTGGTGCTCAATCACCTCCCTGGGAACGCCGGGGATGTCGGAAGCTTGCCATGCAAACACATCGACATTCGCCCGCAGGAATGTGACGAGCACGTCTTCCTATTTGTCGTCAAGGGTGGAGCTTATGGTGAAAGCTCCTCCCGTGCCGTCCTCATTGACAGAAGCCTTCTTGGTTCCCGGTGGTATGGCCCTGGGCTTCTTGTTTCCGCCGGTGGAGCTCTCTGGCACGTCCTCGACGGCAGCGCTACACTCCGAAGAGGTGCACTTGCTGGAGTGGGTGTCCGAGGTCTCACCGGTCTTCTTCTTCTTCTTCCCTCTCGGGGTCCCAGCGGCAGGAGCAAGTGCCCTAGTGGCGGCAGCTGCTGCAACTGCTTGCTGGTATAGTTGGTCAGCGCAAATCAGGACATCTTTCTTATCGGAGGGGATGGTGATGATCGTCACAGGTCCTGGCATCTTCAGGGTGTTATAAGCGTAGTGTGACGCTGCCATGAACTTGGCCAGCGCTGGGCGGCCAAGGATCCCGTTGTAGGGCAAGGGGATCTTGGCAACATCAAACACGATCCTCTCCGTCCTGTAGTTCAGGTCGCTTCCAAGAGTCACGGGCAGCGTGACCTTTCCCTTGGGTTGGCTTCTTCCCGGGTTGACCCTCTGAAACGTGCCCATCTCTTCGAGGTCTCCATCAGGAATCTGCAGTTTCTCGATCACGGCAGGCGAGATCAAGTTCAGACCGGCCCCGCCATCGACTAGCATCTTCGTCACCTTGAGGTTGTGTATTGTTGGTGAAACCAACAATGGCAAGCACCCGACCGCAGTAGTGCGATCAGGGTGATCCTCAGTGTCAAAAATGATAGGTGTGCTGGACCACTTCAGCGGCCTTTGGGCATCAAACGACGGCTCTACCGCTGCAATCTCTCGCGCCCACTGTTTAAGCCGGCGGTGAGAAGTATGCAGCAAGGCACCGCCGTCGACGCACATGGCCTCTGTAGCTTTCTGAAACTCTTGGTCGCCGGATTCGTCGTCCTCTTCGTGATCGTCGTCTTCTGGCTTTCTATCACGGCCCCGGGCGGGCCTCTCCTGTTGTTTATCCTTGCCGCAACGTCCCGCCTGGCCGTCACGCTTCTTGCCGGATCCCTCAGCACCGTCTGGGCCCTTCTCCTTGTCCCGCCTCTCATACTCAGCCCTCTGCTTCTCAGTGAGGAGCTCAACCTGTCGGCAGTCTTGGAGAGCATGGCCTTTGGTGCGATGGATCTTGCAGTATCGCTTGTCGGAGTTTCTTGGCTTCTCTGTAGCCGCCAAGGCCCGGCAGGTGACACATCCGGCAACTTCCTTGTCGGGGTCATCTGCCTTGGTTTTCTTGGTGGAGCCGGTGTCATCAGATCCCTCGACGGTAAGCACGGCTTTACCTTTGCGCTTCCTATTGCGGCGCCGGCCCTTCTTCGCCGGGGCGGTAGTATCCTCATCTGAGGAGTCGGTTTCCATGCCGGCATCTTCGCCGGGGTACTTCCTTCCCTCTTCAGCTCGGGCACATCTGTCAGCAAGAACATAGAGTTCTGCTACATCTTTCACCTTGTTCATTTCCAGCTCTTCGCGCATCTTGCGATTACGCACGTTCTGATGGAACGCGCTGATGATGGCAGCAGGGTGAACATCAGGGATATTGTACTGTATCCGGCTGAACCTCTGTATATACTTGCGGAGACTCTCGCCTCCCTTCTGGGGAATGACGTGCAGGTCGCTTGCTTGGCCATGGGCTTGGTGGCCTCTAGTAAAGGCGCCCACGAACTCATGGCACAAATCCGACCAGGAGGAAATAGACTCTACCGGCAAGTGCATCAACCATGACATGGCATTGGGTTTAAGAGCCAATGGAAAGTAATTCGCAAGCACCTTATCGTCGCGGGCTCCGGCAGCTTGCATCGCGATGGTGTAGATGGTGAGGAACTCAGATGGGTGGGTCTTGCCGCTGTACTTCTCGCCCACGTCAGGTTTGAAGGTGCGGTGAGTGGGCCACTGGAACTGCCGCAACTCACGGGTAAAAGCCGGACAACCTACCTCGGAAGGTAGGCTTCCAGGACTCTCCAGCGCCGGGTGGTTCACAGCAGGCCCTGCTCGCCTGTCTGATTGGTGGCGCGCTCCGCGCCGGCGCTCGATAGTGGTTCGAGCGTCTTCATGTTCTCGTTCCCGAAGAACTTGGCGCTGGTCACAGTGGGTCCGCGGGTCGGACGATGCTATGGAGATTTCGTCGCCCGTAACGTCGCGATGGGCTGGCGTTCGCGGTACCGGGCGAGGAGGAGGCGAGTGCACCGTGGTCGCGGCGCCGCCGACTTTCCTGCGACTGGTGCATGGGACTCCGTCGAAGCGTCGACCCGGGGGCTCCACCGGACTCGGTTCGTCTTTGTTGGCCACCCCAACAAGGCTTCGGATAGTGGCTCTCCATTCGTTGAGTTTCCCCGTAGTGGGAGGAAAATCAAGGAGCAACTGCGCGCGCCAGGGCTTCTACTGGTGTTGGTGGCGGCGAAACCTTCACGGATCGCGACGCGCTTCGACTTCTGACCATGTCAGAAGGAGCTCTATCACGACCCCGCGGTCGCATGCCATCTTCACCAGCGCCTCGGCGAGAGGGCATGTCTTCTACATCCCGGGAGTGGCGCTCGGGGCTCTTCCTGTAGCGACGCCCGAGGTCTTTGGCGTGATTACGCCGTTCGTCGCCCGCCGCTTGAGTGGAGCGCGCCGTCGGTGCTGGCGTGGTGTCAAGACCGGATTTTTGGGATATAATTTCCAGAAAATGGCCCTTGTGCTCACCAGCCCCAGGATTACTGTTAGCTGATGAGGCACCAACTTGATACCGAAATTCCAAGCAAAAATACATAATATGTAGTACAAGACCATTCTGGCCTGTGAGTACAACAAAAGGGTTTCTAGTGGTTGATGGCGGAAGCGGTTTGTGGTTCACCATGGTCTATGGGACTCCATTTCCCCACAGGAACAGCTGACCAGGTTAAATCCTATCTTCGCGAGGCTGCTATCACCGTTGCTTAGGTTCCGAGGCTGTCATCGCAACGCTCCTCTCCAAGCAAGCAATCTAGCCAAGACAATAGCCAGGGACAAGCCAATGAGTACTTTTGAATGTACTCGCAAACATTATGAACACGTGTATAATGTAGCAACCGCTAATCATGCTCTGAAAACATTCTATAATCACAACGTCAGTCATGGGAATGAAATCCCTGATGCATGCACGCAGGTTATTCATATGCAACATGAATAGGCAATAATAGAATAGTAATAAAATGCACCGATCGGATGTTTGAAGCGACGTCTCGAAAGGATTGGTAAATAACGAGCATGCCTCAGTCGGGCGTCTGAGCGACACCACATAAAGGGCTTATAAGGTAATTAAGTAACATGCATGCCACAGTCGGGCGTCTCAGCGACACCACATAAAGGGCTTATAAAGTAAATAACAAGCATGCCACAGTCGGGCGTCTGAGCGACACCACATAAAGGGCTTATAAGGTAATTAAAGAACAGGCATGCCACAGTCGGGCGTCTGTGCGACACCACATAAAGGGCTTATAAAGTAAATAAATAATCACCGTGAATATCCGGGAGGTCGACCCGTCCCAGGGATATTCATTGTTTCAAACAATACAGTTGGTTAGTCCACAACAATAATAATCATAACCATCATATATCACAAGTCAAAATCCATATGTTCTGGTTTAATAGTTTCTCCTCCGAAGACCGACACTAAGACCGACACTTGACCCATCCCAGACTGTAGTCCTTACCCGTGGACACGGCTATTCGGTTAGATTTAGTACCTCTGCAGAGGGTGTACTCTTTACCCACGAGTAACCGATTTCTTTAGTCCATCGGGGCTAATTCCGTCTACGGTCTTTTAGTCGAAAACACGCCTGACTTGCACACACCAGCTTAACTTTACTTGTGTCAGGAATCACCCGCGACACTTGTTAAGCAAAACTCTAAGTGGGGAGGCTACAACCTCGCGTAGCATGGGATCAAATTTCTATCGCGCGCTCTAAGGGGTGCCCCCCTCTCGGTCCCAACCGGATACACCCATGCTCCCCGGACCAGGTGGCATGCCTACCGGATGCAGTCGGTATCTTCCACCATGGCCTCTCTGTATGGTGTGTGCCAAGACAAGGGTTAACAACTTACTGAACCATACCCTACCTACGGCAGGGACTAGTGGCAACACGAAACAAGTATGGGGGTTACCGGAACAAGACTCGATCTATGGCCGACTCAGGAGGCTTAGATATTCCCTGCATGATATGTATAGCAAAATTATTTCAACTAACAGAATCACCACTCTTTATACCTTACTATGCCATACCGGACGTAACCGTCCCGACGAAGACCGGAGACAAGCTCACGCCTACCCAAGGCAGAGGCTTTCCCGGATTTCTTTCCGGCATGCATGCAAGGCATACGTGGTTGATTACCATCACACGTATATTCACTTCCAACAGTAAGGAAGTCTCCAATAATGCACTTGTGCAAAAGATCGTATCACCACAAAAATAATGGGTCCTTCGTATCGAGGGGGGGGGGGGTGTTATAATCAATTTACTATCACACCCAAAATATTATGCCAGGGTTCAGAATGCTTGCCTTCAAGGTGTGGAGAGGTGGGGATGCTCTCCAAAACTTTTGAAAGTTTTCTTCCTCTCTCCAAAATCCTATTTTCAAAAAATTTGAATTAACACACAATTTCAAAACAGCACAAAAAAGTTGTTTGAATTTTTTTCAAATAAATCTGAAAATAAACTAGACAGTATTTGAGAGATGTAGGAAAAAGAATAAATCCATTTGGAGTTATATTTAAAAAGTTATAGCCAGTCAAAGTCCTAGTCAAAATCCGTTTTTAAAATAACAATAGAAAAGAAAACGTTTCAGACAGAATACGCTTTCTAAGTAGGGGATACGTACTGGGCAAGTTTGCATTTTCACTTAACACGCGTGGCGGCGGGGTGTGTCATTGACAGTGGGTCCAGGGCGCCCACTGGTCAGGTTTGACCAGTCCGCCTTCCCTCTTCTTCCTCTGCCCGAACAGAGGCGGGGGCTCCGGTGATCGTCGCCGGCGTTTGGCGGCTCCTCGCGGGCCCCCGAGGGTGGGGATGGATCTGCAAGACTGGGGCGGTTCTCCCAGTGGTCGAGGGAGTGACGGGGATGGAGGGAGTCACCGGCGACGAGCCTCGCGGCGGACGACGGCCTCGGGTGGATTTGGGGGCCGGGGCTAGGGTGGTTCCCGACCAAAATTGAGCATGGGGGTGTACTCACAAGAGGGAGGGAGAGCTCCTGGTGAAGAGAGTGGAGTGGGGGAGGCCCTGGTGGCGCCGGTATGGCCGGGGTAGTGGCGGCGGTTGTGGTTGCCGGAGAGGAAGAAGACGACCCCCTCTGGTCTTTCCATTGCTACGGGAGGGTCAGTGAGGGAGTGAGAGGGTTTGTTTGAGGCCTGGACGAGCTCGGGTTCCTCTTATATAGCATGGCCATGGCGGTTCCGCGGCCGAGGATAAGGTCGCCGGCGAACTGATGTTCTGTAGCTTGCAGGGCGCCGTGTCGGGGCTGGGGATGGCGGCAGGAGCTAGCGGACGAGCGTGCACTGCTCCATGGGCGAGCTGGCGAGCAGGAGTGGCTCGGGCGGCGCCGACCAGTGCAGAGGCTGTCGAGCGGCAGTGGCGGCTAGCTGAGGCGGCGCTGTGGAGTGCCAGGAGGGGGCCAGGTGGCTCTGCGACGAGGGAGGAGCCAGGGGCGTGCTGGCTGTGCGAGGTGAGTGGCCAGAACGAGCGCCGGGAGGCGGCCGTGCGACGCGGCGGCTCGGGCACGGCACGTGCAAAACGCGCGCTCTGGGCGCGCCTAGAGCACGTGCACCAGGTGCTCGGCGAAATGCCAGCGTGGGTTAGAGAGCGTGGGCGAGGCTGGAAATTTGCAGGGTTAGGTTAGGGTCGTCTAGGTGCTTAGTGGACATGCTAGTTTGTCCAGAGGTGCAAGGTCACAGTGCAATGACAAAGTCATGTCAAAGTTGTTCATGCACTCAAGGTGTTCGACAAAATGCCACAGGCACCTAGGCATTTCTTGGAGTGGCCAAATCTTCCAGATTGGGGTCTCTTTAGATGATTAAGAGAGTGGTGAGGTTAGTTTGGCAAAACTAGAAACTTGCTAATGCAGTTTTATAGTAAAACCAATTCTGGACAGAAACAAAAAGGCATAGTTTTATGGTCCAAATTTTTTCCAATGAGCCCATCCTCCTGGACATAAGGGTTTTGTAGGGTGGTCTGTGGGTAGGAAAAAGGATCATGGGTAAAGGAGCAAGTTAAAAAAGGGTTGCAGTACAAACCATCAAGTTGGACCAGAATGAACATGAGGTCGATTCACTCAAATTTTTCAAAGAGCAACACTGGGTTTTTGCATAAAACTGAATCATATGCTACTACTAACATCCCACAATTTTGGTTGAGGCTAGAAAGAAATATTTAAATGGGTTGTAGTGCAAAATTGCCCTCTGGACCAGAGTTGAAAATTGGGTGTAGAGCTCAAAACATTTCATGTATAAAAGATGTTTTTTCATAAAAGTGATTTAAACCCATCACACGACATCTCCAAATTTTGGTTGGAATTATGAAAGAAGTTATCAAATGGTTGTAGTTCAAAAATGGCCATAAAACCATGGAAAAACCATTTTTCAAGAAATAAAGTTTTAGGAAAATAATTATATAATTAATTCCATTGACAAAAGAAAAGTTTTCTCGAGAGGGTAAACAAGTCCAATAACATATTTGAAAGGTTTTCTTTTTGGGGAAAAACTCCATAATAACAAGGGAGGAAATGGTTTAAACTCAAAAGGGAGTCCAGAAAATAAAAGTTTTAATTTCCTGGCAAAATTTTAATTAATAAAACAAGGTCAAAAATTTGGGGTGTCACAACACTACCCCCCTTAAGAAAAATCTCGTCCTCGAGATTTGATAAGGGTTGTTTTCGAAAATATCTTTCCTGTTAGTTGGAATCAAAAGGCTTACTCATAGCACAAACTTGTGTGGCCGGGGTTGGTTTTTGGTAACTACGCTTGGAATAAAAGAAAATGCAACCGCACACTGACTCACTCAAGCATGGCTACAATTAAAATCGGGGCGCTCAAGCAAACAACATTCAATCATGGCGACACACAATTACAGGGCGTGGCCGTACTAAGGCTCGGTACTAATCAAGTAAATTAGTCTACCTCGTTCATATCCAAGCGGGTGTGCCTTGCGGACGTCGAGGCTTCTCCATCGGCTTCGCCGTCGGGGTTAGTGGGAGGGGGTTGAGGAACTGCAGGGTCGGGGTAGCGATGATGACCGTCGCGGGGATTGTTGGCCACAATCCCGTTGGAGTGTGTTCCCAAAAGACGACGAAGCGCTTTTGGGGTCATCAAAGCACCTTGGTTGGTGGCTAGAGATGACCTCAAGGTCTCGATCGGTTGTCCGAACAACATGACTGGGTTGTCGGCATCGGGCTCATCTTCTCTTCTTACCGGGGCTCGGCGAATCAGTTCTCCACGAGCTGCGATCAGATCAAGGGTGATCTGGTCGAATAGTCCCTCTAGGGCACTTACGTAGCGCACCAGATGCAATAGTGCAGGATCTGTCTCGTGGTCTCCGTTGACAACTCGGGGTGGCCTACCGTGTCCGTCACGGCAGGGGTAGTAGTAGAAGGAGCGATAGTTAACTTTGGGCGACAAGTGCCGGAGTTGAACTATAGCTTCTCGAGCAGCGAGTTGGATGGCTTGTGGCTCGAAGGAAGTTGTCCTTCCGGTGAACCTGTAGGGGCGTTCTGGTGATAGACCCCTACCATAGACGTGCACAGTGGCCCAGAATTGACGGCTCTCACCGCTCATGGACCCTTGGTACACCACATATTCTGGGGGCTCTTCTAATGCAAAGGCATGGCGGGTGAGGTTTGCTAGCACGGCCACAAAACCTCCAAGGTTGGTTGTTGTGCTCTCATTGTGAACAATGGGGCCAGGCATTTTGGCTCGGTTTGGGGTAAAGGTTGTGCTGTGCCGGGTTGAGGCTAGCATGCCCTTTTATAGAAAAAGGGGACGTAGTCTTCCTTCGCACGCTTGCGAAAAAGACTATTTAGGAGTCGGTCACTGGCGCGTGATCGACAAGCTAGGCTAATAGGTTGGGCACCGACTGCCAAAAGGTGTCGGGTCACTGTGTGGCTATCTTGCAAGGGAAGCTTGGCTGGGGTTCGGTTAAGGTCTGGTGGATTGGTTAACCTAGGTTTTTGACCTGGCTAAGATAGGATTAGCCAATGGTCAACCTGGCTCTGATACCAAGTTTGTCAGGACCAGATTTTTGGGATATAATTTCCAGAAAATGGCCCTTGTGCTCACCAGCCCCAGGATTACTGTTAGCTGATGAGGCACCAACTTGATACAGAAATTCCAAGCGAAAATACATAACATGTAGTACAAGACCATTCTGGCCTGTGAGTACAACAAAAGGGTTTCTAGTGGTTGATGGCGGAAGCGGTTTGTGGTTCACCACGGTCTATGGGACTCCATTTCCCCACAGGAACAGCTGATCAGGTTAACTCCTATCTTTGCGAGGCTGCTATCACCGTTGCTTAGGTTCTGAGGCTGTCATTGCAACGCTCCTCTCCAAGCAAGCAATATGGCCAAGACAATAGCCAGGGACAAGCCAGTGAGTACTTTTGAATGTACTCGCAAACATTATGAACACGGGTATAATGTAGCAACCGATAATCATGCTCTAAAAACATTCTATAATCACAACGTCAGTCATGGCAATGAAATCCCTGATGCATGCACGTAGGTTATTCATATGCAACATGAATAGGCAATAATAGAATAGTAATAAAATGCACCGATCGGATGTCTGAAGCGACGTCTCGAAAGGATTGGTAAATAACGAGCATGCCTCAGTCGGGCGTCTGAGCGACACCACATAAAGGGCTTATAAGGTAATTAAGTAACAGGCATGCCACAGTCGGGCGTCTCAGCGACACCACATAAAGGGCTTATAAGGTAATTAAATAACAGGCATGCCACAGTCGGGCATCTGTGCGACACGAGATAAAGGGCTTATAAAGTAAATAAATAATCACCGTGAATATCCGGGAGGTCGAACCGTCCCAGGGATATTCATTGTTTCAAACAATACAGTTGGTTAGTCCACAACAATAATAATCATAACCATCATATATCACAAGTCAAAATCCATATGTTCTGGTTTAATAGTTTCTCCTCCGAAGACCGACACTAAGACAGACACTTGACCCATCCCAGACTGTAGTCCTTACCCGTGGACACGACTATTCGAATAGATTTAGTACCTCTGCAGAGGGTGTACTCTTTACCCACGAGTAACGGATTTCTTTAGTCCATCGGGACTAATTCCGTCTACGGTCTTTTAGTCGAAAACACGCCTGACTTGCACACACCAGCTTAACTTTACTTGTGTCAGGAATCACCCTCGACACTTGTTAAGCAAAACTCTAAGTGGGGAGGCTACAACCTCGCGTAGCATGGGATCAAATTTCTATTGCGCGCTCTAAGGGGTGCCCCCCTCTCGGTCCCAACCGGATACACCCATGCTCCCGGACCAGGTGGCATGCCTACCGGATGCAGCCGGTATCTTCCACCATGGCCTCTCTGTACGGTGTGTGCCAAGACAAGGGTTAACAACTTACTGAACCATACCCTACCTACGGCAGGGACTAGTGGCAGCACGAAACAAGTATGGGGGTTACCGGAACAAGACTCGATCTACGGCCGACTCAGGAGGCTTAGATATTCCCTGCATCATATGTATAGCAAAATTATTTCAATTAACAGAATCACCACTCTTTATACCTTACTATGCCATACCGGAAGTTACCGTCCCGACGAAGACCGGAGACAAGCTCACGCCTACCCAAGGCAGAGGCTTTCCCAGATTTCTTTCCGGCATGCATGCAAGGCATACAAGGTTGATTACCATCACACGTATATTCATTTCCAACAGTAAGGAAGTCTCCAATAATGCACTTGTGCAAAAGATCGTATCACCACAAAAATAACGGGTCCTTCGTATCGAGGGGGGGGGTGTTATAATCAATTTATTATCACACCCAAAATATTATGCCAGGGTTCAGAATGCTTGCCTTCAAGGTGTGGAGAGGCGGGGGTGCTCTCCAAAACTTTTGAAAGTTTTCTTCCTCTCTCCAAAATCCTATTTTCAAAAAAATTGAATTAACACACAATTTCAAAACAGCACAAAGAAGTTGTTTGAAATTTTTTCAAATAAATCTGAAAATAAACTAGACAGTATTTGAGAGATGTAGGAAAAGAATAAATTCATTTGGAGTTATATTTAAAAAGTTATAGCCAGTCAAAGTCCTGGTCAAAATCTGTTTTTAAAATAACAATAGAAAAGAAAATGTTTCAGACAGAATACACTTTCTAAGTAGGGGATACGTACTAGGCAAGTTTGCGCTTTCACTTAACAAGCGTGGCGGCGGGGTGGGTCACTGACAGTGGGTCCAGGGGGTCCACTGGTCAGGTTTGACCAGTCCCCCTTCCCTCTTCTTCCTCTGCCCGAACAGAGGCGGGGGCTTCGGCGATCGTCGCCGGCGTTTGGCGGCTCCTCGCGGGCCCCCGAGGGTGGGGATGGATCCGCAAGACTGGGGCGGTTCTCCCGGTGGTTGAGGAAGTGACGGGGATGGAGGGAGTCACCGGCGACGAGCCTCGCGGCGGACGGCGGCCTCGGGTGGATTTGGGGGCCGGGGCTAGGGTGGTTCCCGACCAAAATTGAGCGTGGGGGTGTACTCACGAGAGGGAGGGAGAGCTCCTGGTGAAGAGAGTGGAGCGGGGGAGGCCCTGGTGGCGCCGGAATGGCCGGGGCAGTAGCGGCGGTTGTGGTTGCCGGAGAGGAAGAAGACGACCCCCTCTGGTCTTTCCATTGCTACGGGAGGGTCAGTGAGGGAGTGAGAGGGTTTGCTTGAGGCCTGGACGAGCTCGGGTGCCTCTTATATAGCGTGGCCATGGCGGTTCCGCGGCAGATGATAAGGTCACCGGCGAACCGACGTTCTGTAGCTTGCAGGGCGCCGTGTCGGGGCTGGGGATGGCGGCAGGAGCTAGCGGACGAGCGGGCACTACTCCAGGGGCGAGGTGGTGAGCGGGAGTGGCTCGGGCGGCGCCGACTAGTGCATAGGTTGTCGGGCTGCAGTGGCGGCTAGCTGAGGCGGCGCTGTGGGGGCCAGTCGGCTCTGCGACGAGGGAGGAGCCAGGGGCGTGCTGGCTGTGCGAGGTGAGTGGCCAGAACGAGCGCGGGGAGGCGGCCGTGCGACGCGGCGGCTCGGGCGCGGCACGTGCAAAACGCGCGCTCTGGGCGCGCCCAGAGCATGCGCACCAGGTGCTCGGCGAAATGCTAGCGTGGGTTAGAGAGCGTGGGTGAGGCTGGAAATTTGCAGGGTTAGGTTAGGGTCGTCTAGGTGCTTAGTGGACATGCTAGTTTATCCAGAGGTTCAAGGTCACAGTGCAATGACAAAGTCATGTCAAAGTTGTTCATGCACTCAAGGTGTTCGACAAAATGCCACAGGCACCCAGACATTTCTTGGAGTGGCCGAATCTTCCAGATTGGGGTCTCTTTAGATGATTAAGAGAGTGGTGAGGTTAGTTTGGCAAAACTAGAAACTTGCTAATGCAGTTTTATAGTAAAACCAATTCTGGACAGAAACAAAAAGGCATAGTTTCATGGTCCAAATTTTTTCCAATGAGCCCATCCTCCTGGACATAAGGGTTTTGTAGGGTGGTCTATGGGTAGGAAAAAGGATCATGGGTAAAGGAGCAAGTTAAAAAAGGGTTGTAGTACAAACCATCAAGTTGGACCAGAATGAACATGAGGTCGATTCACTCAAATTTTTCAAAGAGCAACACTGGGTTTTTGCATAAAACTGAATCATATGCTACTACTAACATCCCACAATTTTGGTGGAGGCTAGAAACAAATATTTAAATGGTTTGTAGTGCAAAATTGCCCTCTGGACCAGAGTTGAAAATTGGGTGTAGAGCTCAAAATATTTCATGTATAAAAGATGTTTTTGCATAAAAGTGATTTAAAACCATCACATGACATCTCCAAATTTTGGTTGGAATTATAAAAGAATTTATCAAATGGTTGTAGTTCAAAAATGGCCATAAAACCATGGAAAAACCATTTTTCAAGAAATAAAGGTTTAGGAAAATAATTATATAATTAATTCCATTGACAAAAGAAAAGTTTTCTTGAGAGGGTCAACAAGTCCAATAACATATTTGAAAGGTTTACTTTTTGGCGAAAAACTCCATAATAACAAGGGAGGAAATGGTTTAAACTCAAAAGGGAGTCCAGAAAATAAAAGTTTTAATTTCCTGGAAAAAATTTAATTAATAAAACTAGGTCAAAATTTGGGGTATCTAACGTGGGAGTCTTGGAAGCACTCGCGTCGCCTTCGGGCGGGGTGGCAGCGATCTTGGAAGGCCCCGCGCCACCCGCGGAGGGCCTGGCTCCGTCTTTGGATTTGGCGGCGTGCGGCCCGTTACCAGGCGCACGAACATTGCCGCCTCCCAAACTCCGGCTGCTGGGACGGTGTTGGTGTTCGCGAACGACGCCCTGGGTCCTTTCTGTGACTGGTCCGCTGCTCGCCCGCGTCGGGACGGGATGTCCGGCTTCCGACGGGCCAACCGCCACCGTCGTCTTCTTCTTGGGCGCCATGACGGTGAAGAAGCATCAAACTAACTGCTAAAGCCGATTCTCACAACTGCGCCCCCTACATGGCGTGCCAAAGATTTCGGTGGGAACGACACCTATGGGATCACAAGAATCCCTACTACGGTTGCGGGGCGTGTGGTCATGAGAAGAGCGGATCAAACAGATAGCACACGGTTTCCTTATCCAGGTTCGGGCCGCGAGGATGCGTAAAACCCTACTCCTGCTTTGGTGGTTTGTTTATCTGTGTTCCTGAACTAGCAATGGGGCGTGAGGAGCTCCAAAAAGCCGAATCCCCCTCCTGGTCGCTGTCGGATTCTGGGTTCTGGCAGACCCTTAAAGTTCGAACTCTGGGGTGCGCGCGGAGATCGAGCCCTCTACCTCTCCGTCTCGTAAGGATCTAAACTACTGCAAGAACAACACAAGAAACACAGGGTTTATACTGGTTCAGGCCACCATTGTGGTGTAATACCCTACTCTAGTGTGGTGGGTGGATTGCCTCTTGGGCTGATGAGGAAGAACAGTACAAGGAAGAACGACCTCGCAAGGGTCTGTTCTTGGCTAGGGGATGGACTGCTAGGGGGAGTTCGATCACCCTTCTCTCTCTCTAGACGCCGGATTCTGTTCTAGCTCTGTTCCCTCTAGATGCCTCTACTCTGGGGGTGGGTGGCCCTATTTATAGGCAAAGGCCCTGGGCCTCTTCCCAAATATTGAGCGGGAAGGGCGCCAACAATTGGCCAATTTGAAGGGGAACATCTGGTACACTTATCCTGACTAAAGTCGGTCTTTGCCTGCCAAAGGCTCTGGTGATGACGCCGGCTTGGGCTCCACAGTGACTTCCTCCTTGTCGCGGAGCTGGTCTTGGTCTCGTTGCACCGAAATGGGTGCCTTTGCTTGATCCCCTCGCCTGCGCTTGCCCCCTTTGCACCAAAGAGGAAAGGGGAACGCTACGCGGGCTGGCGCCCTCCTGGCACCCTTCGTCATGGCTTGCGTCATGGGCACCTCGTGAGGTACCCCACCTTGATCTCTTCGCCTCCTCGCGAGCCAGCCTAAGGAGGCCGTGCTTGAGGAAGCGCCGTGTCGTCCGCCTCGCGAGGGTCTTGAGCCTTGTGTTGATGAAGATGGGCCACGCTGGGCCCCCACTCGAGGCACGCCGCAGGCCGTAGGCAGGCAAGTCTGGGGACCCCCGTTCCCAGAACGCCGACAGTAGCCCCCGGGCCCAAGGCGCGCACGGACTTGGCCGTGCCGAGAGGCGAAAGGGCAAGGGCGAAGCGCCGCGGGCCCTAACAGCCTGCGGCCTCGGGCGCCGCGTGGCGGTTGATTGGACATGGGTGCTTTTGCAACCGCGCAGGATACTAAATGCGTGGCATCTGCTCGGGTTTTGTCCTTCTCCTTCTTCATCCGCTGCTCAGATCCCCTTTCTTGCGCTTCTTCTTCCTTCCTCCAAGCTTCCAGATCTGCTCCACCCGCTCGACCCAGGTAGCCATGGCGCCTCGCCGGACTCCGGCCGAAGCTTGGTTCTCGCCTGCTTTGGATTCGCCCAACGCGTCGAAGGCGAGCCTCGCCCTACTGCACCGGATGGCTGTGGCGCAGGGCATTGACGGGGCGCAGATGTTCAAGGTCGGCTCCGATGCCCCTGAAGGCCAAGGGAGCACCTTCTATCCTTTCTTCGTGAGCTCCATTGCAGCGGGCCTGGTGCCTCCTTTCTCTGAGTTCTTCCTCGCCGTCCTCCGCCATTACAACTTGCAAGCTTTGCATCTCCACCCCAACTCCGTCCTTCTCCTGGCGATCTTCGCCTACTACTGTGAGGCGCATGTGGGGGTGCAGCCTTCAGTGGCCTTGCTGCGCCACTACTTATACCTCCGGACCTGCAAGGGTTCTCCTACTGCGTTCGCGGGCTTCGTCGCGTGCGGCAGCTCCATGGCCATCTCGAATCCAGGGAAGAGGATCGAGGGCTTCAGGAGCAAGTGGGTATTGGTTGACGCCGGGTGCGTCGACCCTCGGTTGGCCCTTCCCACGGAGCCGGCCGTGAGCTCGGAAGACTGGTGCCGGGCGGAGCTCACGGATCCCCGCGCAAAGTCGATGCTGGCGAAGATGGACGCCGATCTGAAGCCGGCCAACCTGGCGACGGTGAAGCTGACCGGGGCGTCGCTGCTGAGGGAGTTCCTGGAGCACCAGCTGGCTCTACTTCGGCGGTACTCTCCCCCGATGTGGAGGCCTCACCCGAGCCCCGCAGCCGTGGGCGAAGGGGACGTGATTGCGGTTCTCCAGTCCCTGGTCGGGGGCGAGGCAGCAATGCCGGAGGGCGCGCCTTCGCCCTTGTTCCTCTGTGACGATTGGGAGCAAGTGGTGGAGTCCATGCCCGTCTTCAACGGGGAAGGGCTCGTGCCCGTGGTGGCTCCCGAGGATCTGGTGAATGTGTCTTCCGGCCACTCCAGCGGAGATGGGGGCGAGGAGGAGCAGGGGGCAGGCCCCGACTCCGAGGCGACTGACGGAGAGTCCAGGACTCCCTCGCTCCAGTGCAAGCCCCGTGCTCTCCGCCTTTCGGTGAGTGATGATGATGATGACGACGACGTGCCGGGCAGCGGGAGCTAGCCCCCAGTCCCGAAGAAGGGCAGGACCGGGTTGATTCCCCGCGGGTCCGCCCTGACTCCGGGGCGAACCGCTGACGCGCCTTCTGCTTCCGAGGTCAACCCCTCCAGCCGGCTCTCCGGCTTCAAGTTTGGTAGGAGACCACAGGAGCTTTCTGCCGACGACCTGTAAGTGCTTGATCCTTGATTCCTGGTTTCTTGTTTTGCTGACGAGGCTTGACGATTACTTCTCCTGAGCAGGCTGGCGCCCGCGGCGAAGAAGCTGAAGGGAGCTCCCGAGGCCCCAGCTGCGACGACACCTCCACCTGCAGGGGAGGGTGACCGCGACGCACAGGCTCCTCCTGCCCACTCGCCCTTGTGGGGCTTGGCTGATCTGGCTGGGGCCGCAGCCCCCATGGCTCGGTCGACCCCAGAGGTGCCCTTGCCTGGTGCTGCTGCTACGGCTGGGGAGGCGCAGCAGACTCTGCCTCGGGATACTGCAGCCTCGCCGCCGCTACCTTCTCCTCCCGTTCCGCCGGCTGCTGGTTCCGCGACTCCTCCTGCTGCCTTGAAGGGCACTGATGCTTCTCCGCCTTCTTCTTCCATCCTGGAGCGAGCTGTTGCTGGACTGGACCGGCTGCGGCAGGATCTTCTAGGCGCCGACCCTCGCCTGGTGGCCGGGCGCCTGGAGCTAGCCTCGGGGTGGATTCGCTCCGACGCCTCGATCCGGGCAGCGCTGGTTCAGGCCTCGACGGCCTGTGACGAGGAGAGGGAGGTTACCCTCGAGGCGAAGGCTGCCCGTGACGCGGCCCTGGGAGAGGCGGTTGGCATCCGCGACCGCTGGAAGGAGCTGGAGGACGAGTTGCAAGGCCTGCATGGTCAGCTTGCCGAGGAGACGCCTTCGCCAAGAGCAGGAGAAGGGGGTGAAGGCTCGCGAGGCGGAGCTCGAGGACCGGGAGGCGAAGCTGAAGAAGCGCCGCAGCCACCTAGGTGCGTTGAAGAAGGAGCTGGAGACGACGAAGGCCGAGCTGGACGCCAAGGCCCGGGTCCTTGCCGAGGATCGCGTGGCCTTCGCGGACATGGAGAAGGATGCTCGCGCTTCACTGAAGACGCTTTATGAGAGTGGCCTGGATTGCCCGCTGGCTGGTGACGGGGACGGCCCCGCCAAACTGCTTCCCTTCTTGGTGAAGGCTCTTGGAGATGTCGCCCTCGGACTCGTCCCCATGGTCGAAGCCGAGGCGCGTGTCCTGTCTTCCGCAGCGCTGACGCGGGTCTTCGCCCATGTCTACCTCCGCGACCCCAGCGCCGACCTTGACAGCCTGCTGGAGCCGGTGAGCGGCGAGGGCGCCGCTGCTGCTGTCGAGGCCGTGAAGGGGCGCGCAGAGGCGCTGCTAGGGAAGTTCCGGGCCTTCAGCACCAAGCCGAAGCGAGGCGCTGCCGGCTCTACTACCCCACAAGGTGAAGCCACTCCACGCGACTCTGCTGCCGAAGCCACTCCACGCGACTCCGCTGCCGACAAGTGACTCCGCTATCGTTCCTGCCCTTCTTTCGATTCCTGCACATGCACGACGCCTCGAGGAGGCATTTAAATTTGCGTTTGGTACCAAGGCGACATTATGGGTTGTAATATTCACTTTTAAGTTCCTTGAATTTTATGTTCCTCTTCCCTACTTGTTTATGCTCTACGCCGGCAGAGCCCGGTCACGCGCATGCCTCACCCAGCATCAGCCCTGACCGGAAACCAGGACGGGACCAAAGGAATGAGGGGCCACGTGACAAGTTAGGCTCCTGAGTCGCGATGCTCAGGATTCCCCCTTGGCGCACGAGCAACGAGTAGGGAAGCGCGATGTAGGTGCGTTTCCGTTCTACATCTGCAGAGCCCGACCCCGCGCGTACCTCACCCAGCATAGCCTTTTGGAACTAAGGAGTGAGGGGCTACGGAGCCAGTTAGGCTCCTGAGTCGCGATGCTCAGGAGTCCCCCTTGACGCGCGAACAGCAGGTGACGAGATGAAATGCAGGCGGGGCTGCCGTTCTACGTCTGCAGAGCCCGACCCCGCGCGTACCTCACCCAGCATAGCCTTTCGGAACTAAGGAGTGAGGGGCTACGGAGCCAGTTAGGCTCCTGAGTCGCGATGCTCAGGAGTCCCCCTTGACGCGCAAATGGCCTTCGTACCTTGGCTCCGCTCGGGGAGAGACGCGCGACGAACCAGGCCCGAGGGGCCTGGCTGGGGCGTACGGCTGGGCGTGACCCAGTCGTAGCCCCAGTGCCCAGCCCCCTCGCGCGGCGCTCCCGGGGGGAGGCGTTGCGATGAGGCCGGCCACTGAGCTCGGGGCTCCCTGAGGTTAACGCGGCCCGGAGGCTACCCTCAGTTGTTTATCACTAGCGCAGAGCATAGCGCTTCCATATGTGTACGGGCATAGCCGCTCCTTGGCAGTGTCGTCAGCCAGCGCGGAGCATGGTGCTTCCACTGGTATGTGGGAGGGGGCTCCCCTCCGGGAGGAGCCCCCGGGGCGTGTACAGCCCCGCCCTGACACGTGGCTGGCACGGTAGAGCTAGGTGAGGTGTATCTGGGCACCCGTGAGCCAGCGCGGGACTCACGAGGCCCTACCTCTAGGAGGGTTGCGCCTGGCACTGGGCCGTGTCTTGAGATGTGTTCCTGCAAAATCTGGTTAGATGCCGGCACTCTACGTCCTCGGGTCCTGGCCCTCGAGCTTGTCTCAGCCGTCGCTGGTATGCCAGGTCACGATGCCGTGGACAAGGCCAAAGGGTGAGGGCTGGAGAGCCAGTAAGAGCCCTGAGTCGTGATGCTCAGGCACCCCCCCTTTAACGTGCAAGTGGTCGACATGAAGAAGAAGGGCGCCGCAGACAACATCGAGTAATGATGCATAATTGGAAATAAACGCGGAAGGGATACATGCCGCTGGGCCTAGCCCGAGTGGCCTGGGGATGATGCAGCCCGAGGGGCGCCCCCAGCAAAGCAAGCTAGCGACTGAGAAGATAAAAAGGGATACATGCCACAGGGACGGACCCACGCGGCCTGGGAATGATGCAACCCTGGGAGGGCGCTCCCAGCTGAGAATAAAACTTGAAAGATGTCACCTGAAGATGTCGTCGGTGCAGTGGCGTTGGTGCAGCAGACTCGGTGGGCTGCGGAAGCCGATCCTCATGAGCCCCAGGCCCAGGGGCCTCGGGAGGCTTCGAAGGCACTGGTGGCTCCTCGTGAGCAGCCTCCATCTCCGCCAGCGCTGCGGAACTCCTGCCTTCTTGCGCCTCCAAGATGCTCCTCATGATGCGCTGGTACGCTGCAGCCATGCTCGGCAGGCCATAAGGCATGCGAACAGAGCTGTGGGGTGGTCCTCCGCAGCGCCCCACTTGTGAGGGCCAGAGGCGCTCCGTCGTGGCGATCTGATTGAGCCCTGGTACGTCGACGCAGACGCGCAGCCCACCATCCTCGCATGGATGGGGAGCCACAGCTGGTGGACGACGGCAACCTCTCATGATCCTTGACTCCTGTTGTTCTTGAATGGCCTTGCTAACAAACTCCTGCTGGTCTGTCCCTCTTTCCCTGGCTCCCTTTCGAGGGAAGCGTGCTTCGAAACACGCCTCCACATGGTGCCCCAGCGCCTCCCTCGTGACCTTGGCGAGGTCGGTGGCCCTCCAGGTGAGAGCCCCCGAGCCCTTCCTAAGGAGGGCGCCGGGCGCGCTTTCCTATGCGATTGAAGGAGGGTCTCCCTGGGCAGGCGCGGGCCTTGAAGGGCCTGCCTCCTGAGGGGCTGAGCCTGACGTTGTCTTCTTCTTCTTGGGGGTGGTCTCAGGAAGCGTCCTGCTCCCGCGATCTGGGTCTTCTAGTGATGCGGCCCGAAAGGCTCGCTCCAGGGCACACACTGCATCCTTCTCTTGACATGGCACCGTGATCACGCCGCCGCTTCCTCGCATCTTGAGGACATTGTAGACATGGTGAGTCGCGACCATGAACTTAGCCAGCGCCGGGTACCCGAGGATGGCGTTGTACGGCAGGCGGATGTGGGCGACGTCAAAGTCGATGAGCTCGGTGCGGTAGTTGCCGTAGGTGCCGAAGGTGACTGGGAGGCGGACCTGCCCGATCGGGACTGTGGACCCGTCGGTGACTCCGGAGAAGGGCTTGGTTGGCTGGAGCTGGTCATAGGGCACTTGGAGGCTGTTGAACATTTCCATGGACAAGACATTGAGCCCTGCCCCTCCGTCGATGAGGGTCCTGGTGACCAGAACGTTGCTGACGACTGGGGAGCAAAGCATTGGGAGGATTCCGGCTGTGGCCGCGCACTTGAGCTGGTCTGCTGAGCTGAACGTGATGGTGCAGGACGACCACCTGAGGGGACGAGTTGCTTCGAGCTTGGGGAGAACTGCATTCACTTCGCGAGCAAACTGCTTGAAGATACGTTGAGAGGCTGGGGCTTGAGCTCTGCCCAGGATGCAGGCGATGGCGCGAGGCTCCTGGAAGCCCCCAGCCCCCTCGTCTTGGTGGCGGTCTTCATTCCTTCTTGGCTGAGGCGGCAGGCCTGGGTTGCCATGAGGGCGATCCTCACGAGGCTGGTCCCTCCAGTCCCCCTCGCGAGGCGGGTCACGCCAGCGGTCCTCGCGGGGTTGGTCACGCCAGCCTGGGCAGGGGCCACAGTCTTCCCAGCGTCCCGGGTTCCTTCCTCCTCCTCGGCCGTAGCCCCGGTCAGCACGGTCAGGGCGTCGGCCGACTCTTCCTTCTCGCACAGCGCGGAGTTCTTGGCATTCATTGGTGTTGTGGGTGTGGAGGTCGTGGTACACATAGTACCGGCTGCCCCTGGAGGATTCGGGCAGATCCTTGCCCCTCTTGGTGTCCGGTTCTGCCGTGAGCACGGCAGCCCCCTTGCGCTTCACGTCCTTGGCCTTGGGCTTCTTCTCTTCTGGGTCTGCGGCAGGCAGCTCGAGGAGGGAGAGGCGTCCCTCCTCAGCTCTGGCGCACTTGGTCGCCAGGTTGAACAGCTCCAGGGAGGTGCAGAGGTCTTCGTGCATCGCCAGTTCCTCCTTCATCTTGACGTCGCGCACGCCGTCGGAGAAGGCCGAAATGATGGCTTCTTCAGACACCCTGGGGATCTTGAGGCGCGCACTGTTGAAGCGCTGGATGTACTTCTGCAGGGTCTCTCCAGGTTGCTGCTTGATGCGGCGCATGTCGCTCACGGCGGGAGGCCGGTCGCGGGTACCTTGGAAGTTGGCGATGAAGCGAGTACGCATCTGGTCCCAGGAGGAGATCGTGCCTGGGGCCAGGTTCAGGAGCCAAGTGCGAGCACCTTCCTTCAGCGCCATGGGGAACCAGTTCGCCATGACCTTCTCGTCCCCGCTGGCTGCTTCGATTCCCAGCTCGTAGAGCTGGAGGAACTCCGTGGGATCAGTTGTGCCGTCGTAGCGAGGAGGCAGGTCCGGCTTGAACTTATCGGGCCACGCGACGCTACGCAGCTCGGGGGTGTAGGCGCGGCAGCTAGCGGTGGCCGCGGGAGGTTTTGGTTGAGGGAGAACTTGGCCTTGTGGGTCCCCTTGCGCTGCATCTGGGAGCAGCACGGGGTCTTGACGTGCCGGAGCTGGAGCGGGGTCTCGGCAAGCCGTGGCTGGGAGTGCCCGGGCGGCCTCTTGCGGTCGCGGGACTTCTTGGCAGCTCCGTTCCTGCTGGGCTGGCGCATGACGGAGCGGGTTCCGGGCAGGAGCTGCGCGCCTTGGGGCCATGGCATCTTCTTGGAAAGGAGGCGACTGGAACGCCCCCGTGGCTTCATTGCCCACGCGGGGCGGAGTGCCACGCAGTGGTGCGGAAGGCGCGGGAGAGCCCCCTGCGGCGCGGACGAGCTCGGCGACGCGGTCGAGCCACTCCTCGTAGACGTCGTCGACGGGGCGGTAGCGCAGGAGCTCGTTCGCTGCGAGGAGCGCAGCCCGAGCCTCCAAGGGTGCGCGAAGCGCGTGCGACGAAGAACCGACCGGGGTGAGCGACGGAGTGGCGGTGCGGCCATCCCGCCGCACGGATGGGTGCTAAGAGGATGCTTGCTGCTCGTTCCCCGCCGGGCCGGTGGCGGCGTTGACGGTGGGCGACGGGGAATGACGAGGACGCCCACCGACGGGGGCCGTCTGGACGGCGCGGGAAGCGATGGCGGCCCTGCGCTCGGCGTGGGCCCGACGAGCGTCAGACATGGATGCGACGGTCGGAGGAGAGCGGAGCGGTGGAAGACGGACTCCGGCGCACCCCTACCTGGCGCGCCAAATGTCGGATTCTGGGTTCCGGCAGACCCTTAAGGTTCGAACTCTGGGGTGCGCGCGGAGATCGAGCCCTCTACCTCTCCGTCTCGTAAGGATCTAAACTACTGCAAGAACAACACAAGAAACATAGGGTTTATACTGGTTCGGGCCACCATTGTGGTGTAATACCCTACTCCAGTGTGGTGGGTGGATTGCCTCTTGGGCTGATGAGGAAGAACAGTACAAGGAAGAACGACCTCGCGAGGGTCTGTTCTTGGCTAGGGGATGGACTGCTAGGGGGAGTTCAATCACCCTTCTCTCTCTCTAGACGCCGGATTCTGTTCTAGCTCTGTTCCCTCTAGATGCCTCTACTCTGGGGGTGGCTGGCCCTATTTATAGGCAAAGGCCCTGGGCCTCTTCCCAAATATTGAGCGGGAAGGGCGCCAACAATTGGCCAATTTGAAGGGGAACATCTGGTACACTTATCCTAACTAAAGTCGGTCTTCGCCTGCCAAAGGCTCTGGTGATGATGCCGACTTGGGCTCCACAGTGACTTCCTCCTTGTTGCGGAGCTGGTCTTGGTCTCGTTGCACCGAAATGGGTGCCTTTGCTTGATCCCCTCGCCTGCGCTTGCCCCCTTTGCACCAAAGAGGAAAGGGGAACGCTACGCGGGCTGGCGCCCGCCTGGCACCCTTGATCGTCATGGCTTGCGTCATGGGCACCTCGTGAGGTACCCCACCTTGATCTCTCTGCCTCCTCGCGAGCCAGCCTAAGCAGGCCGTGCTTGAGGAAGCGTCGTGTCGTCCGCCTCGCGAGGCTTGGCCCCTCCCGAGGGTCTTGAGCCTTGTGTTGATGAAGATGGGCCACGCTGGGCCCCCACTCGAGCCACGCCGCAGGCCGCAGGCAGGCAAGTCTGGGGACCCCCGTTCCCAGAATGCCGACAGTCGCCTTGGGCCTCCTTTTATAGGGAAAGGGGTTGCCACAGTGGCACACAGGAGGTGGAAAGGGTACAGTGATGCGAGGTTATCCCTCGCATTACATGACAAGGTGTATTTTATGCGTCTTGATTAAGTGTCCTTGCTTTATCGGGGACGGGGGAGAGCCCTGTCTCGTCCGTCGCCGCTCCCTCTTGCGTCGACACGCGCCCTGGCCAGCGGTGCCCGCGGTGCCATGTAGGCTGGCAGGCAGCTGAGGTGGCGCAGTGGTGGGTCTCCACGAAGATCCGCATGCCGCCACACAGGTGCCTGCCCAGCTGGTTGGGTCAGCAGCTGCATGCGAACGGCTATGGAGGTCTGATTGGCGTGGGCCTGATGGTGGCCCTACGGGTGTTCGTGGCAAGGGCCTTGCCGGGGCCCTGGCAAGGGTCTTGCCGTGGCGCCTGCTGTCATCCCCGGCAAGGCTCTTGCCGGGGGCCTTGTGGTCCTCCTTGGCTGGGATCCCGCCGAGGATCATCATCTTCTAAAGTGTGTATCTGATCTTGAATGTCTTCACAAAGATCTGCATGCCACCACGGGGATGTCTCCCGAATCCTTGCCCCATGGGGGCAGTGGACTCAAGGGTGACTCGCTCCGTAGGTGTGGGGCGAGCTGCCATGGCAAGGGTCTTGCCGGGTTTGCTAAAACCGCCTCCCGGCAAGGATCTTGCCGGGGGAGTACGCTTCGTCCCCTTTGCTCTTTGTGGTCTTGGTCTTGGCGTCGTTCTGCTTCTCTCGAGCTTCGGCCTTACCTCGGCTCACCTCCCTTGCCTTGCTTAGTGTGGTGGCGCCCGTGGCTCAGACTGCCCGTGCACAATTATAGGGGTACAAAAAAGTGTACCCCTCTTTTTGTACACCGACAATATATATAGTTTATGAGCATCAACATTAAAAGAAGACTTTTTACCAGCGCTTTGTGCACACAATTGGTCTTGTTCAGTGTGTGCACCATAGGTCTAATTAATCCCATCCAAAATCCAGCATTCATACGCTGTGCTATCTCCGTCAGATTATCAACAAAGTTTATGACATGCTTCAAGTCCTTCCAAAGAAATTTGGTACGCTTAGTAACATACAGATCGTTCACTATGCATCCAACATATCCTTCTTAAAAGGTGGAAAAGTATTATTTATTCAGAACATTGCAGAAGAATATATAGTGCGCATAAATTGGTAAACATAATTTGTTACTGCCTAGGAACGGAGTCAGAATATGATATCACAATTGGTTGCTTAAATAGTGATCAATTGGTTGCTTAAATAGTAATATGACAACATGGAGAAAGTTGAAAGGACACTAACCTCGGTCAGACTTTAATCGGCTGATGACATTGGGGAAGTAAACATCCATGTTAACTAGACCAGGCTGTGGTGCATGCACTAGAACTTTATTGCCAGCTTTCAGTTCATAACACTTAGACATTTTTTCTCCAAAGGTCCGCATTAAAATAGGAGTAACCATCTTTATCAAGTTTTACACTAACCGTCATTGTAAATCCATGTTGCGTTGTCAATATGACATCCTGGGAGTCATCAGCAAAGTAAAGCCTAAGATTTCCTTCTACTCCTGTTCTTGCAAAGCAAGGGATGTACTGCTTGAAATGAAAATTAAGATCGTAAATTAGATATATTGAAATAACCGAGCAAGATGCAAATATGGGAGTAACTGATAGAACATATCCATATATAGATGCAAGCAAAGTACAAAAATATAGAATTAAAAATAGATAATGTAACAAATATTTGATGCCAATATATAGATAATGTAGCAACAGACGGTATATGTTCACAAATTTAGGCCATGCCGACCGTGGTAGGTTGAGATTGAACATACCGAGCGCTCCCTGAAGTCATTCGGAATGGTGAGATAGAAATTCGTTTCCGACTAGCCACGACCACAGTTGCCCGATTTGTGCTCGCACTGTGCACACATGAATGAACACCCACGAATCAGCTAGAACAAAAATGATTCCATGGCGATTTCCGCCGGTTGATTACTAGCGACGGACGGACCGCGATAAGAGATGAGTGAATATTTCGCTAATTAAGTTGATTACCTTCTCCATGAGAAAAATCCCCGGCCCAATCCCGTAGAAAACCCCAGTCGACTAGGGTCTAGAATGTCAGTGCAGATAGGTAGCAGAAAGTGGTGGAGGCGAAATCCGGTGCCTTTTGGAGCGCGACCTACGCCCGCCGCCAACAGCCGTCGAGCTTAGGGTGCAGAGTTGCGGAGGAGTCCACGGCGAGTGAGTGGGGATGAAGTGGGCGAGGTTTTTTTTCCTTTTGCATGTGTGAGTGAACACACACGGTCTGCAGAGGCGACGAAGATGAATCATGTGCGATAGTAAATCACCGAGATTGAATGGGGATCCAAATTTCCTTTGACCTTCATCCATGAGTTTTTTCTACGATGAACATAAACCCTACTAATCACCATGTTCAAATTTGACACTTTTCCGGGTTCATTTACAATATTTAGGGGATTATGTGCATTTTGTAGGCATTAATGGACGTAATTCAAATTCAAACAATCGGTGCATGAAAGGGTGCACAAGAATTGTCTGGAAAAACCATACTGGTGGTATTTAGTAATTTCTCAAGCCTTTTACAAGGAATGGGCATAGATTTCAATGGAATGTGTGGCAATAGTCAACCACAAACGCGTCATTTACTCGGTTATCAACTATAGAACAATGAAATATGTGCTTGAAAAACATGATGGCTGGCATGGTGCCACGGTATGGTCCTACCGTGCCCTGGTTAAAAGCTGAGAAGGTTTGATTTAAGTCGTCATGCACGCCCTTCATAAATCGAACCATCACCGAGGAAGTTCAATGCTTTTGAGAGGGAAATCACCAAGATTGAAGGGGAATCCAAATTTCCGTCCTAGTTTGTCATTCAGTTTTTTTTCAACGATCAACATACCGCCTCAAATGAAACGTGTTCAAATTTGACATTTTTCCAAACTCATTTACCATATTTAGGGGATTGTGTGTATTTTTAGGCATTAATTATGCACATAATTCAAATTCGAACAATTGGTGCATGAAAAGGTGCACAAGAACGGTCTGGAAAACCATGCTCGTGCTATTTAGTACATTCTCATGCCTTTTCCAAGGAATGGGCAGATATTTACTGGGTTAACGACTATACAAAAATGAAATACATGCTTGCAAAAACATGACGCGTGGTGTGGTGCCATGGTATGACCTCATCGTGCCCTGGTAAAAATGTCGTCATGCGTGCCTTTCATAAAATGAACCATCATCTGAGGAAGTTTCATGGTTTCGAGGGGAAATCACCAAGATTGAAGGGGGATCCAATTTTCCTTTGTCCTTAAAAAACATGAAAAAATGAAATAAATGCTTAAAAAACATGAAGCCTGGCATGGTGCCATGGTATGACCTCACCATGCCCTGGTAAAAATTTGAGAAGGTTTGGCTTATGTCGTCATGAACGCCCTTCATAAATCGAACCATCACCGAGGAAGTTCAATGCTTTCGAGAGGGAAATCACCAACATTGAAGGGGAATCCAAATTTCCGTCCTAGTTTGTCATTTAGTTTTTTCCAACGATCAACATACCGCCTCAAATGCAACGTGTTCAAATTTGACATTTTTCGGGCTCATTTACCATATTTAGGGGATTATGTGCATTTTCTAGGCATTAAATGGACATAATTCAAATTCAGACAATTGGTGCATGAAAAGGTGCACAAGAATGGTATGGAAAACCATGCTCGTGTTATTTAGTACATTCTCATGCCTTTTACAAGGAATGGGCAGATATTTCAAGGAAATGTGTGGCAATAGTTAACCACAAATGTTTGTTTGTTGGGTTTTCAACTATAGAAAAAAATGAAATAAATGCTTAAAAAACATGACGCCTGGCATGGAGCCATGGTATGACCTCACCATGCCCTGGTAAACATTTGATAAGGTTTGGCTTATGTCGTCATGCACGCCCTTCATAAATCGAACCATCACCGAGGAAGTTCCATGCTTTTGAGAGGGAAAATCCCCAAGATTGAAGGGGAATCCTAATTTCCGTCCTAGTTTGTCATTCAATTTTTTTTCCAACGATCAACATACCGCCTCAAATGCAACGTGTTCAAATTTGACATTTTTTCGGGCTCATTTACCATATTTAGGGGATCATGTGCATTTTCTAGGCATTAATGGACATAATTCAAATTCGAACAATCGATGCACAAAAACGATTTGGAAAACCATGCCCGTGTTCTTTAGCACATTCTCATGTCTTTTACAAGGAATGGACAGATATTTCAAGGAAATGTGTGGCAATAGTCAACCATAAACACGTCGTTTACTCGGTTAACAACTATACAAAAAATGAAACACATGGTTGGAAAACATGACGCCTGGTGTGGTGCCATGGAATGGCCTCACCATGCCCTGGTAAAAATTGGAGAATGTTTTCCTTATGTCGTGATGTGCGCCTTTCATATATCGAACCATCACCGACGAAGTTTCATGGTTTCAAGGGGGAAATCACCAAGATTGAAGGGGGGGGGGGTCCAAAATTCCTTTGTCCTTTGTCCACGAGTTTTTTTCTACGATGAACATACAACCTGCAAATCACCATGTTTAAATTTGGCACTTTTCCGGGTTCATTTGCCATACTTAGGGGATTATGTGCATTTCCTAGGCATTAATGCGCATAATTCAAGTTCAAACAATCGATGCATGAAAGGGTCCACAAGAACGGCCTAGAAAACCATGCTCATGCCATTTAGTAAATTCCCATGCCTTTCACAAGGAGTAATGGATAGATATTTTGTTGAAATGTGTGGCAATAGTCAACCACAAATGTTTGTTTGTTGGTTTCAACTATAGAAAACATGAAATAAATGCTTAAAAAACATGACGCCTGGCATGGTGCCATGGTATGACCTCACCATGCCCTGGTAAAAAATTGAGAAGGTTCGGCTTATGTCGTCATGCACGCCCTTCATAAATCGAACCATCAGTGAGGAAGTTCCATGCTTTCGAGAGGGAAAATCCCCAAGATTGAAGGGGAATCCTAATTTCCATCCTAGTTTGTCATTCAGTTTTTTCCAACAATCAACTTACCGCCTCAAATGCAACGTGTTCAAATTTGACATTTTTCCAGGCTCCTTTACCATATTTAGGGGATTATGTGCATTTTCTAGGCATTAATGGACATAATTCAAATGCGAACAATCGATGCATGAAAAGGTGCACAAGAATGGTCTGGAAAACCGTGCTCGTGTTATTTAGCATATTCTCATGCCTTTTACAAGGAATGGGCAGATATTTCAAGGAAATGTGTGACAATAGTCAACCATAAACGCGTCGTTTACTCGGTTAACAACTATACAAAAAATGAAACACATGGTTGG
The DNA here is from genome assembly GCA_032464435.1 of Aegilops umbellulata. Taxonomy (NCBI): domain Eukaryota; kingdom Viridiplantae; phylum Streptophyta; class Magnoliopsida; order Poales; family Poaceae; genus Aegilops; species Aegilops umbellulata. The sequence continues at coordinate 181,181,988 of CP136060.1, forward strand.
AAAACATGACGCCTGGTGTGGTGCCATGTTATGGCCTCAGCATGCCCTGGTAAAAATTGGAGAACGATTTCCTGATGTCGTGATGCGCGCCTTTCATAAATCGAACCATCACCGAGGAAGTTTCATGGTTTCAGGGGGGAAATCACCAAGATTGAAGGGGGGGGTCCAAATTTCCTTTATCCTTTGTCCACGAGTTTTTCTATGATGAACATACAACCTACAAATCACCATGTTCAACTTCGGCACTTTTCTGGGTTCATTTCCCATATTTAGGTGATTATGTGCATTTCCTAGGCATTAATGCGCATAAATCAAGTTCAAACAATCGATGCATGAAAGGGTCCACAAGAACAGCCTAGAAAACCATGCTCGTGCCACTTAGTAAATTCTCATGCCTTTTACAAGGAATGGACAGATATTTCGATGAAATGTGTGGCAATAGTCAACCACAAATGTTTGTTTGTTGGGTTTTCAACTATAGAAAAAATGAAATAAATGCTTAAAAAACATGACGCCTAGCATGGTGCCATGGTATGACCTCACCATGCCCTGGTAAAAATTTGAGAAGGTTTGGCTTATGTTGTCATGGACGCCCTTCATAAATCGAACCATCACCGAGGAAGTTCCATGCTTTCGAAAGGGAAATCCTCAAGATTGAAGGGGAATCCAAATTTTCTTTGTTCTTTGCCCTAGAGTTTTTTCTACGACGAACATACACCCTACAAAGCACCGCGTTCAAATTTGGCATTTTTCTGGGTTCATTTACCATATTTAGGGGATTATGTGCATTTTCTAGGCATTTAGCGCATATAAATCCAATCCAGCTACAGGTGCACGGGTGTGATGTAAGGGACGTGGATTGCCGTTCGATCGCATTACATCCAACGGTGCACACACGCGATCCGCGTGGCCGGGGTTCCGGCCAATCATAACGCAACACACAATAGGCTCAACGCACACTGTTTCCGGAAGCGAAGGAGATGAACCGTGTGCGATAATGAACTAGCAAAATTGTAAGGGAAGCCAAATTTCTGTTGTCGTTTGTGGTTGAGCTCTTGAATACCACCGCACTATACGGCTGACCGGCCCCTCCGTCCCAGAGCTCTCTCGAGGCGTCATCCATGGCACCGCGGCGCACAGTTACTAGTAAGGAAGCGATGGCTTACCACAGCGCCGCATTCCTCGCCGCCTGCGACCACACACATGGTAAGGAAGTGATGGCAACACGCCGCGCCGAGTTCATCACCGCCGGCGGCCAGACAGTTACATGGGCGGACTTTGAGGCTGCCATGGCTGAATGGGTGGTGGATCTAGAGGCGGCCAAAGCCGCACAGAAGGAGCAGAAAAGGCAGAAAGCATTCAATAAAAGAGAGTCCCGCCGCCGCAAGAAAAAAGAGGTCGCACACCATGGTGAGGAGAGCTTGGAGGAGATCGAAGCACAGTGGGCTGCCGCCTACAAGGCCGGGAACGAGAACGCCAGCGTCTGGCCAACTTGCCCTGATGGCAGCATGTGAGAAGTAGTTTAAGTTTGTAGTATTAGAGCAAATCTCCAGTAGTACTTTAAGTTTGTAGTATTAACGTACAATGTCGGTAAGAGCATCCTTTGAGGGCTTTGAGCGTTGATTAGCATGTGTGCCCCTGTGCGTTTTTTTGCGTTAATCATTAGAAGATCACAAAACACACGGTTTCTATGCCGTACCCGTCTGCGTTTTTTTGCGTTAATGACCCATAAGTCAGTTACCTATGCAATATTTCCTAATAAACCAGGCTACCATTGACCGAAAAAATCAAGTACACGTGTACATTTTTTGGAGACGGGATCAGCCAACTTTCTTTTTTCTCGCACATGAGTATTTTACGCGCTTATTCTGCGTTGTGTGTTTCCCCTGCCCAAGTTTCAAGTTTCGCACCGAAATTTTCATTAGGCGCGCAATTTCAGAATTTATTCCTCCAACCACATCCCCTTCCCCTTAGTATCCCCCTGCCCTCCCTCGCGCCTTCCCCTATTGGCATCTCAAACCGCAGCCGCCGCAACCACAGCTTCAACCACATCTACGTTCTGCTCGGATCCAGTCAAGTAACCCACCGATCTCTATCACGTCCCCAGCCTGATTGCTTAAATGGCGCATGTGAAACATCCTCATGCCTCCAAATCCCCCCCGCCAGGAGCTTGATGGTGGTCCATGGCACGATGGCCGCTGTGCGTGTTGACCCGGAGGAACACCTCGCCTCCGCCTCCGCCACCGACATGGTGCAGGCTCTGGCCCAGATGAAGTCCCCCAGCGACTACCCCCAAGGACTTAACAAGTAAGATCTGACCAGCTAAATCTTACCAATACCACTTGCAACGGCTATGATTTGTACGGCTGATGTATTAAGCATGTTCGTGCCTTGTTTATTTCAGTACTACACACTGTGTGATGTTCAAATATTACCGTGTCCAGCTTAATTTCACCAATACCAGCAACAAACTTACAATACATGACTTAGGATATCACTAGAGATGCTGCCCATTTGCTATTTTTAGTGGATGCTAACCCTGTTGCACTTAACATGTCTGTCCATGTACTTACGCAGGGTCATAACGGCCGATGCTTTTGTTTGCCGTCAAGGTGAGCTGCATCCCATGTCTTATAGTATTTCACATAATTTGTGCAATTGCAGTTTAACTTCTACCCATTTACTGGTTGCTTGTAGGTACACATGTCAGTGGCACTGGTCCATGCTTCGACCTGGAGGAACAACCCACCTCCGTCGTCGCTGACTTTGGGCGAGCTCTGGCCAAGATGAAGTGCCCCAACAACTACCTCTCAGGACTTACCAAGTATGTACTCACCAGTTCAATCTTACCAATACCAGTTGCAATTAATGGCTATGTTCTGTACGGTCGATGTATTAAGCATGTTCTAGTAAACATGCCTAACACGTTTGAGCTACTTTCCCTACCTTTTTATAGACATCTGGGCCATTCTCTGCTCTGGCAGCACCTACCTTGTGATGTTTAACTATGCCAATTGCATTTTTATCAGTACCGGTTTCAATGTCTATTAAGCCTGTTGCAATTAAAAGTTGAATGCATTTTTAAATAGTTGCATTTCAATGGCTACAAACTTACAAAACATGACTTAGGATGTTGTTAAGGTTGTTGCAATTAACAGTTGTATCCATTTTTAATCTGTCCATTTGCTACCATGCTACTCTCCGCAATGAAGATATACTAGAGATGCTGCCCCATTTGCTATTTTTGGTGGATGCTAACCCTGTTGTACTTAACATGCTTGTCCATGTACTTACGCAAGGTCATAACGGCCGATGCTGTTGTTTGCCGTGAAGGTTAGCTGCATCCCATGTCTTATAGTATTTCACATCATTTGTGCAATTGTAGTTCAACTTCTACCATTTACTGGTTGCCTGTAGGTACACATGTCAGTGGCACTGATCCACGCTTCGACCCGGAGGTACAGCTCGCGTCTGCCGCCGCTGACTTTGGGCGGGCTCTGGCCAAGATGAAGTGCCCCAGCAACTACCTGTCAGGACTTACCAAGTATGTACCCACCATTTCAATGTTACCAATAACAATTGCAATTAATGGCTATATTTGTACTGTCGATGTATTAAGCATGTTGCAGTAAACATGCCTAACACGTTTGAGCTATTTTCCCTATATTTTTATAGACAACTGGGCCATTATCTGCTCTGGCGCCACTTCCCTGTGCCAATTGCATTTTTAGCAGTACCGGTTTCAATGGCCATTAAGCCTGTTGCAATTAACAGTTGTATCCATTTTTAAAGAGTTGTATTTCAACGGCTACAAACTTAGAAAACATGAATTAGGATGTTGTTAAGCCTGTTGCAATTAACAGTTGTATCCATTTTTTAATCCGTCCCTTTGCTACCGTGCTACTCATTAGAAATGAAGATATCACTACAGATGCTGCCGTTTTATTACCATTTGCTATTTTTGGTGGATGTTAACCCTGTTGTAGTTAACATTGGCTTTCCATGTACTTACACAGGGATACAATGGGCGATGCCGTTGTTTGCCGTCGAGGTTAGATGCATCCCATGTCTTATACACCATCTATTCCTAAATACAAGTATTTTTAGAGATTCCAATATAGACTACATAAGGAGCAAAATGAGTGAATCTAGATTATAATCTAAACTATATCTATAATTCTATATACATCCGTATGTAGTTCATATTGAAATCTCAAAAAAGTTAAATACTTGTACTTAGGACATATATGAGGGGTACATAGTTGTATTTTACATTATTTGCGCAATCTCAGTTTAGCTTCTAACATTTACTGGTTGCTTGTAGGTACATATATGAGGGGTACTGATCCACGCTTTGATCCCTTCTGCGTATGGGGCAATGAGATATTCATGAACAAGCGTCAAGTGAGGAAACTAAGAAAGATTGTTAGGCGAAAGAAACGGGTGATTGTAATTAAGCTCTTTATTTACACTTTGTCAAAGACAACAGTGAACTTTAGGATGGTAAGTAATGTGTTGCCTTTTCCCCTGCCCACAACAAGTTACTCTATTAGACCTCATTATCTGATCTTTTTCTCTTTTCAGTGGTTTCCGAAGCTATTTACTGATGATTACCTTGCAAACTACATGACCGGAGTGGAGGCAACTAAAGTTAAAGTATATAATTCATGCTACCATGATAATGCTCTAGAAGTCTTCCCGAAGGCGGTGAAGGATGGGCGGGTGATCGTCACAAGGGGTTGGAAAAAAGTGGTTCCTGCCTATGGCATGCATGAAGGCACATTATGGGCATTCCGCTTCTTCAACACCGTCGGCAGTCAAAATGATTTACACTTGTCTCTTCACCTTTACCGCCTTTAAATACTGTGGTTCATCATAGTTAATTGCTGCCTAATCCTGTAATTACTGAACATATTGTACTGGCAGTTTTATTTATGGATTCGTTGTTGAACCATTGTGCTTGCATGTTTCGTATTTCAAAATTTCCAATTAGAATAATAAATTACAGGCAAAAATAAAAAAAGAACAGACGGTCATGGAACTTTGCAAATGGTTCTGGCAGTAAAAGCGCTTGTGATGGATAGCCCAATGCCACACAGTTTTCTACATCAAATCGTGTGTGATGTAGTTAATGAAAGTAAACAGTTAACCAAGGCAGAGCGTGTGTGATAGTTACACCTTTCACACATGAGCGTATACATAAAAATGTGTGGGATGTACATCCGAACGGAAACGTTTTCCCTGGATTGACTGTGTGGGATGTACATAAGAACGGAAACGTATTCCTTGGATTGACTGTGTGTGATATACATACGAACGGAAATGATTTTCGGGGATTCACCGTGTGGGATGTACATACCTACGGAAATGATTTTCTCATATTACCGTGTGGAATGTACATACCTACGGAAATGATTTTCTCGGATTACCGTGTGGGATGTACATACCTACAGAAATGATTGGGTTTCGATGCCTCGCCCGATTGCACATGGCCCCAGCCTGGGTCCCAGGAGGTCCTATCCCCGACGATTTCTTGGTCGTGTGGGAAGGACATGCTATCGCACACACTCACTTGGCGACGGTTCCAAATGCCGTCGCGGAAAGGGGTTAAAAACCGTTTGTTTAGGACCGACGCACATCAGTTTTAAATAGGGCACCGTCTAAATCTATTGAGACGACACCGTATGAACTTTGGTTTGGCAAGACACCTAAGCTCTGGTTTCTTAAAGTTTGGGATGTGACACTTATGTCAAAAGGCTTTATCTTGAGAAGCTCGAACCAAATCAAAGAAGTGCGTCTTCATAGGACACCCTAAAGAAACATTGGTACACCTTCTACCACAGATCTGAAGGCAAGATTTTTTTTTTGCTAAGAATGGGTCATTTCTAGAGAAGGAATTTCTCTCGAAAGAAGTGAGTGGGAGGAAAGTAGAACTTGATGAGGTAATTGTACCTTCTCTCGAATTGGAAAGAAGCACATCAGAGAAAACCATTCCTGTGATGCCTACACCAAATAGAGAGGAAGCTAATGATGATGATCAGGAAACTTCGGATCAAGTTACTACTTAACTTGGCAGGTCAACCAGAACACGTTCCGCACCAGAGTCGTACGGTAGTCCTGTCCTGGAAGTCATGTTGTTAGACAATGGCGAACCTACGAACTATGAAGAAGCTGTGATGAGCCCAGATTCCGACAAATGGCTTGAGGCTATGAAATCTGAGATAGGATCCATGTATGAGAAGAAAGTGTGGACTTGCCCGATGATCGGCAAGCCATTGAGAATAAGTGGATCTTCAAGAAGAACATAGACGCTGATGGTAATATCACTGTCTACAAAGCTCGACTTGTCGCAAAAGGTTTTCAACAAGTTCAATGGGTTGACTACGATGAGACTTTCTCACCTATAGCGATGCTTAAGTCCGTCCGTATCATGTTAGCAATTGCCGCATTTTATGATTATGAAATCTGGCAAATGGACATCAAAACTACATTCCTTAACGGATTGCTTAAAGAAGAGTTTTATATGATGCAACCAGAAGGTTTTGTCGATCCTAAAGGCGTTAACAAAGTGTGCAAGCTCCAGCGATCCATTTATGGACTCGTGCAAGCATCTCGGAGTTGGAATATACGCTTTGACGATGTGATCAAAAGATATGGTTTTATACATACTTTTGGTGAAGCCTGTATTTACAAGAAAGTGAGTGGGAGCTCTGTAGCGTTTCTGGTGTTATATGTGGATGACATATTACTGATTGGAAATGATATAGAATTTCTGGATAGCATAAAAGGATACTCGAATAAGAATTTTTCAATGAAAGACCTTGGTGAAGCTGCTTATATATTGGGCATCAAGATCTATAGGGATAGATCATGACGCTTAATAGGACTTTCACAAAGCACATACCTTGACAAAGTTCTGAAGAAGTTCAAAATGGACCAGTCAAAGAAAGGGTTCTTGCTTGTGTTGCAAGGTGTGACCTTGAGTCAGACTCAAAGTCCGACCATGGCAGAAGATAGAGAGAAAATGAAAGTCATTCCCTATGGCACAGCCATAGGTTCTATTATGTATGCCATGCTGTGTACCAGACCTTTTGTGTGCCTTGCCATAAGTTTGGAAGGGATGCACCAAAGTAATCTAGGAGTGGATCACTAGACAACGGTCAAGAATATCCTGAAGTACCTAAAAAGGGCCAAGGATGTGTTTCTCATTTATGGAGGTGATGAAGAGCTCGCCGTAAAGGGTTATGTCGATGTTAGCTTCGATACAGATCCGGATGACTCTAAGTCACAAACTGGCTATGTATTTATATTGAATGGTGGAGCTGTTTGTTGGTGTAGTTCCAAGCAGAGCGTCAAGGCAGGATCTACATGTGAAGCAGAGTACATAGCTGCTACGGAAGCAGTGCATGAAGGAGTTTGGATGAAGGAGTTCATATCCGATCTGGGTGTAATACCCAGTGCATCGGGTCCAATGACAATCTTTTGTGACAACAATGGAGCAATTTCCTTGGCGAAGGAATCTAGGTTTCACAAGAGAACCAAACACATCATGAGATGCTACAACTCCATTCATGAAAAGGTCAAGGATGGAGACATAGAAATTTGCAAAATACATATGGATCTGAATGTGGTAGACCCATTGACTAAACCTCTCCCGCGGGCAAAACATGATCAGCACCAAGACTCCATGGGTGTTAGATTCATTACAATGTAATCTAGATTATCGACTCTAGTGCAAGTGGGAGACTCATGGAAATATGCCCTAGAGGCAATAATAAAGTTGTTATTATTATATTTCCTATTCATGATAAAGGTTTATTATTCATGCTAGAATTGTATTGATCGGAAACTTAAATACACGTGTGGATACATAAACAAATACCATGTCCCTAGTGAGCCTCGACTAGATTTGCTCGTTGATCAAAGATGGTTAAGATTTCCTAACCATGGACATGTGTTCTCACTTGATAACGGGATCACATCATTATAAGAAAGATGTGATGGACAAGACCCATCCGTTAGCTTAGCATATGATCGTTCAGTTTATTGCTACTGCTTTCTTAATGTCAAATACACATTCCTTCGACCATGAGATCATGGAACTCCCGGATACCGGAGGAATACCTTGTGTGCTATCAAACGTCACAATGTAACTGGGTGATCATAAATATGCTCTACAGGTATCTCGAAGGTGTCTGTTGAGTTGGCATGGATCGATATTGGGATTTGTCACTCTGTGTATCGGAGAGGTATCTCTGGGCCCTCTTGGTAATACACATCACAAGAAGCTTGCAAGCAAAGTGACTAAGTAGTTAGTTACGAGATGATGTATTACAGAACTAGTAAAGAGACTTGCCTGTAACGAGATTGAACTAGGTATGGAGATACCGACGATCAAATCTCGGGCAAGTAGCATACTGACAGACAAAGGGAACTACGTATGTTGTCATAAAGGTTTGACCGATAAAGATCTTCATAGAACATGTAGGAACCAATATGGACATCCAGGTTCCGCTATTGGTTATTGGCCAGAGAGGCGTCTCGGTCATGTCTACATCATTCTCGAACCCGTAGGGTCCGCACGCTTAACGTTCGTTGACGATATAGTATTATATGAGTTGGTGACCGAATGTTGTTCATAGTCCTGGATGAGATCACAGACATGACGAGGAGCTCCGGATTGGTCCGTAGGTAAATATTGATATATAGGACGATGCTATTTGGTCACCGGAAAGGTTTCAGAATGTATCGGGTAGTCATCGGATGATGAGAAGGGGTTCCGGGAGGCCCCAGGAGTTTAATGGGCCAAACGGGCCAACGAGGGAGTGCCCACCAGCCCACATGGGGCTGGTGCACATCCACCTCATGGCGCTGGCCCTAGGGAAGGAAAGGGAGAGGGCTAGCCCATCCTGCCTTTTCTCTCGCATGAGAAAAAGGAAAGGGGGGCACCCCCTCATGCCTTCTCCCAGGCGACAGAAAAGGAAGGGGGGGCATAGGGCAGACACCCAAGGGTCCGGCAACCACCCTTGGGGTGCACCCTGGCTGCCCCTCCTCCCCTCACCGGTATAGATGAGAGGGAGGGGGTGCCACACAACCCACGACAATACACAAGCCGTGTGCGGCGCCCCTCTCCCCGGTTTCTTGCTCCATCTAGTTTTTATGCAGTGCATGGCGAAGCCCTGCAGAACAAGTTCACCACCACCGTCATCACGCTGTCGTGCTGCTGAAACCCATCAACTACTTCGCCCGTCTGGCTGGGTGAAGAAGGCGAGGGCGTCATTGAGCTGAAGTGTGCTGAACACGGAGGTGCCGTATGTTCGATACTTGATCGGTTGGATCGTGAAGGCATACAACGACATCAACTGCGTTGATAAACGCTTCTGCTAAATGGTCTACGAGGGTACGTAGACATACTCTCCCCTCTCATAGCTATGCATTTGCAAGGACAGATCTTGCATGTGCGTAGATTTTTTTTGTTTGCCATGCAATGTTCCCCAACAGCTTCTACGTTCAAGTTGCCATCCTAGATGCCTACGACGGATGGGAGCGGAGGCGACCAACTTCCTCGTCGGTCTGCTGGGCCACCACAACGACATGATCTGGACTGCTGCAAGCCAAGCCCCCGGTGCTGCGATGTCCAAGGGTGGCTTTGCGATGTCTAAGGACGACACAACAACATCCAAGAACGACACGGCGAAGCATGCATCTAGGCCTTCGCAAGATGGATGTGATACGCTTCCTCGAGATGTTGGCGGGTCTGGTCGACATCATGACAAGAATCCTGAGCATCGTTCTCAAGATGCTCATGGGCAACTACCATGCTAACATGCCGACGAAAATCGACCACGTCAGCAGCTGCGGGATGGAGCTCCTTATGGCTCTGTCAAGAGTCAAGGTCCATCTTGTTCCTTGCTCCTAGTCATGCCAAGCAGGCCGGTGAAGGCCATGGCGCAAGCTCAGCTACCGCTGAACTTCCCTCCAGCACCAGAGAAGATGGATGAGTGGAGAGCCACCATCCAGAGTCTCATCAGCTTCGCCAACGGTGACAAAGCACAACAGGCGGGACCTCCATGATAGCAACCAACGACGTGAGCAAGAGCTGCTGGCAAACGGACTGGAGGCGCTGCACCAACAGTGCAATCTCCTCCCTAGCAACGTCGACAAACCACGTAAAAATGGTGCGCGGGACGAGGTGTCCATGGTGTCGTCTAAGCCGTGGAGTCGCCAAGACCAACACCGGGTACTACAAGACTGACGAGTTGAAGACACCCGCATGACCATCAAGCAGCGCCGGGAAGCATGACGTTAGTCAGATGACCGTGCTGAGCCAGTAGTGAACGAGCCTGCGCCGGTGTATCCTCGGTGCCTACCATACGATGTGGGTTGCCCGACGTTTACTTTTGAGCTGCCGCAAGTTTGCTGGCCCTCTTCTCGGAGCTTCAAGCCAGACTGGCCGGATAAGTATGATGACAAGCTCAACTCACCAGAGTTCCTCGACATCTACAATATAGCTATGTAAGCTACAAGAGGTAGAGACGAGAAGGTTCTCGCCAACTACTTTCCGTTGGCACTCAAGCCCAACATGAGGTCTTGGTTGATGAACTTTTCGAAGGGCTGAATCTCAACCTGGCCAGATTTGTGCCATCAATTTGTTGCTGCTTATCACGGAGGCCACAAGCTTCCCAGTCAGCCCAATGATTTGCATGTGCTCCCGCAGAGGGATGGTGAGTCCCTCCATAAATATATTCAGGTATTTGGTCATGTGCACCACAATATCCGAGATGTTCACCCAGCTGATGTTATTGCTGCTTTCCACACTAACATGCACAATCGAAGGATGCGGGAAGACCTGAACATCAGGCAGGTAAAGGGCATTGGTGAGCTATATGCTCTTGTTGACAAGTGTGCACATGCTGAAGAAGGGAGACGACTTCCTCGGGAGAATGCAGGGACCGTTGTTGATTCAGAGGATGATGATGCATCTACCCCAAAGAAGAAAGGCCAGAAGCACTGTCGCAAGTGCAAAGTCAAAGCAATGCTGGCCATTTATGGGTTTGGACACACCGGCAAGAATCCCAAGACCGAGGATGCTGGCAAGGAGGTTGCCGTCTGCACATGTGGTCATGTGGCTGCTGCCAGCGAGAAGACCAATGGTCCATACTGCAAGATCCACCGCACTGCTAGCCACGATCTCCAGGAGTGTCGACAAGTTGAGAAACTTGCTAAAAAGCAGAAGCAAGAATACAAGAAGCTGTTGGGGAACGTAGTAATTTCAAAAAATTTCCTACGTACACGCAAGATCATGGTGATGCATAGCAACGAGATGAGAGTATTGTCTACGTACCCTCGTAGACCAGCAACGGAAGCGTTGACGCAACGTAGAGGAAGTAGTCGTACTTCTTCACGATCCAACCGATCCAAGTACCGAACGTACGGCACCTCCGAGTTCTGCACACGTTCAGCTCGATGACGTCCCTCGAACTCCGATCCAGCCGAGTGTTGAGGGAGAGTTTCGTCAGCACGACGGCGTGGTGACGATGATGATGTTCCACCGACGCAGGGCTTCGCCTAAGCTTCGCAACCGTATAATCGAGGTGTAATTTGGTGGAAGGGGGCACCGCACACGGCTAAGGAAAGATCTCAAGGATCAACTTGTGTGTCATGGGGTGCCCCCTGCCCCTGTATATAAAGGAGGGAAGGGGAGGGGCTGGCCGGCCACCAAGGGGCGCGCCAGGGGGTCCTACTCCTACTAGGAGTAGGATTCCTCCCCCCCAATCCTAGTCCAACTAGGGTTTGACCAAGGGGGAAGGGAGAGAGAGGGGGGCGCCCCCTTCTCCTAATCCTAATAGGACTAGGGAAGGGGGGAAGGTGCGGCTAGCACTTGGGCCCCTTTCTCTCCTTTCCACTAAGGCCCATCAAGGCCCATTGACCCCTCGGGGGGTTCCGGTAACCCCCCGGTACTCCGGTGAAATTCCCAATTTCACCCGGAGTGATTCCGGAGTCCAAACATAGGCTTCCAATATATCAATCTTTATGTCTCGACCATTTCGAGACTCCTCGTCACGTCCGTGATCTCATCCGGGACTCCGAACAACCTTCGGTACATCAACATCATAAAACTCATAGTAACTGTCATCGAAACGTTAAGCGTGCGGACCCTACGGGTTCGAGAACTATGTAGACATGACCAAGACACCTCTCCGGTCAATAACCAATAGCGGGACCTGGATGCCCATATTGGCTCCTACATATTCTACGAAGATCTTTATCGGTCAGACCGCATAACAACATACGTTGTTCCCTTTGTCATCGGTATGTTACTTGCCCGAGATTCGATCGTCGGTATCCAATACCTAGTTCAATCTCGTTACCGGCAAGTCTCTTTACTCGTTCCGTAATACATCATCTCACAACTAACACATTAGTTGCAGTGCTTGCAAGGCTTATGTGATGTGCATTACCGAGAGGGCCCAGAGATACCTCTCCGACAATCGGAGTGACAAATCCTAATCTCGAAATACGCCAACCCAACATGTACCTTCGGAGACACCTGTAATGTACCTTTATAATCACCCAGTTACGTTGTGACGTTTGGTAGCACCCAAAGTGTTCCTCAGGCAAACGGGAGTTGCATAATCTCATAGTCATAGGAACAAGTATAAGTCATGAAGAAAAGCACTTAGCAACAAACTATACGATCAGGTGCTATGCTAATGGAATGGGTCATGTCAATCAGATCATTCAACTAATGATGTGACCTCGTTAATCAAATAACAACTCTTTGTTTATGGTTAGGAAACATGACCATCTTTGATTAACGAGCTAGTCAAGTAGAGGCATACTAGTGACACTCTGTAGGTTTATGTATTCACACATGTATTATGTTTCCGGTTAATACAATTCTAGCATGAATAATAAACATTTATCATGACATAAGGAAATAAATAATAACTTTATTATTGCCTCTAGGGCATATTTCCTTCAGTCTCCCACTTGCACTAGAGTCAATAATCTAGATTACACAGTAATGATTCTAACACCCATGGAGTCTTGGTGCTGATCATGTTTTGCTCGTGGAAGAGGCTTAGTCAACGGGTCTGCAACATTCAGATCCGTATGTATCTTGCATATCTCTATGTCTCCCACCTGGACCAAATCCCGGATGGAATTGAAGCGTCTTTTGATGTGCTTGGTTCTCTTGTGAAACCTGGATTCCTTTGCCAAGGCAATTGCACCAGTATTGTCACAAAAGATTTTCATTGGACCCGATACACTAGGTACAACACCTAGATCGGTTATGAACTCCTTCATCCAGACTCCTTCATTAGCAGCTTCTGAAGCAGCTATGTACTCAGCTTCACATGTAGATCCCGCCACGACGCTTTGTTTGGAACTGCACCAACTGACAGCTCCACCGTTTAATGTAAATACGTATCCGGTTTGCGATTTAGAATCGTCCGGATCAGTGTCAAAGCTTGCATCGACGTAACCGTTTACGACGAGCTCTTTGTCACCGCCATAAATGAGAAACATATCCTTAGTCCTTCTCAAGTACTTAAGGATGTTCTTGACCGCTGTCCAGTGATCCACTCCTGGATTACTTTGGTACCTGCCTGCTAAACTTACAGCGAGGCACACATCAGGTCTGGTACACAGCATTGCATACATGATAGAGCCTATGGCTGAAGCATAGGGAACATCTTTCATTTTCTCTCTATCTTCTGCGGTGGTCGGGCATTGAGTCTTACTCAACTTCACACCTTGTAACACCGGCAAGAACCCTTTCTTTGCCTGATCCATTTTGAACTTCTTCAAAACTTTATCAAGGTATGTGCTTTGTGAAAGTCCTATTAAGCGTCTTGATCTATCTCTATAGATCTTAATGCCCAATATGTAAGCAGCTTCACCGAGGTCTTTCATTGAAAAACTCTTATTCAAGTATCCTTTTATGCTATCCAGAAATTCTATATCATTTCCGATCAGTAATATGTCATCCACATATAATATCAGAAATGCTACAGAGCTCCCACTCACTTTCTTGTAAATACAGGCTTCTCCAAAAGTCTGTATAAAACCAAATGCTTTGATCACACTATCAAAACGTTTATTCCAACTCCGAGAGGCTTGCACCAGTCCATAAATGGATCGCTGGAGCTTGCACACTTTGTTAGCTCCCTTTGGATCGACAAAACCTTCTGGTTGCATCATATACAACTCTTCTTCCAGAAATCCATTCAGGAATGCAGTTTTGACATCCATTTGCCAAATTTCATAATCATAAAATGCGGCAATTGCTAACATGATTCGGACAGACTTAAGCATCGCTACGGGTGAGAAGGTCTCATCGTAGTCAATTCCTTGAACTTGTCGAAAACCTTTTGCAACAAGTCGAGCTTTATAGACAGTAACATTACCATCAGCGTCAGTCTTCTTCTTGAAAATCCATTTATTCTCAATTGCTTGCCGATCATCGGGCAAGTCAACCAAAGTCCACACTTTGTTCTCATACATGGATCCCATCTCAGATTTCATGGCCTCAAGCCATTTTGTGGAATCTGGGCTCACCATCGCTTCTTCATAGTTCGTAGGTTCATCATGTTCCAGTAACATGACTTCCAGAATAGGATTACCGTACCACTCTGGTGCGGATCTTGCTCTGGTTGATCTACGAAGTTCTGTAGAAACTTGATCTGAAGTTTCATGATCATGATCATTAGCTTCCTCCCTATTTGGTGTAGGTGTCATAGAAACTGATTTCTGTGATGTACTACTTCTCAATAAGGGAGTAGATACAGTTATCTCATCAAGTTCTACTTTCCTCCCACTCACTTCTTTCGAGAGAAACTCCTTCTCTAGAAAGTTTCCGAATTTAGCAACAAATATCTTGCCTTCGGATTTGTGATAGAAGGTGTACCCAACTGTCTCCTTTGGGTATCCTATGAAGACACATTTCTCCGATTTAGGTTCGAGCTTATCAGGTTGAAGTTTTTTCACATAAGCATCGCAGCCCCAAACTTTCAGAAACGACAACTTTGGTTTCTTGCCAAACCATAGTTCATAAGGCGTCGTCTCAACGGATTTAGATGGTGCCCTATTTAAAGTGAATGCAGCCGTCTCTAAAGCATATCCCCAAAACGATAGCGGTAAATCAGTAAGAGACATCATAGATCGCACCATATCTAATAAAGTACGATTACGACGTTCGGACACACCATTACGTTGTGGTGTTCCAGGTGGCGTGAGTTGCGAAACTATTCCGCATTGTTTCAAATGTAGACCAAACTCGTAACTCAAATATTCCCCTCCACGATCAGATCGTAGAAATTTTATTTTCTTGTTACGATGATTTTCCACTTCACTCTGAAATTCTTTGAACTTTTCAAATGTTTCAGACTTGTGTTTCATTAAGAAGATATACCCATATCTGCTCAAATCATCTGTGAAGGTGAGAAAATAACGATATCCGCCACGAGCCTCAACATTCATTGGACCACATACATCAGTATGTATGATTTCCAATAAATCCGTTGCTCTCTCCATAGTTCCGGAGAACGGTGTTTTAGTCATCTTGCCCATAAGGCACGGTTCGCAAGTGCCAAGTGATTCATAATCAAGTGACTCCAAAAGTCCATCAGTATGGAGTTTCTTCATGCGCTTTACACCGATATGACCTAAACGGCAGTGCCACAAATAAGTTGCACTATCATCATTAACTCTGCATCTTTTGGCTTCAACATTATGAATATGTGTATCACTACTATCGAGATTAAGTAAAAACAAACCATTCTTCAATGGTGCATGACCATAAAAGATATTATTCATATAAATAGAACAACCATTATTCTCTGATTTAAATGAATAACCGTCTCGCATCAAACAAGATCCAGATATGATGTTCATGCTCAACGCTGGTACTAAATAACAATTATTTAGGTCTAATACTAATCCCGAAGGTAGATGTAGAGGTAGCGTGCCGACCGCGATCACATCGACTTTGGAACCATTTCCCACGCGCATCGTCACCTCGTCCTTGGCCAATCTTCGCTTAATCCGTAGCCCCTGTTTCGAGTTGCAAATATTAGCAACAGAACTAGTATCAAATACCCAGGTGCTACTGCGAGTATTAGTAAGGTACACATCAATAACATGTATATCATATATACCTTTGTTAACCTTGCCGTCCTTCTTATCCGCCAAATACTTGGGGCAGTTCCGTTTCCAGTGACCAGCCTGCTTGCAATAGAAGCACTCAGTTTCAGGCTTAGGACCAGACTTGGGTTTCTTCTCTTGATCAGCAACTTGCTTGCCGTTCTTTTTGAAGTTTCCCTTTTTCTTTCCTTTGCCCTTTTTCTTGAAACTGGTGGTTTTGTTAACCATCAACACTTGATGCTCCTTTTTGATTTCTACCTCCGCGGCTTTCAGCATCGCGAAGAGCTCGGGCATTGTTTTGGTCATCCCTTGCATATTATAGTTCATCACGAAGCTCTTGTAGCTTGGTGGCAGTGATTGGAGAATTCTGTCGATGACGCAATCATCCGGAAGATTAACTCCCAGTTGAATCAAGTGATTGTTATACCCAGACATTCTGAGTATATGCTCACTGACAGAACCGTTCTCCTCCATCTTACAGCTATAGAACTTATTGGAGACTTCATATCTCTCAATCCGGGCATTCGCTTGGAATATTAACTTCAACTCCTGGAACATCTCATATGCTCCATGGTGTTCAAAACGACGTTGAAGTCCCGGTTCTAAGCCGTAAAGCATGGCACACTGAACTATAGAGTAGTCATCAGCTTTGCTTTGCCAAACGTTCACAACTTCTCGCGTAGCCCTTGCACCAGGCCTAGCACCTAACGGTGCTTCCAGGACGTAATTCTTCTGTGCAGCAATAAGGATAATCCTCAAGTTACGGACCCAGTCCGTGTAATTGCTGCCATCATCTTTCAACTTTGCTTTCTCAAGGAACGCATTAAAATTCAACGGAACAACAGCACGAGCCATCTATCTACACAACATAGACAAGCAAGATACTATCAGGTACTAAGTTCATGATAAATTTAAGTTCAATTAATCATATTACTTAAGAACTCCCACTTAGAAAAACATCCCTCCAATTTTCTAAGTGATTGCGTGATCCATATCAACTACACCATGACCGATCATCACGTGAGATGGAGTAGTTTTAATGGTGAACATCAATATGTTGATCATATCTACTATATGATTCACGCTTGACCTTTCGGTCTCCGTGTTCCGAGGTCATATCTTATATGCATAGCTCGTCAAGTATAACCTGAGTATTCTGCGTGTGCAACTGTTTTGCACCCGTTGTATTTGAACGTAGAGCCTATCACACCCGATCAACACGTGGTGTCTCAGCACGAAGAACTTTCGCAACGGTGCATACTCAGGGAGAACACTTCTTGATAATTTAGTAAGGGATCATCTTATAATGCTACCGTCAATCAAAGCAAGATAAGATGCATAAAGGATTAACATCACATGCAATCAATATAAGTGATATGATATGGCCATCATCATCTTGTGCTTGTGATCTCCATCTCCGAAGCACCGTCATGATCACCATCGTCACCGGCGCGACACCTTGATCTCCATCGTAGCATCGTTGTCGTCTCGCCAAACTTATGCTTCTACGACTATCGCTACCGCTTAGTGATAAAGTAAAGCATTACAGGGCGATTGCATTGCATACAATAAAGCGACAACCATATGGCTCCTGCCAGTTGCCGATAACTTGGTTACAAAACATGATCATCTCATACAATAAAATTTAGCATCACGTCTTGACCATATCACATCACAACATGCCCTGCAAAAACAAGTTAGACGTCCTCTACTTTGTTTGTTGCAAGTTTTACGTGGCTGCTACGGGCTTTAAGCAAGAACTCATCTTACCTACGCATCAAAACCACAACGATAGTTCGTCAAATAGACTCCGTTTTAACCTTCTCAAGGACCGGGCGTAGCCACACTTGGTTCAACTAAAGTTGGTGAGATGTCTCCCGCAAGCCATCTATGTGCAAAGCACTTCGAGGGAACCGGTCTCGCGTAAGCGTACGCGTAAGGTTGGTCCGGGTCATCTCATCCAACAATACCGCCGAACCAAAGTATGACATGCTGGTAGGAAGTATGACTTGTATCGCCCACAACTCACTTGTGTTCTACTCGTGCATATAACATCAAAACCATAAAACCTAGGCTCGGATGCCACTGTTGGGGAACGTAGTAATTTCAAAAAATTTCCTACGTACACGCAAGATCATGGTGATGCATAGCAACGAGATGAGAGTATTGTCTACGTACCCTCGTAGACCAGCAACGGAAGCGTTGACGCAACGTAGAGGAAGTAGTCGTACTTCTTCACGATCCAACCGATCCAAGTACCGAACGTACGGCACCTCCGAGTTCTGCACACGTTCAGCTCGATGACGTCCCTCGAACTCTGATCCAGCCGAGTGTTGAGGGAGAGTTTCGTCAGCACGACGGCGTGGTGACGATGATGATGTTCCACCGACGCAGGGCTTCGCCTAAGCTTCGCAACGGTATAATCGAGGTGTAATTTGGTGGAAGGGGGCACCGCACACGGCTAAGGAAAGATCTCAAGGATCAACTTGTGTGTCATGGGGTGCCCCCTGCCCCTGTATATAAAGGAGGGAAGGGGAGGGGCTGGCCGGCCACCAAGGGGCGCGCCAGGGGGTCCTACTCCTACTAGGAGTAGGATTCCTCCCCCCCAATCCTAGTCCAACTAGGGTTTGACCAAGGGGGAAGGGAGAGAGAGGGGGGCGCCCCCTTCTCCTAATCCTAATAGGACTAGGGAAGGGGGGAAGGTGCGGCTAGCACTTGGGCCCCTTTCTCTCCTTTCCACTAAGGCCCATCAAGGCCCATTGACCCCTCGGGGGGTTCCGGTAACCCCACGGTACTCCGGTAAAATTCCCAATTTCACCCGGAGTGATTCCGGAGTCCAAACATAGGCTTCCAATATATCAATCTTTATGTCTCGACCATTTCGAGACTCCTCGTCACGTCCGTGATCTCATCCGGGACTCCGAACAACCTTCGGTACATCAACATCATAAAACTCATAGTAACTGTCATCGAAACGTTAAGCGTGCGGACCCTACGGGTTCGAGAACTATGTAGACATGACCAAGACACCTCTCCGGTCAATAACCAATAGCGGGACCTGGATGCCCATATTGGCTCCTACATATTCTACGAAGATCTTTATCGGTCAGACCGCATAACAACATACGTTGTTCCCTTTGTCATCGGTATGTTACTTGCCCGAGATTCGATCGTCGGTATCCAATACCTAGTTCAATCTCGTTACCGGCAAGTCTCTTTACTCGTTCCGTAATACATCATCTCACAACTAACACATTAGTTGCAGTGCTTGCAAGGCTTATGTGATGTGCATTACCGAGAGGGCCCAGAGATACCTCTCCGACAATCGGAGTGACAAATCCTAATCTCGAAATACGCCAACCCAACATGTACCTTCGGAGACACCTGTAATGTACCTTTATAATCACCCAGTTACGTTGTGACGTTTGGTAGCACCCAAAGTGTTCCTCAGGCAAACGGGAGTTGCATAATCTCATAGTCATAGGAACAAGTATAAGTCATGAAGAAAAGCACTTAGCAACAAACTATACGATCAGGTGCTATGCTAATGGAATGGGTCATGTCAATCAGATCATTCAACTAATGATGTGACCTCGTTAATCAAATAACAACTCTTTGTTTATGGTTAGGAAACATGACCATCTTTGATTAACGAGCTAGTCAAGTAGAGGCATACTAGTGACACTCTGTAGGTTTATGTATTCACACATGTATTATGTTTCCGGTTAATACAATTCTAGCATGAATAATAAACATTTATCATGACATAAGGAAATAAATAATAACTTTATTATTGCCTCTAGGGCATATTTCCTTCAGAAGCGCGACAAGGAGAATGGCTAAAACGGTGCTGGTGGGTCCGGCAAGAAGAACCGTGGCGCCCGTGGGGGCAATCGCGGCAAGTCAACAAGAAGAAAGAAAAACCTGCACGTGGCCGTGACAAGAAAGAAGGAGAATAGGAAGATGATGATTACAACAAAGAATATGAACAAGAGTTTTAGAATGCTGTTGCTGCTATGTGCATTGGCGGGGTTGCATCTTTGCACTCCTCTCACCGATAGCTCAAGCAATGGGCCCGTGAGATCAATGCGGCTGAGCATGCAATTGAGGCGCAAAAGCCCTTGAAGTGGTCCAACACGCCCATCATCTTTGATGCTGAGGATCACCTAGATTGCATGACTTCGGTTGGTTCTTTGCCATTGTTGGTCTGAACAACAATCTAGAACATTAAGGTGACAAAGATGTTGGTTGACGGTGGCGCTGGTTTGAACTTGATCTCTCTAGATGTGATCAAGAAGATGCGAATTCCTGATGGAGATCTCAAGGAAACTGGGTCATTCCAAGGGGTCAATCCAGGAAGAACCAAGCCCACGGGCCAGATAATGTTGCCGGTCACATTTGGCAGCGAGCTCAACTAGAGGATGGAAAAGATAGTCTTCGATGTCGTCAAGATACCATTGCCTTACAATGGAATTCTTGGTCGCCCTGCCTTGGCGAAATTCATGGTGGCATCCCATTATGCCTACAACACTTTGAAGATGCTAGGTCCCATGGGTGCGATCACCTGTTCATTCAAGCAAGAAAGATGCAATAATCTATGCTGATAAACTGTATTGGGAAGCAGTTGTTGCATCTGCCAGCAAGGCACTTGCTCCTGCCAACAAAGCTCTTAGGGGGCAGACACAGCAGAAGAAATCCGAGAAGTGCACTGCAGAGTGCAGCACGCCCGTTGAGGAAGCACATACTTCTGCCGACAAGAGCAAGAGCAAGAAGTCTAAAGCAACTCCACCCGCGACAAAGCAAGTTTATGCGAAGGAGGATGTGACTGGCACACTTTCATGATAGGAGCCACCCTTGACAGTAAATAGGAAAGCGTGCTCATCACTTTCCTGCGGGTGAATGTTGATGTGTTTGCAGGGCAACCATCTGACATCCCCGGTGTTCCCAGAAAAGTGATTGAGCACCACCTTGTTGTCTGTCCTAATGCAAGACCCGTCAAGCAGAAGGTTAGGATGCAAGCTTTAAAGAGACAAGAGTTTATAGCCCAAGAAATCCAAAAGTTGGAAGCTCTAGGTTTGGTCAAAGGAGGGACCCTACATGGTTAGCCAATCCAGTTGTGGTTCATAAAGCAAATGGAAAATGGAGACTTTGCATTGATTTATCAACAAAGCATGTCTAAAAGAACCTTTTGCTTTGCCACAAATTGACCAGATTGTTGACTCCACTGCCGGCTGCGATCTCCTCTCTTTTCTTGATGCCTACTCTCGTTATCAGCAGATCTTTACGGCCAAGGAAGATGAGGAGAAAACAACATTCATAACTCCAGGTGGCGCGTATTATTTCATACGCATGCACTACAAAAAAAGACACATCCGTGACATTATAGCCTGAATGAAAACTTTTCTTTCATGGTTATGACACTTCTACGATGATAATTGTGAAAAAACGCTTATCATCATAGATGTGGTGGGCTCCTACTTCTATGACAAAAAATTATGACAGTAAATGGGCTTTTCGTCTTGGGCGGGCCGGACATGCACCTACATGACATTCTTTGGGCCATCCATGACGTAAAAAATCATGGTAGAAGTGAGGGCGAGGAAAAATTTGGGGAGTTCGTGGTTATGGTGGGTGGTTGGGCCTAAGTGATGCAGTGTGGTTTGCGCATTTGTGTCGAACGCGCGTGTGTGCGAGGCATTGGCTAACTGAACCTTAGCGAGGCGTTCATTTACTAAACCCGAGCGATTGCACCAGCTACGTACTGAACACGAGCGATCGATGTTTTGGGCCAAATTACAACCCATATAAGATATAGCCCGTTAATAGCCTGCAATACTTTGGCCGAAATTACTACCCATATAAGATCTGACCCGTTAATAGGCTGCCATGTTTTGGGCCCAAATATGGCCCTTCTCGGATTCGGCCCGTTAATAGGCACTGTGCTTTTGGCCCCATTGAGGGCCAGATTTGCACTTCGGCCTCTTAACTGCCCATTTAACAATTCAGCCCGATATTAGTTTTGGCCTATTAGCGACACTTGGTACATATGGGCCGTTGTCGGCCCGATTTCACTTTTGGCCATTTAACGACCCTTGCTGCATCTGGGCGTATTTCTAGTCCGAAGTGACTTTCGGCCTCTTAACAACCCATAGCCTTCATGGATAAATTTTAGCCCAACCTGCCTATTGACCCATGATAAATTTGGGCCTAATTATGGGCCACTTTGCATCCAGCCTGCTTACAGCCCATCATGTGATTGGGCCAACCAAGGACCAACTATATTTTGGACTATTAATGGCCCATCATGTCATTGAGCTAATCATGGGCCAAGGTATATTTAGGCCTATTGTCGGCCCGTGAAATGTTCAGCACAATTCAGGCCCAATCTACTTCTCAGCCTGTTAAAAGCCCAATTTATTTTCTGTCCCAACTAAGGCAAGTGGTTTACTCGGCCTGTTAAAGGCCCAAAAATAATAGTGCGCTAGTTTGAGTCAAGGCCTGCTAATGGCCCGAGATGATTGTGGGCCCATGTTCCGGCCCATTTATAGCGATTAGTGAGTCGACCAGTTTTAGGATTGTATTTTTTATATAAACCTAAAGTTTTGGTCCATTGCGCTCCATCGAAGCTTGCAGACTTTTTAGAGAGCGATGATAACATATAAAGTAATTAAATTAAAACATCATAACAAAGAATAAACCTAGACTATACACCAAAGAAATTACGACATATTAGATCCACTAGGCATCAAAGTTCGCCGCCAGTGATAATAAAGCACAACCAGACAACAGATTACATACACTGGGCATCAAAAGTCGCCACCAATGAAAATAAACATGCCAACAAAATAATATACAGAGCCGACAACACTTCAAGATAGTTCAAGAAAGATTAGCCCTGCCCAAGAGCTGCACTGCAAGCAGCTCAGCAAGCTGAAGAGACTGAGCTTGTTTGACGCTTGTATCCTCCAACTCAAGCTGCATGACATCAATAGACGTCATGTACTTCTGGTTAATCTTGCATAGAGATTGGAGTTCCAGTCAGAGTTGAGCTAAAGCATGTATTTCTTCTTGAATTTCAGACTAAAGAAGTCGAACAGATTCAGTCGGTGACTTCATCGAGCTTGCGTCACTGCTATTAGCGAGTAACTTCGACACTACATTAAGAAATGACTTTGGGGTTGTATCGCTATCCCCAAGATGTGTTTCCTTCTTCCCTGCAATACATGTTATAGGAACAAGCAATGGGTTCGTCTCACTATCATTCTGGTAGTTCTTCCTAGCATTAGTGATATCACCTTGAAAGAAAAACAGGTAAACATATAACACGTTTTGCATGTATAAGCGTCAGTACTATTAATTCATTCCATTTCTTAGTGAAAAATAAAGAGACAAAATTTAAAATAGCATTAACATAATAGGCCTTGTTCATAGCTAAGACATGGCAGGAATGGCATTCTGCAGGAGCGACCAACTTCACCACATGCTACTTCTTGAGCTTGCATTGGTTTTTCCCTTGAAGAGGAAAGGGTGATGCATCAAAGTAGAGATAAGTATTTCCCTCAGTTAAGAACCAAGGTATCAATCCAGTAGGAGGAACACACAAGTCTCCAATGATAGCACATGCACAAACAAACAAATACTTGCACCCAACGCAATAAATGGGTTATCAATCCCTTCACGGTTACTTACAAGGATGAGATCTGATAGAGATAGGTATAAAGTGCAAAATAAAGTAAAGGTAAATAAAATGCAGCAAGATATTTTTGGGATTTGTGTTTTATAGATCTGAAAATAATATGATAAGAATATAGACCCGTGGCCATAGTTTTCACTAGAGGCTTCTCTCTTGAAAGAACACATACGGTGGGTAGACAAATTACTATTGTGTAATTGATAGAAAAGCGAATAATTATGGACGATATCTAAGGCATTGATCATGAATATAGGCATCACGTCCGTGATAAGTAGACCGACTCCTGCCTGCATCTACTGCTATTACTCCACACATCGACCACTATCCAACATGCATCTAGTGTATTAAGTTAACAAGAACAGAGTAATGTCTTAAGCAAGATGACATGATGTAGAGGGATAGATCCAATCAATATGAATAAACCCCACCTTTTTATCCTTAATGGCAACAATACATATATGTGTCATGTCCCTTTCTGTCACTGGGATTGAGCTCATTACAAAGCACCTCTCCCATTGCAAGAAAAATCAATCTAGTTGGCCAAACCAAATCAATAGATCAGATAGAAATACAAAGCTATCTTAATCATGCATAAAAGAGTTCAAAGAAGACTCAAATAATATTCATAGATAATCTGGTCATAAACCCACAATTCATCAGATCTTAACAAATGCACCGCCAAAGAAGATTACATCGAATAAATCTCCAAGAACATCAAGGAGAACATTGTATTGACGATCAAAGAGAGAGAAGAAGCCATCTAGCTACTAGGTATGGACTTGTAGGTCTATGGTAAACTATTCGACATCATCGGAAGGGCAACAAGGTTGATGTAGAGGCCCTCCATGATCAAATCCCCCTCCGGCAGAGTATCGAAACAGGTCTCCAGATGGGACCTCACGTGGACAGAAACTTGCGGCGGCGAAAAAAGTATTTTTGATGTACCCTCTGGTATACGCGAAATATTTGGGTATTTATGGAGCTAAGATTAGGGTTAGAGGAGCCTCGGGGGACCCACAAGCTCGTAGGGCACACCCTCCCCCCTAGGGCGGACCTGGTGAGCTTGTGGTTCACCCGTGGCCCTTCTGGCCTCCTCCCGAAGCTTCGTAGGTGTCTTCTTGTCCAAGAAAAATCGTCAAAAAGTTTCATTCCATTTGGACTCCGTTTGGTATTGATTCTCTGTAAAAGACAAAAACAAGGAAAAAGCAACAACTGGCACTTGGCACTAGGTTAATAGGTTAGTCCCAAAAAATGATATAAAATAGCATAATAATGCATATAAAACATCAAAGATGGATAATATAATAACATGGAACAATAAAAAATTATAGATATGTTGGAGACGTATCAAGCGTCCCCAATCTTAATTCCCGCTCGTTCTCGAGTAGGTAAATGATAAAAACAGAATTTTTGATGTGGAATGCTACCTAACATGTTTATCAATGTAATCTTTATTTATGTGGCATGAATATTCAGATCCATAAGATTCAAAACAAAAGTTTAATATTGACATAAAAACAATAATACTTCAAGCATACTAAAAAGCAATCATGTCTTCTCAAAATATCATGGCTAAAGAAAGTGATCCCTAGAATATCATATAATCTCGTCATGCTCTATCTTCATCGCAAAAATTATTTATCATGCACAACCCTGACGACAAGCCAAGCAATTGTTTCATACTTTTGACGTTCTTAAGCTTTTTTCAACTCTCACGCAATACATGAGTGTGAGCCATGGATATAATACTATAGGTGGAATGGAATATGATGGTGGAGGATGTGTGGAGAAGACATAAAAGGAGAAAGTCTCACATTGACGAGCTTAATCAATGGGATATGGATTGCCATGCAACGGACGCACTAGAGCTATAAGTGTATGAAAGCTCAAAAAGAAAACTAAGTGGGTGTGCATCCAACTTGCTTGCTCACAAAGACCTAGGGCATTTGAGGAAGCCCATCATTGGAATATACAAGCCAAGTTCTATAATTGAAAAATTCCCACTAGTAATATATGAAAGTGACAAAATAGGAGACTCTATCATAAAGAATATGGTGCTACTTTGATGCACAAGTGCGGAAAAAGATAGTAACATTGTCCCTTCTCTCTTTTTTCTCTCATTTTTTTTCTTTTTGGGCTCTTTGGCCTCTTTTTTGGGCACTTTGGCCTCTTTTATTTATTTAAGTCTGGAGTCTCATCCCGACTTGTGGGGGAATCATAATCTCCATCATCCTTTCCTCACATGGGAAAATGCTCTAACAATTATGATCATCACACTTTTATTTACTTACAACTCAAAAAATACAACCCAATACTAGAACAAAGACATGACTCTATATGAATGCCTCATGCATATGATTATGCAAAGTAATATTACAATGATGGTGTGTGTCAAATAAAACGAAACGGTGGAAGTTGCATGGCACTATATCTCGGAATGGCTATGGAAATGCCATAATAGGTAGGTATGGTGGCTGTTTTGAGGAAGATATAAGGTGGCTTATGTGTGAAAGAGCGTATCATATCACGGGGTTTGGATGCACTGGCGAAGTTTGCACTAACTCTCAAGGTGAGAAAGGACAATGCACGGTGCCGAAGAGGCTATCAATGGTGGAAGGGTGAGAGTGCGTATAATCCACGGACTCAACATTAGTCATAAAGAACTTACATAGTTATTGCAAAAGTTTCTTAGCCCTTGAAGCAAAGTGCTAATACACATGCTCCTAGGTGGATAGATTGATAGGAAAATACCATCTCTCGTCCCCGACCGCCACTCATAAGGAAGACAATAAAAAAATAAATCATGCTCCAACTTCATCGCATAACGAGAGACCATACGTGCATGCTTTGGGAATCACAAACCTTAACACAAACATTCTTACTAATCCACAATTACTCACTAGCATGACTCTAATATGACCACCTTTATATCTCAAAAGAAATCCAAGGAATCAAACTTCTCATATATTCAATGATCTTCATGGAAGTTTTTATTATATCCCTCTTGAATACCTTATCATATTAGGACTAAATTCATAATCCAAGCAAATTGCCATACTATTTATAAGACTCTCAAAATAATATAAGTTAAGCATGAGAGTTCATAAATTTCTTCAAAATTAAACCACCGCCGTGCTCTAAAAAGATATAAGTGAAGCACTAGAGCAACTACCTAGCTCAAAATATAAAAGTGAAGCACATAGAGTATTCTAATAAATTCATGATTATTGTGTGTCCCTCTCAAAAGGTGTGTACAACAAGGATGACTGTGGAAAACTAAAAAACAAAGGCTCATATAATACAAGACGCTCCAAGAAAAACACATATCATGTGGTGAATATAAATATAGCCTCAAGTAATTACCGATGGATCGTAGACAAAATAGGGCATGCCATTCAGGGTAGCCCCAAGCTTAGATGTTTGGTTGTCCTTGAATATTACCTTGGGGTGCCTTGGGAATTCCCAAGCTTTGGCTCTTGCCACTCCTTATTCCATATCCCATCAAAACTTCACCCAAAACTTGAAAACTTCACAACATAAAACTCAACAAAAAACTCGTGAGATCCGTTAGTATAATAAAACAAATCACCACTTTTAGGTATTGTTATAAACTCATTCCAGTTTTATATTGGTATTATATCTACTATATTCTAACTTCTCCATGGCTCATACCTCCGGTACTACCCATAGATTCATCAAAATAACACTACAAAAAAAGACACATCCGTGACATTTTGGGACGAACGCATTTTTTTCTTTCATGCTTATGACACTTCTATGACGATAATTGTGACAAAACCTGGTATCATCATAGATATGGTGGGCTCCTACTTCTATGACAAAAAGCCATGACAGAAAATGGGCTTTTCGTCCAGGGCGGTCCGGAGACGCAGCTGCATGACATTCTTTGGGCCATCCATGACGGAAAAAACCATGGTAGAAGCAAGGGCGAGGAAAATATCAGGGAGTTCCCGGTTATGGTGGGTGGTCGGGGTCGAGCGACGCGCGTTTCTCTCGTACACGTACACGCGTGGGTGTGAGGCGTTGGGCTCTAACTGAACCCGAGCGAGGCGTTCGCCTACTGAACCCGAGCAATTGCACTACAGGCTAAGCGTTACTGAACATGAGCGATCGAGCGACTCCTTCACTACTGCTGCTAACTGAAGCCGATCGAACCTGCTGTCTCTTGATGAATAGTGAGCGTTGTTGGGGGTTGGATGAGCAGTTCCCGGTGGGGGTTGGATGAACAGGACCCCGTGGTAGTAGAGGCCGTTGCCGCTGGATGAACAGGACCCCGATCGATCGAGCCGGTGGGTGGGTGGATGAACAGGACCCCGTGGAGGGTTGGATGAATAGGACCCCGTGGAGGGCTGGTTGAACAATAGACGGTGGAGGGCTGGATGAACAGTAGCCCATGGAGGGGTGGTTGAATAGGACCCCGTGGATAGGGCTGGTTGAACAGTAGCCAGTGGAGGAGCGGTGGAGGCTGGATGAACAGGAGCCCGTGGACGAAAAGTAGCTGGTGGAGGTAGGAGGGAGACGCCGTGGATGAATAGTCGCATGTGGAGGCTGGAGGAGGTCGACGGTGGATGAATAGTAGCCCGTGGAGGCAGTCGACGGTGGAGATGAACACTAGCCCGTGGAGTCCTGTTTTGCGGTACGCCACACCCCTCCTGATGAACATGACCCCCGTTTCGACCGTAGCGCTCCAACACAAGTCCGTTTCCTCTGTTTTGCGGTACGCCACACCCCTCCCGATCAACAGCACCCCGTTTCGACCATAGGAGCTCGAACACAAGTCTGTTTCCTCTGTTTTGCGGTACGCCAGACCCTTTCCTATGAACATGACCCCGTTTCGACAGTACCCGGTCGAACACAAGGCCTTTTCCCTTCGTTTTGCGGTACGCCAGACCCCGTTCTGGCTGTTCCATCCAAGCCAGTTGGCTCCCATTGAACACGACCCATTCCGACCCAGTCTGTTTCCTCTCGATGAACATGACGTGTTCTGACCCAGTCACTTGGCTCCCGGTGAACACAACGCTGTTTCCTCCGTTCCGACCCAGCCGGTTAGCTGAAGATGAACAACCCTGGCCGTCCGTATGCACGAGTACACGTTTCGAGACCCCGCTCGTATGTACGTACGTGGCCGTATTTTTTGGCGTGTGGCTTTATGTATGTGTACACAGTTTAGACGGGACAGCCTGAACTGCTACGTGGGGGGCTCTACTATGACATGTGCAGCTACTTACTCGGCCACGGTTCATCGTTGCAGAGCGACCGATCGACTAGTATGTACGTACACGTTCGCGAAAAGACAGACAACGGTACGTGCGCTTTGACCGGGTGGTTTCCAGCTATCAGGGCTGATAAGGACGCTATATCTTGCGTGTGAAGATATAG
This sequence comes from Aegilops umbellulata, assembly GCA_032464435.1. Taxonomy (NCBI): domain Eukaryota; kingdom Viridiplantae; phylum Streptophyta; class Magnoliopsida; order Poales; family Poaceae; genus Aegilops; species Aegilops umbellulata. The sequence goes on from CP136060.1 coordinate 181,211,230, forward strand.
CTGCTGGGTCCCAGCTGTCAGGGGGAATCATTTTTTGCCTGTAATAAGGACGCACTTCCTTGCGTGCAAGGATGTAGCTGGTGGGTCCCAACTGTCAGGGGGAGAAAACATTATTTTTCAAGGTAAAAAGGATGCAATTTCATGCATGCGTCCATGTGCGTGGTGCATCCCCACTGTCAGCCTTTCACGTACAAGCATCTTCCGATGACTCTCGTTTGGTGACCACGTTGACCACACCGTGCCGAGTGCACCAAGGCCGGTGGACGACGGCGAGGCTCCAGACTGGAACGACCCGTAGATGGGGAAGACGCGGAAATTGAGTCGCGGATGGAGAGGAGTGGGAAACTTGACTAGTTCGGGTGCGCGGCAGCACTGCCACCCACGGGAGACAGGAGCAAGAACAGAGGTTGAAGAAGCAACACGGCTGTTGGATTAACATCCAACGGTCCAACTGCTAGAATCATTTGTTGATTAAGTCGACAAAGCCCTGCGTACACGTCAGCTTAGTAGGCCCACAAGTCAGCCACCAAATCTGCTGGGTCCCAGCTGTCATCAGGAGGAATAGTTTTTTCACATAACTAGGAGGCACTTCCTTCCGTGCGAAGATACAGTCGGTGGGTCCCAGCTGTCAGGGGGAGGAAACATTTTTTTCAGCTTAATAAGGAGGAACTTTCATTACGTGCGACCATGGACCTCGTGGGTCCCAGCCGTCAGGCTCTCCATGTACAGTCCTCTTCCGATGACTCTCATTTGTTGACCACGCCGCGCTAAGCGCAGCGAGGCGATGGACGACAGCGAGGCCCCGGACGGGAACGACCCAGAGATGGGGAGACGCGGCAGTGGAATCGCAGATTGAGAGGAGTACAAGGGTTATAACTAGTTCTGGTGCGGCGTGGGGATGCAGTTGGTGGAGAATAACAGGAGGTGTGGAGGGATAGCCTGGCCGATGGTGGGGTAGCGCTTCGAAGCGATGCGTGCTAAGCAGAGCCGCTAGCCGCCGGAGACCGGAGCAGGCGTTCCTGGTGACGCTGGAGGAAGAAGACGAGAGATTGAAGGTGCACACCGACCGTTGGATATAAATCCAATGGCTGTGGATGTCATAATCATTTGTTGACCAAGTTGACAACGCCTTGCATAGGCTTCGACCTATTGGCCCACATGTCAGTCTGCAAAAATGTGGCATACATTTAACCCATGTTTTCTAGAATTTACAATCCATTTGCTGGGTTGGGTGAACAAATAATTTTGTGTCAATGCGGCCCATTTAATATTTTCTAAGAAATCTCAGCCCATTTACACTCTCTTGAAATACACGAATTAGCTGGGCTTGTTATATATATAATGTTAGGTTAGAAGGAGAAATTAATATCACAAAATAAACTGGAGTAACACATTTTTTATATATAAAATTAACAAATTAGCGAGTTATTGATCAAAACAGAATTGAGCTCGTTATTATTACATTGGTCCTTAAAATCTTCACAAGCTTTTGTACGCAATCACCAGGATTTTCCTTGCCTGTGAGTCAAAAACAGCCAGGATTTTCCTTGTCAACTTCTGTTAAACATTTACTTTTATAAGTTAATAAGACATGGGATGTTTTTATAATATATATAAGTCTCTATTAAATTACGATAATAGTAATAATATAAATATGTATATAATGTGGTTAGAAGGGAAAACATAAATTGGACATAACATTATTATTCTTACATATAGATAAATAGAACATAGATCACATTGGGCTGCCGATCTTTAAGAAAAAGTAAAACCTACGCTGGGAGGCCCATAGGCCGGTACGTACAGGATGGACCTCAAAAAATAAGTTAAAACCACTGTCTCGGTATGTCGTGGGCTACACATGTTAAAAAACAAAACCTAGGCCTAGCAGATACTTGTTCGCCCTCTGAAAAAATGATAGCAGCTAGATCCCTGATACCCCTTTCTCGAACAAAAAAAAGATCCCCGATACCCCTTAAAAAAAAGCTCCCCGATGACAGTCATCGTTGGAAATTTATTTTGTTTATTGACTAAGGTTGACAAACCCGTGGGCCCCAACATCAGTATACAATTAGGAGGAAGCTTTTTTTTCCAATGGGGGACTTGCTTGCATATGACTTGGACCTGGTGGGTCCCCACTGCTAGTCTCTTGGTGTACAGTCCTCTCCGAATTCCTCTCATTTGTTGAGCAAGTTGACAACGGCATATGGCGGCGCCACGGCGAGCGCACACGGATGGGAAAGAACCGGAGCCGGGGAAGATGCCTTCATTCTTTCGAACATACCGCACTAGCCCGGTGGCTGCAACCCTCTCACCCAAAAGCTGTACTACCCGGGTTCGATTCCAACTGGTATAGTTGAAAAATATCTAACACTTGCAAAATTCCGTCCCTAGTTTACCCAGTTTTTCACACACTCAACAATGTCTTGCCATTTCGAAAATAGCATATCTTTTTGACTTTGCATCATATGAAGATGTGCTATACACGAATGTTGACCAAGATGATGTTAACTTATTGGTAGTTCCACTTTTGACCATGAATAAAATTTCCAACATTCTGTTATCCATGTTTGAAAAGTGCATGTTGATTGAAATTCTTTGCCTCTGAAACATGCAGTTCCTTATCTGAAAATCACTTGGACAAGCAGCCATCACCAGTGTTGGATCCGATGCCGTGCTTCTTCAATCCCCCCCGTAGGCGTGAGGGGGAAATAAAATTCAGTCCCGTGCTGCCGGTTGGGGAATGGAGCGAACTGGATTAAAGAGGGGGGCGGCGGCGCGACTGAAGAAGCACATCAGACGCGCCGTTGCTACCCTAACAAGCAAATGCAATTCTTCTCAGGAGAAGATGTGTCGTTGACACCCACACGTCACAAATCCCATAGTACTAACAAGTTCACACACAAGTACATCAGAAAAGGTAAACATTCTTATCAAACTCAGGTTCACATGACACGTTCATATTCATAGCCAACATTCACAATCAACAACTCAAAAGATTCATATATACACAAGTTCAGCATGTCTATGCATCCAAATGATTGATAGATCACACGACAATATTCATAGATAATTCACAAAAATATTCAGATATACACATGTTCAGTATGTTTATGCATCCAAATGATTGAGATCACAACCAATATCATCCATGGATGAACTTTAATTACCTAGGGTACAAACTGGTAAATGGTGTTCAGTCGGAGGTACTTCTTGCTAAAACTAATGCTTGTATGAGTAAACTTTCGAGTACATAAGAGGCAGCACAGACAGTCTAAACTTTGCTTGTAGGTTTATCCTCAAATAGTGGCCTCGTGCCGAGGGAGGTTTGAGCAACTTGGCCACTACTTTCATCCAACTAGTTTATTGGCTCATCTTGGTCCTGTAGCTCGCCAAAATTCTACATTGCAGACAAGAAAGGAGGCGGTTGATGAAATGAACCACCCAAATTTTTTGTGCAGCTCAACTGAAATGGAGCATCCCTGGCATGAAGACTGGACTGCATTTTTCTGGGCTATGTGCCAAGCAATATTTTTGGCGTTCACTCTCCTAATACTTGGAGTTTGACAACTGGTTGACGCCGGTTGATACTCGAGTGAATATAGGCACTTCTTCTTGTCAGCATCGATGCTTCTCTGAGTGAACTTTGGAGTACATAGCAGCAACATAAGTATCTGTCCGTCTGATCTTTTTGTGCAGTTCTACTAAAATCGCCCAATGTAATGATTTGCCTGCGAGTTCAGGCTCCAAGTTACTCCTTTATGAAATCGGCAAACAGTAGCACAATACCAAATTACCAATACATATGACAAGCACAATAATCAGGATAAAGACCGGTACCAACCTGTGTGATGTAGCATATCAATTACTATTTCCTTTGACTGGAAGCCGAGATAGGCGAAGCAACTGACAAGAAAGGAAGGAAGCAAGCCGAGAAAAGCGACTGACAGGAAAGGAAGGAAGCAGTCGAGGCAATGAAGCACCCAAAGTTTTTGTGCAATTCCACCAAAATCGAGCATCCCTGTTGGCACATATATTGAGAGACTGAGATTACTCTAATAGTGGGACTAGTTGATGAAACATACACTAACAAATAGAAGCACCCTCATTATCTTAATGGGTAAATTTAGCAACATAGTAGTCTTGCTTAAAGAGAGGTATTACTTTATTTAATTAGTGCCAATTAGCTCAACACACAAAGCATTGCCATGTATCGTAGGTTGCAAAACTTTAACGTGCAAAGATGAAGGAGTTTCTCATGACAGTAGCAACACAGTAGCACGATACAAATAGAGATGACAGCAAACTAATATGGATGAAGGCCTTAGGCCGGTTCCAACCTGAGCAAAGAAGCTTATACATGTAGTCCCAGAAGAGACAATAAAGCACTCACTCGAATCACTCAATAGTATATAGTTTTGTGCACTTCAAATGTATGGTTGAAATCACTCTTGTTTACCAGTGATGAGATTATATCGAAAGATTATCAAGAACTTCCAGCAGAGCTAAAGCACTGGCTGGGATACAGTTCATTGTATTGTCTTGTGTAGTTCCACTGAAATGTACGATTGGCACAACACGATCCCTGTTTGCATAAGTAGGAACAAGGTGAAACCTTCATTAGCTTAGTGAGAAAGGAAAAAGACATTAGTATATTACTTTAACAGTAGCATCAAATTCATGATGGACAATACGCAAAACATTGCCTCATTGAACCAATGGCAATAAATTGACATGCAAAACAATAGCACTATTATGTCATGACACTACCAAGATTCCCTCCCTGCTCCACCACATGATTCACCTCCAATGACACACATACACACGTACATGATTCAGCATAGGGTGCTACTAAAGATTTCTTTAACTCCGACAGGAAAATTAGCCAGCAATAAATTAGTGCTACTTAAGTACTCCTAATTAATTAAGTGACCTTGCAGGAGAGACAGCAGAAGTGGAAGGGCTCCCTGGAGGATCGTCTCACATGTAGGGTATACGTTGCGGGAGCCCCTGAATGGCCCCGACTGAGGCCTCGGCTTTAGCAAGAACACCTTGTCACTGTTAATCGTGTAGAGCTGGGTCACACATGCATCCAGAATCCAGTTAATTAGTATGATGTGTCGTCAACCCAAGTACCACTCTGCTGCATTTCTCTATCTATCTCTACTCTACTCTTATAAAAACAGAGTTGGTGATGATGCTGTGCCTGCCATCCTGCAATATAGGCCGTCCGATTTATATCTGACAGATAGGAAACTATGGCAATTTTGCAAAAAGGTACCCACATCCCTCTCCACATTTTCAAATAAGGCCTTCCCTTGTTCATCCTTTTCTCTCACAAGATAAACTACTCATACAAATGCATCTTGATGTTACGTGCAACGCACGGGCATCTTGCTAGTCTTGCAAGTAAATTAAGACTAGTAGCAACACATCAATACAACACTACTAGGAAAAGGCCTACTAGTGGCGCACCAATTTTGCCTACTAATGGCGCACTACTGGTGCGCCACTAGTACCACGCCACTAGTATTATTTACTAATGGCGCACCACTGGTGCGCCATTAGTATCTGGTATACTAATGGCGCACCACGTCGTGCGCCATTAGTATAGAACGCCATGCTCCATTAGTATGCCTCCCAGGGGGCCATATTTAACCATGTGCTTTGGCATACTAATGGCGCACTGTGGGGGTAACGTCCGGATCCTGTGCCATATGCATGTCCGGATCCTGTGCCATAGGGATGTCCGTCATGTCCAGTAGCGTTGCGGCGTTCTTGCCATGGCTTGGCGCCGGCACGACTGGCAGTCCTGTCTGTGGGGTGGTGTCCCCCGCCCCCAAACGAATCTGGCTCTTCGGCCAAAGCAGGGGCCAGCTTACATAGGCGCTGAGGGTCATCTCATCTTCTTTGTTGGCCCAGCGGGTCAAATCGGAGGTAACAACTCGTTGCAGCCTGGCAGCACCCGAACCACTTCAACCCTATACACGGTGGGTGGCATCGGATTACCGTGGAACACGGGGTTGCCCGGTTGAACGATTCTGCCCTTGGCGACATCAACCAACTCGCCGCCTACGAAGTGCAGGAGAGTGCAAGGAACGTCGGCGGCGCCCTGCGAAAACATGTAGGGCGTCAGGGATGCCCAGTCAAAGGCAAGGAGATGAAGTCATCGGTCGAGAGGCTTAGTAATCGTGATGCCGTCGAGCTCGGCTAATGTCGACGCACCGCCAACGGCGGGCGTGCAACTGACGGAGGGGCCGCTTGCTGGCAAGGTGCCGGCCGGCGTACGCCCGGGTGCATTAAGCTCCAATGCCCGTGCCGTCGCCGGAGACACGAATACGCCTCCGACGGAGACAGCAATGGCGCCGACGGAGACACCAATGGCGCCGCCTGCGCGTTGTGCGAGTTGCTGGCCGTGAAGCTGGGAACCAGGGGAGGCCCCTGTTGGCTGCCCGCAATCCATGTCATCAGCCCATGAATCAACGTAGGCACCATGGCATTGAGCGTCGTTCCCAGTTTTTGTTGCACTTGCTCTTGGACAATCTCCGGAATCCGCGCCACTTGTGCCTTGAGTGCTTCAACCTCGCGCAACTGGCTTTTCGAGCTGGTCTTTTTCTCCTTTTGCCCACCAGCGGTATAGTATGACGATCATTTTGTGGACAAGCCTTTGCCGGCCACACGACCAGCTGACGTCGGCTTACTGAGCTTATCCTTGTTTTTCATTACGTTCAATGCCCTATTTAAAGGGGTGTCGAAAGGGGAGCTCTGAGACGACCCCGTGCTACTGCTTTCTTTGTCCCGCGGAAGGAACGTGAACCATTTAGAAATATTGGGGATTAATTAGAATGCAACCATATGGAGTTAATTACGCGGGGGTGTATTCCTTACCAGAACAAGCTCAAGCGCCCTAGTCTTCAGATCCGTGGTAAGCTCCTTTGTTACCGGGTCCTCCTTGTACCGGGCCCTGAGAAGGTTCCTGGTCTGCTTGTCACGGTATTTCTCGAAGCGGGGCGGTAGGCCTTGATCGGCACGCTCCGCGTCCTCCTTGTCCCATATAGGCTCCGCCACTCTGTAACCGTCGGGACTGAGTTGGTGGACCCCTAAGTTCAACTTCCGCATTTCTTTCCCCCACTGACTTGATTTGGAGGTTGCGCTGCTCTCGCACTTGATCTTGAACTCCTTGTAGTCATCTTCGCTCATCAAAGGATATTTCGCCTTGACCTTCTCATAACTATCACCTTTTTCAATCATTGCCTTCACCGTGCTTCTCCAAGTAGACAGGGTCGTGCTCATCGTCGTGAGGGCGGCACTGTTCACTTTATTCCCTGAGAGGCGTGTGTTTGCAAACTCAGCGGGGAACTTGTATCATTCGTGCAGCTTCGTGAAGAGGAGGCTGCGCAGATTCCCTCGGTCCTTATGCCTTAGGTTCTCGGTGTTGATCGAGACGGTGCTCCGGAGAATGCACCCAAGCTGAACCGAGTACCCCTTGACTACTTGTCTAGGCGCCGTCGGATGCTCGTCGGAGTTCACTTTAGTAAATTCCTCCTTGACGGTGCTGAGCATGCTCGGGCGCCGGTCCTTCCGTTGCCTCTTCGGTTGGCTGCCATCTGTGCATGCGCCGCCACCATCAGTGGTGGCATCCTCGGCGGCACCATCAGTGGTGTCATCCCCGACGCCACTAGGGGTTGTGTAGTCAGGATCGGTGTCTTCCGCGGCGTCCTCATAGTGGTGAGGTTCTTCCTCCAACTCCTGGGACAGCTCCCAGAATTGCTTGTCGCCCGAACCGCCGGCCTCATCGTTGTGGGCCATGTTTTTCTTTAAATAGGAAACAAGTTTGGTCAAAAAGTTGGTTATTGTCAAGGAACAAGATCATGGTCTCATCATTTAGGGTTTGTCGACACCGAGGCATCCTAAAAGCTAAGCTTTTATCATTTAGGGTTTGTCGACGCCGAGGCACCCTAAAAGCCTAAGCGTACATCATTTAGGTTCTCATCGACACCGAGGCACCCTATAGAAGCCAAGTTAAGTTCTCATCATTTAGGGTTTATCGATGCCGAGGCACCCTAGGTTGGGCCTAATCACTTGGCACTAATCACTTGGCTCTATTGCCGCCTATGTTGGGTTTATCATCTAGGGTTTATCGATGCTAAGGAGAATTCTAAGTTGGGCCTAATCACTTGGCTCTATTGCCACCTATGGTTTAATGCAGCAAGAATGGCGGGGCAGTTGATCCTACTTAACTAAGTACTAAGATACCCCGGCCCATGCATTAGTCACAAGTACCCCATATGTCCTATTTTTAGCAAAGTCATGCTGAACTTCACGGAAAATTTCAGCATGACCTTTGCTGAAAATAGGACATATGGAGTACCCGAATTTGCCAGAACGGAAGTTAACCGACATTCTGGCAAACTCAAGGGCCTCTCGGGGTACCTTCAAATTCATCATGACACAATGGTCGGAGACAAAACCCAGCCACAGACCATATGGTCCTCTGCTTTCATATGGACAAAAATCATCTCACTTATGTGAGCTTCCATTCCAGATCTAATAGGTCACCCAACAAAAAATCATCAATAGTTTAGCAAGTCTGTACAAACACAGAAACAATAGAAAGTTTGCTGCCTATTCAAACATAGAAACAAAACACTACTTGAAACTTCTGTTACATTTGGACCATGGCAATTTACTTTCATGGAGCATGACAAATGTATTTTACATATCATGGAATTGTTTTTACTATATGCACCATGGCAATTTTCTTTTCTTTTTGCAACATGGCAAATTTGTTTTGCACCAGGCCATGGCAAATATAGTCTATGCATCATGAAAATTATAGTGTATGGATCATGGCATTTTTTTATTCTACATTTTTATTCCATGGATCATGCCAGTAAATTATAGTCTATGCATTTTTTTAATCTCTGGATCATGATCCAACAAAATTGCCATCTCCCATGGCAAATATAGCCTATGCATCATGGAATTTATACTGTATGGATCATGGCATTTTTTGTCTATGGATCATGATCTATAGAACATTTTAGTCCATGTCATTTTCTGAAACATATTTTTGCCATGGCAATTTTGAATCAATAGACATACTTCTCAAAAGAGGCATGATCAAATTCTGGTGCCCTTGACAGACTAGTATTTATCTCTTATGACTGATGAATGTGCATTGAGTCCAGAAGCAAAGACTCTACAACCTATCTATTTGGTAAGAGTGAAACTAGATCAGTTCCTGTGAAGATCAAACGAATAACTGATTCAGTGCCTGGGAAGGCTGCTTGGTTTTCTTATGTTGGTATGAATGTGTACAGACTTGCTTCAGAAAGTTCAGAGAAACTGTAACAAAAATAGGCCTGTGTCTGCTAGTCTGAATGTGCACAAAGTAGTTTGATAATTCTGAAGTTTCTGTGTCTGCTAGTACAGACTTGATAGGCACTACTCCCACAATTTTTTGAACCTAATTTGACCTAAATTCGAGAGGGATTTGACCTAAACCTAGCAAAAGAGAGAAGAAGAGGGCATGGCCGGGAGGGAGGAGAGGAGGAAGAGAGGAGAAGAGAGGCAGAGGGAGGAGGGTTACCTGAGCACGATGAGGTGGTGGCCGGAGCGGAGACGATGGAGGGCAGAGACGACGAGCTTGGGGAAGGCGGGGATAGACGGCGGGGAGGTCGCGGGCCTCCTCTCCTGGTGGACGTGGGGCCTCCTCTCCTGGTGGACGTGGGGCGGCTCCGAGGCTCCAAGTCTCCGGCGGCTCCGAGGCTCCAAATCTCCGGCGGGTTTCTAGGGTTTCGAGGAAGGCGAGGGAGGCGGCGCTAGAGGGGGAGAAAGGGGAGAGGGAGGCGGCGAGGGCGCGTGGGCGGCTGCGGCGCAGTGGGTCGGGGCAGCGGCGGCAGCGACGCGGTGGAGGGAGGGACGAGGGAGGGAGCGGCGCGGTGGAGGGAGAGGGACAAAGTGTCTGGTGAGAGGGAGGGACGAAGTGTATGGATGGGGGAAGATTACTAATGGCGCACCCCCTGGCGGTGCGCCATTAGAATGTTTTTTGATAGCAATGGCGCACCAGCGGGACCGTGCGCCATAAGTATTCTTTTTAGATAGCAATGGCACACCAGCCAGCCGTGCGCCATAAGCAATATTTTTGTTATTATTTTGTTGCATTTAATATTTTTTTAGAAAATGAATATGAATAAGAAACAGTAGTAAAATTTTATAAAAAGAGTAATAATTTTTTAAAAATATCATCAGATTTGTTATTTGAAAATATTTATGAATATAAAAAATATCATCAAATTTGTTATTTGAAAATATAATCAAATTTGTTTTTTGAAAATATAATCAAATTTTTTTTTGGATTTTTAGTTGCATTCATTTGTGATGGTGGAGCGGGGGAGGGTGCGGGGGTCGTCGGCGGTGGTGGAGCGGGGGAGGGTGCGGGGGGTGCTCGGCGGCGAGGGGGATCTGACAAGGGGGATCTGGCGAGGGGGGATAGCGATCGAGATGGAGGGGGGTCGAGATCGAGTGTCCTCATGAATATTCAATATTTTTTCATGAATTCAAAATGTGCCCATGAAATTTAAAAATATTCATGATAGTTCAAAAAGTTCCCATGAAATACAATCGAGAAATGAAGACTACAATTTAAATACAATCGATCTTAGCTAGCTAGCTATCTGTTCACAATCTTCTTGCCCTTCTTTTTCGCAAATGGAGTTCTTCGATGGAACGGACGTCCTTTAGGTAGGGTGGTCCTGCTTCTTCTTGTGGTGTATGCTGCTACTTCATCGTCGTCGTCATGTTCGATCTTCGGGTTGCCGTACTTGTCGAAGTCTTGCTCATTGGCTACTCCATCCATTCCGATGATCTTCCTTTTGCCTCTCCTCACGACAACACGACTGGGCTTTGACGGGTCGGTAATGAAGAAGCATTGGTCCACTTGGGAAGCCAATACCCATGGCTCATTTTTCGCGGTGACGTTTGCGTCCACGGTCTTGGATTTGGCTTCGGGTATAACCATGGTGGTGAAATACCGGTCTTCTTTTAGGACGCTCTTGGCCCATCTGATACGGAAGATCGGGACCTTCTCTCCAGCGTAGCTCAGCTCCCAGATCTCCTCGGTCCTTCCGTAGTATCTATCCTTGTTGTTACGGGTGTAGGATTCCATCGTTACCCCGGAGTTCTGATAACCATCGCTCTTCATGTCCTTGTTCTCGGTGTAGAATGTGTAGCCGTTGATATCGTACGCCTCATAGGTCATCAGGTTGTGCTCGGTGCCCTGTTACAAGGCGAATATGAGTTGTTCTTCCGTGGAAGAATCCTCATGTAAAGGGTACGACAGAAGCTTCTGCTTGAACCAACGCGTGAAACATGAGTTGTGCTCTTTGATTATATCTCCGTCCATCCTCTGTTGGCCTCGGTCATTGTACGTGTTCTCAATAAAGGTTTTGTGCTCTACCACCCAAGGATCAACCACGTCTATGTGTTGTAGCGCGACTAGGTTTGCTCTTTCAAAGTCGGCGAGTCGGCCCTCGAAGTCGACATGCATTTCGCGGCGACCCTCACGGTGACCCCGTCCAGCGAGCCTGCCGAGGTGCCTGTTGACGGGTAGACCAACGGGGTTCTCGATGCCTAGATAATTCGTGCAGTAGGAGATGCACTCTTCGGTCAGAAAGCTCCTGGCTATACTTCCCTCTAGACATGACATGCTGCGAACGTATCCTTTGATGACACCACTCATCCTTTCGAATGGCATCATGCTGTGCAGGAACGTCGGCCCGAGTTGGATGATATCCTCCATGATATGGACCAGCAGATGCACCATAGCGTCGAAGAATGCGGGCGAGAAGTACATCTCAAGCTCGCATAGTATCACCACGATCTCTTCCTGTAGCCTTCTGAGTTGCCTCACGCCAACCGACTTCCGAGAGATGACGTCAAAAAAGTTGCATAGGCCAAATAGCGTTTCATGGACGTGCGCGTCCATGATCCCACGGATTGCAACTGGAAGTATCTGCGTCCTCAGCACGTGACAGTCGTGAGACTTCATCCCGCTGAACTTCTGATTCGCTGGGTCTAGGTATCTGCTTATCTTCCCCGCATAACCGTAAGGAAGTTTTACTCTTACGAGGCAGGTGAATAACTGCTCGATCTCCTCCTGACTTAGACTGAAGCACGCGGGAGGGTAGTCATTTCTGGTCTTCTTGGCCTTTTTGCCTTTGCGACGACTTTCTGTGTCCTGCTTCGCCTCATCGTCATCATCATCGTCGTCATCATCATCATCATCATCATCATCATCATCATCATCATCATCATCATCATCATCATCATCATCATCATTAGCGTGAAGCTCCTGCCTGATGCCCATTGATTTCAAGTCTGCCCTTGCTTTCGGCCCATCTTTGGTCCTCTCTGGCATGTTGAGCAGGGTACCAAGCAGACTCTCGCACACGTTCTTCGTGATATGCATGACATCAAGGTTGTGAGGCACACGGTGGATCTTCCAGTACGGCAAGTCCCAGAAAACAGACCTCGTTTTCCATACCTTCAGCAGCGGCTCTGGCGCCTTTCGCTTCTTTCCCGGCTCCGGCGCCTTTTACTTCTTTCCCGGCAGTGGGCAATCTTTCCAATTTTTCAACAGCTCGTCTATTTCCTCGCCGCTCCTCGTACGCGGGCGTCTTTGGGGTTTGGTTTCACCATCGAACAGATCCTTGCGTTTCCTTCACGGGTCATCGTCGTGAAGCCACCTTCGATGTCCCATGAACACGGTTTTCGAAGACCCGGGATCTCTATCTAGCTGGCGATACGTTGTGTCATCCATGCACCTGACGCATCCAGAAAATCCGTGGACCACCTGCCCCGCGAGATATCCGTAACCGAGATAGTCGTGCACCGTCGTGAGCAGTGCGGCTCTCATAGGGAAATATTCTTTCTCTGCGGCGTCCCACGTATTGGCTGGCGTTTTCCACAGCGTGTCTAGCTCCTCTTTCAGCAACCCTAGATACAGATTGATGTCGTTCCCTGGTTGTTTCGGCCCTTCAATTAGCATACTCATGTGAATGTACTTCCTCTTCATGCACAACCAGGGGGAAGGTTGTACATCCACACAAACATAGGCCAGGTGCTATGTGTGCTTCTCTGGCTGCCAAACGGATTGACTCCATCGGTGCTCGCGCCCAACATGATGTTCCTTGGATCCTTCCCAAATTCTGGGTGTTCGAAGTTCAACGCTTGCCACTGGCTCCCATCCTTAGGGTGACTCAGCATCTTGTCTTTTTTATTTATCTCCGGATCATTTGCGTCATCTTCTCGCTTCTTCTCCTCCCTATCCGTGTGCCAACGCAGGAGCTTTGCTACCTTAGGGTCCGCGAAATACCGCTGCAGACGAGGAGTGATCGGAAAGTACCACACCACTTTTCTAGGAGCTTTCTTCCTCTTCTTGTATCGAGTGACGCCGCACACCGGACATATGGTAGACTCCGCGTGCTCACCCCGATAAATGATGCAATTGTTCATGCACACATGGTATTTCACGTGCGGTAAATCCAGAGGACACATGACTTCTTCGCCTCCTCGAAATTGGTCGGGCACTTGTTCCCCTTGGGAAGACGTTCGTGCCAGAATGACATGTTCTCGTCGAAGCATGCATCGGTCATTTTGTGTTTTACCTTCATCTCCAGAGCCATGAGCGTTACTTTCAGGCGGGTATCCTCGGGCCTACATCCTTCATACAATGGAGTAACCGCGTCTATCTCCAGTTGATCCAGCTTGGCTTTCTCTCGGGCGGCAGCTCTTGCGTTATCCGTCTGCTTGAGAAGCAGCTCTTGAATATGAGGGTCCTACACCCAGCCCATCGATGGTCCATCGTCGTCTGCTCCGCCGGCATCTTCATCTTCATGATCATGCCCTTCGTCTGCTTCGGCAACTTCGTCATCATCATGTCCGGCATCTTCTACATGATGACTGTGTACAACATAACCGTCGTGATCATTTCCTGGAGATTCTTCGTCTTCTTGCCCGCCCAAGCCGCGGTGGTTGTCTTGCTGCCCTTCCTCATTTCTTGCCCGGCCCCCATGGACGACTTCATAGTCATCTTCATCACCTTGCCACCGATAGCCATCCATGAAACCACGCAAGAGCAGGTGGTCCCGCACCTGCCCGGAATCCGGGTCCGCAATAAGGCTCTTCAGCTTGCATCTTCGACACGGACATCTTATCTCTGTCTCGTTCTTTTGAAGCATCTCGGCCTTCGCGGAGCTCAAAAACCTATTCACGATGCCTTCGGTCATCGTGCGCACCATGGTCGCCTGCGGGGTAGAGTAAAACGATATTTTAGAACCAACAAAAAAATTTGGCATGACTTTCCCTAAAAATAGGACCAAAAAGAATGCATAGTGCCAAAATTCTCGCCGAAACGGAAATGAATCAACATTCCGGCAAAATATTGGCAACTATCGCATTTCAAATACCGGTACCTGCAAACACAAACATATATGAAACACCACAAACATATGCAACACCACAAACATACATAGATCTAGCTAGGCCACAAAAAGTGCATGTGCACGTTGTTGGAGCGAGCTAGGGAGAAAAAAAGTAGATCTACATAAAGATAGCTTTCCCCTTACTTACCTATCAAAAAAGGGTAATTTAACCACTTAATTTTGATGAATCTATGGTGCAAATGAGGTGAGGAGGAGGAGGCAGCCGACAAGCTTGGAGAGGAGGCGGAGGGAATGAAGTGGGGAAAGTGAGTGTGTAGGTGTGGCTGTCCAAAATATCTAGCTGGTCCCAGGTTACTAATGGCGCACCACCCACCCATGCGCCATTAGTAACCCAACATACTAATGGTGCACCTGCTGGCCGTGCGCCATTAGTAGTTTTGCAAAAAAATAAAAAAAAAATACTAATGGCGCACCGTTGCGTAGTGCGCCATTACTAGTTTAAACTAGTAATGGCGCACTAGGCCACGGTGCGCCATTAGTAGTTTTGCAAAAAAAGAATAAAAAAAATACAGTAGTGGCGCACTGTGTGGCTGGTGCGCCATTACTAATTAGAAATAGTAATGGCGCACTTTTCCTGGATGCGCCATTAGTATGTTTGGAAAAATGATTTTTTTTACTAGTGGCGCACCGTGTCTCTGGTGCGCCATTAGTGTCTTCAACACTAATGACGCACCGACACATGGTGCGCCATTAGTATATAGTAATGGCGCACCACATGTCTGGTGCGCCATTAGTAGCCATATCATCTATATTCCTTTTCCTAGTAGTGCAATACCAATAGCAAGATGTCAGGATAACATAGGACGGTACCATCATGTGATCTTCTTCATTTCCTCCTTCTTATTCTTCTTCTTATTCCTCTTCATGCTCTGTTTCTCTTTCTCCTCACCAGCTGGTGAAACCAAGTACATGATTGGTCTTCTATTTCAGAATTGGTTTTGTCAGTGAGGGAGTACAAGTGTAATAGTAAACAATATCATTATTTTCTCATGGCAGTCACAAAATAGAGATGAACACATGCATTAAATATCATTCTTACCTAAAGGAAGGTTATGGTGCCAATATGGACGATGAAGATTGGAACACAGATCTCCCTTTGTGCAGTTCCACCGAAATGTACCAATGGTTCCATTCTAACATTCCAGTTAAACAACATAAAAGTCACTTCTTTTAAGAAGTGTTTTGTGCAGTGCACCAAGAGGTCGCAATAGCAACGAGGTGAAATGGATATCCCTATTTTCACAAAAAGCTACAGAGAAAACAGTCAGAGTCTCAAACAATTACTGGCAAAAACAATTGGCTAAACTTGTCATGGCTTATAACAGTGGCATGGCTTCATTTTACCTAGTGCATTAGATTAAGAACAACTAAATATTTGGTATAAGGGCATGGGACAGTGGGTGCACCAGCAGTCCAGCACCATGTACCTATACCAGGGCATAAAGTGGTGATTCAGAGTTTGTTGCCCCAAGAAACAAACATCCAAGAAACATATCTAGGTTGGTCCCATTTTTGTTCACTCTAGCCACCTACTCCTATGTGTGGATAGCAAGTGTAATCCTGGTCATACCACTGTGTACAACGTTTCCCCTATATTTCCATTTGTGACCAAGAGACCGGTTGGATGACCAGTCTATACTACTTTCACTCCCTTTCCTTCCTATTTGTACCAAGTCTGATGTACATACTAAATTTCCCCCCTTTATTGCTTTACCTCTAACAATAGAAAAAAAGGTGACGTTGGACCATCCGATCGAGAGGCGCTGAGAGGCAGAAAATGATGCACGTGCAGCGACGTAGCAAGCTGGGGAAGTAGAGGTAGGCCGGCTTCGAAGGAAGATATACTTGAAGGTCGTCGGGATGTCAATAGGTGGGTAGCGGGAGGCCGAATCAGCCCACACTAGGGCAATGACGAAGGGATCGGAGGACCTCCCATGTTGGCGCTCGGCCAAAGATAACGGTGCGGCCGGCAGTTGGTCTCCTCCCTCGCTGTCGACTACGGCCTAAACCCTGCCCCTCCTCCCCTTCACCGGCGGAGGGGGATACGTCCGGATCTATAACTAGCAGTGAGGATAGAAAGGCAGTGTTTCCACCGCTATCTTGTTTAGATCTGGAGAGGATGAGAGTGTGTGAATAGAGCAACCCTAGCAAGCAAGCGCGGAGGCACCGACCAATGAGTTGGCCATGTTGGCGGGCCAACCCATGGAGACGAAGAACTCCAAGAAACAAGCGCTGGCCAAAGAGTTGATGACGTTGGTGGATGAACTCCTCAAAGAAAGCTGGAAGAACAACAAGTGCCCCACCCTGCCTACCCCAAAAACTCTAATGGACACCTATGAGAGGCTCAAGGCCAAGTTTGAGGATATAGTCACCATTGAGAAGCAGTATTTCCCTGGCAAGGCGATGGTCCCCATCGAGGAGATGGCCCCTGTAGGGATGGGATTCCCCGGTGAGCTGGACAAGGTAAAAAATAATGGCTTACCATAGCTGTGGTTTTTGATTATTTGCAATGTGCTTGTTAATATGTTAGGGTTGTGCAGGTGCCGGTGGATGTCCTTGAGGATTCCGATGTCGCGGACCGTCCTATGGACAATGCCCAGGCATCGTTTTCGGTGTCGCGGTCCGTCTTGTGGACATTGCCCCGGAGATCGATTCTGATGCCGTTGTCCGTCCTGTGGACATCGCCCTAGAGATCAATTCTGATGCCGCTATCCGTCCTATGGAAATCGCCCTAGAGATCTATCGGTGCACTAAAGTTCGGGCCCTTTAGTGCCCCATACTTGTGGACGGGCAGTTGCAACCATACCCACGGCAAGGCCTGCCGGGGATAGCTGGGAGAGAATACGAGACAACCAAGACGGCATCCGTGCCAGTAATCAGAGAACAGAAGACAAGTTCAGGCCCCGGCAAGACCATCACCCATGAGGTCGAGAGCTGTGACACCATCGACAATGTCAAGGCCAAGATCCAGGGCCGTCTGTGTGGTGGCATGTAGATCTCTGTGAAGACCAAAATGCAAAGTTCCCAGTAAGGTTCTTGCTGGGGATGTTTGCGAGGACACGGCAAGGTTTCGCCACCCTGCCACTACTCCAGCGCAGCGACTAGCCAGCCAGCCTAGCAAGCACTTGTGTGGCGGCATGCAGATCTTTGTGAAGATCCTGCCACCTCTCCAGCGCAGTGGCTAGCCAGTCAGCTCGGCATTGCATGCCTTGTCATCCTGGATGCGTGTCAAGACGGGGTCAGGCGGCGACGGACGGGACGGGCTCTGTTTCCATCCCCGATAAAGTTAGGGGCACGTAAACGGTGCATTTAATATGTTTGTCCTAAGGCGTCAAGGATAAGCATATACAAAGTAGCGACTTTACACCTCTTGTGTGCATGTATGCCACCGTGGTCTCCCCTTTGTATAAAAGGAGGCCCAAGGCGATACAGGGAGGGACTTTTGGACTTTCTGGCCCAGTTTGCATGCGTAGCAGCTAGCCAAAGCTCAAGAACACTCAATACACTAAAAGCAGGACTAGGGTTTTACGCTTCTCAGCGGCCCAAACCTAGGTAAAAATCCCTCATGTTGATCACTAGATCTGCTCTTTGCGCATTTCTCTTCCCTGCGAAACCATAGAAGGGATGCACGTGATCCCATAGGTGTCGTTTCCCCAACATCTTTGGCGCGCCAGGTAGGGGGATCTGGTTGTGCAAACCTGATCTAGCAGTAAGTGTGTTAGTTTCTTCAACGTCTTCATCACCATGTCTCCCAAGAAGAAGGGTATCACGGTGATCGGTTCATCGGCGGTTGACCTGCCCATACCAACACGGAGGGGCGACAAGGTAGGCACAGATGGCGGTGGAGGTGGAGATCACGAGCATCCATGGTGTTCTGGCGACCGGAGCCAGGCGAGCGGTATCATCTGCGGCTGCGACGACGACCCGCGCACCACTGGATCCAAGGACGGAGCAGTGCCGCCTACGGGCGGCGCGGCGACCTCCAAGGGTGGAAAGGCGACCTCCAAGACACCCCTGCTAGCCCATGCGTCGTGGTCTTCCAAGGTTGTGCACGACGAGCAGTGCCGCGATGCTGGTGACCCCGAGCGTCCCCATGGAAAGGGCCCTCAGCATCATTCCCGAGATGCGCCAGGCCAGCATGCATGCCAAGATGCTGGTGGAAACAGCGCACGGCCGCGGAATCGCGATGGAGCTTCGTCTAACATAATTGGAAGTTAGAGCACACCAGTAGAAGCGTTGGCACGAGCACAACTACTCCTGGATTTCCCTCCCGCTGCAGAGAAGCATGAAGAATGGAGAGCTGCTATCCAGAGCCTTATTGGTTTCTGCAATAAGGATGGGCACCAGGAGACATGTCCTACGCGGTGCCGGTCAACTGAGCCGACGCGTGCTGATGGCGGAAGGATCGCAGGCGCTGCAAGCACGGTGCACTCTCCTCCTCCATGACAGCAACGGTCGCCAGCTCGACGGGTCAATGCCCGCAATGATGGATCCATGGCATCGTCCGATCCACGAGCTCGCCGCGATCAACGTCAAGTCCTTCGGGAACGGTTCAAAGAAGATGCTCGAACTACCATCGAGCGGCGGCGGGAAGCGCGCCATCAATCTTATAGGCGTGCAGGGCCCACTATAGACATGCCTGTGCCGGGGGATTCTGGTGACTTGCCTTACAAGGTGGGTTGTCCAACTTTTACCCGTGAGCTGCGGCGGTTCCAGTGGCCCACTTCCCGCACGTTCAAACCAGAGGTCACGGAGAAATACAATGGCAAGACTCATCCGTCTGAGTTCCTGAGCATCTAAACCATTGCGATGCAAGCTACCGGGGCTCGAGACCGCAAGGTGCTCGCCAACTACTTCCCGTTGGTGCTCAAGCCCAACGTTAGGTCGTGGTTGATGCACCTGCCAGTAGATTCCATCTCCTCTTGGTCGGATCTATGCCATGAGTTTGTTGGCGCCTTTACCGGAGGCCACCAAGCTCCTGGCTAGGCAAGTGATTTACATCTCATCCCCTTGAAGGATGGTGAATCCTTGCGCAAGTACATACAGAGATTTAGCTGTGTGCAGTACAACATCCCAGATGTTCATCCCGCCGCTGTCATCAGCGCATTTCATCATAATGTGCGCAACCGCCGCAAGATGCGTGAAGAGCTGGCGATGAACAAGGTTAGGTATGTTGCCAAGCTTTATGTTTTGGCGGATAGGTGTGATCGGGCTGAAGAAGGAAGTACCTCAGCGAAGATGCCGGCGCGGGAACTGATTTCGGAGACGAAGACGTCGTTGCCCCGGCAAAGAAGGGTCGACGGCGTAACAGGAAGCGCAAGGGCAAAACCGTGCTTGCCGCCGAGGAATCGGACACCCCGGCACCCCCAAGAAGGCCAAGGTTGATGACCCCGACAAGGATATTGCCGGGTGTGCCGCCTACCAGGCCTTGGCGGCTGTCGACAAGCCAGAAGGCTCCGACAAGCAATATTGCAAGATCCATCGCACCAAGGGCCATGACCTTCAGAACTGCCGGCAAGTCGAGCATCTTGTAGAGAGGTAGGAAGATAAGTATGAAAGGCGAGACAAGGAGAAGGGCCAGGACGGTGCTGGGGGGTCCGGCAAGAAACGTGGTGGCTGAGGGGGCCACCGTGGCAAGGACAAGCAACAGGAGAGGCCTGCTCGAGGCCGCGACAAGAAAGAGGGAGATGATGACCATGAAGAGGATGACGAGTCCAGCGAGCATGAGTTTCAAAAAGCTACAGAAGCCATGTGCATTGATGGTGGTGCCTCATTGAATTCTTCTCACTGCCAACTTAAACGGTGGGCACGCGGGATTAATGTGACAGAGCCATCGATCGATGCTCAGAAGCCATTGAAATGGTCCAACACGCCTATCATTTTTTACGCTGAGGATCACCCTGATCGCACAACCGCGGTCGGGTGTTTGCTATTGTTGGTTTCGCCAACGATTCACAACCTCAAGGTGACAAAAATGCTAGTTGACGGTGGGGCCAGTTTGAACTTGATCTCGCCAAGGTGATCAAGAGGTTGCAAATTCCTGATGGAGATCTCAAAGAGACGGGCATGTTTCAAGGGATCAACCCGGGAAGAAGCCAACCGAAGGGTAAGATCACACTACTAGTTACATTTGGAGGTGAGCTGAACTACATGACTGAGAAGATTGTTTTTGATGTCGCCAAGATCCCGTTGCCGTATAATGGGATCCTTGGCTGTCTAGCACTGGCCAAGTTTATGGCAGCGCCGCATTACCCGTACAATACATTGAAGATGCCCAGACCGATGAGCATCATCACTGTCGCCTCCAACAAGAAAGACGTGCTCATCTGCGATGACCAACTCTACTGGGAGGCAGTTGTAGCACCTGCCGTCAAGGCGCTTGCTCCTGCCATTGGAGCTCCCAGGGGGAAGAAGACCGGCAAGACCTCTTGCACCCACTCTGGCAAGCGCGCCTCCTTGGAGTGCTGCGTTCCCGTTGAGGAAGCGCCAGGGAGCTCCACTGGCAAGAGCAAGAAATCCAAGGCAGCACCACCAGAAACTAAGAAGGTGCCCGCCAAGGAGGACGGCACGGGTGGAGCTTTCACTATAAGCTCCACCCTCGACAGCAAATAGGAAAGCGCGCTCATTGCCTTCCTGCGGGCGAATGTCGATGTGTTTGCATGGCAAGCATCTGACATCCCCGACGTTCCCAGGGAGATGATTGAGCACCATCTTGCGGTCTGTCCTCATGTGCGACCCGTCAAGTAGAAGGTCAAGAAGCAAGCTTTGTAGCGGCAAGAGTTCATCACTGAAGAGATAAGGAAGCTAGAAGCAGCAGGCTTGGTCAGAGGAGTGCTCCACCCAACATGGTTGGCCAATCCGGTGGTGGTGTGCAAGGCGAATGGAAAATGGAGGCTGTGCATTGATTATACATATATCAACAAAGCCTGTCCAAAGGATCCTTTCCCCTCGCCACACATCGACCAACTTGTGGACTCCATGATCGGGTGCGACTTGCTGTCGTTTCTTGACGCCTACTCAGGGTACCATCAAATCTTCATGAAGAAGGAAGATGAAGAGAAGACCGCATTTATCACCCCACGTGGTATGTATTGTTTTATACTAATGCCTTTCAGGTTGAAAAGCGTTGGTTCAACGTTTGCAAGAGCAGTTCAGATCGGTTTTGAGCCCTAGCTACATAGAAATATGGAAGCTTATATGGATGACATAGTGGTCAAAACCAAGGACAAGGCAACACTCATACAAGATCTAGAATAAACATTTGAAAATTTGCGCAAGATCAATCTCAAGCTCAATCCTGAGAAGTGTGTGTTTGGCATCCCATCCGACAAGCTTCTCGGATTCTTTGTATCTCAGCGAGGGATCGAGGCGAACCCCGACAAGATGAAGGCGATAAAGCAAATAGAAGCACCAAGACAAGTCAAAGATATGTGTCGACTTGCTGGCTGTGTTGCTGCTTTAAGAAGGTTCATCTCCAAATCTGCTAAGCGCGCCCTGCCCTTTTTTAAGATCTTGAAAAAGCAGGTCCAATGAAATGGACTCCAGAAGCATAGGCAGCGCTGCAAGATTTGGATAGGTACCTCTCCTCTACGCCGACACTAGTTGCGCCTAAGCCACAAGAGCCCTTGGTGCTGTATCTAGCGGCAACAAATCAAGTGGTCAGTGTTGCGCTAGTGGCACAGAGAGAAGTAGATAAAGAAACAACGACAGTGGCAAGGCTGTCAAATGACGAGCTGGGATCATCCCCGGCAAAGTCTGGTGCCGGCAAGGAGGGACCCTCCCCGGCAGAGTCTGGTGCCGACAAGGTGGGATCTGCGCAAGAAAATGAAGTGACACAGAAGAAGATGGTGCAGCACCCAGTTTATTTTGTCAGCTCCCTCTTGCAGGGGCTAAATCAAGATACTCTGGTGTGCAGAAGTTGCTCTTCGGCCTCCTTATGGCCTCAAGGAAGCTGCGCCACTATTTTCAGGCACATGAGATCACCGTGATCACTTGCTTCCCATTGCAACGGATCTTGCATGACCCATATGCGACTGGAAGGATTGTGGAGTGGGCGTTGGAACTGTCAAGCTTTGGTCTCAATTTTGAAAGCACTTCAATGATTTAGAGCAGAGCCTTGGCAGAGTTCATTGCGGAATGGACCTCAACGCCTGACGAGGAGATTCAAGAGACCAATCTCCCGGGCAAAGAAACAAGCCGTGACTGGATTATGTACTTTGATGGGGCTTTCTCGCTGCAAGGGGCCGGTGCTGGTGTGCTCCTTGTTGCACCCATCGGAGAGCACCTCATGTACGTAGTCCAGACCCGGGAGAGATCAACAAACAACACTGCAGAATATGAGGGACTGCTTGTGTCGGGGGAAATCTGCCTCCACGAACACCTATAGGGACCGAGCCCCTTTCTGGTTCGGTGGGGGGCGGAGGTCGCGCGAAGAGCGGATTGAGGCGATGCACACAAGGGGTTTACCCAGCTTCGGGCCGCACGGATGCGTAAAACCCTACTGCTGCTTTGTGGTTTGTATTGTGTTCTTGTTCGGGAGCGCTGAGTGCTACAGTACACTCAGGCAACTAATCAGACCGAGCGTGAGTGGCCTCCTTCCCCCCTCCTTCCCCGCCACGTTGCGCATGGGGCCTCCTTTTATATGCGCAAGGGGTTACCCACAGGTGGCAACGTAGGCGGGGGTAAAACTGGAAAACGCTGTGTTGGGTACAGCTGTTTGCACAGTGCTATCATACCTAACTCTGACGGCAGGGGACAAGGGCATTAAATGCCCGTCTAGGTCGCCCAAACAGTGCAGAAAAGGGACCGTCAGGGGCGCCACCGTTTGCCACGACGGCTACCCTGTCAGCGTTGCTTCGCCACCGCATGCCCCTGGCTGCGCAGCCTCTCGCCACGTACGCCTGGAATGGCCCCAGAGCGACGCGTGGGTGGATGAGCTGGAACACAGGCGCGGGGTGGTGACTTGCCGCGGCAAGCGCCTTGCTGCGGTTGATGCCTTGTCGTGCCCGGGAGCTTGTTGCTCACCGGTCCTTGCCGGGACGCGTGGCGCGTCGCAGCAAGTCTCTTGTCGTGCCCTGGTCGGCCTTCCCGGCAAGCTCCTCTTGCCGGGGCCTTGTGCTTCGAGCGGCCGTTCCGGCAAGCTCCTCTTGCCGGGACCTTGCTCTCTTCGGGTGGCCTTCCCGGCAAGCTCCTCCTGCCAGGGCCTTGGCTCAAATATTTTGTTCTTGGATGGCCCAAAAAGGGACCATGGAGAGTTTTGGCGATCGCCTGGCAAGCCTTGCCGCGGGGTGCTACGGCTGCCCGTGCACAAGTTCGGGGTACTAAGGTACCCCTACTTTAGTACACCGACAGGAGCCCCCGGGCCTGGGCCATACACGGTGCCGAGCGCTGTTGGGCCAGGCCCAAAACAGTGCACGGGCACGCGCGGCCTGGGTCACGCTGCATCTTCTTCTGCATCCACCACGTCCTCCCCGAATGGCACGCGTCGAACGCGGCATCGTCGGGAGAGGCGTGCGTGACGTGGGCGGCGTGCGCGGCCATACCGACGACGCGGCCGCCGCTGGAGAGGCGGACGGTGCTGAAGATCTGGTCGGCGAAGAGGCCGCCAAGGCTGCCGCAGCAACCGCTGGCGAGGGGGCCGGCGATCGTACAGATGGCCTTGGGCCCGCAGGGGCGCCAGGCGCTGCGCCGACCGCCGATCCTGCTTCCGCCGGAGCATCGGGCCCCAAGGAGCCCCAGCCAGGCGTCTACCTGAAGGCCGGCGATGATATCTTCATCAAGCTCCCCTGGGAGTCGACTTCCAGGGCGCCGGTCGAGGGGGAGACCTTGGATGGGGAGGTGCTCGCGGAGGGCGAGCTGGTGCACTAGAAAGCCAGCCTCGCCAGCCACGAGGAGGAGGTCGCTGCGCGCGAGCGAGCGCTTGGCGGAGCCCTCAAGGAAGCGCATGATGCTGCCGCGGCCGCCGAGGCCGCCAAGAAGGAGCTGGAGACGAGGGTGGCGCAGCTCGACACTGATCTTAAGGAGAGCGGTGAGGAGCTCGCCGTGCTCAAACAAGAGCGCGAGAAGGGTGCTTATACCCTCGGCGAGCTGCAAGGACGCTTCGCCGATAAGATCAGGGAGCTTGACGCTGCCAAGGACTCCAATGCTGATCTCGAGATGAATCTGGCCACCTTGTCCGAGACGCTGGACAGTGCCAAGGAGCAAGAGGCGACCTTGCGGAAGGAGATCGCGGACAATGAGGCGCTGTTGGAGAGCGCCGCAGTTACCCATAACGACTTCAGGGCGGCGGTGGAGCAGTGGACGGAGGGTCTGGTGGACATCGCCGCCTCCATCGACAAGGAGATGTCGCTGTTGGGGATGGAGGGTCACGAGTATCCCTCCGGCGCGAACCTCCCACCCAGCGCCAAGCTCACTTCGTTCTTCAAAGGCGTGGCGACGGCCCTTCAGGCACTCCGGGATGCGATCCTGGAGCGGCTGGCCGACAAGACTCGCGATGCCTGCGCTGGAGCCCTTGAGAAGGTGTTGGTGAAGATCGTCTTCCGCAACCCAGGCCTCAAGCTCACCAACGTCCTCAGATCCCTGCCGTCAAACGCTGACCTGGAGGAGATCAGGGCCCTCGTCGCGCCCATTGTGGAAAGGGTGGCCGGGATCAAGAGGATCGAGGGCGACCATGTGGATTAGGCCGCCCGCCCTTTTCTTTTCTTGTCGCCGCTGGCCGAGTTATGAAAACAATTCATTAGGGCTGCGACAAGCTATCTTGTAATATGACTTTATCTTAGGTGGTGAATGCACTGTTACTTCCTCTATTTGATTCCCTCCTTTGTATGTTATTGCCATACGCTTTTAGGGAACTTGCCGGCGTAGGCACACTTGCTGAGTGCAGGACATCAGCAGCCCGCTGGCGGTGCCGTTGCCGGCAAGAAACCTTGTCGTGACTAGCCGCGGTTCACTTAAGTTGTTGAGAAGGCTCGAAGCGAAATAAGGGCACAACTGCAGTTGCATCACACTCAAGTCGCTGAGCAAGCTCGAAACAAAGTAAGGGCGCGAGTCTGGTCGCAGCATACTTAAATCGTTGAGCGGACTCGAAATGAAGTAAGGGCGCGACTAGCCACGAGCTTGTTCCTCCGCGCACAGGTTTTCCATACAAAGTACGGTCGTTCGAGGAAGATAACCTTAGGATTTAAAAACTTGATCGCTCAAACTTTGGCAACTTAGCTTTTCCGTGGCTCGCTGCCCGGCAAGGTCGCTTTCTGACAAGGCGAAACTTCATCGAACGCCGCCTGGTCCTCACCATTATCTTCCCCCTTCCCTCCCTGGCAAGCTTGTGGGCGAGGGAACCTTCCTTTTCTTGAGAAGAAAAGGAAGAAGAGAAAATAAAGGTTCGGAGCCCCATGGCCCGTCATCGCTTACCGGGGGTCAGTGCTGCACAGAGTGTCAGATAATGCATGCAGAGAATAAAAAGCATGAGATCGACAAGATGTGCGGAACACATGAACTTTAATCTGTGCACGGGGTCTGCGTCTGGCTCTGTACAAAGGATCACATGCAACAGCGGCAAGACTTGTACAGAAGGGTGGTTGCCGGATGGGGTCCGACAACCGCGCCTTACGGGCGAAACTTACGAAGATGCCCAACGTTCCAGGAGTTGCTCACCGGAGTGGTATCTTCGGTCTCAAGGCGGACAACGCCAGGCCTAGCGACTTGTTTCACCCGGTAAGGGCCTTCCCACTTCCTCGAAACTTCTGGCACTAACTTTGCGGCTATAAAAGCAGCGCAAAGCTTGCTGGTAGCGAGCAGCTCGCACAACGGCCTGAAGACGGTCCTCCTCGAGGAGCAGCGCGTCATCTCGTCGCAGCTGCTCTTGCTCGAGCTCAGCGTGAGCGAGCACTCGAGGTGGCCCGTATGCGAGATCCGTGGGGCTAACTGTCCCCGCTCCATGGAATAGAGCGAAAGGTTGCCTGGTCATACCAGGGCTTACCTGCGCCGAGAGGTGTCGGCGTATGTTCGGACGCGGTGGCACCACGAGCTCGGTGCATGTTCGGACGTCGTGGCACCATGAGCTGGCTCGGCGACGCCCGTTCCGCCGCCGGTGCCGTCCCCACCACCCTTTTGCTCCAAGGGCGGTGGGTTCGACGCGGACGGACCAGCCACCTCCGGAGCCTTCTTATTCGGTGGCATGTCGATGAAGATGATGGAGGTCTAGCCTGTGCAGACGCTGGATCAGGTTCACACAACTTCGACGCCCCCTACCTGGCGCGCCAAAGGTGTCGGGGGAAATCTGCCTCCACGAACACCTATGGGGACCGAGCCCCTTTCTGGTTCGGCGGGGGGCGGAGGTCGCGCGAAGAGCGGATCGAGGCGATGCACACAAGGGGTTTACCCAGCTTCGGGCCGCACGGATGCGTAAAACCCTACTGCTACTTTGTGGTTTGTATTGTGTTCTTGTTCGGGAGCGCTGAGTGCTACAGTACACTCAGGCAACTAATCAGTCCGAGCATGAGTGGCCTCCTTCCCCCCTCCTTCCCCCCCCCCCCACGTTGCGCATGGGGCCTCCTTTTATATGCGCATGGGGTTACCCACAGGTGGCAACGTAGGCGGGGGTAAAACTGGAAAACGCTGTGTTGGGTACAGCTGTTTGCACAGTGCTATCATACCTATCTCTGACGGCAGGGGACAAGGGCATTAAATGCCCGTCTAGGTCGCCCAAACAGTGCAGAAAAGGGACCGTCAGGGGCGCCACCATTTGCCACGACGGCTACCCTGTCAGCGTTGCTTCGCCACCGCATGCCCCTGGCTGCGCAGCCTCTCGCCACGTACGCCTGGAATGGCCCCAGAGCGACGCGTGGGTGGATGAGCTGGAACGGAGGCGCGGGGTGGTGACTTGCCGCGGCAAGCTCCTTGTCGCGGTTGATGCCTTGTCGCGCCAGGGAGCTTGTTGCTCACCGGTCCTTGCCGGGACGCGTGGCGCGTCGCAGCAAGTCTCTTGTCGTGCCCTGGTCGGCCTTCCCGGCAAGCTCCTCTTGCCGGGGCCTTGTGCTTCGAGCGGCCGTACCGGCAAGCTCCTCTTGCCGGGGCCTTACTCTCTTCGGGTGGCCTTCCCGGCAAGCTCCTCCTACCGGGGCCTTGGCTCAAATATTTTGTTCTTGGATGGCCCAAAAAGGGACCATGGAGAGTTTTGGCGATCTCCTGGCAAGCCTTGCCACGGGGTGCTACGGCTGCCCGTGCACAAGTTCGGGGTACTAAGGTACCCCTACTTTAGTACACCGACAGCTTGCCTGTCTCAGGATCGCGACAGACCTTGGAATTAGGAAGCTCATTGTCAGAGGTGATTCACAGCTTGTCGTCAAGCAAGTTCATAAAGATTATCAGAGCCCATCGATGGGAGCTTACGTTGATGAAGTGAGTAAATTGGAGGAGCGTTTTGACGGTCTACAAGCAGAGCATGTTCCCCGAGCAGAGAACAGCATTGCTGACGACGTGTCAAAACGTGCTGCCCTCAAGTTACCTGTGGAACCAAGGACTTTTGTGCTCCAACTGACTCAGCCATCCCTTGAACCATCAGCAAGGCAAGATAAGAGAAGGAAGTTGGGCTCCGGCAAGTACTTTCCCGCTGAGCTCCCAGGGGCCACCAGGAAGGAAGTTGCCGGGGATGACGCCAAGCTTTCCAGGGGGCAGCAGGCTCCAGCAGGGCCTCGAGCCCTTGCTGTGGAGACAACTGCTCCCGTGGCGGAAGACATGCCTTTAGTCCTTGTTGTCGAGCCTCAGGCTCCGACATGGGCACAACACGTCGTACAGTTCCTCCAAACAGGAGAACTCCCCGAGGAGCAGGAAGAAGCACATAAAGTAGCCCGTCAGTCTAATATGTACCAGTTTGTGGACAATGTCCTGTACAGAAAAGACCGAACAACGTGAAATTGAAGTGCATTCCTTGGGAGGACGGCTGCAGATGTTGGCCGAGATACATGGCGGCATATGTGGCTCTCACATAGAATCAAGAGCTCTTGCCGGCAAGGCATTCTGGCAAGGTTTCTTTTGGCCCACTGCCCTCCAGGATGCAACTGCACTAGCAACCAAGTGTGAAGCATGTCAGTTCCATTCAAAGAAATTGCATCAACCTGCTCATGCTCTTCGGGCGATCCCTCTTTTCTGGCCATTTTCAGTCTGGGGGCTCAACATATTGGGCCCTTTTCCCCATGTTGTTGGGGGCTTTGAGTACTTGTATGTCGCAATCGACAAGTTCACAAAGTGGCCGGAAGTGGAAGTAGTGAGAAAGGAGACATCACAGTCAGCCGTCAAGTTCTTCAAAGGACTAGTTTGCCATTTTGGTGTGCCAAATAGAGTCATCAATGACAACGGCACACAGTTCACGAGCCGCACCTTCATGCAATATATCCAAGACCTTGACAGCAAAATCTATTTTGCTTCTGTTCCTCATCCAAGAAGCAATGGCCAGGCAGAAAGGGAAAATGCTGAGGTGCTGCGGGGTCTCAAGACTAGGACTTTCGACAGGCTGCACAAGTGCGGAACACGCTGGATTGATGAGTTGCCGGCAGTTCTTTGGTCAATCAGGATGACACCAAATCGAGCCATCGGCCAGACACCCTTCTCCTAGGTATACGGGGCGGAAGCAGTTCTCCCCACAGAACTCATATACGGGTAGCCTCGCGTGCTTGCTTATGATGAGCTTGAGCAAGAGCAGTTGCAGCAAGATGATGCTACGCTCCTTGAGGAAGATCGTCTTCAGGCTGCTGTGCGAGCTGCGCACTACCAGCAAGCCTTGCGCCGCTACCATAGCCGCAAGTTTCATGCCCGAAGCCTTGAGGAAGGCGACCTTGTTCTTCGGCGCATTCAGTCGGCCAAGAATTCCAACAAGTTGATGCCAAAGTGGGAAGGCCCTTATCGGGTAATATGATTCACCAGGCCTAGAGCGGTCCACTTGGAAACCGAAGATGGCATTCCAGTGAGCAACTCCTGGAATATCGAACATCTTCGCAAGTTTTACCCATGTGGCGCGGTTGCTGGGTACCCCCTTTTGTACTAGCCTTGACGGCAAGGCATATAACCCTATGTATAGAGCCAGGCGCAAACCCTGTGCGCAGTTGAATAAGTTTAAGTATGTACAGTTTAAGTATAGAGCAAGGCATATAATCCTATTTTCTCTTCTTACTTTTTATCAAAGGATAGAAGATTCACTCGCGCGCAAGTCTGCCGGGGGGATGAAGGTATGGAGTATGGACACCAACGGGAAATGTTCAAAGTGACATCTTAGGGAAAAGAGTACAACATCGAAAAGCTAAGTTGCGAAACCCTGAGTAAATTTCTTTTAAACACGAGGTTATTTTCCTTGAACGATTTTAGTCTTGTATGGAAAACCTGCACGCGTAGAAACCTTGTCGCGATTGGTTGCGACCTTGATCTATTTCGAGTCCGCTCAACAGTCCAAGTGGCTGCGCTAAGAAAGACAAGGTATCTTGCCGGCAGCGGCACCCCCAGCAGGCTGCTAAGGATACGTTCCTCAAAGCACTCGCGGCAAGGGTGCGCGCACCGGCGAGTTTTTTCCCCAATAAAGCGTAGGGTATATGCCATACAAGGAGAAATCAGACGTGAAAGATAGCATGCATTCATCCAAAACACTGCAAGTTATATTACATCAATAGTTGCCATGATTCTAACTTAGGATAAATTGTCTTAGGCATGAATTCATGACGGCAAGAAGAAGTGAAGCGGCTAATCCCTGTGCTGGCCCTCGACCCTCTTGATCTGGTCCACCCTGTCGATGATTGGCGCGACGAGCTCTTCCAGTGCCTTGTGGTCTGCGTCCTTCGGCAAGTGATCAAGCACGTTGGTGAAGTCGAGGCCGGGGTTCCTGTAAGCCACCTTGATGAGCACCTTGAGAAGGACGGCCCGACAGAGTTTGCGGGACTTGCTGGCCATCTGGGTTGCCCGGCTAGAGCGGAGTAGCTTCAGGGCGTTGAGGCGAGCCTCGAAGAACATGGTTAGCATGGCGCTCGTGTACACCCTCTCCTCGGAAGAATACCTGAAATCCAGCAAGCCCATGTTGGGAAGTTGATCTTCAAGCCTTTCTGCGACGTCAACAAGGCGTTCAGTCCAGATCCCCATGCCTTCCACATAGTCATTGTAGGTGGCAGCAACACTCTCAAGTAGTCTCTACTCATCCTGGAGGTCATTGTAGGTTGCTGCCCTCAAGGGACTCCTCCAATGTAGTTAGCTTCAGTTTCAGATCGACAATGGAGTCGTTGGCGGAGGAGAGCAGTTGGGTCTTGTCAGATATGGTAGTTTGCAACTCCGTCAAGGTATAGAGAGTTTTCTCTCTATCGCCTTTGAGCATCAATAGCTCCTTGTCGTGTTCCTCCAGATCCGCCTCCAGTTTCTTCACCTCTTCGGCCAGCTCGCCCTTGGCGGCCTCTGCAGCTTCGGCGGCATCAACGTTTTCCTTTAGCTTGCCGGCGTGCTCCAGGGCCAGAGCGTCAAGTGTCTTCTTGTGTTCCTGCTCCAATTCTTCGGTCCGCTGCATGACAAGCTTCTTGATTTATTCATCCTTGCCGCGAAGCTTGGCGGCAAGTGCCTCCTCACGAGCGGCAAGGTACTCTTCGTGAGCATCGAGCAAGACACAACGTTCCCTTAGTTGAGCATCCTCCTTGGCGGCCTGTTGAGCGGCCTCCTCCTGTGCCTTCTCAACGTTGGACGGCTTCAAAAGGAGCTTGTCCCAATGTTGGCCCAGCTGCTCCCGACCAGTCCTCAGCTCTTGCCAGGCCTTGTTGAACCAGACCTACATCTGCTCAACACGCTTTTGGAGATCTACCTCTGCTGCGTCAACAACTGCGGCCCTGGAATCCAGCTTCTCCTTCCGGGTGCGGTGGAGCGCCTGGAGCTTCTGGAAATTGTTACTCATGGCCTGGAGGAGCTGGTGTTCTTTGGATCCACTGCTGCTGGCGCATGGCTCATCGACAACCTTGAGCCTGGGAGCAGCGATGACCTCTTCAAAAGCCTCCCCCTCGGTTGGCACTCCGGTGCTTGTCATCCCCGGGATGCTGACGAATAGGTTGTCGCCAACCTTCAGATATCTTCTTGAGGGGGCTTCAGATGTTGACGGTTGGTCCTCGACCACCGCTCCCTGGCAACTTGGGGCTCCGGGACTGATGTAGCGCCAGGCGCTCCTGCGGCAAGAATGTCGTCAGTTCGGTTGTCGGTCTCCTTGTCGGCCTCCTCGGCAGACCCCTTGGTGGCCTCTTCATGAGCGTCCTTGGCGGCCTCGTCAGTAGTGACTCTGGCGGCTTCGGCGGCAACATCCTTGGCGGTCTCCATGATGATGACATCAATGTCCATCTGCTCCGCTAAGGGGAGATCTAAGAGCCAAGGAGGAGAAACAAGATGAAACCGAGGTCGAAGTTCAAAGTAGAAAGAAAGGAGGAAAAGGCCATACTGAGAAAATGACAAGTGCCAGGAGGCAGGCGCCTTACTTGTCGCAAGTTATTGGGAGCTGGCTCCCTCCCCGACAACGTTTGTTGCCGGCGTAGAACTGTCGGCGCCTGTGCTTGCTGGCTCCTCCTCCACGCGGCGGGGCTCGTCAGTGGAAGCCCTTGCCGGGTATTCCTCCCTGAGAGGTGTGGTTGATGGAGGCGGCATGTCGGGGGTGGCCTTCAGTGGCTCCTCCTGTTGCTGTTCGTCTCCTGCAAACCTGACAAAGTTAGCAGTGGAGATGTATGCCCCAACACTCGCCAACGGGAAATGAGTAGTGGACTCATGTTGGGGGCTGGGTTGGGGGCTGCATTGTGGGCTTGATTCCGGGCTGATGAGGACGGTCTCCGGCGCACCTACGGTGCTTGCCAGGGCCTCGTCGCCAATTGAGGTCCTGGCCTTCTTCGCCATCCTCTACGCCAATGTTTCTGTGTTTCTGCAGGGACAAGCCAGAGCAAGAACAAATAAAGATAAGTAAGGTCAAGAATTCAAGGAATAGAGGAGGCAGTACGGCATTTACTCTTCCTCTTCCAGGCTCTCTTCTCCCTCCAGGCTAAAAGCGGAGAGGTCAAAGGCGCCGTCCTCTATGACATCCGTGCGAACGGATGGAGAAGAGGACCTGGGTCGCTTGGCCGTGGCGGAGGCGGCGGCTGCTACTTCCTTTGCCACTGCGGTCGTGCGCCTCGTCTGGCACACAGGTTGCGGCTGGACCTCTTGCCGTTGTGTAGCCTTGCCAGCCACCCCCTTGACGGGGACCTCTTCGTGCGAGGAAGCCTAACGGACTGGCTCGCCGGAAATGGTTCGCGGAAGAACACGCTTTTTCTTTCCTGGAGCTAGGAGCTCCTCATGTGGCTCCTCTTCAGCTGTCTCTCCAATAGATGAGCCCCCGACAACTGCGCCACTGTGCTCTCTAGCAAGCCCCCTTGCTCGGCAAAGTCCTCCTCTGCATTGGCTTCGTCCTCCATGAAGCCAATGCTGCCGGCCTCCTCGGCAAGGGCCACCTCTTCTGCCCTGCTGGCGATGTACGCCACCTCTTCGTCGGTGGTGGGGCGGATGAAATTCGTATCTTCCTGAACGTCCTCCTTTGATAGGTTGTCGAAGAAGTCCTTCACCTGCTCCGCGGATGGCTCGGCCTAGGTATGGTCAAGGCCATGGGCGTTGAACGCCGACAAAATGGCGATGATCGAGTTCAAGGCATTGTTGTTGCATAGTGGAATGACGCTTGCCGGCAACTTGTAATTGCCGTTGGCCCTGAACATCTTGTGGCAGAGGGCTGCGTGATGCATCACCATCAAGTTGTTGTTCAGGCCAGGGCGCAACCTCATGATATCCGCCACGTTCTGGTACTCCCAGGCTGGTCTCCCCTTGTTCTGCAGAGGGGCAATGCAGCGGCGGAGGAAATCGACGCCAATCATCTTGATTGTGAGCCCGACAGCCCTGAGGCGCTTGATCCTGTCAACTGCAATTGCGAGCTCCCCGTCTCGAGGGTCGAGTTTGCTCCAACCGTTGCCGCGAACCAGCTTCGTTTGTTGGGGCATACAGAACGGCTGCGGATCTTCCTCCACGATCCAGCACCACTTGCCCCACCATTCATCCCACTTCTCCTTATAGACCCCGTCTGGGTACGTCTCCTTGTTCCATGCCCTTGGAATCCAGGCGACGCAGCCGGAGAGGGCTTCTCCTAGCTGGATGTGTTGGGGACCACTCTGGCCAAGTTTTCATCGAGGTGGGCGAAGACAGACATACATGCCACGACATTCGGCGTCAAATCCAGAAGGTGGAAGCCAAATGTGTACATGATGTCTTCAAAGAAATCAGAAAATGGGGGGCATATCCCACGATAGAGATAATCAACAAACAAGGGGAATTTATTTGGAGCGGGCGTGGCGCGGGAAGTAGGGATGAGGCGGGTGGCGGGGTGCCCCTTCGTCGCTCTTCCCCACATGCACAGGTACCGATCCCTCGGCGCGCGTGCATCGAGCGTCGGGGTGAAGACGACGTTCCCCTTACGCATATTCACCAACTCACTCTCTGGCACATGTTTGCCCTTGTCTGCCTTGGGTGCTTCCTTGCCCTTGCTCACTTTGGGTGCCATAGTAGCCAGGGGAGGGCAGGAGGCCGAGGGCGGTGGAAGCATGGGGGCGGCGGACGGATGAGGAAGCTCGAGCTTGGGCTCAAGGAAGGATACGATGATGGTTCCTAGATTGGAATGGGCGAGAGGTAAATGAGCGGCGCCTCTGCAGATTCCTCTTTTTATGGGGAAGGCGCGGGGCTGCCTCTTTTACTGTTCGATGTGAAGGCATTTGCACAGGCGTACTTCTACTGTGACCGTTCCGCACACGCATCCCACGTTGTGCACTCAATGCTGATCATGGGGAAGCACAACAGACGAGATGATTAAGCAGTTAAACCTTGCCACGCGTGCCCATGCCATATTTGGGCCTAGCCCAACAACGCCTCGCACTCGTGTGTGGCCCAGGCCCGGGGGATCCTGCGGTGCACTAAAGTTCGGGCCCTTTAGTGCCCCACACTTGTGCATGGGTAGTTCCAGCCATACCCGCGGCAAGGCCTGCCGGGGATAGCTGGGACCGAATACGAGACGACCAATGTCGGCGTTCTGGGAACGGGGGTCCCCAGACTTGCCTGCCTGCGGCCTGCGGCGTGACTCGAGTGGGGGCCCAACGTGGCCCATCTTCATCAACACAAGGTTCAAGACCGTCGCGAGTGTCCAAGCCTCACGAGGCGGACGACACGGCGCTTCCTCAAGCACGGCCTCCTTAGGCTGGCTCGCGAGGAGGCGGAGAGATCAAGGCGGGTACCTCACGAGGTGCCCATGACGCAAGCCATGATGACCAAGGGTGCCAGGTGGGCGCCAGCCCGCGCAGCGTCTCCCTTTCCCCTTTGGTGCAAAGGGGGCAAGCGCAGGCGAGAGGATCAAGCAAAGGCACCCATTTCGGTGCAACGAGACCAAGACCAGTCCAACGGTGGGAAGGAGGTCACCATGGAGCCCAGGACGGCGTCACCACAGGGCCTTTGGCAGGCGAAGACCAACTTTAGTGAGGACAAGTGTACGAGATGTTCCCCTTCAAATTGTCCAATTGTTGGCGCCCTTCCCGCTCAATATTTGGGAAGAGGCCCAGGGCCTTTGCCTATAAATAGGGCCAGCCACCCCCAGGGTAGAGGCATCTAGAATCCGACCTAATCGGGTACCAAGAAACCAATAGAGGCATCGAGAGAGAGAGAGAGAGAGAGAGAGAGAGAGAGGGGCGATCGAACTCCCCCTAGCAGTTCATCCCCTAGCCAAGAACAGACCCTCGCGAGGTCGTTCTTCCTTGTATTGTTCTTCATCATCAGCCCAAGAGGCAATCCACTCACCACACTGGAGTAGGGTATTACACCACAATGGTGGCCCGAACCAGTATAAACCCTGTGTCTCTTGTGTTGTTCTTGCAGTAGTTTAGATCCTTGCGAGACGGAGAGGTAGAGGGATCGATCTCCGCGCGCACCCCAGAGTTCGAACCTTAAGGGTCTGCCGGAACCCGTGATCCGACATCTGGCGCGCCAGGTAGGGGGTGCGCCAGAATCTGCCTTCCACCGCTCCGTTCTCCCCCGGCTGCCGCATCCATGTACGACGCACGACGAGCTCGCGCCACACCAGCGGCCCTCGCTGGTGGACGTCCTCGCCGTTCCCCGTCGCCCGCCGTCAACACCGCCACCGGCCCGACGGGAGGCGAGCAGCAAGCACCACCCCGGCGCCTGTCTATGCGACCGGGCTGCCGCACCACAACGTCGATGCTCCCGGTCGTCGCGGCCCTCCTGGGCGGCTCGCAGGCGCCACCAACGAGCCGCCACGTCAAGCCATTTGCCCGCCAGATCGGCGTCGTTTCCGCACGGCAGGGGGCTCCCACGGATCGGGCGGCGCGCGAGGTTGGACTGACCTTCAGCTCGGAGGACCACCCCGCTAACTTGGCCGGCTCGGGCGCGCTCCCCCTGTTGTGCACCCCCACCATCTGCCAGGTGGCCGTCACCAGAACCCTCGTCGATGGCGGCGCGGGCCTCAGCGTGCTTTCGGTCGAGACCTTCAACCTCCTCCGCATATCCCGGGAGCGGCTGCAAC
This sequence comes from Aegilops umbellulata, assembly GCA_032464435.1. Lineage (NCBI taxonomy): Eukaryota > Viridiplantae > Streptophyta > Magnoliopsida > Poales > Poaceae > Aegilops > Aegilops umbellulata. The sequence goes on from CP136060.1 coordinate 181,247,332, forward strand.
CCAGCCGATCCTTCTCAGGCGTCGGGGGCGGGTCGTCCGACTCCTTGGGACAGATCCGGCTCCCGGTGACCTTCGGCACCTATGACAACTTCCGCACGGAGATGGTCGACTTCGACATCGCCCCCATCGGCCTCCCTTACAACGCTATCCTCGGCTACCCAGCACTGGCTCAGTTCATGGCCACCACACACCCGACATACAACCTCATGAAGATGCCCGGGAGCAACGGTACCCTCACCATGCACGGAGACACCGGGGACGCCCTGCGAGTACTCAAGCTCGCCTTCAAGACGGCGGCATCGGCACAGCCCGCCGATGCGGGAACCCCTGAGCCCAAGGGGGCTGCGCCTACCAAGAAGAAGCAGTTGTTCACCCAGGACAAGGCAGAAACCAAGCAGATACTCGTCGACGAGGACGGGTCCTCCAGCGCCACTTTCACCATTGGCGCCAACCTGGGGCCTGAGCAGGAGGAGGCCCTGGTCAAGTTCCTGCGTGCAAACAAGAAAGTGTTTGCTTGGGAGCCCGATCAGTTGGCAGGGATCCCCAGGGACGTCATCGAGCACCACCTCAACGTGTGCCCAAATGTGCGCCCCGTGAAGCAGAAAGCCAGGCGACAGTCCGCAGAGAAGCAGGCCTTCATCATCCAAGAGACACGCAAGTTAGAAGCCGTTGGAGTTATTCGCGAGGTCCGGTACCCAGATTGGTTGGCCAACCCTGTCGCTGTGCCCAAGAAAGGGGGGAAGGAACGCATGTGTGTCGACTTCACCAACCTCAACAAGGCATGCCCGCAAGATCCGTTCCCGCTCCCTCGCATCGACCAGATCGTCGATTCCACCACCGAGTGCGACCTGCTGTGCTTTTTGGATGCCTTCTCCGGATATCACCAGATCAAGATGGCGATAGAATACGTTGAGAAGACCGCCTTCTTGACCCCGTGCGGGGTATACTGCTATACATGCATGCCATTTGGACTACGCAATGCAGGGCAACCTTTCAGCGGCTGATGCACATCACCTTGGGCCCGCAGCTCGGGAAGAATGTTGAAGCATACGTCGATGAAATTGTGGTGAAATCTCGAGAGGCCAGGACCCTGATACAAGACCTGGAGGAGACCTTCGCGAGCCTCGACGCAGTAAAGCTGTGGCTCAACCCGGAGAAATGTGTGTTTGGCGTTCCCTCGGGCAAGCTTTTGGGATTCCTTGTATCTCACCGTGGCATCAAGGCCAACCCCGAGAAGGTCAAGGCGGTCGAGGACATGAGTCCGCCAAAGACCCTCAGAGAAATGCAGAAGCTCACTGGGCGTGTGACCGCACTAGGGCGCTTCATCTCCAAGCTGGGGGAACGAGCGCTGCCTTTCTTTCAGCTGATGAAGAAAAAGGGACCCTTTGAATGGACTGAAGAGGCAGATAGGGCGTTTCAAGATCTCAAGAGGTACCTAACCAGTCCCCCGGTCATGGTGGCTCTGCGCCCTCAAGAGCCTCTGCTGCTTTACCTTGCCGCCACCGCCTACTCTGCCAGCGCAGCACTGGTGGCGGTTAGGGAGGAGCGCCAGTCCAAGACCATAACGGCAGCCTGAGGTCGGACAAGATGGGAACAGGGAAAGCTCGAGGAAGCCGAAACTACAGATGAAGAGAGTCAGCTGCCGAGGGACGCACCAGAGACAGGAGAGGCAGCATGCCCGGATGGTCCACCTCCCGAGGCCACAGCATCTCGTGAGGGGCCATCACCTCCCGAGGGCGCCGCGACCCGAGATGCTCTCAGCCTTGTTGAGCACCCGGTCTACTTCGTTAGCACGGTGCTATGGGACGCGAGGGCACGGTACCCGATGCCCCGGAAGCTCCTCCTCGCGCTGCTGGTGGCCTCACGCAAGCTGCATCACTACTTCCAAGCTCACCCGATCAAGGTCGTCTCATCGTACCCCCTGGAGAGGGTGCTTAGGAGCCCTAACTCAGCCAGAAGGGTCGCTGAGTGGAACATAGAGTTGCAAGCGTTTCATCTCGAGTTCAGCACAACTAGGGTCATCAAAGGAGCCGCATCGGTGGATTTCATGGCGGAATGGACAGAGGCGCCGGGCCTCAAGGATGACGAGGATCGCTCCCTCTCCCCAGGGAGCGAGGCGCCAGAAGGCTGGGTCATGTACTTCGACGGCCATTCTCCAGGCACGGCGCGGGGGCTGGTGCCATACTGATATCACACACTCAGGATAAGCTTTGCTATGCAGTACAACTCTGTTTCCAGCAAGGAGAAAAGGTCTCCAACAACATAGCAGAATATGAGGGACTGATAGCCGGGTTGAAGGCCGCAGCGGCCCTGGGAGTGAAGCGCCTCACCGTCAAAGGTGACTCGCAGCTCCTAGTCAACTTCTCCAATAAGGTGTACGAGCCAAAGGACGAGCATATGGAGGCCTACCTAGCAGAGGTCCGCAGGATGGAAAAGCAGTTCTGGGGGCTGGAGCTGAAGCACGTGCCCCGTGGCACCAACCAGGAAGCCGACGACATAGCCGCACGGAAGTCCAGGCGGCTGCCGCAGAAGCCCGGCGTCTTCGAAGAGCGGCTCTTCAAACCTTCAGCGCATCCAACGCTATCAAGCACGGCTCAGCCTCGAGAGGAGCTCCCTCAGCCGCCAGCCTCGGGAGCCCCAGCCTGCGGACCGCCCTCAGGAGCACGTTTGCTCCTGACGATGGAACCTCAGGAGGAATGCTGGATCACAGAGCTCCGGAATTACCTGACACATGGGGCCCTGCCAGAGAAGGAGGAGGAAGCAGAACATGTGGCGCGGCAGGCCACGACATACTGCATGAGAGACGGAGAACTCTACCAGAAGCGACCCAACGACGTATCTCTGCGCTGCATCTCCAGGGAGCAAGGAAGGGAACTACTAGGGGACATACACGGCGGGGACTGCGGAGACCACTCATAATCACGAACCCTCGTCGGCAAAGCATTCCGTAGTGGGTTCTATTGGCCCACCGCGCTCAATGACGCGATCGAATTGGTAAAGGCTTGTGAGGCCTGCCAGTTCCATTCCAAGCAGATCCATCAACCAGCGGGGAGCCTGCAGACTATACCCCTCTCGTGGCCATTCGCAGTTTGGGGGTTGGATATTCTGGGCCCGTTCCCTCGGGCGCCAGGGGGCTACCGTTACCTCTACGTCGCCATTGACAGGTTCACCAAGTGGGCAGAGGTGGAGGCTGTCCGTACCATCCCCGCAGGCTCCGCGGTCAAGTTCATCAGGGGTATCGTGAGCCGGTTCGGGGTGCCGAACCACATCATCACAGACAACGGTTCGCAGTTCACCAGTAATCTCTTCAAAACATATTGTGCTAACCTTGGAACGCAGATATGCTACGCTTCGGTGGCACACCCGCGAAGCAATGGGCAAGCCGAACGAGCCAACACGGAGGTCCTGAGAGGCCTCAAGACCAGGACGTTCAAGAAGAATCTGGAGGCCTGCGGCAGGGGTTGGTACGATGAGCTCCAATCCGTGATGTGGTCCATCCGCACAACCGCGACCAAACCAACCGGGGAAACTCCGTTCTTCCTGGTCTACGGAGCCGAAGCAGTCCTTCCTCACGAGGTCAGGAGTCGCTCCGCGCGGGTCCTGGCGTTCGATGAGGCACAGCAGGACGCCATGCGGGGGATGGACCTCGTGCTGGGGGAGGAACGCCGCCGGGAAGCCGCGCTGCAAGCGGCAAGGTACCAACAGGCGCTACGACGATATCACTGCCGCAACATCCGCCCCAGGACCCTCGAGGTAGGAGACCTCGTACTCAGGCGGGTCCTCTCCAGGGAAGGGCTGCACAAGCTCTCTCCCATGTGGGAGGGCCCGTTCAAGGTTGTTCATGTTTCCAGGCCTGGCTCCATGCGCTTGGATACTCAAGAGGGGGAGCCGATCCAGAACGCGTGGATCATCCAGCACCTCCGAAGGTTCTACCCCTAAAAGGCCCTGAGCCTGTGAAGAAGGCGAACGCCTGTGAAGATCGTCTCTTTTTGGAAAAGGCCCTGAGCCTGTGAAGAAGGCGAACGCCTGTGAAGATCGTCTCTTTTTGGAAAAGGCCCTGAGCCTGTGAAGAAGGCGAACGCCTGTGAAGATCGTCTCTTTTTGGAAAAGGCCCTGAGCCTGTGAAGAAGGCGAACGCCTGTGAAGATCGTCTCTTTTTGGAAAAGGCCCTGAGCCTGTGAAGAAGGCGAACGCCTGTGAAGATCGTCTCTTTTTGGAAAAGGCCCTGAGCCTGTGAAGAAGGCGAACGCCTGTGAAGATCTTCTCTTTTTGGAAAAGGCCCTGAGCCTGTGAAGAAGGCGAACGCCTGTGAAGATCGTCTCTTTTTGGAAAAGGCCCGGAGCCTGTGAAGAAGGCCAATGCCTGTGAAGCTCATCACCTCTAAGGAGAAAGGCCCGAAGCCTGTGAAGAAGGCCAATGCATGTGAAGCTCATTACCTCTAAGGAGAAAGGCCCGGAGCCTGTGAAGAAGGCCAATGCCTGTGAAGCTCGCCGTCCCGTGACACTCTCACGTAATAATGAGTGGGGCTGTACATGCCTCGGAGTCTCAGGAGCGCCGGCCTCAGGCCCTGGGGCTCCCTCCCACGCCCAGTGGCAGCACTTAGCTCCGCGCTGGTGAGAAGACGTCGAAGACTAGACTAGGTGTCGGACGCGGCTTTTTCATTTGCTTTTCGCATTTGATGTGTTTTACTTGCATTTGAAGTCTTATCGAAGCTATCGCCGTTGTTGATTTGTGGTTTGTCGATTTTCGCTCCTCGTTTTGATTTTCTCTCATGAAGGCCTCGCGAGGGATGGGGCTCAAACGCCCTCGTGAGCGTTTTTGCTCTAGCCGTTTAAAGGTTTCATGGCCCGGGCTCTCTACAAGAGCACCCCTCTGGTCCGTGCCCCTCGGGCACCGCGACATGCACACAGGGCCTGGGTCGGTCGCCCCCCGGCTGGGGCCGTAAACTACCTACACGAGGGCAAATAGTTGAGAAACGCAGCAACAAAATTAAGGTAATGGCTACAACGGCAATAATTCTCAACACGCCCCACGGGGCTCCACGCAGCTGTCTTATCTTACACAGGAAGCAAAAGGAAAAGGAATGGGCGAGCCCGGCGCGGCCCGCCCCGCATCGGCCTACTGAGGCGACACCGGATGCCTCCAGAGCTCAGGCGGACTCCCTCTCGCGCTTCACCGGAGCGCGACGACGGGCGGATGAACAGCCACCCCCAAGCAGGCACGAAGGCGAGGGGGCTGGCTGCGGCCACCGCTGGAGGAGCCGCCTGAAGGGGAGTAGGCGAAGCTTGGGGAGCCTCGGGCGCCGCCAGCAGAGTGGGCGCCGTCTCCTCCATCGTCGTCCTCAGGGCAGCATCCTGCACGACGACCATCTTCCCCAAACACCCTCACGTAGAGGGTGCTGTCGCCGTCGAACTTGAAGTGCAGGGTGCATCGGTCGCATAGGCCGCGCGCGCGGGCAAACGTCTGCCAGCCGTGGGTCAGGGCCCCATTCCCAGAAGGGGAAACCTCGAGCGAAACCCAAGAGGCCCTACTGCAGCAGCTGTCAGCCTGGAGCCAGAAGCCGCACCGGGCGCCGGCCGGTAGCTCGCTGATGAAGAAGCGAGGGAGCTGGAGCTAGGTGCTGGTCGGGTCCGCCGACCACACGACGAACTCCGGCAGCACCTCCGCCGAGCGAAAGCGCGGCCTGGGAGGCCGCGCAACCACAGCCTGCCTCCCCATGGCAGCCGAGCGCTCACCACCACGCGGAGAATCACCCCTGTGCCCACGGGGAGCCACAGCGGGGACCGCGGGATGCTTGCGGGGATGACCCTGGCTGCGCTTGGCCAGAAGGGAGTCGGGCCCCGCCCGACTAGCCTTCCCCTTCTCCGCAGCTGAGAACCTCTTCGGAGCCATGCGAGCGGCGTTGGCGAAGGAGAGGAAGAAGAAGAGAAGCGGGAAGGGATGGACTGGCGGAGCTTGTGCAACCTCGCACTTATAGCCGGAAGAGGCCAACCGTTAAGCACCACGATCGCAGGTAATAATGACCCGTATCTATGCATGCAGGGACTAGTCAAGTCACGCAGTTGCCGAGGCGTCGTGGGGAAGTGGAGACGCCCACGTCCTGTCAAACCGCCACACGGCGCCCAAGGCCGCAGGCTGTTAGGGCCTGCGGCACTTCGCCCTTGCCCCTTTCGCCTCTTGGCACGGCCAAGTCCATGCGCGCCTTGGGCCCGGGGGCTACTGTCGGCGTTCGGGGAACGGGGGTCCCCAGACATGCCTGCCTGCGGCCTGCGGCCTGGCTCGAGTGGGGGCCCAACGTGGCCCATCTTCATCAACACAAGGTTCAAGACCCTCGCGAGGTGCCAAGCCTCGCGAGGCGGATGACACGGCGCTTCCTCAAGCACGGCCTCCTTAGGCTGGCTCGCGAGGAGGCGGAGAGATCAAGGCGGGTACCTCACAAGGTGCCCATGACGCAAGCCATGACGACCAAGGGTGCCAGGCAGGCGCCAGCCCGCGCAGCGTCTCCCTTTCCCCTTTGGTGCAAAGGGGGCAAGCGTTGGCAAGAGGATCAAGCAAAGGCACCCATTTCGGTGCAACAAGACCAAGACCAGTCCAACGGTGGGAAGGAGGTCACCATGGAGCCTAGGACGGCGTCACCATAGGGCCTTTGGCAGGCGAAGACCAACTTTAGTCAAGATAAGTGTACCAGATGTTCCCCTTCAAATTGGCCAATTGTTGGCGCCCTTCCCGCTCAATATTTGGGAAGAGGCCCAGGGCCTTTGCCTATAAATAGGGCCAGCCACCCCCAGGGTAGAGGCATCTAGAATCCGACCTGATCGGGTACCAAGAAACCAGTAGAGGCATCTAGAGAGAGAGAAGGGCGATCGAACTCCCCCTAGCAGTTCATCCTCTAGCCAAGAACAGACCCTCGCGAGGTCGTTCTTCCTTGTATTGTTCTTCATCATCAGCCCAAGAGGCAATCCACCCACCACACCGGAGTAGGGTATTACACCACAATGGTGGCCCAAACCAGTATAAACCCTGTGTCTCTTGTGTCGTTCTTGCAGTAGTTTAGATCCTTGCGAGACGGAGAGGTAGAGGGCTCGATCTCCGCGCGTACCCCAGAGTTCGAACCTTAAGGGTTTGCCGGAACCCGTGATCCGACAACCAAGATGGCATTCGAGCAAGGCTCAGAGAACAGAAGACAAGTTGAGGCCCCGACAAGACCATCACCCTTGAGGTTGAGAGCTCTTATACCATCGACAATGTCAAGGCCAAGATCTAGTGGCATCTCTGTGGTGGCATGCAGATCTTTGTGAAGACCATAAGGCAAAGTTCCCAACAAGGTTCTTTTCGGGGACGTTTGCGAGGCCTCGGCAAGATTCTTGCCGTGGATGTTTGCGAGGCCATGGGAAGGCTCGCACATGTCAAGGTTTATCCACCCTGCCACTACTCTAGCGCAGTGACTAGCCTGCCAGCCTGTCAAGCACCTGCGTGGTGGCATGTAGATCTTCGTGAAGATCCTACCACCGCTCCAGCGCAGCGCCTAGTCAGTCAGCTTGGCACTGCATGCCTCGTCATCCTGGGTGCGTGTCAAGATTGGGTGAGGTGGCGACTGACGGGACATGCTCTGTTTCCGTCCCGGTAAAGTTAGGGGGTTACGTAAACAGCGCATTTAATGCATTTGTCCTAAGACGTCAGGGATAAGCATATACACTGTAGCAACTTTACACCTCCTGTTCACATGCGTAAACAACGCATCTAATGCATTTGTCCTAAGGCGATACAGGGAGGGACTTTTGCACTTTCTGACCCAGTTCACATGCGTAGTAGCTAGCCGAAGCTCAAGAACACTCAATACACTAAAAGCAGGACTAGGGTTTTACGCTTCTCAGCGGCACAAACCTGGGTAAAAATCCCTCTTGTTGGTCGTTAGATCTGCTCTTTACGCATTCCTCTTCCCTGCCAAACCGTAGAAGGGATCCACATGGTCCCATAGGTGTCGTTTCCCCGACAAGATCGATTCCGATGTTGCCGTCCGTCCTATGGACATCGCGCCAGAGATCGATTCCCATGCCGTTGTCCGTGCTGTGGTCATTGCCCGAGATATCAATGACAAGAAATAGTTGGTCACGCTAATCCTTCAAGGTAGTTTGCATTGTGTTTAATTACCAGAATGATGCGTGTTATCAAACCATCTTAGGGCTAGTGCATTGTCTTGTGTGGCGGTACTTGCTACTTTTGTTTGATAGTGAATCATGCGAACCCTCTCCGAGTTATGGAAATAGATGTATCCTCACCAGCTTTAGATGTACTATATGCCATGCTTAGATGTATGTTTGAACTGTTTATCATATCAGCAGGGCTTATTTGATGATTTTTGGGGTTAGTAGGCTAGCTACTGTGTGAGCTATAGTACTTGCAAAACACTCACCGAAGAGAAACATTGGGGCTCATGAGCTCGTGCTATGCTTATGGGTCTGATCCGTCATCGATCGGCCAATAGCCCAAGCTCCTAAAATTGTAGGCTTAGCGATCAATCAGACAATAGTCCACAATTACACATTAGTTCACATCAAACTCAAAGAGGTGGTTCACAGATACATTTAGGCCTCATTTGGTTCATATGGTAGGAAAATCGTAGCAATACGAAACTCATAGGAAATGAGATGGCATGTATCTTAAATCCTATGAGTAGGAATAGGAAAGGAGATGACCTTTGATTCACATCATAGGATTTTTTCCATTGAGTCTAGGCTAATGTTTATTTTCCTATGAAATGTGGAGGATAGGAAGAATTCCTCCATAGGAAGATGATTCCATTCCTATAAAGAAAAGGGCTCTACATAAATTTTTTCCTATAGAAATCCTATCCTATGAAATTCCTACAAGATTCCTCTAAACCAAAGGAGGCCTCACATTAATAGCCAGCAAAATTGGCATGTACTTGTAACATGCGTGAACGTGTAATCCTTTTGTTGGAAGGGTGAATGTGTAGTGACGTCGTACTTTCAGAGTGGCTACAGAGAGTGTGTACGTGTGCTAGAGGGGTTGTGGGATGGAGAGAGATCTAGAGAGAGAGAAAGACCCTCTTTCTACTCCTAATCGGTAGATTGACAAAGGATATTTTTTGAGAATACAAAATCATAGCAGTACAAAGACGTACTTGATACGTCTCCAGCGTATCTATAATTTTTTATTGTTCCATGCTATTATATTATCAATCTTGGATGTTTTATAATCATTTTATAGTCATTTTATATCATTTTTGGTACTAACCTATTGACATAGTGCCAAGTGCCAGTTGCTATTTTCTGCATGTTTTTTACATCATAGGAAATCAATACCAAATGGAGTTCAAACTCAGCAAAACTTTTTGGATATTCTTTTGGACAAGAAGACATCCGGTGGGCCGAAGAAGCGCCTGGGGGTGCTCCGAGGGGAGCACAACCCACCAGGGCACACCTGGAGGCCCAGGCGCGCCCTGGTGGGTTGTCCCCACCTCGGGTGCCCCTAAACCGACTCTTTGCTCTATAAATACCCCAATATTCTAGAAACCCTAGGGGAGTCGACGAAAATAATTCTAGCAGCCGCAGAGTCCAAAACCACCAGATCCAATCTAGACACCATCACGGAAGGGATCAACACTTCCATTGGTGCCTCTCTGATGATGCGTGAGTTGTTCTTTGTAGACCTTCGGGTCCATAGTTAGTAGCTAGATGCCTTCCTCTCTCTCTCTCTTTTGATTATCAATACAATGGTCTCTTGGAGATCCCTATGATGTAACTATTTTTGCGGTGTGTTTGTTGGGATCGGATGAACTTTGAGTTTATGATCAGATCTATCATCCATGAAAGTTATTTGAGTTCCTTTGATCTCTTATATGCATGATTGCTTATATCCTCGTATTTCTTCTCCAACAATTGGGTTTTGTTTGGCCAACTTGATCTATTTATCTTGCAATTGGAAGAGGTGCTTTGTAGTGGGTTCGATCTTACGGTGCTTGATCCTAGTGACAGAAGGGGAACCGACACGTATGTATCATTGCTACTAAGGATAAAACGATGAGGTCATTGTGTACTGTCGGTGGATTTTTGTAGCAGCACGGTTTAAACGTCACGCGCTACTGCTAAATTTGCACCAGTAGCGCGCTTTCCGTCACCGCGCTGCTACTAATTAGTAGCAGCGCCTCTTTTTATGCCGCGCTGCTGCTAAGATTCTGTGTATAAGGTTTTCCCTAGTAGTGACATAAATAGTTCTTGTCTACATCATGTCATCGTTCTTATTGCATTACTCTGTTTCTCCATTAACTTAATGCACTAGATGCATGCTGGATAGCAGTCGATGTGTGGAGTAATAGTAGTAGATGCAGGCAGGAGTCGGTCTACTAATCTTGGACGCGATGCCTATATAATGATCATTGCCTGGATTATTGTCATGATTATTTGAAGTTCTATCAATTGCCCAATAGTAATTTGTATACCCATCGTTTGCTATTTTTCTCGAGAGAAGCCACTAGTGAAACCTACGGCCCCCGGGTCTCTTTCTCATATTATTTGCCTTTGTGATCTATTTTCATTTGCTTTTATTTTCAGATCTATTAAACCAAAAATACAAAAATACATTGCTGCAATTTATTCTTATATATTTTATCTCGCGTTCTCGTGACCCAATCTATCATTTTTTTACTGGTGACTGTAGGGAAAACCCCCCACAACATTTAACTTTTATTCAAAAGATAAGAATACAATGTACAAAGATTACAAGGGGTAATCAGAACAGAAAATAAAAATAAGGAAACTAAACAACTAAGAATACAAAAACCTCATGGGGGTAGAAAGGAAATCCATTTCAGAAGCTCCTCCTTGTATCTAGCCTTGACTCTGTGTTGCATGAGTGTAATATCATGGATAAATGCACTTCTCCATTTATTGAAACTCTGCCTCTCATGCCTGAACACTCATTCCTGATTATCCAAATGTTCGAGCAAGCAACAAAAACAAATTCAGTAAAGAAAGGTTTTGCAAAATCCTGTTTAGCTTGCATAACAATAGCAGACATGTCATCCCCAGGTGGCCATGTAACTTGCAGATAGTTCCATATTCTCACACTGAAGTTGCATTCAAAGAACAGTTGGTTTCTGGTCTCTTGAGTCCTCAAGGGACAAAAAAGGCAATTAACCCCATCATCCAGATGCCAATGCCTTCTTTCTACCATATCTTTGGTATTGAGCCTATCCATGATTAACATCCAGGCAAAAACTTTGATTTTCATTGTGCAGGAGGATTTCCATATCCACAGAAGTAGAGGGTTAAAAGACATGTTAGAATGCATGAAAGGGATTGACAACCCCTTTTACACGTCGGGTTGCAAGTATTTGTTATTTGTGTGCAAGTGTTGTTTACGTAGTGTTGCTTGGTTCTCCTACTGGTTCGATAACCTTGGTTTCATCACTGAGGGAAATACCTACCACCGCTGTGCTGCATCATCCCTTCCTCTTTGGGGAATACCGACGTAGCTTCAAGCCACATCAGTACTCCCTCCATTCCAAAATAGTAGATGACTCAACTTTGTACTAACTTTGAAACTGAGGGAGTACGAATCCTCGGTGGGCTAGTTTGGCCTAGTGGGTTTCAGTGATATGACGTGCTACAGTGTCGTCTAGTCTTCGCGTGTGGTAGCAGTATTGCGGGTACAATAAGTTTTCTTGAAGAAGCGGAATTCAACAAAGTCATGATGGTTCCTTCGTCCGACAAACTTACAGTGGGAAAGGTTGGGCCTGCGCTACGACTGGGTTGGACCAGGATAATTTTGTGTATGGTAGGTGGACCAGGATGGTGGACGTCCCACATGCCGGCGAATGAAAGTATTCTTTCCGATATCGAGGACGAACAACGAGTATTCATTGTTTATTTTTTATTAAAGCTATTGTCTCCACTGTTAGGACGGAGGAGTGTGAAACACGGTAGCCCAGTGATCTTGGCATGTGCACAACTCCCTCCTTCCTCATGTACTGTACCATAGTGTTGACTATAAGGTTGGCTATAAGGTTACAACTTTTTCTCACTTTCTCTCTATCTATTTCCTCTCAAATGTTTTTTACCTTCCTTTTTTAGACACAATTGTTTTTATACCTCTTTTTTCTAGAATTAGTTTTTTTATACCTAGGAGCACATGTAGAGACGGGTTCTTGCAGAGCCCACTCCTTGACTTTGTCAATGCCTCTCTCTCCTCCACATAAGCGGCTCTCTCTCCTCCACATAAGCGGGCTTATAGCCCAGTATTGTACTAGTACTACTTGCTATGAATGCAGGCAGCTGGCGTCTGAGGGGGGAGCGCGCGCGGGAGGGGGAGGGGTTTTCTGTTGGGCCAGGGCGGTCATAAGCGGGCTTGGAAGCGGTCCGGACTCCCGCATGGCCCACCTCACATTATCACCATATTTCTTGGAGCCCATGCATGGCGGGCGGGCGATCTCTTCTCCCTCCCCCGTCTCTCTCTTCTCAGCCGAAGCCCACCGAGCGATTAGATTTCGGCTATCGACGGTTTATTCAATTGCAGTCCACATGTCAGTGAAAATGCAAGACAATGCGTGTCCCCTCTTGTGAGTGGCGTGTGAGCCAGACTATCGGGGGTGCGACGCGAACGCGATAGGCGTGCTTTAAGTGTGCCACCTTTTCCTTTTGAACTTGCAAAGCGTAACATTTTCGTGCGATCGATCGATAGAAATTTAGAACAAAATGACGAGGGCAGGGCTTTCCCGCTCGTTAGTCAGGCTAGTTTAAGTGATATGACATGCTACAGTGTCGTCCACTTGCTCCATTTTTATGTAAGCAAGCGTCTACACTCTTACGTGGGAGGAGTGTGAAACACGATGGATCTGATTTTGATCGAGGGATAACTGTTCCCTGCAAAATAATGGACCACTGTTAGCGATTATAGCATGACTTTCGACAACTATATGACCTAACCGGATGAAATTCGTGCAAACAAAGCAAATTTCAAATTAACTGGATGAAATTCATTACATTTTGAGAACTTTTCCTATAAACTGGATGAAATTCAATACATATTCCGCACAAACTGTACTAAAACCTACTGTAAACCTAATCTATGATCGCCGGCGCATGACCACCATGTCCGGCCATAAGCACCGAGAACTGACGCTTCAGCTATTGCCTTTGCCTCCTTCTCATGTGCCTCGGCTTTGTCCAGCTCCGACTCGATAACCTCCTCCTCCAGAGAACAATGTTCTGAAGATTTCCGCTTCCACGTCATTGTAAAGCGGCTAATCGGCCGCCGATGTTTACCCCACCAAGCTTGGCGTCGACTGAGTGGAGGAGCGGTGGCCTTTCTGGGACCAGAGCGATGGCGACCTACCATGTACTACTCTTCCTCCCTGACGGCCGCGCCCGCGCACGCACGCCGGCTTCATGGTCGTGGCGGCGGAGGGCGGCCGGGGGGGGGGGGGAGGGGGGAGCCGACGATCCCCTTTGTCCGCTCCTGCGACAGTACGTCCCAGAAAGATTTGGAGCGTGACCGGAGCGGAGCCGCCCATGTCCTTCATTTGATCCAGCGATAGTACGTCCAAGAGAGCTTGGAGCGCTAGGAGGCCATGGTTGGAGTGGTGCCGACAGAAGGAAGGGACCAGAGGAGAATGACTGTGGGTCTTTGGCTATGGCTGGGAGTTGGGGATGAAGTTAATAAAGCAGGTGAATGGCAATGAGCCGCGACAGACGGATGGACGGCTGGCACCGGAGTACATTCGTCGGCAGCCGCGTTTCATTAATGTGGGCGACGGACGGACGGATGGCCGTGGTGTCGTTAACCCGGAGCAGTCGCTTGCACCGGGATGCCGCACAGGTGGCGCTCTCTCGGCTGTTGTGCTGCTGCAATGTCTGCGCCAGTGAGAGGTCGCGTCGGGCATGAATGCAGACGATGCTTCAGTGACTTTACCACAGGTGCATGTGGGTCACTGACATGTGGGACTAACAGGCATCTGGCCCACATGTCAGTGACCCAACTGCACCTGCAGTTAAGTCACGGAAGCTTAGTCCCGTGAATGCGGCATTGACGTTCTAGATAGACGGTGACCATATCAGTCGGGAAGCACGCACTAGCGATGGAAGGGGTTTCGATAGGCCAGGGCAGTCAGACGCTGGCATGGTGGTAAAATGTGAACTCATGGATGACGAGCCTTTGAAGCGTAAGCGGCACGTATAGACAACCAGGCGTCCATGAACCACTCTTGTCGCCAGCTAGCCTTCGACAACCACCATTAGTCACCACACAACCATGCATAACTTACGAATAATGGATGAATCGATCAAACACACACTCATGTGCAGTGGCACTATGATCGGTCGCTCACAACACATATGTAGATACCATAGTACCCTCTATAGTTAGGCTGTTTTATAGATTGTCGTTGTGATGGATGATATACATGAGCAAGGCGCCGAGTCACGTCGTGTGCAGAGCCATGGCTAATGTCGAGCATCTAGGCGCCCAAGCACGAGTATGACGTTGGTGTTGAGCTAGGTGAATACATGCTTGGTGTTCGTGGAGGCTGCCAGCAAACGTCTAAACAGTAATGTCAGGCACCGCCGGGGCGCGCAGGTGACGAGCTCGATGTTTGCGTTGCGCCATGAGCAGAACTTTGATCGAGAGGGCGCGTGCGTGCATTAGCATGGTTTGACAACGTGAGTGTGAGCATGAGTGTCTGCACGCATACATGCTACTTGCGTCTACGGACAGTGTGCGCTAATGTGTGCATCACGTATAATATAAAAAATTGGTTTGTGCATTTAACGCAAAGTATTTCATTTTCATTTGGTTGACGAGTGTGCACTGCAGCAACGAGTCCGTGGTTTGATTCCTCACATACGAATAATTTTGGTTTTTATTTCTTTCTTCACTGATAGGTAGGCCCGCATAGATAGATAGTAAGATACAGAAGACGAGCTAATGAGGCGCATTTGGAATGTTTGACTGCTCAACCAGACAAATACAGAGCTATACGCTGGGCCAGTGACTGTATAATCACCATATCTCGTATACAATGATCAAGGTGAGCTATCAAGACAAGTTCGATGACTACCAATGCATTTTACTCGGTAATAAATTACCAGGATTCAAGGGGAATCCAAATTTCCTTTGTCTTCTATGCTTGAGCTCTTGACAAACCAATGCACTATACGGTTGTCCGGCAACTCCACCCCAGAGCTATCACCAAGCGTCGTTCATGCCACCGCGCCGCACACTAACCGGTAGGGAAGCGATGGCATCCTGCCGCATCGAGTTCCTCGCCGCCCATGACCAAACACAAAAAGGTAGGGAAGCAATGGCATCCCGCCGTGACGAGTTCATCGCCGCTCTTGACCTCACACGTATGTGGGCGGACTTTGAAGCTGCCAAGGCTGAATGGGCGGTAGAGAAAGAGCCGCCCAAAGCCGCACAGAGGGAGCGAAAAGGCAGAAAGCACTCAAGAAAAGAGAGGCTCGCCGCCGCAGGAAAGAAGAGGACGCACGCGCTGCTGCGGAGAGCTCGACGGAGATCCAAGCACAGTGGGGTGTCGCCGACAAAGCCGGGAAGGAGAACAACGACGTCTGGCCAACATGTGAGAAGTAGTAGTACTGGTAGTTAGTGTGTGTGTCCGTGTCGCCCGTACATTTGTTTAATTAATTACGAGCATGTACAGTACTAGTTACTACTGTAGTTTTTAGAGAAAATTACCAGTACATTAGGAAAAATTCCTATCGTACGCATCAAATGTTATCTCTTTCTCTATAGGAATTGA
This sequence comes from Aegilops umbellulata, assembly GCA_032464435.1. NCBI lineage: Eukaryota > Viridiplantae > Streptophyta > Magnoliopsida > Poales > Poaceae > Aegilops > Aegilops umbellulata. Next base: position 181,263,107 of record CP136060.1, read on the forward strand.
CATGCATGTCATCTCACTTCCTATGTTTTTCATATTCCTATAAAATTCATATCCTATGAACCAAGGAGGCATCTACTAGAGTACAGTACTACCATAGCTAGCAGTACTGCTGGTACTGTAGTTTCTTCAAGAAGCGGAATTCAACAAAGTCATGATGGTTCCTTCGTCCGAGCAACTTCTAGTGGAAAGGTTGGGCCTGTGATTTGATGGCTCATTAGTCATTATTGCTGCGGCGCGACGACTGGGGTGACTCTCCCTTGGAGTTCGGCGTGCATGGCAAGTGGACCAGGATGGTCGACGTCCCACATGTCGGTGAACGGAGGTATTCTTTCTGGTATCAAGGAGCAAGAAAATTGCGTGGTATAGTATCACTGCTGATTTATATTTATTTTTATTTTTGATGAAAGCTAGCGTTTCAACTCTTAGGACGAATGAGTGCCAAACACGGCACGTGCTGGATGTCCCACACATCAGCGAAAGGAGTGGGACGTGAACAACGTGGTAGAGCGTCTCCACTTCTTCCACTTCTAGGCCGGAGACCACACATAGTAATACAAAGTGCGACCCGGAGAGAAAGACACGTCTAGTTGGAAGGTCTTGGGCCATACACGTAAACAAATATAAAACCTAATATGTGCCTCCAATTAATATAGTAGTAGAGTACTTAGGCATGTACATCATAACATCACCGTGCATTGCACGTACAACATTTAGTGGTAGTAAGAGACAAATGCCTATATGCCACGCATGTTCTACTATTTGTGCCTTTCTACTTAACTTACTAGGCTACATTACTCAGGTTCGTACGTCCACTCCTGGGTACATGTCCGTCTCGTAGTTCCAGTCCCACGTGTTCTTCATAGATGGAACGATCCATAACGGTGGGCAACGAGAGTACATATCATCGCAGCTTCTTAGTGTGGCTCCCCACGATGGAGACTTATCCAAACTATGGCCAGCCTCGACGCGGACCAGTCATGTGCACCGGGAAGCGGCGCTCTCTCGGCCGTCGCGCTGCTTCAAAGCCGGCGATGGTGAGAGGTCACCTCCGCTATGGCCGGGCATTAATGCGGCACCGACGCTCCGGGGCGACGCTGAATGTTTCACGCGGGAAGCGCGCTTCGGCAAGGGAGGGGGTATGGGTCGGCCAAGGCGGTCAGACGCGGGCGTGGTGGTGGTATTGATTTTGAACCGTTTCAGGTGTAGTACCAATAGTTTGCAAAACTACTCAATTATTGTAGTCAGTTTCCTAGTAAGAAATTGTGGTAAAAAACGTTACTGCTTGCAATGCTTGCATTAGTGACAAATATAAATGACCAATAAAAAACTAGTACATGCACGCAATGATTTAATGGACATTGTAATCTCAACATGTGATGGGGAGCTCTAAATTTGAATTTGAAACTTATAAAATGAAAAAATTCAAAACAAATAAACTGAAAGAGAGGGAGTATACTGTAGGATGTATCCCATATGAAACAAGCCCCATGGTTTGTCACCGTGAAGATGCGGTTAGAAAGGAGCATAGCATCTTCGTACTCGTACGGCAATAAATCGGCCGCAGACAGCATGGTCCACCTTTGACCTCCATGTACAGGGTTCGTGAAAGCAATCGCAACGTTGAACACCATAATGCGAGTGTAATTTTGGTTGGCGGACGACCTTATCGGGGCTTCCGAGATTGCTATCTTCTTCAATCTCACCGTGGTTCCATCGTACCAATTCAGGCGATGGCTCGTCGCATGGCTGATCCCAATGTTGGACAAAGGTTCTACGAACGGTGTCACGATTGTAAATTTTGTGTAATTGATGTTGGTACCCTCCCGTACATATGCAAGCCAATCTCCACTCGCACCAAGGCTAACCTGTGAAACAGTGGGCAGCGGGCAATTAGGAAATGGACACGGAAGTAGTCTTTAGAATGCATTTACTACGTGATCAAACTCATCACGTACTTGCTCATTGGACAAAATCCGAGTGCCCCTCAACGTCGGCATCTCAAGGGGCGTCAACTTGCAGCTACGGCCACGCCGCGCTGGAGAGACCCCCAAGGAAACATCCTTGTGTGTTGCACGTAACATCAAGATGCATTTGTATGAGTAATTTATCTTGTGAGAGAAAAGGATGAACGAGGGAAGGCCTTATTTGCAAATGTGGAGAGGGGTGTGGGTATCTTTTTGCAAAATTTCCATAGTTTTCTTCCTACCCGTCAGATATAAATCGGACGGCCTATATTGCAGGATGGGAGGCACACCATCATCACTAACTCTGTTTTTATAAGACTAGTAAAGTAGTAGAAGAGAGATAGAGATAGATAGATTATTATTATTATAAGAGTAGAGATAGAGATAGATAGATTATTATTATTATAAGAGTAGAGATAGAGATTAGGGAGCTGGCGGGCGGTTCGTTGTATGGCATGTTCGCGTCCATCCACTAGCCCGAAATTAAAGCATGCACGACATTTACAGTGACTCAGATTAGTTGTTTTCCGGGCGCATGGACCAATGCGGACTAGCGGACCTGGTCGCCCTTTTTCGAGCACGCCTTCGACAAGTACGTGCGTGACATGTGTGCATGCAAATCTTGCATGACAAAACTGTGCGAAGCAGAGCGGTAGGCTATCGAACTGCAGCTTGCATGTTGCAGCCATGTCATCCACACGTAACCTACATGCCAATTCATAATCCGCTGGACTATACTATACAACTATGCGTTGTTTTGCACAAACATTCCTTGGAGCTCATGCTGCAATTGGCGTACTCCACAACCCGCTTCCCTTCTTGTTCCTCTTCCACCGCCCACGCACGTTTGCGGGAAGCGACTGGTTAACCCTTATATAGGAATGCTAGCACAAAAAGATGCATGCATGACCACTAAAATTTCCTTTCTCTTACCTATATGAAATAAATGTGGCGTGAAACTCAAAGACCTTTAAGTCTGAGTATAAGGAAAATCATAGTCCTCCTCCGGCTCCGCTTTGCCCGCGTCGTTGTCCTCCTGTTCCGGCTCCGTGTCATTGTTCTCCTCCTCCGGCTTCGCGTGCTGCTCTGCCTCCAACGCCTCCTCGTCCAGCTCTGTCTAGTCCGGACTCCGAAGGCAGGGTGGCTGTGATCCGGGCTTCGGGCTGCCTCCAGATTAAAGTGCCGCTCCGACGGGAGTATGGCATATGTCGTTACCTTCAGCCAAGCCATGGCTATCGGGCAACGGCGACCAGAGAAGAGGCGACGGGAGGGGAATGAATGCAGCTACTGTTTGGGTTGCCCTCCGGCTTAAATAAATGTGCACCATCACGTGTACCCGCGGGCGCACAAATTGTAACATACGGGTCTGCTTAAGGGGGCGTCACGTAACTAGTGTGTGTGTGAGAGATTTTGAGAGATAGAGTGCGTGTGTGCGACTCTACTCTTCGTACATGTACTCAACCTTTTCATCGGGATATAAGTATAATGGCATTACACTTTAGCTAGTGATTTACGTGGCCATGTTAACGTGGTTGTGTAAAAACAAATATCACTTCCTGCTCGTGATTTGTGTTATATAATTATGAGAAGTTTGCTAACTACTAAAGTAAAGTGGAATTTGTCCATGTTATACAAGTAAATTAAGGTGATTGTTTATCATACATGTCTGTTTGTACGACCTAGAGCATGTGTGTGTGAGATGGAGTCTTAGTGTGTGTGTGTGTGTGTGTGTGTGTGTGTGTGTGTGTGTGTGTGTGTGTGTGTGTGTGTGTGTGTGTGAAGCGGAGTCTTCGGTGGCGGAAGTAATTTAAGTGTGTGTGGCTTCATCGTAAAGAGGTGATGTGTATGGCAGAGGCGACCCACGAGGGGGTGTGAGAGAGAAGAGGCCCATAGAGAGGGAAGAGAAGGCGTGTGCGCGTGAGAGGAGTCGACATCGAGAGAACATGTTTGTTTGAGAGACACCAAGGAAGACTACTATATATCGGTGGTGCATGTAGGAGGGAATTAAACGAAGGGATGGTCTTATTGGTTTCGGGGATATATGGGAAGAGTGAGAGAGGGGGTAGCTAGAAGGAAATTGTTAAGTGTGAGTGGGTGTTTTACCCATCTAGGCAGAGTTATGTGCACATAAGAAGAGAACGATTCAATGTGGGGCCAGGGCTGAGGGTAATTAACTACGTATGGAGACATAGGAGACCTTGAACATGCATGTGCGAGAGGTATACATGTATACGTGGGATGTGTGTGTGCGCTCGCGCGCATGATCGAGATAAAAGAAAGAAGACATAAGTCATAAGATCAATGACATGGGAGAGACGGATCGGTATGACAATATGCATGCATGTGAGAGTGGAGGGAAGAAGGCGCGATAATTGAGCATATTTTTTTGTCTTTAAGAGATAGTGGCATGGGCTGGAGCATGCATCTATGCGAGCAGAGGGAGCGAGACACAACGATTGTGCAAAAGAGATCAACCTATAGATGCATGTATGGAGAGACAGATATACTGTGCGTGATAGGAAGCAAGAGTGCGTGCGAGAAAGAAATATATATATATATATATATATATATATATGCTAGCTAGAGGGACATCAGCTAGTTTAAGTGTTGGAGATGACCGCCGAGTGGTTCAGAGGGTGAAGTTATGTGTGTGTGAGAGAAAGATAAAAAGAGGGCGCATGACTGCATGTAGAGAGAAACATATATAGTGTGCGTGATAGGAAGCAAGAGTGAGAGCGAGAAAGAAGGTTGATGGAGAAACAGATAAATAGAAAGATAAAGATGCTAGCTAGTGTGTGTTTTAGAGATAAGAGTCGAGTGGACCAGAAGGCTGAGTTATGTGTGTGGGTGTGAGAGAGATAGAGAGAGGGTGCATGTGAGTCATATACAAACAAATATAAGAGATAAATGAGATCCCGAGAGACGGAGTTTTGTGTTTGTGAGAGAGAAAGATATTTCACAACGAGAGTGATAGCTAGAGAATCATATCAGGGAACACGGGATATCTCTTTGGAGAGGGAGAGTGTGTGTGAGCGACATACAAGAGAATGGTGGAGAGATATGAGACCCTGGGAGACAGAGTTTGTGTTTGTGTGTGAGAAAGAGATATTTAAGAGGAAAAGTCGTAGCTTCTCATACCTAAGGAGTGCAAGACATCTCTGTGTGGGAGGGGGTGTGCAAGTGGCACACAGGGGAATAGTAGAGAGAAATGAGACCCCGGAAGACGAAGTTTGTGTTCGTGTGAGAGAAAGAGATTTCAGAGGGAGAATCATACACTACAAAAAAATACACTTCCGTGATGATACGTGTTTGTCACAGTAGGTCGCTTTTTTTGTCATGCATGTACATCCATGACAAATTTATGACAGAATCAAGATAGTCATACATGTGCTGTCGTAGAAGTGTTCCATGACATTACCAAAATTATCATCACGGAAGTGTCCACTTCCATGACGATAAATCGCGCGTCACATAAGTGCTTTCGTCAAGGGTGGCCGACACGTGGCATCTACCGTAACGGAACGCCGTTAAGCTATCGGGTCGGGTTTTGGATCCGATAACCCGTTAACAGCCCCGACCAATGGGGATTTTCCACGTGTAAAATCATCATTGGCTAGAGGAAACACGTGTCGGCTCGTCATCGGGACAGATGTCATCCACTCACTGGACAGAAGGCGCTTATGATACGTCGACACATGGCACGGCCCAATAGTGGCCCATTCCCGTGAAAAGGCCGGCCCGTTTGACTTGGTCAAAAGTTGGCGGGCCGTCCCATGAAAAGCCTATTAACGGCCTGTTAGCATATAGCCCATTTACAGCCCGCTAACCCAAGGCCCGTTACGCCCTATCCGAATTAGGCCCAGTAGCGTCATCTGGGCCGTCCACTATGATTCCAGCCCGTTTTCACTTCTGGCCCATGTATAGCCCATGACGTCTTTCGGCCCATATGAGGCCCTTTGTAACTCTTGGCCCATTAGCGGCCCGTGCTGAAACTGGCCCGTAATGAACAGTGTATTACTTTACACCCATTAACGGCCCATGGTGAAACTGGCCCGTAATGAACAGTGTATCACTTTATACCCATTAACGGCCCGTTATTCCGTTGGGCCGTTTCCAGCCCAAGTTAACTTTGGGCCTTCTGAGGGCCCATTTATTCTTGGGCTCATTTGCAGCATTCGGTTAATTACGGCCCGTTACTGTCATTTTCTGCTTGTGGGCCAAATTCAGCCGTCGTTACAGTCGGCCCGTTTGTGGACCATTAGTCTGTTGGGCCATTTTAATAGCATCACCAAATACGGCCTATTAACGGCCCGTTATGGTCAGCCCCTAAAACGTACGATTTCCATTAAAGGCCCGTCTACGGCCCATTAAAGGCCCGTACAAGACCCATAAATGAGCCGACGGCCCATGGATCCTACAAGACGTACAACTGCTTTTTTAGTTAATTCAATGGCTTTTTTCATTGCCTTTCGGAATGAAACTCTATTTTTTAAGGCCCATGGATCCTACGAGATGTAGAAGGCCCATGGATCCTACGAGACGTAGAAGGCCCATGGATCCTACGAGACGTAGAAGGCCCATGGATCCGATGGCCCGTGAAGCGCCATGGTCGGGCGAATTGGCCCCCGTTTGAACAATATAGCATATTCAAAGAATCATCCTACTCAATACTATCACCTCTAAAAAGCCTACACTATTACAACAAAGAGATCAAGACATAGAAAGGTAGAATAATCCTACACTGTACAATAAAGAAATTACAGCCGATTATACCCACTGGGCATTATCGTTTGGCACAGGTGATAATAAAGATACACAAACAGCAAATTACATACATTGGGCAAATACATCTCATACATCATGGACGCGCATCAATTTAACTCCATTTGAACTATAATCTCTTCAGAAAATAGGATTGGCCGGATTCAGATAGCACAAATTTCAGTCTGCAAAATCTCCAATTCCTTCATGGTTACCTCAGTGTCTTGTTTCATTTTTTTACTCCTGCATCTAATACCTGCATGTCCAGTCTCAACTTGTTGATTATACGTTGACAATCATGTACACGTTGTCTTGCCACCTCTAGTTGATGCTCAAGAACATTAGCACATTCCAATTCCAATCCATAATCATTCGGTAACGGCCATGCCGCACTGCTCGCAGATCTTTGTGTTGATGTCACTTCATCCTGAAATGTTTCTGTAAGTACACATGACTAGGGTAAAAATATAGTTACAATAGTGAAGCGAACAAGACACTATTTTGTACTACATGGCAAAAACAGGACTAACAATAATGTTACACGTCACTTTCAAAAAAAAATGTTACACGTCATGAAGCATAAGCAGGTGATATTTTAAAAATTATAAAAAAGATCGTCTGTGCAGCCTGCATACAGAAATCCCTCTTAGCTCACCAGAGGAGCATGATGTTGGGGCCCAATCGAAAACACAGACAAGTTACAAATTTAGACAGCACTTTGCGTATAAGTAAGCAAGCAGTTGTCCATTCTGTGCCTCAATTAAGGTCTTAGGGAGCATAATGAACAGCAGAGGGTTTCATACAAACATACTACAACAGGCACAACTATGCAATCATTAGTGTAGTATAAACTAGATTGTGAGCCTCATGCAATAATAGTTGGTTAATAGACTTCAAAGCTTCATGCACACTTCGGCAGAGTAATTAAATGGTAAGGCCTTTAATTATGTCAACTAATAGTGATACAAGTACCGAACATCAGGCATGATTATTGGGCATCTCATTAACTGACGACAAATAAAGCAATTGAAAAGAGAAAATTAACTATGCCTAAAACAAACAAGGAATTGAACTGTTGAGTTGCATATAGTGACTTACCTTAGCAGGTTGAAGAGGCTCAGCGCAGCTCCTACTTCTCTTGCAAGGCTCCTTCCTAACATCTTGTACTTGGAAATCCTCAATCTTATCTTCATTGCACCCCCTTTGCAAGGTGACACAAACTAGTTACTCGTCTCCTTGGAAGATAAATATGCATCCTTTCTAGTCTGTGAACACAAAAGGATGAGATTATAACAAAACAACACCACATAACGAAACATGCCGCATCTCTTGCACTTGCACACAATGAAATGAGCATTTACTATGTCTGCACTATGTACAAACTAGGCATACCTTCGAACTGGATCTCCAGGTACTCTTGGAGAGCCTACTGTAGTGTACAGCCAAACCTTTATGTCACCTATGAGTTAGACAAGGCCCCACTACACCAGCCCTTAGTGCTTAAAACGTTGACAAGCTCTGTTAGAGTGTTAGGTCAAGAACAACAAGTAATCAAAGCAAACAGTCCTAGTATGGCTGGCTGATGCAAACAAGCAATTGAACAGATGTGTGATCAAATCTTACATATCAAGAAAAGAAGCAAAGAAGGACGCTTAAAGACCATCACTTGACTGACCAGATTAAAGGGGCATTTAAACATCATGTGCAACGTATGAACTAACATAAACATTGCATATTCTAGATTCTACAATGGAATGCACATGTATTAGGTTATGCCATGTATGATGATGCCTAAATGTACAGATAGCAGGCAGGAGTGATTCATCATTGCACGCACAATTGAATTGCAGGTTAAGGGCCAGTTCGATTCCGCCTTTTCAGGTCATATTGTCAAAATAAGCCATAAAAGATGTAAAGAAGTCATTTTTGAGTTATGGGCTTGGGCTAACTAATTTCGCTTTGGAGGGGGTGTTTCGGGTAGAACCTCACTAAAAATTGAAGGGAAGGGGAATAGTGAAATGACTCTGTTGTCTGCCTATATTACTCTCAAAATGCAACTGCTGATGCCCGTGTCACACCTGACCCTCAAGTAAAAATAAACACGCAAACATTCATTGCCCTGCCCGCTTGCATCTCCTCTCCCCTTCCCTCTACCTCGATCCCCTGCCTGCAGCACTAGGGTTCCTCCAGCGAGCCGTCGCCATTGGTCCCATCTGGCCTTGTCCTCGACGATGCTATGTCTAGCTAGGCTACATGGCCGGCGGGTAGGGCAAATCTCCCTGGCTTCTCCTCCCTCTGGCGCCGCCCCTCATTCTCATGGTCTCCAGCAGCTGCTCCACTGTGGTTCATCTAACGCACCACTCCGGCGGGCGCTGCACAACTACGGCTGATGCCACACTGCGGCAGAAGGCACCTTATTCCCTCTCCCCTCCTCCCAGGCCATGGCCTTGAGGTGCTGTTGAAGGATGAGCTCATCCAACAAGGTGAGGATATCCTCTGATTTTTTGCCAAGTTTTCATTCTGATCCACTATATGATGAATTGCTATGAGTTGCTTCTGCTGCTGCTATATGATGCATTGCTATGAGCTGCTCCTGCTGGTGCTATATGATGAATTGCTATGAGCTGCTATTGTTGTATGATGAGTTGCTATGAGCTGCTGCTGCTGCTATATGATGAATTGCTATGAGCTGCTGCTGCTATATGATGAGTTGCTACAAGCTGCTCCTGCTGCTGCTATATGATGAGTTGCTACAAGTTGCTCCTGCTGCTGCTATATGATGAATTGCTATGATCTGCTCCTGATGCTGCTATATGATGAATTGCTATGAGCTGCTCCTGCTGCTGCTATATGATAAATTGCTATGAGCTGCTGCTGGTATATGATGAATTGTAGACTGCTGCTGTTGTATGATGAGTTGCTATGAGCTGCTGCTGCTATATGATGCTTTCAGGTGGTGCTGCTATACGATAATAACCAGCCACTTGGACCATCGAATTTCAATAAATAATTGTTCTTCATTTAAATGTGGGTCATGCGTTCTTCAATTAAATTAGGCAATGGGATCTCTATGGAAAACATTGACCAAAGTAGATTGTGCCAAGTAGATGGTATCTTTGTATTTGCATTTTGAGCAAATAGTGATGGTCTGTTTTCCTATCATATTAATTACTGCTCTGGGTTCAATTTGTGATGTTTGCAAGTCAAATTAAGTTCCATATGGGCAGCAAAATGAAAAAATATAATGCAATCTAGACTTTCCACTGATCATACCAAAGATAAGTTGAAAACGCAATGAAAAGAACTGGTTGGCTTATTACATGGAGCTTATATTCACAGGTGCTTATTTTCTTAGGATAACTCGTAATAATTGTCCCTAAGAAACTTGGCTAATAGAACTAGCATACAAATAACATGTCACGATGATTGCAATGGAGGAGTGACGTACCATATCACACTGTATAGGCTCACTGCTGCCTCTCCTTTTTTTGCGATGTTCCATCAAATTCCCACATACATCTTATACTTTTCCATTGTGTAACCCTATCTGCAAGTTGACACGGCTAATTTCAGACATCTCTACATGATACTACATTGCATATCCCTTGCGCATATTTAAACCACCAATGAACGATTGTGTGCGTACCATAAGCTAGCCATGACTCTGTATGCTGGACTAGCAGGCACTCTAAGGGAGCCTAATGTAGTGCACGGGAATTCCTACATGCCACCTACGATTTTGTGTAATGTACTGCCCCTGTTCCTAAATATATGTCTTTGTAGAGATTCCAGTATGGACCACATATAGATGTATATAAATGCATTTTCAAGTGTAGATTCACTCATTTTGCTCCGTATGTAGCCTATAGTAGAATCTCTAGGAAGACTTATATTTAGGAACGGAGGTACGAGGTAGTATCATGTATGACATCTACACATCTAATTTAGCAGCCAGTAGTAGAAATCATTGTCTGCACAAAGGGATTACTGGTCGAAAATCCTAGCAAAGCACGCAGGCAGGCACAGAACAATACAAGAGAGAGAGATGCGCTTACAAGATCATAGCAATGCCTCAGTCCAGGATCTTGGTTGGCCAAGCTGTTAGATCCAGAAGAAACATCATCCTTGTAGTTTTTGCCAGCTGCATAACAGGTAACAACGACCGGTTAGTATATTTGAAGTACATCGGGCAGGTGATGCTGGAAGGGTTTAAAGGTGACAAGTACCTAGGCCGTGGTGGGTGCTTGGCATCTCTCCAGACTATGGGAATCAGGTCAGAAACGTCAAGGGTGATGACGCTGCGCTGGTTGTCGGGGTCCGGTAAGGAAATCTAGAACCGTCGAGTAGGGTGTTTGTCGAGCGGCTCCGGTAGGGTGGACTACGGTGTGGGCGAAGCGGATATATGGCCGTGGACGAGGGCGTAGGTGAAGCTGCTCCAGTGGTTGGCTTAAGGATGGTGTCGACGATGCGGATCTGCGGCCGTGGACGGGGTGTCAGAAGCTGCTCCGGTGGTTGGGTTAAGGGTGTTGTCGATGATGCAGATCTGCGGCCGTGGATGGGGCGTCAGAAGCTGCTCCGGTAGGTTGGAAGAGGGTGCGAGGAAGCGGATCTGAGGACGTGGACTTGTGAGTTGGCAAAGCGGCCCCGGTAGGGTTGAGAATGGTATAGGCGAAGCTACTCCGGTAGGGTTGAGGAAGGTGTCGGCGAAGCGCCTCCAGTAGGGTTGAGGAAGGTGTCGGCAAAGAGGATCAGAGGCCGTCGTCGGGGGCGTCGATGGGGCGGCTCCGGGAGGTGTAGACGAAGCGTCTCCGGTGGGGAGTACGAATGAGCCGCTGCAGATACGTGGCGGTTGACGAGAGTACCGGCGAAGCAGATCCGGCGCCGTGGACAAGGCCGACACTGAATGGGCTGTGGTACAGTGGTGGATTAGCAGTCTACTTCTTTCTATGGGAGGTTGGAGGGGTAGATGCGGCCGCAGAAGCAGATCCGACGAGGTGGACGCCGCTGGCAGTGAATGGGCTATGGTACGCCGGTGGATGAGCAGCCTAGGGTTTCGAGAGGGGAGGGGAGAAAGGGCGATGAAGTATGGACGGCGTGATGTAAGATGCTCTGGTGCTGTGGAGTTAGTCGTTTTTGCGGGAGGGGGAGAGGAAATGGGGGTGCCGTGTAGTGGGGAAACTGGAAGTTACCAAAGCAGCCCCGACCTATCATGTAGATGAGGGCGGTATTGTAACTGTTGGTCTCCGTGCACCAAGGACAAAAGGGGGTTTTCGCATGCTAAAGACTAAGGTGGCGGAAATTTTAGAAGGAGGCGGGAGATTTTGCCGCGCGCGGGATCGTTCGTATGCAGTATCAACTAATTTTGGACCGTGCTAGCGGGAAGGTCATGCTAGACTGTGTACACGGGGCACACGTCAGCAGTTAATAACTGGTGTGAAGTCCACCTCAGAAAAAAGACAATAACTCGGGATGATGCGCCGATAACTTGGACGTTCACACGGGCGCGGCCAACCGTATGGGTGTAGTGGCGCATTCACAAAAAAGGGATCAAACGTTCAGCCTATGTATTTCTCGTGTAAATAGATAATTTAGTGCCATTGGTTTTTTACTTTAAACATAATGCATTGACGTGTTAGTGTAGAGGCGCGCAAAAAGAAATGGATATTGTAGTCAGCTACTTAAAAGTGTTACCTCATATGATTTCATAGCCTCCATTTCATAATAAATTGTGTACCCGTTGAATTCATATATGAATATTACATATATTACTTCAAAATAGAAACTTAAATCATCCAAGACTAATGAATTTGAATGCAAGAGTAACAATGGTGCATGTTCATGATAGCTACATTGGTTGTTTGAAGAAACATCACTGTAACTTTGGCATGCACAACTAAAAAGGCTTATTTAAATAGAAAAAATGTGATATGTGAGTGTCCAATCTTTATAGCATTGAATCGATATTGTACCTTTGGGCATGATACGAAGTATATATTGACTTATGTTCAAGCGATGCACGTCCACGATCGCTAGATAGTGATACGTGAATGAATTGTGCAATCTCTCTCACACGCATACATATCTCATTTCCCTGTGGGCATCGGAATCACACACGTGCACTTCGTGTATTTCTCTCCCTCCATCAGGGTTAAATTCGTCTTTCTACCCCGTCCTACAAGTCTCTCACACAGAAACACACACACACACACTCTATGTCTAACACGCCCACCCCTTTAATTCCGCCCACCCAGAGCCACTAATGTCTCTCACACATATGCTATCTACCTATCCCTTAATATAGCTAGATATATGTGTCACACAAACTCCTTATCCCTACTAGCAAGATGCCCATGCGTTGCACAGAACATCAAGATGAATTTGTATGAGAAGTTTATCTTGTGGGAGAAAAGGATGAACGAGGGAATGCCTTATTTGCAAATGCGGAGAGGGGTGTGGGTATCTTTTTGCAAAATTGCCATAGTTTCCTTCCTGTCCGTCGGATATAAATCTAATGGCCTATATTGCAGGATGGCAGGAACACCATCATCACCAACTCTGTTTTTTTATAAGAGTAGAGATATGTGAGTGTCACTGCCCCCCCACACCCACACTTCCCAACACCGAAGGAGTAGGGTTACACCTCGATCTTGATACTGATCTATCGACTGGCTTCTCTCTCAAACATACACACACACACTACCCGACATCGATCTTGATAATAATCTATCTACTCCTCTTTCAAACACACACACACACACACACACACACTCGCTAGTTGTGCCTCTGTGCCTACTGCGCACACTCTCAATACGTCTTTCTCTCCCTCTCCCCCCAACAATGATAGCAGAAGGGTGACAACTCGATCTGATCATAATCTGTAAATTGGTTTCTCTCTCACACATTGTGTCTCGGTGCCTCGCTCGGTAGCCCCCTCGATATGTAGACTTCTCTCGCGCGCACAGCTGTAGTGACGATCACGCTGAACCCAGTGTGCCTTGGTTTTACCGGCCTCATGTGATAGTTTTCACCCTGTTTTATGTTAATTAACAAGGCAACCTTTTCTTTGTTACTACTAGTGAATCTGAAATCATCCAGGGCAGACATAAAATATATCACTTCAACCCAATTATCGTAGCAACTATTTTAAAAGAAATTAGCTAGCTGCCCGTGCGTTGCACGGAACATCAAGATGCATTTGTATGAGTAGTTTATCTTGCGAGAGAAAAGGTTGAACGAGGGAAGGCCTTATTTGCGAACGTGGAGAGACGTGTGGCTATATTTTTGCAAAATTGCCATAGTTTCTTTCCTATCCGTTAGATATAAATCCGACGGCCTATATTGCAGGATGGCACGCACACCATTATCACCAACTCTTTTTCTACTCCCTCCGTCCGAAAATACTAGTCATCAAAATGGATAAAAGAGATGTATCTGAAACTAAAACACGTCTAGATACATTTCCTTTTATCCATTTTGATGACAAGTATTTCTGGACGGAGTGAGTATTTGTCTTTTTAGAGATTTCAACAAGTGACTATGACCGGACCTTACCAACATACACAAAAAAGTAGTCCATAATTTTGATGTTACCCTCTTTTCTTGGCGGCGCAGTGCCATCTGGATACCTCATAAATAAATCAAGGACAAATCTAACCCCTTCCTGAAGAGACATACGGAGCAAAATGAGTGAATCTACGCTCTAAAATATGCCTACATACACATCCGTATGTGGTAGTCCATTTGAAATATGAAAAAGACAAATATTTAGGAACGAATGGAGTATATATAAGAGTAGACATGGAGATATATCTCCAGCATGGTCTACAACAAAAATGTGTTGGGCTGGTTAGCGTCGGATGCTCGCAACGCGATGACATGAGCTCGTATTCTGTCTTTTAACTTTATATTTTTATATTATATATTACTCTACTTATTTGATATATACTTCTTTCGCCATTGTACTGACAGTGGAACCCACAGAGTACTTAGAATACAAGATTAAGGATGGACTTGTTTCTTTTTAACTTTCTGTACGAAGCTGTAGCCACCATGCAAGTCGCGTGTACACTGTGCATGCAATTAACTTTTTACAGAGGGACAATCATACAGGCAATTAACTCAAATGGGTTGGATGTCACTATATTATTTCCAGCATAAAGAGCATCTCCAACGGCTGCAGGCAAATTTCCTCCCACTTCCTTAAGCGGAGGAAGACATCAAACGCCAGCGGCATATATTTTTACAACTCTAACCAACCAGATGAAATTCGTGCAAACATGAACTGATTTCATATAAGCATGAAGGATTTCGTATAAAAAAAGCCGGATCTTCATATAAACATCATGGATTTCATTACATTTACATGAACTAAGAGTTGCCAATCCGGCTCTCTTGTATAACTAATACTCCCTCCGTCCGGAAATGGATGTATCTAGACTTATTTTAGTTCTAAATGGCCGCCTACGGATCCCTTTGTCTTCCTCGTGTCCGTTAGACACTTGCGGGGTCGACGAAGGTCCTCGGAAGAGACGAAGCAGCAAAGTAACCACCTGAATCCACGGTCGTCACCTCGGCGGTGGCCTTCATGGGTCCCAAGTGGCGGCGGCCTCTCGTGTTCTACTTCTCCTCGATGATGGCGGTGAACACGGAGAAGCTGGCCACCGACTCGTCGCTCTCCATGCACCCGGCTTCAGTTAGACTATGCGCATCGAGCCTTCGACGAGGACATGTTGGATGCTAAAAACCTGCATCTCGATCTCTATCGCCATTTGGAACCGCTGGAACGGAGGGCTATGGTTTGGAGAATTAGGATTAGATGGCTAGTCTAACTGAAGTAGTAGATGATTATTTAAAGAGGTTAAAACAATGTGAACGCAGTGGGGTTTGGATGCAAATGAAGACGAAGGGGAGGTGAAGAAGACGAGGAGAATCGGTTCCCGATGGAGAAGGAGTAAATGGGAGAAGTGGCATGCAGGCAGTTGATTAGACGGCTAGGTAGACTAAACGAAAAGGCTATGCGGCTAGACTGATGAGTCGTACCTGTTCGTGTACGTGCCCATCCTTCCTGATAGGTGGGACCTATGCAAACAGATAAAAAAATGTGTCGTAGTTTTTTTAGCGCGTGAGTGGGAGACACAACATTCTCTGGTTAAGGAATACTCCCTCCGTTTAGGTGAGTATAAGTCATCTTATGAAAATCAGGTTTTCCCAAAACCTTTAGGCGTGGAGCATTAACTTCCTGCTTGATCCCCTCCCAGCCTCGTTAGCCGGCGTTCTCTTCCTTTGCTGCCGCGTTCTAACTTTCCATTTTTCCTCTTCTCAAGTGTGGAACGATCTACATGCCGTCCTTGATGCACCAGAACGACCACTGCATGCATTGCGACAGAGCGTTGATTGGCCATGCACGAGAATTTGGTTCTGCTCGCAATATGGATGATACCTGAATGATGAAGTGAACAGGCATGCTAGCACGGGAGACCTATTTACGCTATACAATACTAGAGTACTCATGTACCTACTACTACTAGTAGTAGTAGTAGTACAACTGTGGTACACTTGATGGTCAAAATACTATTCATCTGGTCCTCACAGTGAAGTGACAACACCCTGCGCCTGACACTAGTCCAGGCGGCGTGTTCGGATTACGAAAGTCAGCCTCACCCTATGCACAGTGTAGTCTGTCACCGCCGGTGTACAACACATTGGCGCCTCGCCTCGTCTCCATCTGCGCTCCCATAGCACCACTCCATCTCCATCTCCTTCTACGTCTCCATCTCACTGTGCCCCCGTGTACCGTCGCCTCCCCCAGTACCACTATTCCCTCGCTAGCCGCTCTAGCACCGACATCCTTCTCCCCCGTAAATCAAGCCCCCTTCCAAACTCCACCATGGCTGAACGCGAACCGCACATCATCCATATGAGCCGCGATTGGAGGAATCTCCCAGTGACATCCTCGACCTCTGTTGTTCGTGTATGGATATGTTGAGTGCCCTGCGGCTGGCTGCATGCTCGAGGGACATGCACACGGCCATCGTCGAAGCGAGGCCTAAGCTTTTCAAGACACCCTGCTTGCTGCTATGTGGTCTTGCGAGATTGGCTCACCATGATACGAAGGCGTGCATGATGCCCCTCGACTTCAATCCGATCTCCATTAGCCGAAACTTCTTTGCAGGTATGTAGTGGTCGCCGTACATCATTTCCCTCGACATCGATCCGATCACTATCGCCCGAAACTTGTTGGCAGGTATGTACTGGGTCGGCATGAACTCCCACTGGATGGCTGCCTTCAGAGAAGATGGTAAAAAGTTGGTGCTCGTGAACTTCCATACCTCCCATGAGATCATCCTTCCTTCGTTGGATTATATAGAGTATTACCATCGCAGTCCAAGTCATCTAGATTACTACGTCAGTTGGACGGACCTTGTTTTGTAGAAGATTGTAATCTGCCAAGTGCCCACACGACATGCGAATTACGCAGACTTCAAGCTAATTGCCTTGTTCGACCGCGGACTCGCCTATCTTTACGCCGGTGCCTTCTTTAGCTGGAGACAACTCGGCTCGCAGTGGATCATCGTCAAAGCTGATACACACTTCTGTGATGCTATTGAACACAATGGCATCAACTACGCGATCGACAAAGCAGATGGCACCACGTATTGCTGGGACGGCGCGTGTAAGTTGTTTCCTCTCATGTTAATGATGACGCCATGACACTGTTTGAACTTTTTGTGATGATTGGCATATCTCCGTTTGAGCAGAATTTGAGTAGAACTATGGCAATGTATTAGAGACGCCATAAATCAGCTATATTTGGAATGAGTTAATTCATGCGATTGTGACCATGTCATTACAGCCAATTTGTACCCTGAATAATCAAACGGTTAGGAATATATGGATATTATCCTTATTTTACAGTAATCTATATACTACTACTAAATATGAGTGTGTATCAATGGCCATGTTAGTTTCCTCATTTTCATGATGTAGAAACATGCACCACACTATTGGTTTCATCTAACCATACATTAGGGAAGTAAATGTGCATATGGAGAACTCTATATTCGGAAGTAGTGAAATCCTGCAATGCTTACCATGTGTACATACCAATATTCGCCCTTCAACAATCAATGGCTAGAATAATATCCTCACAAAAATTTTGCCCACAGAACACGAGTATAAAACAATGCATGGTCTGTTAGTTACCTTGAAGAATTTGTTTGTGAGGACAGAACATGATTACATAACATGCATGACATGGTAGTTTCCTATGAAGAATCGATTGCGAGATAACATGAGTATAATCATGCATGGCACTTCTATATTTTCAAACCTAGTATACATTTCCTTGTATTTTCCTCCCAGTTCCAACAGGGACATATCAATGATGTTTCTTGCATTATCCTACTCATACTCTGAACAATGCTGATCTTACATTAACAATGCCTGTCCTTTTTGATATGATGCAGTGTCCCTACAGTTACTGCCCTTTGTAATCACACCACCTTTGCCAAAAACAGGGAAGCACAACTGGTTCCTCGCTCGATCAGACGACGGCAAAAGACTGATGATCATTCGGACACATGAGCCGAAAAAGGTATATTGCAAAACCCCCACTGTATACAAGCACCGTGTAATACATGAGTATCTGGACATTGGCTGTTACGTCTATGAGCAGGATACCAGCTTGTTGGGGCCTTTAGGATTTTTTAGTTGGAGGTGGGTAAACAGCCTTGGTTCACACTCTCTGTTTCTCAGACTCAATTATCCGATTAACCAGGAGATCACCGTTGGCAAGGACCTTGATGGCAGAGAGGCTCTGTTTGCTATGGAAAACTGTGTCTACACGGCGAGCCCTAGGACTTCGGGAGCAAACTCCCCTGATTGTCAACGATACAGCCTACAGCCAAAAGAAGGTGAGAATGACAAAGGCATCCGGATTAACTTTGATCCTTGGATGTCTCAATTACGACAGGCAGTGATGTGGTTCGAGCCTTCAGGTTGATATGTAATTGGGCTGTTGCATCGAAAGGGTGGAGTACTGGTGTCTCCGGATCACTGGTCGCTGAAGCGGGGCTGCAAATTATGATGGTGTTGGATCATCTCTTCGAATGACTGTTGTCTTTGCTGCTGGTTTTGGATGGGTAGTTCTTTCTTTTGTTATGCATATTCCTTGTCATTTGGTCATCCTCGTCTATGTCACTCTTACTATGTAATAGTTGCTTCTGTTTAGAATGCCATTCTCGTCTGGATCACGAGAGTCTGAGTGCTTCAGATGGGTGCGTTTTGGTGGTGTAGCAAGACTTCTTATGAACTATCATGTCTTGCTGTTTATGTCAGTAGTAGTCACTAGTCAGTGTTCGAATGTTGTATATATCGTTGTTTCGAACTGTTTAATGTCTTGAACTACTGGTGGGCTAAATGAGGGCATCACCATTCTCCAGTGTTCAGAGTATATCTCCTTTTTTCAAGTTATATAATTTGAGCTCGGTGTCTTCTCGATGATGTACACTTGTTTGGGCCAGTGAGGTGTCATTGAATATGGGTCGAGTAGTAACGCAATGCCAAACAGGTCAATTACGACTCTCAGGCCGGGCTCTCAAAAGATCCTAAAAAAAGGCCGGGCTCTCCAAAAAATAAAGAATAAGGACTCTTAGGCCGACATGTGGGCGCCACCAGTGTTTTTGTGCGCTTCGCGCCGAGAGCATATTGGCGCGTGCTCGAAATTCATGCTACCTTTTCATCCCCAGTCTCCCACCCCTCCCCCACCTCTGGAATCTCGATTCCTACTCCAGTTCCCCCAAATCCCCCTCCTGTACTCCCTGTACTCAAGCACACTATCATGTCGCCGGTCAACGCGGATCTCCGAGCCGGAGATCCTGAGGTCCGTCCTGCCTTCGGTCGCTGTGTGCTGTCGTTCAACAGTGGCATGGCGCCGCTTGACGACCAGTTTGCCGGCAAAGTGCTGATGGTAACCATCAACGGTGACCGGCCTCCCGTCTCACTGGATGACCTTGTCAAAGCTCTTGGCATTGCACACGGCATCCAAATAAGTGAGTTGCTCGTCGAAGTCTGTCCGCCACCGGCTGATTTCTTCGTCAGGTTCCGGACAACTTTCGACTGCAGTCGTGTGTTAGAATCTTCCCGGCGTTTGTTCTGCGATGGCGCGCTGGTGAGCTTTGATCGGTGGCACCCAGGATGGGGCTCGGTGCCCTCTGAGCTTGAGTTTTTAACAAAGCTTACCTTCCACGACATGCCTCGACGTGCTTGGAACAGCGAGTCCATGAACGATCTTATCAATGACCTTGGAGGTGAGCTCGTAAGTATGTTTGTTCCTCCAGACAGCTGGGCTCTGACAGTTATGGCATGGATGAAGAAGCCGTCCACCATACCGAAGGTGATTGGTGTTGAGATACCGGTGCAGGAAGCGGGGTTGTACTATTCGTCGCCACCAAGGCCGCCGCATACCACGTTAGGGATGTACCCGTATCGAGTGTTCGTGCATGTCGAAGAAGTGGTCAATCCCTCAATCGAAGTCCTACCGCCGCCGCTAGTGCCAGGGTCCGTCGACGACGTCCATTACAGGAGTCAACGTCAGACTTTCCCCATGTTGCTCGGAATGATGGATGGCACAGGGCCTACTCCATCGCGCTGCGGAGGCCACTGCTTCTTTGGGAGAAGAGGTAGGGCTGGCTGCCTGGATGTGCTCTAATTTGAGGTAACAACTGAATCTTGTCAGATACTAGTTAAATCTGAGCTATGGGTGTGAAGCACGGATATGCCAGTCCATTTGATTGTGACCTGTTCTAATTTTGTACCTGAACTTTTTTTAGGAAGGGATGTACGTCAACTTAATGTGCTAGCAGAACTTATTGATAAAGACGATGAACCGTTATGTACGACTTCGTTGGTTTCAACATAGCCCTTCCCGTGGCGATCCACTGCTTCCATCCTGATTGTGCCGCCTGCGTGAAATTTATGTATGCAAGTTCAGTGTGCTATGATGTTCTATATGATTGTGTCAACTATATAAGTTTTTACTGAGCATCAGCAATGCATATGGCTGAAAGATGTATTTATGAGCAACGGTCGATAGGTCTCTCTCTCTCTCTCTCTCTCACACACACACACACACACACACGCACACGCACAAGTGGGACCCGTTGAATTATTTATTTGCTTGTGACAACTTTTAATTAGGTTCCACTATAATCTAACTTTTTTCTTAAGTTATTAGTTGAGCTCAGTGACTTCAAAAGGTTGTACAGAAGCCTTGTTTGGGCCTTTCCAGCGTCGCTGAATGTGGGCTGAGTAACCATGTTAGGTTGTACTGTACTACACATGCCTTTTTTCGCTATTTTTTTAAAATAATACATTTTTTATTAATTTTCATAAATATTATGCTGGGTAATTTTTTTTCAAAAATAATACACCGTCGTCCCGCTGCAGGCTGACTGGGCCTAGTCGCCCCATATCAGGCCGATTGGATTCCAGTCGGCCTACAGCTGGCCGACTGGCCCCTGTCGGCCCACTGTGGGATGATTGGGTCATGTCGGCCCATTGTGGGACGACTAGAGCTAATTGGCTCGCTGTGGGCTAATTGTTTTTGCAAAAGTGTTAATCATGTATTTTAAAAATATGTGTATTGTGACCTCCTCCGCTCGCTGTGGGCCCACTGTTGACTAAAAAATATGTTTTAAAAAGTGTTAATCATGTATTTAAAAATTGTTAAATGTGTGTATAAAAAATGTTCCTTATCTATACCATTTTTTAAAAATGTGTGTACAAAAAATAGCTATTTTTTCAACATCAGCAATGCAACTGGGCCGATAGTTGTACACAATATCCGGGTCAACTTGTTATTCTCCGCCCCGCTGGGTAGCAAACTTTCCTAGGAGGTATGCATTAGGCTTAACAAGAAAATGGACTTTAAAAATAATAAATGGGATGTAATTATAATAACTGGACAATTACTATGCACCAAACACGTAATTAGTTTGAAAAATATATTATTTTTGGAATTTGAAAATTTTAATTTCATTACTTGTTGCGTGCGCAATATTGCGTTGGATTTTAATGTAATACAACTTTATTCTGAAATTACATTTAACCTGACAAGAAATTCGGATAAAAATATTTCAGATCCCATCAAAATGTGGGATTTTTTTTTGAATTCTGTTTTGAGTGGTTGTTTGAAATTATTAATCGTTGTCCTAGCTAGAAGTTGGGTTGTACTTTTAACAAACTGTAAATGGGCTATAGTAAATTCCATTAGAATTAAAAAGTGGGCCGTACATTCTTACAAATCGCAAATGGGCTATATGTTCTCTGCCTAATCCGAGCTGTGGGCCTACTAAGTTGATGCGTACCAAGGGCTTTGTCAACTTAGTCAATATAAACGATTCTAGCTGCAGTGATCGTACGATGTCCATCCAACGGCTGTAGTGCTTCTTCAACCTCTGGTCTTCTTGCTCCAGCCGCCCAAAGCAGCGCCAGTCGTGTCGCATGCTCCTGCCTCCCGTGGCCGGCTGTGATGCTGCGGAGGCCTCACCGCCCCGTACAACTCCCACCGCTGGCCAGGCCATCCCTCTACTCACCCACACCCCCTGTTATTCTGCGGCGACGGCAGCATCACACCGCAGCTGAACTAGTGAACCCTCGTACTCCTCTCCGTGCGGTCTTCCACTGCTGCGTCTTCCCCGGCTTCGTGTCGTCCCCTTCCTAGGCCTCGTCGTCGTCCAGACCACCGCCTTGGTGCTCTCGGCGCGGCGTGGTCAACGTGGTCAACGACCGACTTCCATCGGAAGAGTACTGTACGTGGAGAGGCTGACAGCTGGGTCCACGGCAGCCGCAAGGAAGTGCCTCCTTATTACGCGCAAAATAAATATTCCTTCACCTGACAGCGGGGACCCACCGGACGGGTGACCGTATTTCGTGAAAAAATGATTCGCCCCCTAACTGCTGGGACCCACGAGCTACATCTTCGCACGCAAGGAAGTGCGTCCGAAAAAAATGATTCGCCCCCCTGACTGCTGGGACCCACCAGCCCCCCGACTGATGGGACCCACCAACTACATCTTCACACGCAAGGAAGTGCCTGACAGTCGGGACCCACCTGGTCGAAGTGTACGTAGCATTGTCATTCTGGTCGCGAACATGTATGTACATATATATTGGTGGATGTAGAGGCGCGCACGTGTCGTAGTAGAGGCGGCAAGGGTGCAAGAAAGAAAATACGGCCACGTATGTGTACATACGGGCGGGGTCTCGAACGCCTACTCGCGCATACGTATGGCGAGGGCTCGTTGACATGGCTAGGTCGGAACGGAGAAACATCGTCGTCGTCGTATTCATGGGGAGGCAACGGAATGCGTCGTGTTCATGGGGAGGCAACGGAATGCGTGGGAGCCAACCGGCTAGGTCGGAACGGAATGCATGGTCGTGTTCATCAGGAGGGCTTGGACGGAACAGGCGATGGAAACGAGGCCTGGCGTACCGCACAACGGAGGAAACAGACCTCCTACGTTCGGAACGGGGTCCTGTTGATCGGGAGGGGTCTGGCGTACCGCAAAACGGAGGAAACGGACCTCCTACGGTCGAAACGGGGGTCCTGTTCATTGGGAGGGGTGTCGCATACCGCAAAACAGAGGAAACGGACTTCTGTTGGAGCGCTACGGTGGAAACGGGGGTCCTGTTCATCGGGAGGGGTGTGGCGTACCGCAAAACGGGACTCCACGGGATACTGTTCATCTCCACCGTCGACCCCCTCCAGCCTCCACGAGCTACTGTTCATCCACCGTCGACCTCCTCCAGCCTCCACGGGCTCCTGTTCATCCAGCCTCCACCTGAAAGGATCGAGAAGAGGTGTCTAGAGGGGGGGGGGTGATTAGACACTAAGTGCCAAAAGTTGCAGTTTTCAATATTCTTAAGTTTAGGTGGAGTTTAGGCACAAGTTTAACGAACACAATACATATCAAGCAAGATTGCAAAGAGTATATGAGCAGCGGAAAGTAAAGCATCCAACTTGCAAGAATGTAAAGGGAAGGGTTTGGAGTATTCAAACGCAATTTGAGACACAGATGTTTTTGGCGTGGTTCCAATAGGTGGTGCTATCGTACATCCACATTGATGGAGACTTCAACCCATGGAGGGTAATGGTTGCGCGAGTCCACGGAGGGCTCCACCCACGAAGGGTCCATGAAGAAGCAACCTTGTCTATTCCATCACGGCCGTCGCCCACGAACGACTTGCCTCACTAGCGGTAGATTTCACAAAGTAGGCGATCTCCTTGCCCTTACAAACTCCTTGGTTCAACTCCACAATCTGGTCGGAGGCTCCCGAGTGACACCTAGCCAATCTAGGAGACACCACTCTCCAAGAAGTAACAAATGGTGTGTTGATGATGAACTCCTTGCTCTTGTGCTTCAAATGATAGTCTCCCCAACACTCAACTCTCTCTCACAGGATTTGGATTTGGTGGAAAGAAGATTTGAGTGGAAAGCAACTTGGGGAAGGCTAGAGATCAAGATTCATATGGTTGGAATGGAATATCTTGAGCTCAACACAAGTGTAGGTGGTTCTCTCTCAGAAAATATGTATTGGAAGTGAAGGTATGTTCTGATGGCTTTCTCCACAAATGAAGAGTGGGTGGAGGGGTATATATAGCCTTCACACAAAATCTAACCGTTACACACAATCTGCCAAACTCGGTGGGACCGAATCGTTAAACTCGGTCGGACCGATTCAACAAACCTAGTGACCGTTAGGATTTTCGGTGGGACTGAGATGCAACTCGCTAGGAACGATATGGTTAGGGTTAGGGCATAACATAATCTCGGTGTGACCGATTACACAAACTCGGTGGGACCGATTTTGGTAATAAGCTAACCAGAGAGTTGGTCAGGCAAACTCGGTGAGACCGATTACACAAACTCGGTGGGACCGATTTTGGTAATAAGCTAACCAGAGAGTTTGCATTGTACTCTCGGTAGTACCGATTGCTCAAACTCGGTGAGACCGATTTTGGCAATGGACATACACAGTGAGATTACAATCCCATCTCGGAGAGACCGAGATCCCTATCGGTGAAACCGATTTGCTAGGGTTTGTGGCAGTGGCTATGTCACACCCTGATTTTCATGCCACAACACTTAAGTTAATAAATCATGATAAAATGTGGTTTTACAAAAACTTTTGAGTGTTTTGGACCTTGCCTTGATTGGATTTTGTCTGTTGTTTGCAAGTGCTCTAAAATCAGATAAATCCTCCAACTCTTATACTCCTTCTCCTTGATCCAAAACATTTTCCCAATGATCATGCCATGTGTATAGAGCAATATAGTATTTTCTTACAAAAATAATTTGGCCAAAAAGTATTTTCAAAAATTAGTTTTCCAAAAACCCCTGAGTTGAGGATTGCACTGCAAGTACTTAATTAAGGGCAGTAAAAACCTTTCCAAGAATATTTATGACTCCTATTAGATATAGGTTACCCAGAAACCACAAAAATATAATTTTAGAAGTTATGTTCCTATTTTATTTAAAGGCTTTTTCTTAAGGCCAGAAATGGTCTTTAATAGGTTAAAATTATTTTAAAGCTTTAAAAATATTTGAGAAAAATTAGGGAGACTCAGTAGACATATATTCTCCATATATATGAGTTTCAACATATGGTCATGATCAAAATATTGGACAAAATCCCCCAAAACCATTTCTGCCATTTCAAGGATTTGAAATATTTCTACAGGAAATATTTCCATAAAAATCCAAGAAAATTCTAGCATGTCACATATGACATTTTTGATGATCTTGCCAAGTACCATGTCATGGAGAACGGTATAACCCCATGAAACCCTCTGAAAACCACTTCTGTCCTTTTTCAAGTGCAAATAGCTTTGCACTGTCAAACATGTCCAAATGCTCTCAAACTTGGTGCACATTCTCAAATGGTGTAATAATGAATCTAGACCAAATGGCACAAGTTGGAGAGAATTTTATCTTGATCAAAGTACCCCAAAACCCTCTCTGACCAGAATCAAATTTGAACAAGTTTGTACTGCCAACTTTTTCTCCTTGACCCCAACTTTTGTGGACATGTTCAAATCCTCAAATGATGACACTACACCAAGTGGTGCATCAAGGAGAATAGATTTGCATGACTAAATCTTGGTAAAGCCATTTCTGCTGATTTCTAGGGTTTACCAAAGTTACATTGGCAACTTTGCCCAAATGAGCTCAAATTTGGTGGAACACCATAATTATATGTGTCATTTCACCCTGTAGAGTCTCATGGCAAATGGAAATCATCTACTTGCCCAAACCACTATCAAACACCTTCTGACACTTTTCCATAATGCCATTTTTGACCTCTTCCACTAATCTCCATGGGCTCAACTTTGTTCCACAGCTGCTACTGACCCTCCCCTACCTCCAGTAGCTCTCCTCCTTCATAAGCTCAATTATTTGGGGGTAACACCCACCTCTTTCTCTCTCTGTTCACCCATGGCAACACCTCCTCTCTCTCCCATTTCAATATTGAGCATACCACCTAGCATCTCTCCACCCCAGGGCATCCAAGGCAACGCCAAGGCACAAGGGGACATGCCCTGGCCCTTTAAAAATGGCCATGCCATCCATTTGCATGCTCCAGAGCAGGCTACAGTGCGCCCAGGCACTGTAGCCGCCCTCTGCCCGACGCCTCCGGCCACCTCAGGCCTCCCCAGCGCGCCCGACGAGGTGCCTCGACGTCCTAAACACGGCAGCTGGTCGGCCCCCTCCTCCTTCTCTCCCTCCTACCCATGCTCACGCGTGCCCGAGCACCGCCCAGCTCCACCAGTGCGCGCACGCGCTTGGTACCCGCAGGAGCTCGCCCCACTCCCTCTTCCCTTCCCACTTGACATAGTCCACGCCCACGAACACCCCGGACATGGCCGAGTGTGCCAATTCGGCCTCCGGCATCGCCTAGGCCGTGGCCATGGACGCCGTCCACGGTGCACCGTCACCCCGCCTTAAAACAACCATCCCGAGTCCCTCCTCTGGGCACCGTTCGCTCTCTCGTCCCCCAAGCGACCTCCTAGAGCATCCAGATCCTCCTCCCGTGCCTCCCTTCTCCTCCTACCACCGCATGGCCGCCGCTTCGGCTCGCTCAAATTTGAGCAATGTCGAGCTCACCTTCCTCCCTTTCCTCCACACAGAGACTCCCCGTGGTCCGGCGAACCTCCCCACTGCCTCGAACCGTCGCGGGGATGCTCGAACGCCGAGAGCCACGGACGGTAGACGACCTCCCCCGCCATGGTTAAAGCTGCGGTCACCTCGGCCCCCTCCGGCGGCCGTGACCTACACCAGCGGATGCGCCGCTCCGCGCTGAGCTCGCCCATAGGTGGAGCGCCGCGAGAGACGGCCGGAGGCGCCGGCTATCGCCGGACGAACGCGGGCGTGCGCCCTGCCTCCCCTGCTCTGCCTCGAGCGGGAGGTAGAGGAAGACCGCCCCGCCAGCTGGCATGGTGGCCCGCCCGTCAGCGGTAGAGGCGACCGAGCCGGCCCACGAGACGGGTTAAGTGGAAACGGCTTTGGGCCGATCCACTTGCCCCGCTGGGTGGCGCCTTCCCGCAGTGCGCCTTCGGCGTCACCTCCTCCCTCACGCAGCTGAGCCACTGGGCCGAGCCCAGTAGGCGCTGTTTAGCTGGGCTTCGCCCAGTGCTCTTTATAAGGTTGACTCCCTTTCTTCCTTTTTCTTTTCTATATAATTTGTAAAATCCATAAATAATTCAAATTAACTCCAAACTTGATGATTCAAATTTCTAAATGTTTCTAAATTCATGCCCTATCTAATGGTGCTATTTGCACGTTTTCCCAGAGATATTTCTTTCACAAATAATTATCAAATCCCATTTTTCCATTTCTATCATAAACTTTGGAAAATCACAGAGGGCTCAAATTTAATCCAAATGCCATGATTCAAATTTCCAGATGTTTCTAAGTTCATAACTTAGTTTTCCAACATTTTTCACAATACTTTTTGTGCCATACAAAATAATGAGCCATTTCTCCATACTAGCCAACTTTGCAAATTCAT
This sequence comes from Aegilops umbellulata, assembly GCA_032464435.1. Taxonomy (NCBI): domain Eukaryota; kingdom Viridiplantae; phylum Streptophyta; class Magnoliopsida; order Poales; family Poaceae; genus Aegilops; species Aegilops umbellulata. The sequence goes on from CP136060.1 coordinate 181,290,901, forward strand.
AGGAAATTCATTTGAACTCCAAATCCAGTGAAACCAACTCCTAGATGCTTCTAAAATCAGGAATTGTTAAATGGGTACCTTTGCTCATTTTTCAAAATAATTCTTCTGTACACTTCTTGCAATTCAATAAAACCCTTGATTCCATCATATCAAAATGTTTAGAAATATCCACTTATCCAATTCCATTGAAATCACTTTGGTCATTCCTCATATGACTAGAGGTATCCTAGAAAAGTCAACTTCATATTTTTAGAGCACTTTTATTTTTGCCTTGTGGTGTTGCTTATTATGATTGTTTCCGACGTTAGTTGACGAAGTAGACAGAGTACTTGGAGAAGGACCAGAAGACTTGAAGACTCAGATGAACCAGGCAAGCAGCCCTTTGACCATGATGAACCATTTTTCATCATAATAGCATTTTCGTTGTTTCATCAAGTGCATGATATATATCTTGAATGGCAACCTTGCTAGGCTTGCCTCCGTTGCATACTCCGTTGATACTTGCATTGTTCATGACTCTACCCTTGCTTAGAGTTGTGTTGGTGGGTTGTAGAAATATGCTATAGTAGATGGCTACGCAAAGTGGGTCAGGGTTATGCATGGAAAGAAACAAGTGTGGTTTGACATACTTGCAAACAACCCCAGTGGGTGCCACTAATGCCCCTGGGAGATGATGTTGAACTAGGTCACTACTTGGTGGAGAAGTAGTGTAGCGAGGCTTCATAACAGTGTTGTTTATAGAGACGGATTAGATTTAAGATTTGTCGACCGTCCCAACCAAACATGCGCGACCACTCTACCCTTATATGGGAAAGGGCATTATTGATTACCTAGGCTGATACTAGCTTGGAGCCCGCATTACTAGTGATGGGAGAGTTGTTGGTGCGCTCTCTCGGTACGGGGTCGTGCCAGGTAGGGTGGCCAAGAACATTTTTATGGGGCACCGGACACACCGTTGGTACCCCGTGCCAGTGGTATGTGATGAATATAGGAGCGAGGCTCCACAATTTTAAGTTCTGAAATGTTGGGCACGGGGGTTACTGCCAATCGAGTGGACTGCATGTTAGTGTCGTCTAGGGAAAGATAGTGATCGGGTGCTTACCCCGGGTACTTGAGGTACCGCGGGTCGTGGATGACATGGAAGTTCCCCGGATCTTGTGGGTAAACTGCGCAACCTCTGCAGAGTGTAAAACTATTCGAATAGCCGTGTCCACGGTCAAGGACAGTTGGGTGGTGCTGCTTAGACTACGTTCATATGTTTCTGACAAACAACACGGTTTGGTAAATCTGTTGACGTGATTCGTGAGGAAGTCACGATGAGCTTGAGTATGAGTTGTTCACAACTCTATCCCGATGTTGGTGTCTGTAACCTCCTGATACTTGTTGCAGACGCATTCATATCCTTGATAAATGTTGATCATACTTGCATGAGGAAAACTAGCTTTCCGCAAAAATACCAAATTAGCAGTAGTGCCTTGCATAATTATTCTGTTATCACCCTTGGGTTGCTTGCGAGTACATTCAAAGTACTCATTGGCTTGCCACTGGTTATTTTATTGGCCAGGCATGAAAAGACATGATATGAAGAAGAATACTTTGGTGGCGAGCATGCGAGCTAGGACGCTTCCCAGTCAGAATGCCTGTAGGGTTAAGGCAGATGGCATGGGTCTAAGTTATCGACGAAGATTTCCGCTGCAATGTTATACTCAAGACTTGACCATAATGGTCCTACTTGTGTAATACGGTATGTATGGATGTAAGACTCTTGTTATTCAGCTTCTGTGTGTTCAGTGAGCATTGATCTCTAGGATCACTGTACACGTGCATTCGGTGATCTCGACTTATGAGTCGGGGTCCCCACAAAGCTGGTATCGAAGCCATCCTGACTGTAGGAGGCCTTAGTTAGCATGGTCGTTAGTTAGGGTAAAACTATTTCCAAAACTACTACTAGTTTTCAAAACTATCTATACTTCTCTTCCCTTCTCAGTTTTTCGAAAACTAAGGTATACTTTCCTTATTGATCTCTTCCCCTTCAAAACCTTTGGTCGCTAGAACCGTTATGCCCCTGACCACTGGGTTCCTTGTAATCCTTGTGGATAATCTAGAAGGAAGATGCCTTGCCAGACATTCACCCACATCTCCTCAACACAAGATTGGCAACATCACAACAAGACGATACCAACAGAAGATACATCCTCGAGGGATGAGGGCCTGAAGGCCCAGGAGATAGTGACACCCTTGACACTGCCCCAAGATGATGCAACCTTAGCCTACGACGATCAGGGCATAGGATATGCAAGATCATGATATACATCGCTAATAGGGTAACCCTGTCACTACCGTTGTTGTATCGGCGACCACCGGTGGAGGAGAACCTAGCCATTTGGTCCGCCTCACTATAGTGAGCAGGAAAACAGTTCTCTTCATCCCCCGCTCTCGTTGACGATATTGTCAACAATGTGTTCGACGGATTGGACCTCTATTATGCCTTGTTAATGTCATTGCATAAAGGATGGCCACCTAGAACCGCCGACAGCTTAAAAAGGCAAAAGCGATCATCATGATTAAGAGGACAAGAGAAGACCAAGTCAATGCCAGCTACGAGGAGCCACCTTCACCCCATCATCTCATCAGGCGAGATGTGTTGAAGATTCTTCAGGCCAACCCGGATCATTTCATCAAACCACTACAAAAGACGTAGCGACACCTGAGGAAAAATCCAGAAGACTGCATGAGGCACAAAGTAAAGCACGACTACTTAGTCCGAGAACCCCTAGGGTAGGATGAGTCGTGTACCCCCTATGCGCAGTCGAGTCCATATGATGGTTCGAATAGAACCATGACTGTGTGTTGCTTGTTTTTATTTGTTTGTGTTTTAAGATAGGTCACAACTTTTTCCCTAGGCAACAAGTACGTGACTACATCACCTGCCTTATTTTGTTGTTTGTGTTTGGCCCCTTTTTGGCACTTGTTTGTTTGCACATGCACTATAGAACCCTGGGGACCGAGCCGCTTACTCGAACACCTATGGGGACCGAGCCGCTTACTGGTTCGGCGGGGGGCGGAGGTCGCACAAAGAGCGGATCGAGGCGTTGCACACAAGGGGATTTTACCCAGCTTCGCGCCGCAAGGATGCGTAAAACCCTACTGCTGCTTTGTGGATTGTATTGTGTTCTTGCTCGGGAGCGCGTGGTGCTACAATACACGAGAGCCGCTGGCGAGACCGAGCGTGGCAATGGTTGTCCTCCTCCTCCTACGTGCGCATGGGGCCTCCTTTTATATGCTCAAGGGGTTACCCACAGGTGGCAGCGCAGGTGGGGGCAAAAATGGGAGAGTGCTGTAGTGGATACAGATGCCTGCACAGTGGCTGTACAGTGCTATCATACCTAACTCTGACGGCGGGGGACAAGGGCATTAAATGCCCGTCCGCGTCGCCCAGACGATGCAGGGAAGTGGACCGTCAGGAGCGCCACCGTTTGCCACGATGGCTACTCTGTCAGCTTCGCTTCGCCACCGCATGCCCCTGGCTGCACAACCTCCCGCCACGTGCGCCTGGAATGCCCCCAGAGCGACACGTTGGTGGGTGAGCTGGAGCGCAGGCACGGGGTGGTAACTTGCCGCGGCAAACGCCTTGCCGCGGTGGATGCCTTGTCGTGCCCGGGAGCTTGTCGCTCACCGGGCCTTGCCAGAGCGCGGGACGCGCCGTGGCAAGGTCCTTGTCGTGCCGTGGTTGGCCTTCCCGGCAAGCTCCTCCTGCCGGGGTCTTGTGCTTCGAGCGGTCGTCCCGGCAAGCTCCTCTTGCCGGGGCCTGGCTCTCTTCGGGTGGCCTTCCCGGCAGGCTCCTCCTGCCGGGGGCCTTGGCTCAAATACTTTGTTCGTGGATGGCCCAAAAAGGGACCACGGAGAGTCTTGGCGATCGCCTGGCAAGCCTTGCCGCGGGATGCTACGACTGCCCATGCACAAGTTCAGGATACTAAGGTACCCCTACTTTAGTACACCAACAGGAGCCCCCGGGCCTGGGCCATACACGGTGCCGAGCGCTGTTGGGCCAGGCCCAAAACAGTGCATGGGCACGCGCGGCTTGGGTCACGCTGCATCTGCTTCTGCGCCCACCACGTCCTCCCCAAACGGCACGCGTCGAACGCGGCATCGTGGGAAGAGGCATGCGTGACGTGGGTGGCGTGCGCGGGGCTGAGCCCTGCAGGCATGCGCCACGTCGCCATAAAGAGGGACGGTTCGCGCTAGCTCCATAAGTGGAGGGAGGCGTGGAGGCGTGGCGTGTTCGCTGGACGGGGCCGAGGCACGGTTTCCGAGGCGCCCGTTCCCCACGATCACGGGGTGGGGAGAGGTCGCCTCATCCGTCGCCTCGGTCCTGCACGTCAGCCACGTGGCTTCCATGCACCCGGGGTTGCGGACGGTGGAGTCAGGAGACCGGGCCGTCACGGGTCGGGGCAGCAGGTCGGCCCCAGTCGCCTGGCCTTCCTGCGTCTCGATTGGCTGAGCGGGGCGGTCGAGCCCCCACCCTGCTCCTTTATAAAGAGCAAGAGGGGGCGACGGGAACCCACACTCCTCCATCTCTTCTCCTCTTCGTCTTCTGACCCCCTCTCTCCATTCGCCATGGAGAAAGGGAATCCGGGTCCTTCATCGGTGGCGGCGAGGGTTGCCGCCAGGCAGCGCGCCCCTCCTCCCCTTGCACCCGCGGTGGCGGAGCCAGCCGTAAGGGGAAGGGGGAGGGGGCAAGGTCGTGGACGAGGGTGTGGACGAGGCCGCGGCGCTCAGGGAAGAGGCGGGCGGGGCGACGCGCCGGCCTCGCCTCCGCCAGCGGCTCCTCTTCCCACGGTGGTCCACCTCGGGGACGATCCTTGCGAGTTCTTCGTCAGGCTGCGTCGGGCGCCTCGCCGCCGCCTCCGCCTCCCGGCTCCCTTCGCAGGCGTGATGGAGATGGAGCAACCCGAGACGCTAAGGCTGCGCATGAAGCGCTGCGGGATCAGCGGCACGCGGGTCCATGTCGAGTTCCCAGCCCCCGGCGTAGTGTATCTTGGCCGAGGGTGGAAGACATTCGCCCATATCCACACCTTGAGGGAGGGGTTCACCCCACACTTTAAGTTGATGGAGGGTGATCTCCTCTCTGTCAAGGCCTTCGGGGACTTCGGGACCCGGGCCCTGTGCTGCGTGGATAGCTCCTCCGACAGCGAAAGCTCATCCTCGAGCGAGAGTGACGAGGAGGGGAGCGACAGCGACGACGAGGGCTGCGGCCGTCGGGATGACGGGTTCGACTAGGCGCCGGTCGCAGCTCCGTGTGGCACCGGCGACCCCATCATCCGGGTCGCCGGTTCCTTGAGCTTCCCGGGGTCGCCTCCTTGGCGGCTGGCATGGCGAGGCTGCAGAAGAGGAAGAGGGCTGGCGGCAAGGCCGTCAACTCGGAGTACGAGGGCACGGCGCCCTCGACAGCGTGCTGACGCCCTGCCGCCTTGTCGGGCCCTTCTTCCGGCGCCGCCATCACCGTCCAGCTTTCAGCCGGCCCCCGGGGCGTTCTGTTGGTGTCTTCTGCCACCCGTAGCTCGCCTAGGCGCTCCTTTTGCCCTTTTCGCCTCCTTGTCCTACCTCCTGAGGAGAGAGACAAGAAAGGGATTACGGGCATCTTATCTTTTTTCAATCTGTAAGCCCTCGGGCCTTAGCTGTGTTTAAAACTTGTAATCCCATCTTTTCATGTTTTTCATTCTCTCTGAACTGTACCTGAGCGGAATGTTTTTAATGAAAAGGGGATGTTTGCCGGGCCATTTGTCCCGTGGGTAAAACCCACGCCAAGGAATGAATCCTTTATATCGTTAAGATAGACACTTCTTTGCCCGGCAACAGGCCCTGCCGTCTTCCCGCGCCACTCGACTTCTCTCACGCCTTTGGCGAAGGAAGGGATGAAGCGGGTTCGGGCCCCTCATTCCGCCCCTTTGCCACCGCGACTACTACCAAAACGGGCCCCAGGAACGCGCTCTGGGGCCTGTCGTTAAGGGAGCACGGTAGCTTCTAGGAAGAAACAAGGTTTTCGTATTCCACAGTTCATAAGAGAATGCATGACAAGGGATGCAAAAACTTATCTGAGATTGCAGCCCCCGGTAACCTTGGCCTGCCGCGGGCGAATCTTCGTACTTGCAGCCCCCGGCAATACTGGCTTGCCGGGGACCAGATGCTGGTCCGCCCTTCTTCTCTTCTTCGTCCTTAAGCGGCCTGGCCAGGATATGCAAAACCCTGCGAACCAAAGGAAACGAAGGAACCGGAAAAAGGACGCAGACTCGACCTCTAAGCTAGGGGTTAGCAGCTGTTAGGCACTATCAACCCTAACCAAGGACGAGACTCGACTCAGCATGCATGCTAAAACTTAGGGCGCCAGCGCTTTATTTCTGCTGCTCAGGGTCTGCGCCTGGCTCCGTACAAAGGATCACATGCAACAGCGGCAAGACTTTGTACAGAAGGGTGGTTGCCGGACGGGGTCCGACAACCGCGCCTTACGGGCGAAACTTACGAAGATGCCCAACGTTCCAGGAGTTGCTCACCGGAGCGGTATCTTTGGTCTCAAGGCGGACAGCGCCAGGCCTATCGACTCGTTTCACCCGGTAAGGGTCTTCCCACTTTCTCGAGACTTCTAGCACTGACCTTGCGGCTATAAAAGCGGCGCAAGGCTTGCTGGTAGCGAGCAGCTCGCACAGCGGCCTGAAGACGGTCCTCCTCGAGGAGCAGCGCATCATCTCGACGCAGCTGCTCTCGCTCGAGCTCAGCGTGAGCGAACACTCGAGGTGGCCCGCATGCGTGATCTGTGGGGCTAACTGCCTCCGCTCTATGGAATAGAGCGAGAGGTTGCCTGGTCATACCAGGGCTTACCTGCGCCGAGAGGTGTCGGCGTATGTCCGGACGCCGTGGCATCATGATCTGGCTCGGCGACGCCCGTTTCACCGCCGGCGCCGTCCCCACCACCCGTTTGCTCCAAGGGCGGCGGGTTCGACGCGGACGGACCGGCCACCTCTGGAGCCTTCTTCTTTAGTGGCATGTCGACGAAGATGAAGGAGATCTAGCTGGTGCAGACGCCGGATCAGGTTCGCACAACTTCGATGCCCCCTACCTGGCGCGCCAAGGATGTCGGGGGGAATCGGCTTCCTCGAACACCTATGGGGACCGAGCCCCTTACTGGTTCGGCGGGGGGCGGAGGTCGCACAAAGAGTGGATCGAGGCGCTGCACACAAGGGGATTTTACCCAGCTTTGGGCCGCAAGGATGCGTAAAACCCTACTGCTGCTTTGTGGATTGTATTGTGTTCTTGCTCGGGAGCGCGTGGTGCTACAGTACACGCGAGCCGCTGGCGAGACCGAGCGTGGCAATGGTTGTCCTCCTCCTCCTACGTGCGCATGGGGCCTCCTTTTATATGCTCAAGGGGTTACCCACAGGTGGCAGCGCGGGTGGGGGCAAAAATGGGAGAGTGCTGTAGTGGATACAGCTGCCTGCACAATGGCTGTACAGTGCTATCATAACTAACTCTGACGGCGGGGGACAAGGGCATTGAATGCCCGTCCGCGTCGCCCAGACGGTGCAGGGAAGTGGACCGTCAGGAGCGCCACCGTTTGCCACGATGGCTACTCTGTCAGCTTCGCTTCACCACCGCATGCCCCTGGCTGCACAACCTCCCGCCACGTGCGCCTGGAATGCCCCCAGAGAGACACGTTGGTGGGTGAGCTGGAGCGCAGGCACGGGGTGGTAACTTGCCGCGGCAAACGCCTTGCCGCGGTGGATGCCTTGTCGTGCCCGGGAGCTTGTCGCTCACCGGGCCTTGCCGGAGCGCGGGACGCGCCGTGGCAAGGTCCTTGTCGTGCCGTGGTTGGCCTTCCCGGCAAGCTCCTCCTGCCGGGGTCTTGTACTTCGAGCAGTCGTCCCGGCAAGCTCCTCTTGCCGGGGCCTGGCTCTCTTCGGGTGTCCTTCCCGGCAGGCTCCTCCTGCCGGGGGCCTTGGCTCAAATACTTTGTTCGTGGATGGCCCAAAAAGGGACCACGGAGAGTCTTGGCGATCGCCTGGCAAGCCTTGCCGCGGGATGCTACGACTGCCCGTGCACAAGTTCGGGATACTAAGGTACCCCTACTTTAGTACACCGACGAACCCCCTTTTAGGCATTCCCCTCCTCTATGCTACTTCTCCCTCTCATATCTCTCATCAACTGAAGGCTAGCAAGACAAGATGCACCAAGAATTCCACCTCGGCAGCCAACTAGCACTGAAGACTTTTTGTTGCAGCCTCCTCGACCAAGTGAAACCCCGTAGAGTTATGTTTAACCTTCCAGACTAGAAACTCATTCCTAGACCCTTCGAGAGTTCATGAGATACCCCAGCTCGAGTCCTTAACCATGTGCTTAACCCATAGAATTGCAAGAGAACCAGTTAAGCCTCTGTAGACCTTGCACAACACTGGGTTCATTATGGAACTAGTGGACATAGTGAACGAGCACATTATCATCCTAATACAGCACCAGAACTGACGATGCCATAAGGAAGACCAGTTTAAGGATATAGGAATAGGGGACAAATGACTTGATGAGTTTATATCAATGACTTTGAGGAATCATCTGAGACTATTTGGTGGAATATGAGGCTTTCATGTTGGTAGATGAACGTGGCTGGATCATGATTATAGAGTAGCATAGCTTTCTTTACCCCTGGATAAATTGGGTTTAGTGGGACAATTAAGACCGCAAGCTGAATTCTTGGACGTATGAGGATTTGACTTAGCCAGGGGATATTGATAGGAGATAGTTGACATTGTGATAATGACTTGGTGGAAACATGTAGGAATTCTCGTTGGACATGAGATTTGGATTCAATAAATTATCCTAGTGGAGTATGGATGCAGAGTAATTCTACATGGTTCGGAGTAAACTGGATTTAGACTGATGATCTTGATCATGATGCCATGTTTCCCGGTGGACAATAAACTAGGAGATTGGATTAATTGTCGGAGTTTATCTAGGGATATGTATGAGCTTGATCTTGGAGTTTACTTGATCATGATAATGGGAATTGATGGACTGACTATAGTAGAGACAGCCCTTTCAAGTATTTGGGGACTATAGGACAATAGAAGATCATGTGGAACACCGTAAACATTGGATTGTATAATTAATGGATTATGAGCTATTGGAGTTGATTCATAGGAAGGAAACAAGATCTTGGAGTGGCTTACGACGTGTTTCCTTAGGATAGAGATGCTTTATCGCGGACCTTGGATCAATAGACCGAGCACTTGGATTGTCATGTTTTATTCAAGCTTAGCAGCTTATATGCTCTACCCATGGATTTTTAGGGGTAGACATACATATGAGTTTGGGGATTGTAGACATATATGATTTTGTTAGACCTCCTCTCGAGAGTCATGAGGATATGAATAACATGAGTGATGATTGGAGTTGACCTATACGGGATGATTCTTTCGGTGACATGATGTGATTGTTTGGATGACTAGATAGAACGATTGGCATCTCAGAAACTGTGCTCAAGGATAAGATGATAAACGTTCACTCGCACACTAGAATCCTTGAAACCCTTGAGCCCCACCTAGCCACGATATGGTAGGAATCACAACCATGGGCTTTGGCTCTAGGACAAGGAAACCTTGGACAATACCTAACCATGACCACCACCGATAGCCCAACCTATACCCTATGTACCCCGTGGGCAGGTCTTCACGGAGTACTCGGACAAGTTAGTTGCCATCTTTCTTGGGTGATATACTTGCCTACCCGAAGACGGAAGAAGAACCGTTCAGCCGGTTAGGGAACATCTGAAGACCACCATGTCAAGAAGGAAGAACTATACCAATCATCATCATCAAGAAGTGATCTTCCTTGTCAAAGACTGTGCATATCTACAAGCCACTTCTCTCAAAGGAACCCAACATTTTCATGGCAAGGAAACCCATGCCAAGATTCATCGGCCCTCTTCGAGATCACTCCAAGATTTAACAACCCCCTCCGAGATCGCCACAAGACGAAGAGAAGACAGTTACCAGATGGAGTTACCACCTGAGTTAACCATTGTGCGTAATGTTTCCACATGACACAACTCCGGAAGTGTTTTCGACTTCCTAGCTAGCCCGATCCCTACCAGGGCATCAATCACCAAACCATTGACCCCCAGCCCAACCTGACCTAATGCGAGAGACCCCTTAGAAACCTGGATCAAGCAAGAACGTCATACACGAAGCCCCAGCATCAAGTACTTCAAGGTTCAATGGGGCACCACTCGGAAGCAGAAGCAGTATGAGGACGTGAAGACTACCCCAGACCCAAGTTTCCGTATTCCTTCCCGCGCCTAGTCTGGGAATCTCGGGGACGAGATTCTTGTAAGGGGGTAGGTCTGTCACACCCTGATTTTCATGCCACAACACTTAAGTTAATAAATCATGATAAAATGTGGTTTGACAAAAACTTTTGAGTGTTTTGGACCTTGCCTTGATTGGATTTTGTCTGTTGTTTGCAAGTGCTCTAAAAATCAGATAAATCCTCCAACTCATATACTCCTTCTCCTTGATCCAAAACCTTTTCCCAATGATCATGCCATGTGTATAGAGCAATATAGTATTTTCTTACAAAAATAATTTGGCCAAAAAGTATTTTCAAAAATTAGTTTTCCAAAAACCCCTGAGTTGAGGATTGCACTGCAAGTACTTAATTAAGGGCAGTAAAAATCTTTCCAAAAATATTTATGACTCCTATTAGATATAGGTTACCCAGAAACCACAAAAATATAATTTTAAAAGTTATTTTCCTATTTTATTTAAAGGCTTTTTCTTAAGGCCAGAAAAGGTCTTTAATAGGTTAAAATTATTTTAAAGCTTTAAAAATATTTGAGAAAAATTAGGGAGACTCAATGGACATATATTCTCCATATATATGAGTTTCAACATATGGTCATGATCAAAATATTGGACAAAATCCCCCAAAACCATTTCTGCCATTTCAAGGATTTGAAATATTTCTACAGGAAATATTTCCATAAAAATCCTAGAAAATTCTAGCATGTCACATATGACATTTTTGATGATCTTGCCAAGTACCATGTCATGGAGAACAGTATAACCCCATGAAACCCTCTCAAAACCACTTCTGTCCTTTTTCAAGTTCGAACAGCTTTGCACTGTCAAACATGTCCAGATGCTCTCAAACTTGGTGCACATTCTCAAATGGTGTAATAATGAATCTAGACCAAATGGCACAAGTTGGAGAGAATTTTATCTTGATCAAAGTACCCCAAAACCCTCTCTGACCAGAATCAAATTTGAACAAGTTTGTACTGCCAACTTTTTCTCCTTGACCCCAACTTTTGTGGACATGTTCAAATCCTCAAATGATGACACTACACCAAGTGGTGCATCAAGGAGAATAGATTTGCATGACTAAATCTTCGTAAAGCCATTTCTGCTAATTTCTAGGGTTTACCAAAGTTACATTGGCAACTTTGCCCAAATGAGCTCAAATTTGGTGGAACACCCTAATTATATGTGTCATTTCACCCTGTAGAGTCTCATGGCAAATGGAAATCATCTACTTGCCCAAACCACTATCAAACACCTTCTGACACTTTTCCATAATGCCATTTTTGACCTCTTCCACTAATCTCCATGGGCTCAACTTTGTTCTACAGCTACTACTGACCCTCCCCTACCTCCAGTAACTCTCCTCCTTCATCAGCTCAATTATTTGGGGGTAACACCCACCTCTTTCTCTCTCTGTTCACCCATGGCAACACCTCCTCTCTCTCCCATTTCAATATTGAGCATACCACCTAGCATCTCTCCACCCCAGGGCATCCAAGGCAACGCCAAGGCACAAGGGTACATGCCCTGGCCCTTTAAAAATGGCCATGCCAGCCATTTGCATGCTCCAGAGCGCGCTACAGTGCGCCCAGGCACTGTAGCCGCCCTCTGCCCGACGCCTCCGGCCACCTCAGGCCTCCCCAGCGCGCCCGACGAGGTGCCTCGACATCCTAAACACGGCAGCTGGTCGGCCCCCTCCTCCCTCTCTTCCTCCTGCCCGTGCTCACGCGTGCCCGAGCACCGCCCAGCTCCGCCAGTGCGCGCACGCGCTTGGGACCCGCAGGAGCTCGCCCCACTCCTTCTTCCCTTCCCACTTGACCTAGTCCACGCCCACGAACACCCCGGACATGGCCGAGTGTGCCAATTCGGCCTCCGGCATCGCCTAGGTCGTGGCCATGGACGCCGTCCATGGTGCACCGTCACCCCGCCTTAAAACAACCATCCCGAGTCCCTCCTTTGGGCACCGTTCGCTCTCTCGTCCCCCCAGCGACCTCCTAGAGCATCCAGATCCTCCTCCCGTGCCTCCCTTCTCCTCCTACCACCGCATGGCCGCCGCTTCGGCTTGCTCAAATTCGAGCAATGCCGAGCTCACCTCCCTCCCTTTCCTCCACACAGAGACTCCCCGTGGTCCGGCGAACCTCCCCACCGCCTCGAACCGTCGCGGGGATGCTCGAACGCCGAGAGCCACGGACGGCCGAGGACCTCCCCCGCCACGGTTAAAGCTGCGGTCACCTCGGCCCCCTCCGGCGGCCGTGACCTACACCAGCGGATGCGCCGCTCCGCGCTGAGCTCGCCCATAGGCGGAGCGCCGCAGGAGACGGCCGGAGGCGCCGGCTATCACTGGACGAACGCTGGCGTGCGCTCTGCCTCCCCTGCTCTGCCTCGAGCAGGAGGTGGAGGACGACCGCCCCGCCAGCTGGCATGGTGGCCCGCCCGTCAGCAGCAGAGGCGACCAAGCCGGCCCACCAGTCGGGTTAAGTGGAAACGGCTTCGGGCCGATCCGCTTGCCCCGCTGGGTGGCGCCTTCCCGCAGTGCGCCTTCGGCGTCACCTCCTCCCTCGCGCAGCTGAGCCACTGGGCCGAGCCCAGTAGGCGCTGTTTAGCTGGGCTTCGCCCAGTGCGCTTTATAAGGTTGACTCCCTTTCTTCCTTTTTCTTTTCTATATAATTTGTAAAATCCATAAATAATTCAAATTAACACCAAACTTGATGATTCAAATTTCTAAATGTTTCTAAATTCATGCCCTATCTAATGGTGCTATTTGCACATTTTCTCAGAAATATTTCTTTCACAAATAATTATCAAATCCCATTTTTCCATTTCTATCATAAACTTTGGAAAATCACAAAGGGCTCAAATTTAATCCAAATGCCATGATTCAAATTTCCAGATGTTTCTAAGTTCATAACTTAGTTTTCCAACATTTTTCACAATACTTTGTGTGCCATACAAAATAATGAGCCATTTCTCCATACTAGCCAACTTTGCAAATTCATAGGAAATTCATTTGAACTCCAAATCTAGTGAAACCAACTCCTAGATGCTTCTAAAATCATGAATTGTTAAATGGGTACCTTTGCTCATTTTTCAAAATAATTCTTCGATACACTTCTTGCAATTCCATAAACCCCTTGATTCCATCATATCAAAATGTTTAGAAATATCCACTTATCCAATTCCATTGAAATCACTTTGGTCATTCCTCATATGACTAGAGGTATCCTAGAAAAGTCAACTTCATATTTTTAGAGCACTTTTATTTTTGCCTTGTGGTGTTGCTTATTATGATTGTTTCTGACGTTAGTTGACGAAGTAGACGGAGTACTTGGAGAAGGACCAGAAGACTTGAAGACTCAGATGAACCAGGCAAGCAGCCCTTTGACCATGATGAACCATTTTTCATCATAATAGCATTTTCGTTGTTTCATCAAGTGCATGATATATATCTTGAATGGCAACCTTGCTAGGCTTGCCTCCGTTGCATACTCCGTTGATACTTGCATTGTTCATGACTCTACCCTTGCTTAGAGTTGTGTTGGTGGGTTGTAGAAATATGCTATAGTAGATGGCTACGCAAAGTGGGTCAGGGTTATGCATGGAAAGAAACAAGTGTGGTTTGACATACTTGCAAACAACCCCAGTGGGTGCCACTAATGCCCCTGGGAGATGATGTTGAACTAGGTCACTACTTGGTGGAGAAGTAGTGTACCGAGGCTTGATAACAGTGTTGTTTACAGAGACGGATTAGATTTAAGATTTGTCGACCGTCCCAACCAAACATGCGCGACCACTCTACCCTTATATGGGAAAGGGCATTATTGATTACCTAGGCTGATACTAGCTTGGAGCCCGCATTACTAGTGACGGGAGAGTTGTTGGTGCGCTCTCTCGGGACGGGGTCGTGCCAGGTAGGGCGGCCAAGAACATTTTTATGGGGCACCGGACACACCGTTGGTACCCCGTGCCAGTGGTATGTGATGAATATAGGAGCGAGGCTCCACAATTTTAAGTTGTGAAATGTTGGGCACAGGGGTTACTACCAATCGAGTGGACTCCATGTTAGTGTCGTCTAGGGAAAGGTAGTGATCGGGTGCTTACCCCGGGTACTTGAGGTACCGCGGGTCGTGGATGACACGGAAGTTCCCCGGTTCTTGTGGGTAAACTGTGCAACCTCTGCAGAGTGTAAAACTATTCGAATAGCCGTGTCCACGGTCAAGGACAGTTGGGTAGTGCTGCTTAGACTACGTCCATATGTTTCTGACAAACAACACGGTTTGGTAAATCTGTTGACGTGATTTGTGAGGAAGTCACGATGAGCTTGAGTATGAGTTGTTCACAACTCTATCCCGATGTTGGTGTCTGTAACCTCCTGATACTTGTTGCAGACGTATTCATATCCTTGATAAATGTTGATCATACTTGCATGAGGAAAACTAGATTTCCGCAAAAATGCCAAATTAGCAGTAGTGCCTTGCATAATTATTCTGTTGTCACCCTTGGGTTGCTTGCGAGTACATTGAAAGTACTCATTGGCTTGCCACTGGTTATTTTATTGGCCAGGCATGAAAAGACATGATATGAAGAAGAATACTTTGGTGGCGAGCATGCGAGCTAGGACGCTTCCCAGTCAGAATGCCTGTAGGGTTAAGGCAGATGGCATGGGTCCAAGTTATCGACGAAGATTTCCGCTGCAATGTTATACTCAAGACTTGACCATAATGGTCCTACTTGTGTAATACGGTATGTATGGATGTAAGACTCCTGTTATTCAGCTTCTGTGTGTTCAGTGAGCATTGATCTCTGGGATCACTGTACACGTGCATTCGGTGATCTCGACTTATGAGTCGGGGTCCCCACAAAGCTGGTATTAGAGCCATCCTGACTATAGGAAGCCTTAGTTAGCATGGTCGTTAGTTAGGGTAAAACTATTTCCAAAACTACTACTAGTTTTCAAAATTATCTATACTTCTCTTCCCTTCTCAGTTTTTCGAAAACTAAGGTATACTTTCCTTATTGATCTCTTCCCCTTCAAAACTAAGGATATTTTAAACAGGGTCTAAGTTTGTAAATTTCCTCGTATTTTAGACAAGTGCGCTCTGAAGACATGGTTCCCCCTTCCTCTCTCCCTCCATTTCCCCATTCGTACTCCGTGGGAGGCATAAGACCCTTTTCACCCCAGCCTCCTCTGTCCGCCACCCCATCCACCACCGTCCTCCTCCACCATGTCAGAGCTGATACCCCGACGCCATCGTCCATTACAAGAGATCGACCTTTCTCATCCACGGATTCGGACCGGGATACTTGCATCCCGTCCTCTCGCTTCATCCCCGCCGTCGTCCACCTTGCCGGCGCCGCTCCTACGACCGTCTCGTCCACCGCGCTGGGATATTTCCCCGCAGCCACCGTCTGCCCTCCTAGATCTGCTTCCACGCCGCCGACTGCCATTGCTAGCGCAACACCGTCAAATTCTCAGCAGATGCATACACGTCATCGCACCAGAGGTGGTACTCTTTCGTATCTGCTCAACTTATTTATGGCAGCAAGAAAATAGATCGCCACTGCTTTACTCTGATTTCTTGTCCATCACTTACTTGTTAGTTGAAAGCAAACATTGGTTGCGAAGTTGCTTTTGTCCCGTTTGCACCTACAGATCCGCCATGGCATGCTCAACACTATAGTCGCAATGCTTATGATTTTCCCCTTTTATATTTCACACTAGTTAAATGACAGTACACTAAATTTCAAAATTGGGTCAGTCAATTTTTGAGAGCTCGCCGGAGTTCGCCGGTGAGAAGGAAGGGGCTCGGGTGGGGACGGTGGTTGTGGAGGGGGTGGCTTGGTGGTGGTGGGGCCTCGCCAAAACGAAGAAAACTCGAAGCGGGTGGGGGCGTGTGAGGGAGTCCTGAATTAGGGGGTCCTCGGGCGTCCGGCCTATGTGACGTGGGTCGGACTGATGGGCCATGAAGATACAAGACAGAAGACTCTCCCCCGTGTCCGGATAGGACTCTCCTTTGCGTGGATGGCAAGCTTGGCGTTCGGATATAAAGATTCCTTTCTATGTAACCAACTTCGTACAACCCTAGTCCCTCCCATGTGTATATAAACCGGAGGGTTTAGTCCGTAGGGGCAATCACAATCATACATGCTAGGCTTCTAGGGTGTAGCCATTATGATCTCGTGGTAGATCAACTCTTGTAACCCTCATATTCATCAAGATCAATCAAGCATGAAGTAGGGTATTACCTCCATCGAGAGGGCCCGAACCTGGGTAAACATTGTCTCCCCTGTTTCCTGTTACCATCGACCTTAGACGCACAGTTCGGGACCCCCTACCCGAGATCCGCCGGTTTTGACACCGACATTGGTGCTTTCATTGAGAGTTCCACTGTGACATCGAAAACAAGATCGATGGATCGCCTTTTCATCAAGGACAGCATCACCTCCGGAGGAGCCCTGGCCTCAGGCCAAACCCTCCAGTTAGGCGACTTTACCATGATCGCCCGTTTGGCTGTTAAGCCGACGGTGACCTCTCAGGCCATCGAAAACCGCCTCCGTATTGACTCCGAATACTCAAAACGGATGGATCCGGTGGAGCTGTCGTCTTTAAACGAACTCCTGGATCGCATCGCCGCTATGGCGGTCGCTATAGACTATGATCAGATTGGGTTTAAACCCGATTAGAGAGAAATTAAATCTCCGCCGATCACCCATCAGATAGCGGTCGTAGAGGAGCAAAACAATGGCTCTTCCCTTATGTTGAAGACGAACTATGTTCGGATATCTGAACTCGAACAACCGGATACTCATATGCGGAACGACACTCCTAGCCCTCCGAACCTAGAGTCGGATGTTGGGCCGAAAAAATCACTTGACATCACGGAGCCCGAACTATCAAGCTCGGAAATTCTTCAAACTCCGGACTCCAAACTGGGTCAGGGTTCGGATTTAAAGCCACCCACCCACCACAAGCAATATTTGCCAAGTAATTCCGGTCATCTAGATATATGCAACCTCATGTGCATACGACAACGGTCTCAGGAAACAGTCCATCCCTTTTGGGCAAGGTTCCTCCTTGTCAAAGACAAGATTAAAGATTGCCGCGACAAGGACGCGATTTCAGTATTCTGCAATAATTGCATGGACGAAGGAATCCTCAACGCCATCAACCGCTGTCGCGTATTACACTTCGCCGACTTGGCAACTATAGTACAGAAGTACCGTGCAATGGAAAGCGCCTGGAAAACTCAGACAGCTCGCTGGGAACCCCCGGTTTCTGCTCACCCCCCTGACGAGCAAAAAGGATGCATCCTCGCGGGGTACCCGACCACATAGTGAAGAAAACTAAGCCCACTACGGCATGCAGAACCGTTCTGGAGGGATGGCTCTATAGGCCATGTAAAATACACACGACACCGGATACCGTACCAACCCACAGCCTTAGAGCATGTTGGATACTCTGGCAAGTGGCCAAGAGCGGCGAGGATATCCTCACCAAAGACACCCCCAAGAATGGTGAACTCGGAGTACTGACGAGACTTTCGCTTCAAACAATTGATGCAAGAGGGCACTCCGTCACCTCGCCGAAGTTTGCCAAGTCGCAACAATAAACCCCTGGAATGACACGGCTATAACTTTCAATGCCAGTGACAAACCAAGAATCCGGTCAGTCCAGGCACCAGCCGCCTTGGTCCTCAATCCAATTGTGGATGGCTTTCGGCTCAATAAAGTGCTCATGGACGGCGGCAGCGGGCTAAACCTCATCTACGAGGACACATTCAATAAAATGGAAATAGACAGGAGCCGCATCGAGCAGAGTAATATGACCTTCCGAGGAATAATTCCCAGCTGGGAGGCGCGGTGCACGGGGAAATCACACTAGACGTGGTATTCGGCACACCGGAGAACTATCGGTCCGAAGAAATAACCTTCCAAGTGGCCCCTTTCAACAATGGATATCATGCCCTGTTGGGGCGAGATGCGTTCACATGCTTTCAAGCCATACCTCACTACGGGTATATGAAGCTCAAGATGCCTGGGCCAAATGGTATTATCACTCTCGCCAGTGACCCGGACATAGCCCTCCGCGCCGAAAACAAAACCACATCCCTGGCCCTTGAGGCACTGTCCGAGGCCCTCGCGGCTGAAGAGTTAACCGCCTTACGCTCCACGGTGGACAGGGACGACATAATCCTTGATAAGCGGCCCAAATCCACCTCTTTCAAACCAGCAGACAAAATCGTCAAATTTCAGGTCCACCCAACGGACCCCAAGAAGACAGCCTCTATCGGGGCACACCTGGACCGGACGGTTGACACTGCATTACGAGCGTTCCTGGGCGAAAACAGGGACATATTCGCCTAGCATCCTTCTGATATGCCAGGAATCCCATGTAGGTTGGCCGAACACAGCCTCAATATACTAAATGGATATAAGCCGGTCAAGTAAACACTGCGGTGCTTTTCCGAACCCAAACGACAAGCTATGGGGGAGGAGCTAGCCAAGCTAATCGAGGCCGGATTCATCAAAGAAATAAAACATCCAGACCGGCTAGCAAACCTGGTGATGGTACCAAAGAAGGATAAATCCTGGCGCCTGTGTGTCGATTTCAAAGACCTTAACAAGGCCTGCCCTAAGGATCCCTTCCCCCTCCCCCGCATCGATCAGATCATCGATGCTACCGCAGGACACGACTCACTGTGTTTCCTCGATGCATACTCCGGATACCATCAAATCAAAATGAAGGAGTCCGATCAAGCTGCAACAACATTCATTACCCCATACGGGACTTTTTGCTTCAACACTATGCCCTTCGGGCTAAAAAACGCCGGCGCCACCTACGAATGCATGATTCAAACATGCCTGGAGAAACAAATCGGCAAGACAGTTGAAGCATATGTGGATGACGTAGTCATCAAGAGTAGGCACGTCAAGTCACTAATAGACAACCTGCGTCTCACATTTGATAAACACCGTACATATGACATCAAGCTCAATCCGGAAAAGTGTGTTTTCGGCGTTGCCGCTGGAAAACTGCTGGGCTTCATCGTTTCCAATAGAGGAATTGAGGCCAATCCGGCCAAAATCCGGGCTTTATCGCAATTGGCTATACCAACAGACCTTAAGCAGGTCCAAAAACTAGCCCGATGTGTGGTAGCTTTAAGCCGCTTTATCTCCAGATTAGGAGAAAAAACATTGCCACTTTATCGCCTTCTCCGGCGCACCGACCACTTCGAGTGGACGGACGCGACAACGGCTGGATTGGAAGAAATAAATGCTCTTTTAGCGAGCAACCCAATCCTGGTCGTGCCAAGCGTCGGTGAACCAATGTTATTATACATATTTGCAACTCACCAGGTGCTGAGCGCGGTGCTCGTCGTTGAGCGAGAGGAGGACGGACACAAATTCCCACTTCAGAAACTGGTATACTACGTATCCACTGTCCTCACACCATGCAAATCACGGTACCCTCATTACCAAAAGATAGCATACGCGGCCTTCATTGCATCCCGGAAGCTACGACACTACTTCCAAGAGTGCTCCATCACGGTGGCTTCCGAAGTGCCACTCAATGACATAATAAATAACCGAGACGCTACAGGCCGGATTGCTAAGTGGGCCATTGAGCTCCTACCATTCGACATAGCATACAAACCACGCCGGGCCATTAAATCCCAAGTATTAGCCGATTTCGTCGCCGAATGGACAGAGGCCGAACTTCCTAAAGAGTGCGGCACATATTCCAACTGGGTCATGTACTTTGATGGCTCTAAAATGTTGGCCGGTTTGGGGACAGGCATCGTTTTAACGTCCCCCACTAGAGACACAGTCCAATACGTACTCCAAATACTACACACAGACTCCAACAATGCAGACGAATACGAGGCCTTATTGCACGGTCTTCGGATGGCTACCTCCATGGGCATACAACGCCTGGAGGTGCGCGGGGACTCAAATCTCGCCATATCTCAAATAAATGGAGACTTCGATGCCAAAGATCCGAAGATGGCGGCCTATCGTAATGATGTACTCAAAATATCAGCTCGGTTCGAGGGACTCGAGTTTCATCATGTGGCTCGAGAAAGCAATCAAGCGGCGAATGTCCTTGCTCGCATGGGCGCCAAGCGTGACCCCGTCCTGCCTAACATCTTTTTGGAAAGGCTCTTGAAGCCATCCGTGGTGTGGCAGGATGAGAGCGGCAACACTAGTCCGAATCCGATTATACCCCAAGATTCCGAACACAATACCGATATCATCGGGGGCTCAGCCACCGAAACAACACCATCAGCCCATCTAATAATGGCAATAATTTCCCCATGGACTGAACCCTTCTTGGCCTACCGTAATAGGCAAGAGCTCCCTGAGGACCAGAATGAGGCTCGCTGCATTGTTCGGCGCTCGAAAGCCTACAAGGTCCATGACAGAGAGTTCTACATGAAAAGTGCTACCGGAGTTCTTCAAAGATGTATCTCTGAAGAAGAGGGACGGCAGCTCCTGGCTAAAATCCATGCTGGTCTTGGCAATCACCACGCCGCAGCTCGGGCCCTTGTAAGTAAGGCCTTCCGTACATGTTTCTTTTGGCCGACGGCCTGAGCAGATGCACAGGACTTGGTCCAACATTGCGTCAGATGCCAGCTCTTCGCCAATCAAAGCCATATGCCACCTACCTCTCTACAAACAATCCCCATTACTTGGCCTTTTGCAGTGTGCGGGCTTGATATGGTCGGACCCCTTATAGGGGAAGCCATAAGAAAAAATATCTGCTAGTCATGGTAGATAAATTCACGAAATGGATAGAGGCCAAACCAGTAAAAACGGCTGAATCCGGAACGGTGATAGACTTTATATCCGGTGTCGTGCACCGTTATGGTGTCCCACATAGCATCATCACCGATAACGGCTCCTATTTCACAGCCGATGAAGTGAAATCCTGGTGCGCTAAATTGGGCGTTAAGCTCGATTACGCCTCGGTCTATCACCCACAAACAAATGGTCAAGTCGAACGAGCTAATGGTTTTATTATGAGTGGCATTAAGTCCAGACTAGTGTGGTCGTTGAAAGAATCAGACAAGCACTAGGTTGAGGAGCTTGACTCCATACTCTAGGGGCTGCGGACCACGCCCAATCACACTACCGGGTATACACCATTCTTCATGGTGTATGGCGCAGAGGCCGTTTTGCCCTGCGACATCATTCATGACTCACCTCGAGTGCGCATGTACGAATAGAGAGAGGCCAAGCTCGATCGGTAGGACAATTTAGATGCCCTCGAGAAGGAGTGTGACGTTGCAAAAGCCCGTTCTGCATTCTATCAACAACAGGCTCACAGATACCAAAGCAGAGAAGTGCGGGCCAAGACTTATAATATTGGTGAACTCATTCTACGCCTACCAGAAAAGAAAAAGGACAAACTCAAGCCCAAGTGGGAGGGTCCCTTCATCATAGACACTACTAGGGAAAAGCTTATACACAGACGCTTACTAGCAGCGCGGGTTTATATCCCTCGCTACTGCTACTTACTAGTAGGGCGGGTTTTTAACCCTCGCTACTACTAAGTTGGTAGCAGTAGCGCTGGTTTTTAACCCTCGCTACTACTAAGCGGTCTCTACGGGGACATGCCATAGTAGTAGCGCGGGTTTTTAACCCTCGCTACTACTAAGTTGATAGCAGTAGCGCTGGTTTTTAACCCTCGCTACTACTAAGCGGTCTCTACCGTGCCCCCGGGCCATGCCATAGTAGTAGCGAGGGTTATAAACACGTGCTACTACTAAGTTTTTACCCCTCGCTACTACTAAGAGGTCTCAACCGTGCCCCTACGGGACATGCCATAGTAGTAGTGAGGGGTAAAAACCCTCGCTACTAGTAAAGGTCCCATTTTGAAACTCTACCCCCTGGATCGCCTTTTCGGTTTTGTAAAAAGCAAAAGAAAATGATAAAAAAATTCAAAAATTAAAATCCTTCGAGATGTAGTTATGTTACTACATCTACTAGTTAGGAAAATTTAAAAACTTAAATTTGGACATGTTTTGCAAAAAGTGTAGGGGAAATGTAAAACGGCTATAACTTTTGCATACAATGTCAGAAAAAACGTATAATATATCAAAATGTTCAGCACGAAAATGCGCATCCGATGGAGACCGCCTACGGCCTGTTTGCAGATTTTTAGAATCCTCAAATTCTAAAAGGAAAAAAAGTTATGCTCAAATTTCAGTTTTTTTAATTTTGGCCAAATCTGGTCAAACTGTGGTCAAACTACTTATTCAAGAAGTATTAGTGTTACTAAATAATTATTCAAGAATATTAGTGTTACTAAATAATTATTTTAGTTTTTTGGAATTTTGGTCAAATCTGGTCAAACTGTGGTCAAAATGTGGTCAAACTACTTATTCAATAAATATTAGTGTTACTAAATAATTATTGTTTTTTAGAACAATAATTTTAAACTCAAACAATGAAATGTGTGACTTCATGCTCAAGCTAAACTCCCGAGGGTTAATAGGATTGACATCTTACTATTGTGAGGAAAACAACAAGTGCAGACTTGGAATCGAGGGATAATAGAACCTGAAAGTTAAGCGTGTTCAGGCTGGAGTAGTGAGAGTATGGGTGACCGTCCGGGTAGTTAGATGATTTGGAATGATGAGGGGTGATTAGAGATTAAATTGAGTAGCGATGAGGGGTAATTAGAGATTAGAGGCTAAAATAATTTAGAAATTTTAAAATTCGGGCAAAAAACGAAAAAAAATATTAATTTTTCTTTTCAAAGCACGGGTTAGTAGTAGCGCGGGTTTTTACCCACGCTACTATTAACGGATGTAGTAGTAGCGCGGGTGGCACCCGCGCTACTACTACCTATTAGCTATAGCGTCGTATCAGTAGCGCGAGCACCCGCGCTACTAATATACCTAAAACCCGCGCTACTGCTAGGCTTTTCCCTAGTAGTGAGATGATGTTCTCACTAGAGGAGCGTACCGCCTGCGTGATGCATCTGACAATCGCCTAGAGCCGAACCCGTGGAATGCCGCAAGACTCCAAAGATTCTACACCTAGAGCCGTACTCTTCGTTCGTTCTTCTTCTCCCTTTGTTTCCAGTTTTATTCTCTTTGCTGTTTTCTTAGCTCTATAGCTCTTGTGCGGCCAAGCCGCACACTTATGATGTGCACATCCTTAAATGTATACAATCATAATACCTGGGGGCTTCTTTTACAGAAGCTTATTATTATTTTCCGAGCATCCAGCTCAGCACATATGTGTCCTCTTCCACATATTTACCTTTTCTTCGCCATTATATGCATCGTTATGACTTAAGTTTTTGCCAAGCTGGGTTGCCTGGCTCCTGTGCTTATGCCCTACGTTCCTGTTAGTTTGGCTAGGGCATAAAGGGAGCACCTCTGCGATTGTTACAGCCGGGTCATCCGGACGTGTACCTCAGACTGGATGAAGCCGAAAGCTAGCGTTCTTGAGGGAATATTCGGTCGGCAGACTAAAGATGTTTTACACTTGTTACACTATGAATCCCATAGATGTTATGTATACTGTGATTTTTTTTATCATAGTTCGGACATGCATACTAACGCATGTCCGCCCAGGGAAAAGAACCCTTGACGGAACTATTCTCCCTGGAAGATGTTTCTTACAACCAACATGTAATATAACAACTATGACCCCTACGCCTGGTTTCCACGAGTACCCCGATCTATATTACCGAGCGGGTATTCGAAAGCACTCCGCACCTTCCGGTCCAGAGATCGAAGCAGAAAGGTCTGCCATGACAATCGTTTTACAATCGGGCTAGGGACAAATTTGTCAATTGAAGTACATAGTCACTTGGACTCAAACACTTCTTCCTCTATGCCCTCCAATAGGCCATCTAGCCTATAATCCTGTTGGGAATACTTGGCGGCTATCTTTACCTGGTCATATACCAAAATAACTGGGACTTCTTTTCCATTTGACCCAACGGTCCGACCCGAGCCATATGATTCAGATCAAGCATGGTGTACCGTGTTGTTACCATGGCCCAGGCCTCTCGCGCGCCTTTTCGGCAGACCGATATCTTCCATAATCGGAAGCGCCACCGAGCTCCTTGGAATAGCTTCACAAGCTCCTCCATACTTCCTAGAGGAGAGGCGGATGGCCACAAGGCTTTAGCAATGCTCCGCATTGCCTGCCGAGCTCGCTCGTGCAGTTGGACAACTCTTGCAGCAAGCCGCCTTGAGAGCCGAACATTTCCTCTTCGGGGCGGCCGATCAGCATACCTACAGACATAAATCTGTTAGATCATTTCTTTGCTGAATTACACGAAGATAAGTTCAAAAGCATACTAAATATGCCACCTTGTAGCCTCCTATTCTCCTTGACAGCGTCAGCTAGCTGGGCTCGCACATCTTTTAGCTCTTCGCCCAACAGGGTATTGGAGTCCTGCAGCTTGTTCTTTTCATCCCTGACCCGTATCAGCACATGTTTGCCTGCGGCCAGTTGCATTTTGGCCTCTCGTTCACCCACCTGCCTGACTTTCAGTGTCCCTTCTAGTTGATCTGCTGATGCTGTCATCGAAAACTCTAGGATCGAAGTATGTCTAGAGGGGGGTGATTAGACTACTTGACCAAATAAAAATCTAGTCTTTTCCCAATTTTAGTTCTTGGCAGATTTTAACAACTTAGCACAAGTCAAGAAATCAACCTACACATGCAATTCTAAGAGTATAACAGCGGAATGTAAAACAATTGCATATGAAGGTAAAGGGAGGAGATTGAGGGAGCAAACGCAATGTTAACACAGAGATTTTTTTTATCCGTGGTTCCGATAGGTGGTGCTATCGTACATCCACGTTGATGGAGACTTCAACCCATGAAGGGTAACGGTTGCGCGAGTCCACAGAGGGCTCCACCCACGAAGGGTCCACGAAGAAGCAACCTTGTCTATCCCACCATGGCCGTCGCCCACGAAGGACTTGCCTCACTCAGGTAGATCTTCACGAAGTAGGCGATCTCCTTGCCCTTACAAACTCCTTGGTTCAACTCCACAATCTTGACGGAGGCTCCCAAGTGACACCTAGCCAATCTAGGAGACACCACTCTCCAAGAAGTAAAAAATGGTGTGTTGATGATGAACTCCTTGCTCTTGTGCTTCAAATGATAGTCTCCCCAACACTCAACTCTCTCTCATAGGATTGGATTTGGTAGAAAGAAGATTTGAGTGGAAAGCAACTTGGGGAAGGCTAGAGATCAAGATTTATGTGGTTGGAATGGAGTATCTTGACCTCAACACAAGTGTAGGTGGTTCTCTCTCAGAAAATATGTGTTGAAAGTGTAGGCATGTTCTGATGGCTCTCTCCATGAATGAAGAGTGGGTGGAGGGGTATTTATAGCGACCAAACAAAATCTAACCATTACACACAAATCACCAAACTCGGTGGGACCGATTTAGAGAACTCGGTCAGACCGATTTGGTTCACAATGTGACTGTTAGGTGTTTCACTGGGACCGACATGTCAACTCGGTGGGACCGATTTCATTAGGGTTAGGGCATAACGTAATCTCGGTGAGACCAATTACACAAACTCGGTGGGACCGATTTTGGTAATAGACAAACAGAGATTTGGTCAGGCAAACTCAGTGGGACCGATTCGCTCATCTCGGTTGGACCGAAACATTACGAAAAGGAAACAGAGTGTTTTCATTGCAATCTCGGTGGGACCGATCGCTCATCTCGGTTTGACCGAAACATTATGAAGGGAAACAGAGAGATTACAATCCCATCCCGGTGAGACCGAGATCCCTATCGGTGAGACCGAAAATACTAGGGTTTCTGGCAGTGGCTATGTCAACTGAACTCAGTGGCTCCGGATAGAAAGAATCGGTGGGGCCGAGTTGGATATTTGGTGTGGGACATATGTGGATATGAGAAACTAGTGGAGGGTTTTGGAGCATATCACTAAGCATTTTGAGCAAGCTCCTCATTAAGCAACACCTCATCCCTTCTTAATAGTATTGGCTTTTCCTATAGACTCAACGTGATCTTGGATCACTAAAATAGAAAATGTAGAGTCTTGTGCTTTGAGCTTGAGCCAATCTTTTTCCCTTAGCATTTTGAAGGCTCCACTTTCTAATCCATGCCATGCCAACCATTGAGCTTTCCTGAAACATTCATCTTGGAATAGCATTAGCTCAATGAGCTATATGTTGTTAGGAATTACCAAAACCACCCAGGGATAGATGCACTTTTAGAAACGCAAACAGTATTAAGATTACTGGTATATGATTACATTTTTCTGGATGAAAGGGAATATTACCAGGCGTTCCCTTCTTGGATTTCTCCAGTTCGGTGGTAACCGCAGCCAGCCGAGTCTGACACTTTTCCAGCTCTTGGGACAATAGGCTATTCCTCTCCGTGAGTGCCTGATTATACGACGATCCTTAAATCAGTTGTACCAACTTCTTCAAGTCTCGGGGGCTACTGGTATATGATTACCAAATCTGTACTTACCCGCATATCTTTTAAATGCTGGTTCGTGGCTCTAGCAAGCCCATCCCGAGAACCTCGGATGTATGCATCGGCCGAGCTGAAGGCATTGAATGCCTCTTTTGAAAAGCTGGGGTCACGAAGAGCGGCCTTCCGACACCGATGATTCATGGCACTCCCCACTTCAGAATTCATGATGGACATATCATCTGAATCCTCTGCGGAAGGACAATCTGGCATCACTTCCATGTTAGCCTCCGTCCTTAAGGCAGGATCTGGAACCTGACTGGTGGAGGCACGACCGGCAGGATCCCCGGACATAGTTCGGCGAACGCTCTTCCTGATAGGACGGAGTGGACAATGTCATAGTTTGATGTGACGTCTAAGGGGCGTATTTAAAAAGCTGTACCTCTTTGATGAAGGCTCGGTTGTGTTTTCATTTGCCTTCCTCTTTGAAGGCTTGCCCGTCACTGGCGTTGCTCTCTTATGAATCGCCTCCACTGCAGCATGGCTCGCCGAATGCCTCCCCTTTGGATCACGAGACAGTGCGGTGGGTGAGGCAGAATGAGGAAGCTCTTTTGGAGGAGATGTCTCCTGATTACTTACATGCGAGGAAGGAAGGAGGCCGGGATAGTTGGCCATGATGGCCACTTCTGTGCTATCATAACTCGCCTGGTAAAATACTCCCTCCTCAAGCTCTACAAATATGTCCGGATCCTCTTCGAATCCGGGATCAAGGTCCCAGTTATGGTTCTCCTGTTGTGGAGCGGGGCTATAGATCCCATCAATGGCCTTTCGCCATTCCTGTTACAAATGGATGGGTTAGTGTCAATCAAAATTGACTCAGGGGGAGGATTGAGTAAAGCGGTGGGATTAAAACTCACCCAGCTAGGAGGATTGTACATGGAAAATCCATCTTGGCGTTTAAGGCGAGAGAACTCCTCTTTATCCCCTTTGTACAGTTCGGCCAATATTTTTGCCAAAGCGGCGGGTGTCTATGGACCCTTCCATCCGCAGCGTGAGACGTCGTCTTCCCCATTATAGTGCCACATAGGGAGCCCTCTGAATTGGAGCGGCTGGACACCCCGCACTATGGAAGTCGCCATTACCTCGATTATTGATAATCCGGACTGGGCGAGTGTCCTTATCTTGCCCATTAATTGATGGACTTCCGCGCTATCTTCCTCCTCGAGGCTCCGAGGGCGCCGGCCGTGGCGTTTCTTCAATGGAGCACTGGAAAATTCGGGAAGACCCATATGGATTGGGTTGGGGAGAGCGATGTCCTCAATATAGAACCACTCTGAGGGCCAGTCTTCGGATGCCTTCTTCGGTGTGCCAGATAAGTATCCGGTCCCGGCTATGCGCCATACTTCAGCGCCGCCCACCTCGAATACCGATCCCTCTTGGGTGCGAGGAATGAGGTCGAATAGCTTTCTCCATAAATCAAAATGGTCCTCACAACCTAGGAATAGCTCGCAAAGAGCAACAAATCCCGCGATATGCAGGATTGAGGCTGGTGTGAGGTTGTGCAACTGGAGGCCATAATACTCTAGGAGCCCTCGGAGGAAGGGGTGGATTGGAAACCCGACGCCCCTCAACAAGTAGGAAACAAATCACACACGTTCCCCCCTGGTTGGATTGGGGAAATTTTCCGCCAGGGGTTCGCCAGTGAAGGCGGTCAATCCTGCCCGAATAGGGACTAGATCCACGGGGGGAAGGAATCCCTGCGTTTGAAGCTTGACCAGCTGATCGTGGGATACTGAGCATCTCTCCCGGTCGCATTTTTCAGAGTCGTGGTGACGGGAGGAAGAGCTGGGAATGCTAGCCATGTTGGCATGGTTTCTCCTAGCAAGCTCTAAGGATTTTCCGCTGGATGTGGAATGGGATCTGAGATCCAATATCCTGAAATAGATGCCTTTCTTGCATGGCCAGGGTGTTGTGTGCAAAAAATACCCTGACCTCTCATATTCGCTCGACACGTGGAAGCAGAGGCAATGGAGGCACAGAAGCCGAATGGCATGACATTAAAATCACAAGCCGAATACAGCTCTCTAAGTCAGGTGCTTTGAAGTAATCGGAGGAGGAACCCGACTTGCAATGCCGAAGACAATCTGTGCGCCGGATACATCGTCATTGAAGCCTGGTTCGAGGGCTACTGAGGGAGTCCTGGATTAGGGGGTCCTCGGGCGTCCGGCCTATGTGACGTGGGCCGGACTGATGGGCCGTGAAGATACAAGACATAAGACTCTCTCCCGTGTCCGGATAGGACTCTCCTTTACGTGGATGGCAATCTTGGCGTTTGGATATAAAGATTCCTTTCTCTGTAACCGACTTTGTACAACCCTAGTCCCCTCCGATGTCTATATAAACCGGAGGGTTTAGTCCGTAGGTGCAATCACAATCATACAGGCTAGGCTTATAGGGTTTAGCCATTACAATCTCGTGCTAGATCAACTCTTGTAACCCTCATATTTATCAAGATCAATCAAGCAGGAAGTAGGATATTACCTCTATCGAGAGGGCCCGAACCTGGGTAAACATCATGTCCCATGTTTCCTGTTACCATCGACCTTAGACACACAGTTTGCGACCCCCTACCCGAGATTCGCCGGTTTTGACACCGATAGCGGGGGGTGGGGGTGAGGGTGGCGGAGGAACATAGGCGGTGGGGGCGATTCAGGGTAGGGCGGGGGGTGGGGGGTCGGGGCCGGTGGTTCGGCGGCGGCCCGTGCAGTTTTCTGTAGGGGAAGAATTAGAGACAAGGAAGAAGGGTTAGGAGACGTAGAATCTTCATCCTACCGCCTGAAATGGTCGACTGACCCAAATGACGAAAGTCATGCGACTTGCATGCAGACATTACTTTATATTCAGTACCATCATTATAGCTGCTTAGCACCACTCCTCAATCCATCAAGCTAAACAACGTGCCACTCATAATTCCAAACTTGTTTCTCAAATACGAATCTGATATGATGCTGATATTACTAAAACAGATAACATTTAATTGGTCAGCTAATGTTCCTACTTTACTTTCAAAAAACACCTAGACCACATATAGAGAGACAGAGGTGTTCGCACACGAACACGTCACCATGTACCCTCGACGCCGGGGGTGATGCACCGCAGCTCACATCGAGGGAGACCCGCCGGAAGCGCGGTATGCAAGCAATCCGGCGGGTGCTTTTGAGGACCCGAAACCCCACGCACCCGGGAGGGACCCTGTCAAAGTGCGCGGCGGCTATGGGCTGCCCTTGGTCGACCTGATTACCCCTAGGGCCTCGAGATTCACCACCCTGCAACAAGAAGAGCAGACGAAGAACGAGGAAGAAGAAGAACTAGGGTTAAGGAGAAAGATAAAAGATAAAAAGTGGTAGATGATTTGTTTGATTGTGTGTTGTTCAATCGGCCGTCACCCCTTAAGTATATAAGAGGAGGCTGGACTTCCCGTGCAAGGAAAAGGCTTCAATTCATGTCCAAAACCCTAGTCCAATTCGGATTTGTTTGGTCCGAACTTTCCGAAACTGTTTGGTAAAATCCGGCTGCACATTGCGGGCCATGTTTGGGGGAGTAAAGACATCAGATGGAAACGATCCCAAAAGAAATCTTGGCCGTTTCGACGAGACGAACAACTTTGATGTTGAACGTTTTTTTATCTGAGGCAATCTTGAGGGGGTTTTCGGTTGTTTTCCTAAGTCTGCAGCAGCGAAATTAAAAACCCGGACGAACATATCCGGAGTGTCCGACCATCGATAGAGAAAATCAAAACTCGGATGGTTTTCCCCGGAGTGTCCGGCCATCCAGTGTAGCAGTATCTTGTACTGGTTGTGTCGGTGGAAACGACACCTATGGGATCACAAGAATCCCTACTACAGTCGCGGGGTGCGGGGTTGAGAGAAGAGCGGATCAAACAGATAGCACGCGGTTCGTTTATCTAGGTTCGGGCCGCGAGGACGCGTAAAACCCTACTCCTGCTTTGGTGGGTGTATACTGGTGTTCTTGAACTAGCTATGGGGCGTGAGGAGCTCCAAAAAGCCGAATCCCCCTCCTGGTTGCCTCGGGCCTCCTTTTATAGGAAAAAGGGGTTGCCAAAGTGGCACACAGGAGGTGGAAAGGGCACAGTGCTGCGAGTTTATCCCTCGCATTACATGACAAGGCGCATTTAATGCGTCTGCTTAGGTGTCCTCTCGCTTTACTGGGGACGGGGTAGGAGCTGTGCCGTCCGTCGCTGCTCTTTCTTGTGTTGACACACGCCCTGGCCAGCAGTGCGTGCGATGCCATGTAGGCAGGCAGGCAGCTGAGGTGGCGTGGTGGTGGAGTCTTGACGAAGATCTGCATGCCGCCACGCAGGTGCCTGCCCAGTTGGTTGGGTCGGCAGCTGTATGTGAACGGCGGTGGAGGCTTGATCGGCGTGGGCCTAGTGGTGGCCCTGGAGATGCCCTCGGCAAGGGCCTTGCCGGGGCCCCGGCAAGGGTCTTGCCGTGGCGCGTGCTGTTGTCCCCGGCAAGGTGCTTGCCGGGGGCCTCGTGGTTTTCCTTGGCTGGGGTCATGCCAAGGGTCGTCGCCTTCTGGTGCTCATCTGATCTTGAATGTTTCTTCACAAAGATCTACATGCCACCACGGAGGCGCCTCCCGAGCCCTTGCCCCAACATAGTGGACCATGGTGGGGACCGTGGACTCAAGGGTGACTTGCTCCGTGGGCGTGGGGCGAGCTGCTGCGGCAAGGGTCTTGTCAGGGCTGCTAAGGCTGCCCCCGGCAAGGATCTTGCCGGGGTGAGGGAGGAGCCCGCTTCGTCCCTTCGCTCTTTGTGGTCTTGGTCTTGGCGTCGTTCCAGCTACCCTGGGATTCGGTCTTACCCTGTCCTGCTTGGTGTGGCCGTGGGCGTGGCTCTGTTTGCCCGTGCACAGTTTATAGGGGTACAAAAAGTGTACCCCTCTTTTTGTACACCGACAGGCTGTAACTTTTGCATACGAACACCGATTGAGACATTTCTTATATCAAAATCAACCGCTTCGACGAGACGCACAACTTTCATGTTTAAACTTTTTCTATTTGAGTCCATCTTAATTGGTTTTCAAGCCATTCTTCAATCTGATGTCAACGCGGGTATTTCCGAAATTGTCATATCTTTTGCACATGAGCTCTGTTTTGGACCATCTTCATATCTATTTCGATCATCTTGAAGAGAGCTATCAATTGGTGACATGAAATCATAATTTTAACCTCATCTCATTATAGCCTCAAGTCACTCTTTGCGATCATGCCATTTTCGAGCGTCAACACATGCCCCCTGTTTTCTGGCAAAGCTTGCGCACCGAAAAATAACTTGCAATACATTGGTCTAAGGACGATGTCAACACTCCATCGGCCATTTATATGTGCTTAGGCGATAATTTCTATATCGGCCATGTTTTTTCTTAGGGCGATAGTTATATACCAGCCAATTTGATTGGCAACGAAATACAACTAATCGAATATATGGTGGTGAGGTAAAACCCTTGCATGATGTAAGAAGTTATACTGCGTCCATGGATCAAAATAAGTCCACGGAGGGTAACCAGTCATACCTGAGGGTGAATTCCATGGCATATGCATTAATGACATAGTTGAAGAATATGGATGTTGTTTGAACCGAAGATTCTGATGCGCAAACCTTCGGCTTGGTTGTTCCAAGCTTGCACTCTTCTCTTTCTTCACCTTTGCCGCACTTATTGCAACGGAATCTTGCATATAATTCTTGTTTTTAGTACTTCCTTTGGGAACCCATGCAATGTTCATCTTTTCAAGTTCTTGTGTGCTAAGCTTTTGCACTTTCTTCTTTTGCCAATACGGTAAGCCGAGTGGGCACCCCGCCTGCGATTTGTTTGAAGTAATGACAATTCTTGTTTTATCTTGTGCACTCTCAACTTCCTCTCTTCAGATTTGGCACTTGATTGACTCTCAACAATTGGTAGCTTCATCTCATTGCCTTTAGTAGCCAATGTCAATATTTTAGTTGGCTCTTTTTCTTTTGAGATCAAATCTGAAGTAGCACTCTTATGACCATCTATTTTAACACGGTAAACTTGCTTGACCGCCTCTTTTTTATTCCTTCAGCACCGGACCGATTCCTTATGATCGAAACGGTATTTAACATGTGATTGTTCAAATGTTGATCTTCTAGGAGCTGCTTAATATTGATTAGATGGTCTAAAATAAGATGGAGAGTGTGCCCTCGTATCATACCTGTCCCATGATGGATATGGATTTATGTGAGCATAGGGAGGCATCCACGACATTGGCATTGGCGACCCAAAATAAGGACATGAACAAGTTGCATTCAAATTCTCTTCTTGCCAATATCGATCCTTGGATTTGCGCCTAGGGGGTGATCTTGATGCGTTTGCATTAGTTGGCCGATAAGCATTGTTCTCATCACTTATCTTCTGATATTTTTCCAATAGTTGCGCGAAAGTGACTTTCGGCTTTTTACCTTTGTACTTACATCGGTCTTTCTTTTATTTGGTTGTGCTTGCACTGATCTTTGGATTTTCTTGTTGCCCCCCAGTCCTTGGTGTCTCCATTGTAGCTTCGATGGAATTCTCACCCTCAAGATTATGTTCATTATGCTCTTCAACAACTTGTTTACTTGAAAGCTTGATCCCATCACACATAGTTTTTACCTTCTCTTTAAATGTATCGGCTTGAAACAGCCGATGCAAAAACCTTTTACCATCGGGACCAATTGGAATAAACTCGTCATCTCTTGGTGTCTCAACAAATTTCAATCGTCCTTTATCAATGGCCGATTTAACTATTTGACGAAACATCTTACAATCCTCAAAATTATGCTTGAACAAATCATGCAACTTACAATACATTCGTCCATGGATAGATGGCTTGACATTATGATCAAGAATTCTAATGTAATTATTTTTCACTAACAACTCAATTATTTGATCACACATGCTTGAATTGAAGGTAAACTTTTTATTTTCTAGCCGATCTTGTTGTGAGAACGGCCTTATAGGTAAGCTAACGAATGGTTCAGATTTCGAATCTCCCCATTCGGCTATGCATTTTCTTTTGCATTCTTTTTCCGATGTTATTGGATAAGATATTATACTAGCATCGGTTTTCTCAAAAGAATTTACTCTTGACTTTAAATTTCTGAAACGAAAATAGTTAGAACATACATGTCTCAACTGAGACCAAGTGTAAGCCAAGTAAGAAATAAACAAAGTTATCCACTTAGATAAAAGTTTTAAGTAAAGAAATAGAGAAGCCTTTGGCTGCAATAATAAGTCACTATCTGTCTTTATGAATGGCACAATAGGTTGACCGATATACTTTGTAACAATTTTGTTGCTAACAAGTAAATTACCCTTCATCATTGGTATTTCAAAATTACTTATAAGATTTTTCCTAATAGATGCATCAACAATAAAGTTGTGACCAAATCTGAAAATAGGTAAATCACTTGGTAGACATACCTCTTCATACACGTTGGGAGAGCATGATGGTTGTATCACTTGAATAATACCATGTTCCACTTTTGAATAACTCTCCAATGCCTTGGCATCCTCTTTTTCTTTGATAGATTTGGACATACTATTTGATTCGGCTTTTTCAATAACCGGATTTTCTTTGTTACCTGAATCAATACTTTTCTCTTTTTTAATTTGCAAGGCTTCTTGCTCTTTATTTTAGCCCACATCTCAGTTTGGAGAGCTTTAAACTTTTTCATCTCAATTTGCATCCACTCCTCATGAGATTTCCCACCAATGCTTTGAGACCCTTTCGGTAATGAGGTGCCGAAACTTTGCAATTGTGTAGGGGGTACATTGGTTGCTACAGAATTAGGCGAATGCATCATTTGCACAACTCTTACTTTTACAGCAGCAAAGTCATGAGGCTTCCCGCCATCTATTAGTTCCTGGCGAATAGCATTGCACAAATCCCAAGAGAATGTAAGCTTTTTCTCAATTACCCAATCTGGATATGGTTGCCCCCCGATGCTTTTAGACTCTTTCGGCAATGAGATGTTGACAAAATTTTGTAATTGTGTAGGGGGAACATGATATGCCACGGTAATAGGTGAAGGCATTTGTGCTCCTGCAGGAGTTTCACTTATTCGGCCATGACCATGAAGGTGCGGAGCCGAATTATTGACATCAACAGTTGCATATGGTGCCAGAAAATTAGTAGCATGAGGTGTAGCATATGATGTTTGAGGATAATTGGCCAAATAACAAGTAGTAACATGGCCAATTCCCCTATCCACCGGCACGTTTGGATTAACGTACTGCAAGTTATTTGCCGATGAATAAAAACTTGAAACACTTTGTTGCATACCATTGGAAGATCCTGCATAGGGTGTCTCAACTTGATTAACCGAACTCACCAAGTTGTTCATCGGCATATGGATTTGTGGGATTGCCGATGCATGGGACTTGGTACACATATGTTGCATGTTGCTAAAATTATATGAGGTAGAAGCATGGATATTTTGTTGCATCGGCTCTTGCTCATAATTAGATGCATGATTGATAAAGCTAGGGCTAGCCGATACATTATGCTCATTAAACGATCTAGCAACAACATATGCATTATTTGCATCTACATAAGTAAATTGGGTATTCATGTTACCTTTGTAGATTGCAAACCCTAGATGACGATCTCTTCGTAGCAAGAACAGGCCGGAGACCGTTCAAAGCTTCTTCCCCAGTGGAGTCGCCAAAAGTGTGTTCGCACACGAAGACGTCACCGTGTACCCTCGATGACGGGGGTG
Organism: Aegilops umbellulata; assembly: GCA_032464435.1. NCBI lineage: Eukaryota > Viridiplantae > Streptophyta > Magnoliopsida > Poales > Poaceae > Aegilops > Aegilops umbellulata. Next base: position 181,326,476 of record CP136060.1, read on the forward strand.
ATGCACCGCAGCTCACGTCGAAGGAGACCCGCCGGAAGCGCGGTATGCAAGCAATCCGGCGGGTGCTTTTGAGGACCCGAAACCCCACGCACCTGGGAGGGACCCCGTCAGGGCGCGCGGCGGCTATGGGCTTCCCTAGGTCGACCTGATCGCCCCTAGGGCCTCGAGGTTCGCCGCCCTACAACAAGAAGAATAGACAAAGAACAAGGAAGAAGAAGAACTAGGGTTAAGGACAAAGATAAAAGATAAAAAGTGGTAGATGATTTGTTTGATTGTGTGTTGTTCAATTGGCCGTCACCCCTTAACTATACAAGAGGCGGCTGGACTTCCCGTGCAAGGAAAAGGCTTCAATTCACGTCCAAAACCCTAGTCCAATTCGGATTTGTTTGGTCTGAACTGTTTGGTAAAATCCGGCTGCACCTTGCGGGCCATGTCTCGGGGAGTAAAGGACCTCGGATGGAAACGAGCCCAAAAGCAATCTTCACTGTTTCGACAAGGCGAACAACTTTGATGTTGAATTTTTTTTATATGAGGCCATATTGAGGGGGTTTTCGGCTGTTTTCCGAAGTCTGCAGCAACAAAATTCAAAACCCGGACCAACATATCCGGAGTGTCCAACCATCGACAGAGAAAATCAAAACCCGGATGGTTTTCCCCGGAGTGTCCGGCCATCCAGTGTAGCAGTGTTTTGTACTAGCTGTAACGTTTTCATATGAACTCCGATTGAGACGTTTCTTATATCAAAATCAACCGCTTCGACGAGACGCACAACTTTCATGTTGAAACTTTTTCCATTTGCTGCCATGTTAATTGGGTTCCAAGCCATTCTTTAATCTGATATCAACACGGGTATTTCCGAAATTGTCATATCTTTTGCACCTGAGCTCTGTTTTGGACCATCTTCATGTCTATTTCGATCATCTTAAAGAGAGCTATCAATTGGTGACATGAACTCATAATTTTAACCTCATCTCATTAGAGCCTCAAGTCACTCTTTGCGATCATGCCATTTTCGAGCGTGGAGTTGCATTCTTATTAATTCTCTGGTTCATCATGTGTGGGCACTGCGCAACGAACATTTTATTATCCAAAATCTGCTTCCTCTTCTTTAGCATGTTCCTCCTCTGTTCTTCTTTAATAAGTACTCTCTCTGTTCCTAAATACAAGTCTTTGTATAGATTCCACCATGGACTACATATGGAGCAAAATGAGTGAATCTACACTCTAAAATGTATCTGTATACATCTGTATGCGATCCATAGTGGAAATATCTATAAAGACTTATATTTTGGAACGGAGGGAGTATGATAGTACACTACTAGGAAAAGGGCTAAAGATGAAATTGACACTAATGGCGCACCAGAGAAGTGGTGCGCCACTACTATATACTAATGGCGCACCATGTGGAGATGCGCCATTAGTGTTCTTTCTTTGGAGAAGCGGCGTCTAAGAGAGAATGATGTGGCATACCCGGTTTTCGTGGCCAAGGTGCCAGAGGGCAAGGGCTTTGTGGATGGCGACATCAGGGGTACGATCGTCCTGCGGTTTGATGACATCTTTGCTATGTTTAACCTTCATCGGCTGCACTACACCTTCGTTCGGTTGTTTTCGCTGAGTATGGAGATGCGGATCATTAGAGACAAGACCCCGGACATCGTGATCGTCGACCCCTTCTACATGCGTGCCAAGCTCTTGAGCAGCGCTGGGGACCGCCAAGTCGCGAGTTTACACCTCGAAGGCGTCATTCTGGCAAACGCAGATAAGGATAACTTCCTTGTGGCTTACTTTCTCGAGTAAGTCATCCCTTAACCGCCCCGTAACATATGATTTCTTAGATTTCGATTTTTTTTCTAACATTCCATGTTCTATGCAGTGACACACATTGCACACTCATCCTCTTAACCCCGAAGTATTCCATGGCCACGTATTTCGACCCGAACCGTGACTCCAAGATAGACTACACAAATATCAAGAAAGTTCTTGATGATGTTCTCCCCGGCTACGCCAAATCTGGAGGCACCTTCACCAGGGCAGTTCGTAAGTACGACAAGCACATGTTCACCCACAATACGACGTTTTGCTGCGTCAAGCAGCCGCCTGGCAGTCAGAAGGATGCCTACTACGCCCTCCATCACATGCGGGCGATCGTAAAGGACCATCATCACCTTCTGCTACCAGATAATGTCAAAGATTGGGCCGTGAGCTTGTCGGCAATCTAGGACGCGGACATCAGACAAGAATTCTTTCGCATCCAGTCGGAGTTTGCGGACATCATCCATCAAGATGTCCTTCATACCTCGGGGCAGTTCTTCCTCAGATATCAACCATCCAACATTGAGATAGACGGAATGCTACAAATGCAGGCTGACAACACCCGCGATTTCATGACCATCACGACAGACGGCGGCTTCATCCATGCTCCTGTCCATGAGTCGAGTCGAAAGTAGTGATGTGTAGTTCTAAAACATTGATTGGCTCATGTTTGTAATTAAACTTTAATGAATTGTATGTCTCTTTGGTTTGGACAATCGTTCAACTTAGATGTAATCGATGCTATTTATTAGTAGGACCATGAATCGTGCTATTAATGTCTTGCTTTTCTCTTCCGATCCTTTTGTTGCATACTTATATATTGCTTATGTATGTATTGTCTGTTGTTTGGCTTGTGCATAGAGATGCCGTCGTATGTCGTGTACAAGGGTAAGGTTCCCGGAGTCTACAACGACTGGGAGGAGTGTCGGAGACAGGTTCACCATTTCAGTGGTAACAGTTACAAAGGGTACACCACTAGGGCGGAGGCGGAATCTAGATACGCCCGCTATCTAGCGGGAGAGAGGAGGGAGCGTTGGGGGAACCGGATGAAGACCAGTTTCATCACGATGATGCTCATCGTGATGACCGCAACTCTCTTCTATGTGATGGTAGTTTACATGATCGATATCGACTTGTAATGTGAAGACAAACTCGATACTCGCGGTCTCGAGACTTGTAATGTTTTATCTTTGTTCAGTCTTTTGAATTCGGAGACTAATATGATGAATTGTATTAGGAGACTAATCTTCTATTGTATTCGATGAATCTGCTGTTGCTGTGTGCTACTGTCTATATTCTGTCAAATAATATATTTTGTAACCTGTGCAAAAATCAAAAAAGTAAAAAAATAAAACCTAATATTCATACTAATGGCGCATCACTACAGAGTGCGCCATTAGTATGCCAAAGTATACTAATGGCGCATCACCAAACAGTGCGCCATTAGTATGCCAAGTATACTAATGGTGCATCCACCCGTGAACAGTGGATAACCAAGCTATAATGCACACTAGTGTCACATAATCACTAGGTATGAATGTAAGTACAACCATACAGGACAACAAGTACTAACAAGAGTAAAGCAGCGAACAACATAGTTCCGATACCCTAGGTTTTGTGGCGCTGGTTCTATCACCAATATAAGTGGGGTGTTATCTGATTTGTCCGGTAACACCGCCTTTTCAAAGACTTTGCTTGTACTCCTTCAGGTTCTGCAATCACGCTCTTCCTTTTGGATGTATGATACACAAGAACGACATTTGAATGAAAAAACAAGGTATGATGACAAATGGAATAGGTATTCATAATGGATGGGCATGGCATCTTCACATACATGATGAGTAAACTAAGCAGATGACAGTGCAACGAAGTAGAATAAATGCAAGACACCTTATGCAAGATACGTCCAACCAATAAAACCTTGCCAAATTAGAACAAGCACTTTATTGGGTAAACAGGATAGGCCATCTGCCTTTGACTCCTTGAGCTCAGAATAGTCATTAGGATCATATTCTGAACATGGATCTGTAGGTGGGGAGCATGTGGGTTTCATTGCATACAGAATGGAACTCAATCCCTTGATGCCAAGTTTGTTAGCCATTGCATTGTTCCGCAATATTCTTCTGATGTGCGCATTCTCATATTCATTATGATTATGTTCAATATCTGAGAAGCATGAAAACATAAATGGTAGTGAGATTATCTTGCAATGCAGAGGATATTCTAATATAATAGGGGCTCCTTGTAAACCCTTGTGTGCTATCACTTGATTCTGATGAGAGAGCCCATGTGTGCTGTAATTTGGTGCCTACATTAATATAATCTGGCACAACTACACAAAAAATAGGCTCCCTGTTGGGAACTCCAAAAGTAAGGATAGTTAGTAGATGATAGGTTCATAATATACTATATAGAAAGTTTATTGCCAAACCATGATAACGAGAGTGCACAAAGAACAAATAGTATTCCCTTGTGTCTATATATGTGGCAGACATGCATTTCAAAACTCACGTAGTAACATTAGATGACCAATTAAATGTAAGCTTTGGGAAATATGACTGGCATGTAGTTTAGCTTGAAGGATGGAGTGCTTGTAGTTCGATATAAATCCACTAGGAAGATCATAATGTAGATAAAAGGGGTACACCATAAGCGCCATAAATAAATCGGGAAATTAGAACTGACTGGAAAAAACAGGGTTGTATTGCCGCTACTAATCGAAAGCCTATCGATCACCTACACGCTAGCTCTATGCACCTGAAGGCGCACTACCGTTACTACCCTTCTAGTCTCTCAAAGGCCACACAACTCCCAGCATTCCCCTGGATATAATGGCAGACCAACTCGAAGTGCTGAAAGCATCTAGCAGAAGCGGCCTGATACGTCTCCAACGTATCTATAATTTTTGATTGTTCCATGCTATTATATTATCTGTTTTTGATGTTTTATATGCATTAATATGCTATTTTACATTATTTTTGGGACTAACTTATTAACCTAGATCCCAGTGCCAGTTTCTGTTTTTTCCTTGTTTTTGAGCATCGCAGAAAAGGAATACCAAATGGACTAAAACCTACGCGATAATTTTTCTTGGACCAGAAGACACCCAGGAGACTTGGAGTGCAAGTTAGAAGAGCCACGAGGCGACCACAAGGGTGGAGGGCGTGCCTAGAGGGGTAGGGCGCGCCCCCTACCTTGTGGGCCCCTCGGTGACCCCCTGACCTATATCTTCCTCCTATATATTCACATATATTCCCAAACCACTAGAAGTATCCACGAAAACACTTTTCCATCGTTGCAACCTTTTTTTCCCGTGAGATCCCATCTTGGGGCCTTTTTTGGCATCCTGCCGGAGGGGGATTCGATCACGGTGGGCTTCTACATCAACTGTATTGCCCTTCTGATGAAGCGTGAGTAGTTTACCTCGGACCTACGGGTCCATAGCTAGTAGCTAGATGGCTTCTTCTCTCTCTTTGATTTTCAATACCATGTTCTCCTCGATGTTCTTGGAGATCTATCTGATGTAATCTTCTTTTGCGGTGTGTTTGTCGAGATCTGATGAATTGTGGATTTATTATCAACTTATCTATGAATATTATTTGAATCTTCTCTGAATTCTTTTATGCATGATTTGATATCTTTGTAATTCTCTTCAAACTATCGGTTTGGTTTGGCCAACTGCATTGGTTTTTCTTGCAATGGGTGAAATGCTTAGCTTTGGGTTCAATCTTGCGATGTCCTCTCCCAGTGACAGTAGGGGCAGCGAGGCACGTATTATATTGTTGCCATCGAGGATAAAAAGATGGGATTTACATCATATTGCTTGAGTTTATTCCTCTACATCATGTCATCTTACTTAAAGCGTTACTTTGTTCTTCATGAACTTAATATTCTAGATGCAGGCAAGAGTCGGTCGATGTGTGGAGTAATAGAAGTAGATGCAGGCAGGAGTCGGTCTATTTGACACGGACGTGATGCCTATATTTCATAATCATTGCCTTGGATATCGTCATAACTTTGCGCTTTTCTATCAATTGCTCGACAGTAATTTGTTCACCCACCTTATTATTTGCTATCTTGAGAGAATCCTCTAGTGAAACCTGTGCTCCCCGGGTCTATTTTCCATCATATAAGTGTCCGACCTACTATTTTGCAATCTTTTACTTTCTGATCTATAAACCAAAAAGAAAACCCAAAAATATTTACTTTATCCATTGTTTAGTTTTATCTATCTCTATCAGATCTCACCTTTGTTTAGTTTGGAAATTATAATAATTCTTATGGAAAATATAATAAGATGCCCTCTGATTTTGAGAATAGTGTTAAAGAATTTATGAGTTTGCAAAAGAATTTCAATGCTTTGGTTGAAAAAAGTTGCTTAAGGTTGATGATTTGGCTAGGAACTTGGATAGAATTTCTCTTCATGTTGATTCTTTGAAAATTAGATATATTCCACCCAAGCATGATATCAATGAATCTCTAAAGTATATGAGAATCTCCATTGATGAGTGCAAAGAAAGAACCGCTAAGATGCGTGCTAAGCGAGATTGGTTTGTAAAAGCGTGTTTTTCTAGTTTTTGTGAAAATAATGATAAAGATCTTAAAGTGATTCATGTGACTCCTATTGAATCTTTGTTTTCCAATATAAATCTGATAAAGATGGGACTGGAGATGAGTCAACTTTAGTTAAAAGGCGTCCCAATGATTCGAAGTTTTTAGATCTTGATGCAAAATTGATAAAAGTGGGATTGGAGAGGTCAAAACTTGAAGTAGCGATGAACCCACTCTTTAGGATTTCAAGGAATTTAATTATGATAATTGTTCTTTAATATATTGTATTTCCTTGTTGCAATCCATGTTGAATTCTCCTCATGCTTATAATCAAAACAAAGCTTTTACTAAACATATCGTTGATGCTATGATGCAATCTTTTGAAGAAAAGCTTGAATTGGAAGTTTCTATCCCTAGAAAACTTTATGATGAGTGGGAACCTACTATTAAGATTAAGATTAAATATTATGAGTGTCATGCTTTGTGTGATTTGGGTGCTAGCGTTTCCATGATACCAAAAACTTTATGTGATGTGCTAGGTTTCTGTGAATTTGATGATTGTTCTTTAAATTTGCATCTTGGAGATTCCACTATTAAGAAACCTATGGGAAGGATTAATGATGTTCTTATTATTGAAAATAGGAATTATGTGCCCGTAGATTTCATTGTTCTTGATAGAGATTGCAATCCTACATGTCCTATTATTCTTGGTAGACCTTTCCTTAGAACGATTGGTGCAATTACTGATATGAAATTTGAATTTCCATTAAGGAAGGGCATGGAACACTCTCCTAGAAAGAAAATTAAGTTGCCATATGAATCTATTATAAGAGCTACTTATGGATTGCATACCAAAGATGACAATACCTAGATCTATGTGTTTTCATGCCTAGCTAAGGGTGTCAAACAATAGTGCTTGTTGGGAGGCAACCCAATTTTATTTTTGAGTTTTTTGTTTTGCTACTGTTTTGAATAAAATACACATTATTACCTCTTTAGTAATTGTGTTTTGGTGTTTCATTTAGTGTTTGTTCCAAGTAAGACCTTTGGGATAGCTTACGGTGATAGTTGATTTGATCTTGCTGAAAAACAGAAACTACTTACGATTTGTCCCAGAATTTTTAAAAATCACAGAAGCGTGATCAAATTATGAATTTTTTACACAAGATTAAGATTCAAATTTCCTATGTTGTCCTAACTTATTAGAATGTTTGGAGTTACAAGTATTCGAAGTAACCAGATTACTACATACTGTTCTGTTTTTGGCACATTCTGTTTTCTATGTGTTGTTTGCTTATTTTGATGAATCTATGGGTAGTATCGGGGGTATGAACCATGGAAAAGTTGGAATACAGTAGATATTACACCAATATAAATAAAGTATGAGTTCACGACAGTACCAAAAGTGGTGATTTATTTTCTTATACTAACGGAGCTTATGAGATTTTCTGTTGAGTTTTGTGTTGTGAAGTTTTCAAGTTTTGGGTAAGGATTTGATGTAATATGGAATAAGGAGTGGCGAGAGCCCAAGCTTGGGGATTCCCAAGGCACCCCAAGGTAATATTCAAGGACAACTAAGAGCCTAAGCTTGAGGATGCCCTAGAAAGCATCCCCTCTTTCGTCTTCGTCTATTTGTAACTTTACTTGAGGCTATATTTTTATTCACCACATGATATGTGTTTTGCTTGGAGCGTCTAGTATGATATGACTCTTTGATTTTTAGTTTGCCACAATCATCCTTGATGTACACACCTTTTGAGAGGGACACACATGAATCGTGATTTATTAGAGTACTCTATGTGCTTCACTTATATGTTTTGAGCTAGGCAATTTTTTTCTAGTGCTTCACTTATATCTTTTAGAGCACGGTGGTGGCTTTATTTTGTAGAAATTATTGAACTCTCATATTCACTTATATTATTTTGAGAGTCTTTGTAGCGACCAGACCTCGAACAGTCTAATCTCTGTGCATCAGTGTCATCCCTAGATCGGTAATGTTGACATATACAGTACTTGAAGGATTTATAACAGAGTAGCAATCACACACTTATTACATCGAATGTCTCAAAAGAGAACTTATTACAATAAATATGGCTTAAGGCCATCTAAAACAATAACAGCGGAAGGCTTGGAACATAAAGTGAGTCCATCAACTCCAACGGCATCACTGAGTGAAATACCACAACCTAACACTCCTTACTCGTCGTCTGAAAAGTCTGCAACATGATACGTTGCAGCCCAAAACGGGTCAGCACATGGAATATGCTGGCAATGTAACACAAAAGAGTAATGAAATAGAAATAACGCTATCACTACATTCATATATGGCTGGTGGAGGATGTATGGTTAATATGTTTTACGAAAAGCCAATATTTCCCTACAACAAAGGAATACATTTTATTTAACTATCATGGTAGTTGTTAAACATTGAGAAGGTTCCTCCTACTCAATCCCAATTAAAAATCATCATTAAACCCAATTAAAATTTGTATTAAGAGTGATGAGATCCACATGATAATCCAAGAACTAGATACTCAAGATGTCCATAACCGGGGACACGGCTAACCATGATTAGTTTGTACACTCTGCAGAGGTTTGCACACTCTTCCGCACAAGACTCGAATACATCCATGGCCGGAGATTTGAGACACAGTCTTTCTGAAACATTAACTCTCTACTCTGGATAGACAGTACCACCTACAACCCACTACATCTGCTAGTCTACCTCTTCGAGAGCTTCATACAACTTACTCAACTATGCTAGAGCCCATAATGGCTTGTGGCTGCACACGGAAGTTTCTAACATGAATAGTCTTATGATCTCTTTGAGCCTGGGCGGCGAGCCGTAGGATGATCACACGGGTCCTCCGGGATATCCTAGGACAACACTGGATTCTCCAGGTGCCTGCAACCAATCCACCTAGATGTGTATTTAAGTTGCCACCTTAAGTTGAACCATTAATTAACAAACTCACAACTGTCATGAATACACTCAAACCCAATCCACGTCTACGAGCATAGCATAGCAATATAAGCAACGTAGAAGTAACTCCCAAAGGTTTGATAATAAATAGGTGAATAGGTACTACCTCATCTACTTCCCAAACCCACAATTTAATCAGATCCTAACCATGCAATTGTTTGAGGATTGCTCTAATGCAATAAAATTGGGTAGTAAAGGGATATGATCAAAGTGTTACTTGCCTTGGTGATGATCCGCGAAACCTAGAGACTCCTAGTAACACGCTTCGCACTCCGGGTACTCTATCACAAACAAACAAACAAACAAACAATAAGAAATCAAGCAAGATGCAAGGGTAAAACTCAACTAAGAGATCTAACAAGAAAGTTCAACTTAAGAACTCCGGTTTGCAAAAAGAATCAAATCAAACGAAGCAACAAAACTCAAACGGCGAAAGAAACAAGATCCGATTACTAATCTGGACTAAAGCAAAATTTTACAGTAGCAAAATCTTGTTTAAGTTGGTTAAACAGAAAGAGGGCTTCGAGACAAAACTCTAGGCGCTTGAATCGCCTGATTCCAATAAATGAGCGAAAAGTTAAACTAAAACAAAATCGGATCAGAAATCGCGATCGAAAATAATCGTGAAAAACCCGAGAAAAAGAAAAACTGACGAACAGGCTAACGAACGAACGTTCGTTATCTGCATCTAATGGGCGAAAACCGTTCGTTAAAACGAACGTACGGACGAACGTCCGCTAAACAACTAAACCGAAAAAAACCCAAACTGGATCTGAAAAAAACAGATCTAGGGTTTCAAAAAAAATTGATCGGTTTTCTCGCGAAAACCGAGGATGGCGGCGGCTTCCTCCGGTGGGTCGGGCGAGGCGGCGGTGGCAGGAGGCGGCGCGGGGCGGCCGGCGGGTGGCGGCTCCGGTGGCGAGGCTGTGCGGCGGCTAGGGTTTGGCGGCGATGCATGGGCTGATGGGCTTCGGGGCTCGGCCGCCGCGGCTTATAAAGCCCCCCCTGGGCGGAGTCCCGCTCGGGTACGACCCGAAGTCGGTTCCTCTTTTTTTTCTTAAATTATTCCGCGCAGAAAAGCAAAGAAAGTAAATACTAAACGGACTCCAAAAATCCTGAAATAAATTTTCCCCGTCCTCTAAAAATCTACCGGACAAGGTGAACATTTATTTGAGACTCTAATGCAACTTTGAAAAACGCATATTTTTCCTAATTCAAATAAAATAGCGATAAAACTTTCGAGTAAAATCTTATTTGATTTTAATATTAAATCTCCGATATTTCTTTATTTTGAGGAAGTCATTTTATCCTCTCTCTTTTATTTTTATAAAAGAAATATTCAAAGAGAAAATAATTAAAATGAAACGATCCTCTTTTCAAAATTTGAGAAAAACTCAAATATGAAAATAATGAAATTCCCAACTCTCTCCGTGGGTCCTTGAGTTGCATAGAACTTCTAGGATCAAACCCAAATGCAATAAAAAAATATGATATGCAATGATGATCTAATGCATAACATTCCAAATTGAAAATTTGGGATGTTACAAACCTACCCCCCTTAGGATGAATCTCGACCTCGAGATTCGGGTTGACTAGAAAATAGGTGAGGGTGATCCTTCCGTAGGTCTTCCTCTCGTTCCCAGGTGGCTTCATCCTCGGTATGGTGGCTCCACTGAACTTTGCAGAACTTGATAACCTTGCTACGTGTAACTCGGCTGGCAAACTCGAGAATCTTGACTGGTTTCTCCGTAGGTCAAATCGCTATCCAACTGTATTGCTTCCAGCGGCACTGTATCCCTTAGGGGAATATCAGCCATCTTTGCGAGGCACTTCTTCAACTGAGAAACATGGAACACGTCGTGAACTCCTGACAATCCTTCGGGCAATTCTAGCTTGTAAGCAACTTCTCCCATACGTTCCAAAACACGTTAAGGTCCTACAAACCTCGGGGCTAACTTTCCCTTAACTCCAAAACGCTTCACTCCTCGAAGTGGTGATACACGAAGATACACTCTGTCTCCAACTTCGTAAACTGTCTCCTTGCATTTAGAATCCGCATAACTCTTCTGCCTGGACTGGGCTACCTTGAGTCTATCGCGAATCAGCTTAACCTTCTCTTCAGACTCTTTAATCAAATGTGGTCCAAACAAATGGCGATCTCCAACTTCATCCCACAACAACTGTGTTCTGCACCTCCTTTCGTACAATGCTTCGAAAGGGGCCATCTTCAAACTGGCTTGATAGCTGTTGTTGTAAGAGAACTCTGCATATGGCAAATTATTGTCCCAACTAGATCCATAGTCTAGCGCACAAGCTCTCAACATGTCCTCCAGAATCTGATTGACTCTCTGGCTGTCCATCCGTCTGCGGGTGAAAAGTTGTACTGAACTCTAGCCTGGTTTCCAAAGTCTCATGCAACTGATTCCAAAACTTTGAGGTAAACTGGGTTCCTCTTTTTGATACAATGGTCCTCGGAACTCCATGTAGACATACGATCCTAGTCATGTATATCTTTGCCAACTTAGCACTGGTGTAAGTGGTCTTAACTAGGATGAAATGAGTTACCTTCGTCAAATGATCGACTACAACCCATATCGAATCATAGCCTGAACGAGTCATGGGCAATCCCGTGATTAAATCCATGCCTAGCTTATCCCACTTCCATTTGGGTATCGACAATGGTTGTAGCAATCCTACAGGCTTCTGATGCTCTGCCTTCACTCTTTGACATACATCACAAACTACTACATACTCCGCAATATCCTTCTTCATTCCGGTCCACCAGAAACTATCCTTTAAATCCAGATACATCTTAGTATTTCCTAGGTGAATCAAATATGGCGAATCATGGGCCTCTTGAAGAATCAACCTCCTAATCTCCGGATCATTTGGCACATATACGCGGTCCTCAAACCATAAGGTTTCATGCTCATCCTCACGAAATCCTTTAGCCTTTCCTTCGCTCATCCTTTCCTTTATCTCCGCAATCTCCTTGTCCCTCTTTTGAGCTTCTCTGATCTTATCCATCAACGTAGATTGAATCTCCAATGCTGCTACATAGCCTCTCAGAACTATCTCCAAACATAGCTCGCGAAGATCCTCTGCTAACTCCTTGGGTAACTCTCCGGTCATGAGTGTATTGACATGACTCTTGCGGCTCAACGCATCGGCTACTACGTTAGCCTTTCCGGGATGATAATGCAATCTCATATCATAATCCTTAATGAGTTCCAACCATCTCCTCTGCCTGAGATTTAACTCCTTCTGAGTGAAGATGTACTTCAAAATCTTGTGATCCATGTACACCTCACAATGGTTTCCGATGCGAAAGTGTCTCCACGTCTTCAATGCATGCACTACGGTTGCTAACTCCAAATCATGCGTAGTGTAATTCAACTCTTGGGGTTTAAGCTGTCGTGAGGCATATGAAACAACTCCCCTTCCTGCATAAGTACGGCTCCAAGTCCTCGAAGAGAAGTGTCGCAATACACTTCATAATCCTTGCGTTGATCTGGTAGAATTAACACTAGTGATGTAACCAAGCGTTTCTTCAACTCTTGAAAACTGGCCTCACAGTCCTCAGTCCAAATGAACTTGGTGTCCTTCTTTAACAACTCCGTCATAGGCTTTGCAATCTTCGAGAAATTCTCAATGAACCTCTGGTAGTATCCTACGAGTCCAAGTAACTCCGGATTTCTCCAAATGACGTGGGTGCTTCACAATTTGTCATGGTGACAACTTTTGTAGTGTCTACTGCTATTTCTTCTCGAGATATAACATGTCCAAGAAGTCCAACTTCCTTCAACCAAAACTCACACTTGCTGAACTTGGTGTATAGCTGATGTTCTCTGAGCTTCCCAAGTACCAAGCGCAAATGCTCCTTATGTTCCTCTTCATTCTTCGAGTAGACCAGAATATCATCAATGAACACCACGACGAACTTATCCAAAAACTCCATAAACACTTTGTTCATCCTGTTCATAAAATAGGCAGGTGCGTTAGTCAGACCAAATGACATAACGGTGTACTCATATGGCCCGTACCTTGTGGTAAAGACTGTCTTAGGTATATCCTGCTCTCGAATCTTCAGTTGGTGGTACCTTGATCGCAGATCGATATTGGAAAACACCTTAGCTCCTTGCAGCTGGTCAAACAAGTCATTTATCATCGGCAGTGGTTACTTGTTCTTGATCGTCACCTCATTCAATCCTCGATAATCAACAACCATCCTTAACGATCCATCCTTCTTCTCTACTAGAAGTAGTGGTGATCCCCAAGGTGATAAACTTGGGCGAATATAGCCTTTACCCAGTAACTCCTTAATCTGCTACTTAATTTCCTCCAAATCCTTTTCGGGCATTCTGTCCGGTCTTTTAGATATTGGCCCTGTGCCTGGCAAAAGCTCGATCAAAAACTCAATGTCTCTATCCGGTGGCATGCCTGGCAACTCTTCTGGAAATATGTCAGGGAAATCCTTCACCACTGGTACTTCCTCTTGTACAACTCCTGATAAGGAATTTACTTGATCCCTTTTCGGCACATGCCGGGATACATACTTGATCCTTCTTTCTTCTGGGGTGGTAAGCAAAATCGACTTACTGGCGCAGTCAATGTTCCCTCCATACTTCGATAACCAATCCATGCCTAATATCACATCCAGTCCTTGCGACTCCAATACTATTAGGTCCGTGGGAAACAGGTAGTTACCAATCCTTAATGGTAACCGATCACACCATAGGCTATCCATATACTCTGCTCCTGGCGAGGTTACTAACATGGGTGACCTAAGGGCTTGGGTTGGCAGTTTAAACTTATCCACAAATCCCCTTGATATGTATGAATGCGATGCACCAGTATCAAAAAGAACGATTGCAGTAAATGAGTTAACCATAAACTTACCTATTACTGCATCGGGTTGCGCTTCAACCTCCTCCACGTTAACAAGGTTCATTTGTCCCCTGTTGAAAGGGTTGGGCTTATTCCGAGAGCTTCTATTGCCATTTCCATTCTTTGCTTCAGAACAATCCATGGCATAATGTCCATTCTTCCCGCACTTGAAACAAGTAATGTGACTTAGGTCCTTCTTGGCGGGCGTTGCTGGGTTGGAACGATTCTGTCCGTGGCTTCCTCCATTACCATTCCTGTTCTTGGAGCTACTATGGTTGTGCGACATCCCTCCATTATGGTTGTGACCTCCATGGTTGTGTTGAAGGGGTCCTCCCGAGTTCGGGGTAAAACGGGGTCTCTGCTGAGCTCTAGAATTGTACTTACCTTGTCCATACTTCCTCTTGCGGTTGTCAATCTACTGTTGCTTCCCTTAAATCATGAGAGCTCTATGTACCAACTCCTGGTAGTTATTAAAATTTGCCACCATCAACTGCATGCTCAGCTCATCATTTAGTCCTTCCTGAAACTTCTCCTGTTTAGCTGCATCAGTAGCAACGTCATCTGGGGCATAATGTGCTAGCTTACTAAAGTCATCCACACACTAGACAACGGTGTGTCCTCCTTGGCGTAAGTTGCAAAACTCGCGCTTCTTCATGGCCATAGCTCCTGCTGATACATGGGCAGTGCAAAAAGCTTGCTGAAACCGGTCCCATGTAACAGTGTGTATGGGGTAAGTGGCTGTGAAATTCTCCCACCATGATGTTGCGGGTCCATCAAGCTGATGTGCGGCGAAGCGCACTCTCTCCGCATCTGTGCATCCTGCAGTGGTCAGCTCCCTTCCAATCTTGCGGAGCCAATCATCTACAACTATCGGCTCGGTGCTACTGGAGAACACCGGCGGATTCAGGCTTAGAAAACAGGCTAAGTGATCCATAGGTGGTGGGGGTGGTGAGTTGTTGTTGTTGTTGTTCCCCTAGTTGTGATTCTGGACTAGTATCTGCTTCAATGCATTCTGCTGCTGGATCAACTGAGTGAGCTCCGGTGGGAAGGCAAATCAATTGTCGCGTCTCAGAGGCATTTGCTGGGTTTAGAAAAGGTGAGAAAACAGAGTAGAATGAGGTCTAGGGGGAAAACACTACCCATATGCACATGAGACAAACACAAACGTATCACTCAATCAATCAAGCAAAGGCATACAATCGGTGTAACTGTTGTTACAAAAGTGCTCGGACTATACTATATACATGGGGGAATACTACTACTGTTATGGTGGTCGACTAGAAAAATTGCTCGGTGGAAGACTCCATAATATGTTCTCCAGCTTCATCAACATAGTCATCATCACTATCGTCGGGGTCTGAGTCGCTGTCGTCGATGATGATGTAGTTCTACGGGCAAGTGGAATCGTCGTCTTCTCCTCCTGGCACGGGATCTCCCATGAATACTTCGATCTTCCTTGTCAAGTCGTCATTCTTCTCCACTAGTATGATGATTTCCTCCTCATAGTCTTTGCGTGTAGCCTTGAGTTCTTCCTCCAGCTCTGTGATCCTGGTCATTGACATCTTCAGATCCATCATGCCTGCATACATCTGATTCTCCTGGCGACAAATGTGCTTGTTTAACTCTTGGACGAAAGCTGCAATAGATCTATCCTTCCTGGTGTTGATCATCTCCCATTGTTCATCTCGACGCCCACAAATCTGGTAGATAGTATCCTTGAGATCCTTGTGGTAAACTTCTCCAATGTGTCCCATGGTGATGTGAGCTGCCATACTCTTTCCTAGACTCCAGGTTGGTGCACCAAAGGAAAACTCTATGGGCTCAGTGACTGGCGTGAAGGTCCTTCCTGGAACTGGAACTTGAATCATCCAGCGCTCCTCTTCTGGTAAAGTGGCGTTGTAAGTCCCAGTGAAGCTTGGTATTCCGATGTTCAGGTACCTAGTAACTTCCTTCAAGTGGCGTCCAAAAGGGGTGTCTTCATCCGGTTGTGCAAACTTGTTCCTTGCATCCGCCATCCTAAAGATTAGAAAAAGGAGAGGAGTCAGAAATGAGAAGAGAGTAGTGATCGCTTTAGCTCAGTGGTCGTGTCCTACAGTCAGCATGTGCTCTGATACCATCTTGTAGCGACCAGACCTCAAACAGTCTGATCTCTGTGCATCAGTGTCATCCCTGGATCGGTAATGCTGACACGCACAATACTTAAAGGATTTATAACAGAGTAGCAATCACACACTTATTACATTGAATGTCTCAAAAAAGAACTTATTACAATAAATATGGCTTATGGCCATCTAAAATGATAATAGTGCAAGGCTTGGAAGATAAAGTGAGTCCATCAACTCCAACGGCATCACTTAGTGAAAGACCACGGCCTAAGGCTCCTTACTCATCGTCTGAAAAGTCTGCAACATGATACGTTGTAGCCCGAAACGGGCCAGCACATGGAATATGCTGGCAATGTAACACAAAAGAGTAATGAAACAGAAATAATGCTATCACTACATGCATATATGGCTGGTGGAGGCTGTTTGGTTAATATGTTCTGCGAAAAGCCAAATTTTCCCTACAACAAAGGAATAAATTTTATTTAACTATCATGGTAGTTGTTAAACATTGAGAAGGTTCCTCCGACTCAATCCAAATTAAAAATCATCATTAAACCCAATCAAAATTCATATTAAGAGTGATGAGATCCACATGATAATCCAAGAACTAGATACTCAAGATGTCCATAACCGGGGACACGGCTAACCATGATTAGTTTGTACACTCTGCAGAGGTTTGCGCACTTTTCCCCACAAGACTCGAATACATCATGGTCGGAGATTCGAGACACGGTCTTTCTGAAGCATTAACTCTCTACTCTGGATAGATAGTACCACCTACAACCAACTACATCTGCTAGTTTACCTCTTCGAGAGCTTCACGCAACTTACTCAACTATGCCAGAGCCCATAATGGCTTGTGGCTGCACACGGAAGTTTCTAGCATGAATAGTCTTATGATCTCTTTGAGCCTGGGCGGCGAGCCGTAGGATGATCACACGAGTCCTTCGGGATACCCTAGGACAACACTGGATTCTCCAGGTGCCCGCAACCAATCCATCCATATGTGTATTTATGTTGCCACCTTAAGTTGAACCATTAATTAACAAATTCACAACTGTCATGAATACACTCAAACCCAATCCACACCTACGAGCATAGCATAGCAATATAAGCAACGTAGAAGTAACTCCCAAAGTTTTGATAATAAACAGGTGAATACGTACTACCTCATCTACTTCCCAAACCCACAATTTAATTAGATCCTAACCATGCAATTGTTTGAGGATTGATCTAATGCAATAAAACTGGGTAGTAAAGGGATATGATCAAAGTGTTACTTGCCTTGCCGATGATCCGCGAAACCTAGAGACTCGTAGTAACACGCTTCGCACTCCGGGTACTCTATCACAAACAAACAAACAAACAAACAATAAGAAATCAAGCAAGATGCATGGGTAAAACTCAAATAAGAGATCTAACCAGAAAGTTCAACTTAAGAACTCCGGTTTGCAAAAAGAATAAAATCAAACGAAGCAACAAAACTCAAACGGCGAAAGAAACAAGATCCGATTACTAATCTGGACTAAAGTAAAATTTTAAGTAGCAAAATCTTGTTTAAGTTAGTTAAACATAAAGAGGGCTTCGATACGAAACCCTAGGCGCTTGAATCACCTGATTCTGATAAACGAGCGAAAAGTTAAACTAAAACGAAAATCGGATCAGAAATTTCGATCGAAAATAATCGCGAAAAACCCGAGAAAAAGAAAAACGGGCGAACAGGCTAACGAACGAACGTTCGTTATCTGCGGCTAACGGGCGAAAACCTTTCGGTAAAATGAACGTATTGACGAACGTCCGCTAAATTACTAAACCGAAAAAAACCCGAACTGTCGCGACCGGTTTTCCAGACATTAAATTTCCAGAAAATGGCCGTGGAGCTCATCAGCCCCAGGATTACTGTTAGCTGATGAGGCATCAACTTGATACAGAAATTCCAAGCAAGAGTACAAAATATGCAGTACAAGACCATTATGGCCTATGAGTACAACAAATGGTTTCTAGTGGTTGATGGCGGAAGCGGTTTGTGGATCACCGCGGTCTATGGGACTCCATTTCCCACGGGAACAGCTGAGCAGGTTAACTCCTATCTTCGCGAGGCTGCTATCACCGTTGCTTAGGTTCCGGGGCTGTCATCGCAACACTCCTCTCCAAGCGGATATCTGGCCAAGACAATAGCCAGGGACAAGCCAGTGAGTACTTTGAATGTACTCGCAAACATTAAGAACGCTGGAATAAAATATTTGATAACATGCACTAAGATATGCTACAATCACATTGTTAGTCATAAATAAAACACTTCTTATGCATGCAAGCAAGTTATTTATATGCAACATGAATACGTAATAAAGGAGCAGGAATGAAATGCCGCAGTCGGGCATCTGTGCGACACCACATAAAGGGCTTAAGAAATAAAATACGACAATGCCACAGTCAGGCGTCTCAGCGACACCTCATAAAGGGCTTATAAGGAAATGAAACAACGGGCATGCCACAGTCGGGCGTCTGAGCGACACCACAGAATGGGCTTATAAGATAAATGAAACAGTAAACATGCCACAGTCGGGCGTCTGAGCGACACCACAGAAAGGGCTTATAAGATAAATGAAACAGTAAACATGCCACAGTCGGGCGTCTGAGCGACACCACAGAAAGGGCTTATAAGATAAATGAAACAGTAAACATGCCACAGCCGGGCGTCTGAGCGACACCATAGAAAGGGCTGATAAAGTAATCACAGTGAATATCCAGGAGGTAGAACCATCCCAGGGATATCCAATAGTGCCAATAATATCACGGGTTAGTTCACAACAAAATAATAATCATAATTCATCACAAGTCTCAAATCGCGATCCCAGTTCCGGTTTAACAGTTTCTCCTCCGAAGACCGACACTAAGACCGACACTTGACCCATCCCAGACTGTAATCCTTAACCATGGACACGGCTATTCGAATAGGTTTAATCTCTGCAGAGGGTGTACTCTTTACCAACGAGTAACGGATTCCTTTAGTCCATCGGGACTAATTCCGCCTACGGTCTTTTAGTTGAAAACATGCCTAACTTGCACACACCAGCTTAACTCATCGGTGTCTGGAATCACCCACGACACTTGTTAAGCAAAACTCTAAGTGGGGAGGCTACAACCTCGCGTAGCATGGGATCAAATTTATATCGCGCGCTCTAAGGGGTGGCCTCCCCTCTCGGTCCCAACCAGAAACACACATGCCCCCTGACCAGGTGGCATGCCTACCGGCTACAACCGATATCTTCCACCATGGCCTCTTTGTACGGTGTGTGCTTGAAAGGGGTTGACGACTTACTGAACCGTACCCTACCTGCGGCAAGGACAAGTGGTAGTACAAGGCAAGTATGGGGGTTACTGGAACAAGACTCGATCTGTGGTTGACTCAGGAGGTTTATAAGTTTCCTGCATGACATGAGTAACAAAATTTTCTCAACCAACAAATCAACACTCATTATACCTTGCCATGCCATACCGGTTATAACCGTCTCGACGGAGACCGGCGACCAGCTCACGCCTACCCAAGGCAGAGGCTTTCCCGGATTCCTTACCGGCATGCATGTAAGGCACATGAGGATGATTACCAACACATGTATGTTCATTTCCAACAGCAAGGAAAATCACCAATATGCATCCATGCAAAATGATCATATCACATGAAATAACAACACTCCGAATTAAGGTGGTGTTATAAACGTGTCAATTAACACCCAAAAAGTATTATTCCGGGGTTCAGAATGCTTGCCTTCATGGTGTGGAAAGGCAGGGTGCACTCCAAGGCCTTTGAAAGATTTCTTTCCTCTTTCCAAAATTCCTATTAAAAATAAATTTAAATTAACACACAAATCAAAACAGCACAAAAAAGTTGTTTGAATTTTTTTGAAATAAATCTTAAAATAAACTAGACAATATTTGAGAGAGGTAGGAAAAATAATTAATTCATTTGGAGTTGTAGATAAAAAGTTATAGACAGTCAAAGCTCTGGTCGAATCTGTTTAAAAAAAAGAAAAGAAAAACGATTCGAATATACACGTACACGTCGAAAGCGTATTCTGCAAATACGCCTCCACTTATCCAGCGTGGACTGCGCGTGGGTCACCGACAGTGGGCCCGCCTGGCCAACTGGTCAGGTTTGACTGGTCCACGCGCGCGTCGTCTCCCCCTGACCGAACGGAGGCGGAGCTCCGGTGATGCTCGCCGGCGAACGGCGGCACTGTTCGGGAAACGGAGGTCACCCGCGGGCTCAGGGGATCGAGACGGTTACTCCGGTAGTTGTTACGGTCTCGGGGGGGGGGGGACGGAGGTGCCGGCGGCGAGCTTTGCGGCGGACGGAGGCCGTCGGGCAAAGTGAAATTTCTCCCGCGGTGAGTCCCGCTCAAAATTGAGTAGGGGAAATGGTTCATGGGAGGGAGCGGAAGTTCTTGGTGAAGAGAACGGAGAGGGGGAGGCCCGGGTGGCGATGGAAGAGCTGGGGCAATGGCGGCGGCTGCGGTTGACGGAGATGAGGAAGGAGATTTCTCCGGGTCGATTGGCTGCCAATGGGGGTGCTAGGGTGATTGTTTGGGGTCGCCTGAGTGCGGAGACGAGCTCAGGGCTCCTTTATATAGCGTCTCCAAGTCGGTTTGCGGCTGTCGTGGATGAGCTTGTCGGCGGACCGCCTCCCTGTAGCGCTAGGGCGTCGTGGCGACGACGAGAGCTAGGGGACACTCGAGAGGATGAGGATGAGCTGTTCCAGGGGCAGGTGGCGAGCGGGAGAGGCCTGGGCGGCACCGACCTGGCAGAGGCGTGCTGCGAACGCCGGCGTGCCGCCAAGGGTGCCCTGCCGGCAGCGCTGTAGCGGGCCAGGGCGGTCGGGGTGGCGTGGCGATGCAAGGGGGCACGTGGCGGCTAGCTGCTAATGGCCAAGAGCCGAAACGGGTGCGGGGCGAGACGCGGCGGCTCGGGCGCATGTGCGTGCCAAACGCACGCTCTGCTCGCGCTCTGGGCGTGCACGGGACGTGCTTGACGTAATGCCAGAGCCTGCCACAGGGCTTGGGTGAGGCTGGCACTTAACAGACCCAGGTTAGGAGCATCTGGGAGTCTGGTTGACAAGTTAGTTTGATCAGAGGTGCAAGTTCACAGTGCAATGCCAAAAGTCATGTCAAAACTGATCATGCCCATAAGGTGTTTGACAAAATTCCAAGGGCACTTAGGCATTTCTTGGAGTGGCCAAATTCTTTAGATCAGTGTCTCTTTAGATGAAAGAGAAGGTGGTGAGGTTAGTTTGTGAAAAGCACAAACTTGCTAGTGCAAGTTTTGCAGAACTACAACTCTGGACAGGAGGTAAATGGCATCATATCATGAACCAAAAATGATCCAATAGGTGCATGCTCCTGGACTTAGTGGTTTTGTAGGGGGGGGGGGGCTACAAGCAGGAGAAAGCACAAGGTCATTGGAGCAAAAATAAACAGGGTTGCAGTAGAAATCACAAGGCTGGACCAGAATGGAAAAGAGGTTGATTCACTCAAAATTTTCAAAGAACAACACTAGGTTTTTGCAAAAAGTTGAATCATATGATACTACTAACATCCCATAATTTTGGTGAAGGCTAGAAGGAAATATTTAAAAGGGTTATAGTGCAAAATTGCACTCTGGACCAGAGAAGGAAATATGTTGTAGAGCTAAAAATATTTCAAGAATAAAAGATATTTTTCTATAAAAGAGATTTAAAAACCTCACATGACATCTCCAAATTTTTGGTTGGAATTTTAAGTGAATTTACCAAAAGGTTGTAGTTCAAATATGGCCATTTAACCTTGAAAAACCATTTTCAAGAAAATAAAAATCAAGCAACTTAATTATTTAATTAGTTCTACTAATACAAGAAAAGTTTTTCTTGAGTGGTTAAACAGGTCCAATAACATATTTTGAAAAGTTTTCACTTTGGGAAAAACTCCATCACAACAAGGATGAAAAAGGTTTAAGAAAAATCAAAAAGGAGAGCTCAGAAAAATCAAAGTTTTAAATCCTGGCAAAAAATTTAATCCATTAAAACAAGGTCAAATTTTTTTTGGGGTGTCACAATACTACCCCCGTTAAGAAAAATCTCGTCCTCGAGATTTGTTAAAAGCTGTTTTAGGAAAATTTTATGCAAAAACATGTGACTATAGTGAGAGGGCAATAAGTGGTGTAATACCACAGTGTGAATACTGGCGCTGCGTGGAAAAATCTACGGTTCGGGACAAAAAAGACGTGAGGTTTCTACGCTGGATATAAATTTAGAGTAATTTCTAAATTTAAATATACGCTGGTCGTACCCGAGAGCACAGTGCTCAATCTGGCCGACAGGTGGACCTGGGGCCCACAGTCAGCCTCTTCTTCTCCCTCTGGCTCTTTCTTCTTCCTCTCTCCCGCGCGCTTTCCCGCACTTTCTCCACCGGCGACGTCTAGCGCGTAGGGTATATAGGTCGTACCGCGATAGTGCGCGGCGTGCTAGCTGCCGGGGCAGCGTGCACTCACCTCGCGGGCTAGCGTGCTGTCGGCACTGCTCGCGGATTCGACTCCGAACACCAGCGAACGGGCGACGAGCGGCGTTGGTGGACTTCGCCCACCGTACACCGAGCTTGAGCTATAAAACGGCCGAGGTGTTTTCTCTCTTCTTCCTCACACCTGGCCTTGCTTCTCCTCCTCCTTCTTCCTCCATTTCATGCTTACGGAAGCTCGGGTGAGGCTCTAATGGCGGAGACGATGCCGGACTGGTTCGCGATCCTGGTATGCGGAGGACTGGCGACACTGCTGGGGCTCTCCGTGCTCTTGTGTGCGATGATCCTCGATGATCGTCGCGACGCTGCTGCTCGGGTGTTGGCTCTCCACGGTGGTGGTGATCACGAGGAGTAGGTGGGGTGTGCCGGGTGCTAACTGTTGTTAGGGAGGGTGGTTAGCCAGATGTAACACCGTTGCAAAGTTTTGCAAACAGTGTATGAGATCGAGTGATTACGGTTGTGAGTCTGTTGTCGTTGTGCTGTGTGAAATAAAATAATCCATGTCGTGAGAAGGTGCAGATGTAGCAGCTCAGGGAAAAGAAATCTCACTCCAGGATTATTCGCGGAAGAAAACAGTAATGCAACAGAATCACTCATATTAATTGAAACTAAGGATTTACTCGTTGCACAAACTCGGGGTACCATGCATAAGTTACAACTTAAAAACAAATGTTGCAACAATAAATGTAGCAGCGATGTTTATAATGCAAACGGTAACTGTACGGGGTCCCGAGAAAATGTCTCAGGTACTGAGACACACTCTTCTTCTATCGGGGAAAGTGGATTGACCAGTCGATGCACGTGTCTCTCCTGGTCGGGCCTTAGTGTTCTACCGATGGCGATCTGAGGATTTAAATCTGCAAGGCTCTGGAGATAACCCATCACGTGTTGGGTTAAACGCTCTTGAGCGATGACGTACTGGACAAGGTTGGCCAGGACTGGGTCTCTCTCAATTCGTCCACCGGGAAAAGATGTTACTCCTCCGGGCGCTGCACGGCTCGGGAAGTAATAATACCCTCGTTCGCTGGCATAGGGTACCGTGAATCGAAGGCGAGCAAGTGCTTCGTATGCAGCAGCTTCCACGGCCATTTGTGGGGTTGGCATAGATTTCCCCACAAAGGAGACCTTTGTTGGGTCTTGGTTCGAGTTTACGGGAGGGATGTGTACTGCTGCCCAGTATCTCGAGGTGGAAGAGGTGATTCTCGATTTGAACAACTCGTACTGGGGTGGCTGGGTAGCGCCCATGGTACTGCAGGTAAAATCCCACCATATTTTGACAAAACTACCCGGGGTGGCATCTGGGGTTCTCAGGTAAATGCTGGGGGTCGGCATGGCTAGGAAATGGTTGTGAGGGTGGTGCACAAGGTGAGAGGTGCCTGGCAAGGTCACGCGGTGGCCTTTTATAGCACTGGAGCTGGGTCATTTTTACCGTGGTGAATGGTAAAGAAAATTTCCAACTCTTCTCCAAGGGTCGGGGTCAAGCCACAGATTTACACATTTCACTAAAGTGATGTGTTACTGTGGGGGTTGTCGGGGAGATTTTGGTAACTGCGCCAGGGATAGAAATCTTAAACTGCATACTGGCGTATCCAGGCAGGGCTACTATTAAAACAGAGGCACGACATCAAGCAGCATTTATTTACAAGGCCACACGATTACAAAGCGAGGGTACACTGGGACTCGATATGACTCGGGTGATTTAGTCTACCTCGTTTACATCCAGGCGGGTGTGCCTGGTGGACGTCGAGGCTTCTCCACGGGTCTCGCCGTCGGAATTAGCTGGAGTGGGTTGAGGGGCCGCAGGCTCGGGGTAGCGATGATGACCATCACAGGGATTGTTGGCCACAACCCCGTTGGAGTGTGCTCCCAGTATGCGACGAAGCACTTCTGGGGTTATTGCAGCACCTTGGCCGATGGCTGGGGTAGACCTCAGGGGCTCGATCGGGTGTCCAAACAGCACGACTGGGTTGTCGGCGTTGGGCTCGTCCTCTTCTCTCGCCGGGGCTCGACAAACCAGCTCTCCACGAGCTGTGATTAGATCCATCGTGATTTGATCGCACAGCTCCTCTAGTGCACTTACATAGCGCACCAGGTGCAACAATGCAGGATCTGTCTCGTGATCTCCGTTGGCAACTTGGGGTGGTCTACCATACCCTTCACGTCTGGGGTAGTAGTGGAACGAGCGACAGTTGACTCTGGGCGACAAATGCCGGAGATGAACTATAGCTTCTCGAGCAGCTAGTTGTATGGCTTGTGGCTCAAAGGAAGTTGTTCTTCCGGTGAACCTGTAGGGGCGTTCGGGTGCTAGACCCCTACCATAGATGTGTACAGTGGCCCAAAATTGACGGCTTTCACCGCTCAAGGGTCCCTGGTACACAACATATTCTGGGGGCTCTTCTAACGCATAGGCACGACGGGTGAGGTTTGCGAGTATGGTCACAAAACCTCCAAGGTTGGTTGATGTGGTCTCATTGTGCACGACAGGACCAGGCATTGTGGCTTGGTTTGGGGTAGTGGATGTGCTGGGTTGAGGCTAGTGTGCCCTCTTTATAGAAAAAGGGGACGGAGTCTTCCTTCGCACGCTTGCGAGAGAGGACTATTTAGGGGGCCGATCACTGGCGCGTGATCGATGGCTAGGTTGGTAGGTTGGGCACCGACTGCCAAAAGGTGTCGGGTCACTGTGGGGCTATCTTGCATGAGAAGCTTGGCTGGGGTTTGGCTATGGCTTGGTGGGTTGGTTTGCCTAGGTTTATTGACCTGGCTAAGATAGGATTAGCCAACGGTCAGCCTGACTCTAATACCAAGTCTGTCGCGACCGGTTTTCCAGACATTAAATTTCCAGAAAATGGTCGTCGAGCTCATCAGCCCCAGGATTACTGTTAGCTGATGAGGCATCAACTTGATACAGAAATTCCAAGCAAGAGTACAAAATATGTAGTACAAGACCATTATGGCCTATGAGTATAACAAATGGTTTCTAGTGGTTGATGGCGGAAGCGGTTTGTGGATCACCACGGTCTATGGGACTCCATTTCCCACGGGAACAGCTGACCAGGTTAACTCCTATCTTCGCGAGGCTGCTATCACCGTTGCTTAGGTTCCGGGGCTGTCATCGCAACGCTCCTCTCCAAGCGGATATCTGGCCAAGACAATAGCCAGGGACAAGCCAGTGAGTACTTTGAATGTACTCGCAAACATTAAGAACACTGGAATAAAATATTTGATAACATGCACTAACATATGCTACAATCACATTGTCAGTCATAAATAAAACACTTCTTATGCATGCAAGCAAGTTATTTATATGCAACATGAATACGTAATAAAGGAGCAGGAATGAAATGCCGCAGTCGGGCGTCTGTGCGACACCACATAAAGGGCTTAAGAAATAAAATACGGCAATGCCACGGTCGGGCGTCTCAGCGACACCTCATAAAGGGCTTATAAGGAAATGAAACAACGTGCAGGCCACAGTCGGGCGTCTGAGCGACACCACAGAATGGGCTTATAAGATAAATGAAACAGTAAACATGCCATAGTCGGGCGTCTGAGCCACACCACAGAAAGGGCTTATAAGATAAATGAAACAGTAAACATGCCACAGTCGGGAGTCTGAGCGACACCACAAAAAGGGCTTATAAGATAAATGAAACAGTAAACATGCCATAGTCGGGCGTCTGAGCGACACCATAGAAAGGGCTGAGAAAGAGTGAATATCCAGGAGGTAGAACCATCCCAGGGATATCCAATTGTGCCAATAATATAACGGGTTAGTTCACAACAAAATAATAATCATAATTCATCAGAAGTCTTAAATCGTCATTCCAGTTCCGGTTTAACAGTTTCTCCTCCGAAGACCGACACTAAGACCGACACTTGACCCGTCCCAGACTGTAATCCTTAACCATGGACATGGCTATTCGAATAGGTTTAATCTCTGCAGAGGGTGTACTCTTTACCCACGAGTAACGGATTCCTTTAGTCCATCGGGACTAATTCCACCTACGGTCTTTTAGTTGAAAACACGCCTAACTTGCACACACCAGCTTAACTCATCGGTGTCTGGAATCACCCACGACACTTGTTAAGCAAAACTCTAAGTGGGGAGGCTACAACCTCGCGTAGCATGGGATCAAATTTATATCGCGCGCTCTAAGGGGTGGCCTCCCCTCTCGGTCCCAACCGGAAAGACCCATGCCCCCGGACCAGGTGGCATGCCTACCGGCTACAACCGACATCTTCCACCATGGCCTCTTTGTACGGTGTGTGCTTGAAAGGGGTTGACGACTTACTGAACCGTACCCTACCTGTGGCAAGGACAAGTGGTAGTACAAGGCAAGTATGGGGGTTACTGGAACAAGACTCGATCTGTGGTCAACTCAGGAGGTTTATAAGTTTCCTGCATGACATGAGTAACAAAATTTTCTCAACCAACAAATCAACACTCATTATACCTTGCCATGCCATACCGGTTATAACCGTCTCGACGGAGACCGGCGACCAGCTCACGCCTACCCAAGGCAGAGGCTTTCCCGGATTCCTTACCGGCATGCATGTAAGGCACATGAGGATGATTACCAACAAATGTATGTTCATTTCCAACAGCAAGGAAAATCACCAATATGCATCCATGCAAAATGATCATATCACATGAAATAACAACACTCCGAATTAAGGTGGTGTTATAAACGTGTCAATTAACACCCAAAAAGTATTATTCCGGGGTTCAGAATGCTTGCCTTCATGGTGTGGAAAGGCAGGGTGCACTCCAAGGCCTTTGAAAGATTTCTTTCCTCTTTCCAAAATTCCTATTAAAAATAAATTTAAATTAACACACAAATCAAAACAGCACAAAAAAGTTGTTTGAATTTTTTTGAAATAAATCTTAAAATAAACTAGACAATATTTGTGAGAGGTAGGAAAAAGAATTAATTCATTTGGAGTTGTAGTTAAAAAGTTATAGACAATCAAAGCTCTGGTCAAATCTATTTAAAAAAAAGAAAAACGATTCGAATATACACGTACACGTCGAAAGCGTATTCTGCAAATACGCCTCCACTTATCCAGCGTGGACTGCGCGTGGGTCACCGACAGTCGGCCCGCCTGGCCCACTGGTCAGGTTTGACTGGTCCACGCGTGCGTCGTCTCCCCCTGACCGAACGGAGGCGGAGCTCCGGCGATGCTCGCCGGCGAACGGCGGCACCGTTCGGGAAACGGAGGTCTCCCGCAGGCTCAAGGGATCAAGACGGTTACTCCGGTAGTCGTTACGGTCTCAGGGGTGGACGGAGCTACCGGCGGCGAGCTTTGCGGCGGACGGAGGCCGTCAGGCAAAGTGAAATATCTCCCGCGGTGAGTCCCGATCAAAATCGAGTAGGGGAAATGGTTCACGGGAGGGAGAAGAAGTTCTTGGTGAAGAGAACGGAGAGGGGGAGGCCCTGGTGGCGATGGAAGAGCTGGGGCAATGGCGGCGGCTGCGGTTGCCGGAGATGAGGAAGGAGATTTCTCCAGGTCGATTGGCTGCCAATGGGGGTCCTAGGGTGATGGTTTGGGGTCGCCTGAGTGCGGAGACGAGCTCAGGGCTCCTTTATATAGCGTCTCCAAGTCGGTTTGTGGTTGCCGTGGATGAGCTCGTCGGCGGACCGCCTCCCTGTAGCGCTAGGGCGCCGTGGCGACGACGAGAGCTAGGGGACACTCGAGAGGATGAGGATGAGCTGTTCCAGGGGCAGTTGGCGAGCGGGAGAGGCCTGGGCGGCACCGACCTGGCAGAGGCGCGCTGCAGACGCCGGCGTGCCGCCAAGGGTGCCCTGACGGCGGTGCTGTAGCGGGCCAGGACGGTCGGGGTGGCGTGGCGATGCAAGGGGGCACGTGGCGGCTAGCTGCTGATGGCCAAGAGCTGAAATGGGTGCGGGGCAAGACGCGGCGGCTCGGGCGCACGTGCATGCCAAATGCATGCTCTGCTCGCGCTCTGGGCGTGCACGGGACGTGCTCGACGTAATGCCAGAGCCTGCTACAGGGCTTGGGTGAGGCTGGCACTTAACAGACCCAGGTTAGGAGCATCTGGGAGTCTGGTTGACAAGTTAGTTTGATCAGAGGTGCAAGTTCACAGTGCAATGCCAAAAGTCATGTCAAAACTGATCATGCCCATAAGGTGTTTGACAAAATGCCAAGGGCACTTAGGCATTTCTTGGAGTGGCCAAATTCTTCAGATCAGTGTCTCTTTAGATGAAAGAAAGGTGGTGAGGTTAGTTTGTGAAAAGCACAAACTTGCTAGTGCAAGTTTTGCAGAACTACAACTCTGGACAGGAGGTAAATGGCATCATATCATGAGCCAAAAATGATCCAATAGGTGCATGCTCCTGGACTTAGTGGTTTTGTAGGGGGGGGCTACAAGCAGGAGAAAGCAAAAGGTCATTGGAGCAAAAATAAACAGGGTTGCAGTAGAAATCACAAGGCTGGACCAGAATGGAAAAGAGGTTGATTCACTCAAAATTTTCAAAGAACAACACTAGGTTTTTGCAAAAAGTTGAATCATATGATACTACTAACATCCCATAATTTTGGTGAAGGCTAGAAGGAAATATTTAAAAGGGTTATAGTGCAAAATTGCACTCTGGACCAGAGAAGGAAATATGTTGTAGAGCTAAAAATATTTCAAGAATAAAAGATATTTTTCTATAAAAGAGATTTAAAAACCTCACATGACATCTCCAAATTTTTGGTTGGAATTTTAAGTGAATTTACCAAATGGTTGTAGTTCAAATATGGCCATTTAACCTTGAAAAACCATTTTCAAGAAAATAAAAATCAAGCAACTTAATTATTTAATTAGTTCTACTAATACAAGAAAAGTTTTTCTTGAGTGGTTAAACAGGTCCAATAACATATTTTGAAAAGTTTTCACTTTGGGAAAAACTACATCACAACAAGGATGAAAAAGGTTTAAGAAAAATCAAAAAGGAGAGCTCAGAAAAATCAAAGTTTTAAATCCTGGCAAATTTTTTAATCCATTAAAACAAGGTCAAAAATTTTTTTTGGGGTGTCACACGAAACGGATCTGAAAAAAACAGATCTAGGGTTTCGAAAAAAACCATTCGGTTTTCTCACGAAAACCGAGGACGGCGGCGGCTACCTCCGATGGGTCGGGCGAGACGGCGGCGGCGGCGGTGCGGCTCCGGCGCGGCAGCGGCGGCAGGGCTGTGCGGCGGCTAGGGTTTTGTGGCGGAGCGCGGTCTGATGGGCTTCGGGGCTCGGCCAGCTCGGCTTATAAAGCCCCCCCCCCTCTCCGGCGGAGTCCCGCTCGGGTGCGGCCCGAAGTCGGTTCTTTTTTTTAATTATTCCGCGCAAAAAACAAAGAAAAGAAATACTAAAAAGACTCCAAAAATTCTGAAATAAATTTTTCCCGTCCTCCAAAAATCTACCGGACAAGGTGAACATTTATTTGGGACTCTAATGCAACTTTCAAAAACGCATATTTTTCCTAATTCAAATAAAATAGCGATAAAACTTCCGAATAAAATCTTATTTGATTTTAATATTAAATCTCTGATATTTCTTTATTTTGAGGAAGTCATTTTATGCTCTGTCTTTTATTTTTATAAAATAAATATTCAAAGAGAAAATTAAAATCAAACGATCCTCTTTTCAAAATTTGAGAAAAACTCAAATATGAAAATAACGAAATTCCCAACACTTTCCGTGGGTCCTTGAGTTGCGTAGAACTTCTAGGATCAAACCCAAATGCAATAAAAAAATATGATATGCAATGATGATCTAATGCATAACATTCCGAATTGAAAATTTGGGATGTTACAGTCTTTTTAAATAGCATGGTAATTTGCATTGGTTATGAATTTAGTCCTAATATGATAGGCATCCAAGAGGGATATAATAAAAACTTTCATATAAAGTGCATTGAATACTATGAGAAGTTTGATTCATTATGATTGTTTTGAGATATAAAGATGGTGATATTAGAGTCATGCTAGTGAGTAATTGTGAATTGGATAAATACTTGTGTTAATGCTTGTGATTCCCGTAGCATGCACATATGGTGAACTGTTATGTAATGAAGTTGGAGCATGAGGTATTTTTTTATTGTCTTCCTTATGAGTGGCGGTCGGGGACGAGTGATGGTCTTTTCCTACAAATCTATCCTCCTAGGAGCATGCGCGTAGCACTTTGTTTCGATGACTAATAGATGTTTTTCAATAAGTATGTGAGTTCTTTATGACTAATGTTGAGTCCATGGGTTATACGCACTCTCACCCTTCCACCATTGCTAGCCTTTCTATTACCACGCAATTTTCGCCAGTGCCATACACCCACCATATACCTTCCTCAAAACAGCCACCATACCTACATGTTATGGCATTTCCATAGCCATTCCGAGATATATTGCCATGCAACTTTCCACCATTCCATTTTATTATGACACGCTTCATCATTGTCATATTTCTTTGCATGATCATGTAGTTGACATCGTATTTGTGGCAAAGACACCTTTCATAATTCTTTCATACATGTCACTCTTGAGTCATTACACATCCCGGTACACCGCCGGAGGCATTCATATAGAGTCATATTTTGTTCTAAGTATCGAGTTGTAAGTAAATAAAGTGTGATGATCTTCATTATTAGAGCATTGCCACACGTGAGGAAAAAAAGGGAGGCCAAAGAAGCCAAACAAAAAAAGAAAAAAATGAGAGAAAAAGAGTGAAGGGGCAATGTTACTACCCTTTTTCCACATTTGTGCTTCAAAGTAGCACCATGGTCTTCATGATGGAGAGTCTCCTATGTTGTCACGTTCATATACGAGTGGGAATTTTTAATTATAGAACTTGGCTTGTATATTCCAATGGTGGGCTTCCTCAAATTGCCCTAGGTCTTAATTAGCAAGCAAGTTGGATGCACACCCACTTAGTGTTCCTTTGAGCTTTCATAAACTTATAGCTCTAGTGTATCCGTTGCATGGCAATCCCTACTCACTCACATTGATATCTATTGATGGGCGTCTCCATAGCCCATTGATACGCCTAGTTGATGTGAGACTATCTCCCTCTTTTTTGTCCTCTTCACAACCACCATATTCTATTCCACCTATAGTGCTATGTCCATGGCTCATGCTCAAGTATTGCGTCAAAGTTGAAAAGGTTTGAGAACATCAAAAGTATGAAACAATTGCTTGGCTTGTCATCGGGATTGTGCATGATTTGAATATTTTGTGTGATGAATATGGAGCATAGCCAGACTATTTGATTTTGTAGGGATAAGCTTTCTTTGGCCATGTTATTTTGAGAAGACTTGTTAGTATGCTTGAAGTATTATTGTTTTTATGTCAATATTAAACTTTTGTTTTGAATCTTATGGATTTGAACATTCATGCCACAATAATTACATGGATAAATATGTTAGGTAGCATTCCACATCAAAAATTCTGTTTTTATCATTTACCTACTCGAGGACGAGCAGGAGTTAAGCTTGGGGATGCTTGATAGGTCTCCAACGTATCTATAATTTCTTTATTGTTCCATGCTATTATATTATCTGTTTTGGATGTTTTATATGCATTAATATGCTATTTTATATTATTTTTGGGACTAACTTATTAACCTAGAGCCAGTGCCAGTTTCTGATTTTTCCTTGTTTTTGAGCTTCGTAGAAAAGGAATACCAAACAGAGTCCAAAGGGAATAAAACCTTCGCGATGATTTTTCTTGGACCAGAAGACACCCAAGAGAATTGGAGTGCAAGTCAGAAGTGCCACGAGGCGGCGACAAGGGTGGAGGGCGCGCCCTCTACCTTGTGGGGCCCTCGGTGACCCCCTGACCTAGATCTTCTCCTATATATTCACATGTATTCCCAAACCACCAGAAGTATCCATGAAAACACTTTTCCACCGCCGCAACCTTATGTTCCCGTGATTAGTTTACCTCAGACCTACGGGTCCATAGCTACTAGCTAGATGGCTTCTTCTCTCTATTTTATTCTCAATACCATGTTATTCTCAATGTTCTTGGATATCTACATGATGTAATCTTGTTTTGCGGTGTGTTTGTCGAGATCGTATCAATTGTGGATTTATGATCGGCTTATCTATGAATATTATTTGAATCTTCTCTGAATTCTTTTATGCATGATTTGATATCTTTGTAACTCTCTTCGAACTATCGGTTTGGTTTGGCCAACTAGATTGGTTTTTCTTGCAATGGGAGAAGTAATTAGCTTTGGGTTCAATCATGCGGTGTCCTCTCCCAGTGACAGTTGGGGCAGCGAGGCACGTATTGTTTTGTTGCCATCGAGGATAAAGAGATGGGATTTACATCATATTTCTTGAGTTTATTCCTCTACATCATGTCATCTTACTTAAAGCATGCATTACTCTGTTCTTCATGAACTTAATACTCCAGATGCAGGCAGGAGTCGGTCGATGTGTGGAGTAATAGTAGTAGGTGCAGGCAGGAGTCGGTCTACTTGACACGGACATGATGCCTATATTTCATAAATTATGAATCATAATCATTGCCTTGGATATCATCTTAACTTTGTGCTTTTCTATCAATTGCTCGACAGTAATTTGTTCACCCACCATATTATTTGTTATCTTGAGAGAAGCCTCTAGTGGAACCTAAGGCCCTTGGGTCTATTTTCCATCATATAAGTTTCCGATCTACTATTTAGCAATCTTTTACTTTCTGATTTGTAAACCAAAAAAACCCAAAAATATTTACTTTATCCTTAGTTTAGTTTTATCTATCTCTATCAGATCTCACCTTTGCAAGTGACTGTGAAGGGATTGAGAACCCCTTTATCACATTGGGTGCAAGTGTTTGATTGTTTGTGCAGGTATTGGTGATTTGTGCGTTGTCTCCTACTGGATTGATACCTTGGTTTTCTAACTGAGGGAAATACTTATCTCTGCTTTGCTGCATCACCCTTTCCTCTTCAGGGCAAAAACCAATGCAAGATCAAGAAGTAGCATGGCCCATTAGACTTGTCGACTACAGATGTCCCTGCTCCCCTTCCTGAAAAGGAACACATTATAATTATTAAAGAAGAACAGAAGAGGAACATATTAAAGAATTGAAGAGGAAGCATATTATGTAGATTCCGCTGCTTCCGATACAATGTTGGTTGCGCACCCATGATGAATCAGAGCACGCAAAGAAATGCAATTCCCTGCTGTCTCTCTATATGTGGCCACATGCATTTGGAAACTCAAGTGGGAGCATTAGCTGACCAATTAAATGTTGTCCATTAACTAGTATTTCAGTTTATTAAGAATGGGGTCCTTAATAACCCTAAGTTATGCACAGCAAGTAGCATCCTTCCCGACAGCAGGGCTTGCTGGAGGATAACCAAAGCCAAATTCAAAACTAGATTATGGTAAGCAAAAGAAGATCTCAGAAGACAAAGATTAGAAATGATGAAGTCACAGCACGAAGGCCCGACAAGACCCTTGTCGGAACAAGCTCATCAAGATTCAAGCCCGGCTAGCTCCGAGCCCGGCAAGTATCCCACTACCTTGCCACCTCTCCACCTCATCGACCAGGTTGTCACTTGTTGATTAGGTGTCGAGTAGGTAGGTGGTTTGGTGAGACTTGTCTGATCACGTGGCAGCTCACCGTCGAAGACACCACTTTAATGACACCCGTCCAAATGATGTGTCAAAGGAATAAAACGTAGATGGGCGAACGACACAGATGGAGAGACCAACCTTGCCGGAGAGCTCCATCCACAAGACACCTCACGGTGCATTAAATGCCTTTGTCCTTACCAGTCAGGGTTAGGTATTTGGCACAGTAGCCAGCATTTAAAGTGTAGATTTACTATTTTACCATCATGGGACCCCTTAGTCTATAAAAGGAGGCCCATGGATACCTTAGCAAAGGTCAAAATCCTACCCATTTATGCACATAGTAGCACTCTCTAAGCTCCTTGTCGGAATTGCGCTCCTTGTGAACTGGACAAATACACATCCAACACAGAAAGCAGGAGTAGGATTTTATGCTTCACAGCGCCCTGAACCTTTGTAAAAACTGTGCGTTCTCTGCTGACCCAACTCTTTCTGCCTGTCGATCCCTCTAGTCGAACCGCAAAGGGATCGACATGATCCCATAGATGGTCGTACGCACGACATCTTTGGCATGCCAGGTAGGGGGGTCGCTTGTGTGAACCAGGTTCAGCAGTG
The DNA here is from genome assembly GCA_032464435.1 of Aegilops umbellulata. Classification (NCBI taxonomy): domain Eukaryota; kingdom Viridiplantae; phylum Streptophyta; class Magnoliopsida; order Poales; family Poaceae; genus Aegilops; species Aegilops umbellulata. Next base: position 181,361,545 of record CP136060.1, read on the forward strand.
TCGTGGTTCAACATGATCACCTATGGGGCCATCGTCCCCTTGTGGTTCGGCAAGGGGGAAGGGCGCGTTGCACAAAGAGCGGAGGCCGTAGAGCAACACGACAACGGTGACACAGGAAATTTTTACCTAGGTTCGGGCCGCCGTGAGGCGTAAAACCCTACTCCTGCTTTGGTGGATTGATGAGATGATCGTGGTGGAGACGCAGTGCTTAAGCCCGGCAAGGTCGCCTTGGGACGAGAGTAGCTATGTGTGTATCAGTGTACAAAGGTCTGAATCCTTTCTAAGGTTGCCTCGACCCTCCTTTTATAGGTCAAGGGGCTACCAAAATGGCAAAACAATCATTATCTAGTGATTAGATAGCCACAGTGCTATCATACCTAACTCTGGAGACAGGCCAAGGTGCATTAAATGCACCGCTTAGTGTCACGTCGTGGGTGTAGCCCAACAAGCCTTGCCATGCCATTTAACCACCTTCTCGCCTGCCTGCATGACATGCCCCTGGACGGGTGTCATTTAGGGGTGATCTTCCTCAGAAATGGCCGGCACGTGCCAAATGACAACCACTTAATCACTTGGGGGATCGACATTGCACCGATAAGTGACTTGTGTTGCTGTGAGGTGGAGCGGTAGAGCCTTGGAGGGGAAGCAAGCCGCCAGCGTCCTGGCAACCCTTGCCGGGGAAGCCTTGGGACTTGCCTTTGGGGTGGCCTCGACATTTACCAGGCTTGCCTGCCTAGCAAGGGAGGTTTTCCCCTTAGTGATATCTTGTTTCTGGCTTGTCTTGGTCTTCTTGATCCGCCCTTTGGTTCCTCGAAGAGCTATCTCTTTTGCTTGGACTTGTTTTGTTGCTGTAACCTTGCCCATGAGCCTATGTATAGTTCGGTCAACATACGCCAGGGTTTGTTGCACCGACAGGTGTCGGACGTGGGGCTGCGGCAAACCCTTGAGGTTCGAACACTGGGGTGCGCGTGAAGTCTTTCCCTCCTACCGATCTACGCCCTAGCTCGCTAAGATCTCGTGGACGAACTCGATGAACTCGCAACACAGAAAGACACGAGATTTATACTGGTTTGGGCCACCGTTGTGGTGTAATACCCTACTCCAGTGTGGTGGATTGCCTCTGGGGCTGACGATGAACAGTACAAGGGAAGAACATCCTCCTGAGGTTGAGGTGTTCTTGTGGGTAGGCTCTCGATCGGGTTGGATCAAGCTAAGATGAGATTCCTCTACTATGGTGGCTAGCTCTACTTATATAGGCCCTGGTCCTCTTCCCAAATGTTGAGCGGGAAGGGAGCCAACAATGGCTGGCCAATTTGAAGGGGGGACAACTAGTACAAGCTATCCTAACAAAAGTGGTCTTCGCCTGCGAAAAACTCTGGTGGTGACGCAGTCTTGGGCTCCATGATGACCTCCGTCTTGCTGTCCTCCTGGTCTTGGTCTCGTTGCACCAATATAGCAACCTTTGCCTGATGCCTCGGTACTCTTCGCCTGCGCTTGCCTCCTTAGCACCAAAGAGGAAATAAGGACGCTGCGCGTGCTGGCGCCCACCTGGCGCCTGCCTGGTGTCGTTCGTCATGGCTCACGTCACGAGAGCCTCATGAGGTCTGCCCCGGCTCGATATCTCCGCTCCTCGTGAGCCTGCCTGGCTAGGCCACTCCAGAGGAGGTCTTGCGTCGTACGCCTCGCGAGGCTTGGACCTTCGTGAGGGTATTGGATGCCTTGTTGACGAAGATGGGCCGTACGGCCTGCTGGCTTAGCCACGTTGTGGGCCGCAAGCAGGCAAGTGTGGGGACCCCCTTTCCCAGAGCGACGAAAGTAGCCCCTGGGCCCAAGGTGCGCTCGGGCTTGGCTTCGCGGTGAACCCAAGGGTCAAGTGCGGAGCACCACGGGCCCCCAAAGCCTGCAGCCTCGGTTGACGCGTGGCGGTTGATTGGACGTGGGCGTCTCCGCTTCCCCACGCTGCCTCGGCAACTACATGACTTGACAAGTCCCTGCGACATGCAAGGAAAACCATCATTACCTGCGATCGTGGGAGACGCCGGTTGGCCTTCTTCCACTATAGATGGGGAGGGGGCGGAGCCCCCGTCGCCCATCTCTTCCTCGCTTGCTTGCTTCTTCCTCCTTGCTCCACTGCTGACAACAATGGCGCCTATCAGAAGGTTTTCTGCCGAAGAGAAAGGAAAGGCTCCCTGTGATGATCCGGGGCCACTTCCGCCGAAGAAGAGGTCGATCCATCGCCATGATGAAGCGGCGGTGCAGGTGGTGACGAGGCCTTGGTGCGAGCGGCCTCCTCCTGGGTACCCGCTACCCTTGTACACCCGATCCGAGGGCTCGGGAGGATGGAGTGAAGAGCAGCGCCGCCCGCGCCATGTCCGGGGTTGCTGCGCCACGGCGACGCATGCCGTCTCCACTGGGATCCACGTCGCGGACTCCTCACGCGAGTTGGTGCTGTGGGCGCCGATGCCTCCAAGCTCCTGGATTTGCTTCCCGCGGTTCTTCTCCGACGTGATGCCGCCGAGGGGGGCTCTCGAGCTCTGGCTACAGCACGCCGCCTGCAGCACTCCGGCGACCGGAGCAGAGATCGAAGCGGTCCCCACCGGCAAGATCTTCATGACCCGCGACTGGGGGGAGATCGCACGGGTCTGCCGTGCGAGGGGCGCCCTCGCGATCCACTTCGAGTACGATGGCCCTTCCATGCTCTTCTTCAAGGTCTTCGATGCCGAGGGCCGCCGCCTGGAGTGCTTCCCTGGAGAGGAGCGCCAAACCTACGCGCGCCCCGCTCGCGGCTACTCCAGCAGCAGTAGCCCTTGAGAGTCCAGTAGCTCTCCTGAGCTTTACGAGACTCCAGAGATGAGCGACGACAGTTACGTGCCTCCGAGCACTCGCCGTGCTCGAAGTAGGGCCGCGACGTCTGGCCATCGCCGCCGCTGATCTGGATGGGGTTGGTGCCGGCCTCCCGTGGCCCACTATTGATGATGGCGTCCGCCATGGGAGGGTGTAGATAGGATTCCCCTTAGTGTCAGCTTTTGTTTCCTGCGAAGAATCATGAATCACCCCGTGGGGGCATGTAAGGATCTGCAATGTCTTTTGTGCTTATCCCCCTTGTTATGAAAACTTAGCGAATGCGTGTCCCGTTGAGGCTCGGTTCCCCCTTTCTTTCCTTGCGATGGCTTGTTGCTCTGCGCCTGACAGGTCACGGTCCCCAGGCGGTGATAATCCCCAAGTGCAAGGAATCATCGTAGCACTCTCCAAAGGTGGAAGTAATAAGTATGGAGTGTCGAACCCACAAGGATCTAAAGGTAAGATCAATATTCTCTCAAGCCCTATCTGCCACTGAGATGACTGTACGTGCACCGAACGTTTGCTTCCAACTAGCAACGAGAAATAAAACAATGTTGTGGGTATGAAGAGGATAACTTTGCAAGGTAACAAAGAGCTAAAACATAAAAGTAGGTGCTGCTATCATGAAGTTAGAATATAATACTAAATAATATAAATAGAGAGTGCGGAATAATGGTGGATCGGTGTGCGGAATTGTCCTAGGCAATTGTTAATAAGACCGGTGATCACTGTTGCAGTTTATATGAGGGAGAGGCATAAGCTAACATACTTTCTCTACTTGGATCGTATGCACTTATGATTGGAACTCTAGCAAGCATCTGCAACTACTAAAGATCACTAATGTAAAACCCAACCATAGCATTAAAGCATAAAGTCCTCTTTATTCCCATACGCAACAATCCCTCTTACTCGGGTTTGTGCTTCTGTTCACTCACCAACCCACTATAAGCGAATCATGAATGTATTGCAAACCCTACAGCGGGAACCCCTCACGCTTGCACGACACGGAGGGCACCATAGGACAACACCAAAGTAAAAAATACAACTCATACCAATCTAGATCATCAGTCAACCCAAAAACAAAAGATATCTACTCAAAACATCATAGGATGGCAACACATCATTGGATCACAATATGTGGCATAAAGCACCATGTTCAAGTAGGGGAGTACAGCGGTGTGCGGGAGAGTGGACCGTGTAAAAGAGATGAGGATGGCGATGATGATGGTGATGTTGATGAAGACGATCACCGCGGCGATGATTCCTCTCCCGATGACACTCCGACACCACCGGAAGAGAGGAGGAGAGGTTCTCCCCCTTGTGCTTCTTCCTCCATGGCCTCCACCTTCTGGTCCTTGGCCTTCATGGTGATGAAGACCCCTCCGGGATACTCCTCCATGGCCACCGGTGATGATGGCCCCCTCCGGCAGGGTGCCGGAGAGGGCCCCGATTGGTTTTTGGTGGCTACAGAGGCTTGCGGCGGTGGAACTTCTGATCTAATCTCCGTTCTGGAAGTTTTAGGGTACGAGAGTATATATGGGTGCAGGGAGGACGTCGGAGGAGCTACGGGGGCCCCATGAGGTAGGGGGCGCGCCCTAAGGGGGGGCGCGCCCCCATCCTCGTGAGCACCTCCCGTATCTCCTGACGTAGAGTCCAAGTTTATCTGGTGGCTTTCCTTCCAAAAATAACTTCTCTAGTTGATTTTGTTCCGTTTTGACTCCGTTTGATATTCCTTTTCTTCGAAACATTGAAATAGACAAAAAACAACAAATCTGGGCTGGGCCTCCGGTTAATAGGTTAGTCCAAAAAATAATATAAAAGTGGAAAATAAAGCCCAAGATAGTCCAAAACAGTAGATAATATAGCATGGAGCAATCAAAAATTATAGATACGTTGGAGACGTATCAGACATCCCCAAGCTTAATTCCTGCTCGTCCTCGAGTAGGTAAATAATAAAAAGATAATTTTTTATATGGAATGCTAGTAAGTGCTTAAGTTTGATCAATGATAATTCCAATCACTTTTTCTAGCATCATTACATATCATAACAATAACTCATCTCATAAAACTTTTCATGATCAAGTAACAAGTAATTCACAAGTTTAAAGTATGGATCATAAACTTTCTTGAAAACTAACAAACGATATTCTTAGTCATCAAACAATTGCAATTCATCCTATTTTCAGGAAGAGTCTATGTCAGAGCTTTAATTTAGCAAACTTCACATACTCAACTATCATGTAGTCTTTCACAATTGCTAACACTCACGCAATACTTGTGGTTATGGAGTTTTAATCGGACACAGAGAAAGATAGGGGCTTATAGCTTTGCCCCACAACCTTTTACCTCAAGGGTAATGTCAACAATAATAACTTATGCTCCCCTACATCCAATTAGATATATATATATATATATATTCCAACATGCCGGGCTTGCCAAAGGATAAAATGAAAAAGGAAAGGTGAAGATCACCATGACTCTTGCATAAGGTAGAATATAATAATAAAAGATAGGCCCTTCGCAGAGGGAAGTAGAGGTTGCCATGCGCTTTTAAGGTTGGATGCACAAAATCTCAATGCGAAAGAATGTCACTTTATATTGCCCCTTGTGATATGAACCTTTATTATGCAGTCCGTCGCTTTTATTACTTCCACATCACAAGATCCTACAAAGCTTATTTCTCCCACACCAATCAATCATACATATTTAGAGCAATTTTCATTGCTTTGCACCGATGACTACTTGCTTGAAGGATCTTACTCAATCCATAGGTAGATATGGTGGACTCTCATGGCAAAACTGGTTTAAGGATTTTGGAAGCACAAGTAGTATCTCTACTTGGTGCTGAGAATTTTGGCTAGCATGAGGGGGAAAGGCAAGCTCAACATGTTAGAGGATCCATGACAACATACTTTATCTCAGATATAAGAAAACATAACTCATTACGTTGCCTTCCTTGTCCAACATCAACTCTTTAGCATGTCATATTTTAATGAGTGCTCCCAATCATAAGAGATGTCCATGATAGTATGTTTGTATGTGAAATCCCTCTCCCTTCAATATTCTTTCATGAATTGTTCAAGTGACCAACTCTACGTTTGCTAACTTTCAATAAGTTTACTACCTATACTTAATATGTGTGAAGTCATTACTCCCCATGTTATAAGCATATGAAACATATAAATTCAGGTTTATGACATTCAATTTATTCAACCATTTACTCATAGGATATACGTGAAGCACATAAGCAAATGACAAACTACTCCAAAAGATATGAGTGAAGAACACTGAGTAGTCAAATAATTAACTAGCCATGGGAGGATTTTCATTCAATAATTCAGATCCAATGATTTTATTCTAACATAAAGTAAAACTGAAAATACGCTCCAAGCAAAACACATGTCATGTGACGAATAAAAATATAGATCCGAGTAAGGTATACCGATAGTTTTGAAGAAGAAATAGGGGATGCCTTCCGGGGCATCCCCAAGCTTAGGTGCTTGAGTATTCCTTGAATATTACCTTCGGGTGCCTTGTTCATCCCCAAGCTTAGGGTCTTTCCACTCCTTATTCTCCTCATATGGATATCTCACCCAAAACTTGAAAACTTCAATCACACAAAACTTAACCAAACTTCGTGAGATAGGTTAGTATGATAAAGAGCAAACCATTCACTTTGGTACTGCCAAAGACAAGGTTCATAATTGTTCTCACACAATTCCTACTGTACCATATCATTTCTACAATTTATATTGAGAAATATAAGTCATAGAAACTAGAAAACAAGCAAACTATGCAATGAAAACAGAATCTGTCAGAAACAGAACAGTCTGTAATAATCTGAACAATAACCATACTTCTGCTACTTCAAAAATTATGAAATAAATTGGTGGAAGTGAGGAATTTGTCTACTAATCTTCTGCAAAAATAATCAACTCAAAAGCACTCCTATGTAAAAAATGACATCTATTCTCGTGAGCGCAAAGTTTCTGTTTTTTACAGCAAGATCACATTAACTTTCACCCAAGTCTTCCCAAAGGTCTTACTTGGCACTTTATTGAAAAAAACCTATAAAACATGATTACTACAGTAGCTTAATCATGTTGACACAAAAAAAAACATAAAGGATAAATATTGGGTTGTCTCCCAACAAGCGCTTTTCTTTAATGCCTTTTAGCTAGGCATGATGATTTCAATGATGCTCACATAAAAGATAGGAATTAAAGCACAATGAGAGCATCTTGAAGAATATGACTAGCACATTTAAATCTAACACACTTCCTATGCCTAGGGATTTTGTGAGCACACAACTTATGGGAACAAGAATCAACTAGCATAGGAAGGCAAAACAAGTATAACTTCAAAACTTTGAGCACATAGAGAGGAAACTTGATATTATTGCAACTTTTACAAGCATGCATTCCTCCCTCATAATAATTTTCAGTAGTATCATGGATAGCAACTTGTTCTCATACTCAACTAGAACCTCTTCCGAAATAGTGGAATCATTACTAGCTAAAGTTGACACTCTTCCAAATCCACTTTCATAAATATCACACTAAGATTCAACATCCTCCAAAATAGTGGGATCACTAATTCCTAAAGTTGACACTCTTCCAAACCCACTTTAAATGATAGTGATATTCATACTTCAAAAGATATAAGTGAAGTTCATGGGGCATTCTACAACTAACCAATATCCAAGGTCAAAGTGTATAAGTGAAGCTCATGAAGCATTCTATAAAACTATACTCAAAAGATTTAAGTGAAGCACAAAGAGCAATTCTATAAGATCATACTTAAAAGATATAAGTGAAGCACATGAAGTATTCTATAAATAAATGAAGGGCTATATCATGCTAGCATGGTTCTCAAAGGAAAAACAAAAACACAAAGGACACAAAGTATGTGAACAAAGCAAAAACCGACATATACCGATAATTGTTGAAGAAGAAAGATGGGATGCCAACCGGGGCATCCTCAAGCTTAGATGCTTGAGTATCATTGGAATATTTACTTGGGGTGCCTTGGGCATCCCGAAGCTTGAACTCTTGCCTCTCTTTATTCTTCTCATATTGATAGCTCCTCGACCTTCAGACACTTCATCCACACAGAACTTTAACAAAAACTTGTGAGATACGTTAGTGTAATAAAACAAATCACTACCTTTAGGTACTATAATTAACTCATTCTTTATTTGTATGGGTGTTAAACCTACAGTATTCAAAGTTCTCTATGGTTCATACCCTTCAATACTAGCCATATATTCATCAAAATAAGCAAACAACACATGCAAAATAGAATCTGCTAAAAACAGAACAGTCTGTAGTAATATGGAAGTTTGGTAAACTTCTATAACTGCTAAAATTATAAACTAAATTTTACAATTTGAAACATTTGTAAATAAGTAATGTGTAAACAAAATCATAACCATTTGATTTTCCAGTTAAAAATGTAAATTCATGCACTACAGCCAAAGTTTCTGTTTTTGTTCTGCACAAAGCAAACAAGCAATCTAATCATCCTAAAACCAAGCTTGGCACATTTATTTTTATAATACAATGAATATATACAAAGGGATAATTATTTACATAGAAACTTCCATGAAAAATTCTACATTCTTTCCGTGAGCATGAACACGAGTGCTCAAGGTCGACCCTCACTTCTTCAATGCAAAACCTTCCAATCACTTCTCTTTTTGAAAAACTTTTTAGGCATGAAAGGCAAGTAATTTTTTTTGTATTTTCATTTTAGTTTTTTTGTATGTTTCACCCACAACTAAACAGAAACAAAAAGGAAAAACAAAATCTACTTAGTGAATAAAGCAAACAAGCACACAAGAGAATATCAGCCCCACGCTATTGCTCCCCGGCAACGGCGCCAGAAAAGAGCTTGATAATCCCCAAGTGCAAGTAATCATCGTAGCACTCTCCAAAGGCGGAAGTGATAAGTATGGAGTGTCGAACCCACAAGGATCTAAAGGTAAGATCAATATTCTCTCAAGCCCTATCTGCCACTGATACGACTCTACGTGCACCGAATGTTTGCTTCCAACTAGCAACGAGAAATAAAACTACGCTGTGGGTATGAAGAGGATAACTTTGCAAGGTAACAGAGAGCTAAAACATAAAAGTAGGTGCTGTTATCATGAAGTTAGAATATAATACTAAATAATATAAACAGCGAGTGTGGATTAATGGTGGATCGGTGTGCGGAATTGTCCTAGGCAATTGTTAACAAGACCGGTGATCACTGTTGCAGTTTTATATGAGGGAGAGGCATAAGCTAACATACTTTATCTACTTGGATCATATGCACTTATGATTGGAACTCTAGCAAGCATCCGCAACTACTAAAGATCATTAAGGTAAAACCCAACCATAGCATTAAAGCATCAAGTCCTCTTTATTCCCATACGCAACAATCCCTCTTACTCGGGTTTGTGGTTCTGTTCACTCACCAACCCACTATAAGCAAATCATGAATGTATTGCAACACCCTACAGCGGGAACCCCTCACGCTTGCGCGACACGGAGGGCACCATAGGACAACACCAAAGTAAAAAAATACAACTCATACCAATCTAGATCATCAATCAACCCAAAGACAAAAGATATCTACTCAAAACATCATAGGATGGCAACACTTCATTGGATCACAATATGTGGCATAAAGCACCATGTTCAAGTAGGGGATTACAGCGGTGTGCGGGAGAGTGGACCGCGTAAAAGAGATGAGGATGGTGATGATGATGGTGATGTTGATGAAGACGATCACCGCGGCGATGATTCCCCTCCCGATGGCACTCCGGCACCACCGGAAGAGAGGAGGAGAGGTTCTCCCCCTTGTGCTTCTTCCTCCATGGCCTCCACCTTCTGGTCCTTGGCCTTCATGGTGATGAAGACCCCTTCGGGATACTCCTCCATGGCCACCGGTGATGATGGCCCCCTCCAGCAGGGTGCCGGCGAGGGCCCCGATTGGTTTTCGGTGGCTACAGAGGCTTGCGGCGGCGGAACTTCTGATCTAATCTCCGTTCTGGAAGTTTTAGGGTACGAGAGTATATATGGGTGCAGGGAGGACGTCGGAGGAGCTACGGGGGCCCCACGAGGCAGGGGGCGCGCCCTAAGGGGGGGCGCCCCCACCCTCGTGAGCACCTCCCGTATCTCCTGACATAGAGTCCAAGTTTATCTGGTGGCTTTCCTTCCAAAAATAACTTCTCCAGTTGATTTCGTTCCGTTTTGACTCCGTTTGATATTCCTTTTCTTCGAAACACTGAAATTGACAAAAAATCGCAAATCTGGGCTGGGCCTCCGGTTAATAGGTTAGTCCCAAAAATAATATAGAAGTGGAAAATAAAGCCCACGATAGTCCAAACAGTAGATAATATAGCATGGAGCAATCAAAAATTATAGATACGTTGGAGACGTATCAGGCGGCTACAACCATCACTGGTATGCCAGGTCACGTGCCATGGTCAAGGCTAGGAGGTGTGCGGCCCGAGGTCCAGTAAGAGCCCGTGAGAAGCGATGCTTAGGATGTCCCCCTTATCGCTCAGGCAGCCATGGTAAGGCAAGAGAGGGAGTTGACGTGGCCGTAATGGGGTCGCGGCAAGGCGAGGGTAGCCATCAGGCCCCAATACTTGGCTGGTCCGGGAGCGGGACTTATCTTGTCGACTTTGCGGCGATTCCTGACGCTGCGCTGGAGCTGCGCGCCTATTCGTGCGGCATAGCTAGGCCGGCCCGTACGAGTTTCCCTCCCCTCATGCTCTTCTTAGTTCTCTACGTCTCACAGGTCCCGGCCCTCGAGCGAGCTCAGCCGCCGCTGGTATGCCAGGTCGCGATGCCGTGGTCAAGGCCAGGGGGTGAGGGCTGGAGAGCCAGTAAGAGCTCCTGAGTCATGATGCTCAGGAGCCCCCTTAACGCGCAAGTGAATTGCACGAGAGAAAAGGAGACTCGCGGTGCCCCCTGCTATCCTTCTCGCGGGATCCCTGTGAACTTGCACAAGAAGAAACACGGTTTGCCATTACAGCTGTCATCCTGCCACTGGTTGCTCTGGATGAGGTGAAGGCACTAAGGGCCTGGTGAAATGACATGTGCGGGGCATTCCGCAAGCTAGAGCTCGGCCGCTCAGGTTTGTCGACGTGACAGGGACGGACCCATGCACCAGCGTCGTGCCTGTGTGGAGGCCCCGGGGGAGGCGATGATCGAGCAGGTGATTGCAGTTGGCAGGTTAAGCATGGAGAGCAATTCAACTTGGATAAATGCAGGAAGATACATGCCACCGTGTCCGGCCTGAGCAGCTTGGGGATGATGCAGCCTGAGGGGCGCCCCCAGTAAGGTAAGCTAAAGACTTAAGCAAAAGGGATACATGCCACAGGGACGGACCCATGCAGCCTGGGAATAATGCAGCCCGAGGGGCGCTCCCAGCTAAACAAGCTTGGAAGATGTCACCTGGCTCTGTAGACGAAGTAGAGTTGGTGCAGCTAAAGGCTTGCATTGAAGAAATGACTCCTCATGAGCCGCCAGAGCCCTGAGCCTCGGGAGGCTCTGGGGGCTCGGGAGGTCCCCTGAAGACCGTCTCCATCTCCTCCAGGATGGCGTGGTACCTGGCCTCCTGAGCCGCCATGACGCGCCGCATGTTGCGCCGATAGGCCGACGCCACGCTCGGCAAGCCAAAGGGCATGCGAATGTAGCTATGCAGCGGGCCCTCGCAGCGGCCCACACGCGAAGGCCAGAAACGCTCCTGAGACGCGTCCCTGTTGAGCCCTGGGACATCGACGCAGACACGCAGCCCGGCATCCTCGCCTGGATGGGGAGATGCGACTTGTGAGCGGCTGCCACCGCGCATGGCTCTTGCGTCTTGCAGTTCCTATGTGGTCTTGGTGATGAATTCCTGGCTGGTGGGCACTCCTTGCCCTGTGCTCTCCGGAGGGACACGTGCTGCGAAGCACGCCTCAAAGTGGTGCCCAAGCGCCTCCCTCATGAGGTTGGCAAGGTCTGAGGCCCTCCAGAAGAGAGCCCCCAAGCCCCGCTTGAGGAGGGCGCCGGGCGCGCTTTCCTATGCGATGGAGGAAGGTGCCCCTGGGATGGGCGCTGATCCTGATGAGACTCCTGCTGCGATGCCATCCTCCTGAGGTCCTGCGCGGCGCAGCTGCTTCTTCCTGGGAATGGTCTTTGGAGGGCCTTCATTTCTACTGTCAGGGTCATCAATTGCTGCGGCTTGAAAGGCGCGCTCAAGGGAGCACACCGCATCCCTCTCTTCACACGATACCGTGATGATTCCTCCGCTTCCTGGCATCTTGAGAACATTGTAGCCGTGATGGGTGACTGCCATGAACTTGGCCAGGGCTGGATACCCGAGGATGGCATTGTACGGCAGGCGGATGTGCACGACGTCGAAGTCGATGAGCTCGGTGCGGTAGTTCTTGCACTCCCTGAAGGTGACAGGCAGGCGGACCTGCCCTATCGGTGTGGTGGAACCGTCGGTCACTCCTGAGAAAGGCCTGGTGGGCTGGAGCTGCTCATACGGCACTTGGAGGTTGTCGAACGTGTTGACGGACAGGACGTTGAGCTCTGCGCCGCTGTTGATGAGGGTCTTGGTAACCTGCACATTGCTGATGATTGGGGAACACAACATAGGGAGAGCGCCAGCGGTGGTTGCGCACTTGAGCTGATCTGCCGAGTTGAAAGTGATGGCGGATTGGGACCACTTGAGCGGGCGCGTGGCCTCGAGCTTGGGGAGCACTGTGTTCACCTTGCGAGCAAACTGTTTGAAGATGCGCTGAGAGGCTGGGGCCTAGGCACCTCCCAAGATGCAGGTGATTGCACGCGGCTCCTGGAAGCCCCCAGCCCCCTTGTCCTGGTGGTGTTCGTCGTTCCTTCTTGGTGGCGGCAGCGGGGGAAGACCGGCGTTGCCTTGGGGGCGATCCTCACGAGGCGGTCCCTCCAGGCGCCCTCGCGAGGTTGGTTCTGCCAGCGGTCCTCACGAGGCTGGTCGCCCCATTCCTGGCGCGGATCACGGTCGTCCTAGCATCCGCCTCCACGTCCTCCTCCGCGGCCGTAGCCCCGGTCACTGCTCTCGGGCGTCGACCGAAGCGTCCTTCACGTATGGATCGGAGCTCTTGATAGTTGCTGGTGTTGTGGGTGTTCAAGTTGTGGAAGGCGCAGAACGGTCGACTGTTCTTGGAAGACTCGGGCTCCGCCGCGAGCACAACTGCCTCCTTGCGCTTTACGTCCTTGGCCTTGGTTTTCTTCTCCTCTGCACCAACGTACGGCAGCTCAAGGAGAGAGAGGCGCCCCTCCTCAGCTCTTGCGCACTTGGTCGCCAGGTTGAACAACTCCTAAGAGGTGCAGAGCTCCTCATGGATGGCGAGCTCGATACGTCTCCAACGTATCTATAATTTTTGATTGCTCCATGCTATATTATCTACTGTTTTGGACTATCGTGGGCTGTATTTTCCACTTTATATTATTTTTGGGACTAACCTAAGAACCGGAGGCCCAGCCCAGATTTGCTATTTTTTGTCTATTTCAGTGTTTCGAAGAAAAGGAATATCAAACGGAGTCAAGACGAAACGAAATCAACTGGAGAAGTTATTTTTGGAAGGAAAGCCACCAGATAGACTTGGACTCTACGCTAGGAGATACGGGAGGTGCTCACGAGGGTGGGGGCGTGCCCCCCCTTAGGGCGCGTCCCCTGCCTCGTGGGGCCCCCGTAGCTCCTCCGACGTCCTCCCTGCACCCATATATACTCTCGTACCCTAAAACTTCCAGAACAGGGATTGGATCAGAAGTTCCGCCGCCGCAAGCCTCTGTAGCCACCAAAAACCAATCGGGGCCCTCTCCGGCACCCTGCCGGAGGGGGCCATCATCACCGGTGGCCATGGAGGAGCATCCCGGAGGGGTCTTCATCACCATGAAGGCCAAGGACCAAAAGGTGGAGGCCATGGAGGAAGAAGCACAAGGGGGAGAACCTCTCCTCCTCTCATCCGGTGGTGCCGGAGTGCCATCCGGAGGGGAATCATCGCCGCGGTGATCATCTTCATCAACATCACCATCATCATCACCATCCTCATCTCTTTTACGTGGTCCACTCTCCCGCAACCCGCTGTAATCCCTACTTGAACATGGTGCTTTATGCCACATATTATGATCCAATGATGTGTTGCCATCTTATGATGTTTTGAGTAGATATCTTTTGTCTTTGGATTGATTGATGATCTAGATTGGTATCAGTTGTATGTTTTACTTTGGTGCCGTCCTGTGGTGCTCTCCGTGTCGTGCAAGCGTGAGGGATTCCCGCTGTAGGGTGTTGCAATACGTTCATGATTCACTTATAGTGGGTTGGTGAGTGAACAGAAGCACAAACCCGAGTAAGAGGGATTGTTGCGTATGGGAATAAAGAGGACTTGATGCTTTAATGCTATGGTTGGGTTTTACCTTAATGATCTTTAGTAGTTGTGGATGCTTGCTAGAGTTCCAATCATAAGTGCACATGATCCAAGTAGAGAAACTATGTTAGATTATGCCTCTCCCTCATATAAAACTGCAATAGTGATTACCGGTTTTGTTAACAATTGCCTAGGACAATTCCGCACACCGATCCACCATTATTCCACACTCGCTATTTATAATACTAAGTAATATATTCTAAATCTATGATAACAGCACCTACTTTTATGTTTTAGCTCTCCGTTACCATGCAAAGTTATCCTCTTCATTCCCACAACGTAGTTTCATTTCTCGTTGCTAGATGGAAGCAAACGTCCGGTGCACGTAGAGTCGTATCAGTGGCAGATAGGGCTTGAGAGAATATTGATCTTACCTTTAGCTCCTTGTAGGTTTGACACTACATACTTATCACTTCCACCTTTGGAAAGTGCTATGATGATTCCTTGCACTTTGGGATTATCAGACCTCTTCCTTCATCTTGACGTCATGGACACCGTCGGAGAACGCGGAGATGATGGCTTCGTCCGTGACCTTGGGGATCTTGAGGCGGGTGTTGTTGAAGCACTGGATGTACTTCTGGAGGGTCTCTCCTGGTTGCTGCTTCATGCGGCGTAGATCACCCGCGGCCGGCGGGCGATCGCGAGTGCCCTGGAAGTTGGCGACGAAGTGGTCGCGCATTTCGTCCCAAGAGGAGATCGAGCCGTACTGCAGGTTCAGGAGCCAGGAGCGGGTTCCATCCTTGAGAGCCATGGGAAACCAGTTCGCCATGACCTTTTCGTCGCCGTTGGCCGCTTTGATGCTCAGCTCATAGAGCTGCAGGAACTCCGCAGGGTTGGCGGTGCCTTCGTAGCGAGGGGGCAGGTCCGGCTTGAACTTGCCTGGCCAGGCGACGCTATGCAACTCGGGGGCGAAGGCGCGACAGCCAGCCGTGGTTGCCGGGTCTCGCTTCATAGGTGGAGCTTGGTCTTGACGAGGTCCGTGCTGCGCCGCTGCGGGCGGTGCGCGGTCTTGACGAGGTGGCGCGGGGAGCGCAGGTGCAACTTCTCGCGGCCGCGGGATTTCTTGGCAGCTTCTCTCTTCGCGCACGGGCACCGGGCGTGGTGGATCACACCACGGAGCCGCGCGCCTTGGTGCCAAGGCACCGTCTTGGGGCAGAGGCGGTGGAGGCACGCCATGAGCCTCGTCGCCCGTGGCTAGTTGAGGGGGAGGTAGAGAGAGGGACAGCGCCGGGAAGCCCCCTGCGGCGTGGACAAGCTCGGCGACGCGGTCGAGCCACTCCTAATAGAGGTCGTCGACGGGGCGGTAGCGCAGGAGTTCGTTCACCGCAAGGAGCGCGGCCTGCGCCTCCATGGGAGCGTGGCGCGCGTGAGACAAAGAACTGGCAGGGGTCAGCGATGGAGTGGCGGTGCGGCCGTCCTGCCGCACCGAAGGATGCAACGAGGATGCCTGCTGCTCGTTCCCTATCGGGCCGATGGCAGCATTGGCAGCGGGTGACGGAGAAGGACGAGGTGGCCCGCCGACGGGAGCCGTCTGAGCAACGTAGGCAGTGAGGGCGGCCCGACGCTCAGCCCGAGCACGGCGAGCGTCCTCCATGGAGACGACGGAGCGACGGAGCGACATCTGATGGAATGGAAGCTACGGCACACCCCTACCTGGCGCGCCAAATGTCGGATGTGGGGTTCCAGCAAACCCTTGAGGTTCAAACACTGGGGTGCGCGTGAAGTCTTCCCTCCTACCAATCTACGCCCTAGCTCGCTAAGATCTCGCGGACGAACTCGATGAACTCGCAACACAGAAAGACATGAGATTTATACTGGTTCGCGCCACCATTGTGGTGTAATACCCTACTCCAGTGTGGTGGTGGTGGATTGCCTCTGGGGCTGACGATGAACAGTACAAGGGAAGAACAGCCTCCTGAGGTTGAGGTGTTCTTGTGGGTAGGCTCTTGATCGGGTTGGATCAAGCTAAGATGAGACTCCTCTACTATGGTGGCTAGCTCTACTTATATAGGCCCTGGTCCTCTTCCCAAATGTTGAGCGGGAAGGCAGCAAACAACGGCGGGCAAATTAGAAGGGGGGACAACTAGTACAAGCTATCCTGACAAAAGTGGTCTTCGCCTGCGAAAAGCTCTGGTGGTGACATCGTCTTGGGCTCCATGATGACCTCTGTCTTACTGTCCTCCTGGTCTTGGTCTCGTTGCACCAATATAGCGACCTTTGCCTGATGCTTCGGTATTCTTCACCTGCGCTGGCCTCCTTAGCACCAAACAGGAAATAAGGACGCTGCGCGCGCTGGCGCCTGCCTGCTGTCGTTCGTCATGGCTCACGTCACGAGAGCCTCGTGAGGTTTGCCCCGCCTTGATATTTCCGCTCCTCGTGAGCTTGCCTGGCTAGGCCACTCCAGAGGAGGTCTTGCGTCGTCCGCCTCGCGAGGCATGGACCCTCGCAAGGGTCTTGGATGCTTTGTTGACGAAGATGGGCCGTACGGCCTGCTGGATTAGCCATGCTGTGGGCCGCAGGCAGGCAAGTCTGGGGACCCCCGTTCCCAGAACGCTAACAACAGGAGCCCCCAGGCCTGGCCCGAACACGCTGGCAAGCATCGTCGGGGTAGGCCCTATCTGGTACACAGGCGGAAGGTTCGTGATGGTTCATCCCTTGAGATTTTCTTTGCTTCTTCATTAGTTTGTGCTTGAGTCGGTTTCTGGTTTTTCCATGCGCTGTGCAAGATGTTATGGGGGAGTTCTAAGCCACGATCTGTGGTCTACCCACGCCCCACGTTCACGGGGCGATAACTGTCATTCCACTAGCTTCTCCGCTTCTGGCGTTTCTGCCACGTATGCTGCATGCATTGCGTAGGGTTGGTGGTGGACAAGAAGGGCGTGGAAATGTGTGCCATGGTAGAAAGCCAGACACCACGGATTGCCATAGGGGGTCGGCCTTGATTCCACGAGTCGTTGGTGGTGCGGGGGAGTCGGATTGGCAGAATGGGGCGGTTGCCTCCCCTAAGTGAGGAGCCAGCTCCAAGCCTCGTTTGCCTATAATATGGGACATGGGTGAGGTGCTGGCTCACATCTATCTCTTCCTCCTTGAAGGAAATATGCCCTAGAGGCAATAATAAAGTTATTATTTATTTCCTTATTTCATGATAAATGTTTATTATTCATGCTAGAATTGTATTAACCGGAAACTTGATACATGTGTGAATACATAGACAAACAGACTGTCACTAGTATGCCTCTACTTGACTAGCTCGTTGAATCAAAGATGGTTAAGTTTCCTAGCCATAGACATGAGTTGTCATTTGAGTAACGGGATCACATCATTAGAGAATGATGTGATTGACTTGACCCATTCCGTTAGCTTAGCACTTGATCATTTAGTATGTTGCTATTGCTTTCTTCATGACTTATACATGTTCCTATGACTATGGGATTATGCAACTCCCGAATACCGTATGAACACTTTGTGTTCTACCAAACGTCACAACGTAACTGGGTTATTATAAAGGTGCTCTACAGGTGTCTCCGATGGTACTTGTTGAGTTGGCATATATCAAGATTAGCATTTGTCACTCCAATTGTCGGAGAGGTATCTCTAGGCCTTCTCGGTAATGCACATCACTATAAGCCTTGCAAGCAATGCAACTAATGAGTTAGTTGTGAGATGATGCATTACGGAACGAGTAAAGAGACTTGCCGGTAACGAGATTGAACTAGGTATTGAGATACCAACGATCGAATCTCGGGCAAGTAACATACCGATGACAAAGGGAACAACATATGTTGTTATGCGTTTGATCAATAAAGATCTTCGTAGAATATGTAGGAGCCAATATGAGCATCCAGGTTCCGCTATTGGTTATTGACCGGAGACGTGTCTCGCTCATGTCTACATAGTACTCGAACCCGTAGGGTCTGCACGCTTAACGTTCGGTGACGATAGGTATTATGATTCTATGTGTTTTGATGTACCTAAGGTAGTTCGGAGTCCCAGATGAGATTGTGGACATGACGAGGAGTCTCGAAATGGTCGAGAAGTAAAGATCGATCTATTGGACGACTATATTCGGACATCGGAACGGTTCCGAGTGATTCAGGTATTTTTGGAGTACCGGAGGGTTACGGGAATTCTCCGGGGTGTATATGGGCCTTGTTGGGCTTTAGGGGAAAGAGAGAGCGGAGGCTGCGCGCCCCCCAAGGCTTAGTCCGAATTGGACTGGGGGGAGGGGCAGCGCCCCCTCCTTCCTTCTCTTCTCCATTTCCTTCTCTCCTACTCGTACTACTTGGAAGGGCCCCTACTTCTACTAGGAAAGGGGGGATCCTACTCCCGGTGGGAGTAGGACTCCCCTAGGGCGCGCCATAGAGAGGGCCGGCCCTCCCCCTCCTCCAACCCTTTATATACGGGGGAGGGGGGCACCCCATGGACACAACAATTGATCATTGATCTCTTAGCCATGTGTGGTTCCCCCCTCCACCTTAATCCCCCTCGATCATATCGTAGCGGTGTTTAGGCGAAGCCCTGCGTCGGTAGCATCATCATCACCGTCATCACGCAGTCGTGCTGACGGAACTCTCCGTTGAAGCTCTGCTGGATCGGGGTTCGTGGGATGTCATCAGGTTGAACGTGTGCTGAACTCAGAGGTGTCGTGCGTTCGGTACTTGGATCGGTCGGATCGTGAAGATGTACGACTACATCAACCACGTTGTTCTAACGCTTCCGCTTTCGGTCTACGAGGGTACGTGGACAACACTCTCCCCTCTCGTTGCTATACATCACCATGATCTTGCGTGTGCATAGGAAACTATTGAAATTACTATGTTCCCCAACAGTGGCATCCGAGCCAGGTTTATGCGTAGATATTATATGCACGAGTAGAACACAAGTGAGTTGTGGGCGATACAAGTCATACTGCTTACCAGCATGGCATACTTTGGTTCAGCGGTATTGTTGGATGAAGCGGCCGGGACCGACATTATGCATGCGCTTACGCGAGACTGGTTCTACCGACGTGCTTTGCACACAGGTGGCTGGCGGGTGTGAGTTTCTCCAACTTTAGTTGAACCGAGTGTGGCTACGCCCGGTCCTTGTGAAGGTTAAAACAACACTAACTTGACAAAATATCGTTTTGGTTTTGATGTGTAGGTAAGAACGGTTCTTGCTCAGCCCGTAGAAGCCACGTAAAACTTGCAACAACAAAGTAGAGGACGTCTAACTTGTTTTTGCAGGGCATGTTGTGATGTGATATGATCAAGGCATGATGCTATATTTATTGTATGAGATTATCATGTTTTGTAACCGAGTTATCGGCAACTGGCAGGAGCCATTTGGTTGTCGCTTTATTGTATGAAATGCAATCGCCATGTAATTGCTTTACTTTATCACTAAGCGGTAGTGATAGTCGTAGAAGCAATAGTTGGCGAGACGACAACGATGCTACGATGGAGATCAAGGTGTCGCGCAGGTGAAGATGGTGATCATGACGATGCTTTGGAGATGGGGATCAAAGGCACAAGATGATGATGGCCATATCATATCACTTATATTGATTGCATGTGATGTTTATCCTTTATGCATCTTATTCCGCTTTGTTTGAGGATATCATCATAAGATGATCTCTCACTAAATTTCAAGGTGAAAGTGTTCTCCCTGAGTATGCACCATTGCCAAAGTTCGTCATGCCGAGACACCACGTGATGATCGGGTGTGATAAGCTCAACATTCATCTACAACGGGTGTAAGACAGTTTTGCACACGCAGAATACTCGGGTTAAACTTGACGAGCCTAGCATATGCAGATATGGCCTCAGAACACTAGAGACGAAAGGTCGAGCGTGAATCATATAGTAGATATGATCAACATAGTGATGTTCACCGTTGTAAACTACTCCATCTCACGTGATGATCGGACATGGTTTAGTTGATATGGATCATGTGATCACTTAGATAATTAGAGGAATGTCTATCTAAGTGGGAGTTCTTTAGTAATATGATTAATTGAACTTTAATTTATCATGAACTTAGTCCTGGTAGTATTAGCATATCTATGTTGTAGATCAATAGCTCGCGATGTTGCTCCCCGTTTATTTTTTGATATGTTCCTAGAGAAAACTAAGTTGAAAGATGTTAGTAGCAATGATGCGGACTGGATCCGTGATTTGAGGATTATCCTCATTGCTGCACAAAATAATTATGTCCCTGGTGCATCGCTTGGTGACAGACCAATTGCAGGAGCAGATGCAGACGTTCTGAACGTTTAGCAAGCTCGATATGATGACTACTTGATAGTTTAGTGCACCATGCTTTACGACTTAGTATCGGGGCTTCAAAGATGTTTTGAACTCCACAGAGCATATGAGATGTTCCAAGAGTTGAAATTAGTATTTCAGACTCATGCCCATGTCGGAAGGTATGAGACCTTTGACAAGCACTTTGCCTACAAGATGGAGGAGAATTGCTCAGCTAGTTAGCATGTGCTCAGAATATCTGAGTACTACAATCACTTGAATCAAGTGGGAGTTAATCTTCCAGATAAGATAGTGATTGAGAGAGTTCTCTAGTCATTAACACAAAGTTAGTAGAACTTTGTGATGAACTATGATTTGCAAGGGATGACAAAACAATTCCCCGAGCTCTTCGCGATGCTGAAATCGGCCAAGGTAGAAATCAAGAAAAGCATCAAGTGTTGATGGTTGACAAGACCACTAGTTTCAAGTAAAAGGGCAAGGGAAAGAAAGGGAACTTCAAAAAGAATGGCAAGTAAGTTGTCACTCCCGTGAAGAAGCCCAAAGCTAGACCCAAGCCTGAAACTGAGTGCTTCTATTGCAAAGGAAATGGTCAGTGGAAGTGGAACTGCCCTTGATACTTGGCGGATAAGAAGGATGGCAAAGTGAACAAAGGTATATTGGATATACATGTTATTGATGTGTACTTTACTACTGTTTATAGCAACCCCTCGGCATTTGATACTGATTCAGTTACTAAAGAGTAGTAACTCGAAACGGGAGTTGCAGAATGAACATGAACTAGTTAAGGGCGAGGTGGCGATGTGTGTTGGAAGTAGTTCCAAGATTGATATGATCATCATTGCACACTCCCTATACTTTCGGGATTAGTGTTGAACCTAAATAAATGTTATTTGGTATTTGCGTTGAGCATGAATATGATTGGATCATGTTTATTGCAATACAGCTATTCATTTAAGTCAAAGAATAATTGTTGTTCTATTTACATGAATAAAACCTTCCATGGTCATACACTCAATATAAATGGTTTATTGAATCTCGATCGTAGTGATACACATAGTCATAATATTGAAAACCAAAAGATGCAAAGTTAATAATGATAGTGCAACTTATTTGTGGCACTGCCGTTTAGGTAATATTGGTGTAAAGCGCATGAAGAAACTCCATGCTGATGGGATTTTGGAATCACTTGATTATGAATCAGTTGATGCTTGCGAACCATGCCTCATGGGCAAGATGACTAAGACTCTGTTCTCCGGAACAATGGAGCGAGAAACAGACTTGTTGGAAATAATACATACTGATGTATGCAGTCCAATGAATGTTAAGGCTCGCGGAAGGTATCATTATTTTCTGGCCTTCACAGATGATTTGAGCAGATATGGGTATATCTACTTGATGAAACATAAGTCTAAAACATTTGAAAAGTTCATATAATTTTAGAGTGAAGTGGAAAATCATCGTAACAAGAAAATAAAGTTTCTACGATCTGATCGTGGAGGAGAATATTTGAGTTACGAGTTTGGTCTTCATTTGAAATAATGAGGAATAGTTTCACAACTCACGCCACCTGGAACACCACAGCGTAATGGTGTGTCCGAACATCGTAACCGTGCTTTATTAGATATGGTGCAATTTATGACGTCTCTTATCGATTTACCACTATCGTTTTGGGGTTATGCATTAGAGAAGCTGCATTCATGTTAAACAGGGCACCATCTAAATCCGTTGAGACGATACCATAAGAACTGTAGTTTGGCAAGAAACCAAAGTTGTCGTTTCTTAAAGTTTGGGGTTGTGATGCTTATGTGAAAAAGTTTCAACATGATAAGCTTGAACCCAAATCGGAGAAGTGCGTCTTCATAGGATACCCAAAAATGTTGGGTACACCTTCTATCACAGATCCGAAGGCAAGATCTTTGTTGCTAAGAATGGATCCTTTCTAGAGAAGGAGTTTCTCTTGAAAGAAGTGAGTGGGAGGAAAGTAGAACTTGATGAGGTAGTTGTACCTGCTCCCAAATTGGAAAGAAGTTCATCACATAAATCAGTTCTAGTGATGCCCACACCAATTAATGAGGAAGTTAATGATGATGATCATGAAACTTCAGATCAAGTTACTACCGAACCTCGTAGGTCAGCCAGAGTAAGGTCCGCACCAGAGTGGTACAGTAATCCTGTTCTGGAGGTCATGTTACTTGACCATGACGAACCTACGAACTATGAGGAAGCGATGATGAGCCCAGATTCCGTGAAATGGCTTGAGGCCATGAAATCTAAGATGGGATCCATGTATGAGAACAAGGTGTGGACTTTGGTTGACTTGACCAATGATCGACAAATCATAGAAAATAAATGGATCTTCAAGAGGAAGACAGACGCTGATAGTAGGGTTACTATCTACAAAGCTAGACTTGTCGAAAAAGGTTTTGACAAAGTTCAAGGTGTTGACTACTATGAGATTTTCTCACTCGTAGCGATGCTTAAGTCTGTCCGGATCATGTTAGCCAATTGCCACATTTTATGAAATCTGGCAAATGGATGTCAAAACTACATTCCTTAATGGATTTCTTAAAGAAGAGTTGTATATGATGCAACCAGAAGGTTTTGTCGATCCTAAAGGTGCTAACAATAATGTGCAAGCTCCAGCGATCCATCTATGGACGGGTGCAAGCATCTCTGAGTTGGAATATACGCTTTGATGAGTTGATCAAAGCATATAGTTTTATACAGACTTGCGGTGAAACCTACATTTACAAGAAAGTGGGTGGGAGCACTACAACATTTCTGATAAATATATGTGAATGACATATTGTTGATCGGAAATAATGTAGAATTTTCTAGAAAGCATAAAGGAGTATTTAAAAGGAGTTTTACAAAGAAAGACCTCGGTGAACCTGCTTACATATTGAGCATCAAGATCTATAGAGATAGATCAAGACGCTTGATAAGTGTTTTCAATGAGTACATACCTTGACAAGACTTTGAAGTAGTTCAAAATGGCACAGTCAAAGAAAGAGTTCTTGCTTGTGTTACAATGTCTGAAATTGAGTAAGACTCAAAGGCCGACCATGGCAGAAGACAGAAAGAGAATGAAAGTCATTCCCTATGCCTCAGCCATAGGTTCTATAAAGTATGCCATGTTGTGTACCAGATCTGTTGTATACCGTACACTATTTTTGGCAAGGGAGTGCAATAGTGATCTAGGAGTAGATCACTGGACAACGGTCAAAAATTATCTTTAGTGGAATAAGGATATGTTTCTCGCTATGGAGGTGACAAAAGGTTCGTCGTAAAGGGTTACGTCGATACAAGTTTTTACACTGATCCAGCTGACTCTAAGTCTAAATCTGGATACATATTGAAAGTGGGAGCAATTAGCTAGAGTAGCTCCGTGCAGAGCATTGTTGACATAGAAATTTGCAAAATACATACGGATCTGAATGTGGCAGACCCATTGACTAAACTTCTCTCACAAGAAAAACATGATCACACCTTAGTACTCTTTGGGTGTTAATCACATAGCGATGTGAACTAGATTATTGACTCTAGTAAACCCTTTGGGTGTTTGTCACATGACGATGTGAACTATGGGTGTTAATCACATGGTGATGTGAATTATTGGTGTTAAATCACATGGCGATGTGAACGAGATTATTGACTCTAGTGCAAGTGGGAGACTGAAGAAAATATGCCCTAGAGGCAATAATAAAGTTATTATTTACTTCCTTATTTCATGATAAATGCTTATTATTCATGCTAGAATTGTATTAACCGGAAACTTGATACATGTGTGAATACATAGACAAACAGAGTGTCACTAGTATGCCTCTACTTGACTAGCTTGTTGAATCAAAGATGGTTAAGTTTCCTAGCCATAGACATGAGTTGTCATTTGATTAATGGGATCACATCATTAGAGAATGATGTGATTGACTTGACCCATTCCGTTAGCTTAGCACTGGATCGTTTAGTATGTTGATATTGCTTTCTTCATGACTTATACATGTTCCTATGACTATGAGATTATGCAACTCCCGAATATCGGAGGAACACTTTGTATGCTACCAAACGTCACAACGTAACTGGGTCATTATAAAGGTGCTCTACAGGTGTCTCCGATGGTACTTGTTGAGTTGGCATAGATCAAGATTAGGATTTATCACTCCGATTGTCAGAGAGGTATCTCTGGGTCCTCTCGGTAATGCACATCACTATAAGCCTTGCAAGCAATGCAACTAATGAGTTAGTTGCGAGATGATGCATTACCGAACGAGTAAAGAGACTTGCCGCTAACGAGATTGAACTAGGTATTGAGATACCGACGATCGAATCTCTGGCAAGTAACATACTGATGACAAAGGGAACAACGTATGTTGTTATGCGGTTTGACCGATAAAGATCTTCGTAGAATATGTAGGAGCCATTATGAGCATCCAGGCTTCGCTATTGGTTATTGACCAGAGATGTGTCTCGGTCATGTCTACATAGTTCTCGAACCCGTAGGGTCCGCATGCTTAACGTTCGGTGACGATCGGTATTATGAGTTTATGTGTTTTGATGTACCGAAGGTAGTTCGGAGTCCCAGATGAGATCTGGTACATGACGAGGAGTCTCGAAATGGTCGATACGTAAAGATCGATATATTGGACGACTATATTCGGACATCAGAAAGGTTTCGAGTGATTCGGGTATTTTTTGGAGTACCGGAGAGTTACGGGAATTCTGCAGGGTGTATATGGGCCTTATTGGGCTTTAGGGGAAAGAGAGAGGGGAGGCTGCGCGCCCCCCAAGGCTTAGTCCGAATTGGACTAGGGGGAGGGGCAGGGCCCCCTCCTTCCTTCTCTTCTCTTTTCCCTTTCCTTCTCTCCTACTCCTACTACTTGGAAGGGCTCCTACTTCTACTAGGAAAGGGGGGAATCCTACTCCCGGTGGGAGTAGGACTCCCCTAGGGCGCGCCATAGAGAGGGCCGGCCCTCCCCCTCCTCCACTCCTTTATATACGGGGGACGGGGCACCCCATGGACACAACAATTGATCATTGATTTCTTAGCCATGTGCGGTGCCCCCTTCCACCTTAATCCACCTCGATCATATCGTAGCGGTGCTTAGACGAAGCCCCGCCTCGGTAGCATCATCATGACCGTCGTCATGCCATCGTGCTGACGGAACTCTCCCCCAAAGGTCTGCTGGATCGGGGTTCATGGGACATCATCGAGCTGAACGTGTGCTGAACTCGGAGGTGTCGTGCGTTCGGTACTTGGATCTATCGGATCATGAAAACGTATGACTACATCAACTGCGTTGTTCTAACGCTTCCGCTTTCGGTCTACGAGTGTACGTGGACAACAATCTCCCCTCTCGTTGCTATGCATCACCATGATCTTGCATGTGCGTAGGAATTTTTTGAAATTACTATGTTCCCCAACACTCCTTTCTTATGGTATTATTTCTCCATCATGGTGAGGGGGAGAGGGTGCAGTGGCACTCCAGTAGCAGTGGCGAGGGATTCTGCTCGAAAATGCCTCCCTCCTACTGCTGGGGACGCGGGAGCGGTGCCCGTCGTGAGGGGAGGCGGGAGAGGACGGGGACGTGGTCGCTGTGGCACGCTCGGGGTCGAGGAGGACGGGGTGGTGCGCTGATTGTACCTCCCTCGGCTATCTAGGACCCGAATGTGGGCCACGTCAGGAACCAGCCGTTGGAGTTCATTGTCAAGCTGTGAGGGCCTCCGCGCAGCCGTCTTCGGCTTCCTACTCCATTTGGAAGAGCGATGGAAGTCGACCAGCCGACGGGGCTGAGGCTGCACATGAGGGGCTGCTGTAATGGCAGCATCCAGGCGGATGTGGAGTTCCCCGCTCCACATGTCATGCTTCTCCGGCGTGGTTGGAAGACTTTTTCTCGTGCCCACAACTTGGCGGCTGGGCACGTCCTCCAATTCAAATTAATGGCTGCCACCCTGCTCTCCGTCAAAGTCTTCGGACGCTCGGGTGCTCGCTTAGGGTGCTGCGTGGAGAGCTCGACTAACGACGAAAGCTCCTCCATGAGCGATAGAGACGAAGAGGACAGTGACAGCAATGACGGCGGAGCCGATGGGGAGGACAACGACTCCGACTCCAGCTGAACACCAGTCGCACCATCATCGTCAGCCGGCAACAC
This sequence comes from Aegilops umbellulata, assembly GCA_032464435.1. Lineage (NCBI taxonomy): Eukaryota > Viridiplantae > Streptophyta > Magnoliopsida > Poales > Poaceae > Aegilops > Aegilops umbellulata. The sequence goes on from CP136060.1 coordinate 181,388,229, forward strand.
CACCATCTGCACCTGCATCTCCTTCCCGGCAAGGCGATTTGTCGGGGTGTTGGGTGCGGGTGGTGCCTCCGCTTCCTCCATCGGTCTTCTAGCTGGACCCAGGCAAGCTTCCCCATGGGCTCCAGCTTCGTTCGCCCTGCCGCGTCCTGCTGGCCCTGGTGGCGGTGACCAGGGCGTCGCCTAGTCGCTCTCCCCATCCATCACCTTCGTCCGCGCCCTCTGGATCTTGTCAAGCTTCATCTCTTGAGCCTTGACATGGTCAGGCTGGGCTTCTGCCTAGACGCTCCTTTTGCCCTCTTGACATCCCCCTGTAGTTACTAGGAGGAGAGGGACAATAAAGGGGAACTTATCTTTTTTCAGTCTAAAACGTGTAGGCACTTGCCAAACTTTAGTCTCAAATATGTGATCTTCTTTATCCATGTTTGTGTTATGTAAGATGTGTACTTCTTTATCCACATATTAATGAAAAAAGACAAGCCTTGTCAGGTACTTGTGCATGTACTACGTCCATGAAGAGGTGAGATGCCTCTATATGTTTAAGTAAACAAGTTTTATCCGGTAAGCTATACTGCCGGTGCCTTCTCTTTGTTGCCGCAGGGCTTGTCCCACCGGGCTCAAAACTATGGAAAGGGACCAGCCCCTCGTAGAACCTCCTTCGTCAAAGGCCACTACAACCACCTTGATCGTAGTAACATTCGGGACAAAGGATGGGAGCACCCATGCTTCAAGGTGACGAGGTTTTCATATGCACAAGTTTCCTTCTTACAGAACATGGATGGATAAGAAGGAACTTATTTGTTTGGCTTGTTGGTGAACAATATGTAGGCTTGTCTTTGTTTCTTCTTTTCAGGACCGAGTCCGCGGGAAGAGCCCTGCAGTTTAGCGCAGAGAAAAACAAAGCTACATATTATCTTATCTACATGATCATGCCATGCTCGTGTTATGCTATGCATGCATGCAAGTTTTTGGGGGCCCCAACACTTTGTTTATTTATCTGTTCCTTAGGATCTGCGCCTGGCTTTGTACAAAGGGTTACATGAAACATCGGCAAGGCTTGTACAAAATGGTGGCTGTCGGTCCCTACCTCATGGGTAGAACTTACGGAGATGCTCAATGTTCCATGAGTTCTGCAACTGAATACCATCTCCGGTCTCCAGAAGGACTGTGCCAGGTCTGGTGACTCGTACTACCCGGTAAGGGCCTTCCGACTTTGGTGTCAACTCGTTTGTACCCTTGGCGGACTGAACACGCCTAAGGACAAGGTTGCCTTCCTCAAGGATCCGGGCATGAACCCTATGGCTGTGATAGCGACGCAGGGCTTGCTGGTAGTGTGCAACACGTGTAGTAGACCGGAGACGGTTCTTCTCGAGGAGCACGGCATCATCATGCCGGTGCTGCTCTTGCTCTACTTCATTGTAGGCAAATACTCAAGGTGACTCGTATATGGGTTTCGTGGGGATCACTTCTTCTGACCCGTATATGAGTTTTGATTTGGTGTGGTACGGAGGGACCAAACAACCACCGGCAGCTCATCAATCCAGCGCCTACCGCACTTTTGCAGCCTATCAAATGTTCTTGTCTTGAGTCCTCGTAGCACTTCATCGTTCACTCTCTCAACTTGTCCATTGCTTCTGGGATGGGCAACCGAGGAAAATGAGACCTTGCTTTCGAGGGCTTGAATGTATTGCATGAAGGCGCGACTTGTAAATTGGGTGCCGTTGTCAGTGACGACTCTGGCAGGTACTCCGAATCGGCACACCAATCCCTTCAAGAACTTGATAGCTGACTATGCAATTACCTTCCTCACGGGCTCCACCTCCGGCCACTTTGTAAACTTGTCGATGGAAACGTACAAGAATTCAAAGCCCCCGTAGCACGGGGGAAGGGGCCCAAGATGTCGAGCCCCCAGATCGAAATGGCCATGATAAAGGAATCGTCTGGAGAGCTTGAGTAGGCTGATGGATATTCTTGGAGTGGAACTTGTAGGCTTCACATCTGGTGACTAGCTCAATTGCATCTTGGAGGGCCATGGGCCAGCAGAAACCTTGCCGGAAAGATTTCCAACCAAGGCCCTTAATACAATATGGGAGCCGCACATGCCTTTGTGTATCTGTGCCAACAGTTCCTTCCCCTCTTCCCGGCAAATGCACCTCAATTTCACACCATTGGGCCTCCTTCTGTATAGCGTGTTATCGACAAACTAATACACACTGGCCCTCCGGGATACTCTTTCAGCTTCTTCTTGCTCTTCGAGAAGTTCTCCTATTTGGAGGCAATGGACTATGTGTCGTGCCCAAGTTGGAGTCTGAGGCTCGACAACAAGGATCAGCGGCACCTCCTCGTTCGTGGTGCGCATGCCTCAACCACAAGGATTGGTAGTTCGACGGGAGGGTGCTGCTCACCGAGCGAAGTGGAGTTGTTCCTGCCAACCTCTCTGCCACGTCTTCAGGAAGCTCTGCCAGGAGAGGCTTGCCGAAGTCCAGTTTCCTCCTCTTTCTGGCCATTGTTGCCAGGGATATGGAGGGTTGAGTCAGATGGTGAACAAAAGTCCCTGGTTCCACAGGGAGCTTTTGTGCAGCGCATTTTGATAGATGGTCAGCAATGTTATTTTCCGCACATGGCACGTGCCCTATTTGCAATCCGTCAAAAATGCACATCCAACTTTCTCACTTCCTCCACATATGCCTCCATCAATGGGCTTTGATAATCCTTGTTCACCTGCCTCACACAAGTTGTGAGTCTCCACAAATGATCAACTTCTTGATTCCCAATTCTGTTGCGATTCTGAGCCCGGCAAAGAGTCCTTCATATTCTATGGTGTTGTTGGTAGCCTTCTCTTGGGGCAAATGCATCTAGACCACATACTTGAGGTGCTCTCTAGTGGGTGCGATGAAAAGCACGCCAGCTCCTGCACCTTGTAGGGAGAAGGCACCATCAAAGTACATGATCCATTCTTGGGGCGCTTCCTTGTCGGGGATAACTGTTTCCAGCGCTTCTTTGGGGGGGGGGGGGTAGGCGTCCACTCCGCAATAAACTCCGCCAGGGCTCTGCTCTAAATAGTTGACGTGCTCTCAAACTTCAAACCAAAGCTTGATAACTCCAAAGCCCATTCCACTATTATGCCAGTGGCCTCAGGTTTCCTCAGTATGCATTGCAAGGGGAAGCGGGTGACAACCGTGATCTCGTGGGCTTGGAAGTAGTGGCGCAGTTTCCTTGAGGCCATGATGAGGCCAAAGATCAACTTTTGCACACTAGAGTACCTTGATATAGCCCCTTGCAGTAGGGAGCTGACAAAGTACATGGGCCGCTGCACCACCTTCTTCCTTGCCGTGATCCCAGTATTGTCTCATTGTGTGGGGACCCCGACTCATAAGTCGTGATAACCGGATGCAAGTGTACAGTGATCCCAGAGATCAATGCTCACTGAACACACAGAAGCTGAGTAACAAGAGTCTTACATCCATACATACCGTATTACACAAGTAGGACCATTATGGTCAAGTCTTGAGTATAACATTGCAGCGAAAATCTTCGTTGATAACTTGGACCCATGCCATCTGCCTTAACCCTACAGGCATTCTGACTGGGAAGCGTCCTAGCTCGCAAGCTCGTCACCACGGTATTCTTCTTCATATCATGCTCTTTCATGCCTGGCCAATAAAATAACCAGTGGCAAGCCAATGAGTACTTTGAATGTACTCGCAAGCAACCCATGTTCAAGGTACAACAATGCATGATATAGGTAAATTTTTGCGGAAAGCTAGTTTTGAGTGCAATGGCATGTTCAACAACTTGTAAGACATGCATCAAGAGAATTCAAGTAACCATGAGGACAAGTTACAGATATCAACATAAGTAGAGTGGGCACCAACCCAACTCACTCATGTCAAGTCCTTGACTTGACCCAAGTAGTTCTTCCCACTTATCCAAGAACACACACACACTGGTTTGTAAGCCTGTGGACGTAGTTTAAGCAGCACCGCCCAACTGTCCTTGACCGTGGACACGGTTCGAATAGTTTTACACTCTGCAGAGGTTGCACACTTTACCCACAAGATCCGGGGAACTTCCGTGTCATCCACGTCCCGCGGTACCTCAAGTACCCGGGGTAAGCACCCGATCACTATTTTTCCCTAGACGACACTAACAAGGAGTCCACTCGTTGTTCCGTATCCTCACGATGTACATCATACGAGGTTCGCTCGAGATCGTAACATCCGAGAGGGGACGCAACGGTGTATCAGGTGCCCTATGAAAACAGTCATGGCCGCCCTACCTGGCACGACCCAGTCCCGAGAGAGAGCACCAACTCTCCCCCGTCACTAGTAATGCGGGCTCCAAGCTAGTATCGGCCTAAGTAATCAATAATGCCCTTTCCCATATAAGGGTAGAGTGGTTGCGCATGTAAGATTGGGACAGTCAACAAATCTTAAATCTAATCCGTTTTTGAAATCAACACACACTTGCCTCGGTACACCACTTCGTCATCAAGTGGCTATCCAACTCATCATCTCCCTCGGGCATAAGTGGCACCCGATGGGGTTTTCGAAAAGTCCTTTGAAAATACTTTGTCACCATCACCTTGCATATACCCGTCCCTTTTGCGTAGCACTACTTTTGCATCCTATCTACTCCCACCGGCATAACCCTCATAAGAAGGTAGGGTCATGCATAATGCAGGTACCAACGAGGAAGTAACGAAGGCAACCCACCAAAGTGGTTACCATCACATCATGATTTCGGAGCAACACTAATAAAGTGCTATATGACATGCATAAAAAGGGTGTCATAGACATGGTCAAAGGGCTGCTTGCCTGGTTCATCAGAGTCTTGAAATCTTCTGGTCCCTTCTTCAAGTACTCCGTCTACTTCGTCAACTAACGTCGGAAACAAACACAATAAGCAACACAACAAGGCAAACGTAAAAGTGCTCTAAAAATGTGAGTTGGACTTTTCTAGGATACCTCTGATCATATGAGGAATGACCAAGGTGATTTCATTGAAAGTGGATCAATGGATACTTCTAAACATTTCAATATGATGGAATCAATGGATTTGATGGATCCACAAGTTGTCCACAGAATGCCATTTTATAAAAATGAGTAAAAGTACCCATTAATTCTGTCATGATTTTAGAAACTTATAGAAATTGGTTTCACTGGATTTGGAGTTGAAATGAATATAATATGGATTTTTGAAGTGGACTTATGTGGATAAATGACCTTTTTAAAAGGTTCAGTGAAAACCAAGGACAACAAAAATGTTCACTGTGGCCTATTAAATAGCACTTGATTTATGGAGTCTGTGGAAATTTGAATCCTCAAATTTGGAGTTTATTTGACTTATTGGCGGATTTTACAAATTTACAGAAAAGAAAAAGGAAAAGGAAAGGGTTTTACCCTTATCCAGCGCACTGGGCGCAGTTTAGAAGTGGGCCAGCCCAGCGGCTCGGCTGCACGCGCGCAGGGGCCACGTCGGAGGCGGCTTCCTTAAAATACGCCTTCGTGCGGGTGAGGCGGTAACGGCGGAAGCCGTCTCCACTTAAACCGGCGGGCCCGGCCAGTGGATCGCTGACGCGCGGGCCTCAGCGGCAGGTCGCCTTCAACCTCCCGCGCGACGCGACGGAAAACAGAGGAGGCGAGGCCGAGCAGTGCGGGCGCTCTCCCCGGCGACACAGGCCACCTCCGTCGATGCCCAGCACACCGGCGTGCTTAGAAGAGTGTGCCTCATCCGTCAAGGTGCGCCACGATGGCTGGGGGTGGTCGGACGCGAGCAGCGCATCGCCCGTGGCGGACGACGGCGACAATGAGGGTGGGACACGATGCTGCAGCCGCGGAGAGGGAGAAATGGAGCTCGGGAGATGTCCTTGGGGAGGTTGGTGATGCTCTGGTGGAGTCTAAAGGGGAGGGGAGAGACCGCAGAGCGCGAATTTAGTAGGAGGCCGGCGGGAAGGCTCTGGCCATGGTGGTGGATGGAGGGCACGGGGAGGGAGTTGGCTTGGTCCAGGGGGTTGCTGGGAGAGAGGGAGAGCGAATGGGATCCAGAGGGAGGCCTCGGGAGCCCTTAAGTGGCGAGGCCATGGCTCACCGTGGACGTGGCCTACGGGCACCCGCGGAAATGGCCGTGGTGGCCACGGGAGGAGGCTCGGGGCTGTCTGCGGCGCTCATGGGGGTGGAGTAGGGCGCCAGGAAGAGAGAGAGGGAGCGGGGAATGCGGCAAGCGGGTCCTCGCCGCGGCCAGCGACTGGCGCGCTTGGGCGGCGCTCTGTCCACACGCGAGGAGAGCCGGAGAGGGAGAAAGAGGAGGGGGACGACAGTGTAGCGTGCTGCGGAAGTCGAGGTGACCTCGGGGGACACGAGGGGGAGGCCCTAGGTGGCCGGAGGCGGTTGGAAGGGGGCGGCTACAGTGCGGGTGTGCACTGTAGCGCGCTCTAGAGAACGCCAATTGCATGCCAGGGCATGCCTTTGGCTTGTAGGGCGCGGCCACTTGTGTCTGGGTTGTTTAGGGAGGAGTAAACAAAGGGGAGAGGGCCCTGGATGCCCTGGGCAGCCAGTAGGAGAGGAGAGAGGTTGAGGGAGAGAGGGAAATGGGCTGTCCAGAGAGAGAAAGTGGGGTTTTAGCCCCCCAATAATTGAGCTATGGATTTGCCATTGCTACTGGAGGTGCAAGGGGACTAGGAGGGGTTGTGGTAAAAAGTTGAGCTCAAGGAGAACAAGGAAAGAGGGGAAAACATCAACTTTTAAAATTCACCAGAAGGTGTTTGATGGTGGTTTGGGCAAGCATATAATTTTCATTTGCCATGAGACTCCACAGGGTGAATTGTCACATATAATTAGGACCTTCCACCAATTTTGAGCTCATTTAGGCAAAGTGGCCAATGTAACTTTGGTAAACCCTAGAAATCAACAGAAATGGGTTTACCAAGATTTAGTCATGTAAATCTATTCTCCTTGATGCACCACTTGGTGTAGTGTCATCATTTGAGGATTTAAACATGCTCACAAAAGTTGGGGTCAAGGAGAGGAAGTTGGTAGTACAAACTTGTTCAAAGTTGATTCTGGCCAGAGAGGGTTTTGGGGCACTTTGATCAAGATAAATTTCTCTCCAACTTGTGCCATTTGGTCTAGATGCATTATTACACCACTTGAGAACGTGCACCAAGTTTGAGAGCATTTGGACATGTTTGACAGTGCAAAGTTGTTCAAACTTGAAAAAGGACAGAAGTGGTTTTCAGAGGGTTTCATAGGGTTATACTGTTCTCCATGACATGAGACTTGGCGAGATCATCAAACATGTCATATGTGACATGCTAGAATTTTCTTGGATTTTTATGAAAATATTTCCTGTATAAATATTTCAAATCCTTGAAATGAGCAGAAATGGTTTTGGGAGGTTTTGTCCAATATTTTGATCATGACCATGTGTTGAAACTCATATATATGGAATATATATGTCCATTGAGTCTCCCTAATTTTTACCAAATATTTTTAATGCTTTAAAATAATTTTAACCTATTAAAGACCATTTCTGGCCTTAAGAAAAATCCTTTAAATAAAATAGGTAAATAGCTTTTAAAATTATATTTTTGTGGTTTCTGGGTAACCTATATCTAATAGGAATCAAAAATATTTTTGGAAAGAATTTTACTGCCCTTAATTAAGTACTTGCAGTGCAATCCTCAATCAAGGGGTTTTTGGAAAACTAATTTTTGAAAATACTATTTGGCCAAATTATTTTTGTAAGAAAATACTATATTGCACTATACACATGGCATGATTATTGGTAAGTGGTTTTGGATCAAGGATAAGGAGTATAAGGGTTGGAGGATTTATTTGATTTTTAGAGCACTTGCAAACAACACACAAGAATCAATTCAAGCAAAGTCCAAAACACTCAAAAGTTTTTGTCAAACCACATTTTATCATGATTTATTAGCTTAAGTGTTGTGGCATGAAAATCAGGGTGTGACAGACCTACCCCCCTTACAAGAATCTCGTCCCCGAGATTCCCAAACTAGGCGCGGAAAGGAATACAGAAACTTGGATTTGGGGTAGTCTTCACGTCCTCATACTGCTTCTGCTTCCGTTTGGTGCTCCATTGAACCTTGAAGTACTCGATGGCGTGGCTTTGTGTTTGTCGTCCTGCTTGATCCAGATTGCAATTGGGGTCTCTCGCGTATGTCATATTGGGCTGGAGGTCGATGGCTCGGTGATCGATGTCCTTATTGAGACCGGGCTAGTTATGAAGTTGGAAACACTTTCGGGGGGTGTGTCGCGTGGAAAACGCTGTGCGCAGCGGGTAACTCAGGCGCTAAATCTAGCCGGTAGTCATCTATTCTTCATCTTGCGGTGATCTTGGAGGGGGTTGTTAAATCTTGGGGTGATCTCGAAGAGTGCCGATGAATCTTGGCGTGGGTTTCCTTGTCATGAAAATGCTTGGTTCCCTTGAGAGAAGTGGCTTGCAGATATGCCTGGTCTTCGATGCGGAGGTTTACTTCTTCACGATGGTGGTTGGTGTAGTTCTTCCTCCTGGACATGGCGATCTTCAGATGTTCCCTAACCAGCTGAACGGTTCTTCTTCCGTCTTCGGGTAGGCAAGTATGTTACCAAAATAAAGATGACAACTACTTGCCCGAGTACTCCGTGAATACTTCCCCACGGGGTACATAGGGTATAGGTTGGGGTATCGGTGGTGGTCATGGTTGCGTATTGGCCAAGGTTTCCTTGTCCTAGAGCCAAAGCCCATGGTTGTGATTTCTACCATATCGTGGCTTGGTGGGGCTTAAGGGTTTCAAGGATTCTAGTGTGCGAGTGAACATTTATCATCTTATCCTTAAGCACGGTCCCTGAGATGCCAATTGTTCTATCTAGTCTTCCAAACAATCACATCATGTTATTCATATCCTCATGACTCTCGAGAGGAGGTCTAAAAAATCATATATGTCTACGATCCCCAAACTCATATGTATGGCTACCCCTAAAAATCCATGGGTTGAGCACATAAGCTGCTAAGCTTGAATTTAATCACCACAATCCAAGTGCTCAGTCTATTGATCCAAGGTCCGCGATAAAGCATCTCTATCCTAAGGAAACACGTCATAAGCCACTCCAAGATCTTGTTTTCTTCCTATGAATCAACTCCAATAGCCCATTAACCTCCATTAATCGCTACATAATCCATTAATTCTACAAATCCAATATCTATGGTGTTCCACATGATCCCCTAAAGTCTATATAATCCCCAAATGCTTGAAAGGGTTGTCTCTACTATAGTAAGTCCACCAATTCCCATTATCATGATCAAGTAAACTCCAAGATCAAGCTCATACATATCCCTAGATAAACTCCGACAATTAATCCAATCTCCTAGTTTATTGTCCTCCAAGAAACATGGTATCATGATCGAGATCATTAGTCTAAATCCAATTTACTCCGAACCATGTAGACTTACTCAACATCTATACTCAACTAGGATCACCTACTTAAATCCAAATCTCTTGTCCAACGAGAATTCCTACATGTTTCCACCAAGTCATTATTATAATGTCAACTATCTCCTATCAATATCCCCTGACTAAGTCAAATCCTCATACGTCCAAGAATTCAGCTTGCGATCTTAATTGTCCCACTAAATCCAATTTATCCAGGGGTAATGAAAGCTATGCTACTCTATATTAGTGATCCCACCAAGTTCATCTACCAACATGAAATCCTCATAATCCACCAAATAGTCTCATATAATCCCTCAAGTCATAGATATAAACTCATCAAGTCATTAGTCCTCTATTGCTATATCCTTAAACTGGTCTTTCCTATGGCATCGTCAGTTCTGGTGCTGTATTAGGATGATAATGTGCTCGTTCACTATGTCCACTAGTTCCATAATGAACCCAGTGATAAGCAAGGTTACGGAGGCTTAATAGGTTCTCTTGCAATTCTGTGGGTTAAGCACATGGTTAAGGACTCGAGCCGGGGTATCTCATGAAGTCTCGAAGGGTCTAGGAATGGGTTTCTAGTCTGGAGGGTTAAACATAACTCTACGGGGTTTCACTCGGTCGAGGAGGCTGCAACAAAAAGTCTTCAGTGCTAGTTGGTCGCCGAGGTGGAATCCTTGGTGCATATTGTCTTGCTTGTCTTCAGTTGATGAGAGAGAAGAGAGGGGTAAGGTAGCATAGAGGAGGGGAATGCCTAAAGGGGGTTCTATAGTGCAAGTGTAAACAAATAAGTGCCAAAAGGGTCAAAAAGAAGCAAGGTAAGGAAGGTGATATAGTCACGTACTTGTTGCCTAGGGCAAAAAGGGCGACTGATATCAAAACACAAACAAATAAAAGCAAGCAACACACAATCAAGGTTCTATTTGAACCATCATACGGACTCGACTGCGCATAGGGGGTACACGACTCATCCTAACCTAGGGGTTCTCGGACTAAGTAGTCGTGCTTTACTTCGTGCCTCATGCAGTCTTCTGGATTTTTCCTCAGGTGTCGCTACGTCTTTTGTAGTTGTTTGATGAAATGATCCGGGTTGGCCTGAAGAATCTTCAACACTTCTCGCCTGATGAGATGATGGGGTGAAGGTGGCTCCTCGTAGCTGGCATTGACTTGGTCTTCTCTTGTCCTCTTAATCATGATGATCGCTTTTGCCTTTTTAAGGTGTCGGCGGTTCCAGGTGGCCATCCTTTATGCAATGATATTAACAAGGCATAATAAAGGTCCAATCCGTCGAACACATTGTTGACAATATCATCACCGAGAGCGGGGGATGAAGAGAACCGTTTTCCTGATCACTATAGTGAGGCGGACCAAATGGCAAGGTTCTCATCCACCGGTGGTTGTTGATACAACAACGATAAGGACATGATTGCTTTATTAGAGATGTCTATCATTGTCTTGCATATCCTATGCCCTGATCATCATAGGATAGGGTTGCATCATCTTGGGGCGGTGTCAAGGGTGTCACCATCTCCTGGGCCTTCAGGTCCTCATCCCTCGAGGATGTATCTTCTGTTGGTATCGTCTTGTTGTGATGTCGCCAATCTTGTGTTCAGGAGATGTGGGTGAATGTCTTGCAAGGCATCTTCCTTCTAGATTATCCACGAGGATTACAAGGAATCCAGTGGTCAGGGCATAAGGGTTCTAGCGACCAAAGGTTTTGAAGGGGAAGAGATCAATAAGGGAAGTATACCTTAGTTTTTTGAAAAAACTGAGAAGGGAAGAGAAGAATAGATAGTTTTGAAAGCTTGTAATAGTTTTTGGAAATAGTTTTACCCTAACTAACGACCATGCTAACTAAGGCTTCCTACAGTCATGATGGCTCTGATACCAGCTCTGTGGGGACCCCGACTCATAAGTCGTGATCACCGGATGCAAGTGTACAGTGATCCCAGAGATCAATGCTCACTGAACACACAGAAGCTGAATAACAAAAGTCTTACATCCATACATACCGTATTACACAAGTAGGACCATTATGGTCAAGTCTTGAGTATAACATTGCAGCGGAAATCTTCGTTGATAACTTGGACCCATGCCATCTGCCTACAGGCATTCTGACTGGGAAGCGTCCTAGCTCGCACGCTCGTCACCACGGTATTCTTCTTCATATCATGCTCTTTCATGCCTGGCCAATAAAATAACCAGTGGCAAGCTAATGAGTACTTTGAATGTACTCGCAAGCAACCCATGTTCAAGGTACAACAATGCATGATATAGGTAAATTTTTGCGGAAAGCTAGTTTTGAGTGCAATGACATGTTCAACAACTTGTAAGACATGCATCAAGAGAATTCAAGTAACCATGAGGACAAGTTACAGATATCAACATAAGTAGAGTGGGCACCAACCCAACTCACTCATGTCAAGTCCTTGACTTGACCCAAGTAGTTCTTCCCACTTATCCAAGCACACACACACACACTGGTTTGTAAGCATGTGGACGTAGTTTAAGTAGCACCGCCCAACTGTCCTTGACCGTGGACACGGCTATTCGAATAGTTTTACACTCTGCAGAGGTTGCACACTTTACCCACAAGATCCGGGGAACTTCCATGTCATCCACGTCCCGCGGTACCTCAAGTACCCGGGGTAAGCACCCGATCACTATTTTTCCCTAGACGACACTAACAAGGAGTCCACTTGTTGTTCCGTATCCTCACGATGTACATCATACGAGGTTCGCTCGAGATCGTAACATCCGAGAGGGGACACAACGGTGTATCCGGTGCCCTGTGAAAACAGTCATGGCCGCCCTACCTGGCACGACCCCGTCCCGAGAGAGCACCAACTCTCCCCCGTCACTAGTAATGCGGTCTCCAAGCTAGTATCGGCCTAAGTAACCAATAATGCCCTTTCCCATATAAGGGTAGAGTGGTTGCGCATGTAAGCTTGGGACAGTCAACAAATCTTAAATCTAATCCGTTTTTGAAATCAACACACACTTGCCTCGGTACACCACTTCGTCATCAAGCTAGCCAACTCATCATCTCCCTCGGGCATAAGTGGCACCCGATGGGGTTTTCGAAAAGTGCTTTGAAAATACTTTGTCTCCATCACCTTGCATATACCCGTCCCTTTTGCGTAGCACTACTTTTGCATCCTATCTACTCCCACCGGCATAACCCTCATAAGAAGGTAGGGTCATGCATAATGCAGGTACCAACGAGGAAGTAACGAAGGCAACCCACCAAAGTGGTTACCATCACATCATGATTTTGGAGCAACACTAATAAAGTGCTATATGACATGCATAAAAAGGGTGTCATAGACATGGTCAAAGGGCTGCTTGCCTGGTTCATCAGAGTCTTGAAATATTCTGGTCCCTTCTTCAAGTACTCCGTCTACTTCGTCAACTAACGTCGGAAACAAACACTATAAGCAACAGAACAAGGCAAAAGTAAAAGTGCTCTAAAAATTTGAGTTGGACTTTTCTAGGATACCTCTGATCATATGAGGAATGGCCAAGGTGATTTCATTGGAAGTGGATCAATGGATACTTCTAAACATTTCAATATGATGGAATCAATGGATTTGATGGATCCACAAGTTGTCCACAGAATGCCATTTTATAAAAATGAGTAAAAGTACCCATTAATTCAGGCATGATTTTAGAAACATATAGAAATTGGTTTCACTGGATTTGGAGTTGAAATGAATATAATATGGATTTTTGAAGTGGACTTATGTGGATAAATGATCTTTTTAAAAGGTTCAGTGAAAACCAAGGACAACAAAAATGTTCACTGTGGCCTATTAAATAGCACTTGATTTATGGAGTCTGTGGAAATTTGAATCCTCAAAATTGGAGTTTATTTGACTTATTTGCGGATTTTACAAATTTACAGAAAAGAAAAAGGAAAAGGAAAGGGTTTTACCCTTATCCAGCGCACTGGGCGCAGTTTAGAAGTGGGCCGGCCCAGCGGCTCGGCTGCACGCGCGCAGGGGCCATGTCGGAGGCGGCTTCCTTAAAATACGCCTTCGTGCGGGTGAGGCGGTAACGGCGGAAGCCGTCTCCACTTAAATCGGCGGGCCCGGCCAGTGGGTCGCTGACGCGCGGGCCCCAGCGGCAGGTCGCCTTCAACCTCCCGCGCGACGCGATGGAAAACAGAGGAGGCGAGGCCGAGCAGTGCGGGCGCTCTCCCCGGCGACACAGGCCACCTCCGTGGACGCCCAGCACACCGGCGTGCTCAGCAGAGTGTGCCTCATCCGTCGAGGTGCGCCACGATCGCTGGGGTGGTCGGACGCGAGCAGCGCATCGCCCGCGGCGGACGGCGGCGACGGTGAGGGTGGGACACGACGCTGCAGCCGCGGAGAGGGAGAAATGGAGCTCGGGAGATGTCCTTGTGGAGGTTGGTGATGCTCTGGTGGAGTCTAAAGGGGAGGGGAGAGACCATATTGCGTGAATTTAGTAGGAGGTCGGCGGGAAGGCTCTGGCCATGGTGGTGGATGGAGGGCACGGGGAGGGAGTTGGCTTGGTCCAGGGGGTTGCTGGGAGAGAGGGAGAGCGAATGGGATCCAGAGGGAGGCCTCGGGAGCCCTTAAGTGACGAGGCCATGGCTCACCGTGGACGTGGCCTACGGTCACCCGCGGAAATGGCCGTGGTGGCCACGGGAGGAGGCTCGGGGCTGTCTGCGGCGCTCGTGGGGGTGGAGTAGGGCGCTAGGAAGAGAGAGAGGGAGCGGGGAATGCGTCAAGCGGGTCCCCGCCGCGGCCAGCGACTGGCGCGCTCGGGCGGCGCTCTGTCCACACGCGAGGAGAGCCGGAGAGGGAGAGAGAGGAGGGGGACGACAGTGTAGCGTGCTGCGGACGTCGAGGTGACCTCGGGGGACACGAGGGGGAGGCCCTAGGTGGCCGGAGGCGGTTGGAAGGGGGCGGCTACAGTGCGGGTGTGCACTATAGCACGCTCTTGAGAACGCCAATTGCATGCCAGGGCATGCCTTTGGCTTGTAGGGCGCGCCCACTTGTGTCTGGGTTGTTTAGGGAGGAGTAAACAAAGGGGAGAGGGCCTTGGATGCCCTGGGCAGCCAGTAGGAGAGGAGAGAGGTTGAGGGAGAGAGGGAAATGGGCTGTCCAGAGAGAGAAAGTGGGGTTTTAGCCCCCCAATAATTGAGCTATGGATTTGCCATTGCTACTGGAGGTGCAAGGGGACTAGGAGGGGTTGTGGTAAAAAGTTGAGCTCAGGGAGAACAAGGAAAGAGGGGAAAACATCAACTTTTAAAATTCACCAAAAGGTGTTTGATTTTGGTTTGGGCAAGCATATAATTTTCATTTGCCATGAGACTCCACAGGGTGAATTTTCACATATCATTAGGACCTTCCACCAATTTTGAGCTCATTTGGGAAAAGTGGCCAATGTAACTTTGGTAAACCCTAGAAATCAACAGAAATGGGTTTACCAAGATTTAGTCATGTGAATCTATTCTCCTTGATGCACCACTTGGTGTAGTGTCATCATTTGAGGATTTAAACATGCTCACAAAAGTTGGGGTCAAGGAGAGGAAGTTGGTAGTACAAACTTGTTCAAAGTTGATTCTGGCCAGAGAGGGTTTTGGGGCACTTTGATCAAGATAAATTTCTCTCCAACTTGTGCCATTTGGTCTAGACGCATTATTACACCATTTGAGAACGTGCACCAAGTTTGACAGCATTTGGACATGTTTGACAGTGCAAAGTTGTTCAAACTTGAAAAAGGACAAAAGTGGTTTTGAGAGGGTTTCATGGGGTTATACTGTTCTCCATGACATGAGACTTGGCGAGATCATCAAACATGTCATATGCGACATGCTAGAATTATCTTGGATTTTTATGAAAATATTTCCTGTAGAAATATTTCAAATCCTTGAAATGAGCAGAAATGGTTTTGGGAGGTTTTGTCCAATATTTTGATCATGACCATGTGTTGAAACTCATATATATGGAATATATATGTCCATTGAGTCTCCCTAATTTTTACCAAATATTTTTAATGCTTTAAAATAATTTTAACCTATTAAAGTCCATTTCTGGCCTGAAGAAAAATCCTTTAAATAAAATAGGTAAATAGCTTTTAAAATTATATTTTTGTGGTTTCTGGGTAACCTATATCTAATAGGAATCAAAAATATTTTTGGAAAGATTTTTACTGCCCTTAATTAAGTACTTGCAGTGCAATCCTCAATCAAGGGGTTTTTGGAAAACTAATTTTTCAAAATACTATTTGGCCAAATTATTTTTGTAAGAAAATATTATATTGCACTATACACATGGCATGAATATTGGTAAGTGGTTTTGGATCAAGGAGAAAGAGTATAAGGGTTGGAGGATTTATTTGATTTTTAGAGCACTTGCAAACAACACGCAAGAATCAATTCAAGCAAAGTCCAAAACACTCAAAAGTTTTTGTCAAACCACATTTTATCATGATTTATTAGCTTAAGTGTTGTGGCATGAAAATCAAGGTGTGACGGACCTACCCCCCTTACAAGAATCTAGTCCCCGAGATTCCCAAACTAGGCGCGGAAAGGAATACAGAAACTTTCGGGGGGTGTGTCGCGTGGAAAACGCTGTGCGCAGCGGGTAACTCAGACGGTAAATCTAACTGGTAGTCATCTATTCTTCGTCTTGCGGTGATCTTGGAGGGGGTTGTTAAATCTTGGGGTGATCTCGAAGAGGGCCGATGAATCTTGGCGTGGGTTTCCTTGTCATGAAAATGCTTAGTTCCCTTGAGGGAAGTGGCTTGCAGATATGCCTGGTCTTCGATGCGGAGGTTTACTTCTTCACGATGGTGGTTGGTGTAGTTCTTCCTCCTGGACATGGCGATCTTCAGATGTTCCCTAACCAGCTGAACGGTTCTTCTTCCGTCTTCGGGTAGGCAAGTATGTTAGCAAAATAAAGATGACAACTACTTGCCCGAGTACTCCGTGAAGACTTGCCCACGGGGTACATAGGGTATAGGTTGGGGTATCGGTGGTGGTCATGGTTGCGTATTGGCCAAGGTTTCCTTGTCCTAGAGCCAAAGCCCATGGTTGTGATTTCTACCATATCGTGGCTTGGTGGGGCTTAAGGGTTTCAAGGATTCTAGTGTGCGAGTGAACATTTATCATCTTATCCTTAAGCACGGTCCCTGAGATGCCAATTGTTCTATCTAGTTTTCCAAACAATCACATCATGTTATTCATATCCTCATGACTCTCGAGAGGAGGTCTAACAAAATCATATATGTCTACGATCCCCAAACTCATATGTATGGCTACCCCTAAAAATCCATGGGTTGAGCACATAAGCTGCTAAGCTTGAATTTAATCACCACAATCCAAGTGCTCAGTCTATTGATCCAAGGTCCGTGATAAAGCATCTCTATCCTAAGGAAACACGTCGTAAGCCACTCCAAGATCTTGTTTCCTTCCTATGAATCAACTCCAATAGCCCATTAACTTCCATTGATCGCTACATAATCCATTAATTCTACAAATCCAATGTCTATGGTGTTCCACATGATCCCCTAAAGTCTATATAATCCCCAAATGCTTGAAAGGGTTGTCTCTACTATAGTAAGTCCACCAATTCCCATTATCATGATCATGTAAACTCCAAGATCAAGCTCATATATATCCCTAGATAAACTCCGACAATTAATCCAATCTCCTAGTTTATTGTCCTCCAAGAAACATGGTATCATGATCGAGATCATTAGTCTAAATCCAATTTACTCTGAACCATGTAGACTTACTCAACATCTATACTCAACTAGGATCACCTACTTAAATCCAAATCTCTTGTCCAACGAGAATTCCTACATGTTTCCACCAAGTCATTATTATAATGTCAACTATCTCCTATCAATATCCCCTGGCTAAGTCAAATCCTCATACGTCCAAGAATTCAGCTTGCGATCTTAATTGTCCCACTAAATCCAATTTATCCAGGGGTAATGAAAGCTATGCTACTCTATATTAATGATCCCACCAAGTTCATCTACCAACATGAAAGCCTCATAATCCACCAAATGGTCTCATATAATCCCTCACGTCATAGATATAAACTCATCAAGTCATTAGTCCTCTATTGCTATATCCTTAAACTGGTCTTTCCTATGGCATCGTCAGTTCTGGTGCTGTATTAGGATGATAATGTGCTCGTTCACTATGTCCACTAGTTCCATAATGAACCCAGTGATAAGCAAGGTTACGGAGGCTTAACAGGTTCTCTTGCAATTCTGTGGGTTAAGCACATGGTTAAGGACTCGAGCCGGGGTATCTCATGAAGTCTCGAAGGGTCTAGGAATGGGTTTCTAGTCTGGAGGGTTAAACATAACTCTACGGGGTTTCACTCGGTCGAGGAGGCTGCAACAAAAAGTCTTCAGTGCTAGTTGGTCGCCGAGGTGGAATCCTTGGTGCATATTGTCTTGCTTGTCTTCAGTTGATGAGAGAGAAGAGAGGGGGAAGGTAGCATAGAGGAGGGGAATGCCTAAAGGGGGTTCTATAGTGCAAGTGTAAACAAATAAGTGCCAAAAGGGTCAAAAAGAAGCAAGGTAAGGAAGGTGATATAGTCGCGTACTTGTTGCCTAGGGCAAAAAGGGCGACTGATATCAAAACACAAACAAATAAAAGCAAGCAACACACAATCAAGGTTCTATTTGAACCATCATACGGACTCGACTGCGCATAGGGGGTACACGACTCATCCTAACCTAGGGGTTCTCGGACTAAGTAGTCGTGCTTTACTTCGTGCCTCATGCAGTCTTCTGGATTTTTCCTCAGGTGTCGCTACGTCTTTTGTAGTTGTTTGATGAAATGATCCGGGTTGGCCTGAAGAATCTTCAACACTTCTCGCCTGATGAGATGATGGGGTGAAGGTGGCTCCTCGTAGCTGGCATTGACTTGGTCTTCTCTTGTCCTCTTAATCATGATGATCGCTTTTGCCTTTTTAAGGTGTCGGCAGTTCCAGGTGGCCATCCTTTATGCAATGATATTAACAAGGCATAATAAAGGTCCAATCCATCGAACACATTGTTGACAATATCGTCACCGAGAGCGGGGGATGAAGAGAACCGTTTTCCTGATCACTATAGTGAGGCGGACCAAATGGCAAGGTTCTCATCCACCGATGGTTGTTGATACAACAACGATAAGGACATGATTGCTTTATTAGAGATGTCTATCATTGTATTGCATATCCTATGCCCTGATCATCATAGGATAGGGTTGCATCATCTTGGGGCGGTGTCAAGGGTGTCACCATCTCCTGGGCCTTCAGCTCCTCATCCCTCGAGGATGTATCTTCTGTTGGTATCGTCTTGTTGTGATGTTGCCAATCTTGTGTTCAGGAGATGTGGGTGAATGTCTGGCAAGGCATCTTCCTTCTAGATTATCCACGAGGATTACAAGGAATCCAGTCGTCACGGCATAAGGGTTCTAGCGACCAAAGGTTTTGAAGGGGAAGAGATCAATAAGGGAAGTATACCTTAGTTTTTTGAAAAAACTGAGAAGGGAAGAGAAGAATAGATAGTTTTGAAAGGTTGTAATAGTTTTTGGAAATAGTTTTACCCTAACTAACGACCATGCTAACTAAGGCTTCCTACAGTCATGATGGCTCTGATACCAGCTCTGTGGGGACCCCGACTCATAAGTCGTGATCACCGGATGCAAGTGTACAGTGATCCCAGAGATCAATGCTCACTGAACACACAGAAGCTGAATAACAAGAGTCTTACATCCATACATACCGTATTACACAAGTAGGACCATTATGGTCAAGTCTTGAGTATAACATTGCAGCGGAAATCTTCGTTGATAACTTGGACCCATGCCATCTGCCTTAACCCTACAGGCATTCTGACTGGGAAGCGTCCTAGCTCGCATGCTCGTCACCACGGTATTCTTCTTCATATCATGCTCTTTCATGCCTGGCCAATTAAATAACCAGTGGCAAGCCAATGAGTACTTTGAATGTACTCGCAAGCAACCCATGTTCAAGGTACAACAATGCATGATATAGGTAAATTTTTGCGGAAAGCTAGTTTTGAGTGCAATGACATGTTCAAACAACTTGTAAGACATGCATCAAGATAATTCAAGTAACCATGAGGACAAGTTACAGATATCAACATAAGTAGAGTGGGCACCAACCCAACTCACTCATGTCAAGTCCTTGACTTGACCCAAGTAGTTCTTCCCACTTATCCAAGCACACACACACACTGGTTTGTAAGCATGTGGACGTAGTTTAAGCAGCACCGCCCAACTGTCCTTGACCATGGACACGGCTATTCGAATAGTTTTACACTCTGCAGAGGTTGCACACTTTACCCACAAGATCCGGGGAACTTCCGTGTCATCCACGTCCCGCGGTACCTCAAGTACCCGGGGTAAGCACCCGATCACTATTTTTCCCTAGACGACACCAACAAGGAGTCCACTTGTTGTTCCGTATCCTCACGATGTACATCATACGAGGTTCGCTCGAGATCGTAACATCCGAGAGGGGACACAACGGTGTATCCGGTGCCCTGTGAAAACAGTCATGGCCGCCCTACCTGGCACGACCCCGTCCCGAGAGAGCACCAACTCTCCCCCGTCACTAGTAATGCGGGCTCCAAGCTAGTATCGGCCTAAGTAATCAATAATGCCCTTTCCCATATAAGGGTAGAGTGGTTGCGCATGTAAGGTTGGGACAGTCAACAAATCTTAAATCTAATCCGTTTTTGAAATCAACACACACTTGCCTCGGTACACCACTTCGTCATCAAGTGGCTATCCAACTCATCATCTCCCTCGGGCATAAGTGGCACCCGATGGGGTTTTCGAAAAGTCCTTTGAAAATACTTTGTCTCCATCACCTTGCATATACCCGTCCCTTTTACGTAGCACTACTTTTGCATCCTATCTACTCCCACCGGCATAACCCTCATAAGAAGGTAGGGTCATGCATAATGCAGGTACCAACGAGGAAGTAACGAAGGCAACCCACCAAAGTGGTTACCATCACATCATGATTTTGGAGCAACACTAATAAAGTGCTATATGACATGCATAAAAAGGGTGTCATAGACATGGTCAAAGGGCTGCTTGCCTGGTTCATCAGAGTCTTGAAATCTTCTGGTCCCTTCTTCAAGTACTCCGTCTACTTCGTCAACTAACGTCGGAAACAAACACAATAAGCAACACAACAAGGCAAACGTAAAAGTGCTCTAAAAATGTGAGTTGGACTTTTCTAGGATACCTCTGATCATATGAGGAATGACCAAGGTGATTTCATTGGAAGTGGATCAATGGATACTTCTAAACATTTCAATATGATGGAATCAATGGATTTGATGGATCCACAAGTTGTCCACAGAATGCCATTTTATAAAAATGAGTAAAAGTACCCATTAATTCAGGCATGATTTTAGAAACATATAGAAATTGGTTTCACTGGATTTGGAGTTGAAATGAATATAATATGGATTTTTGAAGTGGACTTATGTGGATAAATGACCTTTTTAAAAGGTTCAGTGAAAACCAAGGACAACAAAAATGTTCACTGTGGCCTATTAAGTAGCACTTGATTTATGGAGTCCGTGGAAATTTGAATCATCAAATTTGGAGTTTATTTGACTTATTTGCAGATTTTACAAATTTACAGAAAAGATAAAGGAAAAGGAAAGGGTTTTACCCTTATCCAGCGCACTGGGCGCAGTTTAGAAGTGGGCCGGCCCAGTGGCTCGGCTGCACGCGCGCAGGGGCCACGTCGGAGGCGGCTTCCTTAAAATACGCCTTCGTGCGGGTGAGGCGGTAACGGCGGAAGCCGTCTCCACTTAAACCGGTGGGCCCGGCCAGTGGGTCGCTGACGCGCGGGCCCCAGCGGCAGGTCGCCTTCAACCTCCCGCGCGACGCGATGGAAAACAGAGGAGGCGAGGCCGAGCAGTGCGGGCGCTCTCCTCGGCGACACAGGCCACCTCCGTCGACGCCCAGCACACCGGCGTGCTCAGCAGAGTGTGCCTCATCCGTCGAGGTGCGCCACGATCGCTGGGGTGGTTGGACGTGAGCAGCGCATCACCCGCGGCGGACGGCGGCGACGGTGAGGGTGGGACACGACGCTGCAGCCGCGGAGAGGGAGAAATGGAGCTCGGGAGATGTCCTTGGGGAGGTTGGTGATGCTCTGGTGGAGTCTAAAGGGGAGGGGAGAGACCACGGAGCGCAAATTTAGTAGGAGGCCGACGGGAAGGCTCTGGTCATGGTGGTGGATGGAGGGCACGCGGAGGGAGTTGGCTTGGTCCAGGGGGTTGCTGGGAGAGAGGGAGAGCGAATGGGATCCAGAGGGAGGCCTCGGGAGCCCTTAAGTGGCGAGGCCATGGCTCACCGTGGACGTGGCCCACGGGCACCCGCGGAAATGGTCGTGGTGGCCACGGGAGGAGGCTCGGGGCTGTCTGCGGCGCTCGTGGGGGTGGAGTAGGGCGCCAGGACGAGAGAGAGAGGGAGCGGGGAGTGCGGCAAGCGGGTCCCCGCCGCGGCCAGCGACTGGCTCGCTCGGGCGGCGCTCTGTCCGCACGCGAGGAGAGCCGGAGAGGGAGAGAGTAGGGGGACGATAGTGTAGCGTGCTGCGGACGTCGAGGTGACCTTGGGGGACACGAGGGGGGGCCCTAGGTGGCCGGAGGCTATTGTAAGGGGGCGGCTACAGTGCGGGTTTGCACTGTAGCGCGCTCTGGAGCACGCCAATTGCATGCCAGGGCATGCCTTTGGCTTGTAGGGCACGGCCACTTGTGTCTGGGTTGTTTAGGGAAGAGTAAACAAAGGGGAGAGGGCCTTGGATGCCCTGGACAGCCAGTAGGAGAGGAGAGAGGTTGAGGGAGAGAGGGAAATGGGCTGTCCAGAGAGAGAAAGTGGGGTTTTGGCCCCCAATAATTGAGCTATGGATTTGCCATTGCTACTGGAGGTGCAATGGGACTAGGAGGGGTTGTGGTAAAAAGTTGAGCTCAAGGAGAACAAGGAAAGAGGGGAAAACATCAACTTTTAAAATTCACCAGAAGGTGTTTGATGGTGGTTTGGGCAAGCATATAATTTTCATTTGCCATGAGACTCCACAGGGTGAATTGTCACATATAATTAGGACCTTCAACCAATTTTGAGCTCATTTGGGCAAAGTGGCCAATGTAACTTTGGTAAACCCTAGAAATCAACAGAAATGGGTTTACCAAGATTTAGTCATGTAAATCTATTCTCCTTGATGCACCACTTGGTGTAGTGTCATCATTTGAGGATTTAAACATGCTCACAAAAGTTGGGGTCAAGGAGAGGAAGTTGGTAGTACAAACTTGTTCAAAGTTGATTCTGGCCAGAGAGGGTTTTGGGGCACTTTGATCAAGATAAATTTTTCTCCAACTTGTGCCATTTGGTCTAGATGCATTATTACACCATTTGAGAATGTGCACAAAGTTTGAGAGCATTTGGACATGTTTGACAGTGCAAAGTTGTTCAAACTTGAAAAAGGACAGAAGTGGTTTTGAGAGGGTTTCATGGGGTTATACTGTTCTCCATGACATGAGACTTGGCGAGATCATCAAACATGTCATATGTGACATGCTAGAATTTTCTTGGATTTTTATGAAAATATTTCCTGTAGAAATATTTCAAATCCTTGAAATGAGCAGAAATGGTTTTGGGAGGTTTTGTCCAATATTTTCATCATGACCATGTGTTGAAACTCATATATATATATGGAATATATATGTCCATTGAGTCTCCCTAATTTTTACCAAATATTTTTAATGCTTTTAAATAATTTTAACCTATTAAAGACCATTTCTGGCCTTAAGAAAAATCCTTTAAATAAAATAGGTAAATAGCTTTTAAAATTATATTTTTGTGGTTTCTAGGTAACCTATATCTAATAGGAATCAAAAATATTTTTGGAAAGATTTTTACTTCCCTTAATTAAGTACTTGCAGTGCAATCCTCAATCAAGGGGTTTTTGGAAAACTAATTTTTGAAAATACTATTTGGCCAAATTATTTTTGTAAGAAAATACTATATTGCACTATACACATGGCATGATTATTGGGAAGTGGTTTTGGATCAAGGAGAAGGAGTATAAGGGTTGGAGGATTTATTTGATTTTTAGAGCACTTGCAAACAACACACAAGAATCAATTCAAGCAAAGTCCAAAACACTCAAAAGTTTTTGTCAAACCACATTTTATCATGATTTATTAGCTTAAGTGTTGTGGCATGAAAATCAGGGTGTGACAGACCTACCCCTCTTACAAGAATCTCGTCCCCGAGATTCCCAAACTAGGCGCGGAACGGAATACAGAAACTTGGATTTGGGGTAGTCTTCACGTCCTCATACTGCTTCTGCTTCCGTTTGGTGCTCCATTGAACCTTGAAGTACTCGATGGCGTGGCTTTGTGTTTGTTGTCCTGCTCGATCCAGATTGCAATTGGGGTCTCTCGCGTATGTCATATTGGGCTGGAGGTCGATGGCTCGGTGATCGATGTCCTTGTTGAGACCGGGCTAGTTATGAAGTTGGAAACACTTTCGGGGGGGGGGGGGTGTCGCGTGGAAAACGCTGTGCGCAGCGGGTAACTCAGGCGGTAAATCTAACTGGTAGTCATCTATTCTTCGTCTTGCGGTGATCTTGGAGGGGGTTGTTAAATCTTGGGGTGATCTCGAAGAGGGCCGATGAATCTTGGCGTGGGTTTCCTTGTCATGAAAATGCTTGGTTCCCTTGAGAGAAGTGGCTTGCAGATATGCCTGGTCTTCGATGCGGAGGTTTACTTCTTCACGATGGTGGTTGGTGTAGTTCTTCCTCCTGGACATGGCGATCTTCAGATGTTCCCTAACCAGCTGAACGGTTCTTCTTCCGTCTTCGGGTAGGCAAGTATGTTACCAAAATAAAGATGACAACTACTTTCCCGAGTACTCCGTGAAGACTTGCCCACGGGGTACATAGGGTATAGGTTGGGGTATCGGTGGTGGTCATGGTTGCGTATTGGCCAAGGTTTCCTTGTCCTAGATCCAAAGCCCATGGTTGTGATTTCTACCATATCGTGGCTTGGTGGGGCTTAAGGGTTTCAAGGATTCTAGTGTGCGAGTGAACATTTATCATCTTATCCTTAAGCACGGTCCCTGAGATGCCAATTGTTCTATCTAGTTTTCCAAACAATCACATCATGTTATTCATATCCTCATGACTCTCGAGAGGAGGTCTAACAAAATCATATATGTCTACGATCCCCAAACTCATATGTATGGCTACCCCTAAAAATCCATGGGTTGAGCACATAAGCTGCTAAGCTTGAATTTAATCACCACAATCCAAGTGCTCAGTCTATTGATCCAAGGTCCGCGATAAAGCATCTCTATCCTAAGGAAACACGTCGTAAGCCACTCCAAGATCTTGTTTCCTTCCTATGAATCAACTCCAATAGCCCATTAACTTCCATTAATCGCTACATAATCCATTAATTCTACAAATCCAATGTCTATGGTGTTCCACATGATCCCCTAAAGTCTATATAATCCCCAAATGCTTGAAAGGGTTGTCTCTACTATAGTAAGTCCACCAATTCCCATTATCATGATCAAGTAAACTCCAAGATCAAGCTCATACATATCCCTAGATAAACTCCGACAATTAATCCAATCTCCTAGTTTATTGTCCTCCAAGAAACATGGTATCATGATCGAGATCATCAGTCTAAATCCAATTTACTCCGAACCATGTAGACTTACTCAACATCTATACTCAACTAGGATCACCTACTTAGAACCAAATCTCTTGTCCAACGAGAATTCCTACATGTTTCCACCAAGTCATTATTATAATGTCAACTATCTCCTATCAATATCTCCCCTGGCTAAGTCAAATCCTCATACGTCCAAGAATTCAGCTTGCGATCTTAATTGTCCCACTAAATCCAATTTATCCAGGGGTAATGAAAGCTATGCTACTCTATATTAATGATCCCACCAAGTTCATCTACCAACATGAAAGCCTCATAATCCACCAAATAGTCTCATATAACCCCTCAAGTCATAGATATAAACTCATCAAGTCATTAGTCCTCTATTGCTATATCCTTAAACTGGTCTTTCCTATGGCATCGTCAGTTCTGGTGCTGTATTAGGATGATAGTGTGCTCGTTCACTATGTCCACTAGTTCCATAATGAACCCAGTGATAAGCAAGGTTACGGAGGCTTAATAGGTTCTCTTGCAATTCTGTGGGTTAAGCACATGGTTAAGGACTCGAGCCGGGGTATCTCATGAAGTCTCGAAGGGTCTAGGAATGGGTTTCTAGTCTGGAGGGTTAAACATAACTCTACGGGGTTTCACTCGGTCGAGGAGGCTGCAACAAAAAGTCTTCAGTGCTAGTTGGTCGCCGAGGTGGAATCCTTGGTGCATATTGTCTTGCTTGTCTTCAGTTGATGAGAGAGAAGAGAGGGGGAAGGTAGCATAGAGGAGGGGAATGCCTAAATGGGTTTCTATAGTGCAAGTGTAAACAAATAAGTGCCAAAAGGGTCAAAAAGAAGCAAGGTAAGGAAGGTGATATAGTCGCGTACTTGTTGCCTAGGGCAAAAAGGGCGACTGATATCAAAACACAAACAAATAAAAGCAAGCAACACACAATCAAGGTTCTATTTGAACCATCATACGGACTCGACTGCGCATAGGGGGTACACGACTCATCCTGCCCTAGGGGTTCTCGGACTAAGTAGTCGTGCTTTACTTCGTGCCTCATGCAGTCTTCTGGATTTATCCTCAGGTGTCGCTACGTCTTTTGTAGTTGTTTGATGAAATGATCCGGGTTGGCCTGAAGAATCTTCAACACTTCTCGCCTGATGAGATGATGGGGTGAAGGTGGCTCCTCGTAGCTGGCATTGACTTGGTCTTCTCTTGTCCTCTTAATCATGATGATCGCTTTTGCCTTTTTAAGGTGTCGGCGGTTCCAGGTGGCCATCCTTTATGCAATGATATTAACAAGGCATAATAAAGGTCCAATCCATCGAACACATTGTTGACAATATCGTCACCGAGAGCGGGGGATGAAGAGAACCGTTTTCCTGATCACTATAGTGAGGCGGACCAAATGGCAAGGTTCTCATCCACCGGTGGTTGTTGATACAACAACGATAAGGACATGATTGCTTTATTAGAGATGTCTATCATTGTCTTGCATATCCTATGCCCTGATCATCATAGGATAGGGTTGCATCATCTTGGGGCGGTGTCAAGGGTGTCACCATCTCCTGGGCCTTCAGCTCCTCATCCCTCGAGGATGTATCTTCTGTTGGTATCGTCTTGTTGTGATGTCGCCAATCTTGTGTTCAGGAGATGTGGGTGAATGTCTGGCAAGGCATCTTCCTTCTAGATTATCCACGAGGATTACAAGGAATCCAGTCGTCACGGCATAAGGGTTCTAGCGACAAAAGGTTTTGAAGGGGAAGAGATCAATAAGGGAAGTATACCTTAGTTTTTTGAAAAAACTGAGAAGGGAAGAGAAGAATAGATAGTTTTGAAAGCTTGTAATAGTTTTTGGAAATAGTTTTACCCTAACTAACGACCATGCTAACTAAGGCTTCCTACAGTCATGATGGCTCTGATACCAGCTCTGTGGGGACCCCGACTCATAAGTCGTGATCACCGGATGCAAGTGTACAGTGATTCCAGAGATCAATGCTCACTGAACACACAGAAGCTGAATAACAAGAGTCTTACATCCATACATACCGTATTACACAAGTAGGACCATTATGGTCAAGTCTTGAGTATAACATTGCAGCAGAAATCTTCGTTGATAACTTGGACCCATGCCATCCGCCTTAACCCTACAGGCATTCTGACTGGGAAGCGTCCTAGCTCGCATGCTCATCACCACGGTATTCTTCTTCATATCATGCTCTTTCATGCCTGGCCAATTAAATAACCAATGGCAAGCCAATGAGTACTTTGAATGTACTCGCAAGCAACCCATGTTCAAGGTACAACAATGCATGATATAGGTAAATTTTTGCGGAAAGCTAGTTTTGAGTGCAATGACATGTTCAAACAACTTGTAAGACATGCATCAAGATAATTCAAGTAACCATGAGGACAAGTTACAGATATCAACATAAGTAGAGTGGGCACCAACCCAACTCACTCATGTCAAGTCCTTGACTTGACCCAAGTAGTTCTTCCCACTTATCCAAGCACACACACACACTGGTTTGTAAGCATGTGGACGTAGTTTAAGCAGCACCGCCCAACTGTCCTTGACCGTGGACACGGCTATTCGAATAGTTTTACACTCTGCAGAGGTTGCACACTTTACCCACAAGATCCGGGGAACTTCCGTGTCATCCACGTCCCGCGGTACCTCAAGTACCCGGGGTAAGCACCCGATCACTATTTTTCCCTAGACGACACCAACAAGGAGTCCACTTGTTGTTCCGTATCCTCACGATGTACATCATACGAGGTTCGCTCGAGATCGTAACATCCGAGAGGGGACACAACGGTGTATCCGGTGCCCTGTGAAAACAGTCATGGCCGCCCTACCTGGCACGACCCCGTCCCGAGAGAGAGCACCAACTCTCCCCCATCACTAGTAATGCGGGCTCCAAGCTAGTATCGGCCTAAGTAATCAATAATGCCCTTTCCCATATAAGGGTAGAGTGGTTGCGCATGTAAGGTTGGGACAGTCAACAAATCTTAAATCTAATCCGTTTTTGAAATCAACACACACTTGCCTCGGTACACCACTTCGTCATCAAGTGGCTATCCAACTCATCATCTCCCTCGGGCATAAGTGGCACCCGATGGGGTTTTCGAAAAGTCCTTTGAAAATACTTTGTCTCCATCACCTTGCATATACCCGTCCCCTTTGCGTAGCACTACTTTTGCATCCTATCTACTCCCATCGGCATAACCCTCATAAGAAGGTAGGGTCATGCATAATGCAGGTACCAACGAGGAAGTAACGAAGGCAACCCACCAAAGTGGTTACCATCACATCATGATTTCGAAGCAACACTAATAAAGTGCTATATGACATGCATAAAAAGGGTGTCATAGACATGGTCAAAGGGCTGCTTGCCTGGTTCATCAGAGTCTTGAAATCTTCTGGTCCCTTCTTCAAGTACTCCGTCTACTTCGTCAACTAACGTCGGAAACAAACACAATAAGCAACACAACAAGGCAAAAGTAAAATTGCTCTAAAAATGTGAGTTGGACTTTTCTAGGATACCTCTGATCATATGAGGAATGGCCAAGGTGATTTCATTGGAAGTGGATCAATGGATACTTCTAAACATTTCAATATGATGGAATCAATGGATTTGATGGATCCACAAGTTGTCCACAGAATGCCATTTTATAAAAATGAGTAAAAGTACCCATTAATTCACGCATGATTTTAGAAACATATAGAAATTGGTTTCACTGGATTTGGAGTTGAAATGAATATAATATGGATTTTTGAAGTGGACTTATGTGGATAAATGATCTTTTTAAAAGGTTCAGTGAAAACCAGGGACAACAAAAATGTTCACTGTGGCCTATTAAATAGCACTTGATTTATGGAGTCTGTGGAAATTTGAATCCTCAAAATTGGAGTTTATTTGACTTATTTGCGGATTTTACAAATTTACAGAAAAGAAAAAGGAAAAGGAAAGGGTTTTACCCTTATCCAGCGCACTGGGCGCAGTTTAGAAGTGGGCCGGCACAGCGGCTCGGATGCACGCGCGCAGGGGCCATGTCGGAGGCGGCTTCCTTAAAATACGCCTTCGTGCGGGTGAGGCGGTAACGGCGGAAGCCGTCTCCACTTAAACCGGCGGGCCCGGCCAGTGGGTCGCTGACACAGGGGCCCCAGCGGCAGCTCGCCTTCAACCTCCCGCGCGACGCGACGGAAAACAGAGGAGGCGAGGCCGAGCAGTGCGGGCGCTCTCCCCGGCGACACAGGCCACCTCCGTGGACGCCCAGCACACCGGCGTGCTCAGCAGAGTGTGCCTCATCCGTCGAGGTGCGCCACGATCGCTGGGGTGGTCGGACGCGAGCAGCGCATCGCCCGCGGCGGACGGCGGCGACGGTGAGGGTGGGACACGACGCTGCAGCCGCGGAGAGGGAGAAATGGAGCTTGGGAGATGTCCTTGGGGAGGTTGGTGATGCTCTGGTGGAGTCTAAAGGGGAGGGGAGAGACCAAAGAGCGCGAATTTAGTAGGAGGCCGGCGGGAAGGCTCTGGCCATGGTGGTGGATGGAGGGCATGGGGAGGGAGTTGGCTTGGTCCAGGGGGTTGCTGGGAGAGAGGGAGAGCGAATGGGATCCAGAGGGAGGCCTCGGGAGCCCTTAAGTGGCGAGGCCATGGCTCACCGTGGACGTGGCCTACGGGCACCCGCGGAAATGGCCATGGTGGCCACGGGAGGAGGCTCGGGGCTGTCTGCGGCGCTCATGGGGGTGGAGTAGGGCGCCAGGAAGAGAGAGAGGGAGCGGGGAATGCGGCAAGCGGGTCCCCGCCGCGGCCAGCGACTGGCGCGCTCGGGCGGCGCTCTGTCCGCACGCGAGGAGAGCCGGAGAGGGAGAGAGAGGAGGGGGACGATAGTGTAGCATGCTGCGGACGTCGAGGTGACCTCGGGGGACACGAGGGGGAGGCCCTAGGTGGCCGGAGGCTATTGGAAGGGGGCGGCTACAGTGCGGGTGTGCACTGTAGCGCGCTCTGGAGCACGCCAATTGCATGCCAGGGCATGCCTTTGGCTTGTAGGGCGCGGCCACTTGTGTCTGGGTTGTTTAGGGAGGAGTAAACAAAGGGGAGAGGGCCTTGGATGCCCTGGGCAGCCAGTAGGAGAGGAGAGAGGTTGAGGGAGAGAGGGAAATGGGCTGTCCAGAGAGAGAAAGTGGGGTTTTAGCCCCCCAATAATTGAGCTATGGATTTGCCATTGCTACTGGAAGTGCAAGGGGACTAAGAGGGGTTGTGGTAAAAAGTTGAGCTCAAGGAGAACAAGGAAAGAGGGGAAAACATCAACTTTTAAAATTCACCAGAAGGTGTTTGATGGTGGTTTGGGCAAGCATATAATTTTCATTTGCCATGAGACTCCACAGGGTGAATTGTCACATATAATTAGGACCTTCCACCAATTTTGAGCTCATTTGGGCAAAGTGGCCAATGTAACTTTGGTAAACCCTAGAAATCAACAGAAATGGGTTTACCAAGATTTAGTCACGTAAATCTATTCTCCTTGATGCACCACTTGGTGTAGTGTCATCATTTGAGGATTTAAACATGCTCACAAAAGTTGGGGTCAAGGAGAGGAAGTTGGTAGTACAAACTTGTTCAAAGTTGATTCTGGCCAGAGAGGGTTTTGGGGCACTTTGATCAAGATAAATTTCTCTCCAACTTGTGCCATTTGGTCTAGATGCATTATTACACCATTTGAGAATGTGCACAAAGTTTGAGAGCATTTGGACATGTTTGACAGTGCAAAGCTGTTCAAACTTGAAAAAGGACAGAAGTGGTTTTGAGAGGGTTTCATGGGGTTATACTGTTCTCCATGACATGAGACTTGGCGAGATCATCAAACATGTCATATGTGACATGCTAGAATTTTCTTGGATTTTTATGAAAATATTTCCTGTAGAAATATTTCAAATCCTTGAAATGAGCAAAAATGGTTTTGGGAGGTTTTGTCCAATATTTTGATCATGACCATGTGTTGAAACTCATATATATGGAAAATATGTGTCCATTGAGTCTCCCTAATTTTTCCCAAATATTTTTAAAGCTTTAAAATAATTTTAACCTACTAAAGACCATTTCTGGCCTTAAGAAAAATCCATTAAATAAAATAGGTAAATAGCTTTTAAAATTATATTTTTGTGGTTTCTGGGTAACCTATATCTAATAGGAATCAAAAATATTTTTGGAAAGATTTTGACTGCCCTTAATTAAGTACTTGCAGTGCAATCCTCAATCAAGGGGTTTTTAGAAAACTAATTTTTGAAAATACTATTTGGCCAAATTATTTTTGTAAGAAAATACTATATTGCACTATACACATGGCATGATCATTGGGAAGTGGTTTTGGATCAAGGAGAAGGAGTATAAGGGTTGGAGGATTTATTTGATTTTTAGAGCACTTGCAAACAACACACAAGAATCAATTCAAGCAAAGTCCAAAACACTCAAAAGTGTTTGTCGAACCACATTTTATCATGATTTATTAGCTTAAGTGTTGTGGCATGAAAATCAGGGTGTGACACATTGCCCCGCTCCT
Source organism: Aegilops umbellulata (assembly GCA_032464435.1). Classification (NCBI taxonomy): domain Eukaryota; kingdom Viridiplantae; phylum Streptophyta; class Magnoliopsida; order Poales; family Poaceae; genus Aegilops; species Aegilops umbellulata. Next base: position 181,419,928 of record CP136060.1, read on the forward strand.
CTTTGTCCTGATCTGCATCTGACCTTGCCGGGATGACTTCACTTTTCTCTCAGGAGGGGACGGTAGTCGCGGCTGCTCCTTCATCTACTTCCCACTACGCCACCAGCGCTGCGCTGACCACTTGATTGGTTGCTGCTAGGTATAACAGGAACAACTCTTGTGGTTTAGGAGCGACTAAAGTGGGGACAGATGAAAGATAGGTCTTCAAATCTTGCAGCACAGCTTCTGCCTCCGGGGTCCACCTCATGGGCCCTGCCTTCTTCAAAATTTTGAAGAATGTCAAGGTGCGCTCGGTAGACATGGAAATGAACTTGCTTAGCGAGGCAACACATCCAGTTAGGCGTCTCGAATCTTTGACTGTCTTGCGTGCCTGAATCTGCTCGATCGCCTTGATCTTGTCGGGGTTGGCCTCTATCCCCCGGTGGGACATGAAGAAGCCAAGTAGCTTGCCGGAAGGAATGCCAAACACACACTTTTATTGGTTTAGCTTCAAGTTGATCTTGCGCAGATTTGCAAAGGTTTCTTCCAAGTCCTGAATGAGAGTTGATTTGTCCTTGGACTTGACCAGTATGTCATCCATGTAAGCCTCAATATTCCTCTGCAGCCAGGACTCAAAACCAATTTGCACTGCTCTTGCAAATGTGAATCCAAAGCTCTTTAACCCAAAGGGCATCAGTAAAAAACAGTATGTACCACATGGGATTATGAACGCGGTCTTCTCTTCATCTTCTCTGGCCATGAATATCTGGTGATACCCTGAGTAGGCATCCAAGAAGGAAAGAAGATCACACCTAGAGGTGGAATCCATGATCCGGTCGATGCGCGGCAAGGGGAATGGGTCCTTCGGGCATGCTTTATTCATATCTATGAAATCTATGCAAAGCCTCCACTTCCCATTCGCCTTGCGCACCACCACGGGATTTGCCAACCATGTTGGATGCAATACTCCTCTGACCAAACCAGCTGCCTCAAGCTTCTTAATCTCGTCGGAAATGAATTGCTGCCGCTCCAAGGCTTGCCTCCGGACCTTCTGCTTGATGGGCCAGGCATGAGGGCAGACATCAAGGTGGTGCTCGATTACCTCCCTGGGAACACCAGGGATGTCAGATGGTTGCCAAGCAAACACATTGACATTCGCCCGCAGGAGGCAACGAGCGCGCTTTCCTATTTGTCGTCAAGGGTGGAGCTGATAGTAAATGTACCATCAGAGCCAACCACCCCTGTCGGGACCTTCTTCACAGCGGGTGCAATAACCTTGGATCTCTTGCTAGTGGAACTCTCCGGAAGTCATCGGCAGGTGCAACGCACTCCGGAGAGGCGCGCTTCCCGGATTCCTTGCCGGTATCCTTGCTAGCTTTTCTCCCTTGTTTGTTTTCCTTGGCGGGGACTGCGGCTTCCGCGGCTTCGCTAGCGACCACATCCCGGTACATCTTATCTGCGCATATAATTGCGTCCTTCTTGTCTGATGGGATGGAAATAACACCCATTGGTCCTGGCATCTTCAGGGTGTTGTAGGCATATCTTCAGGGTGTTGTAGGCATAGTGGGATGCCGCCATGAACTTTGCCAGGGCAGGTAATCCTAGTATCCCAGTGTATGGCAATGGAAGCTCAACCACATCAAACACAATCTTCTCAGTTCGGTAGTTCAATTCTCTTCCAAATGTCACCGGCAGCATGGTCTTCCCCTTTGGACGACTCCTGCCGGGGTTGATTCCTTGAAACGTGCTAGTAAACTTGAGCTCTTCATCTGTGATCTATATCTTGCTGATTACTTTGGGGAAATCAGATTCAACCCGACCCCGCCATCAACCAATATCTTTGTGACCTTGAGGTTGCGAATTGTCGGTGATACCAACAACGGCAAGCACCCTACCGTAGTGGTGCGGTCAGGGTCAACCTCTTCATCAAAGATGATGGTCGTGCAAAACCATTTGAGCGGTTTCCGCGAATCTGCCGTTAGCTCCACAACATTGAACTCACATGCCCATTGTTTCAGCTGGCGGTGAGAGGAGTGCAAGGATGCACCCCCGTCAATGCACAGGACGTCAGTGGATTTTTGAAATTCTTGCTCGCTGGTTTCCTCTTCATCCCCTTGATCACTTTCGGCACCACATTCCTTCTTCTCATGACCTCTAGCAGGCTTCCCTTGATGTTGAGGAACATTACTGAGCAGCCACCTCGGCCTCCTCGGCCCTTCCCGCCAACGCCATCTTGGTCTCTCTCCTTGTCACGCTTCCTATACTCAGCTCTCTGCTTCTTGACAAGTTGCTCGACTTGATGACACTCTTGGAGATCATGGCCCTTGGTCCGATGGATCTTGTAGTACGGCCCGTCTGCCTTCCCAGCCATATCGGCAGCCGCAGCTTCCCAGTAGTCAGTGCACACAGAAACTTCCTTGCCGGGGGCCTCGTTCTTGGCCTTCTTGCCGATACTAGGAGTGTTCAATCCTTCAACAGCCAGCACTGCTTTATCCTTGCGCTTCTTGTTGCGTTTCTTCTTCTTCTTCTGGCTGGCAGCATCGTCATCATCTTCCGAGTTGACATCAATGCCATTTTCTTCTCCACGGAGCCGCCTCCCCTCCTCCGTACGAGCACACTTATCTACCAAGGTGTAAAACTCACTCATAGTCTTGGGCAACCGGCCGTTCATCTTGGAGCGTATCCTGCGGTTGCGCGCGTTGGACTGGAACGCGACAATCACAGCTGCCGGGTGGATATATGGAATGTTCCTGTGTACCCGGCTGAACCTCTACATGTACTTCCGCAAACTCTCCCCTTCCTTTTCTAGAAGGAGAAGAAAGTCGCTGGGCCATCCTGGTTCTTGATGGCCGCCCGTGAAGGCACCAACAAACTCGTGGCACAGGTCAGCCCAAGTTGAGATGGAGTTCTCCGGCAAGTGCATCAGCCATGACCTCATGTTGAGTGCCAAAGGGAAGTAGTTGGCGAATACCTTCTCATATCTTCCTCTGACGGCTTGAACGGTGATGGTGTAGATGATCAAGAACTATGCCGGGTTTAGTCTTCCATCATACTTTTCTCGTATCTATGGCTTGAACGTACGGGTAGATGGCCAACAGACTTGCCGCAACTTGCGGGTGAAGGCAGGATACCCAACTTTGAAAGGCAGGTATCTGTCTCCACTGGGTGCGGGCTCGTCGACGTTGGGGCCATTGTGCCTATCAGACTGGTGGCGGGGTTCACAACATCGTTCTATGGTGATGCGCGCATCTTCCCTCCGCCTGTATTCTAGGACCTGCCACTGATCTCAATGGGCTCAAGGATCAGACGAAGCCATCGACACCTCATCAGGTTCTTGATCGCGCAGCTCTGGCTGTGGCCCTTGCGCTGGTTGCCGTGGGGGGGGGACTGCACTGCAGGATTGGCCCCTTCAGCACGGCCAGCGGCTTGGGCCGTTGTCGTCGCCTGCAAATGCTATGGCGGATCTGCCCGCTGTGATCCACATGTCTAAGCGAAACCAATCAAACTTTGAATCGTGGCTCTCCATTCATCCATTTGATCGGCTGCTAGCGGGAATCTCATCAAGAGTTGGGCTCGCGCCATGGCTTCTGAAGCGGTACTTGGCATGGACAACGTCGCCCAACTCCTGATGGTACCGATAGTGGTGGCGCCGTGCTCTCGTTGCCGCGAGCCTGTCGCCATGGTGGCATGGCGACAAGAATGGTGCGCCTGGGGGTTGACGACCCCATTTGGAGCTCTGTCTTGACTGCCTTGCCCTGGGGAAGGCGTTTGGCCGGTAGCTGTGCCCGCAGCAGGGGCAGCTAGGGGGTTGCGAGTCGCGCTAGAACGGGCGCCATCGCTACGACTGCGCCCTTCAGCGAGGTGGAGAGGTGGGGACAGAACATCCTCCCCACCCCGCCTTGTGGAGCGTAACCACCGGGGTGTTGCTGATGTTGTTCTCCTCCGGCAGCTCCTGCTCCTACCTCAGCTACAGGGGGAACGGTGATGGCGCTGCCCGCGCCGGTCACGTTCCCCGCGGCGTCCGCGTCCCCTGACGCCAGTGCAACTCCCACGGAATCAGTGGCTGCATGCGAGGGAGCCTTCGAGGAGGAAGGGTGGGCTGCTGCGCCAGACTTTTTCTTGGGCGCCATGGATGATGAATTCGTTGATGAAGAAGATGGCTATGAAGATTTGATGCGCTGCTTACGACTCGGGTTCGCACAAACGCTCCCCCTACTTGGCGGGGCAAAGATGTCGTGGTTCAACATGATTACCTATGGGGCCATCGGCCTCTTGTTGTTCGGCAAGGGGGAAGGGCGCGTTACACAAAGAGCGGAGGCCGTAGAGAAGCACGGCAGTGGTGGCACATGAAGTTTTTACCTAGGTTCAGGCCGCCGCAAGGCATAAAACCCTACTCCTGCTTATGTGGATTGATGAGAGGACCGTTGTGGAGACGCAGTGCTCATGCCTGGCAAGGTCCCCTTTGGATGAGAGCAGCTACGCGTGTATGAGTGTATAGAGATCTGAATCCTTTCTAAGGTTGCCTTAGCCCTCCTTTTATAGGTCAAGGGATTAGCACCAAAAACAATAATTATCGAGTGATTAGCTAGCCATAGTGCTATTAATCCTAACTCTGCTGACAGGACAAGGTGCATTAAATGCACCACTTAGTGTCACGTCGTGGGTGTAGCCCGGCAAGCCTTGCCATGCCATTTAACCACCTTCTCGCCTGCCTGCGTGACACACCCCAAGACGGGTGTCATTTAGGGATGATCTTCCTTAGAAATGGCTACCACATGCCAAATGACAGCCACTTAATCACTTGGGGGATCGACACCACACCGATAAGTGACTTGCATTGCTGTGAGGTGGAGCGATGGAGCCTTGGCGGGAAGCAGGCCGCCATCGTCCTGGCTACCCTTGCCAAGGAATACTTGGGACTTGCCTTTGGGGTGGCCTCAACCTTTACCGGGCTCGCCTACCCAGCAAGGGAGGTTTTCCCCTTAGTGATATCTTGTTTTTGTGGCTTGTATTGGACTTCTTGATCCGCCCTTTGGTTCCTCGAAGAGCTATCTCTTTTGCTTGGCCTTGTTTTGTTGCTGTAACCTCGCCCTTTAGCCTGTGTGTATTCCGGTCGACATACACCATGGTTTGTTGCACTGACAAGCAGTTAGCGCGCCAGCTTCATCACCAGCTTCGTCTCCATGGTACCCAAGAAGAAGGGCACCTTGGTGATCAGTCTGTCATCGTCCAGGCCACCAGTGCCCTCGTAGACGGGCGACGGCACATGCGGTGGCATGAGCGACGGCAGAGGCAGAGGCCAAGAACAACCTCCACGACATTCTAGCGATCAAAACCATGTGAGTGGCGTCGTCCGCAATGACAACAATCCACATGCCACTAGGTCCAGGGATTGAGCCGTGCTGCCTGCAGGTGGTGCGGCGCACTCCAAGACGCCAACTATGGTGCCCATGCCACAACTATCTGAGGCCGCGTGCAACGAGTGGCACCATGGCGCCGACGGCTCCAAGCGTCCCCACGGAAAGGGTCTTGTGGATCATTCTCGGGACATGCAAGGCCAACAGGCACCCCAGTGCATTGGCAACGACGGGCCAAGGTCGTAGGTTCGAGACGAGGCTACTTCTAGATCAGTTGGAAGCAAGAACACCTCTCGTTCCTCACGCCTCTCCATGCCATCCACACCATAAGAAGTCTTGGCGCATGCACAACTACTTCTATAGTTTCCTCCTGCTGTAGACAAGATGGACGAGTGGAGGGCCACTATCCAGAGTCTTGTTGGCAAAATAGATAATCATCAAAGTGAAGATAGATAAGTGACAAGTAATTCCAACAAGAGTGAATAAATGTTAGTTTGCTCGATGATGAAATAGACTCCCCCTAAATGTATGGAGAGAAGAAGATATGAGATTAATTCTCCTACAAATATTGAAGTATACAGAGGAAATTTCAATGATCCGGGACAATGATTCGCACTGATGACATATAATCCATCGAGATTGTAGTGTTATCATTCATAATTTATGATAATAATTCCACCTGCAAAACAAATGCTTCGAGAGGGATAGTGTGGCAGGAGGGGTTATTAACATTATAGCACGAAAGTTTTACAACTTAGAGCAGATAAGCTTAAACCATAAGTTACAAACTTGCACGAAACCAAACCAGAGAAACATAGAAAGCAAATCTATCGGGACTCGATGTAATTCTCCCGCTTTTTGTCAACTAGTGTAAAAAAGGTAACGAATAACATGAGTGCAAAAACACAGAACTTGGTTCACTCGGTGGCATCTCTAGAAGAATTGTCTGAGGTGACTTCTTCTTCAGAAGTGACTGGAGTAGCTTTGTCTTCAGCAGCAGTGGATTTTCCTTCAAGGATAACATCTTGGGGATGAGAGCACGAGGGCATATCTGGGGCAGCCACATGAGGAACACGGGATAGCACATTGCCTTCGGTAGGTTTCTCTTCGGTGACGTGGCTTCAGACTCTTCAAGCAGTTTGTGAAGCTTGAGGTGCAGAAGATCAGTGGTTGAGGCCTTTGTCAATATAATCATAGAGCTCTTGGAGATTGACATTCAGGAGCTGTTTCTCGGTAAAGAACTTGCAAAGCAATTTCTAGAGCCTCCTTTTGTTTTCATCCGCAATCAGATGCATATTCTGGTGCGATTGTTGAGAGCATTTTGCTCGGAGGCGAGATGTTCTTTTTCGCGTCGATCCTCAGTGATGTGCTGCAGCAGCAGTTGTTGAGTATGCAAACGAACTTCGAGTTGCGATGGAGGTTGAGGCGAAATCTTTTGGTCACACTGAGGGAGACGTGGCCCGTCAAATTGCTTGTCATAATCGTGAGGGCTTGACATGGGCGATTTACCCCAAAGAAATATCTTCCATGATTTGCAAGGTATCGCGAACATGAGGTATTAAGCTTTGATGACTTTCCTTTGCCAGATACACTATGCGTATAGAGTGATCAATAAATTTCTAGATCCATGGCGCGAAAACTTTGAGGCAGAAAGAATATTGAGCAGAATCCTTCAGAATACACAGAAACATGTCCTCAACATCAAAGATATACTGTTTAGAGATTGCATAGATAGCATTACAAAGAATATCTGAGATGGACTTATCTGGATTCATCCCGGCCATAGGACAAATAGTGTAAGAGAGCATGTGGAATATCGTCTGATTCTCGAACGTTATATGCTCAGGACGGGGAGGACCAGTGTAGTCATGAATCTTTTCTGGATCCATAGTGCACCGAAAAGTTTCATCTGATATGACATCAATGTTGTGTACCCGAATTTCAGTGTCACCATGCTCAAAGTGAGGGAAATGGAAGTGCGATACAAAATTTGTTGAAGCGCATTTGATGCATTTTCCTTTGGTCATCCGCTCCATAATCCAATTTGACATATCAGATTCATCACCAGAAATATACAGAGTAGCATAGAAGTGAAGAATAATCTCTCTGTTCCAAGGATGCTCGAATTCGAATACCTTGGTGAGGCAGAAGTCATCCAAATCTTGCAACAATTGATTGAAGTAGCCGATATTTCACATAGCATGGATGTTCAGGTATTCATGCATAAAGATCTTTTTTCTCTCATAGAGGACCCTAGTGTAATATATGGCATGTTCCTTTGTCCAGAAGCGAGGCGATTCCGAAGTGCGCGGCCCATCATACGGATTAGCTTGAAAGAATTTGGGATGCGCATTCCGATTGAAAGGAGGACATTTTGCGCCATCTCCTGACGATAACAAAGGTCATTGTTCACGAGGATATGGGTATTTGAGTTCATCTTCATGTGAGAGAAATTCATCGCCATATACGACGGAGTCAGTATGGCGAGCATAAACAACTTTTCGTTCAGAGGGACTAACATCTGGCATTCTTGCCACTGTGTTGATAGATAACTTAATTTGAGATGGACCTGGTGGCACAATAGAGAGAGCTACAGAGGTAGTAAGCATTAGAGAAGATTCCTTCTCTGTAGGCAGTGAAGCCGAATCAAGCACTAGAGGTGGTTGAGGTTGTTCCACTGGAATCTGTTGTTGCTTAATAGTTGGAGAGGCCGAGACCTTTGGTGCTTCATGAGCCAGAGAAGGTTGGGGCTCGGAGCGAGGGATTTCAGCTTCCTCTAAAACAGTTCACTGGGATGGAATATCAGCTTGAGCAGGGGAGGCCACAGGCACTGATTCAATTGGCCTTGGCGAGGGAGGAGCATCTGAGTCTTTGACTAGGGGATGCGAAGGAACAACTAGCTCAGGAGATTTTTATTTCTGAGACTGAGCCTCTGAGCAATTAGGTGACTTTTCTGTCGGAGGGGAGGTACATTTTTCTTTGCAATTCTCTTTCGTTGCTTCTTCTTTTGTTGAGCAACTTGATCAATGTGGCCTTTGACTAGATCATTGTAGCTAGTAACCTTTTCTTGATGCGCATCACATAATCTTGTGAACAATTTCTTCTAGATTTGTGTGAAAACGCAACCTTCTGTTGCAGAGGAGAGTCATCGCATGATTGATGTCCTTGTAGGAGTCTTCTAGTGCTTTAATGACAAATTTTGAAGAGGCAATTTTCATTCGCCCATCAAGGTCATTTAGTTCGGTAAAAAGAGTGTTGATTTCAACTGAATTTTCTCTCATTTGTTGAACAAAAGAAATGACCTATGAAATACCTTTAGGAGGGATTGGCAGAGAGTCCACTTCACCACCGAATGGATTGTCCACAAACTTATCAAGCTACTCCATGATGAACATATGATCATAGTAGTGAGGAGCATCAAACTTGGAAATTGTAGCAGTTTGCACTGGAACTAGCTCGGAAGGAGGTTTGGAAGCCAACGGCTGAATTAATGTAGGAGCAAACTTAGCAGCCATCTCCGTCGGAGCAATAGCTTGAGGAGCATTATGTTCGGTAGTAGGTGCCTTGATTTTCTTCAAGTCAGGGTTGGGAATTCATTCGCCAGGCTTTACAGTACTCACAGGAGCGTCAACTACCAAATCCTTCAAATTGAGAGCATCTGGATGAGGAGTTGTATTCACATGTTGTTTCATAGTGACAGTGGTAGATGGAGTTTTCCTAGCAGTGATCTTCTTCGGTTGTGCTTCTGGAACCATAGGGATCCGAAGATCAGCCAACACCATTGAAGTAGTGATATTCACTTGCTCGCTGAGAGCAGCAACAACTTCTCCCCTTGTGAGCGAAGGATCATCATCATCTAAAGAATCACTCGTGGCAAATTCATCGACTTGTTCAGCCATTCTCTTCTTGGTGCACTCTTTCACTTTGATGCAATAGCATTGGGATGATGCTTGCATTTGGAGCAGCCTTCATATTTCCTTCAACCTTTTTCTTCTTTACATCATCTTTGAGGAGGCGACAATTTTCCTCTTCATGAGCCTTTTTATTTTCATCCCTCTTAGCTCGCTTGATGGAATTTTGCTGACGCTTAGCAGGCTCATCGGGATAAGATTCGGGTGTGCGAAGGGAGGAGTCATCAGCATTTGGTGGAGGCGGCGGTCTCTCCTAGGGATCATTTGGTTTTATGAAAGAAATTTCCCGGCAGTCACCCCATGGTGGATGAAATGCAAAGTTTTGAGCAAACTAACGATGACATGTACCTAATGTAGGGTCTTAGGCCTGACCTGTATGCCCTACCCAAGGATACTCCACAAGAGGCCAAGGCCTACAAAGTTAAACAGAAGATACCGACTGGAATCTTCATGGAGTATGATCCACTCGACAGAAGATCCACTCGGATATCCCAACTCCACTTGACCGCCGATATTCACTCAGGAGACAAGAGTCCAATCAGAGGACAGAAGACTTAGAGTCACCTCTAGATGGCAACGCCCAGGCATTCACCCCGTCTCCTTCAAGGTCATTTAATACGGGTGTTACCAGTAATGTTCGTGGCTTTAATTTCTCTTGAACCCCTGTGTAACTGAGGGCTGCGAGGGGTCAGCGTACTCTATATAAGCCACCCCTCCCCTCTTGCAGAAGGGTTCACACCCCCTGTAACTCAACACTCCAATCTAGAGAGCCTGTGCGGCACCGAGACGTAGGGCTGTCACCTCCTCCGAGAGAATCCTGAACTCGTAAACCGAGTGTATAACCTCGCCGTAGCTGGGCACTGCCTCCTCCTACGTACCCCCTATCTCTACTGTTAGATCCGTTCCCATGAGAGTGGGAACCCACCGTGGGGCAGGCGTCTAAGCGACATCCGGTGAGGTTGCAATCTTCTATCCTCATCTACATGGTTTCCGACGGTGGATTGTCCTTGGGTCGTGAGATCCATCTCGGCGCGCTCACCTTCATCGCTGACAATTTGGCCTGGCTCCAAGAAGCCCCCCTCGATGTCGAGGCGCTTCCCATTCGCGGGGCGGTGCACTTCCGCGCGAGTGCCTGCAGCGTCTTCCTGCGGCAGCCGTCGACTCAGTATTAGTCGGCTCCCGCGGCGTCTTTGCTTCCTCCTGCTCGTCGCCGCAAGCGACCAGGTCGCTCGTCACTCCAGTGGTGGGTGAAGAACGCGGTGGCCCATGAGTCGGCCACTCCTCAAATCGCGACAACCGAGCCTGATGAATCTCTTTATGGATTGTTCGATCTGTTGACTGGCCACTCGGATACTCTCTCCGAGTGCGAAAGTAGCGACCCCGCGGCGGAAGTCCTCATGGTTGGTCCCCAGTGCAGCCCGCCTGGATTTCCCCGTGGTGGAGGCGACAGTTGCAGTCCGTCGTGCGGCAATGATGAGTACTATCCTCAAGCTCTCACTTTGGAGCAGAGGGAAGAGCTGCAGCGCAGAAACGACCAAGCTCTCCAGACCCCCATCATTGGGGAGACCCCCAAGGCTCAGGCCTTGGAGGCTGTGCGCGTAGCCACTCTGGCTGAGCATGCGGGCCTGGAGAATCTTTAGCAGTCAGTCGACAACTGTGCCCGCAGGCAATTCCCAGGTTCTAGTTGATGGCAGCGACAATTGTTTCCGACTGGGCCTCGTGAAGAGTGTCGGGTATACCGTACGCCGATCCAAAATGTTGCAGCAGCTACCCGTATTGCAGATTTGGTCCAGCCGTCCCGTTCCGAGGCCGGTAGTGGCTTACAACAGATTCTGGCACTGCTCAGGGCGGCCGAAGAACAGAACTCGGTTGTTTCCCAGTCACGCACACAGTCCTAGATCACCGACGCGGCGTGAAGATCGTGGTTATCACCAGGACCAGTACCTGGGTCGAGGCCATGGGCAGTTTCACCCTGGATACCATCGTGATGACCGCCGTCGAGTGCCCACGCCCCCTCCAAGGGTGGTTCGTACATGCCCCGGTGGTATAACGACAGGCGCCCATACAGCGACGAGCGAAGGATTCCAGTCGACCCCCGAGAGCCCGGGTTTGATGCAAGGTTAGTTCTCGTTCAGGGGCTGGTTGACAGTGGTAGGGCTAACAGAGAAGGTCTGGACAGAGATCATCTGTGTGGGAGCAGAGCCTTCGTCTCTGGGCCCGAGTATTTTAGCAGAGCCATTCGAGCTGCTGAGATTCCTCCCAACTTCCGATTGGCCGCAGGAGTGAGGAAGTTTACTGGCGAGTTGAAGTCGGACATGTGGTTAGAGGACTACCAAGTGGCTGTGCAGATTAGTGGAGGCAATCATGAAGTGTCCATGAAGCACTTGCTGTTGATGCTGGAAGGCTCGGCCAGGGCATGGTTGAATCAGTTGGCTCCCGCTAGCATATACTGTTGGGAAGACTTGGCCTGAGTGTTTATCAAGACATTTGAAGGCACTTGCAAGCGGCCCACTGGGCTGTCCGAGTTGCAAAATTGTGTTTAGAAGCCGAACGAGACCTTGAGGGATTATATCCAGCGTTGGACTAGACTTCACCATCTGGTGGAGCATGTTTCAGAGCACCAAGTAGTCTACGCTTTCAAGGAAGGCATATACTACAGAGAGATCACAGTGAAATCTGGTCGTTGTGGGGCCATGACTCTGAATCAAATGATGGAGATAGCCACTAGGTACGTGAATGGCGAAGAAGAAAACTGACTCCGCAATGGCAAAGGGAAGACAGTTGACCTCGACGCTGGGGGTCAAAACCCCAGTCGGAAGCAGAAACGCAAAGCTGAAGCCACAGGTCAAGCTGAACCTGCAGTGGTGAATACCCAAGGAAAGTTCAAAGGAAAACCCAAGGGGGCGTGGGTACCCAAAAACATGGAGGACCAGTCGGGCCAGGACGTCCTGGATTTACCGTGTCACGTCCACACGAAGAAAGATGAGGAAGGCAACCTGATTTTGCCCAAGCACACCACTCGATAGTGCAGATTCCTTATTCAGAAATTCCAGGTCAACGAAGTGAGATAGGCTCTGATAAGGATGAATATGAACAAAAGGTAGATGATTACTCGAAGGTCAATGCTACTTTGGTGATTTTTGCTGATGTTGACACCAAAAGTCGACTGAAAGTCATCAATAGAGAGGTGAACATGGTTGCTCCGGCAACTACAACATACCTCAAGTGGTCAAAGACTCCTATTACATTCGACTAGTCGGATCAGCCAGTTCACGTTGCTACCCCTAGGCGGTAAGCTTGGTGGTCGACCCGGTTGTCGGAGGCACTCGACTGCGTAAAGTTCTCATGGATGGTGGCGATGGTTTGAACATTCTGTATGCACAAACCCTCCAGGGGATGGGCATTCCGATGTCCCAACTCAGTGAGAGCAACATGCAGTTCCACGGAGTCATCCTAGGAAAGAAGGCCAAATCACTCAGGTAGATTGCTTTGGAGGTGGTTTTCGGTGATTCAAAGAATTTTCGCAAGGAAAAATTGACATTTGAAGTAGTATACTTTCACAGTGCCTATCATGCTATTTTATCCAGGCCGACATATGCTCGTTTCATGGTCCGTCCATGCTACGTGTATCTCAAACTAAAGATGCCCGAGCCCAAAGGTGTGATCATGATCTGAAGGAAATATGCCCTAGAGGCAATAATAAAGTTATTATTTATTTCCTTATATCATGATAAATGTTTATTATTCATGCTAGAATTGTATTAAATGGAAACATAATACATGTGTGAATACATAGACAAACAGAGTGTCACTAGTATACCTCTACTTGACTAGCTCATTAATCAAAGATGGTTATGTTTCCTAACCATGAACAAAGAGTTGTTATTCGATTAACGAGATCACATCATTAGTTGAATGATCTGATTGACATGACCCATTCCATTAGCATAGCACCCGATCGTTTAGTATGTTGCTATTGCTTTTATCCATGACTTATACATGTTCCTTTAACTATGAGATTATGCAACTCCCGTTTACCGTAGGAACACTTTGTGTGATACCAAACGTCACAACGTAACTGAGTGATTATAAAGGTGCTCTACAGGTGTCTCCGAAAGTATTTGTTGGGTTGGCATATTTCGAGATTAGGATTTGTCACTCCGATTGTCGGAGAGGTATCTCAGGGCCTTCTCGGTAATACACATCACATAAAGCCTTGCAAGCATTGCAACCAATGAGTTAGTTGCGAGATGATGTATTACGGAACGAGTAAAGAGACTTGCCGGTAACGAGATTGAACTAGGTATTGGATACCGACGATCGAATCTCGGGCAAGTAACATACCGATGACAAAGGGAACAACGTATGTTGTTATGCGGTCTGACCGATAAAGATCTTCGTAGAATATGTAGGAGCCAATATGGGCATCCAGGTCCCGCTATTGGTTATTGACTGGAGACATGTCTCGGTCATGTCTACATTGTTCTCGAACCGTAGGGTCCGCACGCTTAACGTTACGATGACAGTTATTATGAGTTTATGCATTTTGATGTACCGAAGGAGTTCGGAATCCCGGATGTGATCACGGACATGACGAGGAGTCTCGAAATGGTCGAGACGTAAAGAATGATATATTGGAAGCCTATGTTTGGACATCGGATGCATTCCAGGTGAAATCAGGATTTTACCGGAATACCGGGAGGGTTACCGGAACCCCCCGGGGGCATAATGGGCCAACATGGGCCTTGGAGGAGAGGTGAGATGGCTGCCCTCATGGGCTGCGCGCCTCCCCCCTTCCCCTAGTCCTATTAGGACTAGGAGAGGTGGGCGCCCCCTCTCTCTCTCTCTCCCCCTTGGAGAATCCTAGTCCAACTAGGATTGGGGGGGGGAATCCTACTCCCAGAGGGAGTAGGACTCTCTGGCGCGCCAGGCTTGGCCGGCCAGCCCCTCCCCCTTGGCTCCTTTATATACGGGGGCAGGGGGCACCCTAGAGACACACAATTGATCATTGAGATCTTTCCTTAGCCGTGTGCGGTGCCCCCTTCCACCAAATTCCACCTCGATCATATCGTTGTAGTGCTTAGGCGAAGCCCTGCGCCGGTAACACATCAAGATCGTCACCACGCCGTCGTGCTGACGGAACTCTTCCCCGACGCTTTGCTGGATCGGAGCCCGGGGATCGTCATCGAGCTGAACGTGTGCCAAGAACTCGGAGGTGCCGGAGTAACGGTGCTGTGATCGGTTGGATCGCGAGGAGAACGTACGACTACTTCCTCTACGTTGTGTCAACGCTTCCGCTTCGGTCTACGAGGGTACGTAGACAACACTCTCCCCTCTCGTTGCTATGCATCACCATGATCTTGCGTGTGCGTAGGAAAATTTTGAAATTACTACGTTCCCCAACAGTGGCATCCGAGCCTAGGTTTTTGTGGTTTGATGTTATTTGCACGAGTAGAACACAAGTGAGTTGTGGACGATACAAGTCATACTGCCTACCAGCATGTCATACTTTGGTTCAGCGGTATTGTTGGACGAGACGATCCGGACCAACCTTACGCGTACACTTACGCGAGACCGGTTCCCTCGACGTGCTTTGCACATAGATGGCTTGCGGAAGACTGTCTCTCCAACTTTAGTTGAACCGAGTGTGGCTACGCCCGGTCCTTGAGAAGGTTAAAACGGAGTCTATTTGACAAACTATCATTGTGGTTTTGATGCGTAGGTAAGATGATTTCTTGCTTAAGCCCGTAGCAGACACGTAAAACTTGCAACAACAAAGTAGAGGACGTCTAACTTGTTTTTGCAGGGCATGTTGTGATGTGATATGGTCAAGACATGATGCTAAATTTTATTGTATGAGATGATCATGTTTTGTAACCGAGTTATCGGCAACTGGCAGGAGCCATATGGTTGTCGCTTTATTGTATGCAATGCAATCGCGATGTAATGCTTTACTTTATTACTAAGCGGTAGTGATAGTCGTGGAAGCATAAGATTGGCGAGACGACAACGATGCTACGATGGAGATCAAGGTGTCGCGCCGGTGACGATGGTGATCATGACGGTGCTGCAGAGATGGAGATCACAAGCACAAGATGATGATGGCCATATCATATCACTTATATTGATTGCATGTGATGTTTATCTTTTATGCATCTTATCTTGCTTTGTTTGACGGTAGCATTATAAGATGATCTCTCACTAAATTATCAAGAAGTGTTCTCCCTGAGTATGCACCGTTGCGAAAGTTCTTCGTGCTGAGACACCACATGATGATCGGGTGTGATAGGCTCTACGTTCAAATACAACGGGTGCAAAACAGTTGCACACGCGGAATACTCAGGTTATACTTGACGAGCCTAGCATATAACAGATATGGCCTCGGAACACGGAGACCGAAAGGTCGAGCGTGAATCATATAGTAGATATGATCAACATAGTGATGTTCACCATTGAAACTACTCCATCTCACGTGATGATCGGACATGGTTTAGTTGATTTGGATCACGTGATCACTTAGAGGATTAGAGGGATGTCTATCTAAGTGGGAGTTCTTAAGTAATATGATTAATTGAACTTAAATTTATCATGAACTTAGTCCTAGTAGTATTAGCATATCTATGTTGTAGATCAATAGCTCACGTTGTTGCTTCCCTGTGTTTATTTTAATATGTTCCTAGAGAAAATTGTGTTGAAAAATGTTAGTAGCAATGATGCGGATTGGATCCGTGATCTGAGGTTTATCCTCATTGCTGCACAGAAGAATTATGTCCTTGATGCACCGCTAGGTGACGGACCTATTGCAGGAGCAGATGCAGACATTATGAACGTTTTGCTAGCTCAATATGATGACTACTTAATAGTTTAGTGCACCATGCTTAACTGCTTAGAATCGGGACTTCAAAGACGTTTTGAACGTCATGGAGCATATGAGATGTTCTAGGAGTTGAAGTTAATATTTCAAGAAAATACCCGAGTTGAGAGATATGAAGTCTCCAACAAGTTCTATAGCTAAAAGATGGAGGAGAATCGCTCAACTAGTGAGCATGTGCTCAGATTGTCTGGGTACTACAATCGCTTGAATCAAGTGGGAGTTAATCTTCCAGATAAGATAGTGATTGACAGAATTCTCTAGTCACCATCACCAAGTTAGTAGAACTTCGTGATGAACTATAATATGCAAGGGATAACGGAAAATATTCCCAAGCTCTTCGCGATGCTAAAATCAGCGAAGGTAGAAATCAAAGAAAAACATCAAGTGTTGATGATTGACAAGATCACTAGTTTCAAGAAAAGGGCAAAAGGAAAGAAGGGGAACTTCAAGAAGAACGGCAAGCAAGTTGCTGCTCAAGTGAAAAAGCCCAAGTCTGGTCCTAAGCCTGAGACTAAGTGCTTCTACTGCAAAGGGACTGGTCACTGAAAGCGGAACTACCCCAAGTGATTGGCGGATAAGAAGGATGGCAAAGTGAACATAAGTATATTTGATATACATGTTATTGATGTGTACTTTACTAGTGTTCATAGCAACCCTTCAGTATTTGGTACTAGTTCAAGTTGCTAAGATTAGTAACTCGAAACGGGAGTTGCAGAATGAACAAAAACTAGTTAAAGGGCAAGGTGACGATGTGTGTTGGAAGTGGTTCCAAGATTGATATGATCATCATCACACACTCCCTATACTTTCGGGATTAGTGTTGAAACTAAATAAGTGTTATTTGGTGTTTGCGTTGAGCATGAATATGATTTGATCATGTTAATTGCAATACGGTTATTCATTTAAGTAAGAGAATAAATTGTTGTTCTGTTTACATGAATAAAACCTTCTATGGTCATACACACCAATGAAAATAGTTCATTGGATCTCGATCACAGTGATACACATATTCATAATATTGAAACCAAAAGATGCGAAGTTAATGATGATAGTGCAACCGATTTGTGGCACTGCCGTTTAGGTCATATTGGTGTAAAGCGCATGAAGAAACTCCATGCTGATGGGATTTTGGAATCACTTGATTATGAATCACTTGATGCTTGTGAACCATGCCTCTTGGGCAAGATGACTAAAACGCCGTTCTCCGGAACAATGGAGCAAGCAACAGATTTGTTGGAAATCATACATACTGATGTATGTGGTCCGATGAATATTAAGGCTCGCGACAAGTATCATTATTTTCAGAACTTCACAGATGATTTAAGCAGATATGGGTATATCTACTTAATGAAACATAAGTCTGAAACGTTTGAAAAGTTCAAAGAATTTCAGAGTGAAGTGGATAATCATCGTAACAAGAAAATAAAAAATTTCTACGATATGATCGCAGAGGTAAAATATTTGAGTTACGAGTTTTGGCCTTCAGTTAAAACCGTGTGGAATAGTTTCGCAAATTCATGCCACCTGGAACACCACAGCATAATGGTGTGTCCGAACGTCATAACCGTACTTTATTGGATATAGTACAATCTATGATGTTTCTTATCGATTTACCAATATCGTTTTGGGATCATGCATTAGAGACAGCTGCATTCACGTTAAAAGGGGCACCATCTAAGTCCGTTGAGACGACACAATATGAACTGTGGTTTAGCAAGAAACCAAAGTTGTCGTTTCTTAAAGTTTGGGGTTATGATGCTTATGTGAAAAAGTTTCATCCTGATAAGCTCAAACCCAAATCGGAGAAATGTGTCTTCATAGGTACCCAAAGGAGACTGTTGGGTACACCTTCTATCACAGATCCGAAGGCAAGATATTCGTTGCTGAGAATGGATCCTTTCTAGAGAAGGAGATTCTCTCGAAAGAAGTGAGTGGGAGGAAAGTAGAAAACTTGATAAGGTAATTGTACCTTCTCCCTTGTTGGAAAGTAGTTCATCACAGAAATCTGTTCTTGTGACTACTACACCAATTAGTAAGGAAGCTAATGATGATGATCATGTAACTTCAAGATCAAGTTACTACCGAATCTCGTAAGTAAACTAGAGTGAGATCCGCACCAGAGTGGTACGCTAATCCTGTTCTGGAAGTCATGTTACTAGACCATGACGAACTTGCGAACTATGAGGAAGCGATGATGAGCCCAGATTCCGCGAAATGGTTAGAGGCCATGAAATCTGAGATATGATCCATGTATGAGAACAAAGTATGGACTTTGATGGATTTGCCCGATGATCGGCAAGCCAAAGAAAATAAATGGATCTTGAAGAGGAAGACGGACACTGATAGTAGTGTTACTATCTACAAAGCTAGAATTGTCGCAAAAGGTTTTCGACAAGTTCAAGGTGTTGACTACGATGAGAGTTTCTCACTCGTATCTATGCTTAAGTCTGTCTGAATCATGTTAGCAATTGCCGCATTTTATGAAATCCGGCAAATGGATAAACAAAACTGCATTCCTTAATGGATTTATTAAAGAAGAGTTGTATACGATGCAACTAGAAAGTTTTGTTGATCCTGAAGGTGTTAACAAAATATGCAAGCTCCAGCGATCCATCTATGGACTGGTGCAAGCATCTCGGAGTCGGAATATACGCTTTGATAAGTTGATTAAAGCATATAGTTTTATACAGACTTGCGGTGAAGCCTGTATTTACAAGAAAGTGAGTGGGAGCACTACAGCATTTCTGATAAGTATATGTAAATGACATATTATTGATCGGAAATAATGTAGAATTATTCTGTAAAGCATAAAGGAGTATTTGAAAGGAGTTTTTCGAAGAAGGACCTCGGTGAAGCTGCTTACATATTGAGCATCAAGATCTATAGAGATAGATCAAGACGCTTGATAAGTTTTTCAATAAGTACATACCTTGAAAAGATTTTGAAGTAGTTCAAAATGGAACAGTCAAAGAAAGAGTTCTTGCCTGTATTACAAGGTGTGAAATTGAGTAAGACTCAAAGCCCGACCACTGCAGAAGATAGAAAGAGAATGAAAGTCATTCCCTATGCCTCAGCCATAGGCTCTATGAAGTATGCCATGCTATGTACCAGATCTATTGCATACCCTACCATTGAGTTTGGCAAGGGAGTACAATAGTGATCTAGGAGTAGATCACTGGACAGCGGTCAAAATTATCCTTAGTGGAATAAGGATATGTTTCTCGATTATGGAGGTGACAAAAGGTTCGTCGTAAAAGATTACGTCGATGCATGTTTTGACACTAATCTAGATGACTCTAAGTCTCAAATTAGATACATATTGAAAGTGGGAGCAATTAGCTAAAGTAACTCCGTGCAGAGTATTGTTGACATAGAAATTTGCAAAATACTTACGGATCTGAATGTGACAGACCCGTGGACTAAAATTATCTCACAAGCAAAACATGATCACACCTTAGTACTCTTTGGGTGTTAATCACATAAGCGATGTGAACTAGATTACTGACTCTAGTAAACCCTTTGGGTGTTGGTCACATATCGATGTGAATTATAAGGGTGTTAATCACATGGTGATGTGAACTATTGCTGGTAAATCACATGGCGATGTGAACTAGATTATTGACTCTAGTGCAAGTGGGAGACTGAAGGAAATATGCCCTAGAGGCAATAATAAAGTTATTATTTATTTCCTTATATCATGATAAATGTTTATTATTCATGCTAGAATTGTATTAAATGGAAACATAATACATGTGTGAATACATAGACAAACAGAGTGTCACTAGTATACCTCTACTTGACTAGCTCATTAATCAAAGATGGTTATGTTTCCTAACCATGAACAAAGAGTTGTTATTTGATTAACGAGATCACATCATTAGTTGAATGATCTGATTGACATGACCCATTCCATTAGCATAGCACCTGATCGTTTAGTATGTTGCTATTGCTTTTATCCATGACTTATACATGTTCCTTTAACTATGAGATTATGCAACTCCCGTTTACCGTAGGAACACTTTGTGTGATACCAAACGTCACAACGTAACTGAGTGATTATAAAGGTGCTCTACAGGTGTCTCCGAAAGTATTTGTTGGGTTGGCATATTTCGAGATTAGGATTTGTCACTCCGATTGTCGGAGAGGTATCTCAGGGCCTTCTCGGTAATACACATCACATAAAGCCTTGCAAGCATTGCAACCAATGAGTTAGTTGCGAGATGATGTATTACGGAACGAGTAAAGAGACTTGCCGGTAACGAGATTGAACTAGGTATTGGATACCGACGATCGAATCTCGGGCAAGTAACATACCGATGACAAAGGGAACAACGTATGTTGTTATGCGGTCTGACCGATAAAGATCTTCGTAGAATATGTAGGAGCCAATATGGGCATCCAGGTCCCGCTATTGGTTATTGACTGGAGACATGTCTCGGTCATGTCTACATTGTTCTCGAACCGTAGGGTCCGCACGCTTAACGTTACGATGACAGTTATTATGAGTTTATGCATTTTGATGTACCGAAGGAGTTCGGAATCCCGGATGTGATCACGGACATGACGAGGAGTCTCGAAATGGTCGAGACGTAAAGAATGATATATTGGAAGCCTATGTTTGGACATCGGATGCATTCCAGGTGAAATCAGGATTTTACCGGAATACCGGGAGGGTTACCGGAACCCCCCGGGGGCATAATGGGCCAACATGGGCCTTGGAGGAGAGGTGAGAGGGCTGCCCTCATGGGCTGCGCGCCTCCCCCCTTCCCCTAGTCCTATTAGGACTAGGAGAGGTGGGCGCCCCCTCTCTCTCTCTCTCCCCCTTGGAGAATCCTAGTCCAACTAGGATTGGGGGGGGGGAATCCTACTCCCAGAGGGAGTAGGACTCTCTGGCGCGCCAGGCTTGGCCGGCCAGCCCCTCCCCCTTGGCTCCTTTATATACAGGGGCAGGGGGCACCCTAGAGACACACAATTGATCATTGAGATCTTTCCTTAGCCGTGTGCGGTGCCCCCTTCCACCAAATTCCACCTCGATCATATCGTTGTAGTGCTTAGGCGAAGCCCTGCGCCGGTAACACATCAAGATCGTCACCACGCCGTCGTGCTGACGGAACTCTTCCCCGACGCTTTGCTGGATCGGAGCCCGGGGATCGTCATCGAGCTGAACGTGTGCCAAGAACTCGGAGGTGCCGGAGTAACGGTGCTGTGATCGGTTGGATCGTGAGGAGAACGTACGACTACTTCCTCTACGTTGTGTCAACGCTTCCGCTTCGGTCTACGAGGGTACGTAGACAACACTCTCCCCTCTCGTTGCTATGCATCACCATGATCTTGCGTGTGCGTAGGAAAATTTTGAAATTACTACGTTCCCCAACACGATCACCGGGAATAGACAGAGAGCAGAGGAATGCCTCCAGAAGGGTTCCAAGATCGTTGACGAGCAAATGGCAGTGGTGGAACTAGAAGAGTCCAAGAAGAATGCCGATCCGAGTGATTTTCTCTGTTCCAAGAAGCCCTTTTAGTAAAAATAGTAGAATCAATTTTTCCAATCTCAAAGCCTTTTTCAATAAGGAACTTGGTCAAGCATTTATACCATGCTCTAGGAGCTTGTTTGTGACCATATAGAGATTTGTGAAGTTTGTAGACATGGCCGGGTTTCTTAGGATTGAAAAGGCCGGGAGGTTGTTTAACACAAACTTCCTCCTCAATTTAACCATTTAGAAAAGCACTTTTAATGTCCATTTGATACAAGGTAATGTCATGATGATTATCATAGGCAAGTAAGATGCGTATGGGCTCAAGTCTAGCAACGGAA
This sequence comes from Aegilops umbellulata, assembly GCA_032464435.1. Classification (NCBI taxonomy): domain Eukaryota; kingdom Viridiplantae; phylum Streptophyta; class Magnoliopsida; order Poales; family Poaceae; genus Aegilops; species Aegilops umbellulata. Next base: position 181,441,864 of record CP136060.1, read on the forward strand.
GCATATGTTTCACCATAGTCCATACCTTCGACTTGAGTGTAGCCTAGAGCGATGAGACGGGCCTTGTTGCATACAACTTGTCCATCTTCATCTTGCTTATTCCGAACACCCATTTGGTACCAATGACATTTTTGTTGTTGTCCGGCTTCTCTACCAATGTCCACACTTGGTTCCTCTCGACATTGTGTAGCTCTTCGTGCATGGCATTTACCCAATCCGGATCATCAAGCGCTTCTTCAACCTTCATAGGTTGTGACGCCCCCGATTCAATCGTACACTAATCATGCACGCAAATGTGTACGATCAAGATCAGGGACTCAGGGGAAGATATCACAACACAACTCTACAAATAAAAATAAGTCATACAAGCATCATAATACAAGCCAGGGGCCTCGAGGGCTCGAATACAAGTGCTCGATCATAGACGAGTTAGCGGAAGAACAATATCTGAGAACAGACATAGGTTAAACAAGTTGCCATAAGATGGCTAGCACAAACGGGGATACAGATCGAAGGAGGCGCAGGCCTCCTGCCTGGGATCCTCCTAACTACTCCTGGTCGTTGTCCGCGGGCTGCACGTAGTAGTAGGCACCTCCAGAATAGTAGGAGTCGTCGTCGACGGTGGCGTTTGGATCCTGGGCTCCATCGTCTAGTCGCAGCAATCGGGTATAGAAAAGGGAAAAAGGGGGAACAAGGCAACCGTGAGTACTCATCCAAAGTACTCGCAAGCAAGGAGCTACACTACATATGCATGGATATATGTGTAAAAGGCCATATCAGTGGACTGAACTGCAGAATGCCAGAATAAGAGGGGGATAGCTAATCCTGTCGAAGTCTACGCTTCTGGCTGCCTCCGTCTTGCAGCATATAGAAGAGAGTAGACTGAATTCCTCCAAGTAGCATCGCATAGCATAATCCTACCCGGCGATCCCCTCCTCGATGCCCTGTTAGAGAGCGATCACCGGGTTGTATCTGGCACTTGGAAGGGTGTGTTTTATTAAGTATCCGGTTCTAGTTGTCATAAGGTCAACGTACAACTCCAAGTCGTCCTGTTACCGAAGATCATGGCTATTCGAATAGATTTACTTCCCTGCAGGGGTGCACCACATAACCCAACACGCTTGATCCCATTTGGCCAGACACACTTTCCTGGGTCATGCCCGGCCTCGGAAGATCAACACGTCGCAGCCCTACCTAGGCACAACAGAGAGGTCAGCACGCCGGTCTAAACCTAAGCGCGCAGGGGTCTGGGCCCATCGCCCTGAGCACACCTGCACGTTGCGTGGGCGGCCGGAAGCAGAACTAGCCCCCTTAATACAAGAGCAGGCTTACGTTCCAATCCGGCACGCGCCGCTCAGTCGCTGACGTCACGAAGGCTTTGGCTGATACCACGATGCCGAGTGCCCATATCTTTCCCACGTAGTTGGTTAGTGCGTATAGACCAAATGGCCAGACTCAGATCAAATACCAAGATCTCGTTAAGCGTGTTAAGTATCCGCGAACGCCGAACAGGGCCAGGCCCACCTCTCTCCTAGGTGACCTCAACCTGCCCTGTCGCTCCGCCTCAAAGATCCACTCGCGGGTACTCCTATGAGCCAACCCGTCTTTGTTCACCACATGTATCATGTATATAGTATATACCCGTGATCACCTCCCGAATGATCACGGCCCGATAGTATAGCACAGTAGACGGACAAGAATGTAGGGCCACTGATGGTAGACTAGCATCCTATACTAAGCAGGTAGGATTGCAGGTAAAGGTAACAACAGTAGTAACAAGGACAGGCTATGCATCAGGATAGGAATAACGGAAAGCAGTAACATGCTACACTACACTAATGCAAGCAGTATAGAGTAGAGTAGGCGATATCTGGTGATCAAGTGGGGGCTTGCCTGGTTGCTCTGGTAAGAGAGAGGGGTCGTCAACTCCGTAGTCGTACTGGGTAGCAGCGGCGTCGGTCTCGGTGTCTAGCGAGAGAATAGGGGGAAGGAACAATAAATACTTAAGCAAACAGATGCATAGCGATGCATGACATGACAAGTATCGGTGCTAGGGGTGCCCTAACGCAGTATGAGGTGATACCGGTGAAGGGGGGAAACATCCGGGGAAGTATCCCCGGTGTTTCGCGTTTTCAGGCAGAGGGGTCGGAGGGGGAAAGTTGTGAGTTTGATATGTTAGGGTGCGTGGCGGACGAACGGGCTGCGTATCCCGGTTCGTCTCGTTGTTCTGAGCAACTTTCATGTACAAAGTTTTTCCATCCGAGCTACGGTTTTTTTATTAATTTTAAAAGATTTAAATCAATTTTAGTATTTATTTATATTCCCAATTTAAATCAGTAATTACTTTTGTCACATAGTGCAGTGCCAGCCACAGTCTATTACAGGTGGAGTCAGGTCAAAGTCAATAGTCCAGACAGCAGTTGACTAGGTCAACGTTGACTGGTCAAACTAGCTGGTGCGACCCAGCTGTCATAGAGACATTGAAAATTAACAGTTTAATTAATTTAACAGATTAGGTAGGGCCACATGTCATTGACATTGATATTCTTAAACAGGCTTTTAAATGAAAAGGGGCCACATGTCATTTTCAGTTATTCAACTAAACAGTTTTATTAGGTTCTAAGTACGTGGTTAGGGGAATGGTTAAAACGGGCGGGCCCACATGTCAGTGGGTCAACCCATTGTTAGAACGTGTGTGTGTGCGCGCGCGCGTGTGCCCGCCGGTGAGTTACAGAGGACGCGGCGCACGCGTAGCCGGCGGCTCCAGTGACCAAAAGGGGCAACCTCGGGTGCCCAACGGATAAGCGCGAGGCGCCGCGTCGAGACGTGCCTTCGTCTGGAGCTAGGAGCAGCTGGAACAGCGCCGACGGCGATGGACGGCGGTGACTACGACGGAGCTAGCGGCAAACGGTGCTGGAGGGCATGGGGAGGAGGGGGAAAAGGCCACGTAGGGCCGGAGGCTCACAACGGAAGCGGCAGGATGCGTGATGGAGCCGGAGGAGGTCGGGGTCGAGCGGATCGATAACGAGGTTAGCGGCGGCATCCGACGGTGTCGGAGAAGAGGGCACCGGTCGACGAGGGGACTCCGGCGAGGGGAGCAAGGCGAGGGAGGCCAGATCCGCGACATGGCCCCGAGGATCCGTCCCTCTCCGACGAGGAGGCGGCTTGGCGGCGGTTCCCCGGGCGCGGGCGTGGTCGGGCGGTCGTGTACGGCGAGGCACCGGCGGGGCAGGGCGGCGACGATGGGGCAGCGCAGGCGAGGCGGCGCCTGGCGCCGGCGATGACGACGGGGTCGGGGGCGCTTCCAGATCAGGGAGAGGGGGCGGTGAGGGTTGGTGGGTGGATCGGGCGGGGAGCTCTTCCCCCAGGCACGATGCGTGCGTGCGGCACGAGGTGGAGGGGAACGAGGGGAGAGATGTGGATCGGGGGTCGTGGGGTGCTAGGGTTTCAGGGGGGTTATGGAGAGAGCAGGAGCGGCGGCTGGGCCAACTGGGCTGGCCGGTCAGTAGCTGGGCCGGTTGGCCCGGGGGGGAGGGTCTTTCCCTTTTTTTGTTAGTCTTTTTTTTGTTTTTTTATCTTATTTCTTTACTGTTTTAATTTCTTTTAAATATCTAGGCCTTTTATAAAAGCACGGTTCCTTCACCATAATTACCTAGGCATTTATTACACACGCCGAACATTTTCTATTTAATGTTTGAAAAATTTTGATGCTTGGCAAAGATTCAAATTTGAATTTGGATCGGTTCTGAACTAATGCGAGATTAGCAACAGAAACCGGGGTGACGTGGCATCGTTAACGTGGGATTACTGTAGCCTAATTATCCAGGCGTCACAATTCTCCTCCACTACAAGAAATCTCGTCCCGAGATTTAAGAGAGGAGTAAGGGGGAAAGTTCTGGTTACGATATTCTAACGGATCTTCTCGAAGAAGTTAATCCCTTTCGTTGATGTCTTCAATTCTTTATTCCAATGCATCATGATGAAGTTGTCGTCCTTCCTTCGGGGAACTCCATCGTACTTACGAATAGGTAAGGGGCAGCTCTACCACGATAGGATGTTATAAGGGAAAATCATCCGGGGTATCCCAAGAATGAAATATGAGTATCTCTCGAGTTGAACAAATGATACACATCGAGAGCAAAGTAGGACAGTGCAATAAGAAGTTTCGAGCGGATAGGAAATCGTTCATTGCCTGAAACATAGTGTGAAAGGGGTTCAGAGCAATGGGAATAAGTATTGTGTCTGATACCAGAATTGATGATCTTTCGAAAGGTGGCTCGTGAAGTACTTACGAAGCCACGCATGAGGAATAACTTTGGCCACATAGGTGTACAGGAGAGTCAGGTTTCGATCATGTGGAACTGTGGGTTATGGGCCCACCATGTGGTTAGAAGTAGGAAACACGTTGATATCTTGCACGGTCATGATAGCAAGACATGTCAGAGGGTAGCCTATCAGCTATGTTGGCAACAATGTCGATACCAAGGGCGAGGGACGAAGAGAACCACTTTTCTGCTCGTTGAAACGAGGCGGACCAATAGGCAATGTTCTCGTCCATCGGTGGTTACCGAAATGTCATCAGCAATAGCAACATGGTCTTACTGACATAGTGGTACAACGAGGTGTTTACATAAGCAGTGGATTATTACTACTTAGATCATATAGATCACCTGAAAGGTTAAACAAACCAATGTAAAGGAAAAGTGATCATCAGACTAACAGAACAAAGGAAAGGAAAATGTGTTTAAACACATAATTCAAGGGTATGTCCTTCCCAAGGACAAATAGATTATGATATCCGTGAGAGGATATAATGTAGAAAACCCTTTAGGAGAGGGGAGAGAAATATCATGACATTACCCATACAATGGTGTTTGGATAACTGAGCAGGAAACATTTAACATTTGGATTCAAATGTTCCTGTTGAAAATTGGAGTACCATAGACATGCTTCGAGATAGCATTGACGTCGTCAACAGGTGAAGATCAGACTCTGGAAACAAAAAGGATCCATCAGGAACAACTTATAGAATAAGTCTTACAATTTCCTCATGGAAGAAAGGATAACCTTGCTAAAAAGGGATCTATAACAATAGGGCCTCCGGACAGGTGTGCTAAGACGACATCACCTTACCGGGTCACATAAAGACCAATGTTATAACTCTTGGAAATACGTTCCATCCATCATATCTGACCGAGATTCAGATATGACTGGTGTCAGGATACTTCAGACTTAGGATGCCTGAGTTGAAAAGGTGCAACACAAATTGTCGAGATGACATTGTAAGATTCTCGGGAATTGAACTGTGGGAGCGAGTTCCGAAACAAGAGTTCATCGTTAAAACCAAGGAGAGGATGAAGAGGTGGCTGATGAACTCAACGACAATGCATCGAGATTTCCAAAAGATGGATTTCCACAATTATGTGAACAAGGAAATATCATTTGTCGGATCAAATGATATAATGATGTATGCTCGAGGGAAACATACTCAACTGAACAATGATAGAAGGGTGCACCCAGGAACCTGGACTAGGTAGCACGATCAATGTTCGAATGATGATTCAATAAGCAATAGACTTATAATGAAACTATAGACCAATAACTTCAAAGCAATAGGGTTGCTAGAAGTTTAGAATTTACACATCACAGACTATTTGTCGGTATTCCGGTTAGAAACAACACGGAGACCAAGAAATGAACGCAAATGGCGAGAGATATTATTATATCAAGAATTATCAAGAGGTGGTAAATTACCACGACATTCTTGACATAAAAGGTGGTAATATTCCAAGGTAAAGAAGGACAAATGCTGGATAGCAAGGAACTCAACGTATAACACAAAACATGAACAAGTTTGTGTTGGAGGGAAGGCAATAAAGATGCCGATGATAGCACAATCATCGAGGGCAAGGATGGTATTTCTCATCATGAACTCAATTGATATCCTAGATGAGCTCATAAGGTTGATGATGATCACGACACATTTGTCGAGAGATTTCATGAAGATGTAATCAATCAGCGATGACATCAAGTCAAAGGAATGATGAAGCGAAAGGTTATTGGAACCATGGGTAGGACACAAACTTGAAATCAAGCTTGTTGTTCAAGGCGAACTGATATGACGAGGAAGATCGACGTAAGCTTAGCTCATCGTCGAAAATTTGTGCTTCAGGAAGAAGGACTAGGTAGCACAGTTAAAATTTGGCACGATAATGGTATAGTCGATTAGGCTAGGAATGACTTGAAGAGTTATTAGACTCGTCAGCAATGAAATTTACTTAAGAGTTACTGAATCAGAGTGCGGACTCGATTCACTTGTCGGTGTCCTTGAGGGGTCCTAACAACTCAGAACACATTGGAAAAATGTAATCGACGAGAATAATAGTTGATGAGGAACTCATAAGAAGTTATGTAGTTCTGTGTTATTCTCGAGATACGAGAGGGTAATACTCGAAGGTAGATCAGAATAAGGATTGGACAGGTATAATGAACTGCAGAAGACAAGTACTTTAACTTGTCCACGAAATGGAATCAAAGAAGGAAATTATGGTCGAAACCACAATCATAAATGATCAAACCACGGATAGAAGATGAACTTATAACCAGGGGTAATTATTTTTATGAGCAGCTTCCATGATACGTTCTACATCGTGTCCATGGGCATGAACACGAAGTTCAAGGTCGACTCCCACTTCTTCAATGCCTAACCTATCATTTACTGCTCTACAAAAAAATGATTTGAGTGCGAGGATCTACCTGGTGAATTACCAGAGGAGTTTGAACCTTGGAAAACTTTCGGGTTCACACCGATTAAGGAAGGCATAGGTTCAATCCCTCGAGGCATCTTAGGAACATATACCACAAGCTCAATAGTATAGCATGCTTGAAAAGGCAGAGAATACAATTTACCAAAGGCATTATGTATCTGTGGAAAGGCTCTCAAGCTTATTGAATATGAAGGACGTTGTCGGATAATAATCCAACAAGGGGTCTTATGGTCTACAACAGAGCTGATGTGAGTATTCATACTCTATCAAAGGAAGAAGGAATGAAAGGGCATCGGATTATCAAAACAACTGACTAATCTGAAGCTCAAAATGCAAGGGAATTATCATTTCCAAATCAGGGGATTAGAAGCCAATGCTCTCATTAAGAATGTACCAGTCGAATAGAATTAGGGGTACAATCGACGACAATTTGATTGGTCGATAACCAGCTCATGTTTAACATGACGTCTGAGCCGGAAGGATGAATTCTAGGACCTGAATGAGGATGGCGAGCATTCGCAACATTTTGAATCAACGGACTCAAAATGATAATGACAAGGGATGCCAATAAGATTATAGACTTATGGGATTAACCAGAATGCAAGCAAGCAAGAATTTCCAGAGCAACATGCTACTCAGGGGTTTCGGAAGGTCGAATGACACTTCGAAGACTTTTGTGAAACACCTGAACAATTGGGGATGAGCGGATACTCGGAAAGTGTGAGAAATTATTCTTAGGGGTATTTAGGTGGCAAAGAGCTGCAAGGCAGTAGGCACAAAGTATTCTCGGAATATCCGAAGTATTTCAGGGTATCTTGTAATAACAAGAACAATTGGAAGTGAAGCTATGGACGAAAAATGTATGTAGTTATCCATAAGGGTTTATTGATGGTCGGGAATAGCAAAAGCGGTGGGCACAAAGTCTCGAGAGAATAAGGAAGAGTATCTTCGGAATCTTCTGATGAAGCAGTCGATCATTTGTAATGAAGGGGCTCTCCGGTAGGAAGTGGTATCGAGAACCTAGAGTTAGATTTTAGAAAAATCATTTAACCCGGATAGAGGAGAGATCAGAGTCCCAGAGTATAGACGAGGAGTAAAAGATCCTAATACCACCCGATGGCGACATGGGCACAGGGGCCGCACAGCCAAGTTAGTAAAATATTTTTCATCGACTAGACTCAACTTCGGCCAAGGAGTGTGGAAGGGGGATTCCTACAGGCAGTCGGCTCTGATACCAACTTGTGACGCCCCCGATTCAATCATACACAAATCATGCACGCAAATGTGTATGATCAAGATCAGGGACTCACGGGAAGATATCACAACACAACTCTACAAATAAAAATAAGTCATACAAGCATCATAATACAAGCCAGGGGCCTCGAGGGCTCGAATACAAGTGCTCGATCATAGACGAGTCAGCGGAAGAACAATATCTGAGAACAGACATAGGTTAAACAAGTTGCCATAAGATGGCTAGCACAAACGGGTATACAGATCGAACGAGGCGCAGGCCTCCTGCCTGGGATCCTCCTAACTACTCCTGGTCATCGTCCGCGGGCTGCACGTAGTAGTAGGCACCTCCAGAATAGTAGGAGTCGTTGTCGACAGTGGCGTCTGGATCCTGGGCTCCATCGTCTGGTCGCAGTAATCGGGTATAGAAAAGGGAAAAAGGAGGAACAAGGCAACCGTGAGTACTCATCCAAAGTACTCGCAAGCAAGGACCTACACTACATATGCATGGATATATGTGTAAAAGGCCATATCAGTGGACTGAACTGCAGAATGCCAGAATAAGAGGGGGATAGCTAATCCTGTCGAAGTCTACGCTTCTGGCTGCCTCCGTCTTGCAGCATATAGAAGAGAGTAGACTGAAGTCCTCCAAGTAGCATCGCATAGCATAATCCTACCCGGCGATCCCCTCCTCGATGCCCTGTTAGAGAGTGATCACCGGGTTGTATCTGGCACTTGGAAGGGTGTGTTTTATTAAGTATCTGGTTCTAGTTGTCATAAGGTCAAGGTACAACTCCAAGTCGTCCTGTTACCGAAGATCACGGCTATTCGAATAGATTTACTTCCCTGCAGGGGTGCACCACATAACCCAACACGCTTGATCCCATTTGGCCCGACACACTTTCCTGGGTCATGCCTGGCGTCGGAAGATCAACACGTCGCAGCCCTACCTAGGCACAACAGAGAGGTCAGCACGCCGGTCTAAACCTAAGCGTGCAGGGGTCTGGGCCCATCGCCCTGAGCACACCTGCACGTTGCGTGGGCGGCCGGAAGCAGAACTAGCCCCCTTAATACAAGAGCAGGCTTACGTTCCAATCTGGCACGCGCCGCTCAGTCGCTGACGTCACGAAGGCTTCGACTGATACCACGACGCCGAGGGCCCATATCTTTCCCACGTAGTTGGTTAGTGCGTATAGACCAAATGGCCAGACTCAGATCAAATACCAAGATCTCGTTAAGCGTGTTAAGTATCCACGAATGCTGAACAGGGCCAGGCCCACCTCTCTCCTAGGTGACCTCAACCTTCCCTGTCGCTCCGCCTCAAAGATCCACTCGCGGGTACTCCTACGAGCCGACCCGTCTTTGTTCACCACATGTATCATGTATATAGTATATACCCGTGATCACCTCCCGAGTGATCACGACCCGATAGTATAGCACAGCAGACGGACAAGAATGTAGGGCCACTGATGGTAGACTAGCATCCTATACTAAGCAGGTAGGATTGCAGGTAAAGGTAACAACAGTAGTAACAAGGACAGGCTATGCATCAGGATAGGAATAACGGAAAGCAGTAACATGCTACACTACTCTAATGCAAGCAGTATAGAGTAGAGTAGGCGATATCTGGTGATCAAGGGGGGGCTAGCCTGGTTGCTTTGGCAAGAGAGAGGGGTCGTCAACTCCGTAGTCGTACTGGGTAGCAGCGGCGTCGGTCTCAGTGTCTAGCGAGAGAAGAGGGGGAAGGAACAATAAATACTTAAGCAAACAGATGCATAGCGATGCATGACATGACAAGTATCGGTGCTAGGGGTGCCCTAACACCGTATGAGGTGATACTGGTGAAGGGGGGAAACATCCGGGAAAGTATCCCCGGTATTTCGCGTTTTCGGGCATAGGGGCCGGAGGGGGAAAGTTGTGAGTTTGATATGTTAGGGGTGCGTGGCGGACGAACGGGCTGCGTATCCGGGTTCGTCTCGTTGTTCTGAGCAACTTTCATGTACAAAGTTTTTCCATCCGAGCTACGTTTTTTTATTAATTTTAAAATATTTAAATCAATTTTAGTATTTATTTATATTCCCAATTTAAATCAGTAATTACTTTTGTCACATAGTGCAGTGCCAGCCACAGTGTATTACAGGTGGGTTCAGGTCAAAGTCAATAGTCCAGACAGCAGTTGACTGGTCAAACTAGCTGGTGGGACCCAGCTGTCATAGAGACATTGCAAATTAACAGTTTAATTAATTTAACAGATTAGGTGGGGCCACATGTCATTGACTTTGATATTCTTAAACAGGCTTTTAAATGAAAAGGGGCCACATGTCATTTTCAGTTATTCAACTAAACAGTTTTATTAGGTTCTAAGTACGTGGTTAGGGGAATGGTTAAAACGGGCGAGCCCACATGTCAGTGGGTCAACCCACTGTTAGAAGGTGTGTGTGTGTTTGTGTGTGCGCGCGCGCGTGTGTGCCCGCCGGTGAGTTACAGAGGACGCGGTGCACGCGTAGCCGGTGGCTCCAGTGACCAAAAGGGGCAACCCCGGGTGCCTAACGGATAAGCGCGAGGCGCCGCGTCGAGATGTGCCTTCATCCGGAGCTAGGAGCGTCTGGAACAGCGCCGACGGCGATGGACGGCGGTGACTATGACGGAACTAGCGGCAAACGGTGCTGGAAGGCACGGGGAGGAGGGGGAAAAGGCCACGGAGGGCCGGAGGCTCACAACGGAAGCGGCAGGATGCGTGATGGAGCCGGAGGAGGTCGGGGTCGAGCGGATCGATGACGAGGTTAGCGGCGGCATCCGACGGTGTCGGAGAAGAGGGCGCCGGTCGATGAGGGGACTCCGGCGAGGGGAGCAAGGCGAGGGAGAACAGATCCTCGACATGGCCCCCGGGATCCGTCCCTCTCCGATGAGGAGGCGGCTTGGCGGCGGTTCCCCGGGCGCGGGCGTGGTCGGGCGGTCGTGTACGGCGAGGCGCCGGTGGGGCAGGGCGGCGACGATGGGGCAGCGCAGGCGAGGCGACGCCTAGCACCGGCGATGACGATGGGGTCGGGGACGCGTCCAGATCGGGGAAAGGGGGCGGTGAGGGTTGGTGGGTGGATCGGGCGCGGGGAGCTCTTCCCCCAGGCACGATGCGTGCGGCACGAGGTGGAGGGGAACGATTGGAGAGATGTGGATCGGGGAAAGTGGGGGGTCGTGGGGTGCTAGGGTTTCGAGGGGGTTATGGAGAGAGTGGGAGCGGCGGCTGGGCCAACTGGGCTGGCCGGTCAGTAGCTGGGCCGGTTGGCCCGGGGGGGTCTTTCCCTTTTTTGTTAGTCTTTGTTTTTTTGTTTTTTATCTTATTTCTTTACTGTTTTAATTTCTTTTAAATATCTAGGCCTTATATAAATGCACGGTTCCTTCACCATAATTACCTAGGCATTTATTTACACACGCCGAACATTTTCTATTTAATGTTTGAAAATTTTTGATGCTTGGCAATGATTCAAATTTGAATTTGGATCGGTTCTGAACTAATGCGAGATTAGCAACAGAAACCGGGGTGACGTGGCATCGTTAACGTGGGATTACTGTAGCCTAATTATCCAGGCGTAACATAGGTTCAATACTACAAATGAATGAATAATGTTCACAGAAATTAGCCAAATGAGTTTTAGAGCGAATGATTCTCCCGGTTTGAATATCATCAAAGATTTGTTCGACGGGATGGTCACTTGAAACTTTTGCTCTAACACGTGAGAGCTTTTGTTTTGGTCGGGGTGGAACATCTTCTTCATCATCTTGTTCGCCCTCTTGGCCTTATTCATTGTTGGTGTTGTTGTTCTCTTGTGGAGGTGGAGAAGGAGGTTGATAAGGTTCATCTCGGTGTACATCCTCGTTTTGCTCATCTTGGCATGTCCCACTTGTGGATTCCTCTGAGTCAACTCATGGTTCACCTTGTCGTGAGGTAGAAGCTTCCACTTGGACGGATGAGGTACTCTCCTTCACCTCCCTTGGGCCAATAAACAAGTTTTGGATTGCTTCCGAAGGGTCTTTATCTCCTACATCAACTCGCAATTGCTCTACTTGCGAGCTGTTAGATTCATCAAACTTCACATCTACAGTATCTTCAACATTTTGGGTGAAATTGTTGTAGACACGATAAGTGTGAGAGTTTGAGCCATACCCGAGTAGGAAACCCTCATGAGATTTAGGAGCAAATTTAGAACGACAATGCTTATCAAGAATATAGCACTTTGAGCCGAATACTCGAAAGTATCCAACTTGGGGTTGTTACCGGTGAGTGATACGTCCATTTTGCATCATGCTTTTATATTGATATTTATTGCAATATGGGCTGTTATTACATGTCATGCCACAATACTTATGCCTATTCTCTCTTATTTTACAAGGTTTACATGAAGAGGGAGAATGCCGGCAGCTGGAATTCTGGGCTGGAAAAGGAGCAAATATTAGAGACCTATTCTGCACAACTCCAAAAGTCCTGAAACTTCACGGAAGTCATTTTTGGAATCTATAAAAAATACTTAGCAAAGAAAAGACTAGAGGGGGCCCACACCCAGGCCACGAGGGTGGGGGGCGCGCCCTACCCCCTAGGCGCGCCCCCTGCCTCGTGGGCCCCCTGGCAGGCCTCCGGTGCCCATCTTCTGCTATATGAAGTCTTTTGTCCGAGAAAAAAAATCATAAGCAAGCTTTCGGGAAGAAACTTCGCCGCCATGAGGCGGAACCTTAGCGGAACCAATCTAGGGCTCCGACAGAGCTGTTTTGTAGGGGAAACTTCCCTCCAGGAGGGGGAAATCATCGCCACCGTCATCACCAACGATCCTCTCATCGGGAGGGGGTCAATCTCCATCAACATCTTCACCAGCAGCATCTCCTCTCAAACCCTAATTCATCTCTTGTATCCAATATTTGTCCCAAAGCCTCAAATTGGTACATGTGGGTTGCTAGTAGTGTTGATTACTCCTTGTAGTTGATGCTAGTTGGTTTATTTAGTGGAAGATCATATGTTCAGATCCATTATGCATATTAATACCCCTCTGATTATGAACATGCATATTATTTGTGAGTAGTTACATTTGTTCCTGAGGACATGGCAAAAGTCTTGCTATTAGTAGTCATGTGAATTTGGTATTCGTTCGATATTTTGACGAGATGTATGTTGTCTTTCCTCTAGTGGTGTTAAGTAAACATCGACTACATGACACTTCACCATTGTTTGGGACTAGAGGAAGGAATTGTAAAGTAATAAGTAGATGATGGGTTGCTAGAGTGACAGAAGCTTAAACCCTAGTTTATGAGTTGCTTGGAAAGGGGTTGATTTGGATCCATATGTTCCATGCTATGGTTAGGTTTACCTTAAAACTTCTTTTGTAGTTGCAGATGCTTGCAATAGGGGTTAATCATAAGTGGGATGCTTGTCCAAGAAAGGACAGCACCCAAGCACTGGTCCACCCACATACCAAATTATCAAAGTAACGAACGCGAATCATATGAGCGTGATGAAAAATAGCTTGACGATAATTCCCATGTGTCCTCGGGAGCGCTTTTCTCTATATAAGAGTTTGTCCAGGCTTGTCCTTTGCTATAAAAAGGATTGGGCCATCTTGCTGCACCTTATTTACTTTCATTACTTGTTACCCGTTTCAAATTACCTTATCACAATACTATCTATTACCGATAATTTTAGTCCTTGCAGAAAATACCTTACTGAAAACCGCTTGTCATTTCCTTCGGCTCGTCGTTGGGTTCGACATTCTTACTTATCGAAAGGACTACGATAGATCCCCTATACTTGTGGGTCATCAAGACTCTTTTCTGGCTCCGTTGCTGGGGACTGAAGCGCCTTTGGTAGGTGGAATTTGGTAAGGAAAAATTTATTTAGTGTGCTGAAATTTACTGTCACTTGTTACAATGGAAAACAATCCTTTGAGGGGTTTGTTCGGGGTATCTTCACCCCGTCCGGAACCACAATTAGCTACCCCTCAACCTACTGAACCTACTGAAAATTTTTACTTTGAAATTCCTTCAGGTATGATAGAGAAACTGCTAGCTAATCCTTTTGCAGGAGATGGAACATTGCATCCCGATTTACACTTAATCTATGTGGATGAAGTTTGTGGATTATTTAAGCGTGCAGGTATGCCCGAGGATGTTATCAAGAAGAAGGTTTTCCCTTTATCATTGAAGGGAGATGCATTGAAATGGTTTAGGCTATGTGATGATATGGGATCATGGAACTACAAACGATTGAAATTGGAATTTCATCAGAAGTTTTATCCTATGCATCTTGTTCATCGTGATCGAATTACATATATATTTTTTGCCCTCGCGAAGGAGAAATCATCGCTAAAGCTTGGGGGAGGCTTAAGTCAATGTTATATTCATCCCCCAATCATCAGCTCTCAAGAGAAATGATTATTCAAAAATATTATGCTCGGCTTTCGCTCAATAATCGCTCCATGCTCGATACTTCTTGTACTGGCTCTTTTATGATGAAGACTATTGAATTCAAATGGGATTTATTGGAAACAATTAAACGCAACTCTGAAGATTGGGACCTCGATGAAGGTAAGGATTCATGTATAACACCTAAGTTTGATTGTGTTAAATCTTTTATGGATACCGATGCTTTCCATGAATTTAGCACTAAATATGGACTTGACTTTGAGACAGTAGCTTCTTTCTGTGAATCATTTGCTACTCATGTTGATCTCCCTAAGGAGAAGTGGTTTAAATACAATCCTCCCATGAAGTAAATGTAGTTGCACCTATTAAATTTGAAGAAAAGACTATCACTTATAATGATCCTATTGTCCCTACTGCTTATGTTGAGAAACCACCTTTCCCTGTTAGAATGAAGGATCATGCGAAAGCTTCAACTATAGTGAACAAAGTAATATTAGGACAAACAAACCCCCTGAGAAAGTTAAACTTGAACCTAAAATTGCTATGGTTAAAGATCTATTGGCTGATAATATCGATGGGCATTTATTTACTTCTGTGATGAGACTGCTAGAATTTCTAAACCTGGTGCTAAAGATAAACATAGACCTGTGGTAGGTATGCCTGTTATTTCTGTTAAAATAGGAGATCATTGTTATCATGGCTTGTGTGATATGGGTGCTAGTGCTAGTGCAATACCTCATTCTTTATACGAAGAAATTATGCATGATATTGCACCTGCTAAGATAGAAGATATTGATGTTACCATTAAGCTTGCCAATAGAGATACTATTTCACCGATTGGGATTGTTAGAGATGTTGAAGTCTTTTGTGGGATGGTTAAATATCCTGCTGATTTTCTTGTTCTTGGTTCCCCATAAGATAGCTTTTGTCCCATCATATTTGGTAGACCATTCCTGAATATTGTTGATGCTAGGATAGAGTGCGAAAAGGATGTTGTCACTATTGGTTTGGGGGATATGTCTCATGAGTTTAATTTTGCTAAATTTATTGGAAACCCCCGTAATGAGGAATTGCCTAGTAAAGATGAAATTATTGGTCTTGCTTCTATTGTCGTGCCTCCTAGTGATCCTTTAGAACAATATTTGCTAGACCATGAAAATGATATGTTCATGAATGAACAAAGGGAAATAGATGAAGTATTCTTTAAACAGGGACCTATTCTGAAACACAACTTGCCTGTTGAAATTCTAGGGGATCCCCCTCCACCCAAGGGTGATCCGGTGTTTGAGCTTAAACCATTACCTGATACTCTTAAATATGCTTATCTTGATGAAAAGAAGATATATCTTGTTATTATTAGTGCTAACCTTTCAGAGAAGGAGGAAGAGAAATTATTGAAAACTCTAAAGAAGCACCGTGCTGCTATTGGATATACTCTTGATGATCTTAAGGGCATTAGTCCCACTCTATGTCAACACAAAATAAATTTGGAGAAAGACGCCAAACTAGTTATTGATCACCAACGACGGCTAAATCCTAAGATGAAAGAAGTGGTAAGAAAGGAAATATTAAAGCTCCTTGAGGAAGGTATAATTTATCCCATTGCTAATAGTCAGTGGGTAAGTCTTGTCCATTGTGTCCCTAAGAAGGGAGGTATTACTGTCGTTCCTAATGATAAAGATGAATTGATCCCACAAAGAATTGTTACAAGTTATAGGATAGTAATTGATTTCCGCAAATTACATAAAGCTACTAAAAAATATCATTACCATTTGCCTTTTATTGATCAAATGCTAGAAAGATTATCCGAACACACACATTTTTGCTTTCTAGATGGTTACTCTGGTTTCTCTCAAATACCTGTGTCAGCTGAGGATCAAGAAAAGACCACTTTTACTTGCCCTTTCGGTACTTTTGCTTATAGACGTATGCCTTTTGGTTTATGTAATGCACCTGCTACCTTTCAAATATGCATGATGGCTATATTCTCTGACTTTTGTGAAAAGATTTGTGAGGTTTTCATGGATGATTTCTCCGTTTATGGATCCTCTTTTGATGATTGCTTGAGCAACCTTGATCGAGTTTTGCAGAGATGTGAAGAAACTAATGTTCTCTTGAATTGGGAGAAATGCCACTTGATGGTTAATGAACACATTGTCTTGGGGCATAACATTTCTGAAAGAGGCATTGAAGTTGATAAAGCTAAAGTTGATGCTATTCAAAAGATGTCGTGTCTTAAGGACATCAAAGGTATAAGAAGTTTTCTGGGTCATGCCGGTTTTTATAGGAGGTTCATTAAGGACTTCTCAAAAATTTCTTGGCCTTTGACTAATCTATTACAAAAATATATTCCTTTTGTCTTTGATGATGATTGTGTAGAAGTATTTGAAATACTTAAGAATGCTTTGATTTTTGCACCTATTATTCAGCCACCCGATTGGAATTTACCTTTTGAAATTATGTGTGATGCTAGTGATTATGTTGTAGGTGTTGTTCTAGGACAAAGAGTTGATAAGAAATTAAATGTTATTCAATATGCTAGTAAAACTCTAGACAATGCCCAGAGAAATTATGCTACTACTGAAAAAGAATTTTTAGTAGTCGTTTTTGCTTGTGATAAGTTCAGACCTTCTATTGTTGATTCTAAAGTAACTATTCACACTGATCATGCTGCTATTAAATACCTTATGGAAAAAAGATGCTAAACCTAGACTTATTAGATGGGTTCTCTTGCTTCAAAATTTGATATACATATTATTGATAGAAAGGGAGCTGAAAACCCCGTTGCAGACAACTTGTCTAGGTTAGAGAATGTTCTTGATGACCCACTACCTATTGATGCTAGCTTTCCTGATGAACAATTGGCTCTCATAAATGCTTCTTGAACTGCTCCATGGTATGCTGATTATGCTAATTACATTGTTGCTAAATTTATACCACCTAGTTTCACATACCAACAAAATAAAAAGTTTTTCTATGATTTGAGACATTACTTTTGGGATGCCCCACATCTTTATAAAGAAGGAGTAGACGGTGTTATTAGACCTTGTGTACCTGAGCATGAACAGGAACAGATCCTACACAAGTGTCACTCTGAGGCTTATGGAGGACACCACGCTGGAGATAGAACTGCACATAAGGTATTGCAATCCGGTTTTTACTGGCCTACTCTCTTCAAGGATGCCCGTAAGTTTGTCTTGTCTTGTGTTGAATGTCAAAGAATTGGTAATATTAATAGACATCAAGAAATGCCTATGAATTATTCACTTGTTATTGAACCCTTTGATGTTTGGGGCTTTGATTATATGGGACCTTTTCCTTCCTCAAATGGCTATACACATATTTGGTTGCTATTGATTACGTTACTAAGTGGGTAGAAGCTATTCCAACTAGTAGTGCTGATCATAACACCTCTATTAAGATGCTTAACGAAGTTATTTTTCCGAGGTTTGGAGTCCCTAGGTATTTAATGACTGATGGTGGTTCACATTTTATTCATGGTGCCTTTCGTAAAATGCTTGCTAAGTATGATGTTAATCATAGAATTGCATCTCCATATCAGCCACAGTCTAGTGGTCAGGTAGAATTGAGTAGTAGAGAGCTCAAATTAATTTTGCAAAAGACTGTTAATAGATCTAGAAAGAATTGGTCCAAGAAACTTGATGATGCATTATGGGCCTATAGAACTGCATATAAAAATCCTATGGGTATGTCTCCGTATAAAATGGTTTATGGAAAAGCATGTCACTTACCTCTCGAACTAGAACATAAGGCATATTGGGCCATTAAAGGGCTCAATTATGATTTCAAACTTGCTGATGAAAAGAGGCTATTTGACATTAGCTCACTTGATGAATGGAGAACCCAGGCCTATGAGAATGCCAAACTGTTCAAGGAAAAGGTTAAAAGATGGCATGACAAAAGGATAGAAAAGCGTGAGTTTACCATAGGTGATTATGTGTTGCTGTACAACTCTCGTTTAAGATTTTTTGTAGCAAAACTTCTCTCTAAATGGGAAGGCCCTTACGTTATCGAGGAGGTCTACCGTTCCGGTGCCATAAAAATAAAAAACTTCGAAGGCACAAATCTGAAGGTGGTGAACGGTCAAAGAATCAAACATTATATCTTGTAATCCTATAAATGCTGAAACTAATGTTATTAAAACCGTAACCCCGGAGGAATACATAAGGGACACTTTCCAGAACGTTTCAGACTCTGAAAAGGAATATGTACGTGGTACGGTAAGTAAACCGACTCCAAAATAGTTCTAATGGCATTTTTTCTCTGTTTTGGAATATTTAAGAAAATAGGAAAATAAGAAGTAGTCCGGGAAGGACACGAGGCTTCCACGAGGGTGGGAGGCGCGCCCTACCACCCTGGGCGCGGCCCCTACCTCATGGGCACCTCGTGTGCCCTCCGGACTCCGTTTTCTTGCACAATACATCTTTTGGTCGGTAAAAATTCATTATATAATCTCCCAAAGGTTTTGACCACCGTACCATGCAAATATCCTCTGTTTTTGTTTCGAGCTGTTTTCTGCCATAGTTCTCAAGGCCAGGCATCATGTCGTCCCCCTGCTCCAACAATGAGGGCAACAATGCTTGGCTAAAGAAGATAGAGTTGAAGAGAGAAGAACCCGTGGGGATCAACAAGGATGAAGGAATCAATAAGGCCAAGGAGGATCAAGCGCCGGCAGCAGAAGAAGAAGACATCCTCCCACCTCTCTTTACCCCAACTGAGATGGAAGCTTTCAAGATGATTGAGTTAGCTCGTATACAAAACAAGTATCTCACACGTGAAAATATTTTGTTGAAGGATCATATCATCGCACTCAAAGGCATTATCCGCAAATTGGAGGATCTCATATGCTCGATGTGCGACTACCCATCATCATCACCACCTTCATCACCTCCGAAGAAGGAGACATAATCACACGGGTATGGCACTCCCCTTGGCAACTGCCAAGCTGGGGGGAGGTGCCCCGGTATCGTATCACCATCACACTCCTATATTTACCGTTTTTCTTAGTTCAGTCCTTTTAGTAATATCTTGATCTAGTAGAATAAAGTTTTAGTATGATTTAGTTTTGAGTTTTGCTTTATGATCCTTCTATGTAATAGAGTCCGTGAGCTATATATAATAAACATTAGTGTTGAGTCGAGGGCTTGATTATCTTGCTATGATCTTGAGGGAATTAAAGAAAAGAGAAAGAATAAAAAGAAATAAAAGAGATCATATTTATCTTATCGAGAGTGATGACTTCACATATAAAGAGTAGATGATTAAAAGTTGTTGAGAGTTGACAAACATAGTTTTGGTCATCGTTGCAATTAATAGGAAGTTATAAAGAAAGAGAGGTTTCACATATAAATATACTATCTTGGACATCTTTTATGATTGTGAGCACTCATTAAAATATGACATGTTAAAGAGTTGATGTTGGACAAGGAAGACAACGTAACGAGTTATGTTTTCTTATATCTGAAATAAAGTATATTTTCATGGATCATCCAACATGTTGAGCTTGCCTTCCCTCTCATGCTAGACAAATTCCTTGCACCAAGTAGAGATACTACTTATGCTTCCAAATATCCTTAAACCCAGTTTTGCCATGAGAGTGCACCATATCTACCTATGGATTGAGTAAGATCCTTCAAGTAAGTTGTCATCGATGCAAGCAATAAAAATTGCTCTTTAAATATGGATGATTTATTAGTGTGCAGAAAATAAGCTTTATACGATCTTGTGATGTGGAAGAAATAAAAGCGACAGACTGCATAATAAAGGTCCATATCACAACTGGCAATATAAAGTGACGTTCTTTTGCATTAAGATTTCGTGCATCCAACCATGAAAGCCCATGACAACCTCTGTTTCCCTCTGCGAAGGGCCTATCTTTTACTTTTGTGTTATTCCTTATGCAAGAATCATGGTGATCTTCACCTTTCCTTTTTGCATTTTATCCTTTGGCAAGCACATTGTGTTGCAATATATATATATATATATATATATATATATATATATATATATATATATATATATATATATATATATATATATATCCAATTGGATGTAAGTTAACATGAATCATTATTGTTGACATTACCCTTGGGGTAAAAAGTTGGGAGGCAACACTATAAGTCCCGATCTTTCTCTGTGTCCGATTGAAACTCCATACCCATAAGTATTGAGTGAGTGTTAGCAATTGTGAAAGACTAAATGATAGTTGAGTATGTGGACTTGCTGAAAAGCTCTTATATTGACTATTTCCGATGTTATGATAAATTGAAATTGCTTCAGTGACTGAGATTATAGTTTGTTAGTTCTCAATGAAGTTTCTGATTCATACTTTACATTGTGAATAGATTATCACTTGAGCATAAGAAATCATATGACAATATGTATATATGTTGTTGTTATAAGAATGATCATGATGCCCTCATGTTCGTATTTTATTTTATCGACACCTCTATCTCTAAACATGTGGACGTATTTATCGTTATCGGCTTCCGCTTGAGGACAAGCGAGGTCTAAGCTTGGGGGAGTTGATATGTCCATTTTGCATCATGCTTTTATATTGATATTTATTTCATTATGGGCTGTTATTACACGTCGTGCCACAATATTTATGCCTATTCTCTCTTATTTTACAAGGTTTAGATGAAGAAGGAGAATGCCGGCAGCTGGAATTCTGGGCTGGAAAAGGAGAAAATATTAGAGACCTATTCTGCACAACTCCAAAAGTCCTGAAACTTCACGGAAGTCATTTTTCGAATTTATAAAAATACTAAGCGAAGAAAATACCAGAGGGGGCCCACACCCTGGCCACGAGGGTGGGGGCGCACCCTACCCCCTAGGCGCGCCCCCTGCCTCGTGGGCCCCCTGGCAGGCCTCCGGTGCCCATCTTCTTCTATATGAAGTCTTTCGTCCAAGAAAAAATCATAAGCAAGCTTTCAGGAAGAAACTCTACCGCCATGAGGCGGAACCAATCTAGGGCTCCGGCAGAGCTGTTATGCCGGGGAAACTTTCCTCTGGGAGGGAGAAATCATCGCCATCGTCATTACCAACGATCCTCTCATTGGGAGGGGGTCAATCTCCATCAACATCTTCACCAGCACCATCTCCTCTCAAACCCTAGTTCATCTCTTGTATCCAATCTTTGTCCCAAAGCCTCAGATTGGTACCTGTGGGTTGCTAGTAGTGTTGATTACTCCTTGTAGTTTATCCTAGTTGGTTTATTTGGTGGAAGATCATATGTTCAGATCCATTATGCATATTAATACCCCTCTGATTATGAACATGCATATGATTTTTCAGTAGTTACGTTTGTCCCTGAGGACATGGGAGAAGTCTTGCTATTAGTAGTCATGTGAATTTGGTATTCGTTCGATATTTTGATGAGATGTATGTTGTCTTTCCTCTACTGGTGTTATGTGAACGTCGACTTCATGATACTTCACCATTGTTTGTGTCGGCGTTCTGGGAACGGGGGTCCCCAGACTTGCCTGCCTGCGGCCTGCGGCGTGGCTTACAGGGGGGCCCAGCATGGCCCATCTTCGTCAACACGAGACTCAAGACCCTCGCGAGGGGCCAAGCCTCACGGGGCGGACGACACAGAGCTTCCTCAGGCGCGGCCTTGTCAGGATGGCTCACGAGGAGGCGGAGAGATCAAGGCGGGGTACCTCACGAGGTGCCCATGACACAAGCCATGACGACCAAGGGTGCCAGGCGGGCGCCAGCCCGCGCAGTGTCTCCCTTTCCTCTTTGGTGCAAAGGGGGCAAGCGCAGGCGAGAGGATCAGGCAAAGGCATCCATTTCGGTGCAACAAGACCAAGAGCAGTCCAACGGTGGGAAGGAGGTCATCGTGGAGCCCATAACGGCGTCACCACCAGAGCCTTTGGCAGGCGAGGACCAACTTTAGTCAGGATAAGTGTACTAGATGTTCCCCTTCAAAATGGCCAATTGTTGGCGCCCTTCCCGCTCAATATTTGGGAAGAGGCCCAGGGCCTTTGCTTATAAATAGGACTAGCCACCCCCAGGGTAAGAGGACGAGAGGATCGGATCATCAGGCAACAAAGAGAGAGAGAGAGAGAGAGAGAGAGAGAAGGGCGGCTGAACTCCTCCTAGCAGTTCATCGTCCTTGCTAAGAGCAGACCCTCGCGAGGCTGTTCTCCCTTGTACTATTCATCTTCATCAGCCCAAGAGGCAATCCACCCACCACAAACTAGAGTAGGGTATTACACCACAATGGTGGCCCGAACTAGTATAAACCTCGTGTTTCTTGTGCTGTTCTTTTGGTAGTTTAGATCTTTGCGAGACGGAGAGTTAGAGGGCAAAGTCTCCAGCGCACCCCAGAGTTCGAACCTCAAGGGTCTGCCGGAACCCGAAATCCGACATTTGGCGCGCCAGGTAGGGGTGCGCCGGAATTTGTCTTCCACCGCTCCGCTCTCCTCCGACCGTCGCGTCCATGTCCGACGCACGTCGGGCCCGCACCGACCGCCGGGCCGCCATCGTTTCCCGCGTCGCCCAGACGGCCCCCGTCGACGTGCGCCTTCATCGTTCCCCGTCGCCCGCCATCGACGCCGCCCCCGGCCCGGCAGGTAGCGAGCAGCAAGCGTCATCTCAGCGCCCGTCAGTGCGGCAAGACGGCCGCACAGCTACGCCAACACCCCCGGTCATCGCGGCCCTCCTAGGCGGCTCTCAGGCGCCGCCCACAAGTTGCCACGTCAAGCCGTTTGTTCGCCGAGTCAGCGCCGTTTCTGCGTGGCAGGGGGCTCACCCAGACCAGGCGGCACTCAAGGCTGGCCTGACCTTCGGCTTCGAGGACCACCCCTCCAACTCAGCCAGCTCGGGCGCACTCCCCATGTTGTGCACCCCCACCATATGCCAGGTGGCCATCACCAGAACCCTCATCGATGGTGGCGTGGGCCTCAGCGTGCTTTTGGTCGAGGCCTTCGATCTCCTCCGCATACCCCTGGAACGGCTGCAACCCAGCCGACCCTTCTCAGGCATTAGGGGCGGGTCATCCGGCTCCCAGTAACCTTCGGCACCTACGACAACTTCCGCACGGAGATGGTCGACTTCGACATCGCCCCCATCGGCCTCCCCTACAACGCCATCCTCGGCTACCCAGCGCTGGCCCAGTTCATGGCCACCACGCACCCGGCGTACAACCTTATGAAGATGCCTGGGAGCAGCGGTGTCCTCACCGTGCACGGGGACACCAGGGACGCACTGCGGGTGCTCAAGCTCGCCTTCAAGGCGGCGGTGTCGGCACAGCCCGCCGACTCAGGGACCCCCGAGCCCAAGGGGGCTGCGCCCGCCAAGAAGAAGCAGTTGTTCACCCAGGACAAGGCAGAAACCAAGCAGATACCTGTCGGCGAGGACGGGTCCTCCAGTGCCACTTTCACCATAGGCGCCAACCTCTAGCCTGAGCAAGAGGAGGCCCTAATCAGGTTCCTGTGCACAAACAAGAAGGTATTCACTTGGGAACCTGATCAGTTGGCAGGGATCCCCAGGAGCGTAATCGAGCATCACCTCAACGTGTGCCCAAACGCGTGCCCTGTGAAGCAGAAGGCAAGGCGGCAGTCCACGGAGAAGCAGGTCTTCATCGTCCAAGAAACCCGCAAGCTAGAAGCCGCTGGGGTCATTCGCGAGGTCCGGTACCCGGATTGGTTGGCCAACCCTGTCGTTGTGCCCAAGAAGGGAGGAATGGAACGCATGTGTGTCGACTTCACCAACCTCAACAAGACATGCCCACAAGATCCATTCCCGCTCCCCCGCATCGATCAGATCGTTGATTCCACCGCAGAGTGTGACTTGCTATGCTTCCTGGATGCCTTCTCTGGGTATCACCAGATCAAGATGGCGGTAGAAGACGTCGAGAAGACCGCCTTCCTGACCCCCTGCGGGGTGTACTGCTACACATGCATGCCGTTTGGGCTGCGTAACGCAGGAGCAACCTTTCAGCGGCTGATGCACATCACTTTGGGCCCGCAGCTAGGGAAGAATGTCGAAGCTTACGTTGACGACATTGTGGTGAAGTCTCGGGAGGCCAAGACCCTGATACAAGACCTGGAGGAAACCTTCGCGAGCCTCGACGCAGTGAACCTGCGATTCAACCCGGAGAAGTGTGTGTTCGGGGTCCCCTCAGGCAAGCATTTGGGCATCCTCGTGTCCCATCGAGGCATTGAGGCTAACACAGAAAAGGTCAAGGTGGTCGAGGACATGAGCCCGCCGAAGACCCTCAGAGAAATGCAGAAGCTCACTGGACGTGTGACCGCGCTGGGGCGCTTCATCTCCAAGCTGGGGGAGCGAGCGCTGCCTTTCTTCCAGCTGATAAAGAAAAAGGGGCCCTTTGAATGGACTGAAGAGGCAGACAACGCATTTCAAGGTCTCAAGAAATACCTGGCCAGTCCCCCGGTCATGGTGGCTCCACGTCCTCAAGAGCCCCTGGTGCTCTACCTCGCTGCCACTCCTTACTCCGCCAGCGCAGCCCTGGTGGCAGTTAGGAAGGAGCGCCAAATCAGAACCACGGCAGCAGCTCGAGACAAGGCAAAACAGGAACAAGGAAGGCCCACAGAAGCCGTAACCGCGATTGAGGATCAGCTGCCAAAGAGTGCGCCGGAAGCAGGAGAGGCCACTCATCTGGATGATCCGCCTCCTGAGGCCCCGTCGCCTCGCGAGGCGCCCTTGCCTCCGGAGGGCGCCGCGAGCACTAATGCACTCAGCCTTGTTGAGCACCCAGTATACTTCGTCAGCATGGTGTTACGGGATGCGGGGGCACGGTATCCCATGCCTCAGAAGCTCCTCCTCGTGTTACTGGTGGCCTCGCGTAAGTTGCGTCACTATTTCTAGGGTCACCCCATCAAGGTCGTCTCATCATACCCCCTGGAGAGAGTGTTAAGGAGCCCCAACTCAGCCGGAAGGGTCGCTGAATGGAACATAGAACTGCAGGCAATTCAACTCGAGGTCAGCACGACCAGGGTCATCAAGGGAGCAGCGTTAGCAGATTTCGTGGCAGAATGGACGGAGCCACCGGGCCTCAAGGGCGACGAGGATCGGTCCCTCCTCCCGGGGAGCGAGGCGCCGGAAGGCTGGGTCATGTACTTCGATGGGGCATTCTCCAGGCACGGCGCCGGGGCTAGCGCGGTACTGATATCACCCACTCAGGACAAGCTCTACTACGCTGTGCAGCTCTGTTTCCAGCAAGGTGAAAAAGTCTCCAACAACATAGAGAGTATGAAGGTCTAATAGCAGGCTTGAAGGCCGCAGCAACCCTGGGGGTGAAGCGCCTCACTGTCAAGGGCGATTCGCAGCTCCTTGTCAACTTCTCCAACAAGGTGTATGAGCCGAAGGACGAGCACATGGAAGCCTACCTAGCGGAAGTCCGCAGGATGGAGAAGCAATTCTGGGGGCTGGAGTTGAAGCATGTGCCCCGTGGCACCAATCAGGAGGCCGATGACATCGCCGGACGGGCATCCAGGCGGTTACCTCAGAAACCTGGCGTCTTCGAAGAGCGACTCTTCAAGCCCTCAGCCCAGCCGTCATTTTCAAACACTGCTCAGCCTCAGGAGGAACTTCCCCAGCCACCTGCCTCAGGAGCCCCGGTCTGCGGCCCAACCTCAGGGGCACGCCTGCTCCTGACAATGGAACCTCAGGAGGAGTGCTGGATCGCGGAACTCCGGAGTTATTTAACGCAAGGGACCCTGCCGGAGGAGGAGGAGGAAGCGGAGCGTGTGGTGCGGCAGGCCACGGCATACGACATCAGGGATGGAGAGCTCTACACGAGGCGACCAAACGACATATCCCTTCGCTGCATCTCCAGGGAGCAAGGAAAGGAGCTGCTGGAAGACATACACGGTGGGGACTGTGGGCATCATTCATCATCACGAACCCTCGTTGGCAAGGCATTCCGCAGTGGGTTCTATTGGCCCACCTCACTCAGCGACGCCGTCGAGTTGGTGAAGGCTTGTGAAGCCTGCCAATTTCGCGCCAAGCAGATCCATTAGCCGGCGAGAGGCCTGCAGACCATACCCCTTTCGTGGCCGTTCGCGGTCTGGGGGCTGGACATTCTGGGCCCGTTTCCTCGGGCGCCAGGGGGCTACCGCTACCTCTACGTCGCCATTGACAAGTTCACCAAGTGGGCAGAAGTAGAGGCTGTCCGCACCATCCCCGCGGGTTCCGCGGTCAAGTTCATCAGGGGCATCGTGAGCTGGTTTGGGGTGCCGAATCACATCATCACGGACAACGGTTCACAGTTCACCAGTAACCTTTTCAGAACATACTGCGCTAACCTTGGAACGCAGATATGCTACGCCTCTGTGGCGCATCCACGAAGCAACGGCCAGGCCGAAAGAGCCAACGCGGAGGTCCTGAGGGGCCTCGAGACCAGGACGTTCAGGAAGAAGCTGGAGGCCTGCGGCAGAGGTTGGTACGATGAGCTCTAGTCCGTGTTGTGGTCCATCCGCACAACTGCGACCAAGCCGACTAGGGAGACCCCGTTCTTACTGGTATATGGAGCTGAAGCAGTCCTCCCTCACGAGGTCAGACGTCGCTCCGCGCGGGTCCTAGCGTTCGACGAGGCGCAGCAGGACGCCATGCGGGGGATGGACCTCGTGCTGGGGGAGGAACGCCGCCGAGAAGCCTCGTTACGAGCGGCAAGGTACCAACAGGCGCTACGACGATATCACTGCCGCAACATCCGCCCCAGGACTCTCGAGGTAGGAGACCTCGTACTCAGGCGGGTTCTCTCCAGGGAGGGGCTGCACAAGCTCTCTCCCATGTGGGAGGGCCCGTTCAACGTTGTTCATGTTTCCAGGCCAGGCTCCGTGCGCTTGGAGACTCAGGAGGGGGAGCCGGTTCCGAACGCATGGAACATCCAGCACCTCCGGAGGTTCTACCCCTAGAAGGCCCAGAGCCTGTGAAGAAGGCGAACGCCTGTGAAGATTATCCCTTTTTGGAGAAGGCCCAGAGCCTGTGAAGAAGGCGAACGCCTGTGAAGATTATCCCTTTTTGGAGAAGGCCCAGAGCCTGTGAAGAAGGCGAACGCCTGTGAAGATTATCCCTTTTTGGAGAAGGCCCAGAGCCTGTGAAGAAGGCGAACGCCTGTGAAGATTATCCCTTTTTGGAGAAGGCCCAGAGCCTGTGAAGAAGGCGAACGCCTGTGAAGAAGGCGAACGCCTGTGAAGATTATCCTTTTTGGAAAAGGCCCAGAGCCTGTGAAGAAGGCGAGCGCCTGTGAAGATTGTTGCGTTTTGGAAAAGGCCCGGAGCCTGTGAAGAGGGCAAATGACTGTGAAGCTCGTTTCCCTTAAGAAGAAAGGCCCGGAGCCTGTGAAGAAGGCCAATGCTTGTGAAGCTCGCCGCCCGTGACACTCTCACGTAATAATGAGTGGGGTTGTACACGCCCCGGAGTCTCAAGAGCGCCGGCCTCAGGCCCTGGGGCTCCCTCCCACGCCCAGTGGTAGCACTTAGCTCCGCACTGGTGAGAAGACGTCGAAGACTAGATTAGGTGCCGAACGCGTCTTTTTCATTTGCTTTCCGCAGTTGGCTTGTTCGTTCGCAGTTGAAATTTTATTGAAATTATTACCGTTGTCTGTTTATGGTTCATCGATTTTAACTCCCCAACTTTGATTCTTCTTATGAAAGGCCTCGCGAGGGAGGACAGCCGAGCGCCCTCGCGAGAGTTCCTGTTCTTGTCATTCGAAGGTTTCGCGACCTGGGCCCATTACGGGAGCATCCCTCCAGTCCGTGCCCCTCGGGCACAACGACACACACACAGGGCCTGGGTCTGTCGCCCCCCCACGGCTGGGGCCGGGAACTATCTACGCGCAAACACATAGCTGAAAGGCGCGAAAAACGGAATCAAGGTAACGGTTAACAGCAGTAACCCCGAACACGCCCCCACGGGGCTCCGCACAGCTGTTTTCTTTACGCAGGAAACAAAAGGGAAAGAAGGGGCAAGCCTGGCGCGGCTCGCCTCACACTGGCCTGTGGAGGAGGGTCGGGCTGCCTCCAGAGCTCAAGCAGACTCCCTCTCGCGCTTCACCGGGGCGCGACGGCGGGCGGACGTACTGCCGCCTCCCAAGCAGGCGCGACGGCGAGGGGGCTGACTGCGGCCACCACTGGAAGAGTCGCTTGAAGAGGAATCAATGATGCTTGGGAACCCCGAGCGCCACCAACCACGCGGGCGCTGTCTCCTCTGTCGTCATCGGGGCTGGGTCCCCGGCCACGGTCGTCGTCCTTAGGGCAACACCCTGCGCGACGACCATCTTCCCCAAACACCCTCACGTAGAGGGTGGCATCGCCGTCAAACCTAAAGTGTGGGGTACACCGGCGCTCCAGGCCGCGACCACGAGCGAACGCCTGCCAACCACGAGTCAAGGCCAAGCTCCCAGCGGCGGAGACCTCCAGTGCAGCCCACGAGGCCCGGCTGCAGCAGCCGTCCACCTGAAGCTAGAGGTCGCCCGGGGCACCGGCCGGGAGCTCACCAAGGAGGAAGCGAGGAAGTTGGAGCCGGGCACTAGTCGGCTCCGCCGACCATACGACGAACTCCGGCAGTACCTCCGTCGCGCAAAAGCGTGGCCTAGGGGAGCGGGCGATCAGAGCACGTCCCCCGGCCGTAGCAGCTCGCCTGCCGCCACGCTGGGAACCATCCCCGCGACTGCGGGACGCTGCCCGGGCAGCCATGGGATGCTTCCGGGGGCGCCCTCGACCGCGCTTGGGCGGGGGAGAGGCAGGCTCAACCTAGCGGGCCTTCCCTTTCTCTGCAGCCGAGAACCTCCTCGACGGAGCCATGGAGAAGAAGGAGAAGCAAGGAGAGATGGACTGGGAGAGCATGCGCAGTGTCGTACTTATAGCTGGCGAAGGCCAACCGTCGGCCTCCACGATCGCAGGTAATCATGACACGATCTGCATGCAGGGACTTGTCCAATCCGCGCGACCACCGAGGTGACATGGGGAAGCGGAGACGCCCACGTCCAATCAACCGCCACGTGGCGCCCAAGGCCGCAGGCTGTTAGGGCCCGCGGCGCTTCGCCCTTGCCCTTTCGCCTCTCGGCACGGCCAAGTCCGGGCGCGCCTTGGGCCCGGGGGCTACTGTCGGCGTTCTGGGAACGGGGGTCCCCAGACTTGCCTGCCTGCGGCCTGCGGCGTGGCTTACAGGGGGCCCCAGCACGGCCCATCTTCGTCAACATGAGACTCAAGACCCTCGCGAGGGGCCAAGCCTCGCGGGACGGACGACACGGAGCTTCCTCCGGCGCGGCCTCGTCAGGCTGGCTCACGAGGAGGCGGAGAGATCAAGGCGGGGTACCTCACGAGGTGCCCATGATGCAAGCCATGACGACCAAGGGTGCCAGGCGGTCGCCAGCCCGCGCAGTGTCTCCCTTTCCTCTTTGGTGCAAAGGGGGCAAGCGCAGGCGAGAGGATCAGGCAAAGGCATCCATTTCGGTGCAACGAGACCAAGAACAGTCCAACGGTGGGAAGGAGGTCATCATGGAGCCCAGAACGGCGTCACCACCAGAGCCTTTGGCAGGCGAGGACCAACTTTAGTCAGGATAAGTGTACCAGATGTTCCCCTTCAAAATGGCCAATTGTTGGCGCCCTTCCCGCTCAATATTTGGGAAGAGGCCCAGGGCCTTTGCCTATAAATAGGACTAGCCACCCCCAGGGTAAGAGGACAAGAGGATCGGATCATCAGGCAACAAAGAGAGAGAGAGAGAGAGAGAGAGAGAGAGAGAGAGAGAGAGAAGGGCGGCTGAACTCCTCCTAGCAGTTCATCGTCCTTGCTAAGAGCAGACCCTTGCGAGGCTGTTCTCCCTTATACTGTTCATCTTCATCAGCCCAAGAGGCAATCCACCCACCACAAACTAGAGTAGGGTATTACACCACAATGGTGGCCCGAACTAGTATAAACCTCGTGTCTCTTGTGCTGTTCTTTCGGTAGTTTAGATCTTTGCGAGACGGAGAGGTAGAGGGCGAAGTCTTCGCGCGCACCCCAGAGTTCGAACCTCAAGGGTCTGCCGGAACCAGAAATCTGACACTTTGGGCCTAGAGGAAGGCATTGGGAAGTAATAAGTAGATGATGGGTTGCTAGAGTGACAGAAGCTTAAACCCTAGTTTATGAGTTGCTTCGTAAGGGGTTGATTTGGATCCATATGTTCCATGCTATGGTTAGGTTTACCTTAATACTTCTTTTGTAGTTGCGGATGCTTGCAATAGGGGCTAATCATAAGTGGGATTCTTGTCCAAGAAAGGACAACACCCAAGCACCGGTCCACCGACATACCAAATTATCAAAGTAATGAACGTGAATCATATGAGCGTGATGAAAACTAGCTTGACGATAATTCCCATGTGTCCTCAGGAGTGCTTTTCTCTGTATAAGAGTTTGTTAAGGATTATCCTTTACTACAAAAAGGATTGGGCCATCTTGCTGCACCTTATTTACTTTCATTACTTGTTACCCGTTACAAATTACCTTATCACAATACTATCTGTTACCGATAATTTCAGTGCTTGCAGAAAATACCTTACTGAAAATCGCTTGACATTTCCTTCTGCTCATCGTTGGGTTCGACACTCTTACTTATCGAAAGCACTACTATAGATCTCCTATACTCATGGGTCATCAGTGAGAAGCTTGTATGTTGTCTTTCGAGTAGCTTGTGAATATATAAACGATTTGTTGCATGACAAGCTGTCTCAACCGCTTCCGCCCAAAAGTGTTTTGGCGTCTTGTACTCATCAAGCATCGTTCTCGCCATCTCAATAAGAGTTCGATTCTTCCTCTCAACAACTCCGTTTTGTTGAGGCATGTACATAGCCGAGAACTCATGTGAAATCCCTTCTTCGTCAAGGGAGGTGTCCACATTGGCGTTCTTTAACTCCATTCCGTTGTCGCTGCGAACCTTCTTGATCTTCACTTCAAATTGATTTTGGGCCTTCCTGGCAAAGTTCTTGAAGTTCTTTTGGACCTGCGATTTATCACCAAGAAAGAACACCCACGTAAATCTTGAAAAGTCATTGACAATGACTAAACTGAACAAGTTACCACCGAGACTTTTGTAGGCGTTGGGACCAAGAAGATCCATATGAAGTAGCTCGAGCAGTCTTCTCGTAGTCATGTTGTTCTTGATGGGGTGGCTTCCTCCAACCTGTTTTCCTGCTTGACAAGCACAACAAAATTTATCCTTATCAAATATAACATCCTTCACTCCAAGGATATGATCACCTTTAATAAGCTTATCAAGATTTCGCATGCCCACATGACCTAACCTTTTATGCCATAAACAACCTTTAGAAGATTTAGCAATTAAGAAAGTTCTAGGTTGAGCCTTTTTAGTGAAATCAACAATGTATAAATCACCTCTACGTATACCGGTAAAGACCATATTGCGATTATCTCTTCGAAACACTTGGCAATCTAGTTCAGTAAATAGGACATTGAAACCGAAGTCAGCTAGTCTAGATATGGAAATTAAATTATAGCCAAGAGATTCAACGAGCATAACATTTTGGATGGAGCTGTCATGTGAGATGGCCACCTTACCAAGGCCAACCACCTTACCCTTTGAGTTATCACCAAAGGTGACATACTTTCGAGGGCCGTCATTTTCAGC
The DNA here is from genome assembly GCA_032464435.1 of Aegilops umbellulata. Taxonomy (NCBI): domain Eukaryota; kingdom Viridiplantae; phylum Streptophyta; class Magnoliopsida; order Poales; family Poaceae; genus Aegilops; species Aegilops umbellulata. Next base: position 181,473,889 of record CP136060.1, read on the forward strand.
AAGCTCACGAAACATATCCTTGTCTCCGGCCATGTGATCGGTACATCCACTATCAAGAACCCATTCCTTTACCAGCCATGTAGCCGCGAAGGTTTTCCATAAGACCAAAGTGTCTCATAGACTCATCGAGATCGAAGTCACTGTCATCATCCTTATCATAGTATCCATGTTCAACATCGTCTTGTGATAGATCATTACCTAGAGAGAGTGATTCATTAGATATATGACCATGGCAATGTTCATCTTTATGAATTCTAATGACTTCCGAGATGATATTACTAATGATTCCAACATCTCCATTGGCACGCATAAGGTCAGGAAGCTCAAATAAACAATCACCAAACTTAGGATCTTTAGGATTCATCTTATTTAAAGCAATGGACTTTTGAAGAATCACATCTAGATTAGGAATAGTTTGGAAACCATTCCTTAAGAAATCTCCATATGGAGTAAGCACATTCAAGAGTAGGCAAGCAACCAATCAAATTTCTAGGCAATCCTCTAATGATAAGATTGATAGTTCTAAGATTACAGATCATGTCAAGTGACTCATCGGGGGTAGGATGCAAGGGGTCAACAAGGGGCGCACCAGGGCTAGTAATGTACTTGTTCAAGTGATACTCATCTTATTTTTCCAAGCATTAAAGAACTCCCAATCAAGCATATGCACTCTATGTCTAAAACTCCCTATCGTAGACTCATCCATCTTCCTCCAATAGCAATTAAACCAAAGCAATGGAGACCAATGCTCTGATACCAATTGAAAGGATCAAGAAGAGGCGTCTAAGGGGGATGATTAGACCCTTAACAAAGAAAAGTAGCAGATTTTAAATTCTCCAAGTTAAGGTGGCGTTTTAGAACAAGTTTAAACATTCACAATACATTTCAAGCAAGCATGGCAAGAGTATATGATCAGCGGAAAGTAAAGCATGCAAGCTGCAAGAAAATAAAGGGATGGGATTGGGTTGCAAACGTAATTGGAGACATGGAGATTTTTGGCGTGGTTCTGATAGGTGGTGCTATCGTACATCCACGTTGGTGGAGACTTCAACCCACGAAGGGTAACGGTTGCGCGAGTCCACGGAGGGCTCCACCCACGAAGGGTCCATGAAGTAGCAACCTTGTCTATCCCACCATGGCCATCGCCCATGAAGGACTTGCGTCACTTGGGTAGATCTTCATGAAGTATGCGATCTCCTTGCCCTTACAAACTCCTTGGTTCAACTCCACAATCTTGACGGAGGCTCCCAAGTGACACCTAACCAATCTAGGAGACACCACTCTCCAAATCGTAATAGATGGTGTGTTGATGATGAACTCCTTCCTCTTGTGCTTCAGATGATAGTGTCCCCAACACTCCACTCTCTCTCACAGATTTGGCTATGGTGGAAAGATGATTTGAGTGGAAAGCAACTTGGGGAAGGCTAGAGATCAAGATTCTTGTGGTTGGATTGGAATGTCTTGGTCTCAACACATGAGTAGGTGGTTCTCTCTCAGAAAATGAATGTACGAAGTGTAGGCACGTTCAGATGGCTCTCTCACTAATGGAGAGGAGGGTGGAGGGTATATATAGCCTCCACACAATATCTAACCGTTACACACAAAAGAGCCAGCTCGGTCAGACCGAATATGTGAACTTGGTGAGACCGATTCAGTTCAAAATGTGAATGTTAGAGTTTTCGGTGGAACCGACATGATCAACTCGGTGGGACCGATGTGCTAGGGTTAGGGTAAAACCTAAACTCGGTTTGACCGATTACACAAACTTGGTGAGACTGATTTTGGTAATAAGCAAACAGAGAGTTGGTCAGGCAAACTCCGTGGGACCAATCGCATTTCTCGGTAGGACCGAAATAATTGCAATAGGCAACAGAGAGTTCGCAAGCCCATCTCGGCAAGACCGAGATCCCATTAGTGAGATCGGACTGATTAGGGTTTCTGGCAATGACTATGTCAAGTGAACTCGGTGGCGCCGGATGGATCAAATCGGTGGGGCCGAGTTTGACTTTAAGTTTAGGACATATTTGGATATGAGCAAGTGGTTGAGGATTTTGTAGCATATCACTAAGCACTTTGAGCAAGTAGAACATTAAGCAACACCTCATCCCCTTTTAATAGTATTGGCTTTCCTATGGACTCAATGTGATCTTAGATCACTAAAATAGAAATGAAGAGTCGTGAGATTTTGCCAATCTTTTGTCCTTAGCATCTAGAAGGGGTTCCACATCCTCTTGTCCATGCCAAGCCTTTGCTGAACTTTCTGAAATATAATAGATGAAAATATTACTCCAATAAGAGATATGTTGATATTAATTACCAAAATCACCCAGGGAGCACTTACGCTTTCAGTGCATGATGTTCAGAAGCTCACAAGTTGTCTCGCTGCATTGAGTCAATTCATTTCATGACTCGGTGAAAAGGCATTGCCTCAAGTCTGATATGTTCGAGTGGACTCCCGAAGCTGAAGCAGCGTTTGTCAAGCTCAAAGTCTTGCTTTCCACCCAGCCGGTGCTCGCTCCTCCGAACAACAAAGAGCCTCTACTCTTATATATTGCAGCCACTGATCAAGTTGTCGGCACAGTGCTCACAGTGGAGTGAGAAGAAGAAGGCAAGGCCTATAAAGTTCAACGCCCAGTGTATTATATCTCTGAAGTCTTGGGTCCATCCAAGCAGAGGTATCCACATTACCAGAAGCTTGTTTATGGAATTTATTTGACTATGAAGAAAGTTGCACATTATTTCCAAGACCACTCGGTTTCAGTCGTTAGCGACGCTCCATTGTCTGAAATCATGAATAATCGAGACGCAACTGGTCGAGTGGCTAAGTGGGCAATTGAACTTCTCCCTCTGGATATCAAGATCGAAGCGAAAAAGGCGATCAAGTCTCAAGCACTCGCGGATTTCTTGGCTGAGTGGATTGAACAGCAACAGCGGACTCAAGTTCATTCGGAACACTGGACTATGTTCTTTGATGGATCTAAGATGTTGAATGGTTCTGGTGCTGGAGTGGTCCTGGTGTCCTCGAGAGGTGATAACTCAGTTATGTCCTCCAGATTCACTTTGATTCCTCCAATAACGAAGCTGAGTATGAAGCACTCCTCTATGGGTTGCGTATGTCCATCTCACTCGGCGTCTGTCGCCTGATGGTCTATGGCGATTCAGATTTGGTGGTCAATCAAGTGATGAAGGAGTGGGATGTCAGGAACCCTGCCATGACTGGATACCACAATGCAGTGAGGAAGTTGGAGAAGAAGTTTGAGGGATTGGAACTCCACAATATTCCTCGAATCAAGAATCAAGTAGCCGACAATCTGGCAAAAATAGGTTCCACTCGGAAGCCTATACCTAGCAATGTGTTTCTTGAACATCTCCATTCTCCATCAGTGCAAGAGGACCCTTTCACTGAAGAACCTCCCCCAGCAATAAGTCCTACCAATCCGATTGAAATCAAAGTACCAGCAGTTATCGATCTGGTTATGGAGATCCTAGTAATCACTGCCGACTGGATAGTGTCGTACATTGCATATCTGCTTGGGCAGGAGCTTCCAGAAGATGAAGTTGGAGCACATCAGACCGTCCGTAGGTCCAAGGCCTTCACAGTGATAGGCGGACAACTCTACAGAGAGAGTGTTACTAGCATAACTCAGGGATGTATCTCTCCAGAAGAGAGTCGACTAATTTTTGATGGGATCCACTTGGGGACCTGTGGTCACCATGCATCCTCTCGAACCATCATAGCCAAAGCATACCAAGCCGGGTTCTACTAGCCACGGGACAACGAAGCTGCAAAGGAAATCGTTCAGAAGTGTGAAGGTTGCCAGTTTTATGCAAACATGCCCCACAAGCCCGCATCTGCCTTAAAAACCATTCCACTCGACTGGCCATTTGCTGTGTGGGGATTAGACATGATTGGGCCACTCAGGACCGGCAGAAGTGGTTTCACTCATCTACTTGTGGCACTCGAAAATTTTACCAAGTGGATTGAAGCCAAGCCTATCAAGAAGTTGGATTCAAGCACAGCCATCAGTTTTATAAAAGAGTTGGTATTCCGATATGGAGTTCCACACAACTTTGATTCGGAAGAGGTCAGAGAGTTTTGCACTTCTCAGGGCACTCGGGTAGATTACGCATCCGTTGGCACTCGCAGTCAAATGGGCAAGCTGAAAAAGAAAATTGTCTGATCCTCCAAGGTTTGAAACATCGACTCATGCGCGATCTTGAGCATGCAGCTGGAGCTTGGGTAACTGAACTGCCGTCTATTCTGTGGGGATTGAGGACAATTCCCAACCGATCCACTAACCGAACCCCATTCTTCATGGTGTACGGGGTTGAAGCCGTGCTTCCTAGTGACCTGTTTAACAATGCACCCCGAGTGGAACTTTACTCAGAGGCTGGGGCAGAGCAAGCACGTCAAGACGCCGTAGAACCTATGGACGAAGAACGAGAGTTGGACCTAATTCGGTTGACTGTTTATTAGTAGGATCTTCGTCGATTCCATGCCAGGAACATTAAAGGTCGAGCATTTCAAGAAGGAGATCTCATGCTCCGAGTGGATCAACAACAGCCTCACAAGCTTGCCCCAGCGTGGGAAGGCCCCTTCATAGTCACCAAGGTGCTGCGAAAAAGGGGCCTACCACCTCTACAACTTCGCGAGGAAGATTGACGAGCCGCGTGCCTGGAATGCAGATCTTCTCCGCCGATTTTATACTGGATCGTCGAGATGTAATAAGAATACTTTTAGATTATTTATCAAGACATGACTCTTGTAGTCTCATGATGATTTCTCTTGCATAAATGTGTGTCCAAATCCCCAAGTGGGTGACTTAGCTGCGAAACTTGTTTTCGCCAAAGTTAAAAAACTTCTCCGAGTGGAGAGAAATCCTCCCACTCGGAGGCTTAGCCGTGAGCCTGTCCTCGCCTAAGTTAAAAATTTACTCTGAGTGGAGAGCAATCCTCCCACTCGTGGGCTTAGCCGCGAGCCCGTCCTCGCCTAAGTTAAAAATCTACTTCGAGTGGAGAGCATTCCTCCCACTCGGAGGCTTAGCCACGAGCCCGTCCTCGCCTAAGTCAAAAATCTACTCCAAGTGGAGAGCAATCCTCCCACTCGTGGGCTTAGCCGCTAGCCTGTCCTCGCCTAAGTTAAAAATCTACTTTGAGTGGAGAGCAATCCTCCCAATCGGGGGCTTAGCCGCGAACCCGTCCTCACCTAAGTTAAAAATCTACTCTGAGTGGAGAGCAATCCTCCCACTCATGGGCTTAGCCGTGAGCCCGTCCTTGCCTAAGTTAAAAATCTACTCCATGTGGAGAGCAATCCTCCCACTCGGGGGCTTAGCCGTGAGCCCCTCCTTGCCTAAGTTAAAAAATCTACTCTGAGTGGAGAGCAATCCTCCCACTCGGGGGCTTAGCCCCAAGCCCGTCCTCGCCTAAGTTAAAAAATCTACTCCCAGTCGAGAGCAATCCTCCCTCTCGGGAGCTTAGCCCCGAGCCCGTCCTCGCCTAAGTTAAAAGGGACAATTGCATTTTTGTCCCTAGTTGGAACCTACCCACGGGTTTTGCCCTTACTTTTTGACTCTGCTCAGTTTTTGCCCTTAGATTTTCCTCCAAGGTCGCCCGAATGCCCTTTGACCGTTTGACCAATACTTCGAAAATTCAAAAAAAAATTGATATGAACTCAGAAAAATGCAAATGTAGGTGATATTAACATTACTATAAATAAAAAGGTATAAAAATACTCTTCTTAGGAATAAAAAATACATGCAAATGTAGGTGACGTTTTCTGAACATCCTGATATCTTATTTGCATTTTTCTGAGTTAATATCAACTTGCGATGAATGCTCAAACGACTTTGACCATTATATTGAAACTTCATAATGAATTGATATGAACTCGGAAAAAAGGAAATAAGATATCAGGATGTTCAGAAAACGTCACCTACATTTGCGTGTAATTTTTATTCCTGAAAAATTTATTGTTTATACCTTCTTATTTTCAATAATATTAATAACAGTAATAACCTTAGGTTGTTCAAATTGTACTTTTGTCCTGAATGCAAATGGCATACACATAAAGGTAATGTTTATGCGAACATTTTGATATCTTATTTGCATTTTTCTGAGTTCATATCAATTTGTTATGAATTTTCAAAGTATTGGTCAAACGGTCAAAGGGCATTCGGGCGACCTCAGAGGAAAATCTAAGGGCAAAACTGAGCAGAGTCGAAAAGTAAGGGCAAAACCCGTGGGTAGGTTCCGACTAGGGGCAAAAATGCATTTGTCCCAAGTTAAAAATATACACCAAGTGGAGAGTCATCCTCCCACTCAGGGGCTTAGCCGCGAGCCCGTCCTTGCCTAAGTTAAAATCTACTCCAAGTGGAGAGCAAGCTTCCCAATTGGGGGCTTAGCCGCGAGCCTGTCCTCGCCTAAGTTAAAAATCTACTCCCAGTGGAGAGCAACCCTCCCACTCGGGGGCTTAGCCGCGATCCCGTCCTGGCCTAAGTTAAAAATCTACTCCGAGTGTTGAGCAATCCTCCCACACGGGGGCTTAGCCACGAGCCCGTCCTCGCCTAAGTTAAAAATCTACTCCGAGTTGAGAGAAATCTTCCCACTCGGGGGCTTAGCCGCGAGCCCGTCCTCGCCTAAGTTAAAAATCTACTACGAGTGGAGAGCAATCCTCCCACTTGGGGGCTTTGCCGCGAGCCCGTCCTCCCCTAAGTTAAAAATCTACTTCGAGTGGAGAGCAATCCTCCCAGTCGGAGGCTTAGCCACGAGCCCGTCCACGCCTAAGTCAAAATTCTACTTCGAGTGGAGAACAATCCTCCTACTCAGGGTCTCAGCCGCTAGCTTGTCCTCGCCTAAGTTAAAAATCTACTTTGAGTGGAGAGCAATCCTTCCACTCGGGGGCTTAGCCGCGAGCCCATCCTCGCCTAGGTTAAAAATCTACTCCGAGTGGAGAGCAATCCTCCCACTCGAGGGCTTAGCCACGAGCCCGTCTTCGCCTAAGTGAAAAATCTACTCCAAGTGGAGAGCAATCCTCCCACTCGGGGGCTTACCCGTGAGCCCCTCCTCGCCTAAGTTAAAAAATCTACTCCGAGTGGAGAGCAATCCTCCCACTCGGGGGCTTATCCGCAAGCCCGTCCTCGCCTAAGTTAAAAACCTACTCCGAGTGGAGAGCAATCCTCCCACTCAGGGGCTTAGCCGCAAGCCTGTCCTCGCCTAAGTTGAAAATCTACTCCGAGTGGTGAGCAAGCTTCCCACTCGGGGCTTAGCGGCGAGCCTGTCCTTTCCTAAGTTAAAAATCTACTCCCACTGGAGAGCAACCCTCCCACTAAGGCGCTTAGCCGCGAGCCCATCCTCGCCTAAGTAAAATATCTACTCCGAGTGGAGAGCAATCCTCCCACTCGGGGGCTTAGCCGCGAGCCCGTCCTCGCCTAAGTTAAAAATTTACTCCATGTGGAGAGCAATTGTCCCACTCGGGGGCTTAGCCGTGAGCCCGTCCTTGCCTAAGTTAAAATCTACTCCAAGTGGAGAGCAAGCTTCCCAATTGGGGGCTTAGCCGCGAGCCTGTCCTCGCCTAAGTTAAAAATCTACTCCAAGTGGAGAGCAACCCTCCCACTCGGGGGCTTAGCCGCGATCCCGTCCTGGCCTAAGTTAAAAATCTACTCCGAGTGTTGAGCAATCCTCCCACTCGGGGGCTTAGCCACGAGCCCGTCCTCGCCTAAGTTAAAAATCTACTCCGAGTTGAGAGAAATCTTCCCACTCGGGGGCTTAGCCGCGAGCCCGTCCTCGCCTAAGTTAAAAATCTACTACGAGTGGAGAGCAATCCTCCCACTTGGGGGCTTCGCCGCGAGCCCGTCCTCCCCTAAGTTAAAAATATACTTCGAGTGGAGAGCAATCCTCCCAGTCGGAGGCTTAGCCACGAGCCCATCCACGCCTAAGTCAAAATTCTACTTCGAGTGGAGAACAATCCTCCTACTCGGGGTCTCAGCCGCTAGCTTGTCCTCGCCTAAGTTAAAAATCTACTTTGAGTGGAGAGCAATCCTTCCACTCGGGGGCTTAGCCGCGAGCCCATCCTCGCCTAAGTTAAAAATCTACTCCGAGTGGAGAGCAATCCTCCCACTCGAGGGCTTAGCCACGAGCCCGTCTTCGCCTAAGTGAAAAATCTACTCCAAGTGGAGACCAATCCTCCCACTCGGGGGCTTACCCGTGAGCCCCTCCTCGCCTAAGTTAAAAAATCTACTCCGAGTGGAGAGCAATCCTCCCACTCGGGGGCTTATCCGCAAGCCCGTCCTCGCCTAAGTTAAAAACCTACTCCGAGTGGAGAGCAATCCTCCCACTCAGGGGCTTAGCCGCAAGCCTGTCCTCGCCTAAGTTGAAAATCTACTCCGAGTGGTGAGCAAGCTTCCCACTCGGGGCTTAGCGGCGAGCCTGTCCTTTCCTAAGTTAAAAATCTACTCCCACTGGAGAGCAACCCTCCCACTAAGGCGCTTAGCCGCGAGCCCATCCTCGCCTAAGTAAAATATCTACTCCGAGTGGAGAGCAATCCTCCCACTCGGGGGCTTAGCCGCGAGCCCGTCCTCGCCTAAGTTAAAAATTTACTCCATGTGGAGAGCAATTGTCCCACTCGGGGGCTTAGCCGCGAGCCCGTCCACGCCTAAGTTAAAAATCTACTACGAGGGCAGAGCAATCCACCCACTCGGGGGCTTAGCCGCGAGCCCGTCCTCGCCCAAGTTAAAAATCTACTCCGAGTGGATATAAATCCTCCCACTCGAGGGCTTAGCCGCGAGCCCGTGTCGCCGAAGTTAAAAATCTACTACGAGTGGAGAACAATCCTCCCACTCGGGGGCTTAGACACGAGCCCGTCCATGCCTAAGTTAAAAATCTACTCCGAGTGGAGACCAATCCTCCCACTCGGAGGCTTAGCCGCGAGCCTGTCCTGGCCTAAGTTAAAGTTTTACTCTGAGTGGAGAGCAATCCTCCCACTCGCGGGCTTAGTAGCGAGCCAGTCCTCGCCTAAGTTAAAAATCTACTTCGAATGGAGAGAAATCCTCCCACTTAGAGGCTTAGCCACGAGCCCGTCCTCACCTAAGTCAAAAATCTACTCCGAGTGGAGAGCAATCCTCCCACTCGTGGGCTTAGCTGCTAGCCTGTCCTTGCCTAAGTTAAAAATCTACTTTGAGTGGAGAGCAATCCTCCCAATCAGGGGCTTAGCCGCGAACCCGTCCTCACCTAAGTTAAAAATCTACTCTGAGTGGAGAGCAATCCTCCCACTCAAGGGCTTAGCCGCGAGCCCGTCCTCGCCTAAGTTAAAAATCTACTCCGAGTGGAGAGAAATCCTCCCACTCGAGGGCTTAGCCATGAGCCCCTCCTCGCTTAAGTTCAAAAATCTACTCCGAGAGGAGAGCAGTCCTCCCACTCGGGGGCTTAGCCCCAAGCCCGTCCTCGCCTAAGTTAAAAATCTATTCCCAGTGGAGAGCAAGCCTCCCACTCAGGGGCTTAGCCGCGAGCTCGTCCTCGCCAAGTTAAAAATCTACTCCGAGTGGAGAGCAGTCCTCCCACTCGGGGCTTAGCCTCGAGCCCGTCCTCGCCTAGGTTAAAAATCTACTCCGAGTGGAGAGCAATCCTCCCACTCGGGGGCTTAGCCGCGTGCTCGTCCTCGCCTAAGTTAAAAATCTACTCTGAGTGGAGAGCAATCATCCCATTCAGGGGCTTAGCCGTGAGCCCGTCCTCGCCTAAGTTAAAAATCTACTCCTAGTGGAGATGAATCCTCCCACTCGGGGGCTTAGTCACGAGCCCGTCCTCACCTAAGTTAAAAATCTACCCCGAGTGGAGAGCAATCCTCCCACTCGGGGGCTTAGCCGTGAGCCCGTCGTGCCTAAGTCAAAAATCTACTCCGAGTGGATAACAATCCTCCCACTCGGGGGCTTAGGCACGAGCCCATCCTTGCCTAAGTTAAAAATCTACTCCGAGTGGAGAGCAATCCTCCCACTCGGGGGCTTAGCCGCGAGCCCGTCCTCACCTAAGTTAAAAATCTACTCCGAGTGGAGAGCAGTCCTCCCACTCGGGGGTTTAGCCGCGAGCCCGTCCTCGCCTAAGTTAAATATCTACTCTGAGTGGAGAGCAATCCTCCCACTCGGGTGCTAAGCCGAGAGCCCGTGTCGCCTAAGTTAAAAATCTACTCCGAGTGTGTTGGGGAACGTAGTAATTTCAAAAAAAAATCGTACGCAAACGCAAGATCATGGTGATGCATAGCAACGAGTGGGGAGAGTGTCGTCCATGTACCCTCCTAGACCATAAGCAGAATCATTATGACAACGCGGTTGATGTAGTCGTACGTCTTCACGATCCGACCGATCCAAGTACCGAACACACGACACCTCCGAGTTCAGCACACGTTCAGCTCGGTGACGTCCCACGAACTCAGGATCCAGCAGAGCTTCGAGGGAGAGTTTTGTTAGCACGACGGTGTGATGACAGTGATGATGATGCTACCAACACAGGGCTTCGCCTAAGCACCGCTGCGATATAACCGAGGTGCATTACGGTGGAGGGGGGCATCGCACACGGCTAAAAGATCAACTGATCAACTTGTGTGTCTATGGGGTGCCCTCTCCCCCGTATATAAAGGAGTGGAGGAGGGGGAGGGGCCGGCCCTCCTAGGCGCGCCCCAAGGGGAGTCCTACTCCCACCGGGAGTAGGACTCCAACCCTTCCAAGAGTAGGAGTAGGAGGGAAGGAAAGAGGAGAGAGGGGGAAGGAAAAATGGGGGCGCCGCCCCCCTCCTTGTCCAATTCGGACTAGAGGGGGAGGGGGCGTGCAGCCTGCCCTGGCCGCCCCTCCTCTTCTCCACTAGGGACAATAGGCCCATTACACTCCCCGGGGGGTTCCGGTAACCCTCCGGTACTCCGGTATTTGTCCGAACTTACCCGGAACCCTTCCAAAGTCCAAACATAGTCATCCAATATATTGATCTTTATGTCTCGACCATTTCAAGACTCCTCGTCATGTCCGTGATCATATTCGGGACTCCGAACTACCTTCGGTACATCAAAACACATAAACTCATAATACCAATCGTCACCGAACGTTAAGCGTGCGGACCCTACGGGTTCGAGAACTATGTAGACATGACCAAGACACGTCTCCGGTCAATAACCAATAGTGGAACCTAGATGCTCATATTGCTCCTACATATTCTACGAAGATCTTTATCGGTCAAACCACATAACAACATACGTTGTTCCCTTTGTCATCAGTATGTTACTTGCCCGAGATTCGATCGTCGGTATCTCAATACCTAGTTCAATCTCGTTACCGGCAAGTCTCTTTACTCGTTCCGTAATACATCATCCCGCAACTAACTCATTAGTTGCAGTGCTTGCAAGGCTTATAGTGATGTGCATTACCGAGAGGGCCCAGAGATACCTCTCGGACATTCGGAGTGACAAATCCTAATCTCGAAATACGCCAACCCAACAAGTACCTTTGGAGACACCTGTAGAGCACCTTTATAATCACCCAGTTACGTTGTGACGTTTGGTAGCACACAAAGTGTTCCTCCGGTAAACGGGAATTGCATAATCTCATAGTCATAGGTACATGTATAAGTCATGAAGGCAATAGCAACATATTAAACGATCGGGTGCTAAGCTAACGGAATGGGTCAAGTTAATCACATCATTCTCCAAATGATGTGATCCCGTTAATCAAATGACAACTCTTTGTCTATGGCTAGGAAACATAACCATCTTTGATCAACGAGATAGTCAAGTAGAGGCATACTAGTGACACTCTGTTTGTCTATGTATTCACACATGTATCATGTTTCCGGTTAATACAATTCTAGCATGAATAATAAAAATTTATCATGAAATAAGGAAATAAATAATAACTTTATTATTGCCTCTAGGGCATATTTCCTTCAGAGTGGAGAACAATCCTCCCACTCGGGGGCTTAGCCACGAGCCCGTGCGCGCCTAAGTTAAAAATCTACTCTGAGTGGAGAGCAATCCTCCAACTCGGTTGCTTAGCCGCAAGCCCGTCCTCACCTAAGTTACAAATATACTCCGAGTGGAGAGCAATCCTCCCATTCGGGGGCTTAGCCCGGAGCCCATCCTCGCCTAAGTTTAAAATCTATTCTGAGTGGAGAGCAAGCCTCCCACTCGGGGGCTCAACCGCGAGCCTGTCCTCGCCTAAGTTAAAAATCTACTCCCAGTGGAGAGCAACCCTCCCACTCGGGGTCTTAGCCGCGAGCACCTCCTCGCCTAAGATAAAAATCTACTCCTAGTGGAGAGCAGTCCTCCCACTTGGGGCTTAGCTTCGAGCCCGTCCTCGCGCAGGTTAAAAATCTACTTCAAGTGGAGATCAATCCTCCTAGTTGGGGGCATAGCCGCGAGCCCGTCCTCGCCTAAGTTAAAAATCTACTCCGAGTGGAGAGCAATCATCCCACTCGGGGGCTTATCCGCGAGCCCGTCCTCGCCAAAGTTAAAAATATACTCCGAATGGAGATCAATCCTCCCACTCGGGGGATTAGCCGCGAGCCCGTCCTCGCCTAAGTTAAAAATCTACTCTGAGTGGAGAGCAATCCTCCCACTTGTGGGCTTAGCCACGAGCCCGTTGAGAGAGTGCTAGATTAGGGGGTATCTGGACAGCCGGACTATATCCTTTGGCCGGACTATATTTGGTGGACACACCCAAAGAAGGCAATGGCGACAAGACAACGGAGGACGAGCCCTCCAAGAAGCAACCCCAGCACCGACGTCAGTGGCGCCACTCTAAGTCTCGCCACAGCAAAAGCGGTGATACCGGGACAGGAGATAAAAGTACTCCGGACAGTGCCGAAGATGATGACAATCCCCTCTAGCACGAAGCCGGAGGATGAACAAGCCAGCCCTCCTAAGAGAGCGGCAGAGGGAGAAACAGAGGACGACAACTATATGCCTCTCTCCAAAGACGAAGCGAGCCTCGACGACGAAGAATTTGTCGTCCCTGAGGATCCCGTCGAGCAGGAGTGCTTTAAGCGTCGGCTTATAGCCACAGCAAATAGCCTGAAGAAAAAGCAGCAACAGCTTCGAGCTGATCAGGATCTGCTAGCGGATAGATGGACTGAAGTCCTTGCGGCCGAGGAATATGAACTCGAACGCCCTTCCAAGGGTTACCCAAAGCGCAGGCTGCTACCCCGACTTGAGGAGGAAGCATGGAAACCTACATCACCAGCGTACGATGCGGTTGATCGGCCACCTCGTGGCCGAGATAGAGAGGCAGTCCGGCCTGAAAATCAACCCGCACCCCGCCGCCATTCAAACAAAAATACCAAGGCACCGGGAAACACGCGAGACCTGTGAGACGTATTGGAAGACAGGGCAAAACACACAAGATCGATCTACGGATCAAGAGGCCATGCCCCTACAAGGGACGGTAATCGCCCTGCTGGATACAGTAAAAGCAAGTCCGGATGGGCCGAATACAGCAGGCAGGACTCATATGAGCTGCGTCACGACATAGCCCAGCACAGAGGCGCGGCACACCCCCTATGCTTCACTGAGGAAGTAATGGAGCATGAATTCCCAGAAGGTTTTAAACCTATAAATATCGAATCATCTGATGGTACAACGGATCCCGCGGTATGGATCGAGGACTTCCTCCTTCACATCCACATGGCCCGTGGTGATGATCTACATGCCATCAAGTACCTCCCGTTAAAACTTAAAGTACCAGCCCGGCATTGGCTGAACAGCTTGCCAGCAGACTCCGTTGGCTATTGGGAGGATCTGGAAGATGCATTCCTCGACACCTTCCAGGGCACTTATATGCGACCACCAGATGCCGATGACTTGAGCCACATAATTCAGCAGCAAGGGGAATCGGCCAGGAAATTCTGGACACGGTTCCTAACCAGGAAAAATCAAATTGTCGACTGTCCGGATGCAGAAGCCTTAGCGGCATTTAAGCACAACATCCGTGATGAGTGGCTTGCCCGGCACCTCGTCCAGGAAAAGCCAAAGTCTATGGCAGCACTCACGACGCTCATGACCCGCTTCTGCGCGGAAGAGGATAGCTGGCTGGCTCGTAGCAATAACATATCAAGGAACCTTGGCACTTCGGATACCAAGAACAGCAACGGCAGGCCACGTCACAGCAAACACAAGCGCCGCAGCAACGGCGATAACGCTGAGGATACGACAGTCAATGCCGGATTCAGAGGCTTTAAATCTGGTCAGCGGAAAAAGCCATTCAAAAGAAGCACCTCGGGCCCGTCCAGTTTGGACCGCATACTCGATCGCTCGTGTCAAATCCACGGCACCCCCGATAAGCCAACCAATCACACCAACATGGAATGATGGGTGTTCAAGCAGGCCGGCAAGTTAAATGCCGAAAATAACAAGGGGCTGCATAGCGATGACGAGGAGGAGCCATGGTCGCCGAACACGGGAGGATAGAAGAGGTTCCCCCCGCAAGTGAGGACGGTGAACATGATATACGCAACCCACATCCCCAAGAGGGAACTGAAGCGTGCGCTAAGGGATGTATATGCGATGGAGCCCATTGCCCCAAAGTTCAACCCATGGTCCTCTTGTCCGATCACCTTCGATCGCAGGAACCACCCCACTAGTATCCGTCATGGCGGATTTGCCGCATTGGTCCTAGACCCCATCATTGACGGATTTCACCTCACTCGAGTCCTTATGGACGGCGGCAGCAGCCTGAACCTGCTCTATCAGGATACAGTGCGCAAAATGGGTATACACCCCTCGAGGATCAAGCCCACAAAAACGACCTTTAAAGGCGTCATCCCAGGTGTAGAGGCCCACTGTACGGGTTCAATCACGCTGGAAGTGGTCTTCGGATCTCCGGACTGCTTCCGAAGCGAGGAGTTAATCTTCCATATCGTCCCGTTTCGCAGCGGCTATCACGCACTGCTGGGGCGAACCGCATTTGCAAAATTCAATGCGGTACCGCATTACGCATACCTCAAGCTCAAGATGCCAGGACCTAGGGGGGTCATCACAGTCAATGGAAACAGAGAGCGCTCACTCCGTACGGAGGAGCACACTGCGGCCCTCGCAGCGGAGGCACAAAGGAGCCTTTTAAGGCAGTCCACCAGTTCGGTGATAAAGCCCCCGGACACCGTCAAGTGCGTCCGGAGTAACCTGCAACAGGATTGCCTGGCGCGTTCAGAGCTTGCCTAGCAATTCGCCCCCCCCCCCCCGAGTCTCCGCCGAACGGCGAAATTTGTGCAACGCGTACATAATTACGCATTGAAAATACCATGGGTATAGGCGGGGGCGCGATCATGGAACGTCCCATGATGCGGCTCAACCGCGCTAGGGGCTTACTATCTTCATCACTCTCTCTCTATCAGGACTCTACTCTCTGGAAGGCCTATCCGGCAACACGATTGCTGGACACATGATACAACACCCAAGGGGAAGGCAGCCGCGTCGTATAACAGAATCCCTAGGTGGTCACTGATAACAAAATACCTGATTTAAGATACCAGTCCGCAGCTTGCCCTCGGATGGGACATGTGAAATAGTCCTAATTTTTGCTTACCGCACTACTTGTATCAGTACGCTTCGAGGCACTTTACGAATAAACAATGCATAGCACAAGTCTATTATTGCATTTCTATATACTTTTTATATATATGTTCATTTATGATAGTTAGCACCCGTACACTCTGGTATGGCCAACCCGCCAGGGGCTTCTGTATACCCCATAATACGGCGTGAAAAGTCCGAACACTTTCGACAGTGCGGCACCCCGAACTTATAGCATTATATGCATCAGCTCCGAATCATGTCTTGGGTCAATAGGTGGGTTTGCCCGGCTCCCACGTTTTGCTACCTTACATTCCGCTCTATCGGCTAAGGTAGCACTGGTAGAACTACTGCGATTGTGTCCTGGTTCTTCCGGACGAGCACCTCAGTAGAGAAAGCTAAAACTGACTGTCATGATAAGGCGAGAGTTGGTCGCTGTTCAAGAGGTCTCAAGTCCCTAAAGACTTTTTCCGCTTCGGGCGAGGAGTCGGCCTTGTACGACTTAGGCGTGTATAGCACCCCAACTTCGGCCTTCCGAATACTAGGGGCTTCGCCAAAATTTAAGATTGTAGACTTCTATGGCTAAGTGAGAGTGATAAAGCATTATAGTCCGATTGCCTCGTTTGTTGTGTTGAGCACCTCCCTCGAAGGACCCAAATATGGGAAAAAGATTGCTCAGGTTTATCCCGAACACCCCAGCCCTAGTTGCATGGGGGCAGAAGCCGACGACTGGCCAACTCTCAGATTTTATAAACGGCCGCACAGAAGGTAATATTTTAAATAAAAAAGCGTTGCATAGCGCACATGAACTAGTTTTTATAACTCGGGATCACATGAGCAAGTTCATTCAAAGATTACATCTTTGGTACACTCGTTCGCCACGAGACGGGCACCCTTCAGGACACCTTCATAATACATTTCGGGGTGGCGATGCTCCTTGCCCTGCGGCGGCCCTTCCTTCACCAGCTTCTCGGCGTCCATCTTGGCCCAGTGCACATTTGCACGGGCAAAAGCCCTGCGTGCACCTTCGATGCAGACGGGCCGCTTTATGACTTCCAGCCATGGGCAGCCATCTACAAGCTGCCTCACCAGGCCGAAGTAGCTGTTGGGAAGGGCATCGCCAGGCCACATCCGTACTATAAGGCCCTTCATGGCCTGTTCGGCCGCCTTGTGGAGCTCGACCAGTTGCTTCAGCTGGTCGCTCATGGGCATAGGGTGTTCGGTCCCAGTATACTGAGACTAGAACACCCTCTCAGTCGAGCTCCCCTCCTCGGCCCGGTAGAACTCCGCGGCATCAGACACACTGCGGGACAAATCTGCGAACGCCCCTGGAGAGCTCCGAATTCGGGTAAGTAAATAGAAATTTTCTTTCACATGCTTGCTTTGCATAATAAATGCCTTACCCGCCGCTATCTTCTTCACCGCCTCAATCTCCTAGAGGGCCTTTTGGGCTTCGGCCTTGGCATGTTTTGCGCTTTCGAGGACCTTGGCAAGCTCGGACTCTCACGTCCTTGAGTCAAGCTCCAAGGACTCGTGCTTCTTCACGAGCACCTGGAGCTCTTGCTGCACCTCGCCTACTCGGGCTTCTTGTTTTTCTCGCTCGATGCGCTCCATGGCTGCTTTGTTTTCAGCCTTGGACATCGCATGCTTCAGGGTCGCCACTTCGGTCATGGTCCCTGGCACATTCATGATGATCCTATTATCTTGCAACCTAATTTTTTCCATCTTCTTTATAAACAAGGTATTGCTTACCTTTGTTCTCCTCGAGCTGCTTCTTGGCACGACTGAGTTCCTCCTCAGACTGCTCGAGGTTCTATTTCAGCGCGGCGACCTCCGCAGTACGTGCGGCAGCGGCCAGCAGTGAAGCCCGCATACGCATATAGACATATTCGGATTAGACTCCTGCAGTTATTATTCGATCCTCTATTCGGTTTTTCTTTCTGAACGCCGAACAGAGCATCAAGGGCTACTGTCTATGCGGCAATATTTTCCTACATTTCGAATACTCACCTCAAAGCCTGTTAGGAGGCTGGCACAGGCTTCCGTCAGTCCGCTCTTGGCAGACTGAACCTTTTTGATCACCGCACTTGTTGGGGAACGTAATAATTTCAAAAAAATTCCTACGCACACGCAAGATCATGGTGATGCATAGCAATGAGAGGGGAGAGTGTTGTCTACGTACCCTCGTAGACTGAAGCGGAAGCGTTGACGCAACATAGAGGAAGTAGACGTGCGTCTTCTCGGTCCAACCGATCCAAACACCGTTACTCCGGCACCTCCGAGTTCTTGGCACACGTTCAGCTCGATGACGCTCCCCGGGCTCCGATCCAGCAAAGCTTCGGGGAGGAGTTCCGTCAGCACGACGGCGTGGCGACGATCTTGATGTTCAACCGTCGCAGGGCTTCGCCTAAGCACCGCTACAATATGATTGAGGTGTAATATCGTGGAGGGGGCACCGCACACGGCTAAGGAACGATCACGAAGATCAACTTGTGTGTCATGGGGTGCCCCCTGCCCCCGTATATAAAGGAGCAAGGGGGAGGAGGCCGGCCCTAGGAGGGGCGCGCCAGGGAGTAGGATTCCTACTCCTAGTTGGAGTAGGTTTCCTCCTTTCCTAGTCCAACTAGGAGAAAGGAGGAAAGGGGGGAAGAGGGGAAGGAAGGGAGAGAGGGGCCGCGCCCCAAACCCCTTGTCCAATTCGGACTGGGCTTGGGAGGGGCACGCGCCACCTCCTGGTCCTTCCCACTAAGGCCCATCAAGGCCCATTGCTTCTTCCTCGTATTCCCGTAACTCCCCGGTACCTCTGAAAATACCCGAATCACTCGGAACCTTTCCGATGTTCGAATATAGTCGTCCAATATATAGATCTTTACGTCTCGACCATTTCGAGACTCCTCGTCATGTCCCCGATCTCATTCGGGACTCCGAACTCCTTCGGTACATCCAAACTCATAAACTCATAATATAACTGTCATCGAAACCTTAAGCGTGCGGACCCTACAGTTCGAGAATAATGTAGACATGACCGAGACACGTCTCCGGCCAATAACCAATAGCGGAACCTGGATGCTCATATTGGCTCCTACATATTCTACGAAGATCTTTATCGGTCAGACCGCATAACAACATACGTTGTTCCCTTTGTCATTGGTATGTTACTTGCCCGGGATTCGATCGTCGGCATCTAATACCTAGTTCAATCTCGTTACCGGCAAGTCTATTTACTCGTTCTTTAATACATCATCTCGCAACTAACTCATTAGTTGCAATGCTTGCAAGGCTTATGTGATGTGCATTACCGAGAGGGCCCAGAGATACCTCTCCGACATTCGGAGTGACAAATCCTAATCTCGAAATACGCCGACCCAACAAGTACCTTTGGAGACACCTGTAGAGCACCTTTATAATCACCCAGTTACGTTGTGACGTTTGGTAGCACACAAAGTGTTCCTCCGGTAAACGGGAGTTGCATAATCTCATAGTCATAGGAACATGTATAAGTCATGAAGAAAGCAATAGCAACATACTAAACGATCGGGTGCTAAGCTAATGGAATGGGTCATGTCAACCAGATCATTCACCTAATGATGTGATCCCGTTAATCAAATAACAACTCTTTGTCCATGGTTAGGAAACATAACCATCTTTGATTAACGAGCTAGTCAAGTAGAGGCATACTAGTGACACTCTATTTGCCTATGTATTCACACATGTATTATGTTTCCGGTTAATACAATTCTAGCATGAATAATAAACATTTATCATGAAATAAGGAAATAAATAATAACTTTATTATTTCCTCTAGGGCATATTTCCTTCAGTCTCCCACTTGCACTAGAGTCAATAATCTAGTTCACATCGCCATGTGATTTAACAGCAATAGTTCACATCACCATGTGATTAACACCCATAGTTCACATCGATATGTGACCAACAGCAAAAGGGTTTACTAGAGTCAGTAATCTAGTTCACATCGCTATGTGATTAACACCCAAAGAGTACTAAGGTGTGATCATGTTTTGCTTGTGAGATTATTTTAGTCAACTGGTCTGTCATATTCAGATCCGTAAGTATTTTGCAAATTTCTATGTCAACAATACTCTGCACGGAGCTACTCTAGCTAATTGCTCCCACTTTCAATATGTATCTAGACCGAGACTTAGAGTCATCTAGATTAGTGTCAAAACTTGCATCGACGTAACCCTTTACGACGAACCTTTTGTCACCTCCATAATCGAGAAACATATCCTTATTCCACTAAGGATAATTTTGACTGTTGTCCAGTGATCTACTCCTAGATCACTATTGTACTCCCTTGCCAAAATAATTGTAGGGTATACAATAGATGTGGTACACAGCTTGGCATACTTTATAGAACCTATGGCTGAGGCATAGGAAATGACTTTCATTCTCTTTCTATCTTCTGCCGTGGTCGGGTTTTGAGTCTTACTCAATTTCACACCTTGTAACACAGGCAAGAACTCTTTCTTTGATTGTTCCATTTTGAACTACTTCAAAATCTTGTCAAGGTATGTATTCATTGAAAAAACTTATCATGCGTTTTGATCTATCTCTATAGATCTTGATGCTCAATATGTAAGCAGCTTCACCGAGGTCCTTCTTTGAAAAACTCCTTTCAAACACTCCTTTATGCTTTGTAGAATAATTCTACATTATTTCCGATCAACAATATGTCATTTACATATACTTATCAGAAATGTTGTAGTGCTCCCACTCACTTTCTTCTAAATACAGGCTTCACCGCAAGTCTGTATAGAACTATATGCTTTGATCAACTTATCAAAGCGTATATTCCAACTCCGAGATGCTTGCACCAGTCCATAGATGGATCGCTGGAGCTTGCATATTTTGTTAACACCTTTAGGATCGACAAAACCTTCTAGTTGCATCATATACAACTCTTCTTTAATAAATCCATTAAGGAATGCAGTTTTGTTTATCCATTTGCCGGATTTCATAAAATGCGGCAATTGCTAACATGATTCGGACAGACTTAAGCATAGATACGAGTGAGAAACTCTCATCGTAGTCAACACCTTGAACTTGTCGAAAACCTTTTGCGACAATTCTAGCTTTGTAGATAGTAACACTACTATCAGCGTCTGTCTTCCTCTTGAAGATCCATTTATTTTCTATGGCTTGCCGATCATCGGGCAAATCCATCAAAGTCCATACTTTGTTCTCATACATGGATCCCATATCAGATTTCGTGGCCTCAAGCCATTTCGCGGAATCTGGGCTCATCATCGCTTCCTCATAGTTCGCAAGTTCGTCATGGTCTAGTAACATGACTTCCAGAACAGGATTACCGTACCACTCTGGTGCGGATCCCACTCTGGTTTACCTACGAGATTCGGTAGTAACTTGATCTGAAGTTACATGATCATCATCATTAGCTTCCTCACTAATTGGTGTAGTAGTCACAAGAACAGATTTCTGTGATGAACTACTTTCCAACAAGGGAGAAGGTACAATTACCTTATCAAGTTCTACTTTCCTCCCACTCACTTCTTTCGAGAGAAACTCCTTCTCTGGAAAGGATCCATTCTCAGCAACGAATATCTTGCCTTCAGATCTGTGATAGAAGGTGTACCCAACTGTCTCCTTTGGGTATCCTATGAAGACACATTTCTCCGATTTGGGTTTGAGCTTATTAGGATGAAACTTTTTCATATAAGCATTGCAACCCCAAATTTTAAGAAATGACAACTTTGGTTTCTTGCCAAACCACAGTTCAGATTGTGTCGTCTCAACGGATTTAGATGGTGCCCTTTTTAACGTGAATGCAGCTGTCTCTAATGCATAACCCCAAAACGATAGTGGTAAATCAGTAAGAAACATCATAGATTGGACTATATCAAATAAAGTACGGTTATGACGTTCGGACACACCATTATGCTGTGGTGTTCCAGGTGGCATGAGTTTGTGAAACTATTCCACATTGTTTTAATTGAAGACCAAACTCGTAACTCAAATATTCGTCTCCGTGATTAGATCGTAGAAACTTTATTTTCTTGTCACGATGATTTTTCCACTCCACTCTGAAATTCTTTGAACTTTTCAAATGTTTGAGACTTATGTTTCATCAAGTAGATATACCCATATCTGCTCAAATCATCTGTGAAGGTCGAAAAATAACGATACCCGCCGCGAGCCTTAACACTCATCGGATCGCATACATCAGTATGTATTATTTCCAATAAGTCAGTTGCTCGCTCCATTGTTCCGGAGAACGGAGTCTTAGTCATCTTTCCCATGAGGCATGGTTTGCAAGCATCAAGTGATTCATAATCAAGTGATTCCAAAAGCCCATCAGCATGGAGTTTCTTCATGCGCTTTACACCAATATGACCTAAACGGCAGTGTCACCAATAAGTTGCACTATCATTATTAACTTTGCATCTTTTGGCTTCAATATTATGAATATGTGTATCACTACGATCGAGATCCAACAAACCATTTCGTTGGTGTGTATAACCATAGAAGGTTTTATTCATGTAAACAGAACAACAATTGTTCTCTAACTTAAATGAATAACCGTATTGCAATAAACATGATGAAATCATATTCATGCTCAACACCAAATAACAGGTATTTAGGTTCCACACTAATCCCGAAAGTATAGGGAGTGTGCGATGATGATCATATCAATCTTGGAACCACTTCCAACTCTCATCGTCACTTCACCCTTAACTAGTCTCTGTTCATTCTGCAACTCCCGTTTCGAGTTACTAATCTTAGCAACAGAACTAGTACCAAATACTGAGGGGTTGCTATGAACACTAGTAAATTACACATCAATAACATGTATATCAAATATTCTTTTGTTTACTTTGCCATCCTTTCTTATCCACCAAATACTTGGGGTAGTTCCGCTTCCAGTGACCAGTCCCTTTGCAGTAGAAGCACTTAGTCTCAGGTTTAGGACCAGACTTGGGTTTCTTCTCCTGAGCAGCAACTTGCTTACTGTTCTTCTTGAAGTTCCCCTTCCTCTTTCCTTTGCCCTTTTCTTGAAACTAGTGGTCTCGTCAATCATCAACACTTGATGTTTTTCTTGATTTCTACCTTCGTCAATTTCAGCATTACGAAGAGTTTGGGAATCGTTTCTGTTATCCCTTGCATATCATAGTTCATCACGAAGTTCTACTAACTTGGTGATGGTGACTAGAGAATTCTGTCAATCACTATTTTATATGGAAGATTAACTCCCACTTGATTCAAGCGATTGTAGTACCCAGACAATCTGAGCACATGCTCACTAGTTGAGCGATTCTCCTCCATCTTTTAGCTATAGAACTTGTTGGAGACTTCATATCTCTCAACTCGGGTATTTGCTTGAAATATTAACTTCAACTCCTGGAACATCTCATATGGTCCATGACATTCAAAACGTCTTTGAAGTCCCGATTCTAAGCCGTTAAGCATGGTGCACTAAACTATCAAGTAGTCATCATATTGAGCTAGCCAAACGTTCATAATGTCTGCATCTGCTCCTGCAATAGGTCTTGTCACCTAGCGGTGCATCAAGGACATAATTCTTCTATGCAGCAATGAGGATAAACCTCAGATCACGGATCCAGTCCGCATCATTGCTACTAATATCTTTCAACACAATTTTCTCTAGGAACATATCAAAATAAACATATGAAAGCAACAACGCGAGCTATTGATCTACAACATAGATATGCTAATACTACCAGGACTAAGTTCATGATAAATTTAAGTTCAATTAATCATATTACTTAAGAACTCCCACTTAGATAGACATCCCTCTAATCCTCTAAGTGATCACTTGATCCAAATCAACTAAACCATAATCGATCATCACGTGAAATGGATTAGTTTTCAATGGTGAACATCACTATGTTGATCATATCTACTATATGATTCACGCTCGACCTTTCGATCTCTGTGTTCCGAGGCCATATCTGCATATGCTAGGCTCGTCAAGTTTAACCCGAGTATTCTGCATGTGCAAAACTGGCTTGCACCCGTTATAGATGGACGTAGAGCTTATCACACCCGATCATCACGTGGTGTCTGGGCACGACGAACTTTGGCAACGGTGCATACTCAGGGAGAACACTTCTTGATAATTAGTGAGAGATCATCTTAAAATGCTACCGTCAATCAAAGCAAGATAAGATGCATAAAAGATAAACATCACATGCAATCAATATAAGTGATATGATATGGCCATCATCATCTTGTGCTTGCGATCTCCATCTCCGAAGCACCTTCATGATTGCCATCGTCACCGGCGCGGCACCTTGATCTCCATCGTAGCATCGTTGTCGTCTCTCCAATCTTATGCTTCTACGACTACCGCTACCGCTTAGTGATAAAGTAAAGCATTACAGGGCGATTGCATTGCATACAATAAAGCGACAACCATATTGCTCCTGCCAGTTGCCGATAACTCGGTTACAAAACATGATCATCTCATACAATAAAATTTAGCATCATGTCTTGACCATATCACATCACAACATGCCCTGCAAAAACAAGTTAGACGTCCTCTACTTTGTTGTTGCAAGTTTTACGTGGCTGCTACGGGCTTAAGCAAGAACCAATCTCACCTACGCATCAAAACCACAATGATAGTTTGTCAAGTTGGTGCTGTTTTAACCTTCACAAGGACCGGGCGTAGCCACACTCGGTTCAACTAAAGTTGGAGAAACTGACACCCGCCAGCCACCTGTGTGCAAAGCACGGCGGTAGAACCAGTCTCGCGTAAGCGTACGCGTAATGTCGGTCCGGGCCGCTTCATCCAACAATACCGCCGAACCAAAGTATGACATGCTGGTAAGTAGTATGACTTATATCGCCCACAACTCACTTGTGTTCTACTCATGCATATAACATCAAACCATAAAAACCTAGGCTCGGATGCCACTGTTGGGGAACGTAGTAATTTCAAAAAAAATCCTACGCACACGCAAGATCATGGTGATGCATAGCAATGAGAGGGGAGAGTGTTGTCTACGTACCCTCGTAGACCAAAGCGGAAGCGTTGACGCAACATAGAGGAAGTAGTCGTACGTCTTCCCGGTCCAACCGATCCAAGCACCGTTACTCCGGCACCTCCGAGTTCTTGGCACACGTTCAGCTCGATGACGCTCCCCGGGCTCCGATCCAGCAAAGCTTCGGGGAGGAGTTCCGTCAGCACGACGGCGTGGTGACGATCTTGATGTTCAACCGTCGCAGGGCTTCGCCTAAGCACCGCTACAATATGATTGAGGTGTAATATCGTGGAGGGGGCACCGCACATGGCTAAGGAACGATCACGAAGATCAACTTGTGTGTCACGGGGTGCCCTTCTGCCCCCGTATATAAAGGAGCAAGGGGGAGGAGGCCGGCCCTTGGAGGGGCGCGCCAGGGAGTAGGATTCCTACTCCTAGTTGGAGTAGGTTTCCTCCTTTCCTAGTCCAACTAGGAGAAAGGGGGAAAGGGGGGAAGAGGGGAAGGAAGGGAGAGAGGGGCCGCGCCCCAAACCCCTTGTCCAATTCGGACTGGGCTTGGGAGGGGCGCGCGCCACCTCCTGGTCCTTCCCACTAAGGCCCATCAAGGCCCATTGCTTCTTCCTCGTATTCCCGTAACTCCCCGGTACCTCCGAAAATACCCAAATCACTCGGAACCTTTCCGATGTTCGAATATAGTTGTCCAATGTATTGATCTTTACGTCTCGACCATTTCGAGACTCCTCGTCATGTCCCCGATCTCATCCGGGACTCCGACCTCCTTCGGTACATCAAAACTCATAAACTCATAATGTAACTGTCATCGAAACCTTAAGCGTGCGGACCCTACGGTTCGAGAATAATGTAGACATGACCGAGACACGTCTCCGGTCAATAACCAATAGCGGAACATGGATGCTCATATTGGCTCCTACATATTCTACGAAGATCTTTATCGGTCAGACCGCATAACAACATACGTTGTTCCCTTTGTCATCGGAATGTTACTTGCCCGAGATTCGATCGTCGGTATACAATACCTAGTTCAATCTCGTTACCGGCAAGTCTCTTTACTCGTTCTATAATACATCATCTCGCAACTAACTCATTAGTTGCAATGCTTGCAAGGCTTATGTGATGTGCATTACCGAGAGGGCCCAGAGATACCTCTCGGACATTCGGAGTGACAAATCCTAATCTCGAAATACGCCAACCCAACAAGTACCTTTGGAGACACCTGTAGAGCACCTTTATAATCACCCAGTTACGTTGTGACGTTTGGTAGCACACAAAGTGTTCCTCCGGTAAACGGGAGTTGCAGAATCTCATAGTTATAGGAACATGTATAAGTCATGAAGAAAGCAATAGCAACATACTAAACGATCGGGTGCTAAGCTAATGGGATGGGTCATGTCAATCAGATCATTCACCTAATGATGTGATCCCGTTAATCAAATAACAACTCTTTGTCCATGGTTAGGAAACATAACCATCTTTGATTAACGATCTAGTCAAGTAGAGGCATACTAGTGACACTCTGTTTGTCTATGTATTTACACATGTATTATGTTTCCGGTTAATACAATTCTAGCATGAATAATAAACATTTATCATGAAATAAGGAAATAAATAATAACTTTATTATTGCCTCTAGGGCATATTTCCTTCAGCACTCATGATAGTGCGGTGCTCCTCGTCGATGGAAGCGCTGCGAAGCACTTCCAGCAAGTTGTCCGGTGCCTCTGGGTGGACAGAGGTCACCAGCACAGGCAGCTTACCCCTCTTAGCAGGGGGGTCGCCTGCCGGAGTCCGGGACCACTAGTGGGTCCGTCGCGGTGTTCGGCTGAGGGCCGAACTTGGAGCCTGTGGGTGTCTTGCTCCCTTTACGCCCAGGGTCCGGAAGGTCTCCTTGAGGCGCCTTTCGGGCTACCTCCCCTCGGCTTGGTGCCCTTTGAGACAACACCTCAATGTTGTTCGTAGGGCGAGGGGTGGAAGCGGTCGGAAGTGATCCGCTACTCATAGCCGACGGGTCCAAAGAATCGACCGACGAAGATACGTCGATGCGGGCTCGGGGCGGACTGCATAATTATATTCGGCGTAAGGAGAAGCAGTGCAATAAAAGCGTACCATGAATTACTCTGGTATCCGAATACTTACGACTTCGCTAGGGGCTGGTCCCTGGTCAACCACTCATCTTCGCTGTGAGCAGCGGTCGTGGAGCAGTCCGGAAGGAGAGTTCTTCCCTTCTTGGACCCTTCGGCCTCCCCGGTTGGGGCGTCCTTCCTCTTCTTGCCTCCCCCGACTAGAGGGGGAGAATCTTGATCTTCCTCCTCCTCGTCTTCACGAGAGGAGCGCGTCTTGGAGTTATCGGACGATGAGTCCGATACCACCTGACGGCGGGAACTCTTTCGAGTCCCCGCGGCCTTCTTCTTGGCCTTCTTCTCCGGCACCTCGTAGGGTGCCGGAGTCAGCATCTCCGTTAGGAGAGCGTCTGCTGGATCTTCAGGCAGGGGTGCCGGGCAGTTGATCTGCTCCGCTATCTCCTCCCAGTCCTGTCAAAGGAATAGAAGCTCAGATCCTGCACACGATTGAGCTGGGGAAAGTAAACATCCTACAAGGTTTAGGAAACTTACCGGATTCGAAGGGCGCTTCGCGCTAAGCCCGCGGTCCTCGGTAAGGGAAGGAGGGGCCTCAGCTCCCTTGAACAGCACCCTCCAGACATCCTTGTGCGTCGTGTCAAAAAGATCACGCAGAGTCTGGTGCTGGGCCGGGTCAAACTCCCATAAACTGAACGCCCGTCATTGACACGGGAGGATTCGGCGGAAGAGCATGACCTGGACCATGTTGACAAGCTTGAGCTTCTTTCTTATCATGTTCCGGATACATTTCTGGAGTCCGACTAGCTCCACCGATGGACCCCAAGATAGGCCCTTCTCTGTCCAGGAGGTGAGCCGCGTGGGGATTCCGGATCGAAACTCGGGGGCCGCCACCCAGTTGGTGTCGCGCGGCTCGGTGATGTAGAACCACCCCGATTGCCACCCCTTTATGGTCTCCACATAGGAGCCCTCGAGCCATGTAACATTGGGCATTTTTTCCACCATGGCGCCTCCGCATTCCGCTTGCTGGCCGCCTACAACCTTCGGCTTGACATTGAAGGTCTTTAGCCATAGGCCAAAGTGGGGCTGGACGCGGAGGAAGGCCTCGCACACGACAATAAACGCCGAGATGTTGAGGATGAAGTTTGGGGCCAGATCATGGAAGTCCAGCTCGTAGTAGAACATGAGGCCGCGGACGAACCGGTGAAGGGGGAATCCCAGTCCGCGGACGAAGTGGGCGAGGAAAACTACCCTCTCGTAAGATTCCGGGGTAGGAACGATCTTCCCTTAGTCGGGCAGCCGGTGCGCGATATCCGCGGCCAAGTATTCGGCTCCCCGCAGCTTGCTAATGTCCTCCTCCGTGACGGTGGATTTCATCCACTTGCCTCCCGCTCTGGACATGGTTGGAGTGGTGTGAGAAGAAAGGTGCGAACTTGGGTGTTGGAGCTCGAGTGCATGAGAATGGATGAGCAAGGAGGAAGAACGCGTGGGTGAGAAAAGGTGAACTCTTATCCCTTTATAAAGGCAGACGAAACTATACGCCCCCACTAGCCTGGTAAACCCACTTATTCCCCAAGCGCCACGATTGATGGCACGGTTGGGTTACCCACGCCCGTATTGATGAGAATCCCGTAATAAGGGGACATGATCTCTGCTTCGACAAGACGTGCCAAAGAAACTGCCTTGCGATATGCGCCAAGGCTAGTTGAGAAAAATGGTTCGAATAATGACCAGGCCGTGGTATGATGTCGCAATATCGAGCGCGTCAGCAGATTAGATTGGTGGAAATATTATTCTCTCTATGGTGGTATGTGGAACTTGTTTTGTAGAGCTGGACACTATTCTTGTGTTCAAGATCTTCTATGGAGTATTCGGAGGAGGAACCCGCCTTGCAATGTCGAAGACAATCTGCGCGCCGGACTCATCGTCATTGAAGCCTGGTTCAGGGGCTACTGGGGGAGTCCTGGATTAGGGGGTATCCGGACAGCAGGACTATATCCTTTGGCTAGACTTTTGGACTATGAAGATACTAGATTGAAGACTTCGTCTCATGTCCGGATGAGACTGTCCTTGGCGTGGAACGCAAGCTTGGCGATATGGATATGTAGATCTCCTCCCTTTGTAACCGACTCGGTGTAACCCTAGCCTCCTCCGGTGTCTATATAAACCGGAGGGTCTAGTCTGTAGGACAAGAACAATCATACCATAGGCTAGCTTCTAGGGTTTAGCCTCTATGATCTCGTGGTACATCAACAATTGTACTACTCATATCATGAAGATCAATCAAGCAGGAAGTAGGGTATTACCTCCATCGTGAGGGCCCGAACCTGGGTAAACATTGTGTCCCTTGCTTCCTATTACCATCCGCCTCAGACGCACAGTTCGGGACCCCCAACCCGAGATCCGCCGGTTTTGACACCGACACCCGTCCTCACCTAAGTTAAAAATCTACTCTGAGTGGAGAGAAATCCTCCCACTCGGGGGCTTAGCCGCGAGCCCGTCCTCGCCTAAGTTAATTAATCTACTCCATGTGGAGAGCAATCCTCCCACTTAGGGGCTTAGCCGCGAGCCCGTCCTGGCCTAAGTTCAAAAATCTACTCCGAGTGGAGAGCAATTCTCCCACTCAGGGGCTTAGCCGCGAGCCCGTCCTTGCCTAAGTTAAAAAAATCTACTCCAAGCGGAGTGCAATCCTCCTACTCGGGGGCTTAGTCGCGAGCCTGTCCTCGCCTAAGTTAAAAATACTCTGATTGGAGAGTAGTCCTCCCACTCGGGGGCTTAGCTGCGAACCACTTTTGCCTAAGTCAACAAAACCTATCACACAAAGCATTCTGAAAACAAGAAAGCAATATTCAGATAAATCCGTCAAGTTCAGAATCGCAAGCAAAAGTACTCGGGCGTTTGGCCCGAAAGAGTTTAACGGTTACAGGATCACTCGGCATTCCGAGGCAAATAAGTTCAAATCATCAAAGTTTGTTTTTCACTCGGCAGGAGGAGTACTCACTGACTCGACGAAGGTGTCCAAGTCGTTGCCATCAGCTAGGCGAGTGGCTGGCTCGATGAAGGTCACCATGAAGGATTCAAACTGGAGCTTCTTCATGTTTGCCACTTGGAGAGCCTTCAGCTTTTCTTCTTTTACATCCATGCAATGGACTCTGACGAGTGAGAGGGCCATGCCGGCTCCACGGCAAGCAACTGATTTTTTCCATGCCTGCACTCAACCATGGATTTATTTGAGCCGCGCCATCAATGACTCAAGACCGTTCTGAAGGATATCCTCTGGCCACAGTTCCATGTCTATCCACGTCATCGCAACCTTCAGTCGGGCAATATACACCAAGACGCTGTCAAGTCGAGCCTTAAGTCGTAGTACATTCATTGCATCTTCATCTTTGACAAGCAACTTTGTGGGGTCGAGGCTTGGTTCAATTCATTCAGTTTCCTGCTCGAAATTCTGACACAACTCTGCGCAAGGAGGAAAAGTATGAGTCAGCGGCAACATTATGTAGAAGTTCTCTAGATTCACTCGGACGAAAAAAGATACCTTCAAGCATGATGTACATCTTCTTAGCAAGGCCCCCCAAGTAAACCTCTAGCTCGTCCCTCTTCCGGGTGAGCTGGTCGACCTTGTCAGCCAAGACAACATTTTCCTCCCTCGGCTATGCAGCCTCCTTCTTCACCTCATCGACAACAGCCTTCAGAGTGGCATTTTCCTCCTCAAGTTTCCCGACTGAAGCTAGCTTTCTCTTAGCTGCTTCAGTCTTCTCTGGCGCCACCTTCTGCGCTCCCGCGAGCTCAGTGTCCTTCCTCTCCAACACGTGCTTCATAGTGTCTAAAGAAATAACATTCTTTAGTCTTTCTTGGAGTTGACGGTTTTCACTATGCTTGTCTGTTCGAGTGGAATCACTTGGTTCAAAAGATGAAAAAGAAGAAATGACAAAACATACAGTCGGCAAAGTATTACCTCCCATGGTCTTCACTTCGGCCTGAGCATCCTTCAAGATCTTCTTGGCAAGTTCCAGATCCAGTTGGAGTTGGATCTTCCCCTTCTCTAGGGAAGCGTACTGAGTCCCAAGTTCACAAGATTTCTGAGATCAACGAAAATACAACTCAGTCGATGAAGAGAAAGACTCAAAAGTATTTTCTCTACTTCTGAGTGGAGAGGAGCAAGTTCAGACTGTTGTTATCAAAAAGTGTTCTTAGACCCTCGTCGATTACCCACAGCCGAAGACGGTCTCGGGAACTACACCCAGTGGGTGCACTCAGCGTGCCCCCACTGGATATATAAAAAACCTTGTTCCCAGACCCCCACCGACTGCCCGCAGTTGATAGCGGTCCCGGGTGTCGGTGTCAAAACCGGCCGATCTCGGGTAGGGGGTCTTGAACTGTGCGACTGAGGATCAAAGGTAACAAGGGACAAAGCGGACACGATGTTTACCCAGGGTCGGGCCCTCTTAATGGAGGTAAAAGCCTACATCCTGCTTGATTGTCTTTGATGAATATAGGGGTTACAAGAGTTGATCTACCTCGAGATCGTAACGGCTAAACCCTAGCCATCTAGCCTATGTAGATTCTGATGGCCTCTATGGGCTAAACCCTCCGTTTTATATACACACTGGAAGGGCTTAGGGTTGTACAGAGTCGGTTTGCACAGGAAGGAAACTACATATCCGGACACCAATCTTGCCATCCACGTATAGGAGAGTCCTACCCGGACACGGGGGAAGGTCTTCTGCCTTGTATCTTCACGGCCCATCAGTCTAGTCCATATCACATAGCATGAACACTCGAGGACCCCCTAATCCAGGACTTCCTCATCGGGGACTACACCCAGTGGGTGCACTCAGCATGCCCCCATTGGATTAGTGACCCACTCGGCACGGCCTGACCGTCCCAAGTGAAGAGCTACAAATAGGCATATTCTAAAGACCCCCACTGAATCAAACAATCGACAAGGATCTCAGGGAGTACACCCAGTGCATGCACTCAGCGTGCCCCTACTGGAAGAACTACACAATAAAAGCAAACACCCAGTGGGTGTATAGATTCAAGAGGAAGAAAATCCAATCGGAAATCAACTTACAATCGTACTTAGTTGGACATTGGTCTGAAGGGCAGAACTGGCGTCGTAAGTAGCCTTGCTGGATTCGTACACCTCCTTCAGCCGCTGCATCATCAAGCCAGCTTGGATCATAGCCTCCTTGGCAGCTCCTATTTGGTCCTCGGGACATGATGCAGAGCGAATTCAGTCAATACAGGAGTTGGTGACACAGCTGGAGGGATCAACGTTTGAGGTTGCCCAGTCGGACCAGTAGCTTGAGCAGTCGACATCGGAGGCTGGGCAGTCGACAGAGGGACAGCAAAAGAAACACCAACTCGAGGTGAGCCATCGATTTCTTGAACAACAGGTTCAGTCGGCGAGTGAGACGTCCGACTTGAAGGCGCTCTCTTGCTCAGGCTCTGCGTGGTGGTCAAAGCCCTACCTCTTCCTCCTGTGCTCCTCGAAGGTTCCTCCTCGTCGTCGTCTGGAAGCTGAATAATGTCTGCTAGCACTATAGTCACTCGACAATGAGATTTCAGTCAGCCATGAAGGCATTGACAAAGCGTGATCTAATCATACCTGCTCGAGAAGTGGCCACGTCCGCAGTGTCAGCGTCAGCCTGCTCATCATCGATTTCCAGATGGGACGTCCTAGAGGTAGCAGCCCTAGGGACCCAAGAACCCATTCGGTCAGATAAACGAGAAGGTCCACAACAGCAATGAAGAAAAGGATGAAGAAACACTTACAGCGAAGCAATAGGCACAACAACTTCAATCCTGGGCAGAGCCTTCCGAGGTTTAGGGGGATGACCTTGGCCTGCTTGGCGGTTTTTTCCGTCGGGTCAGGAGTCGACGTCCGAGTGTGCTTAGAAGTCCTCGCACTCAACACCGCTGCCTTGCCATGGCCAGCTACAGGGTCTTGTGATTGCTTGGTGCGTCGCTCGGTGCATGGTGGTGACTCAACCTCCTCGTTGTCATCAGAGTCGTCGCTGTCATCGTCACTGTCGTCAGCATAATCAATATCGGCGCTCTCGCCCTCCCTCTCTGCTCCTCTCGGGTGTTGTTCTCCGTTCGGCACAGGTGAGTACATCTTCGTGAATACCTACAAGGCACAAGTTGCAAATATCAGTCGGATTCCAGAATAGCTGCATATTGAAGAATACAAGATAAAGCACTCCACAAAGTTTTGCCTGACCTCTCTTGGAGAGTTCTTGGCGTCGAATGGCAAGATTCGCTTCGCTACGCATGGGGTGTCCTTGTTTCCAGTGATGCTCCGAAGCCACTGAGCCGCCATCTCCTCGTCGACCTCCTTCGGGTGGGATCGAGCGGTGTCGCCTGGACCCGAGTACATCCACATGGGATGGTCACGAGCCTGCAATGGCTGGATGCGTCGACTGAGAAATACCTCCAAAAAGTCCATGCCTGCCACTCCGCCCAGGACCAGCGCAACGACCTTGTCAACTAAGATGGCTACCTCACCCTTCTCCTCCAGCTCTACGGTTAACGAGAGAGGGGTACGGAGTCTCTCCAGGGAGAAAGGGGGAAGGCCAGTCGACTGACCTGGAGTCGGAACATCCTTGCAGTAAAACCATGTCGACTGCCACCCCCTAAGGGATTCAGGAAAACTCATGGGGGGAGAACTCCAATCCCTCATTTGGACTCCTAGACCCCTACACATTTGGATCACATGGGTCCTCTCGTCAGTCGGATTAGCTTTCTTCACTGACTAAGATTGGCAAGTGAATATGTGCTTGAACAATCCCAAGTGTGGGTGGCATCCCAGGAAGTTCTCACACATCAAAACAAATACGGCAAGGTATGAGATGGTTTGGGGTAATGTGATGGATCCGAGCACCAAAGAAATTCAAGAAACCTAAGAATGAATGTGGTGGCAAGGAGAAATTTCTTTCGACATGCGTCGTGAGGAGAACGCGCTCGCCGTCGCGCGGCGTGGCCCCGAACTCCCCTTCCGGCAGCCTCCAAGACCCCTCGGCTATTAGCTCATCGGCGACGAGCCGCTCCAGGTCTTCCACCGAGACCGTCGAGGGGATCCAAACCCTTGGATCCAGCCCGGCGGCAGAGCGGACCGCGAGGTCGACCCATTGGCCGGCTTCTTGCCCTTCGTTGTCTTCTTCACATGCTCCAGAGCCCTCGTCTTGTCTTTTGCCATGGCTACGGTGGTCCACGGGATCGAGCGAGGTGGCGTTGCGCTGGTGGAAGTGAGGCGGAGAGGCGAATGAGAAAGGGGAAATTGGTGGGCACTGTTGCATGCATCGACCGCGTCTCCTTATGTACCCGCGCGTCTGAGTGGCTGACTCATGGGACCGCGCAATCTCAGCGCATCCCACAACTGGTGTCGGCTCGATATGTGGCGAAAACAATGGTGCGAAGATCGAGGAGTCCCTCCCCACCTGCCCCGCTTACCGCACCATGTCCCAACCCGCGTGCTTCTCCAAATTTCGAATCCTGTGAAATCTGGGTCCAAGAAAGCAGTCGATCGCGTCGGAGAAATCCAAATCCAATCTGCTTGATGATATGCTACTTATTTCACTCGGAAAATCCAGAAGCCAGAATCGATCAAGGCGACTGATGAAGGGTTAAAATACCTAGCATACTTTCAGGCCCCTGAGAAAGTGCCTCTCGGACATTGAATGGGGTCGAAATCAACTTCAACCCTTCTTCACTTAGTCCTCGATCCATTCGGGGGCTAGTGACGATGACATGTACCTAGGGAGGGCCTTAGGCCTGACCTGTATGCCCTACCCAAGGACAGTATGCAAGAGGCCAAGGCCTACAAAGTTAATCAGAAGATACCGACTGGAATCTTCATGGAGTATGATCCACTCGATAGAAGATCCACTCGGATATCCCAACTCCAGTCGACCGTCGATATTCACTCGGGAGACAAGAATCCACTAGGAAGACAGAAGACTTAGAGTCACCTCTAGATGGTAATAGCCAGGCATTCACCCCTGTCGGATTTCGGGTTCCGGCAGACCCTTGAGGTTCGAACACTGGGGTGCGCGCGGAGATTTCGCATTCTACCTACCTGCACCCCACCGCCTCGCAAAGATCTAAGCTATGGAAAGAACAGCACAAGAGACACAAGGTTTATACTGGTTCGGGCGACCATTGTGGTGTAATACCCTACTCCAGTTTGTGGTGTGGTGGATTGCCTCTTGGGCTGATGATGATGAGCAATACAAGGAAGAACAGCCTCGCGAGGGTCTGTTCTTGGCTGGGGCAATGAACTGCTAGGAGGAGCTCAGTCACCCTTCTCTCTCTCTCTCTGTCCCCGATCTTCTCATTGATTGCTTCTTGCTTTTTGATCGATTCATCCCCATACCCTAGGGGTGGCTAGTCCTATTTATAGGCAAAGGCCCTGGGCCTCTTCCCAAATATTGAGCGGGAAGGGCGCCAACAATTGGCCATTTTGAAGGGGAACATCTGGTACACTTATCCTGACTAAAGTTGGTCTTCGCCTGCCAAAGGCTCTGGTGGTGACGCTGGCTTGGGCTCCACAATGACTTCCTCCCTGTCGTTGGGCTGGTCTTGGTCTCGTTGCACCGAAACGGGTTCCTTTGCTTGATGCTCTCGCCTGCGCTTGCTCCCCTTGCACCAAAGAGGAAAGGAGGACACTGCGCGGGCTGGCGCCCGCCTGGCGCCCTTGGTCGTCATGGCTTGTGTCACGGGCACCTCGTGAGGTACCCCGCCTTGATCTCTCCGCCTCCTCGCGAGCCAGCCTGATGAGGCCGTGCCTGAGGAAGCTCCGTGTCGTCCGCCCCGCGAGGCTTGGCCCCTCGCGAGGGTCTTGGGTCTGTGTTGATAAAGATGGGCCGTGCTGGGCCCCCCTTTGAGCCACGCCGCGGGCCACAGGCAGGCAAGTCTGGGGACCCCCATTCCCAGAACGCCGACAGTAGCCCCCGGGCCCAAGGCGCGCCCGGACTTGGCCGTGCAGGGAGGCAAAAGGGCAAGGGCGAAGCGCCGCGGGCCCTAACAGTCTGCGGCCTTGGGCGCCGTGTGGCGGTTGATTGGACGTGGGCGTCTCCGCTTCCCCACGACGCCTCGGCAACTGCGCGGATTGGACAAGTGCCTTCATGCAAAGCGGTTCATGATTACCTGCGATCGTGGAGGTCGGCGGTTGGCCTTCGCCGGACATAAGTACGGAACGGCGCGCGCCCTTCCAGTCCATCTTTCCTCGCTTCTCCTTCTTCCCGGTCCTTGCTCCGTCTTGCTGCGATGGCTCCGATCCGCCGGTTCTCGGCGGGAGAGAAGGGAAAGGCTCCGCGAGAGGAACCCGACCCGCTCCCGCCGAAGAAACGGCTCGCCCTCTGCCGCCGGGACGAGGGGGCCCATCAGGTGGCGTCGAGGCTCTGGGGCGAGCGAGCACCGCCGGGGTTCCCGCTTCCCTTGTACGCCCACATCGAGGGCTTTGAAGGAGTCGATGCCGATCGCCATGGGCGGCGCCGCCGTCGGCGCCGACGGGTCACGAAGGTGTGGGTCGTCCCCCCTGGGGTCCACACTGAGGGCTCCTCCCGAGAGTTCGTGCTCCACACCGCCATGCCTCCTCAGTCTTGGATTATCCTTCCTCCCTTCTTCGCCTCCATCATCCCGCAGGGAGAACGCCTGGAACTTTGGCCGCAGCACGCCGGCTGCAGCACCCTCGCGACTGAGGCGGAGGTCGCGGTCGTTGCCCCGAGCAAGGTCTTCATGACTCGAGGCTGGGGCGAAATCGCCCGGGTTTGCAGGACAAGAGGCGCCTTCGTGATCCACTTGGAGTACGACGGTGCTTCGGTGATGTTCTTCAAGGTCTTCGATGCGAACGGGCGCCGGCTGGAGTGCTGCCCCAGGAGAGGTGGTCGGGACCCTGCTATGGCGAGAACTGGGCCCGCCGACCGCTCCCTTGGCGGCTCCTCAGGCGGTGGAGGCGTCGGAGGATCCAGCGACTCCGGCGAGCTCTTCGCGACTCCGGAGACGAGTGACGACAGCTACGAGCCCCCGAGCCGGCGCCGCTCCTGGAGCAGGGCGGGCTCGTCTGGCCGTCGCCGACTCTGATCTGGATGGGGTTGGCGCCGGTGCTTGACGGCCCACTGTTGATGATGGCGTCTTTTGCAGGGGCGCGTATAGTTAGCGTCCTTTTAGGATCTGTTCCCTGCGAGGAATCAAAGACGCGCCCCGTGGGGGCTTATAAGGTGCCTGTGATCCTGTTTGTTAATATAACCCTTGTCGTAGAATTGTGCGAGTTGCTCATTCCGTCTGAGCTCAGTTCTCCCTTTCGAACCTCACGAGGGCTTGGTGCTCTGCGCCGACAGGTCCCAGTCCCAAGGCGGCTTCAGTTGTCGCTGGTATGCCAGGTCGTGATGCCGTGGTCAAGGCCAAGAGGTGAGCGACCCGGGGTCTGGTAAGAGCCCCTGAGTCGCAATGCTCAGGAGGTCCCCTTTGGCGGTCAAGCAGCCGTCGTTCGGTGAGAAAGGAGAGCAGCGTCGCTAACACGGGATTGCATTAGGTGCGGGGACAGTGCCACGGTAGCTGGTGCTTCCGGGTGGTGACTTATGTCGAGAATCAGGGACCGCTCCCTGGTGTGTCGCCAAGTCCGTGCATCGGCAGGCGTGAGGTTGCCCGGCGAGGTCCTCGCGTGTCCTCCCCCTCTCGCCTTTGCTCCCCTTTCTGCTCTACGTCCTCGGGTCCCGGCCCTCGAGCGAGTCTCAGCCGTCGCTGGTATGCCAGGTCGCGATTTCGTGGACAAGGCCAGAGTGTGAGGGCTGGAGAGCCAGTAGGAGCCCTGAGTCGCGATGCTCAGGCACCCCCCCCCTTTAATGTGCAAGCGGTTCGCGCGGATGAGAGTGAAGGAGACACCGCAAGGGCCTCGCCCGACGCAGCTCCTTTGGAGATCCTGTAGACCTATCATAGAAAGAACGAGGGGTTGCCATGACAATTGACAGTCAGCCGTTGGTTGCTTCCGAGGGCGATGAGGCACTGAAGGCTTGACGAGGTGGCGCCATGCGGGGCTGCCGCGGCCAGAGCTCAGCCATTCAGGTTTGTCGGCGTTGCAGGGACGGACCCATGCGCAAACGTCGTGTCGTTTTGGGAGCAGCTTCGTCAGTTGGCGTCAGTTGAGTGGGCAACTAGATCAAACAGATAAGCCGCGAAGGAGTGGATTCATTCAAATGGGTGCTGGGAATACGGACGTCACTAGGTCAGGCCCGAGCGACTTGGGGCTGATGCAGCCCGAGGGGCGCCCCCAACAAAGTAAGCTGACAACATGAAATAAAAGGGATACATACCGCAGGGACGGACCCACGCGACCTGGGAATAATGCAGCCCTGGGGGGCGCTCCCAGCTGGAAATGAAACTTGAAATATGTCACCTGATGATGTTGAGGACAAAGGAGTGTTGGTGTAGCAGACTCGGTGGGCTGCGGAAGCCGATCCTCACGAGCCCCCGGGCCCAGGGGCCTCGGGAGACTCCGGAGGCGCTGGTGGCTCCTCTCGGACCATCTCCATCTCCGCCAAGGCTGTGGCACTATCGGCGTTCTGGGAACGGGGGTCCCCAGACTTGCCTGCCTGCGGCCTGCGGCGTGGCTCAAGGGGGCCCAGCACGGCTCATCTTCATCAACACAAACCCAAGACCCTCGCAAGGGGCCAAGCCTCGCGGGGCGGAGGACATGGAGCTTCCTCAAGCACGGCCTCATCAGGCTGGCTCGCGAGGAGGCGGAGAGATCAAGGCGGGGTACCTCACGAGGTGCCCATGACGCAAGCCATGATGACCAAGGGCGACAGGCAGGCGCCAGCCCGCGCAGTGTCCTCCCTTTCCTCTTTGGTGCAAAGGGAGCAAGCGCGGGTGGGAGGATCAAGCAAAGGCACCCATTTCGGTGCAACGAGACCAAGACCAGCTCCGCGACAAGGAGGAAGTCACTGTGGAGCCCAAGCCAGCGTCATCACCAGAGCCTTTGGCAGGCGAGGACCAACTTTAGTCAGGATAAGTGTACCAGATGTTCCCATTCAAACTGGCCAATTGTTGGCGCCCTTACCGCTCAATATTTGGGAAGAGGCCCAGGGCCTTTGCCTATAAATAGGACTAGCCACCCCCAAGGTAGAGACATCTAGCAACCCAGCAATCAGTTAGATAGGCATCAGACAGAGAAAGAGAGAGAAGGGCGATTGAACTCCTCCTAGCAGTTCATCCCCCCAGCCAAGAACAGACCCTCGCGAGGCTGTTCTTCCTTGTATTGTTCATCATCATCAGCCCAAGAGGCAATCCACCACACCACACTGGAGTAGGGTATTACACCACATCGGTGGCCCGAACCAGTATAAACTCTGTGTCTCTTGTGTTGTTCTTTTGGTAGCTTAGATCTTTGCGAGGCGGACGGGTACGGGTAGGTAGGAAGCGTAATCTCCGCGCGCACCCCAGAATTCGAACCTTAAGGGTCTGCCGGAACCCGAAATCCGACATTTGGCGCGCCAGGTAGGGGTGTTCCGGAATTCGTCTTCTGCCGCTCTGTTCTCCTCCGACCATCGAGTCCATGCCTGACGCACGTCGGGCCCGCGCCGAGCGCCGAGCCGCTCTCGCTTCCCGCATCGCCCAGACGGCCCCTGTCGGTCGGCGTCCCCGCCGTTCCCCGTCGCCTGCCATCAACGCCGCCACTGGCCCGGCGGGGAAGGAGCATCAAGTGTCGTCTCAACATCCGTCCGTGCGGCAAGACGGCCGCACCGCTACACCAACACCCCCGGTCGTCGCGGCCCTCCTGGGCGGCTTGCAGGCGCCGCCTACAAGTCACCACGTCAAGCCGCTCGTCCGCCGGGTAACCGCCGCTTCCGCGTGGCAGGGGGCTCTCCCGGACCGGGCAGCGCCCAAGGCCGGCCTGACCTTCAGCTCGGAGGACCACCCCTCCAACTCGGCCTGCTCGTGCGCGCTCCCCATGTTGTGCACACCCACCATCTGCCAGGTGGCCGTCACCAGAACTCTCATCGATGGCGGTGCGGACCTCAGCGTGCTCTCGGTTGAGGCCTTCAACCGCCTCCGCATACCCCATTAACCTTTGGCACCTACGACAACTTCCGCACGGAGATGGTCGACTTCGACATCGCCCCCATCGGCCTCCCCTACAACGCCATCCTCGGCCACCCAGCGCTGGCCCAGTTCATGGCCGCGACACACCCGGTGTACAACCTCATGAAGATGCCCGGGAGCAGCGGTGTCCTCACCGTGCACGGGGACACCGGAGACGCGTTGCGAGTGCTCAAGCTTGCCTTCAAGACAGCGGCGTCAGCACAGCCCGCCGACTCGGAGGCCCCCGAGCCCAAGGGGGCTGCACCCGCCAAGAAGAAGCAATTGTTCACCCAAGACAAGGCAGAAACCAAGCAGATACCCGTCAATGAGGACGGGTCCACCAGTGCCACATTTACCATAGGCGTCAACCTCGTGCCCGAGCAGGAGGAAGCCCTGGTCAGGTTCCTGCGCGCAAACAAGAAGGTGTTCGCTTGGGAGCCTGACCAGTTGGCGGGGATCCCTAGGAGTGTAATCGAGCATCACCTCAACGTGTGCCCCAACGTGCGCCCCGTGAAGCAGAAGGCGAGGCGGCAGTCCACAGAGAAGCAGGCCTTCATCGTCCAAGAGACCTGGAAACTAGAAGCCACTGGGGTCATTCGCGAGGTCCGGTACCCGGATTGGTTGGCCAACCCTGTCGTTGTGCCAAAGAAGGAAGGTAAGGAGCGCATGTGTGTCGACTTCACCAGCCTCAACAAGGCATGTCCGCAAGATCCATTCCCGCTCCCCCGCATCGATCAGGTCGTCAATTCCACCGCGGAATGCAACCTGCTATGCTTCCTGGATGCCTTCTCTGGGTATCACCACATCAAGATGGTGGTAGAAGACGTCGAGAAGACAGCCTTCCTAACCCCGTGTGGGGTGCACTGCTACACATGCATGCCATTCGGGCTGTGAAATGCAGGGGCGACCCTTCAGCGGCTAATGCACATCACCTTGGGCCGGTAGCTCGGGAAGAATGTCGAGGCTTACGCCGATGACATTGTGGTGAAGTCTCGGGAGGCCAAGACCCTGATACAAGACTTGGAGGAAACCTTCGCGAGCCTCGACGCGGTGAACCTGTGGCTCAACCCAGAGAAGTGCGTGTTCGGGGTCCCCTCAGGCAAGCTCTTGGGTTTCCTCGTGTCCCACCGAGGCATCGAGGCCAACCCAGAGAAGGTCAAGGCGGTCGAGGACATGAGCCCGCCGAAGACCCTCAGAGAAATGCAGAAGCTCACTGGACGCGTGACCGCGCTAGGGCGCTTCATCTCCAGGTTGGGGGAGCGAGCGCTGCCCTTCTTCCAGCTAATGAAGAAAAAGGGGCCCTTTGAATGGACTGAAGAGGCCGACAAGGCATTCCAAGATCTCAAGAGATACCTGACCAGCCCTCCGGTCATGGTGGCCCCGCGCCCTTAGGAGCCGCTGGTACTCTACCTCTCCGCCACTCCTTACTCCGCCAGTGCAGCCCTAGTGGCGGTTAGGGAGGAGCGTCGAATCAAAACCGCAGCTGCAGCCCAGGACAAGGCAAAACAGGAACAAAGAAGGCCCACGGAAACCGCCGCGGCAGTTGAGGAGAATCGGTCGCCGCAGAGGACCGCACCGGAGGTGGAAGGAGCTCCTCACCCAGACGGTCAGCCTCCGGAGGCCTCATCGCCTCCGGTGGCGCAATCATCTCCGGAGGGCGCGACAAGCATTGACACACCCAGCCTTGTTGAGCACCCCGTGTACTTCGTTAGCACGGTATTGCGGGACGCGAGGGCACGGTACCCCATGCCTCAGAAGCTCCTCCTCGCACTACTAGTGGCCTCACGCAAGATGCGGCACTACTTTTAGGGTCACCCCATCAAGGTCGTCTCGTCATACCCCTTGGAGAGGGTGCTCAGGAGCCCTAACTCGGCCGGAAGGATTTTGTGGCAGAATGGACAGAGGCACCAGGCCACAAGGCCGACAAGGATCGGTCCCTCTCCCCGGGAAGCGAGGCACTAGAAGGCTGGGTCATGTACTTTGATGGGGCGTTCTCCAGGCATGGTGCTGGGCTGGGGAGGTGCTTATATCGCCCACTCAGGACAAGCTCTACTACGCAGCGCAGCTCTGTTTCCAGCAAGGCGAAAAGGTCTCCAACAACATAGCGGAGTATGAAGGTCTAATAGCGGGTTTGAAGGCCGCAGTTGCCCTGGGGGTGAAACGCCTCACCATCAAGGACGATTCACAGATCCTTGTCAATTTCTCCAATAAGGTGTACGAGCGGAAGGATGAGCACATGGAGGCCTACCTTGCAGAGGTCCGCAAGATGGAGAAGCAGTTCTGGGGGCTGGAGTTGAAGCATGTACCCCGTGGCACCAATCAGGAGGCCGACAACATCGCCAGGCGGGCGTCCAGGCGGCTACCTCAGGAGCCTGGCGTCTTCGAGGAGCGGCTCTTCAAGCCCTCAGCCCTGCCGTCATTATCAAACACGGCTCAGCCTCGAGAAGAGCTCCCCCAGCCACCTGCCTCAGGAGCCCCGGTCTGTGGCCCGGCCTCAGGGGCGCACCTGCTCCTGACGATCGAACCTCAGGAGGGGTGCTGGATCATAGAGCTCCGGAGTTATTTAACACAGGGGATCCTGCCGGAGAAGGAGGAGGAAGCGGAGCGTGTGGCACGGTAGGCCACGGCATACTGCATCAAGGATGGAGAGCTCTACCGGAAGCGACCAAACGACGTATCCCTGCGCTGCATCTCCAGGGAGCAGGGAAAGGAGCTGCTGGAAGACATACACGGCGGAGACTGCGGACATCATTCATCATCACGGACCCTCGTCGGCAAGGCGTTTCGCAGTGGGTTTTATTGGCCCACCGCACTCAATGAGGCTGTTGAACTGGTGAAGGCTTGTGAGGCCTGCCAATTCCACGCCAAGCAGATCCATCAGCCAGCGGGAGGCCTGCAGACTATCCCCCTTTCGTGGCCATTCGCAGTCTGGGGGCTGGACATCCTGGGCCCGTTTCCTCGGGCGCCAGGGGGCT
Organism: Aegilops umbellulata; assembly: GCA_032464435.1. Classification (NCBI taxonomy): domain Eukaryota; kingdom Viridiplantae; phylum Streptophyta; class Magnoliopsida; order Poales; family Poaceae; genus Aegilops; species Aegilops umbellulata. The sequence goes on from CP136060.1 coordinate 181,516,565, forward strand.
ACCGCTACCTCTACGACGTCGTGGACAAGTTCACCAAGTGGGCTGAAGTAGAGGTCGTCCACACCATCCCCGCGGGATCCGCGGTCAAGTTCATCAGGGGCATCGTGAGCCGGTTCGGGGTGCCAAACCGCATCATCATAGACAATGGTTCGCAGTTCACCAGTAACCTCTTTAAAACATACTGTGCTAACCTTGGGACGCATATATGCTACGCTTCGGTGGCGCACCCCCGAAGCAACGGCCAGGCGGGGCGAGCCAACGCAGAGGTCCTAAGGGACCTCAAAACCAGGACGTTCAAGAAGAAGCTGGAGGCCTGCGAAAGAGGTTGGCATGACGAGCTTCCGTCCGTGTTATGGTCCATCCGCACAACCGCGACCAAGCCGACGGGAGAGACCCCGTTCTTCCTGGTCTACGGAGCCGAGGCGGTCCTCCCTCACGAGGTCAGACGTCGCTCCGCGCGGGTCCTGGCGTTTGACGAGGCGCAGCAGGACGCCATACGGGGGATGGACCTCGTGCTGGGGGAGGAATGCCGCCGAGAAGCCGCACTGCGGGCGGCGAGGTACCAACAAGCACTGCGATGATATCGCTGCCGCCACATCCGCCCCAGAACTCTCGAGGTAGGAGACCTCGTGCTCAGGCGGGTCCTCTCCAGGGAGGGACTGCACAAGCTCTCTCCCATGTGGGAGGGCCCGTTCAAGGTTGTTCATGTTTCCAGGCCCGGCTCCACGCGCTTGGAGACTCAGGAGGGGGTGCCGATCCAGAATGCGTGGAACATCCAGCACCTCTGGAGGTTCTACCCCTAAAAAGGCCCAGAGCCTGTGAAGAAGGCGAATGCCTGTGAAGATTATCCTTTTTGGAAAAGGCCCAGAGCCGGTGAAGAAGGCGAACGCCTGTGAAGATTATCCTTTTTGGAAAAGGCCCAGAGCCTGTGAAGAAGGCGAACGCCTGTGAAGATTATCCTTTTGGGAAAAGGCCCGGAGCCTGTGAAGAAGGCGAACGCTTGTGAAGATTATCCTTTTGGGAAAAGGCCCGGAGCCTGTGAAGAAGGCGAACGCCTGTGAAGATTATCCCTTTTTGGAAAAGGCCCAGAGCCTGTGAAGAAGGCGACTGCCTGTGAAGCTCTCACGTTTCGAAAAAGGCCCGGAGCCTGTGAAGAGGGCAAATGCCAGTGAAGCTCGTTCCCCTTGAGAAAGGCCCGAAGCCTGTGAAGAAGGCCAATGCCTGTGAAGCTCGCCGCCCGTGACACTCTCATGTAATAATGAGTGGGGTTGTACACGCCCCGGAGTACCAGGAGTGCCGGCCTCAGGCCCTGGGGCTCCCTCCCACGCCCAGTGGCAGCACTTAGCTCCGCGCTGGTGAGAAGACGTCGAAGACTAGATTAGGTGCCAGACGCGGCTTTTTCATTTGCTTTCCGCAGTTGGCTTGTTCATTCTCATTCGAAGTTTTATTGGAGCTATTGCCGCCTTTGACTTATGGTTCTTCAACTTTTTCACTCTCCTGCCTCGATTTCTCTTATGCAAGGCCTCGCTAGGGGAAGGGGCAGTCGAGCACCCTCGCGGGTATTTCTGTCCTAGCCGTTCAAAGGTTTCGCAACCTGGGTCCATTGCAGGAGCACCCCTCCAGTCCGTGCCCCATGGGCACCGCGACATGAACACAGGGCCTGGGTCGGTCGCCCCCCTCACGGCTGGGGTTGGAAACTATCTACACACGGGCACGAAGCCAGAAGGCACGATAGCAAAAGCAAAGCGATAATTAGCATCGATAACCCAAACACGCCCCCGTGGGGCCCCACGCTACCGTCTTTTTATGCAGGACAAAAGGAAAAGAAGAACAAATCGGGCGTAGCTCGCCTCACACCGGCCTGCAGGGAAGACTCGAGCCGCCTCCAGGACTCAGGCAGACTCCCTCTCGCGCTTCACCGAAGAGCGACGGCGGGCAGACGCACCACTACCTCCCAGGCAGGTACGGCGGCGTGGAGGCTGGCTGCGGCCACCACTCAAAGAGTCGCCACCTGAGGAAGAGCCGGTGAAGCTTGGGGAACCCTGAGCACCGCCGGTCACGCGAGCGCTGCCCTCTCCATCGTCGTCGTGGTTGGGTTCCCGGCCGCGGTCGTCGTCCTCAGGGAAGCACCCTGCGCGGCAACCATCTTCCCCAAACACCCTCACGAAGAGGATGGCATCGCCGTCAAACTTGAAGTGCAGGGTGCACCGACGGCTCAGGCCCCGCGCGCGGGCAAACGCCTGCCAACCGCGGGCCAAGGCCAAGCTCCCAGCTGCAGAGACCTCCAGTAAAGCCCATGAGGCCCGGCTGCAGCAGCCATCTGCTTGGAGCCAGAGGCCGCCCGGGGCCCCGGCAGGGAGCTCGCCGAGGAGGAAGCGAGGAAGATGAAGCCGGGTGCCAGTCGGCTCCGCCGACCACACAACAAACTCCGGCAGCACCTCTGCTGCGCGAGAACGAGGCCTAGGGGGGGGCGCGACCGAGGCGTGCCCCCCGATCGCCACTGCCCGCCCGTCACCAAGCTGGAAATCGCCCCACGGCCGTGAAGGGCTGTCGTAGTGGCCGCGGATTGTTTGCGAGGACGCCCCCGACCGCGCTTGGGCGGAGGAGAGGTAGGCTCAACCTGGCGAGCCTTCCCTTTCTCCGCGGCTGAGAACCTCCTCGATGGCGCCATGAAGAAGGAAAAGCAAGGGGGATGGACTGGAAGGGCGCGCGTCGTTCCGTACTTGTAGCCGGCGAAGGCCAACCGTCGGCCTCCATGATCTCAGGTAATCATGACACGCTTTGCATACAGGGACTTGTCCAATCCGTGCTGATGCTGAGGCGTCGTGGGGAAGCAGAGACGCCCACGTCCAATCAACCGCCACACGGCGCCCAAGGCCGCAGGCTGTTAGGGCCCGCGGCACTTCGCCCTTGCCCTTTCGCCTCCCTGCACGGCCAAGTCCGGGCGCGCCTTGGGCCCGAGGGCTACTGTCGGCGTTCTGGGAACGGGGGTCCCCAGACTTGCCTGCTTGCGGCCTGCGGCGTGGCTCAAGGGGGCCCAGCACGGCCCATCTTCATCAACACAAACCCAAGACCCTCGCGAGGGGCCAAGCCTCGCGGGGCGGACGACACGGAGCTTCCTCAAGCACGGCCTCATCAGGCTGGCTCGCGAGGAGGCGGAGAGATCAAGGCGGGGTACCTCACGAGCTGCCCATGATGCAAGCCATGACGACCAAGGGCGACAGGCGGGCGCTAGCCCGCACAGTGTCCTCCCTTTCCTCTTTGGTGCAAAGGGAGCAAGCGCAGGCGGGAGGATCAAGCAAAGGCACCCATTTCGGTGCAACGAGACCAAGACCAGCTCCGCGACAAGGAGGAAGTCACTGTGGAGCCCAAGCCAGCGTCATCACCAGAGCCTTTGGCAGGCGAGGACCAACTTTAGTCAGGATAAGTGTACCAGATGTTCCCCTTCAAACTGGCCAATTGTTGGCGCCCTTCCTGCTCAATATTTGGGAAGAGGCCCAGGGCCTTTACCTATAAATAGGACTAGCCACCCCCAAGGTAGAGACATCTAGCAACTCGGCAATCTGTTAGATAGGCATAGGCAGCAGACAGAGAAAGAGAGAGAAGGGCGATTGAACTCCTCCTAGCAGTTCATCCCCCCAGCCAAGAACAGACCCTCGCGAGGCTGTTCTTCCTTGTATTGTTCATCATCATCAGCCCAAGAGGCAATCCACCACACCACACTGGAGTAGGGTATTACACCACATCGGTGGCCCGAACCAGTATAAACTCTGTGTCTCTTGTGTTGTTCTTTTGGTAGCTTAGATCTTTGCGAGGCGGACGAGTACGGGTAGGTAGGAAGCATAGTCTCCGCGCGCACCCCAGAGTTCGAACCTTAAGGGTCTGCCGGAACCCGAAATCCGACAGGCACGCCTGGCCTCTTGAGCCTCCATGATGCCCCTCATGAGGCGCTGGTACGTGGCAGCCGCGTTCGGCAAGCCGTAAGGCATGCGAACGTAGCTGTGGGGTGGACCTTCACAGCGCCCCACTCGCGAGGGCCAGAGGCGCACCAGAGAGGCGACTCGATTGAGCCCTGGTATGTCGATGCAGACGCGCAGCCCACCATCCTCGCCTGGATGGGGAGCCACAGCTGGTAGGCGGCGGCCGCCTCTCATGACTCTTGACTCCTGTAGCTCCTGAATGGCCTTGCTGACGAACTCCTAAGGGTCTGGCCCTCCTTGCCTTACTCCTTGAAGGAAACGTGCTTCGAAACACGCCTCCATGTGGTGCCCAAGCGCCTCCCTCGTGACCTTAGCCAGGTCGGTGGCCCTCCAGGGGAGAGCCCCCGAGCCCTGCCTGAGGAGGGCGTCGGGCGCGCTTTCCTATGCGATGGAAGGAGGTTCCCCCTGGGCAGGCGCGGGCCCTGAGGGGCCTGCCTCCGGAGGGGCTGGGCCGGACAATGTCTTCTTCTTCTTGGGGGTGGTCTCGGGAAGCCTCCTGCCTCCGTGATCCGGGTCTTCCAGTGATGCGGCCTGAAAGGCTCGTTCCAGGGAACACACCACGTCCTTCTCTTCACAGGGCACCGTGATGACTCCACCACTTCCTGGCATCTTGAGGACGTTGTAGCCGTGGTGAGTTACGGCCATGAACTTGGCCAGTGCTGGGTACCCAAGGATGGCGTTGTACGGCAGGCGAATGTGAGCGACGTCGAAGACAATGAGCTCGGTGCGGTAGTTGTCGCGTGCCCCGAAGGTGACAGGGAGGTGTACCTGCCCAATCGGGACCGTGGAGCCGTCGGTGACTCCGGAGAAAGGCTTGGTTGGCTGAAGCTGGTTGTAGGGCACTTGGAGATTGTTGAATGTTTCCACGGACAGGACGTTGAGCCCTGCCTCGTCATCGATGAGGGTCCTGGTGACCACCACGTTGCTGATGATTGGGGAACTAATCATCGGGAGGACTCCGGCTGTGGCCGCACACTTGAGCTGATCCGCTGAGCTGAACGTGATGGCGCACGCCGACCACCTGAGAGGGCGCGTGGCTTCAAGCTTGGGGAGGACTGCATTCACTTCGCGGGCGAACTGCTTGAAGATGCGCTGAGAGGCTGGGGCTTGAGCCCCGCCATGGATGCAGGCGATCGCGCGCGGCTCCTGGAAGCCCCCAGCCCCCTCGTCTTGATGGCGGTCCTCATTTCTTCTTGGCTGCGGCGGCAGCGGAGGGAGGCCTGCGTTGCCTTGCGGGCGATCCTCGCGAGGCTGATCCCTCCAATCTCCCTCGCGAGGAGGGTCTTGCCAGCGATTCTCGCGAGGTCGATCGCGCCACCCTTGGCGCGGGCCGCGGTCTTCCCAGCGTCATGCGTTCCTTCCTCCTCGACCTTAGCCCCAGTCATCGTGGTCGGGACGATGGCCGATCCTTCCTTCTCGCACGGCTCGGAGCTCTTGACATTCGTTGGTGTTGTGGGTGTGGAGGTCATGGTACACATAGTACCGACTGCCCTTGGAAGATACGAGCTGATCTCTGCCCCGTTTGGTGTCTGGTTCTGCCGCGAGCACGGCAACCCCCTTGCGCTTCACATCCTTGGCCTTGGACTTCTTCTCTTCTGGGTCTGCGGCAGGCAGCTCGAGGAGGGAGAGACGCCCTTCCTCAGCCCTGGCGCACTTGGTCGCCAAGTTGAACAGCTCAAAGGAAGTACACAGGTCTTCATGCATCGCCAGCTCCTCCTTCATCTTGACGTCGCGCACGCCGTTGGATAAGGCTGAGATGATGGCCTCTTCGGTCACCTTGGGAATCTTGAGGTGTGCGTTGTTGAAGCGCTAGATGTATTTCTGCAGGGTCTCTCCGGGTTGTTGCTTGATGCGGCGCATGTCGCTCACGGCGGGTGGCCGGTCGCGAGTACCTTGGAAGTTGGCGATGAAGCGGGTGCGCATCTCGTCCCAGGAGGAGATCGTGCCTGGAGCCAGGTTCAGGAGCCAGGTGCAGGCCCCGTCCTTGAGCGCCATGGGAAACCAATTCGCCATGACCTTCTCATCTCCGTTTGCAGCTTCGATGCCCGGCTCATAGAGCTGGAGGAACTTCGCAGGGTCGGCCGTGTCGTCGTAACGAGGAGGCAGGTCTGGCTTGAACTTGCCGGGCCACGTGACGCTCCGTAGTTCGGTGGTGAAGGCACGGCTGCCCGCCGTGGCCACGGGAGGCCTTGGGTGATGGAGAGCTTGGTCTTGCAGGTCCCCATGCGCTACAGCTGGGAGCAGCGCGGGGTCTTGACGCGCGGGAGCAGGAGCATAGCCGCGACGTGCTGGAGCAGGGAGCGCCCGGGCAGCTTCTTGCGGGCGAGGGACTTCTTGGCAGCTCCGCTCTTGCTGCGCTGGCACCTGACGGAACGGGTTCCGCCCAGGGGCCACGCGCCTTGGAGCCAGGGCGCCTTCTTGAGGAGGAGGCGGCTGGGGCGCCCCCGGAGCTTCGCCGCCCACGCAGGGCGGGGTGCGGTGCAGCGGGAAGGACGGCGCAGGAGAGGCCCCTGCGGCGCGGACGAGCTCGGCGACGCGGTCGAGCCATTCTTCATAGACGTTCTTCATAGACGTCGTCGACGGGACGATAGCGCAGGAGCTCGTTTGCCGCGATGAGCACAGCTCGAGCCTCCATGGGTGCGCGCAGCGCGCGGGACGAAGAACCAGTTGGGGTGAGCGAGGGAGTAGCGGTGCGGCCGTCTTGCCGCACGGACGGATGCTGAGACGACGCTTGCTGCTCGTTCAGGCGAAGGGGAACGGCAAGGACACCCGCTGACAGGGGCCGTCTGGGCTACGCGGGAAGCGAGAGCGGCTCGGCGCTCCCCGCGGGCCCGATGAGCGTCAGACATTGACGCGATGGTCGGAGGAGAACGGGGCGGTGGAAGACGAATTCCGGCGCACCCCTACCTGGCGCGCCAAATGTCAGATTTTGGGTTCCAGCAGACCCTTGAGGTTCGAACACTAGGGTGCACGCGGAGATTTCGCCTTCTACCTACCTGCACCCCACCGCCTCGCAAAGATCTAAGCTATGGAAAGAACAACACAAGAGACACAAGGTTTATACTGGTTCGGGCCACCATTGTGGTGTAATACCCTACTCCAGTTTGTGGTGTGGTGGATTGCCTCTTGGGCTGATGATGATGAGCAATACAAGGAAGAACAGCCTCGCGAGGGTCTGTTCTTGGCTGGGGCGATGAACTGCTAGGAGGAGCTCAGTCACCCTTCTCTCTCTCTCTGTCCCCGATCTTCTCATCGATTGCTTCCTGCTTTTTGATCGATTCATCCCCCTACCCTAGGGGTGGCTAGTCCTATTTATAGGCAAAGGCCCTGGGCCTCTTCCCAAATATTGAGCGAGAAGGGCGCCAACAATTGGCCATTTTGAAGGGGAACATCTGGTACACTTATCCTGACTAAAGTTGGTCTTCGCCTGCCAAAGGCTCTGGTGGTGACGCTGGCTTGGGCTCCACAATGACTTCCTCCCTGTCGTTGGGCTGGTCTTGGTCTTGTTGCACCGAAACAGGTGCCTTTGCTTGATGCTCTCGCCTGCGCTTGCTCCCTTTGCACCAAAGAGGAAAGGAGGACACTGTGCGGGATGGCGCCCGCCTGGCGCCCTTGGTCGTCATGGCTTGCGTCACGGGCACCTCGTGAGGTACGCTGCCTTGATCTCTCCGCCTCCTTGCGAGCCAGCCTGATGAGGCCGTGCCTGAGGAAGCTCCGTGTCGTCCGCCCCACAAGGCTTGGCCCCTCGCGAGGGTCTTGGGTCTGTGTTGATGAAGATGGGCCGTGTTGGTCCCCCCTTTGAGCCACGCCGCGGGCCGCAGGCAGGCAAGTCTGGGGACCCCCGTTCCCATAACGCCGACAACCCCGTCTCCTCTAAGATCATTTAATATGGGCATTACCAGTAATGTTCGTGGCTTTACTTTCTCATCGAACCCCTGTGTAACTGAGGGTTGTGAGGTGTCGGTGTACTCTATATAAGCCACCCCTCCCCTCTTGCACAAGGGTTTGCACCCCCTGTAACTCAGCACTCCAATCTACAGAGTCTCCGCAGCACCAAGACGTAGGGTTGTTACCTCCTCCGAGAGGGGCCTGAACTCATAAAACCGAGTGTACAACCTCACCGTAGCTAGGAACTGCCTCCTCCTGCGTACCCCATATCTCTACTTTCAGATATGTTCCCACGACACAAACCAAGGATGAAAAAAAAATCATAACTGAATCATTTCCACACCCAGTTATGTCGAATCCATTACAGACGCTCATCTCTCTACTGCTTTGTTTCTCCTGGAATAGTATCATAAACATCATGGGAGATATGTTCAGCTGTGTTTGTATATGCTTTTCTACCACCCCTATTATTCTTCGGAGCATTCTCTTCTTGCTCGTAGGCATTTTTCTCGGTTCTTTTACGCTTGTTGGTTGATGGCCCTACCATTGGGCCCTTGGCATTCAGAGCTTTGGATTCGTCTGATGTGCCCAGAACAACATCTTCTCCGTCAGCCAGGCTCACTGGTTGAGCCGAATCCTCAATTGACTACATTTACCTGTGAGTAAGGATAGATGCGAGGGAAATGGGGTAGGATTACGAATGCTCACAACAATGTTTTTGAGAAAGATCATGTTTTGAGGAAGAATAAGATGCGGACTTTCAGAGATGTTTCAAATGAAAGAAATGTGTAGAACAAACCAGTAAGTTCTAAGAATATACTAGTTAACATGCTAAGCATTCTGATCGTGTGATACATAACACAAACCCTAGATCTGAACATTTTCGGATGCGAGGGACTTCTACAAACCACCGCACAAGTTACCTATCAGTAAAGACCTGAGAAATGGGGTAAACACAGGTACTTTCTACCGCGGACAAACTCGAACAAGATGAATGGAAGAACGAGTTCTTACTACACATGCCCTAACTCGGTGATGTGCAACAACTACGATGGTGCGGGGAGGAAAATGATCAGTGGTGGCAAGGAATGACTCCGGTGACCTCTTTCCGGCAGCAAAGCGGCTAAGATGATCGGCGTCGTCGAGCTCGAGGTGGAGTTGTGCAGTAGGGCTTCGGAAAGTGATGGTGACGAAGAGGAGAAATGGATTTGGGGATGGTTGACGATGAAGTATATATATCATTTGTGTAAGCTCAAGTCCTCGGTCGAGAAAGTTAAAAAATTTAATGTGAGAGAGGTTTGTACAAAAGCAATATCATTTGTGTAACACTGACGAATGGATGAGAAAATTACAAACAAAAATACGTCACACAAGTTCAACGTGAAAACAGCAGGAAGTTCAACTACTGCACTAAATGAATTTCAGATGAAAAACTTTTAAAACCATCGCGATTATGAAAAAAATTATCAACACGGGAAAGTTGCATGTTTACAGCGGCTTTCCATCAGTATATCGCTTGCTCAATTCCAGTGTGTGGATGGAGAGCTACGAGCAAAAAAAGCACGTGAAAACAAGGTCAAGTTTAAGTAGACATGCCGAGAAGTTCAGGTTCTTCATGCGGTGCATTTTCGCAGAATCTGTTTCGCGATCAAGACAGAACGAGTGATCTCGTCGTTTTCAAAATTACTTGAAAACGGCTAGGAATCAGAGAAAACCATCAACATGAAAAAGTTTTGCATTTTCCTTCGCTTTTCAACGATATATTATTTACCCCCTTCCGATAAAGATTCTAGAAATTAGGGAGAAAATACGTTTTTAGCCATTTTTAGAATTGACTTAAAACCTTAAGGAATTGGGAGAAACAATATATACCGAAAGGTTTCGCATTTTCTCAAGCTTTCCAATGCCATATCATTTGCTACATTCCAACATAAGGTTAAAAATTAGCTTGAAAATACAAACTCGGTGGAATTTGTACAATTTTCTAAATTAATTATAAACCGTTCAAAATTATAAAAAACTTTCAACACGAAAGAGTAGCGCATTTTCATAAGCTTTCTAGCGCCATATCATTTGCCTCAATAGGATTATCCTTTTACAAATGGCATCGAAAATACAAACTCGGTTGTTCGGTTTGCGAAATTCTATGATTTTTCAAATTACTCTTTAACCATAGGGAATTAGAGAACATTTTCAACATGTGGAAGGAGCGGTTTTGCCGCAGCTTTCCAACACCATATTATTTGCCTCATTCCGATAAACTATTTAGAAATGCGATCGAAAATACGATTCACGTTTTTGTATGAAGAAAAAACGATTTTCAAAACTGCTCTTAAACCGCATACATTCTGCCAAAAAGTTAGCCTGGGTCATGATACTCGTGTTCATAGCTTTCCAAAGGTATATGGCAATCCCCATTTGGCCAATATATGCGGAAGTTGGTACTGGGGGAAGTTCAGGTCAAATAACATAGGCAGTAAAATTGCAATAGACACATGTTCATCATGACCCGCTAGCAAAATCCACCAACGAGTGAGATTCCTATTTAAAACGGGCATTTAGTTGCTAAAAACTGTTTGCAGATAACACTTACATCACATAGAACACGACTGATGAGAATAGTTCATGCGGGGAGACACGGTTGCGAAGATAGCCCGAAGGTCGGGTTCCTACAAAGGGAAGTTCAGGCTGCGTAACTCAGGAAGTTCAGGTTTTGATCAGAATTATATATATATAGCTGGTCTATTCTGCTAATATTAGCAGAATAGTTATTCTGCTAACACTTTTGCACTGCACGCTCAAAGCGAGGGCACTACACTTTCAGTAGCAAAGGTACTGCAATACACAAAAGGATTTTTTTTGTGTTTTGAATTTGCGTGGATGATGGAACTAGTACAGATGGAAGTAGTACACCGTCAAGGTTTTCTCAATGGACTGCATCAATTTTAACAAATAATAAACTATGTCTCGACAAATTTGCAAAAATAATTCCAGCCACGTGTGCGGATTTGCACAGATGCGCCTTCTGCACTGCATCCAGAAATAAGAGAAGGATGTTCCTACAAGCCTCCTCAGTGATTTGGATTCCTGGCCGTTGGATCTGGCTGCTTGATGCGATCTGGGCCGTCAGATCAACACCTGGAACGACCTCGCTCGTCGGATCAGATCCTGGTACTGTAGAAATGAATAGTTTCACCTCGACCGTGCCACCGCACGTAAATAGCCTGCCCAGCCGGGGGCATTTTCATCATTTCACACTTGCGTGTATAAATTGCGTCCCCGATCCCGTGGAGATGACCTAGCCGCCTCTCCCCCACACTCATGCACCCCCTCTCCTCTTCCTCCCGTCCCCCCTCCTGCCCACTCGCTTGATCCATACTGCTCGCCGCCTCGAACGCTGGTCGATTCCGGCCGCTCCGGCGCCGCCCGGCACACCGCGTCGATTCACTTTTCCTCGCCTCCTGTGGTCGCCCCCATCGATTTCCCCCTGCTAGGGTTTCGGTGGTGGAGGTCGACCTCGCCTCCGGCGGCCGCCTGCTTGTTGCCCGGCGCGACTGGACCGCCGGCATCAACATGAAAGAGGTGTTGTTCGTCATCATCAATCTGCCTCGGGTTCACCGGATTCAAGAAAGGGCATGGGCGGCAACTCCCTCCCGGATCCCATCCGTTGCAGGCGTGCAGGCAACTCCGGTGAGTCCACCCTGATGCATTGTTTGAACCTCACGCACTTTTTCCCTCTCTCGTGGTTCGGCGGGAAGGGAGCGGCGGTTGCAGATCGATGCCATGTGGTGGAGTGGTGGGGGGTTTGTAGGGGGAACCACGCCATGGCGGGTGAGGCGGGCTGTGTCGGCTAGAGAGGTGCAGGCGCGTGGTTTGATGGGGAGGATGGTTCACGGCCGGCGTGTGGTGAAGGGAGGGGCGTTGATGTACAGGACGTAGGAGAGCATGGGGATGCTTCCGTACAGCATGGTGACCACAGCAGGGTGTGCCTAGGTGCATGGGGGCGAGCTGGAGTTTGTTTCTATTGATGGGTTCGTGGGAGGGGTCGTACCCCAGGGGAGGTGGCAACGGTGGCTTAGGCTTGCTGTTTTCTTCCATATGCAGATTTTCAGGCTTTATGTTGCCGCCTGACTTATTCAGTTCAGAGGCTATGTGCAAGTTTTAGGCTGCTGCTACTGTCTATCTATGCATGTTTGTCCTCGCCTTCTATGCCGTTGCTGATGTTTATCTATACAAGTCTATGCTGATGCCTTTTATTTTCCAGTTGTCTGATGGTGAACTAGGAGTTTTTTTGCTGATTAGAGATGATGATGCTGCTTTTATTTTTTCCCAGTTGATTGATGAATTAGATGTAGTCACCAGTTTGGTGTTTACAGTCCTGTGAATGGCATATATGTTTATTTGTGTCATCATTGCTGCTTCCTGTCTCCTTTTCTCTACATCTCAACATATTTTTATCTTCATGAGAATCCTCGGTCTTGTATTTTATCTACACTGTCAAGCTTATCTTATCCTGCTAATAGTTACCTTGTTTTTTCCAGGCAACATCAGTAGCTTTTTACCTGAACAAAATGCATGCATTTGATCCTTGGGGAGAATCTAACCTGAATTGCATATTGGTTATGTGAGAAGTGCCCTCTCTCCCTCTCTCATGGTGTGTTTCTTCCTCCTCGTGTGTTTTCTTAAACAGAGGAGGGGGTGTCAAATTTCCAAGCAGGAAGAAAGCTGGATCCAGATGCAAGGGGCAGGCGGACAGACAATATAAATAAAGAATGGGTTCATTACAGTACCTTGATGTGGTGTTTTGTTTTCTTTCGCTAAGGGAGCTCACAAGATTTTCTGTTAAGTTTTGTGTTGTGAAGTTTTCACGTTTTGGGTAAAGATTTGATGGACTATGGAACAAGGATTGGCAAGAGCCTAAGCTTGGGGATGCCCAAGGCACCCCAAGATAAAATTCAAGGACAACCAAAAGCCTAAGCTTGGGGATGCCCCGGAAGGCATCCCCTCTTTCGTCTTCATCTACCGGTAACTTTACTTGGGGCTATATTTGTATTCACCACATGATATGTGTTTCACTTGGACCGTCTTGTATGATTTGAGTCTTTGCTTTTTAGTTTACCACAATCATCGTTGCTGTACACACCTTTTGAGATAGACACAAATGATTCGGAATTTGTTAGAATACTCTATGTGCTTCACTTATATCTTTTGAGCTATATAGTTTTTGCTCTAGTGCTTCACTTATATCTTTTACAGCACGGTGGTGGTTTTATTTTATAGAAATTATTGATCTCTCATGCTTCACTTATATTATTTTGAGAGTCTTAAACAACATGATAATTTTCTTAAATTGAGAAATTAGTCCTAATATGATAGGCATCCAAGATTAGTAAAAACTTTCTTATAAGTGTGTTGAATACTAAGAGAAGTTTGATACTTGATAATTGTTTTGAGATATGAAGATGGTGATATTAGAGTCATGCTAGTTGAGTAGTTGTGAATTTGAGAAATACTTGTTCTAAAGTTTGTGATTCCCATAGCATGCACGTATGGTGAACCGTTATGTGATGAAGTCGGAGCATGATTAATTTATTGATTGTCTTCCTTATGAGTGGCAGTCGGGGATGAGTGATGGTCTTTTCCTACCAATTTATCCCCCTACGAGCATGCGCGTAATACTTCATTTCGATAACTAATCGATTTTTGCAATAAGTATGTGAGTTCTTTATGACTAATGTTGAGTCCATGGATTATAGGCACTCTCACCCTTCCACCATTGCTAGCCTCTCTAATACCACGCACCTTTCGCCGGTATCATACACACACCATATACCTTCCTCAAAACAGCCACCATACCTACCAATTATGGCATTTCCATAGCCATTCCAAGATATATTGCCATGCAACTTACCACCGTTCTGTATATTATGACACACTTCATCATTGTCATATTGCTTTGCATGAGCATGTAGTTGACATCGTATTTGTGGCAAAGCCACCTTTCATAATTTTTTATACATGTCACTCTTGATTCATTGCATATCCCGGTACACCGCCGGAGGCATTTACATAGAGTCATATTTTGTTCTAAGTATTGAGTTGTAATTCTTGAGTTGTAAGTAATAAAAGTGTGATGACCATCATTATTAGAGCATTGTGCCAAGTGAGGAAAGGTCGATGGAGACAATGATTCCCCCACAAGTCGGGATGAGACTCCGAACGAAAAGAAAAAAAGAAAAAAAGAGGCCATAAAAAAGAGAAAAAGGCCCAAACAAAAAATGAGAGAAAAAAGAGAGAAGGGACAATGTTAATCCTTTTACCACACTTGTGCTTCAAAGTAGCACCATGATCTTCATGATAGAGAGTCTCCTATGTTGTCACTTTCATATACTAGTGGGAATTTTACATTATAGAACTTGGCTTGTATATTCCAATGATGGGCTTCCTCAAAATTGCCCTAGGTCTTCGTGAGCAAGCGAGTTGGATGCACACCCACTTAGTTTCTTTTGTTGAGCTTTCATACACTTATAGCTCTAGTGCATCCGTTGCATGGCAATCCCTACTCACTCACATTGATATTTATTGATGGGCATCTCCATAGCCCGTTGATATGCCTAGTTGATGTGAGACTATCTTCTCCTTTGTTGTCTTCTCCACAACCACCACTCTATTCCACATATAGTTATATGTCCATGGCTCACGCTCATGTATTGTGTGAAGATTGAAAAAGTTTGAGAACATCAAAAGTATGAAACAATTGCTTGGCTTGTCATCGGGGTTGTGCATGATTAAATACTTTGTGTGATGAAGATAGAGCATAGCCAGACAATATGATTTTGTAGGGATAACTTTCTTTGGCCATGTTATTTTAAGAAGACATGATTACTATGTTAGTATGCTTGAAGTATTATTATTTTCATGTCAATATTAAAATTTTGTCTTGAATCTTTTGGATCTGAATATTCATGCCACAATAAAAATAATTACATTGAAAATTATGCTAAGAAGCATTCCACATCAAAAATTTTGTTTTTATCACTTACCTACTCGAGGACGAGCAGGAATTAAGCTTGGGGATGCTTGATACGTCTCCAACATATCTATAATTTTTGATTGTTCCATGCTATTATATATTCTATTTTGGATGTTTAATGGGTTTTATTATACACTTTTATATTATTTTTGGGACTAACTTATTAACCGGAGGCCCAGCCCAAATTGCCGTTTTTTGCCTATTTCAGTGTTTCGAAGGAAAGGAATATCAAACGGAGTCCAAACGGAGTCCAAACGGAATGAAACCTTCGGGAGAGTTATTTTTGGAAGAAATGTGATCCAGAGGACTTGGAGTGGACGTCAAGAAATCACCAAGGAGGCCACGAGGCAGGGGGCGTGCCTACCCCCTGGGTGCGCCCTCCACCCTCGTGGGCCGTCGTAGCTCCACCGACCTACTTCTTCCTCCTATATATACCTACGTACCCCGAAAACATCAGACACGGAGCCAAAACCCTATTTCCACCGCCGCAACCTTCTGTACCCGTGAGATACCATCTTGGGGCCTTTTCCGGCGCTACGCCAGAGGGGGCATCGATCATGGAGGGCTTCTACATCCACACCATAGCCTCTCCGATGATGTGTGAGTAGTTTACCTTAGACCTTCGGGTCCATAGTTATTAGCTAGATGGCTTCTTCTCCCTCTTTGGATCTCAATACAAAGTTCTCCTAGATTCTCTTGGAGATCTATTCGATGTAATCTTCTTTTGCGGTGTGTTTGTCGAGATCCGATGAATTGTGGGTTTATGATCAAGATTATCTATGAACAATATTTGAATCTCCTCTGAATTCTTTTATGTATGATTGGTTATCTTTGCAAGTCTCTTCGAATTATCAGTTTGGTTTGGCCTACTAGATTGATCTTTCTTGCAATGGGAGAAGTGCTTAGCTTTGGGTTCAATCTTGCGGTGCTCGATCCCAGTGACAGTAGGGGAAACAACACATATTGTATTGTTGCCATCGAGGATAAAAATATGGGGTTTATATCATATTGCATGAGTTTATCCCTCTACATCATGTCATCTTGCTTAAAGCATTACTCCGTTCTTATGAACTTAATACTCTAGATGCATGCTGGATAGCGATCGATGTGAGGAGTAATAGTAGTAGATGCGGGCAGGAGTCGGTCTACTTGTCACGGATGTGATGCCTATATACATGATCATACCTAGATATTCTCATAACTATGCTCAATTCTATCAATTGCTCGACAGTAATTTGTTCACCCACTGTAATACTTATGCCCTTGAGAGAAGCCACTAGTGAAATCTATGGCCCCCGGGTCTATTTTCCATCATATTAATCTCCCGTCAACAAGCTATTTTTGGAGCCGTTTATTTTGCTTTCTTTACTTTTAGTATTTATCATAAAAATACCAAAAATATTATCTTATCATCTCTATCAGATCTCACTTTTGCAAGTGGCCGTGAAGGGATTGACAACCCCTTTATTGCGTTGGTTGCAAGGTTCTTATTTGTTTGTGTAGGTACGAGGGACTTGCATGTAACCTCCTACTGGATTGATACCTTGGTTCTCAAAAACTGAGGGAAATACTTACGCTACTTTACTGCATCACCCTTTCCTCTTCAAGGGAAAACCAACGCAGTGCTCAAGAGGTAGCACAACCTCCCTCGGCGGGCTCCATCTTCCTCCTGCTCATCTGCTTCGGCTACTATATTGGACATGGTCATGGCTATATTGATGTGGTGCTTGTCTATTTGATGCTCTATGCCCTACTCATGCATTAGTCCCTACCTGAGCTCTGTAGTTGTGTATGCATGCTATTCTAGGGTTTTTAGGATGTTGTTCATGTTTGGTTGCTATCATAGGAGCTCCTGTGATGATTTGGTTTACATGTGGATGTCGTATAGCTATGCTCCTGGATTTGCTAAATTGACCAGCAGTGTTAGTGCTAGGGCGATGATGATTAACATTGGCTGAAATAAGTGTGCCTTTGAGCAATCGAGCCATCGGTGGGTATCAAGTTGGATCCTCCCTCTTGTCTCTAGAATCCTTTTTGATCATGTGATACTTGTTGTTCTACCCTTGGATGGTCATTCTTGTTGAGTGATAACCAGGGTAGCTACCCTGTATAAACAGATTGATCTAGTGATAAGAGATGACGGGGTAGGCTATATGATCGAGGAAAGGCGAATCTGAGCCCAGTATGCAATGAACCCTGAACCCTTTTTATTTGTATTTAAAGGTGTTGCTTATTTATCGAGAATCCAGAAACAAGAAACGAAGCACCCTACAAGCGCTCCCGGAGCTTAGCGCACGTCGACCGTCAGATCATTTTCTTGATGCGATCTAGGCCGTCGGATCAAGCCCTGGGACAACCTCGCCCGTCGGATCGAGGTGGGGCTCCTGTAGCAATGATAGTTTCACCCCGGCCATGCCACCGCGTGTAATTGCAGTGCCCCGCCGAGGGCATTTCGCCATTTCGCATATGCGTATAAAAGAACGGTGCGCCAGTGGTGAAACCCTCGTCGCCTCTCTCGTCATCTACAACCACCCCTGGTGAGCTCCGTCTTCCTCCTGCTCCTCTGCTTCGGCTACTGTATGGGACGAGGTCGTGGCTATGTTCATGTGGTGCTCGTATGGTTGTTGCTCTATGCCCTACTCATGCACCGGTTCCTAGTTGATCTCTGTAGTAGTGGATCCATGCTATTCTAGGATTTGCAGGTTGTTGTTCATGTTCAGTTGCTATCATAGGAGCTCATGGGATGCTCTAGGTTACATGTGGGTGCCCTGGTCCTGTAGCTATGCTCCTGGATTTGCTAAATTGATCAATGGTGTTTGTGCTAGGGCAATGATGATTAACCGTGGCTGAAATAAGTATGCTTTTGAGCAATCGAGGCACCTGTGGGTATCAAGTTGGATCCTCCCTCTTGTCTCTAGAATCCTTCTTGATCATGTGATACCTATTGATCTATCCTTGGATGTTCATTCTTGTTGAGTGATAACCAGGGCAGCTCCATTGTATAAACAGATTGATCTGGTGATAAGAGATGACGGGGATAGGTTATACGATCGAGGAAAGGCGAACCTGAGCCCACTATGCAATGAACCCTTAACCCCTTTTATTTGTATTTAAAGGTGTTGCTTATTTATGCTCGAGTGTTTATAGCTGTCTTATGTAAAGATTTCTTCTCTCTCATATCTTTATTGCATAAAAGTTGTTCTTGATCTTTTATTGTTTGTTGTTGGACCTTGATTTCATCTGGTTAAGAGTAAGTTGCACATTGTTATGCTAGAAAGACTCGCTCCCAGAAAGTTGTCGGTTGAATGGCTTGTTTTAATTTGTTGATAAACCAGCAGAAACCGCAGTGTCCTGTTTCTAATAACGTCGTCTTTAGGCTGGTTAATGTTTGTATTGGAGCTGAGTATTTTTCTATATTTGTTGTTTATATCCGATACTGTTCCGTTTCATTTAGGACATGCCTAATGAACACATCTATCTATATGCCCCTGATGAACCATGTATTTAATATTTAATACTATAAGGCATGCACAGGAAGTAAACGATCAAGGCTGGGAAAGAAGTTTCATGTCTAATTGCTCTTTCTTGCTTGTGTAAACCAAAACAAAAACCGCCACAGACATGTATTGTGCATATATTCATCTGGGCAAGCAGGGAGCACAATTAGTATCACTGTAAACACAAAACTAAATGAGAAGCAAAGTGGAATGTTTTATAGCGTAAGACATAGGATTGCATATTTCCAGTTGCAACTTGCAATTGAATTGTCAACTAAGTATTGTAATAACACTCTTTTATTGGCCCTCACTACCCTTGACCAATCTATCCAAATCATTATGTCATTTGTGCCTCCCACCATTGTCAAGAACCATGTTAACAAAAGGAAACTCCAAGCAGGAACCGTTCTTCAGATGGCTTTCCTCTAGCTCATCGTTCCTATATTTTATTTCGCTTGTTTTTTACCATCTTCCTTTTCTGTCTGTTTCACGGTTGGGATGGTGGCATGGCATTGGGGCTGTCTTGCGGGTCGACCGGAGAAGGAGCACATCGAGTGGGCTTCTGAGATGGCTGATGTGATTATTTGCTCCCTTGTTTATCTTTCCCTTTGTGATGTGTATGCGCTCATCAAGGGCTTTGTTGTTTTTTAGGGATCTGTCTAGGGTTTCCTGGTTAATCCATTCTGATTTTGGTCTGCTCATGCTCTTGGCTTCTAGACCGTGGTGCTCGAGGTGGTCTGGCTGTCGTCGCCGCCCCTGCTCAATGCCTGTAGCGACCCGACCTCAAACGGCCAAGTCTCTGTGCTTTAGTGTCATCCCTGGATCGGTAATGCTGACACACACAGTACTCGAAGGATTTATAACAGAGTAGCAATCAAACACTTATTACATCGAATGTCTCAGAAGAGAACTTATTACAATAAATATGGCTTAGGGCCATCTAACACGATAACATCGGAAGGCTTGGAAGATAAAGTGAGTCCATCAACTCCAACGGCATAGCTGAGTGCATGACAACGACCTATCACACCTTTACTCGTCGTCTGAAAAGTCTACAACATAATACGTTGCAGCCCGAAACGGGTCAGCACATGGAATATGCTGGCAATATAACACAGTAGAGCAATGAACAGATAAATGATATCACTACATGCATATATGGCTGGTGGAGGCTCTATGGTTATATGTTTTTTGCGAAAGGCCAATTTTCTCCTACAACAAAGGAATAAGTTTTATTTAACTATCATGGTAGTTGAAACCTCATTTAGAAGGTACCTCCAACTCAATCCCAATTAAAGTAATTATCAACCCAAGAAATTAAATTAGAGTGATGAGATACAATAGGATAATCCAAGTACTAGATACTCAAGATGTCCATAACCGGGGACATGGCTAACCATGATTAGTTTGTACACTCTGCAGAGGTTTGCGCACTTTTTCCCACAAGACTCGATTGCCTCTGTTGGATTTCTCGCACTACATGGTGTTTGAGAAACGGATGACCGAGACACAGTCTTTCAGAAGCATTAACTCTTAATCCGGGTGGACAGTTACACCTACTTGCATCTGCATCTGCTAGCCCACCACTGAAAGAGGTCACACAACATAATCAACTATGCCAGAGCCCATAATGGCTTGTGGCTGCACACGGAAGTTTCTAGCATGAAATATCTCATGATCCCTTTGAGCCTGGGTGACGGACCATAGGAGGATCACACGCTATATCCCTGGGATATCCTAGGACAACACTGGATTTCCCAGGTGCCCAAACAAGCAATCCACCTAGATGTGTATTAAAGTTGCCACCTTAAGTTGAACCTTTCATTAACAACTCACATTTGTCATGGATACACTCAAACCCAATCCACGTCTACGAGCATAGCATGGCAATAAGCATAACGTAGAAGTAACTCCCAGGGTTTGATAATAAAATGGGTAATAGGTTCTACCTCATCAACTACTTCCCAAACCCACATGTTAAAAGATCCTACTCATGCAATGTTTTAGGATTGTAACTAATGCATAAAACTGGGCATGAAAGGAGTATGATCAATGTGTTACTTGCCTTGCTGATGATCCACAAAACCGAGTGACTCGTAGTAGCACGCTTTGCACTCCGGGAATTCTATCGCAAAACAAACAAGAGCATACATAAGCAATAAAACACATATGCACGAGTAAAACTCAAATAAGAAGATCTAACCAGAAAGTTCAACTCAAGAACTCTGGTTTGTGAGAAGAATCAAATCAAACGGAGCAACAAAACTCAAACTGCGAAAGAAACAAGATCCGATTACTAATCTATACTAAAGTAAAATTTTACAGTACCAAAATCTTGTTAAAGTTGGTTAAACAGAAAGAGGGCTTCGAGACGAAGATCTAGGCGCTTGAATCGCCTGATTCCGATAAATGAGCGAAAAGATAAAGTAAAACAAAAATCGGGTCAGAAATCGCGATCGGAAATAATCGCGAAAAACCCTGGAAAAAGAAAAATGGACGAATAGGCTAACGAACGAATGTTCGCTGTCTGTGACTAACAGGTGAACGGCGTTCGTTTAAATGAACGAACGGACGAACGTCCACAAAATAAATAAAGCGATGGAAAAACCGATCTAACAAAAAAAATCAGAAAAATAAAAAATAAAAAAACCAGGGTTAACCGAAGAAAACTGACCGATCAACGGTGGTCAACGGCAAGATCTGACGTGGCGGCGGCGCCTCCGGCGACGGTGGGTGGCGGGGCGGCGGCGGGCGGCGCAGCGGCAGCGGCACGCGAGGCACGGCGGCGGCTAGCGCGCGGCTTGAGAAGGCTAGGGTTAGGGCGCGGGGTGGGCTGGCGGTGGCGGTGGGCTGCGGGGGCAGGGGGACTAAGGAGTCCGGGCCAAATACGGTTCGTAGGTCGGTTCACCTCTTTTTTTTAAATAATTCCGCGTAGAAAAACGAAGAAAAAGAATACTAAACGGACTCCAAACATCCCGAAATAAAATTTCCCCGTCCTCTAAAAATATGCCGGACAAGGTGAACATTTATTTGGGCCTATTCTGCAATTTTGAAAAACGCATATTTTTCCTAATTCAAATAAAATAGCAATAAACTCCGAATAAAACCAAATATTTGATTTTAATATTTTTCCTCCAATATTTCATTTGTTTTGGAGAATTCATATTATGTCCTCTCATAAGTATATTTTGATAGGAAATATTTTTGGAGAGAAAAATAAATTAAACTAAAGTGATCCTTGTTTCAATATTTGATAAAATTCAAATATGAAAAATGTGAAACCCCAAACTCTCTCCGACGGTCCTTGAGTTTCTTAGAATTTCGAAGATCGCGAAACGAAATGCAATAAAATATGATATGCATGAATGACCTATGTATAACATTCCAAATTGAAAATTTGGGATGTTACAAACCTACCCCCTTAAGATGAATATCGCCCTCGAGATTTGGGTTGGCTAGAAAATAGGTGCGGGTCGTCTTTGAGTAAATCATCTTCTCGTTCCCAGGTGGCTTCATCCTCCGTATGATGGCTCCACTGAACTTTGCAAAACTTGATAACCTTGTTGCGAGTAACTCGGCTGGCAAACTCAAGAATCTTAACAGGTTTCTCCTCATATGTCAAATCATTGTCCAATTGAATTGCTTCCAGGGCACTGTATCTCTCAGCGGGATGTCGGCCATCTCTGCATGGCACTTCTTCAACTGGGAAACGTGAAACACGTCATGCACTCCTGACAGTCCTTCGGGTAACTCCAACTTGAAGGCAACTTCTCCCATGTGTTCCAAGACACGGTACGGTCCTACAAATCTTGGGGCTAACTTTCCCTTAACTCCAAAACGTTTAACTCCTCAAAGAGGTCACACTCGCAGATACGCTCTGTCTCCGATTTCATAGACTACCTCCTTGCATTTTGAATCTGCATAAGTCTTCTGTCGGGACTGAGCTACCTTCAGTCTATCTTGAATCAGCTTAACCTTCTCTTCAGATTCCTTAATCAAATCTGGTCCAAACAACTGGCTGTCTCCAACTTCATCCCACATCAACGGTGTTCGGCATCTTCTTCCATACAGGGCTTCGAACGGTGCCATCTTCAAACTGCCTGGTAGTTGTTATTGTAAGAGAACTCCACGTAGGGCAAGTTGTCATCCCAACTAGACCCGTAGTCTAGCGCACAAGCTCTCAACATGTCCTCCAGAATCTGATTGACTCTCTCTGTCTGTCCATCTGTCTGCGGATGAAAAGCTGTACTGAACTCTAGCCTGGTTCCCAAAGTCTGGTGTAGCTGGTGCCAAAACTTTGAAGTAAACTGTGTTCCTCTATCTGATACGATGGTCCTCGGAACTCCGTGCAGACAAACGATCCTGGTCATGTATATCTTGGCCAACTTCGCACTTGTATAAGTGGTTTTCACTTGGATAAAGTGGGCTACTTTGGTCAAGCGATCCACTACTACCCAGATAGAATCATATCCCGATCGGGTCCTGGGTAATCCGGTGATAAAATCCATGCCAAGCTTATCCCACTTCCATTCGGGTATCGGCATAGGCTGTAGTAATCCTGCTGGCTTCTGATTTTTTGCCTTCACTCTCTGACATACATCACATACGGCTACATACTCGGCAATATCCTTCTTCATACCAGTCCACCAGAAACGCTCCTTCAAATCCAAATACATCTTAGTGTTTCCGGGGTGTATTGAGTATGGCGAGTCATGAGCTTCCTGTAGTATCAACTTCCTGATCTCTGCATTATTGGGCACATATATACGGTCCTCAAACCACAAGGTGTCATGCTCATCCTCACGAAAACCTTTGGCTTTCCCTTCACTCATCTTCTCCTTTATCTCGGCAATCTCCTTGTCATCCTTCTGAGCTTCTCGAATCTTTCCCAACAATGTAGACTGAACTTCCATTGCTGCAACAAATCCTCTAGGGACTATCTCCAAACGTAGCTCCCTGAGATCTTATACTAACTCCTTTGGCATCCCTTCGCTTACGAGGGTGTTGACATAACTCTTTTGGCTCAAAGCGTCTGCTACGACATTGGCCTTGCTTGGATGATAGTGCAACTTCATATCATAATCCTTTATGAGCTCCAACCATCTCCTCTGCCTGAGGTTCAGCTCCTTCTGAGTAAAGATGTACTTCAAACTCTTGTGATCCGTGTACACATCGCAACGGTTTCCAATAAGAAAATATCTCCAGGTCTTGAGTGGATGCACCACAGCTACTAACTCCAAATCATGCGTGGCATAATTCAACTCGTGTGGTTTCAGTTGTCGTGAGGCATACGAAACAACTCCCCCGTCTTGCATAAGTACTCTTCCAAGTCCTAAGCGAGAGGCATCGCAGTACACTTGGAAATCTTTGCGTATATCCGGCAGAATCAGCACTGGGGCTGTAGTTAAACGTTTCTTCAACTCCTAGAAATTTTCTTCACATTCATTAGTCCGATGGAACTTAGTGTCCTTCTTCAACAATGCCGTCATAGGCTTCACAATCTTAGAAAAAATTTCAATGAATCTACAATAGTATCCCGCGAGTCCAAAAAAACTGCGGGTCTCCCCAACTGAGGTGGGTGCTAACCACTCGGTGACTGGCTGAACCTTGGTGGGATCTACTTCTATACCTTCTCCTAATATAACATATCCAAGAAATCCAACTTCCTTCAACCAAAACTCACATTTGCTGAACTTGGCATATAACTGATGTTCCCTGAGCTTCTCAAGAACTAAACACAAATGCTCCTTATGTTCCTCTTCATTCTTCGAGTATACCAAGATATCATCAATGAACACCACAACAAACTTATCCAAGAACTCCATGAACATCTTGTTCATCATACTCATGAAATAGGTAGGGGCGTTAGTCAGTCCAAATGACATAACCGTATACTCATATAGCTCATACCTTGTGGTGAAGGTTGTCTTAGGTATATCCTTTTCCCTAATGTTCAGTTGGTGATATCCTTATCGCAGATTGATCTTCGAAAACACCTTTGCTCCTTGCAGCTGGTCAAACAAATCATTGTTCATCGGCAGTGGTTACTTGCTCTTGATTGTTACTTCATTCAATGCATGATAATCAACAACCATCCTTAAGGATCCATTCTTCTTCTCAAACAAGAGCACTGGGGCTCCCCATGGTGATGAACTTCGTCAAATGTAACCTTTCTCCAATAACTCCTTAATCTGCTTCTTAATCTCCTCCAGATCATTTGCGGGCATCAGGTATGGTCTCTTAGATATTGGTCCGGTGCCTGGCAACAGCTCTATCAAAAACTCAATGTCTCGATCTGGTGGCATGCCCGGTAATTCCTCCAGAAATACATCTAGGTAATCCTTCACTATCGGCACTTCCTCCTGAACAACTCCCGTGAGAGAATTTACTTGTGTCCTTCTCGGCGCATGCCTGGATACATACTTGATCCTTTTTCCCTCTGGGGTAGTGAGCAAAATCGACTTACTCGCGCAATCGATGTTTCCTCCATACATCGATAGCCAATCCATTCCTAGTATCACATCCAATCCTTGTGACTCCAAAATTATCAGGTCTGAGGTGAAAACATGGCTTCCAATGGTCAATGGCATCTGAAAACATCCTTGTCTTGCCATATATTCCGCTCGTGGCGAACTTACTAACATAGGTGTCCTAAGTACCTTAGTGGGCAACTTATACTTATCCATGAATCCCCTTGATATATATGAACGCGATGCACCAGTATAAAAAAGAACAATTGTAGTAAAAGACTTGGCCAAAAACTTACCGATAACTGCATCAGGGTGCTCCTCAACTTCCTCCACATTCACGTTGTTCACTTGTCCCCTGTTGAAGGGGTTGGGCTTCTTCCTAGCGCTTCCATTGCCATTTTCGTTCTTCAATTCCGGACAATCATTGGTGTAGTGCCTAGTCTTCCCGCACTTAAAACAAGTAATGTGACTTTGATCCTTCTTGGCGGGTGTCGGTGTCAAAACCGGCGGATCTCGGGTAGGGGGTCCTGAACTGTGCGTATAAGGCGGATGGTAACAGGAGGCGGGGGACACAATGTTTACCCAGGTTCGGGCCCTCTCGATGGAGGTAATACCCTACTTCCTGCTTGATTGATCTTGATGATATGAGTATTACAAGAGTTGATCTACCACGAGATAATAGAGGCTAAACCCTAGAAGCTAGCCTATGATTATGATTGTTGTTGTGCTACGGTCTAAACCCTCCGGTTTATATAGACACCGGAGGGGGCTAGGGTTACACAGAGTCGGTTACAAGGGAGGAGATCTACAGATCTGTATTACCAAGCTTGCCTTCCACGCCAAGGAGAGTCGCACTCGAACATGGGATGAAGTCTTCAATCTTGTATCTTCATAGTCCAACAGTCCGGCCAAAGGATATAGTCCGGCAGTCCAAGGACCCCCAAATCTAGGACTCCCTCAGTAGCCCCTGAACTAGGCTTCAATGACGATGAATCCAGCGTGCAGATTGTCTTGGACATTGCAAGGCGGGTTCTTCCTCCGAATACTCCATAGAAGATTTTGAACACAAGGATAGTGTCCGGCTCTGCAAAACAAATTCCACATACCACTGTAGAGAGTATAATATTTCCACAAATCCAATCTATTGACAACTTGTCATAGCATGACGTCCCGCCGTGTTCTGGTCATTACGAACCATTTTTCCCAGCTTGCCACTGCACGCGTTGCGA
Source organism: Aegilops umbellulata (assembly GCA_032464435.1). Classification (NCBI taxonomy): domain Eukaryota; kingdom Viridiplantae; phylum Streptophyta; class Magnoliopsida; order Poales; family Poaceae; genus Aegilops; species Aegilops umbellulata. The sequence goes on from CP136060.1 coordinate 181,542,662, forward strand.
GGCGGGTTTATTGGCACGTCTTGTCGAAGCATAGATCGTGTTCCCCTTATCACGGGATTCTCATCAATAGGGTGTGGGTAACCCAATCATGCCTGCTGGTATAACTCCTCGATTTTAGGCAAGTTCCCAAACGGCCATGCGGAGGATGCTTGATATTCACCCCCTTTATGAAGGGGCCAATGCCTGTCCTTTTCTTCTCGCGCTCGATCCTTCCCTTCCCCACCTTGAATTCCAACATCCAATGCTCGGGCTAAGCGCTTTGGACCTTCAATCATGTCCAGATCCAACCTTCAAGGCCGGTGGATGGCCTCCTTTGTCACAGAGAAGGACATCCAGAAGCTAAGAGAAGCCAGGTATCTGACCGCCAAAATCTCGCACAGGCTGCCTGCTCGAGGGCAGGTCATCCCCACTCCCGAACCCAACGAGAGTGTCGTATTTGTCTCCCACTTCCTCCAAGGGCTAGGCTTTAGCCTTGATCCCTTTGTTAGAGGGCTTATGTTCTATTACGGGCTTGACTTCCATGATCTGGCTCCGGACTCCATTCTTCACATCTCGTCGTTTAGCATCGTGTGTGAGGCCTTCCTCCGTGTTACCCCACACTTCGTCTTATGGCTCAAGTCCTTCAATGTGAAGCCGAAGATGATTGACGTGCGACATGCAGAATGCGGAGGTGCTATAATAAGCAAAGGCTCCGGTGCTCCGTGGCCAAAGGGTTCCATCCCGGAGATGTCCGATTTATGGCAGCGGGAGTGGTTTTACATCTCAACTCCCCGAAGTACTAAGTGGGTAGCTTCCCCCGTCTTCCGTTCGGGCCCCCCGCCACAACTGTCGTCATGGGTCAACAAGGGACTGAACTGGGGGCCAGTTAATGACGTGCCGACATTGCAGAGTCGCATTCGAGATCTCCTCAAGAGAGATGTCAGCCTTGTCAAGGTAATGCAAGTCATGCTAGTTCGTCAGGTCCTGCCATGCCAACGTCGACCTCTCCGTATGTGGGAGTTCAACCCAGAAGGACCGCGAACTATTCAGCAATTCTTCGGCGTGACGCTTGAAGAGATGTATAGATTGTTCTTCGGATCACGAATAAAGTGTCCGGACACCACCAAGGATGCGGGTCTAAACTTCAATCGTCCAGACACCCAAGTAAGCAATTCTGCGGCTGAACATGTTGTCTTTTTATTTATCACAACATCATTCTGAAACATCGCTCTTTGAACAGGACTGGATAAAAAAAGACGAAGATGATCAGGTATTTGGCCCCCCTTCCTGAAGGCTCACCGGATCCTGTACTAGCCAGGATGCTTGAGCAAGCACCTTACCAAGCGCCATCAGGGGAAGATAAAGGGAGGAATAAAAAGCTGAAAGCGGGCCTCATGCGTTACTCATCCATACCGGGGGAATTAGTATCTCCGCGAAGGAGGATAATCGAGGAGAAGAATCTGAAATTCCCTCTCCCCAAGGAAGGAAAAGGGTCGCCTCTAAAAAATTGGAAACAAGGGTTTCCAAACGAGGGAAGAAACCTTCGCCAAGGGTCCCTGCCCCGGAGGGCATCCTTACCGCACAATACCCGCAAGGGGATCAGCCCTCCACCAAGTTGTACGTAAACAAGAATATTTTATAGAAAATATATCCTGCTTCATTTCTGAGTACGATAACCGAGATGTATGTCTTGTAGTTCGGATCGAAGCCCTTCTCAACAGAGTTCGTCTTCGGGGGATCTTCTTCCGGAGATGATGGAGAGCGAAACGCCTCCCCCTGTCTCCCCGCATCGTGAGGCGGACGAACCTGAGGTGTCGTCATGGAGAATTTCTCCTGATCCGCCAAGGCCGGAAGGAAACCCTTCGGCCACCCAAAGTCAGGAGTATTCGGCTCCTAAGGGGAGCAACAGAAAGAATTCGGAACTGTCCGGTGCGCGAGCGGACGCACTGATGAATCTTCTGGAGCAAGCGGCTATCTCAGAGGCGCATCGTACATTAATCGGTATGGTGGTTGAGAGGATTTCATCCGCCGAAAGCGGGTTGCATGAAGCTTTTATGAGCTTGCTAAGAGGCTTTGAGGTACGCAAAGTAATATATATATATATATATATATATATTTGAAAGGATCGAGAAGAGGTGTCTAGAGGGGGGTGATTAGACACTAAGTGCCAAAAGTTGCAGTTTTTAATGTTCTTAAGTTTAGGTGGAGTTTAGGCACAAGTTTAACAAACACAATACATATCAAGCAAGCATGCAATGAGTATATGAGCAGCGGAAAGTAAAGTATGCAACTTGCAAGAATGTAAAGGGAAGGGTTTGGAGTATTCAAACGCAATTGGAGACACGGATGTTTTTGGCGTGGTTCCGATAGGTGGTGCTATCGTACATCCACGTTGATGGAGACTTCAACCAACGGAGGGTAACGGTTGCGCGAGTCCACGGAGGGCTCCACCCACGAAGGGTCCACGAAGAAGCAACCTTGTCTATTCCATCACGGCCGTCGCCCACAAAGGACTTGCCTCACTAGCGGTAGATCTTCACGAATTAGGCAATCTCCTTGCCCTTACAAACTCCTTGGTTCAACTCCACAATCTTGTCGGAGGCTCCCAAGTGACACCTAGCCAATCTAGGAGACACCACTCTCCAAGAAGTAACAAATGGTGTGTTGATGATGAACTCCTTGCTCTTGTGCTTCAAATGATAGTCTCCCCAACACTCAACTCTCTCTCACAGGATTTGGATTTGGTGGAAAGAAGATTTGAGTGGAAAGCAACTTGGGGAAGGCTAGAGATCAAGATTCATATGGTTGGAATGGAATATCATGAGCTTAACACATGACTAGGTAGTTCTCTCTCAAAAAATGTGTATTGGAAGTGAAGGTATGTTCTGATGGCTCTCTCCACGAATGAAGAGTGGGTGGAGGGGTATATATAGCCTCCACACAAAATCTAACCGTTACACACAATCTGCCAAACTCGGTGGGACCGAATCGTTAAACTCGGTCGGACCGATTTAGCAAACCTAGTGACCGTTAGGATTTTCGGTGGGACTGAGATGCAACTCGGTAGGACCGATATGGTTATGGTTAGGGCATAACATAATCTCAGTGTGACCGATTACACAAACTCGGTGGGACCGATTTTGGTAATAAGCAAACCATAGAGTTGGTCAGGCAAACTCGGTGAGACCGATTACACAAACTCGGTGGGACCGATTTTGGTAATGTGATAACCAGAGGATTTGCATTGTAATCTCGGTAGTACCGATTGCTCAATCTCGGTAGTACCGATTGCTCAAACTCGGTGAGACCGATTTTGGTAATGGACATACACAGAGAGATTACAATCCCATCTTGGTGAGACTGGGGTCCCTATCGGTGAAACCGATTTGCTAGGGTTTGTGGCAGTGGCTATGACATGTGAAACTCGGTGGCGCCGGATAGAAAGAATCGGTGGGGCCGAGTTTGACTTTTGGTTTAGGTCATATGTGGATGTGGGAAGGTAGTTGAGGATTTTGGAGCATATCACTAAGCACATGAGGCAAGAGGCTCATTAAGCAACACCTCATCCCTCCTTGATAGTATTGGCTTTTCCTATAGACTCAATGTGATCTTGGATCACTAAAATAGAAAATGTAGAGTCTTGATCTTGAAGCTTGAGCCAACCCTTTGTCCTTAGCATCTTGAAGGGGTTCCACATCCTCTAGTCCATGCCACTCCATTGTTGAACTTATCTGAAACATGCTAGGTAAAAGTGTTAGTCCAAGAAGAGATATGTTGACATTAATTACCAAAACCACCCAGGGAGCACTTGTGCTTTCAATCTCCCCCTTTTTGGTAATTGATGACAACATACTTTAAAGCTTTAGATAAAGATATAGAGAATAACAAGTAAAGCTTTGGAAGGACATGTAACATGCATAGGCTCCCCCTACATGTATGCAAACATGTTAAAATGGAATATAGGAGCATGTGAGTGCATAAGCATGATAAGTAAGCAATGTGTTACATGTATCTTGGCTATATGCATCAGAGCAAATGATGTGAATATGAGAAATGTACCTTCATGCTCATGAGTCTTTCTTGCAAACAGTATGTACATCAGCAAGAACTTCTCATTCACATGGCTGTGATGCATACACTTACCTTGTGGTCTTGAGTTGGCTTAGGATGGGATGAACCTACGCAAACAAGGTTAAATAACACAGATACACCTACTGACCAGAGCAAACAAGAGAAACCACAAGAGAACCAAGACTGGGATGACATGTAGAGTGAGTACTAAGTACCACATTGGGTATAGACATGTCCCAAAGGTAAAGATATGCAATAAAATCAGACATTTCCTTCCCTTAGATGTCTTACTCCCTCTGAATCTAACATGAGATATTGGGAGAAGATAGGGAACAGAAAATCAGAGCAACAGAAAAGAAACAACAGAGCTTGAGCTAAAGCAAGCAAACAAACATGTCTTTCCCCTCTTAAAGACATGTGACATCTCTCCTCTTGAACACCAAGCATCTAGGGTCATTGAGATTACTTTCTCCTTGTTGAGAAACTCTCTCCCCCTGAGTATTCTCTCTTTCTCCCCCTATAGGAAAGATTAAGCTTTGATGTGATCTCTCTCTCCCCCTTTGACATCAATTTCCAAGAAGGGCTCTTCTGGACTTGTGATACAACTGGGTTGATCCTTGAGTCACAGAGCAAGGCAGCATGTCTAATATGATGCTGGTAGAGGACAAGAATCATTGAGTGAAGCTGGAGCAAACAGAAATCAGGAATAAGTGGCAAGTTGGTTTTCCTGCGGTGAAATCGGTGACTCCGAGTTGTGTGCTTTGGTTGCACCGAAAGATTTCGGTTGGGCCGAAGAAAACAAACTGGTGTGACCAAGTTCATCAGAGTGAAACCACTTGTCACCTCATCTCACTAGGCAAGTAAGATCTCACAAGGATATGCAAGGAATTTACTGAAAGATTTGCAATAAATTGGATGCAGAGAATGCAGAACAAAAAGCAAAGAAAGGAAACTAGAAGTTCTAGATGAAGTGTTTAATATGCAAGAGACAAATGCAATAACACAGAAAAGAACACAAGAGAACTTCATCTAGAGTTGGGCGGCGACAAAGTCACCTATGTTAGAGTATATTGACTTAGGAGTCAAGTGAGAGCACTTGATCATAGGTCATACTCATCGTTTAAGCTCAAAACGGGGTTACCATTTTTCGTTTAAGCATCTTGATGTATTCACATCTTGTCGAGTTGCTTTGACTCATGACTTGGAGTAAAGCTTCTCTAAGATGGAATAACATACCTTGGGTGGTAGTGTTGATCTTGCTCATGTAGTTGAACTTGTGTGGGTTGCTCAAGGTTGATGTAGTTCATCAAGAGTTGGGAGCACCACTTGGAGTTTGAGTTCATCTACCTACATGGGTTAGTCTTGCAAGGAAGAGCACTTGTGTATCCAAAATGACAATTACAATATTTAATCATAGAATTTGTCAAAGGATATGTTTGAATGATTTCGTGCTTCCTTGTCTTCAACCACCATTGTGTATAGACTTGGTGACATAGAAATTGCTCAAGATGTGAGTGAGTTGCAATCTCATAGATTTAGATTCAACCAAGTACCTACACGGGTTAGATAACATGCAAGGTACAAATATATCCAAGACATATGAATAGCATCATAAGAGAAATATCGAGGATTAGTCATATGCTCATGCCCTGCATGTATCAAATGGAGTTCCTACTCCAAGTTTGAAGCATCAATGATGTTCAATTCACCTCTCAACCTGCAAAACACTTTCTCATCAAGTGGTTTAGTGAATATATCCGCTAATTGCTTATCGGTGCGAACATGCTTAATGTCAATGTCCCCTTTTGCAACATGATCTCGAATGAAATGATGACGAACTTCGATATGCTTAGTTCGAGAGTGTTGCACGGGATTGTGAGCAATCTTAATAGCACTTTCATTGTCACATAGGAATGGAACATGTTTCACATATATCCCATAATCTTTAAGAGTTTGGGTCATCCAAAGTAATTGAGCACAACATGAACCAGCGGCAATGTATTCCGCTTCGGCGGTGGATAAGGATACCGAGTTTTGTTTCTTGGATGACCAAGATACAAGAGATCTACCAAGGAATTGACAAGTACTCGAAGTGGACTTTCTATCAACCTTGTCTCCGGCATAGTCCGAATCGGAGTAGCCAACAAGATCAAAAGAGGACCTCTTAGGATACCAAATGCCAAAATTTGGTGTATGGATTAGGTATCTCACTATCCTTTTCACAGCCTTAAGATGACATTCTTTAGGAGCAGCTTGATATTGTGCACACATGCACACACTTAGCATAATATCGGGACGCGAGGCACATAGATATAACAATGAACCAATCATAGAGCGATAAACCTTTTGATCAACCGGTTCACCATCTTTGGTCAAATCAAGATGTCCACTAGTAGGCATGGGTGTAGTCATACCTTTGCATTCTTGCATATTGAACTTCTTGAATAAGTCTTTGGTGTACTTCGTTTGAGAGACAAAGGTACCTTCCTTAGTTTGCTTGATTTGCAAACCGAGAAAGAATTTGAGTTCACTCATCATAGACATCTCAAACTTCTCCGACATTAGCTTTCCAAACTTCTCACTAAATTGGGGGTTAGTTGAACCAAATATGATATCATCAACATAAATTTGGCACACAAATAGTTCTCCATTAACCCTTTTAGTAAAAAGAGTGGAATCAATTTTACCAATTTCAAAGCCTTTTTCAATAAGGAACTTGTTCAAGCATTTATACCATGCTCTAGGAGCTTGTTTAAGACCGTAAAGAGCTTTGTGAAGTTTGTAAACATGATTAGGTTTCTTAGGATTGACAAATCCGGGAGGTTGCTTAACATAAACTTCCTCCTCAATTTTGCCATTTAGAAAAGCACTTTTAATGTCCATTTGGTACAAGGTGATATCATGGTGATTAGCATAGGCAAGTAAGATGCGAATGGACTCAAGTCTAGCAAGGGGAGCATATGTCTCACCATAGTCCATACCTTCAACTTGTGTGTAGCCTTGGGCGACGAGACGTGCTTTGTTGCGAACCACTTGTCCATCTTCATCTTGCTTGTTGTGAAACATCCATTTGGTACCAATGATGTTGTGGTTGTTGTCGGGCTTCTCGACCAATGTCCATACTTGATTTCTCTCAAAGTTGTGTAGCTCTTCATGCATAGCGTTTATCCAATCTGGATCTTCCAATGCTTCTTCAACCTTCATAGGTTCAATGCTAGAGATGAATGAGTAATGTTCACAAAAGTTAGCTAAACGAGTTTTAGAGCGAGTGATTCTCCCGGTTTGGATATCATTGTAGATTTGCTCGAGGGGATGATCTTTGGCAATTCTTGCTCGAACTCGTGAAAGCTTTTGCTTGGGTCGGGTTGGAACATCCTCTTCATATTGTTATTCTTCTTCTTCTTGGCCTTCTTCATTGTTAACGTTGTTGTTCTCTTGTCGTGGTGGAGAAGGAGGTTGTTGATGTTCATCTTGGTGTACTTCCTCGTTTTCTTCATCATGGCGTGTCCCACTTGTGGATGATTCCGTATCAACTCTTGGTTCACCTTGTCGTTAGGTTGAAGCTTCCACTTGGACGGACGAGGTACTCTCCTTCATTTCCGTTGGATGAATCTTGCCGATGGACAAGTCTTGAATTGCTTCCGAAGGGTCTTTGTCTCCTACATCAGTTGGCAATTGCTCTACTTGCGAGCCGTTAGATTCATCAAACTTCACATCTACCGTCTCTTCAACCTTTCGGGTGAAATTGTTGTAGACAGGGTAAGTGTGAGAGTTTGAGCCATAACCAAGTAGGAAACCTTCATGAGATTTAGGAGCAAATTTAGAACGACGATGCTTATCAAGAATGTAGCACTTTGAGCCGAATACTCGAAAGTATCCAACTTGGGGTTTGTTACCGGTGAGGAGCTCGTATGCCGTCTTGCCGAGTAGCTTGTGAACATACAAGCGATTTGTTGCATGACAAGTTGTCTCAACCGCTTCCGCCCAAAAGTGCTTTGGCATTTTGTACTCATCAAGCATCGTTCTTGCCATCTCGATAAGAGTCCGATTATTCCTCTCAACAACTCCATTTTGTTGAGGTGTGTATGTAGCCGAGAACTCGTGTGTAATCCCTTCTTCGTCAAGAAAGGTATCCACATTTGCGTTCTTGAACTCCGTTTTGTTGTCGCTTCAAACCTTCTTGATCTTCACGTCAAACTGATTTTGGGCCTTCCTAGCGAAGTTTTTGAAGATCTTTTGGACCTGCGATTTGTCATCAAGAAAGAACACCCACGTAAATCTTGAAAAATCATCAACTATGACTAGACCAAATGAGTTACCACCGAGACTCTTGTAGGCATTTGGACCAAAGAGATCCATGTGAAGTAGCTCGAGTGGTCTTCTTGCGGTCATAATGTTCTTTGCGCGGTGACTTCCTCCAACTTGTTTTCCTGCTTGACAAGCACTACAAAGTCTATCCTTGTCAAATATGACATCTTTTATTCCGAGGATGTGATCACCTTTAATAAGCTTATCAAGATTTCGCATACCAACATGACCTAGTCTTTTATGCCACAACCAGCCTTTAGAAGATTTAGCAATTAAGCAAGTTTTAGGTTGAGCCTTTTTAGTGAAATCAACAATGTAAAGATCTCCTCTACGTATACCGGTAAAGACCATTTTATGATTGTCTCTATGAAACACTTGGCAATCTACTTCAGTGAATAGGACATTGAAACCGAAATCTGCAAGTCTAGAAACTGAAAGTAAATTGTATCCAAGGGATTCAACGAGCATGACATTTTTTATGGAGCTATCATGTGAGATGGCCACCTTACCAAGGCCAACCACCTTACCCTTTGAATTATCACCAAAAGTGACGTATTTTTTAGGGCCGTCATTTTCAGCAAGCTCATTGTACATATCTTCAACTCCGGTCATATGATCAGTACATCCACTATCAAGGACCCATTCCTTTCCTCCAGCCATGTAGCCGCGAAGATTTGCCATAAGACCAAAATGCCTCATTGCATCATCAAGATCATAGTCACTATCATCATCTTCATCATAGTATCCATGTTCAACATCATCTTGTGATTGATCAATTCCTAGAGAGGGTAATTCATTAGATAAATGATTATCACAATGGTTACCTTTATGAATTCTAATAGCTTCGGATATGATATTGCTAATGATTCTAAAGTCTCCTTTAGCGCGCATGAGATTGGTAAGCTCAAATAGACAGTCACCAAAATTAGGATCACTAGAATTCATCTTACTCAAGGCAATTGACTTATGGAGAATTTCGTCTAAGTGTTTCAAGGAATAACTTGGAAATCGTTCCTCAAGAAATTTCCATATAGTATAGGCACAATCAAGAGTAGGCAAACTAGCAATCAAATTTTTGGGCAATCCTCTTATGATAAGATTGATGGTTCTAAGATTGCGAATCATGTCAAGATCTTCATCTAGGGTAGGGTGCAAAGGATCAACATGAGGTGCACAAGGGCTAGCAATGTACTTGTTCAAATGATATTCATTGAAAATCTCAAGCATTTCATTTTTCCATTCATGAAAATATTCTCCATCAAGAATAGGCACTCTATGTCTAAGACTTCCCAAAGTAGACACATCCATCTTCCTCCAATGGTGTTTAAACCAAGGCAATGGAGACCAAAGCTCTGGTACCAATTGAAAGGATCGAGAAGAGGTGTCTAGAGGGGGGTGATTAGACACTAAGTGCCAAAAGTTGCAGTTTTTAATGTTCTTAAGTTTAGGTGGAGTTTAGGCACAAGTTTAACAAACACAATACATATCAAGCAAGCATGCAATGAGTATATGAGCAGCGGAAAGTAAAGTATGCAACTTGCAAGAATGTAAAGGGAAGGGTTTGGAGTATTCAAACGCAATTGGAGACACGGATGTTTTTGGCGTGGTTCCGATAGGTGGTGCTATCGTACATCCACGTTGATGGAGACTTCAACCCACGAAGGGTAACGGTTGCGCGAGTCCACGGAGGTCTCCACCCACGAAGGGTCCACGAAGAAGCAACCTTGTCTATTCCATCACGACCGTAGCCCACGAAGGACTTGCCTCACTAGCGGTAGATCTTCACGAAGTAGGCGATCTCCTTGCCCTTACAAACTCCTTGGTTCAACTCCACAATCTTGTCGGAGGCTCCCAAGTGACAACTAGCCAATCTAGGAGACACCACTCTCCAAGAAGTAACAAATGGTGTGTTGATGATGAACTCCTTGCTCTTGTGCTTCAAATGATAGTCTCCCCAACACTCAACTCTCTCTCACAGGATTTGGATTTGGTGGAAAGAAGATTTGAGTGGAAAGCAACTTGGGGAAGGCTAGAGATCAAGATTCATATGGTTGGAATGGAATATCTTGAGCTCAACACATGAGTAGGTAGTTCTCACTTAGAAAATGTGTATTGGAAGTGAAGGTATGTTCTGATGGCTTTCTCCACGAATGAAGAGTGGGTGGAGGGGTATATATAGCCTCCACACAAAATCTAACCATTACACACAATCTGCCAAACTCGGTGGGACCGAATCGTTAAACTCGGTCGGACCGATTTAGCAAACCAAATGACCGTTAGGATTTTCGGTGGGACTGATATGCAACTCGGTAGGACCGATATGGTTAGGGTTAGGGCATAACGTAATCTCGGTGTGACCGATTACACAAACTCGGTGGGACCGATTTTGGTAATAAGCAAACCAGAGAGTTGGTCAGGCAAACTCGGTGAGACCGATTACACAAACTCGGTGGGACCGATTTTGGTAATGAGCTAACCAGAGGATTTGCATTGTAATCTCGGTAGTACCAATTGCTCAAACTCAGTGAGACCGATTTTGGTAATGGACATACACAGAGAGATTACAATCCCATCTCGGTGAGACCGAGATCCCTATCGATGAAACCGATTTGTTAGGGTTTGTGGCAGTGGCTATGACATGTGAAACTCGGTGGCGCCGGATAGAAAGAATCGGTGGGGCCGAGTTTGACTTTTGGTTTAGGTCATATGTGGATGTGGAAAGGTAGTTGAGGATTTTGGAGCATATCACTAAGCACATGAAGCAAGAGGCTCATTAAGCAACACCTCATCCCTCCTTGATAGTATTGGTTTTCCTATAGACTCAATGTGATCTTGGATCACTAAAATAGAAAATGTAGAGTCTTGATCTTGAATCTTGAGCCAATCCTTTGTCCTTAGCATCTTGAAGGGGTTCCACATCCTCTAGTCCATGCCACTCCATTGTTGAACTTATTTGAGACATGCTAGGTAAAAGTGTTAGTCCAACAAGAGATATGTTGACATTAATTACCAAAACCACCCAGGGAGCACTTGTGCTTTCAATATTGACAGTACCGCACACGCTAGGCGTGCCCTATACAGATAGTAGCCCCTGAGACTCTGGTTGCTGTCCAAAGGCGGAAAACAGAGGATCATAGTCCCAGGTAATGATCATGCTGCTTTTATGTGCAGGCGGCTGAGGGTTCGGTGACTAGCCGGACTGGTGAGTTTGCCGAACTGAAGCGGCAACTTGATGCGGCAGATGCCGACATCGTGCTTGTAAACAAGCGGCTTGACAATGCACAGGGTATGTACTCTCCGGTGATGAACAGATGTTAAGAGGAGCATGATGCTAGTATCTATTATATGTTGTGATATCAGATGGAGCTACCGCCGTGGGGACCCTTCGGGCGGAACTTGCTCGAGCCAAGGAACAAGCCAGGAGAAGTGATGCGGCCGCCCTGAAGGCAGCCGAAGAGCTGAGAGCCGAACAAGATGCTCATCGCCAGAGCGAAGATAGAATAGCCAAGATGGTTGTTGAGCTGAAGGATGCCGCCGACCGATATGAGCTTCTTGAAAAGGAAGGCAAAGCGCAACCGGTGGATCTAAATAAAGCCATGGTAGCAGCCAAGGAAACCTGCTCGAAAATAAGAGCGGCAAAGGAGGAGCTTCGCCAAGCTGGAGATATCACAGCTGGGAAGCCCTTTTTGTTGCGGACGAAGTTCGTAGATCCAAAGTATGCCCTTCTGGATCAATTATGGAGTTCTGCAGACGCGTACTCGGACTTGGCAACGAGTGCTGCTGATGTGACTAAGTTATTCAAAGATCAAAAAGATCACGAAGTGGAAAGGTTGTTCTGGTTGCAGTTCAGTCCTCCAACGCATCCGTTGCTGTTAAATGAGCAAATGGCCGAGTGGGCTGAGCTCCATAGGTTGTTCGGGCTTGCCATGAGGTCTGTTGTGGATCATCTTTGACCGGAAGGACCAAGGCCGAATAGTTATTTCGGTTTAGTGCAACGATTTCTTGGCGATGTGTCGCATATCGACGATGTGAAGAGGTCGGCGTGCATAGAGGGTGCGCGGATGGCTCTTGCCCGTGTCAAGACATACTGGGCAGAGATGGAGGCCACCGCTATTGCAACCCAGAATCCGGCCGTAGGCCAGGTTTCTGCCGAGCACTATTTTGAAGAAGTCCTAGAAGGTGCACGTGTAATAGAGGCTCAGTGCTCGAAGAGTATCATGTTCGAGTGACATGTATCCTAATTGTAAAAACAATGCTATTTGAATTATAAAGGCTATGTTTATACTTTTGCCTGAAAGTATTATGATGCCTCCAGTGCGGCCGTTTATTTATGTATATAACCTGAAAGTTTGCAGTCGTCGGCTTCAGCCCCCACGCATATAATGCGGGGGTGTTCGGAAAAGCGCGTGTTCACATTTGATCCAACGTCTTGGTCCGTTAAGGAGGTGATAGCACGACGAACAAGGCAATCGGACTATATTGCTTTAACACTTTCACTTAGCCATAGGAGTTTGACAGTGGGGCTACTATATAGCCCCTGGTACTTTTGCGTTCGCCCGAATACGGGGCGCGTTCGTACATGGCCGGGAAACCGACCCTTCGTTAATGCGGAGGAATCGCGATGATTCGTTGAGTCATCGAGTGGTTGACCAGTCTTGCACTTTATCATGACAGTCAGTTTTCGGCTTTCTCTACTGAGGTGCTCATCCGGATGAACCAGGGCACAATCGCAGTAGTTCTCGTGGTGCCACCTTAGCCGATAGAGCGGAACGTAAGGTAGCAAAACACGGGAGCCGAGCAAACCCAACATTTGACCAAAGACATGATTCGGAGTTGATGCATATAAGGCCAAACTCGCGATGCCGAACACTCCCTAAGGTATTCGGACTTTACAACATATACCGGGCTGAGTAACGCCCTTGATAATGAACCCTGAATTTCCAGGTACATGCATTAGTATGACGTGGCGACATGCCAATAACGCCAGCATCCCTCTCGGTTGTGTTAAGTATCCGGGGGATGTGAAGCAACAAGAGACAGTAAGAAAGGTTTACACAGGGTCTTAATCTAAAATGAAACCGTTGAGCGGGGCCCTGTTGCATGTCTGCGCATGTGTCTCCGTTGTGCAGTATCCTGGAAGGGTGTAGCACGGTTGTCATCTGTAAAAGAGAAAAAACTTAGGAAAAAATCTTCGTGCAAAAAATTGATTATTCTTAATAGACCATTAAAATGCAATCTTAAATAAGGTCAAGCCGAACTGTAGTCCTTTTTACATGCGGGAAGCCCCTAGCATCACTTATGGGAGCATATTCCTCGACCCAATCCTTAGGTTTATCTGAGCTATTACAGCTAGTGGTGCGCCGGACTGTCTAGCCATGTCCGCGGTCTTGACGACCGATCATTTATTCTGGTTGGAGAGGTCGTTCAGCGTTCGGCTGTTAAAGCCGCCGCACGCTCTTCCGCACGTAAGGAACACTCAGTGTTTCCACTAACTATGATGATGCCACGTGGACCAGGCATCTTAAGCTTAAGAGAAGTGTAATGTGGTATTGCATTAAAACGAGCGAAGGCTGTTCGTCCGAGTAGTGCTTGATAGCCTCTTCGGAATGGAGCGATGTCGAAGGTTAACTTTTCACTTCAGAAGTTGCCGGGAGAACCGAATACAACCTCTAGTACTAGAGAGCCCATGCAGCGGGCCTCTGGGCCTGGTATTACTCCTTTAAAGGTAGTATTGCTTTGGTTGTTTCTTGTCGGGTCTATCTCCATTTTGCGGACTGTGTCCTGATATATCAGATTAAGACTACTGTCGTCGTCCATAAGGACTCGGGTGAGATGGTATCCGTCGATTATTGGGTCTAGCACCAGGGCAGCCGAACCTCCGTGCCCGATACTAGTTGGGTAATCCCTGCGATCAAAAGTGATCGGGCAGGCCAACCAAGGGTTGACCTTAGGGGTGACGTGCTCCAAGGCGCATACGTCTCGGGGTGCGCGTTTGCTCCTCCTTTTTGTTACGTGAATCATGTTCACTATTTTGATCTCTGGTGGGAATTTTTTCTGTCCCCTAGTGTTTTGCTGGTGAGGCTCATCCTCCTCTTCACTTGGCGTCTCCCTCCCCTTGTGTTCAGCATTTAGCTTGCCGTCCTGCTTGAAGACCCAACATTCTCTATTGGTGTGATTTGCAGGTTTGTCGGAGGTGCCGTGAATCTGACATAATTTGTCTAGAATCTTGTTTAGGCTGGATAGTCCATCTCGGTTGCCTTTGAATGGCTTTTTTCGTTGACCGGATCGAGAGCCCCTGAATCCGGCATTTACCACTGTGCTGTCAGGGTTGTCTTCATTGTTTTGATGCTTGCTTTTAATGCGTCGTGGTTTTCCATTGCCATCCCTGACTTCGGATGTGCCTGGTTCACTGGTGCCGCTACGGGCCAACCAGCTATCTTCGCTCGCGCAAAAGCGGGTCATAAGGCTTGTTAGGGCTGCCATTGTCCTTGGTTTTTATTGGCCGAGGTGTCTGGCAAGCCATTCGTCCTGGACACAGTGTTTAAAAGCTGCTAGGGCTTCGGCGTCCGGGCAGTCGACGATTTGATTCTTTTTAGTGAGGAATCTGTTCCAAAGCTTTCGGGCGGACTCTCTGGGTTGTTGAATTATATGACTTAAATCATCTGCATCCGGAGGTCGGACATAGGTCCCTTGAAAATTAGCCCTAAAAGCATCCTCAAGCTCCTCCCAACTTCCAGTTGAGTTTTCGGGGAGGATCTTCAGCCAGTGCCGAGCTGGTCCTTTCAACTTGAGGGGCAAGTATTTTGTGGCGTGGAGATCATCTCCGCGAGCCATATGGATATGGAGGGTGAAGTCCTAAATCCAGACCCCAGGGTCTATCGTTCCGTCGTATGCCTCTATGTTCACGGGTTTGAATCCCTCTGGGAAATCATGATCCAGCACCTCATCGGTGAAGCATAGGGGGTGCGCGGCACCCCTGTATTTGGATGTGTCATGGCGTTCTGATGGTTGTATGTTCGGTTTTGATTCCTAGATCCGTAGATGGACCTGGTCATACTGGCCTTTTGATGCAAGTCCTCACATGAATCGTGTGCTGACTTATGTGCGGCATCGTTAGCCGCCCTATCGCGGCCACGGGGTGGTCGATCCGGCTTTTCGGCCATTTTATTTTTCGCCTGTATGGGTACTAGAGCCTCATCGTCGAATTCAGGCAGTAGCTTGCGCTTTGGATAGCTCTTTGTGTGGCGACTGTGACCGTACTTTTCTGCAGTGTCGAGCACTTTGTTCCATCTGCTGATGAGTGTATTTTGCGCGGCCTTAAGCCTTTACTTGTGCTTCTTCAGGCTCCTCGCGGTGGCAATAAGCCTTCTGTGGAGGTTCTCTTGTTCCGACTGCCTTTCCGGGATGATGTGTGCATCGTCGTCCGGACTATTCTCCTCTTCGGAGACATGTTGATGATCTTCACCCTCGGCATCGCTGTGATCGGACAGCGGCTCCGTACTATGTTCGCCGTCCGCTGGCTCGTTTTGCTCTGTTGCTTTGGAGTCGACCGGGGTATCATTCTTTCTTGCATTGTTATCGCTGTTTTTGCCGAGGCGGGATTTGGAGCGGCGCCTACATCGCCGCTTTGGTTGCTTCTCGAGGCGGTTATCCTCTGCTGCATCCTTCCGTCCCTCGTCATTGTCTTCTTTAGGTGTATCCACCATGTATATATCGTGTGATGAAGTGGCTGTCCAGCGCCCCGTGGGCGGTGGTTCCTGTTCCTCTCTTGCATCGTCGTCCATACCGTTGATGTCTTCGGAGTCGAAATCGAGCATGTTGGTTAAGTCGTCAACAGTGGCTATTAAGTTGGTGGTGGGTGGGGAACGAATTTCTTCGCCGTCCGCTTCCCACTCGAACCAGACATATTTCGGCCAAGGGTCTCCTGACAAGGAGAGAGACCTTAATGAATTTAGCACATCGCCCAGGGGCGAGTGATGAAATATATCTGCAGAGGAAAACTCCATGATCGGTGCCCAATAAGATTTGATAGGCACTGACGCAGGCAGTTTGGAGCCTGAGGCCAGGGACGAATCCAAGGGTTCGGCAACACCGGTCTTATAGGAGGTAAAGTCAGTATTTGGCTCTATCGCCACTGAGTGTGCGGCCTCCGTGGCAGGGTCCATCCACCCGTCCTCGAACGGCGCAATCTGCTCCGTATCGAGGGCCGGAGAAGCCACAGGTGTGATTTCCCGAACACCGTCCGATGGCAGAGCTAAATCATGCTCGTTGTGACTGTGCGGCGCACCTGACATGGGCTCGAATCCGTCAAAGATCAAGTCTCCGTGGATGTCGGCAGTATAGTTTAAGTTTCCAAACCTGACCTGACGGCCAGGGGCGTAGCTCTCGGTCTGCTCTAGATGGCCAAGCGAGTTGGCCTGCAATACGAAGCCGCCGAATACGAAGATCTGTCCGGGGAGAAAAACCTCACCCTGGATCACATCGTTACTGATGATCGAAGGAGCCATCAAGCCTTATGGTGAGGGCACAGTGGAACTCTCAATGAAGCACCAATGTCGGTGTCAAAACCGGCGGATCTCGGGTAGGGGGTCCCGAACTGTGCGTCTAAGGCGGATGCTAACAGGAGGCGGGGGCCACAATGTTTACCCAGGTTCGGGCCCTCTCGATGGAGGTAATACCCTACTTCCTGCTTGATTGATCTTGATGATATGAGTATTACAAGAGTTGATCTACCACGAGATCGTAGAGGCTAAACCCTAGAAGCTAGCCTATGATTATGATTGTTGTTGTCCTACGGACTAAACCCTCCGGTTTATATAGACACCGGAGGGGGCTAGGGTTACACAAAGTCAGTTACAAGGGAGGAGATCTACAAATCCATATTGCCAAGCTTGCCTTCCAGGCAAAGGAGAGTCCCACCCGGACACGGGACGAAGTCTTCAATCTTGTATCTTCATAGTCCAACAGTCCGTCCAAAAGATATAGTCCGGCAGTCCGAGGACCCCCTAATCCAGGACTCCCTCAGCAGGTGTGGCTGGGTTAGAGCGGTTCTGATTGCTGCATGCTCCATTCCCGTTTCCATTCTTGGGGCCATTGTGGTTATGGGAACTTCCTCCATTGTGGGTGTGGCCTCCGTGGTTATGGATAAGTCCTCCCGAGTTGAGGGTGAAACGAGGCTTCTGCTAGGCTCCAGAATTGTACTTTCCTTGTCCATACTTCCTCTTGCGGCTCTCAATATGTTGTTGCTTCCCTTGATGGCGCCGGGCGTTTGGCTGCCCTCCCTCACGAGGCCGTTTGCAAGAGGAATCAAAACGGGGGAGTGAAAATCGATGAAATATAAACCAACGATGGCAATAATTTCAATAAAACTTCAACTGCAAACAAAGCAAGCCAATTGCGGAAAGCAAATGAAAAAGCCGCGTCCGGCACCTAATCTAGTCTTCGACGTCTTCTCACCATTGCGGAGCTAAGTGCTGCCATTGGGCATGGGAGGGAGCCCCAGGGCCTGAGGCCGGCGCTCCTGAGACTCCGGGGCGTGTACAGCCCAACTCATTATTACATGAGAGTGTCACGGGCGGCGAGCTTCACAGGCGTTGGCCTTCTTCACAGGCTCCGGGCCTTTCTTCTTAGGGGTAATGAGCTTCACAGGCACTTGCCTTCTTCACAGGCTCCGGGCCTTTCTTCTTAGGGGTAATGAGCTTCACAGGCACTTACCTTCTTCACGGGCTCTGGGCCTTTTCAAAAAAGGGATGGTCTTCACAGGCGTTTGCCTTCTTCACAGGCTCTGGGCCTTTTCCAAAAAGGGATAGTCTTCACAGGCGTTTGCCTTCTTCACAGGCTCTGGGCCTTTTCCAAAAAGGGATAGTCTTCACAGGCGTTTGCCTTCTTCACAGGCTCTAGGCCTTTTCCAAAAAGGGATAGTCTTCACAGGCGTTTGCCTTCTTCACAGGCTCTAGGCCTTTTAGGGGTAGAACCTCCGGAGGTGCTGGATGTTCCATGCGTTCTCGATCGGCTCCCCCTCCTGAGTCTCCAAGCGCACGGAGCCTGGCCTGGAAACATGAGCAACCTTGAACGGGCCCTCCCACATGGGAGAGAGCTTGTGCAGCCCCTCCCGGCAGTGATATCGTCGTAGCGCTTGTTGGTACCTCGCCGCTCGCAACGCGGCTTCTCGGCGGCGTTCCTCCCCCAGCACGAGGTCCATCCCCCGCATGGCGTCCTGCTGCGCCTCATCGAATGCTAGGACCCGCGCGGAGCGATGTCTGACCTCATGAGGGAGGACTGCTTAGGCTCCATAGACCAGGAGAACGGGGTCTCCCCGGTCGGCTTGGTCGCGGTTGTGCAGATGGACCACAACACGGACTGGAGCTCATCGTACCAACCTCTGCCGCAGGCCTCCAACTTCTTCTTGAATGTCCTGGTCTTGAGGCCCCTCAGGACCTCCGCATTGGCTCGTTCGGCCTGGCCGTTGCTTCGCGGGTGCGCCACCGAAGCGTAGCATATCTGCGTTCCAAGGTTAGCACAGTATGTTTTGAAGAGGTTACTGGTGAACTGCGAACCATTGTCTGTGATGATGCGGTTCGGCACCCCGAACCGGCTCACGATGCCCCTGATGAACTTGACCGCGGAACCCGCGGGGATGGTGCGGACAGCCTCCACTTCTGCCCACTTGGTGAATTTGTCAATGGCGACGTAGAGGTAGCGGTAGCCCCCTGGCGCCCGAGGGAACGGGCCCAGAATGTCCAGCCCCCAAACTGCGAATGGCCATGAAAGGGGTATAGTCTGCAGGCCTCCCGCCGGCTGATGGATCTGTTTGGCGTGAAATTGGCAGGCTTCACAAGCCTTCACCAGTTCGACAGCGTCGTTGAGTGCGGTGGGCCAATAGAACCCACTGCGGAATGCCTTGCCAACGAGGGTCCGTGATGACGAGTGATGCCCACAGTCCCCGCTGTGTATGTCCTCCAGCAGTTCCTTTCCTTGCTCCCTGGAAATGCAGCGCAGGGATACGTCGTTCGGCCGCTTCCGGTAGAGCTCTCCATCCCTGATGCAGTATGTCGTGTCTTGCCGCGCCACACGCTCCGCTTCTTCCTCCTTCTCCAGCAGGGCCCATTGTGTTAAATAACTTTGGAGTTTCGTGATCCAGCACTCCTCCTGAGGTTCCAAGTCAGGAGCAGGCGTGCCCCTAAGGCAGGGCCGCAGGCCGGGGCTCCTGAGGCAGGTGGTTGGGGGAGTTCCTCCCGAGGCTGAGCAGTGTTTGATAATGACGGCTGGGCTGAGGGCTTGAAGAGCCGCTCTTCAAAGACACCAGGCTCCTGAGGTAACCGCCTGGACGCCCGTCTGGCGATGTCGTCGGCTTCCTGATTGGTGCCACGGGGCACATGCTTCAATTCCAACCCCCAGAACTGCTTTTCCATCCTGCGGACCTCCGCTAGATAGGCCTCCATGTGCTCATCCTTCGGCTCATACACCTTGTTGGAGAAGTTGACAAGAAGTTGTGAATCACCCTTGACGGTGAGGCACTTCACCCCCAGAGCTGCTGCGGCCTTTAACCCCGCTATCAGACCCTCATATTCTGCTA
This sequence comes from Aegilops umbellulata, assembly GCA_032464435.1. Lineage (NCBI taxonomy): Eukaryota > Viridiplantae > Streptophyta > Magnoliopsida > Poales > Poaceae > Aegilops > Aegilops umbellulata. The sequence goes on from CP136060.1 coordinate 181,562,595, forward strand.
TGTTTTTGGAGACCTTTTCGCCTTGCTGGAAACAGAGCTGTACGGCATAGTAGAGCTTGTCCTGAGTGGGTGATATCAGCACCGCACCAGCCCCAGCGCCGTGCCTGGAGAACTCCCCATCGAAGTACATGACCCAGCCTCCCGGCGCCTCACTCCCTGGGGAGAGGGACCGATCCTTGTTGTCCTTGAGGCCTGGTGCCTCCATCCATTCTGCCACGAAATCCGCTAACGCTGCTACTTTGATGACCCTGGTCGTGCTGAACTCGAGCTGGAACGCCTGCAGTTCTATGTTCCACTTGGCGACCCTTCCGGCTGAGTTAGGGCTCCTGAGCACTCTCTCCAAGGGGTATGACGAGACGACCTTGATGGGATGACCTTGGAAGTAGTGACGCAGCTTGCGCGAGGCCACCAGTAGTGCGAGGAGGAGCTTCTGAGGCATGGGGTACCGTGCCCTCGCGTCCCGTAACACCATGCTGACAAAGTAGACTGGGTGCTCAACAAGGCTGAGAGCATCAGTGTTCGCGGCGCCCTCCGGAGGCGAGGGCGCTTCACGAGGTGACGTGGCCTCGGGAGGTCAACCATCCAGGCGAGCGGCCTCTCCTGCCTTCGGTGCACTCTTCGGCGACTGATCTTCCTCAGCCGCGGTTACGTCTCCTGTGGGCCTTCCTTGTTCCTGCTTTGCCTTGTCTCGAGCTGCTGATGTGGCTCTAATTTGGCGCTCCTCCCTAACCGCCACTAGGTCTGCGCTGGTAGAGTAGGGGTGGCGGCGAGGTAGAGCAGCAGGGGCTCTCGAGGGCACGGAGCCACCATGACTGGGGGACTGGTTAGGTACCTCTTGAGATCTTGAAACGCCTTATCTGCCTCTTCAGTCCAATCAAAAGGCCCCTTCTTCTTCATTAGCTGGAAGAAAGGCAGTGCTCGCTCCCCCAGTTTGGAGATGAAGCGCCCTAGCGCGGTCACGCGTCCGGTGAGCTTCTGCATTTCTCTGAGGGTTTTCGGCGGGCTCATGTCCTCGACCGCCTTGACCTTCTCCGGGTTAGCCTCGATGCCTCGATGGGACACGAGAAAGCCCAAGAGCTTGCCTGAGGGGACCCCGAACACACGCTTCTCTGGGTTGAGCCGCAGGTTCACTGTGTCGAGGCTCGCGAAGGTCTCCTCCAGGTCTTGTATCAGGGTCTTGGCCTCCCGAGATTTCACCACAATGTCGTCAACGTAAGCTTCGACATTCTTCCCGAGCTGTGGGCCCAAGGTGATGTGCATCAGCCACTGAAAGGTCGCCCCTGCGTTACGCAGCCCAAATGGCATGCATGTATAGCAGTACACCCCGCATGGGGTTAAGAAGGCGGTCTTCTTGACGTCTTCTACCGCCATCTTGATCTGGTGATACCCAGAGAAGGCGTCCAGGAAGCAGAGCAGGTCGCACTCCGCGGTGGAATCGACGATCTGGTCGATGCGGGGGAGCGGGAACGGATCTTGCGGGCATGCCTTGTTGAGGTTGGTGAAGTCGACACACATGCGTTCCTTTCCCCCCTTCTTGGGCACAACGACATGGTTGGCCAACCAATCCGGGTATCAGACCTCGCGAATGACCCCAGCGGCCTCTAACTTGCGGGTTTCTTGGACAATGAAGGCCTGCTTCTCTGCGGACTGCTGCCTGGCTTTCTGCTTCACGGGGCGCACGTTTGGGCACACGTTGAGGTGATGCTCGATGACGCTCCGGGGGATCCCTGCCAACTGATCAGGCTCCCAAGCAAATACCTTCTTATTTGCGCGCAGGAACCTGATCAGGGCCTCCTCCTGCTCAGGCTCGAGGTTGGCGCCTATGGTGAAAGTGGCACTGGAGGACCCGTCCTCGTCGACAGGTATCTGCTTGGTTTCTGCCTTGTCCTGGGTGAACAATTACTTCTTCTTGGCTGGCGCAGCCCCCTTGGGCTCAGGGTCCCTGCGTCGGTGGGCTGTGCCGATGTCGCCGTCTTGAAGGCGAGCTTGGGTACCCGCAGGGCGTCCCCGGTGTCCCCGTGCACGGTGAGGACACCGCTGCTCCCGGGCATCTTCATGAGGTTATAGGTCGGGTGCGTGGCGGCCATGAACTGGGCCAGCGCTGGGTAGCCGAGGATGGCGTTGTAAGGAAGGCCGATGGGGGCGATGTCGAAGTCGACCATCTCCATGCGGAAGTTGTCGTAGGTGCCGAAGGTTACTAGGAGCCGGATCTGTCCCAAGGAGCTGGATGACCCGCCCCCAACGCCTAAGAAAAACCGACTGGGTTGCAGCCGCTCCAGGGGTATGCAGAGGAGATTGAAGGTCTCAACCGAAAGCACACTGAGGCCCGCGCCGTCGTCGACGAGGGTTCTGGTGACGGCCACCTGGAAGATGGTGGGGGTGCACAACATGGGGAGCGCGCCCAAACCGGCCAAGTTGGCGGGGTGGTCCTCCAAGCTGAAGGTCAGACCGACCTCGCGCGCCACCTGGTCCGTGGGAGCCCCCTGCCGTGCGGAAACGGCGCTGACCCGGTGGACAAACGGCTTGACGTGGCGACTTGTGGGCGGCGCCTGCGAGCCTCCCAGGAGGGCCGCGACGACCGGAGGTGTTGATGTAGCGGTGCGGTCACCTTGTTGCACAGGCAGATGCTGGGATGGCGCTTGCTGCTCGTTCCCCGCCGGGTCGGTGGCGGCGTTGATGGCGGGCGACGGGGAACGATGAGGACGCCCACCGACGGGGGCCGCCTGGGAGACGCGGGCTCGACGGGCGTCGAACATGGACGCGACGGTCGGAGGAGAACGAAGCGGTGGAAGACAAATTCCGGCTCACCCCTACCTGGCGCGCCAAATGTCGGATTTCGGGTTCCGGCAGACCCTTAAGGTTCGAACTCTGGGGTGCACGCGGAGATTACGCCCTCTACCTCTCCGTCTCACAGAGATCTAACTACTAAAAGAACAACACAAGAGACACAGGGTTTATACTAGTTCGGGCCACCATTGTGGTGTAATACCCTACTCTAGTTTGTGGTGGGTGGATTGCCTCTTAGGCTGATGATGACGAACAATACAGGGAAGAACAGCCTCGCGAGGGTCTGTTCTTAGCTAGGACGATGAACTGCTCGGGGGAGTTCAGTCGCCCTTCTCTCTCTCTCTGCTGCCTGAGTCTTTCTAACTAGTTTCTCCCTGATGCGATTGCTAGATTACCCGCTGCCTCTACCCTGGGGGTGGCTAGTCCTATTTATAGGCAAAGGCCCTGGGCCTCTTCCCAAATATTGAGCGGGAAAGGCGCCAACAATTGGCCAATTCAAAGGGGAACATCTGGTACACTTATCCTGACTAAAGTTGGTCCTCGCCTGCCAAAGGCCCTGTGGTGACGCCGTTCTGGGCTCCACGATGACCTCCTTCCCACCGTTGGACTGGTCTTGGTCTCATTGCACCGAAATGGATGCCTTTCCTTGATCCTCTCGCGTGCGCTTGCCCCCTTTGCACCAAAGAGGAAAGGGAGACACTGCGCGGACTGGCGCCCGCCTGGCACCCTTGGTCGTCATGGCTTGCGTCATGGTCACCTCGCGAGGTACCCCGCCTTGATCTCTCCGCCTCCTCGTGAGCCAGCCTGATGAGGCCGTGCCTGAGGAAGCGCCGTGTCGTCCGCCCCGCGAGGCTTGGCCCCTCGCGAGGGTCTTGGGTCTTGTGTTGATGAAGATGGGCCGCGCTGGGGCCCCTTTGAGCCACGCCGCAGGCCACAGGCAGGCAAGTCTGGGGACCCCCGTTCCCAGAACGCCGACAGTACCGATGCCATTTAGCTTTCCCCCAAATTCTTGATTGATCGATCTTGAACTCTGGGAGCTGCTCACAAGCTTAACAAATGCCAGGGCCTTTAGTTTAATACAGAACCAGATGCAGTCATGAATGCAGAGCAGCTGGTGACTCCACTATATAAAGATCTCTAAAAAAATGAATTACATAGAGCTTTACAGCAATCTCTATAGAATTGAAGCAAGTCATGTCTCTCGCTGGAAGGGGAAGGAGGAGAGCTCGACCGGAGCTCAGCAGATGAGGGGCGCCTTGATCCATCCGTTGGCGAAGGCGATCGCCTTCACGATTAGAAGGGGAAACCATCGCTCACTGTACATACGTTTTAGAGGGAAATCACAAGTGCATTTTCTATACAAAATCATTATGTGGTCATCATAATGGATTAGCACTCATGGAGGCAGTTGAACCAAGCTATCGATGCCTAACTATGACTTCATAGTTTTATCGCCTCCATTGCCGCTATGGTGGCTTTTGCTCTCTTATGTTCCTACTCGTATAACTGAACTTAATGTGAGCTAATTTGTTTATGTAATCTCATGACTGCATTGAACTTGATGTTGCGCTACTTCTGGGGTGGATTGATCTTTACAATCTCATGATTTTGTTGAACTCGATGATGTTGCTCTTCTGAAATGTTTATTCTTTCCCATGAACCAGAAAATCAGTTGTTGACGTTTTACATGTGCTAAAATTGCTTCCTACTGATGCATCATGCGGTTTGATCTTCCATCGCTTGGCATATCTGTTGGACCAGCACCCTCGCGTCAAGGCACGTTGCCGATCTAGTGTGTATGGAACCGCAAACTGCAGCGGCGCCAGAAGCGAGCTGCAGCCTGCAAATGTGTGGTGCTCCTGTCCCCAACTGTGAGCTGCAATCCTCGATCCTGCAGTGCGCTCCATCCTGCATGCACAGTCAGAGCCAGGGGATGGGAATCTCTACTCCTAATGTCTCAGTTGGTAGTCTGCGTTCCGGGTTTATTTTCGTCCCACAATTTTCGACCGGTTTTTTTTTTTGCTTGTTTTTTTCGCTGGTTTTTTTATCCCCTCCCCCACCCCACCCCACGCACGAACCGCTCCCCTCCCTCTCCTCGCGCGAGCGGATCCTCTCTCTGGTACCCTCGCATGCGCTAGGGTTCCTGCGCCGCCACAAGCTCGTCGACCAGCCCAACGTCCTGCTGCTTCGTGCCTCGCTTCCCTCGTCGCTCGCCTTCTGACTCCTCGCTAGCCTCAGGCGATCCATCGCTTGTCTGCAAGCCAAGCCGCCGCCTCTCCGCCGGGAAAGAGGGCTCCTGATCTCCGTCGTGGTCGACAAACAGCCCATCGCGCCTGCTCTGTCGCCTCGTCACGCGTGCTGTCTGCTCCGCCGCCTCGCCGCCTGCTCCGTCGCCTTGCCACGCACCGGCCGCCTTCTCCCCCTCATCTCGCCACTTCTCTCCGTCCGCACTAGGAGATCAAGAGGGAAGGGATCCCCTTTTCTGCAAAGCCTGTGCCTTGCTGGCTTCGGCGGCGGTGCTCGATGACCCGCTCCTCGTCCTCGAGCACCTCCTCCAGACCTCGAGCTCTGGCGGCGGTGACATGGGAAAGACGACTAGGGCATGGGGAAGACGAAGACTTGCTCCACACACATGCCACTGTCCCGTGCTTGTCTTGCTCCTTGAGTTGGCGGGCTGATGATGGACGATCTGCACTCTTCGCTCCACTGGCACCGTCGCTGCCGCTTCTCCTTCTGCTCCCCGCTCGCCCACGGCGCAGGTCTGTCTTCTGAATTTATAGTTGATGTTTGTCTGTTGAAGCAAGCAGGTGAGTTGATTTTGTGCAGCGATTGGAGGAGGAATGGAGTATTGCATAGGATTGGATGCTGCTTCCGTTGGTGCAGGTGAACATACAGTATAAATTCAGTTAGACTTGCACTTTGTATGCTTTCAGTATTGGTGAACACATAGTATAGATTCAGTTAGCCTTGCACTTTGTATGCTTTCAGTATTGGTGAACATACAATACATAAACATACAATATAAATTCAATATAAACAGTACTGGTGATAATTGAATTCAGATGGGAACATCCTCAGGCCCCTGTTCTTGTTCTTATTCTGAAAATTTATTCTTTGCACTTTATTCTTTGGTTACTTCAAGTGAGTAACTACAATAACTTCAAGTGGGTAACTCCATTTTCTGATTTTTTTTACACATTAACCCTGATATTTGTTCCTCTGTTCTGGTCATAATGATAATCTGATTGCTGAACCCTTAATCATTCTCATAATCTGAATGCAACAAGAGCATCCAAAATCTGGAGCAAACAATGTTTGAAATTTTCCAAACTTCTGTTGAAAAGTTAACTGAATTTTTTGTATCAACATTGCAACATTTCAGCATGACAACTCAACTAAACTCAATTCAGTAAATTAAATGGCATATTGCAATATTTACAAAGATTCAGTTAACTTCTATTAACATTCAGTTAACTGAAGAACATGTTTATCCAGACCAAGAACATTCAGTTAACTTCTTTGACATTGGAGGTGAACACATTCAGTTAACTTTTTTGCAACATTTATGCAGAATACATGATCAATTGCGTTTGAAATTAATGAACAGGCACAATTTGCAGAAATTGGAGCCCGGGTTCTTCCTCTCACCGGCAGCAGCGCGAGTAGGGGATTAGTGTTTGAAATTAGGGTCTTCTGAATGTTGTTTCCTTGTTGCTGAAGATAGGTGACTTTGAGGAATGTAGGTAGGCTGGCTATGTCGCCGAGGTTGAGAGGGAGAGCCCACCACCTTTTCTGATTAATGTTGTTTAGGTTTAGAGATGGTCCTAACACTAATCATAATCTAATGTTATCTCACCTAAAAGAAAAGCATCCTAATCTAATGTTATCTCTAATTTCTTTTGCAAATGTTACTGTTCGTAATTCCCGAGCTTGTGTAACGTCTTTGTTTTATTGCTGTCCATTGGGAGTATTCTTATGCATGATTGCTTCTTTAGACTGCAAATGTAGCTGGTGCACTTCGGGAGGCGAAGAATAAACTTGAGAAGAAGTTGGATGATCTTACTTTGTAAGACTTACTCTCGAAAGGAGAATGTGGGTATATTTTTCTCTGTCTTCAGTGCTTTTATGTTTATTGTGGTCCCTTTATTTTCGATGTGCTACCCTGCATGTCGTAGTTTGAGACGGTTCTTCTTGTTCCTGCCAGTATAAGGACAAATACAATTTCGCCTACGAAACTTCCATTCTTTCCCTGTTCTGTTTGTGTAGATTTTCTTCTTATATAAGATACACATATTTTTTTTGTTACAAGCAAATTAGATTGGTCTTCTGTATGTTCAAATGTATCCATAATTTTTTCTGTTTTATATGCACGTACCAATCTTGGTCTTCTGTATGCAGGGTACACTCCTGATGGCTGATGATGTTTCACAACCTCTTCTGCAGATTTTTAGAATACCGACGGAAATATTGTGTTGGCACGATCCTGGGTCGGCGGGGGCGGCCAGACAAGGTGGCAAATGCGGTGCACAAGTTGAGGAGCGAAGGTAAAGAGGAAAGGCCACAACAACCCGAGCAGCGGCTGCGCAGCTGCGTCGACCCAAGCAGTTGCGAGAGTGAATGAAGCTGCGGTTGCACAGACAAGCCTGTGGAGGTGTCAGTATGCACGCATGCGTCCCTGATTTGGAGCACGCCTCTGGCCTGGTAGGATTCTCGCTCTGCCCCGACCTCAAGGGCGTTCGTCTATCTGTGTCGTGCTTGGGACGATGCACTAATGCAGGTGTGGTTCTTCAGCTTTTTTTTGTCTTTTTGTTGGTATGTATATCTCTGAATCTTGTGAGCCGTGATTTTCATGCTGCCATGTATGCCATTGTGTCCTGTATAATGATTCTTCTTATTATTTTTGAATGGCATAATTATTCTTATTGAGGCACTGCCACTGCCTATTTTGCTTATAGTAACATACTAATTAATACAGGGAGAGAGTACGATTTTTTAACACAATCTGCAATACCCATGAGCCTGCCCATAGGTAGATATGGATACATTTTGTAGCTTCCATTCTTGTTTTCTCTCATTGAAATTATGGATTTGGAAACTAATCATGGAGTGTCTAGATTGCCTGCTATATTACCAAGTGCGCTGAAGGAAAAGCTGATGCCACTGTTGATGACCACTCTAGGTGATATAATTCATGTTTGCTTTGTTGTTTCAGTAACTTCCTATAGCATATTGGTTCCATCTTTTTTTTGCATCATGGTACATTATTCTCATCTTGATATATATCATTTGGTCAACTGAAGATTTGAGTGCAGGGTAGAATTCTTGGTTGATTTTTGAATTTCGTTGTTGATTACTTGGCCAACAGACTTTTATGAAATTCAAGGCGTCATTTAGTGTACTATATGTCATATTTGTCTTATTTCTATACTCACAATATTTCCGCATCGTCTGAACAAATGATGCTAAATTGATATAATCATTTTGGATCAGTGTCATCTTCTCAATGCTGAACAGCCAAAATATATACATAGTGAGCAGTTTGCCGCACATGCTCATACGTCATATTTATGTACTGTTTAACACGACAAAAATTGGTCAAACATTTAAATATGTCTACTGTTTAACACAACCAAAGTATATACATAATGATCAGTCCTCCGCTGCGAGGAGACGATTCATGGTCGGTTGGGGATGGTCAGTTCCATCACACTGCGAGGAGATGATTCATGGTCGGTCGGGGATGGTCACCTGCGGTGAGCAAGAGTACCTCCTCCATATCCTCCCTATACTAGCACCCTTGGCGATGAAAATGACAGCCAGGGGAATCCCTCCTTCACACCTCTTTTCCATCTCTGTCAGACTGTCCTTCCAGCAAGGTGTCTATGCATGAATCATATTTATGATTTCTGCATTTTTAACAATGAATATAGATTTTTGTACCCACAGCCCAAAGGCCAACCTTAATACTGGACCTCAAGAGGGGCATGTGGCCAACCAAGCCGGAGGATGCAGAGGAGTTGTTTGGGAATGTTATCATCAGAGGACCCGAGAAGTAGCCCACCAAGGATGCATGGATCAACCACGCAAGTACATTCTGAGTTTGATGCTTCTCATGTGTTCACTGTGGTGCAATGAAGATTTGATGGGCAATGGTCTCATGACATTTCCTTTCTGAAAACTTAAATTTATAGCTTGCAATCCATCTGTGGCGAGAATTCATGACAGACAAGCCAATAGATTTGGGGGTCCACTTCCCGGTGAAACAAATGTTCATTGCGGACAATACGAAGACGATGATTGGTACAATCAGGTGAATATATTGGAATTTTTATTCTTCTCTCTCCATGTCTATGTTTGTGCTTGATCAACTGTCCACTTAATGATTTTAGTTGTAAAAAGTCCTAAGCTGGTCTCACTAGGTCGTGCCCAGTGGCGGAGACAGGGGGCCAGCAGGGGCCCTGGCCCCCCCTAACACCATGATTTTGCATGTAATTTGCTATGAACAGTGGCAAAATTAGTACTAATTTGCTGCTAAAAAACTATTTTTCAACACTTTGGCCCTCCCCAACCTGTTTTAGTAGCACTTTGCCTCCCTTATAGATATTCTGGCTCCGCCACTGGTTCGTACTCGTACCACACCGTGCGAAGGTTATGGGAAAGGTGGTTGAGCTTGATGCCACAGAGTTGGAGGTTATTGCTTTGGCGACGCCGAAGGCCGTTCACGCGAAGAGGAGATGTGGATGGTGACGAGAAGTCTTAGACCACCGGTGAGTTTTGCTTCCTATCAGTTCAGCAGTGTGTGTACATGTTCAAAATTGTTGGCTATAAACACTTGAATTATCTCCAATCATGTACCTCAGTTTCTACCATCTTCCATATTTACCATGTTTTGTCACTTAACAAAATTTTACATAACTATTTTGTGTATGCATGCAAAATTCTGGTTTAAAAACTTAATGCAGAATTATGAACAAAATTATCATTCAGTATTAAGAATTTACATTTATCATAAGAAATGGCAAACTCATAGGTATTTCAATCTAGAAATTACAATGCATGTTCAGGGAAGATGACGAGCTTCTAATTAGCGGTAACTTTATTCTGTTGAAACCGAAAGATATGGATGAGCCGTGATAATGAGTGTTAGGGGGTTGGACTGCATGATGTAAAAAGATATCATTTTTACTAAATAACTTCATTTTCTACAGAAACTTCCTTGCACTAAACTTAAAATATTGGCTTCTCCAGATGTACATAAGCTATTAGCTCTTAGCTCTATTTAATTCGACTCATATTTACGAAAGTCCTCTTTTGATCCCGAGTTCACAAGCTCGCTGATTAACAGTAAAATCCAAAAAAAATAGTTAAAGAATTAAAAAATTCTGGATTTAAACATCGATGAAAGTTTTAACTTCCTGCAAATTTGATGATGAAATAACATCGGTGGAGGTCTGGACAAAAAGAAAAAAAATCGATGCTCCAAAATGCTTCCGAGAACAAATCTTTTGGAGCGTCGATTTTTTTTGCCCAGACCTACACGAATGTCATGTCATCAAAAACATTTGCAAGAAGTAAAAACTTTCATAAATGTTTATAAAAAATTAGTTTTTTGTTTTTTTACTGTGTTTTCGGATTTTACTGTTCATCAAGGAGCATGTGAGCTCGGGTTCAAATACTCCACGTCCTCATATTTATTCCTATTCTCCTTTTGTCATTTTTTACATCTAGGCATATAGTGTTTTGCTGTGTCTCAAAGTTTTACTTTTTTAAAAGTGATATGTGTTTATATTTTGTGGATGTTTTTGTTGCTGGTATATATTCTCAAGTGATAATCATCATATCTTGTCAATCTCTATGTTATGAGAGGTATAAAAATATAATCGGATATAAATTTGATAGTATGCTACCTTGGCCAATATACTGCATCATGTGAATGTTTCTCGTTCTCAAAAGTGCACTATATATGGCCTCTCTGGCCATGAAGGCTGCAAGGTTGCACCTTGGAGCTCAAAATTTGGTGTCTTCGCATTGAAGGATCCAATCCATCGACTTTGGAGTTTGAACATGTCACTTGTGATGGGGAAAGGAAGAGATGACTTGCATACACTGGACAATGAGCGTGTTAGCAGCGTGGTGGCTCGGGACTGTACAAGTTGTAGTAGCCCCTTCCCTTATACTCCCTCCGTTCGGAATTACTTGTCGCAGAAATAGATGTATCTAGACGTATTTTAGTTCTAATACATCCATTTCCGAGACAAGTAATTCTGAACGGAGGGAGTACATGTTTTGTTTTGATTGGAAGCACCTTATAATTTAGCTAATATATGGATTTCATTTACATCGTCTGTCCAAGTATGCGAGGCCCATGAGACGGGCATTAATCACTTCTCTTTTTTCTCGGTATTTTGATAGGGGACCTATGTATATGGAAGGAGTTAGTATCATGTAAATCGTATCACCAATTTAAGGATCCTCATGTTTTCTTACTTTTCAACACTTATTTGTGATTTTGTTCACAAGTTTTCAATTTCATTATGTAGAATGAAGATATTATTTTTGTTGTATTTTTTGTCCATGTAGAGGATACAAGACATCATATTAAGTATTAATTAATGAAATAATGAATTAACTTTCGTATGTGTATGTTTATGCCTCACTCTTTGTCCCTCCCAGCGAGAGGGCGACGATAAGGACGGTTGTCTTCGAGTGTCCCCCAACATGGTTGACGGGTTGGCGGTGTGAGGAAATGTGTGACTATGGAGGGAGCTCAACAATTGGGCTACAATGACAGGAAGAAAAGATGTTATGGGAAGGGAGTGGTTGATTACAAATCAAGTGTTAGCTATGTTGCAGCGACTGTCCACACAGCTGAATTTTGGAGAGCCTACAAGCCGTCCGTTTGATGTTCAAACATGTCCAGATATACAAGGGAGAAATGTCCAAACATGCCCAAATACACAAGGGAGAAATGAGCTTCGACCTTGAAGACAACTTTAGTCATTTGTTTAATTTATTTATATGCACTGTATTGTAGCCCGTAGCAACGCACGGGCGGTCTACTAGTGACTATAGGAGGTGAGTCCGGGAGCATCCAGTAGGTGAAGGCCTCACCGGAGCCCCTCTCCATTTTCGAGTGAACTACACTTGAAAAGAAATTGATGGAGGCGGTCTGCAACCCTGCCACCGAGGACATGTGTTGAGGAAGTTAACTACACCGGACACCGAGCTGATCTACACGGGGAAGCTGCGAAGCATCACGTACTGCACACTCTCGTCGGTCGAGCTGCAGTCCCCCGTGTGCAGAACTGCACGCACCGTGTGCAGAGTCGCAAGCGTAGTCGCCGGAAGCCGTCGATGCTGTAGGCCAAACTGCACGCCCCCGTTGGCCAAACCATAGACCCCGGAAGCCGTTGACACTACGGCCAGTTCGTGTCCCATGCCGACCTGGGAACGGGAGAGGAGGCTCTATGGCTCCAGGAAGGCACGAACGACACTATCGAGAAGTGGTGCTCGCAAGTGGACTGCTGCTACTCACACAAAAAAAGAGAATGCTCAATGGCCGAACTGCATGGGAGTCAGGCCGACAAACCACAAAGACCACGCTGACGAATTACAATGTTTCGAAGGAGAGGAGCTTGATGGGAGAGTCGTGGTAGATCCCGCCGTGGAGGTGCATAGGAGCAGCCGCATGGAGTGGCCGATGCAGAGGTGGGTACCTCATTCTACGGCCGCCACAAGAGGAGTAGCTGATTACCACACGCCTCCTCGGGCCATCGGATGTTGCCCAGAGCAGGAGAAGTCGAGGGGTCAAATCTCCATCACCGGGTGGCACAGGATCGGGGGGACGCATCAGCGAGGAATGGGCATGGGAGGATCCCTGCGGCCACGCATCTCAGTGGGAGGGGATGAGTTGGGCGGGCCACGGCGGGCAGTGGGGGCGGATCCGCGCCGGCAGCCGCACGGGGCGCTTGGGGCGGCGTGCCCAGATCTACGCCGACAACCGCGCGGACTGCCTGGGCCCGGGGGTGGAGGCGGCGGGGCACCTGGGAGGTGGTGGCGGGGGCAGGTGGGGGAAGTGGAGGGGGAGATCAGAGCGGCAGGGGAGGTAGCCGGCGGGGCGGCGCTGGTGGCTAGCGCGTCGTCCAGAAGGAGAGAAGCTGGGCGCGGCGACGAGTTGGCTGGGGGTAGGGGAAGAAGGTGTGCAGGGGTGGGTAGGTGCTGCAAGGGTGGGGGATAGGTGAAGAATGTGCGGTGGGGCTGTTTTTTCGCAGTTGCGAGGATCGGGGGTTTACCAGAATAAGGCCGCAGAATAAACTCTACGTATCGAACCGAACCGAACTAAACAAACTGCGCAGTCACCCGGTCAAACTCCACCCACGCTACCCCACCTTACTCCAACTTCTTCCTTCCCCGTGAAAACTCACCACCGCAACCCCCTCCCAGTCACCACCACCCCACCAACCCCACCCTTCCAACGCGCCACCGCCCCCACTCCCACGGTGCCCCGCCACCCCCACTCTTTTCGGTGCGCCACCACCTTCCACCCCTGTGGTGCCCCACCTTCCCCACCCTTCCAGCGCGCCACCACCTTCCAACCCTACGGCGCCCCACCGCCGCCACCCCCGTAGCACCCCACCATCCCCCACCCACACCGGCGCGCCACCACCCTTCGACCACCACCCCGCGCTGCCCCTGCCACAACCACTGCGGTGCCCCGACTCGCCCCACTTCCCTATCACCCAGCTCGATCCAGATCGGGATCAAGCCACAGGCGGAGATCCTTCTCCCTTGCCGGCGAGACCACTTCTCTCCTCGCAGCCTCCTCTGCGACGACATACAGAGGAGGAAGAGATGCTCCTCGTAGTTGATCTCAACCTCTACAGAGCATGAGGAGGATTCGAGGTCGTTGACCACGTTGGGACCCGACACGCCACCGAGCAGTTCGCCAGCGCCAGCCAGCCGCCGATGAGACCGTCGTCGTCCGCCCGCCCCTCCCTGCTTTCCATTCTCCCTCCGCTTTCGCTCATCCCTTTCCCCTCTCTCAATCCCTCTCTGTGCCGCAGTAGGGACGAAACAAGGGCGTTGTTGTCGGATCACGGGTTCCGGCAAAACCCTCAAGGTTCAAACACTGGGGTGCGCACGAAGATTTCCTCCCTACCGATCCGAGTCCTAACTAGCTAAGATCTCAAGAACGAACTCAACAAACTCGCAACACAAGGGACACAAAATTTATACTGGTTCGGGCCACCGTTGTGGTGTAATACCCTACTCCAATGTGGTGGTGGTGGATTGCCTCTTGGGCTGATGATGAACAGTACAAGGGGAAGAACAGACTCTTGAGGTTGGGGTGTTCTTGTGCTCGGTGTGTGGCTAAGGGTTGGCTCAAGATCAGGTTGCCTCCTACTGTGGTGGCTAGTCCTATTTATAGAGGCACTGGTCATCTCCCCAAATATTGAGCGGGAAGGGAGCCAACAAAGGCCAATTTGAAAGGGGGTAGCTAGTACAGCTTATCCGCACAAAAGTAGTCTTCGCCTGCAAAAGGCTCTGGTGGTGACGCCGTCTTGGGCTCCATGGTGACCTCCGTCTTGCTGTCCTGCTGGTCTTGGTCTCGTTGCACCGATATGGAAACCTTTGCTTGACGCCTCAGTACTCTGTGCCTGCGCTTGCCCCCTTAGCACCAAAGGGGAAATAAGGACGCTGCGCGTGGTGGCGCCCGCCTGATCTTGATCGTCATGGCTCGCATCACGAGAACCTCGTGAGGTTTGCCCTGCCTTGATCTCTCCACTCCTCGCGAGGCAACCTGGTGAGGCTGCTCCTGAGGAGGTCTTGTGTCGCCTGCGCCGCGAGGCTTGGCCCCTCGCGAGGGTCTTGAATGCCTTGTTGGTGAAGATGGGCCGTACAGGCCTGCTAGCGCAGCCACGCCGTGGGCCGCAGGCAGGCAAGTCTGGGGACCCCCGTTCCCAGAACGCCGACAGCCGTTGCCTGAAAGTTGCCACCGTCGGGATCCAATGCATCACCGACAAGTTCACCACTGCCAGCGCTCGCCTTGCGTCACCCACATCTCGATCCAGTCGTAGCTGACGAGGCCGGATCCCGCGTTCAGAGTGCGAAGGTGGCTACAGGAACCAATGCATCTGCCCATGGAGATGGGGCGGCGGCCGTGGAAGAGCAGTAGCTGCTCGTGTGTAGTTCTTACGAGGCTTATTTTGCTCTCTTTTTGGCATATTTTGGATTGTGCAGTTCCTGTTACACGGTTTTAGTGATGAAGTTCACTGCAGCATTGCCTGCGACCTTTTTTTATATTTTGCAGCGAGGTTCTCCAGTTCGTTGGTTGCAGTTCGGTGCACAAGGATAGCAATCTCGATTGGAGATGCGTTGAAAAATGGATTGCGGTTAATTATGACAAAATTGTGTAGTTCGCTTCAATCCGATTCACCTTGAGGGCTTGTCATGCAGTTTACTTGATGCTCTCGTGCAGTGTGGAGTGCATCTGGTTGCGATCCCGCCGGACGCGCGTCCAGTACATTTTTTTCATGGAAAAGTTGGGCCAAGCAGTTCACTCCGTCCATGTTTTGTATATTTTGGAGAATTTTTTGAAGTGCACTCACTTTGTGTAAAAAGAATATGTTTCATCACCCCTATGTATGAAGTGCAATTTGTTTCGTGTGTTTCAAAACCAGTGGATTACGTCAAAACACATGCAGTGCATTTGGTTCTCCGATGTGGTTCACTTTTGAGAGTGTTGTTTTCCACTTGAGCCTAGTGCGATTTTTTAAACGAAACAACAAGATAGGAATGATATTCACTTCAACATATGTTGCGGTTCATTTGCCCTCGTCTCTGTGGTTCACTTTTGTTCATAAAAAATGTTGAAAAAAAGACAACAAAACTCACAAAAACTCGGGTGAGAAAGTTTACATCCGAAAAAAGAATTCATGAAGTGCGGTTTTCAGTCTGATGCAATGCGGTTTTCATTCTGAAGCACTGCGGTTTTCTGTCTGATACAATATACACGACGATTTGGGTGTCGCAAAAAACAGAGTATCCGTGTTTCGGGAAATTCAAAATTGCTCTTAAACTGTAAGGAATTGCAAAGAGTGTTCTACATGAAAAAGTTGTGCCTCATTGATATCTTTCCAATGCCATATAATTTGAATCATTCCGATCAGCGCTTTGTAAAAATTTCATGAAAAACGGCCGCTGCCGCTCGTCGTAAGCCGCACCATTTTCAAAATTAACTTAAAACCATAAAGAATATCAAAAGCATTTCTACATATGAAAGTCGTGCCTCATCCGTAGCTTTCCTGTGGCGTATCACATGCCTCATTTCAACAAACGGTTAAAAAATTGTAGTGAAAACAGTACCAAAAAATTCAAAAAATTTGAAAAGCACAATTCCGCGATTTAGTAAATTTGAAACTGCTCTTAATCTGTAACGAAATAGAGAAAATAATAGATATGAAAATGATGCGCCTCGATGATATCTTTCCAACGGTGTATCATTTGCTTTATTCCGACAAGCAGTTTACAAAAAACGCTTGTTATCACTCGTTGTGCGCTGCACTATTTTCAAAACTGCTCTTAGTCCGTGGTGAATCTTGAAAAAAATTCAACATGGAAAAGCTGCGCCTAATCCATAGCTTTTCAACGGTATATTATACGCCTCGTTCTGACAAACGGTTTAAGAACTGGGGCAAAAATAGTACCGAGAAAACACCGCATGCAGTTTTTTTGCGATGGGAAGTTCACTAGTCTCTGTATTGCAGTACCTTTGCTACTGAAAGTGCAGTGCCCTCGCGTTGAGCGTGCAGTGCGGAAGTGTATATATAGTATACCGTTAGAAAGCTATAGGTTAGGTGCAACTACGCCATGTTGAACACTTTTCGAGATTCCTCTCAGTTTAAGAGCAGTTTCAAAAACGGTGGGCGCCCAACGAGTGGCAGCGAGCATTTTTTTGTGTTATTTTCTAAATGTAAGAGCATCTAGTGCCCCTTAGTGATTTTGGTGTATTGAAGACTTATAGGTTAAGGGACTAATGCGTTTGTGAGTGTACACATGTCTATAAGTCTATGAGGAGTTCGATATTTACAGAGAAAGTCGACCCCTAAAAATGAATGTCTTCAACTGAAGATTTTGGCTTTCTAAAGACTTTGAAAGTGAAGAAATTGGTGTGACCGTGAAGACTTGATATTCATGCAAGGAATACGAAGCGTGAAGAATTTTGTTTTCGTAGTTTCATTTTCTCTTTCTTGAGTCATAGGAAACACCGTACTGTTAAAGGGCGTCGAGGTAAAACTAAGGAAAAGTTTCCAAGTGATGATCATTTTAAAATCCTACACCTACCAATCCTTTCGAGTGAAGCCATTGGAAACCTCATACAGTTCAGTCAATTTCTTCAGTGACAGAGATGAATATCTTTTGGTCTCTAAGGAATTTGTTATGTCTGAGGAGTTAGGAATTCGCCAGTGCGGATTGCCTACAAGTGAGGAACACGATAGCCCTGAGGAATTTGATACTCAAATTTCCGACCGTTGTTGTGCTATGCGTCAGCTTTCCCAAAATATCTTCCCACCTGACGGTCATATCATTGAAGGGCATCTATGTCTTATCATGTGGGGCTGCTCCCTAGGCTATAAATAGCCGCCCCCTACAACCACTAGCTGGTTGGCTGCTCCGGGAGAAACTGACACTTGTTATTGAGAGCATCCCATCTTCCGAGGACTTTAAGCGAAAATCATCAAGTGAGGAAAACCCAAACCCAAACACCTACAAACCCAAAGTGATGGAGCATCACTGAAGAGATTGTTCCTGCATGGAACCGATGCTTGTTACCTTTGAGGACTGTGCACCTCCAGACGGTTAGGCGTCATGGTCTAGAGCATCCAAGAGAAAATTGTGGATCGCCGAGTGACCGAGTCTGTGAAGGTTTGGAAGTTACCTGAAGACTTACCACGAGGGATTAGGCGAGGTCTATGTGATCTTAGCTCAAGGAGAATATGGTGAGGACTGTGTGTCCTCAGGTTTAAATACCTAGCCGCTCCAACCAGACGTATGACTGTCACAACAGTTGGAACTTGTCTACGAAATCACTGTCTTCACCGAGCTACTAGTTCTATTTCCTCAACTCTTTCATTTCCTCATTCATATGTTGTAGTACTTGATCATTACTGTTTGGAGGCTGTTCTTCCCCTTGTACTACTCTGTTATGCTTGCATCTGAGTACTTATTCCGGTGCTAAGTAGTTCGTTGCTTATGAATTTCCTCACTCTGAAATTCCTTAGTGATGAATTTGTAAAAATCGCCTATTCACCCCCCTCTAGTCGATATAACACACTCTCAATTGGTATCAAAGCAAGGTACTCCCTTATTCTGTGTGATTTTGGTTTAACTGCCTGGAGTTTTAGTTATGTCAACTGCAGGCATGATCAAGGTCTCTGCTGGGTGTCCTACCTTCGATGGGACGGACTACCCCTACTGGAAGAATAAGGTGCGAATGCATCTTGAGGCAATTGACAAGGATCTCTGGTACGTTGTGGAAAATAGCATTCCCTCCGTCACTCCTACCATTAACACTGCTAATGTGAAGAGATTCACGCAACTCGACTCTGAAGCAAAGAATATCATTTGTGGCCATCTGAGCAAAGGGCAGTATGGCAGAGTGAGTGCTTTGGAGACAGCTAAGCTCATCTGGGATAGGCTGTCCAAGGTCAACGAAGGAGTCTCAACACAACGTGACTCTCGAGTTGACGCTCTTCGCAATCTCTTCAACTGCTTCAAAAGACTCGACAATGAAAATGTTTAGCAAACCTTCGATCACCTCACTGACATCTCAAATGAGCTTCAAGCACCTGGTGCCACTGACATCACCGACCATGAGGTGGTAAAGAAATTGCTGAGATCGCTTGATTCCTCATTTGACACTCTTGCACTGCTGATACAAGAATGTGGAGACTACAAGTCACTTGATCCCGCCGATATCCTTGAGAGGCTAAACAATAATGAGTTCCAACTTGCTGAGAAGAGAGATCTATATGGACCGAGCTATGGCAGATCACGCGCTCTGAAGGCCAAGGCAGTCTCTGAATCTGAAGGTGAGGATTCTGGTAGCAGCCTTGGTGATTGAGTGAGTCCTGGATTAGGGGGTATCCGGACAGCCGGACTATAACCTTTGGCCAGACTATTGGACTATGAAGATACAAGATTGAAGACTTCGTCCCATGTCCGGATGGGACTTTCCTTGGCGTGGAAGGCAAGCTTGGCAATACGGATATGTAGATCTCCTTCCTTGTAACCGACTCTGTGTAACCATAGCCTCCTCCGGTGTCTATATAAACCGGAGGGTTTAGTCCGTAGAACAACAACAATCATACCATAGGCTAGCTTCTAGGGTTTAGCCTCTCTGATCTCGTGGTAGATTAACTCTTGTACTACCCATATCATCAATATTAATAAAGCATGAGTAGGGTTTTACCTCCATCGAGAGGGCCCGAACCTGGGTAAAAACATCGTGTCCCTTGTCTCCTGTTACCATCCGCCTAGACGCACAGTTCGGGACCCCCTACCCAAGATCCGCCGGTTTTGACACCGACATTGGTGCTTTCATTGAGAGTTACTCTATGCCGTCACCATAAGGAAGGATGTCTCGTCTCGTATTTAAAGACGGCACTACCGCTGAGGGAGCTATGGCTATCAGCCAAACTCTCCGGCTAGGTGGTTTCATCATGACCGCCTGTTCGGCTGCTGCGCCGATGATGACTTCTCGGGTCATCGAAAACTGTCTCCACGTCGACTCGGAACTCGCCGAGCAGTTGGATCCAATGGAGCTCTCTTCCCTAAACGAGCTCTTGGATCGCATCGCCGCCTTGGGAGTCGCTACGGACTATGATCAGATTGGGCTTAAACATGATCAGAGAGAAATTAACTCTCCCCCGGTCACCCATCACGTTGCGGTGGTGGAGGAACAATGCGGCGAGCTTTCCTCTATCTTGAGGACTAGATATGTCCGGATTCCTGAGCCCTCCGAGCCGGATACCCGTTATACGGGAGGACACCACCCATGCCCTGAACCTAGAGTCAGGCAGCGGGCCAAACTTATCGGGCAACATCCCAGAACCCGAACTTCCAAGATGGGAAACTCCTCGGCCCCTGGGTCTTAGATCGGGTGAGGTTTTGGATTCAATTCCACCCACCCACCCAAACATAAGTGATATTTCCCACATCAGGCAAGATCCCCAAGAAACAGTACATCATTATTGGGCCAGATTCCTCCTTGTAATGAACAAGGTTAAGGACTGTCGCGAGGAAGACGCAATCTCATTCTTTTGCAATAATTGCACGGACAAGGGTATCCTTAACGCCATAGTCGCTGTGAAATTACACGCTTTGCCGACTTGGCGTCCATAGTACGAAAGTATTGTGCAATGGAAAGTGCCTGGAAAACCGAAATAAAATTTTGGGACAATCCGGACATGAATATGAACCCAGTCCGCAATAAAAGGGTGCATTATCACAAGACACCCGAGTTAACTACCAAAAAGCAAAAACCCTCTACAGGGCAAGGAACCGTACTGGAGGGATGGCTCAATGGTCCCTGCAAAATTCATAGTACAGAGGGCGCCACACCAACACATAGCCTTAGAGCATGTTGGATACTGCGGCAGGTAGCCAAAAGTGGCAAGGATCTTCTCATCCCAGCAGCCACAGAAAACCATCCCAGGGATAACAATACGGTATTAACAGTCTTTGAGACCTTCGCATCAAATAATAGGCGAAAACGAACACTCCGCAGCCTTGCTGAAATCCACCACGTGCCAACCACGGCTATTACTTTCAATGCCAGTGACGAACCTAAATTTCGAACAGCCAGAGCACCAGCCGCATTGGTCATCAGTCCAATTGTGGACGACTTTCGACTCACCAAGGTGCTCATGGACGACGGCATCGGATTAAACCTCATCTACGAGGAAACCCTTCAAAAAATGGAAATAGACTGGAACCGCATCGAGCGAAGCAGCACAACCTTTCGAGGAATAATCCCCAGTCAGGAAGCGCGCTGTACAGGCAAAATCACACAAGATGTGGTGTTCGTCACGCTGGAGAACTATAGGTCCGAAGAGATTACATTCCAAGTAGCTCCATTCAGTAGCGGATACCACGCCCTTCTAGGGCGGGAGGCGTTTACGATCTTCCAAGCCATACCCCATCACGGGTACATGAAGCTCAAAATGCCCGGGCCCAACGGAATCATCACTCCTGCTAGTGATCCGGACACAGCACTCCGCGCCGAAAACAAGACAGCCGCACTAGCCCTCGAGGCGTTATCCGAAGCCCTTGTGACCAAGGAACTGACTGCGCTGCGCTCCACGGTGGACAGGGACGATGTGAAACTTGATAAGAGATCCAAGTCCACCTCCTTTAAACCAGCAGATGAAATAGTCAAATTCCAAGTCCATCCAACGGACCCTACAAAAACAGCCTCCATCGGGGCACAGTTAAACCCCGCCGTAGACGCCGCACTACGAGAGTTCTTGCGCGAAAACTGGGACATTTTTGCCTGGCATCCTTTAGATATGCCAGGAATCCCACGCAGGCTGGCCGAGCATAGCCTCAATATTCTAAAGGGATTCAAACCTGTCAAGCAGGCTCTTCGGCGTTTCTCCGAACCCAAGAGACAAGCTATGGGAGAGGAACTAGCCAAGTTATTGGAGGCCGGATTCATTAGAGAAATAAAACACCTGGACTGGCTGGCGAACCTGGTGATGGTACCAAAGAAGGATAAATCCTGGCGCCTGTGTGTCGACTTCAAGGACCTCAACAAGGCTTGCCCAAAGGATCCCTTCCCCCTCCCCCGCATCGATCAAATTATCGATGCTACCGCAGGACACGACTCATTGGTTTCCTCGACGCATACTCCGGCTACCACCAAATTAAGATGGCGGAGCCCGACCAAGACGCAACGGCATTCATCACACCATACGACCCTTCTGCTTCAACACAATGCCTTTTGGCTCAAAAACGCCATCGCAACATATCAATGCATGATTCAGACATGTCTGGCGAACCAGATCAGCAAAATAGTGGAGGCATACGTAGATGATGTGGTTGTCAAAACCAAACACGTCGACTCTCTAATAGACGACTTGAAGCTCACATTCGACAACCTCTGAACATACGACATCATGCTCAACCCGGAAAAATGTATTTTCGGTGTACCAGCCGGAAAGCTCCTAGGCTTCATTGTATCCAACAGAGGAATTGAAGCAAATCCGGCCAAGATCCGAGCTCTGTCACAGTTGGATATCCCAACGGACCTCAAACAAATCCAGAAATTAACCAGATGCGTGGCGGCTCTAAGCCGCTTTATCTCCCGCCTGGGAGAAAAGGCATTACCCCTTTATCACCTCCTACGGCGCATCGAACACTTCGAGTGGACGGATGCCGCCACAGCCGGGTTGGAAGAAATAAAAGCCATACTAGCAACCAACCCAGTCCTGGCAGCGCCAAACATTGGCGAACCTATGCAGTTATACATTGCGGCAACCCATCAAGTTGTGAGCGCAGTGCTCGTTGTCGAACGAGAAACAGACGGACATAAATTCCCCCTACAAAATCCGGTCTATTATGTATCCACTGTCCTTACTCCATGCAAGTCACGGTATCCGCATTATCAAAAGATAGCATACATGGTATTCATGGCATCCAGGAAACTGCGACACTACTTTCAAGAGTGTTTAATAATAGTAGCCTCGGAAGTACCACTTAATGATATTATAAACAACCGCGACGCCACGGGCCCCGCGACGCCACGGGCCGGATTGCCAAATGGGCCATTGAGCTCCTCCCGTTCGACATAACTTATAAGCCACAGCGAGCCATTAAGTCGCAAGTATTGGCCGACTTCGTCGCCGAATGGACGGAAGCCGAACTCCCTAAAGAGTACAGCGCATATTCTAACTGGATCATGCACTTCGACGGCTCCAAAATGCTGGCTGGTCTGGGGGCTGGCGTCGTTCTAACGTCCCCAACCGGAGATACAGTTCAATACGTACTCCAGATAATGTATACAGACTCCAACAACGCAGCCGAATACGAGGCCCTTTTACATGGTCTCCGGATGGCAGTATCCATGGGCATCCAACACCTGGAGGTGCGGGGGGATTCGAACCTCGCAATATCCCAAATAAATGGAGACTTTGATGCCAAGGATCCGAAAATGGCGTCCTATCGCAACGTCGTCCTCAAAATGTCAGCTCGGTTCGAGGGGCTCGAATTCTACCATGTGGCTAGGGAAAACAATCAGGCGGCAGACGTCCTCGCACGCATCGGCGCAAAACACGATGCGGTCCCCCTAACATCTTTTTGGAGAGGCTGCTTAAGCCATCCGTGGTATGGGAAGGAGACACCGGTAACAATAGTCCGGACCCGACCACAACACCCGATACCGAACACTCTGACATAATTGGAGACTGCCACCGAAATAACACCTTCAGCCCACGTAATAATGGCCATCATCACCCCGTGGACAGAACCATTCCTGGCCTACTTAACTAGGCAGAAACTCCCCGAGGACCAAAATGAGGCACGCTGCATAGTGCGGCGATCTAAAGCCTATAGGGTCCATAAGGGAGAGCTTTATAAGAAAAGCACCACCGGAGTCCTTCAAAGGTGCATCTTCGAAGAGGAAGGGCGGAAGCTTCTGGCAGAAATTCATGCCGTACTCGGCGGCCACCACGCCGCAGCCCGGGCCCTTGTAAGCAAGGCCTTCCATACAGGTTTTTATTGGCCTACGGCCCGGGCAGATGCACAGGACCTGGTCCAACGCTGCGTTGGTTGTCAGCTCTTTGCAAATCAAAGCCACATGCCACCCACCGCCCTCCACACAATCCCCATTACCTAGCCCTTTGCGGTCTGGGGGCTTGACATGGTGGGACCTATTAAAGGAGGAACCCACAATAAAAAATACTTGCTGGTCATGGTGGATAAATTCACAAAATGGATAGAAGCCAAACTTGTTAAAACGGCCGAATCCGGACCGGTGATAGACTTCATATCCGGGGTTGTACACCGTTATGGCGTCCCCCACAACATCATCACTGAAAACGACACGAACTTCACTACCGACGAGGTAAAACTCTGGTGCAAAAACATGGGCATTAAGCTCGATTATGCTTCCGTCTATTACCCACAAACTAACGGTCAAGTCGAGCGAGCAAATGGTCTTATCATGAGCGGCACAAACCCAGACTAGTGTGGTCCCTAAAGGAATCTAACACGCACTGGGTAGAGGAGCTCGACTCCGTACTCTGGGGGCTGCGGACCACGCCGAATCGTACTACCGGATACACACCCTTTTTTATGGTGTACGGAGCAGAGGCGGTTTTGCCCTGCGACATAATTCATGACTCACCTCGAGTGCGCATGTACGAAGAAAGAGAAGCCGAGCTCGATCGGCAGGACAATCTAGACACCCTGGAGGAGGAGCGCGACGTGGCAAAAGCCCGTTCCGCATTCTATCAGCAACAGGCTCGAAGATACCAAAGCAGAGAAGTACGAGCCAAAAGTTATAACGTTGGTGAACTAGTTCTACGCCTGCCGAAGAAGAAAAAGACTAAACTCGAGCCCAAATGGGAGGGTCCATTCATCATTGACCAAGTTCTAACCGGCGGAGCATACCGTCTGCGGGATGCATCGGATAATCGACTTGAGCCGAACCCATGGAATGCAGCAAGGCTCCGAAGATTCTACGCCTAGCGCCGGACTCTGTGTTCGTCTCCTTCCTCTGTCCATTTTTTATATACATTATTTGTCCTTCATTTCTCTCCTTCTTCTTTTATTTTTCCCGACGCCTTCAATGGCTAACTTGTGCCTTGCCTGCACACCATTGACGTGCTAGCAGCGCTAATTATACCTGGGGGCTTCTTTCATAGAAGCTTACTTATTTATCCGGGCTTCATGCCCAACACATGTGTCATCCTTCCGGATGTACCCTTTCTTCACCATTATATGCATCGATATGACTTATGTTTTGGCCAAGCTGGGTTGCCTGGCTCTTGTATTTATGCCCTACGTTCCCGTTAATTCGGCTAGGGCATAAGGGGAGCACCTCTGCGATTGTTACTGCCGGGTCAGCTGGATGTGTACCTCAGACTGGGTGAAGCCGAAAGCTAGCGTTCTTAAGGGAATATTCGGTCGGTGAACAAAAGATGATTCTTCACTTATTTATTTTCCATATGTGCCCCCAGATGTTTTTTCTCTGCGACTCTTTTAGCAGTCCGGACATGCACTTTAGGGTATGTATACCCAGGGAAAGGAACCCCTAACGGAACTATTCTCCCTAGAAGATGTTTCTTACTAACCATGTAATATAACATAACTAGTTGGGCACTTGTCTGTTAAAGCACCAATGACCCCTACGCCTGGTTTCCATGCATGCCCCGGTTCTTACATAACCGAGAGGGTATTCGGATACACTCCGGACTATCGGGTCCAGAGGTTGAAGCGAAAAGGTCCGCCATGACAAATGATCTACAATCCGGCTAGAAGGCATTATACATGTCACGTCAATTACATAGTCACTTTGACTGAATAAATTCTTCTTCTATACCATCCAACAGGCTGTCTAGCCTACAATCCTGTTGGGAATACTTTGCGGCCAATTCTACTTGCCCGTACACTAGTCTCACAGGGATCTCTTTCCTATCGGGCCCCACAGGTCCGACCTCGGCCATGTGGTTTGGGTCAGCCTTCGTATACCGCGTCTTCACCATGGCCCAGGCTTCCCTGGCACCTTGATGGCAGGCCGATATCTTCCATAATCGGAAGTGCCGCCGCGCTCCTTTCAGCTTCTCTGCAAGCTCTCCAAGGCCTTCGGGCACAGAGACGAATGGCCATAAGGCCTGGGCAATGCCTTGCATCACCTGTCGAGCTCGTTCGTGCAGCTGTGAGAGCTCGGGCAGAAGATCACCCACAGACTCGGGCATTTCCTCCGCGGGACGACCTGTTAGCATACCTACAGACATAACTCTGTTAGTCGACTTCTTCGCCGAACTCTTCTTAAAAGTTCGTTCAAGCACTTACTGAAAATGTCACGTCGAAGCCGCTGATTCTCCTTCACGGAGCCTGACAGTTGGGCACGAACATCCTGTAGTTCCACGCTCAGCTGGGTGTTGGCATCCTGGAGATTATTCTTCTCCTTCCTAACCCTCGTAAGCACGCTCTCGCCAGCCTTTAGCCGGCGTAGGAGATATTGCTCATCCGGATTTCCTCCGGCGTCATCTACAATCTTATTGTCAGATTTGCATATATGCCGCACTCTACATGATACCTATCATTTGAAACATGTATTACCAGAGGGGGTCTTCTTGGACTCCTCTTTGGCGGCTAGTGCAGCCTGAAGTTGGGCTTTGCACCCTTCAAGCTCATGGGATAATTGGGTATTCTTTTCTGTAAGAACCTGCATAACAAATGATCCTTAAATCAGTTATTCTAACTATTTCAAGTCTCAGGGGCTACTACTATATATAATCATTAAATTTCCTCACCCGTATATCCTTTACATACTGGTCCGTGGCTCTGGCTAGACCATTTTGAGCAGCACGGAGATACGCGTCTCTTGAGTTGAAGGCATCAAATGCCTCTTGGGAGAAACAAGCGTCACGGAGAACGGCTCGGTGACGCCTGTGGTTCATGGCGCTCTCCACCTTGGAATTTGTGGCGGACATTTTATCCACATCCTCTATTGGAGGAGCCTCCGGCGTGCGCCCCGTGTTCGCCTCTGCTTCCATGTTCGACCCTAGAGCCCGACTGGTTGAGGCGTGATTGGCGACCTCTCCGGATATAGTCCGGCGAGCGTTCTTCTTCCTAGAAAGCACGGGCGTTATTATGTCTTTAAATACGATACCATGGAATAAGGTGGCACATCATACCTCCGCGCCGGCGTCTCAGTCCGGACCGTGTTCCTTTTTAGCCTGCCCGGCTTCGGAGCCCCTTGTTGGCTAGTCGCCTCGGGCTCGGCATGGCGTCCCAACGGCCTTCCCTGTGAAACACCGTTTTGTATACGATAAGCAAAGTGCGCAAGGATGAATCCTTTTCAAAATGTTGGGACTTTGATCTCAGTCACCTGCAAAGCTGGGAGCAGCCCAGGGTAATCGGCCGTAATGGCCACCAAGGCATCGTCGCCGCTTAATTGGTAAAACACCCTATCAATCAGCTCCACGGATATGTCCGGATCCTCTTTGAAGGTCGGGTCAAGGGACCGCTCAGGATCCTCTAGTTGTGGAGGTGGGCTGTTGATCTCCCCTACGGCCTTACGCAACTCCTGCGTTGAATTCGCAAGGTAAAATATTTAACTGTGGGAATATGGGACGGATGGGCATAAAAAGTGTTGACTTACCCAACTCAGAGGATTGTACATAGAAAATCCACCCTGTGGATTGACCCGGAGGAATTCCTCCTCTTCTCCCTTGTATAGATCGGACAAGATTTTTGCTAGAGCAGCGGTCGAGTCCAGCCCCTTGCGGCTACAGCGGGTGGCTTCATCCTCCCTGTTGAAATCCCACATGGGGTGGCCTCGATATTGAAGCGGTTGCACCCCCCGCATAATGCATATTGCCATGACTTCGATCATGGTCAGTCCTGATTGGGCCAATACCTTTATCCGGCTCATCAGGTAAAGAACGTCTCTGTCATCTTCCTCCTGGGGGCTCCCTGGGCGCCAGCTCAGGCGCTTCTTCAAGGGAGCATTGTCAAACTCGCGAAGGCCGATCCGAATAGGATCCGGAAGAGGGACGTCTTCTATATAAAACCACTCTGAAGGCCAGTCTTCGGAGGCCTTCTTCGGGATTCCGGATAGATATCCGGTCCCGGCGATGCGCCATACTTCGGCTCCGCCCACTTGATATACTGACCCCCTCTGTGAACGGGGCACAACGCAGAACAACTTCTTCCATAGTGCGAAATGAGCTTCATAGCCCAAGAACAGCTCGCAAAGGGCTACATAGCCCGCGATATGTAGTATGGAGGCAGGGGTAAGGCTATGCAACTGGAGGCCGTAGAACTCCAGGAGCCCCCGGAGAAACGGATGGATTGGAAATCCGAGTCCCCTTATCAAATAAGGGACGAGGCTTACCCGCTCTCCCTTAGAGGGGCTGGGAAAGCTCTCCGCTTGCTCTCCGCCATTGTAGGTGGCGAGCCCGGCTCGAACCGGGACCATATACGCTGGGGGGAGAAATCCCTGGGTCTGAAGCTTGACTAGTTGGTTGTGCCGGACGGAACACCTCTCCCAATCTCCGGGCTTGGGGCTGGGGGAACGAGAGGAGGAGCTGCGCTGACCGACCATGATGGAATGGATTTTTTCGGGTGCGCTCCGATGACTGCTCACTGAGGGAGGATGGTGTGGTTTGGTTCTAAATCCTCGTCTCTTTAATAGACAACTCATTTGCATAGCTAGGGGGTAAATGTAAAAACACCCTGGCTCCTCACATTCGCTTGACACGTGGAAGGTGGCCATTATAGGGCGTGGAAGCCAAGGAGCACAACATTTACAAGAAGCCGGACACTATTAAACAGGTATTTGGAATTTTGAGAAGAACCTGCCTTGCAATGCCGAAGACAATCTGCGCACCGGACTCATCGTCATTGAAGCCTGGTTCGGGGGCTACTGAAGGAGTCCTGGATTAGGGGGTATCCGGACAGCCGAACTATAACCTTTGGTCGGACTGTTGGACTATGAAGATACAAGATTGAAGACTTCGTCCCGTGTCCGGATGGGACTTTCCTTGGCGTGGAGGGCAAGCTTGGCAATACGGATTTGTAGATCTCCTTCTTTTTAACCGACTCTGTGTAACCCTAGCCTCCTCCGGTGTTTATATAAACTGGAGGGTTTAGTCCGTAGAACAACAACAATCATACCATAGACTAGCTTCTAGGGTTTAGCCTCTCTGATCTCGTGGTAGATCAACTCTTGTACTACCCATATCATCAATATTAATCAAGCAGGAGTAGGGTTTTACCTCCATCGAGAGGGCCCGAACCTGGGTAAAAACATTGTGTCCCTTGTCTCATGTTACCATCTGCCTAGACGCACAGTTCGGGACCCCCTACCCGAGATTCGCCGGTTTTGACACCGACAGTGATCCTGAAGAACTGAGTCAAGAGCTAGAAATGCTTGTGAGGAAATTCCATAAGTTCTCAAGGTGTGGTCTCTTTGGTAAATCCTCAAGAGGTGATGACATGTATCACATCCCTAGTTCTGGTATGCTCAAGGCTAGCTAGTCATGTGTGCATCATGTTTAAAATTCCATTTAAATTTGAAATGGGGATTTGTGAAACCCTCAGAATCATTTCCGGAAATGACCCAGATAAAAATTGCTCCAAAAGGGTCCAAGAAAATGTTCATGTCTCTCTCTGAAAATATTGGGCAGAGATAAAAATCCAACCAATATTTTTAGGAGCTCATAAATAATTATTTTGGGCATTTGGAATTAATGCAATAATTATTTGCCTTGGATATATATTGTTATGTATATAAAATATTGTCCAAAAATTGTGCCATTTGTTGGGGAGCTCTGGAATACTACCATTAGCCCCTACAAAAATTGGCATAATAAAATAAAATGATTTAGTATTTTTATTAAATCAAAACATATGTCAGAAATTAGAAAAGAAACAAAATGGGAAAAACTTACCTGGCGCTTACCTCCCTCTGCAGCCGTTCCTGTGCGGCCTGGCCGGCCCATTGGCCAAGCCCAGCCCACTGGCTCCCTCCTCTGTCGTCTTCGTCCTCGACAGGAGGATGGGCGCGTGCCTGACGCACGCGCACCGCCGCGCCACCTCCTCCCTCCCTGCCTGCCTGTCCTCCCTCTCGTCGCCTGGATCGTCCCGCGCGTCGCCACGCGCCCCCCCAAGCCGCACTCACTCTCCCCCGTGCTCCTCTCCTCTCCCTCGCTCTCTCACGGCCGAGCCCGCCGACGCCGCCGCTCGCTGTTGCCGCGCTCCCCGCCGTCCCCTCGCTCCTCCGACGCACCCAAGAGCTCCGCCTCCTCGCTCTGTAGCCTCTCCGCCAAGCTGTGCATCGCCGGACGCCCCGTGGAGCCGTCGTCGTCGCCTTCATCACCTCCGGCCGCTGTGGATCTCCGTCGCCGCTCGCCGCCGTCAGCACCTCCCCCGAGCTCGCCGTCGTCTCTTCCGGTACCCTGTGAGCCCCCCCGCGTCGGTTCTCCCTCCTCTCATGCCTCCCCGTGCGCCGTAGCCGCGCGTTCGCTCGAGCCGAGCTCCGGCCGCCGCCGCGAGCTGCGCTTCGGCAAGCTCCGGCACCCCAGCGGCTTCCCGCCTGCTCCACTGGATGCGGGAGAGCACGGGCTTCGTCCCGGTGCTCTCATACGCCGCCCCCATGGCCCCCAACGCGGACGCCGTCGCGTCCTGTGGTCGCCGCCGACGACCTCGCCGGCCTGACGGTTGGGCCCCGTCGCCCAGGTGATTAGCTTAGTGCTAATCACCGCCTAATTAACCACTGACACTGACCAGTGGGCCCCGTGCCCCCTAATCCTTTTAATTAAGCAAATAACCCCCTGTTTAACCCCGTGTCACTGACGTGTGGACCCCGCACGTCAGGTTTGACCTGGTCAGCGCCGTTGACCGCTGACGCAGTGCTGACGTCATGCTGACGCAATTATTTATTTTCTGGAATTATTTTAAAACAGGAAATTCCAGAAAATATTCTAAACTTCAAAAAATCATATCAATTCAACCGCTGCTCAGATTGAAATAATTTATATATAAAAATCATCAGAAAAATTCAATCTATCCATTTGTACCAGTTTCATGCATGACAAACCAACCTAAACCTGCTGTATAGGTGAAAACATATATATGGCATATATAAGAGCTTAACTTGGAGTTGCATTTGAATTCTTGGTTCAAATGGACTTCAACCAAATAAACTCTAGCTGCATTAGCTCAAACAGCATCACATATTCATGCCATGATCATGCATCATATTGTTGCATATGCTTGTATTCTGATTGTCGACACCGTTTCTTCTTGATAGGTCTTTGCTTCGGAGATCGATCCAGAGTACCTGTCCAAGGAGCAGTGCCCCCTGTTGATCTACCAGGCAAGCAAACCCCCCTTGTTCATTCCGATATGATCCCACTCTCGCTCCTGCTCTCTTTTATTGCATTAGGACAACAACGAATCAACTGCTACTTTATGCTGCGGTAGTTGAACCCATTCCTCTGCATGACCTGTCATTGCCACAGTAAATAGTTGAAACCCACTAGCATGTGTAGGAGTTGATTGAGCCATGTTGTGCTTCTACCATGCCATGCCTGCTATTGCTTAGAGTTGTGTCAGGTCTGATTCATTGGGAATGGATTGGAGTGATATGATATGTTCTGATGCTGAGAGTTAAGTGTGTGAACACGATTTGGTAAAGGTAGCGGTGAGAGGCCATGTAGGAGTACATGGTGGGTTGTCTCATTGGAACCGTCCCTAAGCACTGAGTTCTATGTATGTTGTCCAATGACTCGATACTACCACACATTGGGTTCCGGTAACTCGACCCCTCTCGACTTATTAACCGACTTGATCTCTGTCCAGGAGTTGCAAATAGTTTCTGGTGTTTGTAGGTAGTGTTAGTAGTCTACCAAGTGGCACCCGGCCAGGTGGGCTTGGGACAGACTAGGCACACGTGGCCCGGTGTACCGAGTGGCACCCGGATGGTGGGCTTGGGAACCCTGTACACATCGTTTGGGGCCGTGAGCGACACCCCGGCCGGATCTCCTTGCGGATGGAACCCGAATAGGCGATAAACCTGGACTAGAGTCTTGTGTGGTTAGTCAGGTCGTGGCCGACACCCTCGCCAGGCTTCCGCTTGAAGGTTGCCGAGATACATGACGTGTACATGGTGATAAGTGGTGAGAGCGTGTGTGAAGAAGTACACCCCTGCAGGGTTATCATGATCTATTCGAATAGCCGTGTCCTCGGTTATGGACTTCTTGGATGCTTACGTGGTACATAGACAACTTGAAGTGGATACTCTAAAATGCTCAAGATAAGTGTGAGTGCTATGGATGGCCTTCTCGTAGTGAGACGGGGATGAATCCATAGTAGTGTATTGATGTGGTGATTAGTGGACTCGTGTGCGCCATTTCAAAAGAGTTACCAGCAGTCGTAGAACAGGATAGCCACAGAGTCAAAGCTGGCTTGCTGCAACTAAACCCCACATTACCTCCTTGATACTAATGCATGTATGATAGGATCTGATGTAAGTCTTGCTGAGTACCTTTGTCCTCACGTTTGCGTTATTTATGTTTTGCAGATGAGACATCTGTCTCACTAGTAGTTCCGCTTGGACTTCGACGAGTAGCTTGCCACCTCAGCTACGATCTTGATCGGAGGTTGTAGATAGTCAGGCGCTTCAGCCTTTTTCTTTTGTAGTTGTCTGTACTCAGACATGTAATGCTTCCGCTTGTTGCTTGTATGCTCTGAATTATGGGTCATGTGACCCCCGTTTGTATTTATGATGTGGCCCTTTTGGGCCTTTATCTATATAAGTTTGCGTTATGTTGTGATGCCATGTTGTACAACACATACTTGCATGTTATGCGTACGTGTGACGTGTATTGCTATGTGTGGGATCCGACAATCTAGTTGTTTATCCTTGGCAGCCTATCATATGGGGAAATGTAGTCTGGTGCTTTCTAAGCGATAGTAGTCCGCTACAGCCCGGTTAACCGGAGTCCTGCTAGCCCAGCACTACTGCTCGGAACACTTGACTGGCCGGCATGTGATTCACTTCGTTCCTGTGTCTGTCCCTTCGGGGAAATGTCACGCGGTGTTATCCGGAGTCCTGTTAGCCCAGTGCTACAGCCCGGATTTATACGTTGATGACCGACATGCTCGATGTGATTCATGTATGCCTGTCCTCATGAGTTAGTGTCGCCTGGGGTTCACGACTAGCCATGTCGGCCCGAGTTCTCTGTCATATGGATGCTAGCGACACTATCATATACGTGAGCCAAAAGGCGCAAACGGTCCCGGGCCAGGTAAGGTGGCACCCGTGGGAGTACCGTGCGTGAGGTTGCAAAGTGATATGATGTGTTACATGCTGGATCGATGTGGCTTAGGATCGGGGTCCCGACAGCTTTTGGTATCAGAGCCTGACTGCCTGTAGGATTTCCAAGCCAACCAGGTCGAAGTTGAGTCTAGAAATGCTTTAGTTATGTAGGGGAATTGATTGTGGAAGGGAACGTAAGGCTCTTTTTACTCCTTATATCTCATGCCCTTCTGATCTGAGTCATCCTATCTTTCCAACGGGGTTAAGGAACTAGGCTTCCTCTTCTATCTATCAGGATCACGTGTTACTACTCCGTAGTCTCTTAGGATTGGTTGATCAGAGTCATACTCCAGTTTTCAAGTACTTCCGGTGTAGCCTGTTTAGTAATATTTCAGAACCTTGAGTGATGATGTTGAGTATGGTGCTACCCCATCTTTTGCAGAATGTCTCATTCTGAGCATTTTACTGCCGTTATGCTGCCGGAATTGTCCTAGGAGTTTGAGAGATACTAAATTCCCTTGTGTT
The DNA here is from genome assembly GCA_032464435.1 of Aegilops umbellulata. Taxonomy (NCBI): domain Eukaryota; kingdom Viridiplantae; phylum Streptophyta; class Magnoliopsida; order Poales; family Poaceae; genus Aegilops; species Aegilops umbellulata. The sequence goes on from CP136060.1 coordinate 181,595,962, forward strand.
ACATATTACATCCTATAGTTGTTGTTGACCTCGTCCTTGGTTCCACTTCTCAGGATGTCGTCAGTTAACCGAAGTTCTGTTGCTCGTAGCCAGAACCACGGAGATGGTAGGGATGAGGATCCTCCCGATCAGTCTTCGTTGGCAAAGTTCATGTTAGAGGTTGAGATGAACAAGCGTGAGACCAACCGCTTGTTAGCACGTATCGAGGAGAACACCACACCTCAGTTCAAAGGGTCTGCAACCATTCATGATTTCATTCGCTTGCACCCACCTACCTTTCATCATTCCATCGAGCCACTTGATGCAGATGACTGGCTCCGTAGTATCACACACAAGCTCCGTTCTGCGAACGTAGCTGAAGGTGACAAGGTCATCTATGCTGCATATCACCTGGAAGGTCCTGCTAGTCTTTGGTGGCAGAACTACGAGGCTATGCTTCCAGCTGGTCAGATTCCTACCTGGAGAGATTTCACTGAGGCATTTCGCGAGCATCACATTCCTGAAGCCCTCATCGATCGCAAGAGAGAAGAGTTCTGTAGTTTCACCCAGGGTAAGATGGTTGTTGATGCTTACAGTAGAGAGTTTGAGAACCTCGCCCGCTATGCTACAGAAGAAGTGTCCACAGACGCCAAGAAGCAAGCTAGGTTCCGGAAGGGTCTCAACCCCAAGTTGCGTCGTGATCTCCACTTGCACCAATGCAATACATTCCAGGCTCTTGTGAACAAGGCCATTAACGCGGAGACAGCACAGCTCACTTACGAGGAGTCTCGTAAGCACACCCGTGATTTGGTTTCTTCCTCCGGTTCTAGTTCGCAGAAGCGCCGGATTTGGATCCCGAACTCCGCTCTTCCACCCGGTTATACACAGAGGCCATTTTATGTGACGCCTCACCCAGTTCAGTTACATGCTCCACCCAGACCTATTGGCAGACCGCTTGTCAATGCGGGTCCACGTCCAACTTCAGGGACTTGCTTCACATGCGGAGAGCCAGGACACTATGCACGTGACTGCTCCCAAGCCAGTTATGCTCCACCCCCGCCCGAGAAGTCTGTTGGCCGTGATAAGCCACCATGCAAGATGATTAATGTCAAGTCAGCTCCCATTGAACATGGACGTGTGCATCACGTCTCAGCTGAAGACGCTCATGATGATCCAGATGTCGTTCTTGGCACACTCCTTGTCAACTGTCATCCAGCTTCGGTTCTTTTCGATACCGGAGCATCTCACTCCTTCATCTCTGAAGGCTATGCTCGTTTGCACGACATGTCATTTTGTGATATGCCAACTCCACTTGAAATCCAAACTCCAGGGTCTAGATGGCAAACTACCAGAATAAGCCATGGTAATGAAATCCTTGTCGATAGACTTGTATTCCTTGCATCACTTATAGCCCTCAAGTCTACAGATATTAACATCATCTTGGGTATGGACTGGATGAAAGCTCATTATGCCAAGATTGATTGTTATACCAGGTCTGTTCAACTTACACACCCATCTGGCAAGATAGTCACTGTCTCTACTAGAGTTGCAAAGCGTCAACTCTATTCTCTTAACGCCAACCCCCTCCCAGACCTTGAAGATATCCCGGTAGTCCGTGACTTTCCGGATGTCTTTCCAGAAGAACTGCCAGGTATTCCACCTGACAGGGATGTAGAGTTCGTCATAGATCTTATCCCAGGAACTGCTCCAATCTCTAGGAGACCCTATAAGATGGCACCCTTAGAACTAGCCGAGCTTAAGAAACAACTTGATGAGTCCTTGCAAAAGGGTTTCATCCGTCCTAGTTCTTCTCCCTGGGCTTGCCCCGTCCTCTTCGTCAAGAAGAAGGATGGTACGGACCGGATGGTTGTAGATTATCGTCCCGTTAATTTGGTCGTGATAAAGAACAAGTATCCGCTCCCCAGGATCAACGACCTGTATGATCAGCTCGCTGGATCCTCAGTCTTTTCCAAGATGGATTTAAGGTTAGGCTACCACCAAATCAAGATCAGAAACGGGGACATTCCTAAGACGACTTTTGTCACTCGTTATGGCCAATACGAGTACACCGTCATGTCCTTTGGTCTAACCAATGCTCCAGCCACCTTTTCCCGCTTGATGAACTCGATCTTCATGGAGTATTTAGATAAGTTCGTCGTGGTTTACCTCGATGATATTCTTATTTACTCGAAGAACGAGGAAGAGCATGCCGAACATCTTAGACTTGTGCTAGAAAAACTCAGAGAGCACCGCCTTTATGCCAAGTTCTCCAAGTGTGAATTTTGGTTGCTAGAAGTGACCTATCTAGGCCACGTGATCTCTGGTAAGGGCATTGCTGTCAATCCCGAGAGAGTTCAGGCCGTTCTTGATTGGACTCCACCCGAAACCGTTAAACAAGTTAGGAGTTTCCTTGGTCTAGCCAGTTATTGTCGCCGCTTCGTTGAGAACTTCTCCAAAGTGCCAAACCTCTCACGGAACTTCTCAAGAAAGATAAAAAGTTTGAGTGGTCCCCACAGTGTGAGTACAGTTTTCAGGAACTGAAAAGACGCCTGACTTCTGCTCCCATACTTGTGCCACCGGATTTCACTAAAGACTTTGTTATCTACTGCGATGCCTCACGACAGGGACTAGGTTGCATTCTTATGTAGGATCGTCATGTGATTGCCTATGCATCTCGACAGTTGCATCCACATGAGGATAATTATCCTACACATGATCTAGAGCTTGCAGCCGTAGTCTATGCACTTAAGACATGGCGACATTACCTTCTTGGTAAACGTTGCGAGATTTACACCGATCACCAAAGTCTCAAGTATATCTTCACCCAACCAGATTTGAACCTTAGGCAAAGACGTTGGTTGGAGTTGATCTCAGATTACGACTTAGGGATTACCTACACCCCAGGCAAGGGCCATGTCATGGCTGATGCGCTAAGTCGTAAGTCCTATTGCAACAATCTCATGTTGCAGCAGGACCAACCTCTTCTCCATGAGGAATTCTGTAAGCTTAACCTTCACATTGCTCCTCAAGGATTCCTTTCTACCTTGGTGGCGAAACCTACTCTTGTGGATCATATCATAGAAGCCCAGAAGCATGATACGGGGATTACCCGGATCAAGAGAAACATTGCCAAGGGTATTGCTGGTAGTTTCTCTATAGATGATCGAGGTGTTGTTTTCTTCGGAAACCGCCTGGTGGTTCCCAAGAAGGATCATCTTCGACAATTGATTATTAAGGAGGCGCATGAATCTCCTCTCACGATTCATCCCGGTAGTACTAAGATGTATCAGGACCTACGCCAGAGGTTCTGGTGGACCAGGATGAAGAGAGAAATCGCTCAGTTCATTGCTAATTGTGACGTTTGTTGTCGCGTTAAGGCAGAACATCAAAGGCCTGCTGGCACCCTTCAGCCTTTAGCCATTCCTGAGTGGAAATGGGATAAAGTTGGTATGGACTTCATCACCGGCTTTCCCAGGACCAAGAAAGGGAATAATGCTATCTTTGTAGTCATTGATCGTCTTTCCAAAGTGGCTCACTTCCTACCTGTTCGAGAGAATATCACCGCTAGTCAGCTCGCTGACTTATATATTTCTCGAATAGTTTCACTTCATGGTGTTCCACTAGAGATCAATTCAGACCGTGGTAGTCTTTTCACTTCTCATTTCTGGGAGAGTTTCCAAACTGCCATGGGCACCCATCTTTCCTTCAGTACCGCTTTCCACCCTCAATCAAGTGGTCAGGTGGAAAGGGTCAACCAAATTCTCGAAGACATGCTTAGAGCTTGCGTTATCTCATTCTGTATGGATTGGGAGAAGTGCCTTCCTTTCGCCGAGTTTGCTTATAACAATTGCTACCAATCCAGTCTCAAGAAAGCTCCTTTTGAGATTCTGTATGGACGAAGATGTCGAACACCTTTGAACTGGTCAGAAACCGGTGAAAGACAATTCTTTGTACCGGATATGATCCAGGAGGCAGAAGAGCAAGTTCGCATCATTCGTGAGAATTTGAAAACAGCCCAATCTCGTCAAAAGAGCCAGTATGACCATCGTCATAAGGAAGTGGCTTATGAAGTTGGCGACAAGGCTTACCTTTGGGTTACTCCTTTGAAGGGTACCCATCGTTTCGGTATCAAGGGCAAGTTGGCTCCTCGTTACATTGGTCCTTTTCGCATTCTCGCTAAACGAGGAGAGGTTGCCTACCAGTTGGAACTACCCCCACATCTTTCTTGAGTTCATGATGTCTTCCACGTCTCTCAACTCAGGCGTTGCTTCTCAGATCCCATCCGTGGAGTGGACCACGAAACGCTTGATCTCCAAGATAACCTCACATATCGAGAGTACCCTGTTCGCATTCTTGATCAAGCAGAGCGTGTTACCCGACGTCAGAACATCAAGTTTCTCAAAGTTCAGTGGTCTCATCATTCCGAGAGAGAAGCTACCTGGGAGCGTGAAGATCGTCTTCGACTAGAGTACCCCACCTTCTTTCCATCGACCCCTGAATCTCGGGACGAGATTCTTTCGAGTGGGGGCGAGTTGTCACATCCCTAGTTCTGGTATGCTCAAGGCTAGCTAGTCATGTGTGCATCATGTTTAAAATTCCATTTAAATTTGAAATGGGGATTTGTGAAACCCTCAGAATCATTTCTGGAAATGACCCAGATAAAAATTGCTCCAAAAGGGTCCAAGAAAATGTTCATGTCTCTCTCTGAAAATATTGGGCAGAGATAAAAATCCAACCAATATTTTTATGAGCTCATAAATAATTATTTTGGGCATTTGGAATTAATGCAATAATTATTTGCCTTGGATATATATTGTTATGTATATAAAATATTGTCCAAAAATTGTGCCATTTGTTGGGGAGCTCTGGAATACTACCATTAGCCCCTACAAAAATTGGCATAATAAAATAAAATGATTTAGTATTTTTATTAAATCAAAACATATGTCAGAAATTAGAAAAGAAACAAAATGGGAAAAACTTACCTGGCGCTTACCTCCCTCTGCAGCCGTTCCTGTGCGGCCTGGCCGGCCCATTGGCCAAGCCCAGCCCACTGGCTCCCTCCTCTGTCGTCTTCGTCCTCGACAGGAGGATGGGCGCGTGCCTGACGCACGCGCACCGCCGCGCCGCGCCACCTCCTCCCTCCCTGCCTGCCTGTCCTCCCTCTCGTCGCCTGGATCGTCCCGCGCGTCGCCACGCGCCCCCCCAAGCCGCTCTCACTCCCCCCCGTGCTCCTCTCCTCTCCCTCGCTCTCTCACGGCCGAGCCCGCCGACGCCGCCGCTCGCTGTTGCCGCGCTCCCCGCCGTCCCCTCGCTCCTCCGACGCACCCAGGAGCTCCGCCTCCTCGCTCTGTAGCCTCTCCGCCAAGCTGTGCATCGCCGGACGCCCCGTGGAGCCGTCGTCGTCGCCTTCATCACCTCCGGCCGCTGTGGATCTCCGTCGCCGCTCGCCGCCGTCAGCGCCTCCCCCGAGCTCGCTGTCGTCTCTTCCGGTACCCTGTGAGCCCCCCCGCGTCGGTTCCCCCTCCTCTCATGCCTCCCCGTGCGCCGTAGCCGCGCGTTCGCTCGAGCCGAGCTCCGGCCGCCGCCGCGAGCTGCGCTCCGGCAAGCTCCGGCACCCCCGCGGCTTCCCGCCTGCTCCACTGGATGCGGGAGAGCACGGGCTTCGTCCCGGTGCTCTCAGACGCCGCCCCCATGGCCCCCAACGCGGACGCCGTCGCGTCCTGTGGTCGCCGCCGACGACCTCGCTGGCCTGACGGTTGGGCCCCGTCGCCCAGGTGATTAGCTTAGTGCTAATCACCGCCTAATTAACCACTGACACTGACCAGTGGGCCCCGTGCCCCCTAATCCTTTTAATTAAGCAAATAACCCCCTGTTTAACCCCGTGTCACTGACGTGTGGACCCCGCACGTCAGGTTTGACCTGGTCAGCGCCGTTGACCGCTGACGCAGTGCTGACGTCATGCTGACGCAATTATTTATTTTCTGGAATTATTTTAAAACAGGAAATTCTAGAAAATATTCTAAACTTCAAAAAATCATATCAATTCAACCGCTGCTCAGATTGAAATAATTTATATATAAAAATCATCAAAAAAATTCAATCTATCCATTTGTACCAGTTTCATGCATGACAAACCAACCTAAACCTGCTGTATAGGTGAAAACATATATATGGCATATATAAGAGCTTAACTTGGAGTTGCATTTGAATTCTTGGTTCAAATGGACTTCAACCAAATAAACTCTAGCTGCATTAGCTCAAACAGCATCACATATTCATGCCATGATCATGCATCATATTGTTGCATATGCTTGTATTCTGATTGTCGACACCGTTCCTTCTCGATAGGTCTTTGCTTCGGAGATCGATCCAGAGTACCTGTCCAAGGAGCAGTGCCCCCTGTTGATCTACCAGGCAAGCAAACCCCCCTTGTTCATTCCGATATGATCCCACTCTCGCTCCTGCTCTCTTTTATTGCATTAGGACAACAACGAATCAACTGCTACTTTATGCTGCGGTAGTTGAACCCATTCCTCTGCATGACCTGTCATTGCCACAGTAAATAGTTGAAACCCACTAGCATGTGTAGGAGTTGATTGAGCCATGTTGTGCTTCTACCATGCCATGCCTGCTATTGCTTAGAGTTGTGTCAGGTCTGATTCATTGGGAATGGATTGGAGTGATATGATATGTTCTGATGCTGAGAGTTAAGTGTGTGAACACGATTTGGTAAAGGTAGCGGTGAGAGGCCATGTAGGAGTACATGGTGGGTTGTCTCATTTGAACCGTCCCTAAGCACCGAGTTCTATGTATGTTGTCCAATGACTCGATACTACCACACATTGGGTTCCGGTAACTCGACCCCTCTCGACTTATTAACCGACTTGATCTCTGTCCAGGAGTTGCAAATAGTTTCTGGTGTTTGTAGGTAGTGTTAGTAGTCTACCAAGTGGCACCCGGCCAGGTGGGCTTGGGACAGACTAGGCACACGTGGCCCGGTGTACCGAGTGGCACCCGGATGGTGGGCTCGGGAACCCTGTACACATCGTTTGGGGCCGTGAGCGACACCCCGGCCGGATCTCCTTGCGGATGGAACCCGAATAGGCGATAAACCTGGACTAGAGTCTTGTGTGGTTAGTCAGGTCGTGGCCGACACCCTCGCCAGGCTTCCGCTTGAAGGTTGCCGAGATACATGACGTGTACATGGTGATAAGTGGTGAGAGCGTGTGTGAAGAAGTACACCCCTGCAGGGTTATCATGATCTATTCGAATAGCCGTGTCCTCGGTTATGGACTTCTTGGATGCTTACGTGGTACATAGACAACTTGAAGTGGATACTCTAAAATGCTCAAGATAAGTGTGAGTGCTATGGATGGCCTTCTCGTAGTGAGACGGGGATGAATCCATAGTAGTGTATTGATGTGGTGATTAGTGGACTCGTGTGCGCCATTTCAAAAGAGTTACCAGCAGTCGTAGAACAGGATAGCCACAGAGTCAAAGCTGGCTTGCTGCAACTAAACCCCACATTACCTCCTTGATACTAATGCATGTATGATAGGATCTGATGTAAGTCTTGCTGAGTACCTTTGTCCTCACGTTTGCGTTATTTATGTTTTGCAGATGAGACATCTGTCTCACTAGTAGTTCCGCTTGGACTTCGACGAGTAGCTTGCCACCTCAGCTACGATCTTGATCGGAGGTTGTAGATAGTCAGGCGCTTCAGCCTTTTTCTTTTGTAGTTGTCTGTACTCAGACATGTAATGCTTCCGCTTGTTGCTTGTATGCTCTGAATTATGGGTCATGTGACCCCCGTTTGTATTTATGATGTGGCCCTTTTGGGCCTTTATCTATATAAGTTTGCGTTATGTTGTGATGCCATGTTGTACAACACATACTTGCATGTTATGCGTACGTGTGACGTGTATTGCTATGTGTGGGATCCGACAATCTAGTTGTTTATCCTTGGCAGCCTATCATATGGGGAAATGTAGTCTGGTGCTTTCTGAGCGATAGTAGTCCGCTACAGCCCGGTTAACCGGAGTCCTGCTAGCCCAGCACTACTGCTCGGAACACTTGACTGGCCGGCATGTGATTCACTTCGTTCCTGTGTCTGTCCCTTCGGGGAAATGTCACGCGGTGTTATCCGGAGTCCTGTTAGCCCAGTGCTACAGCCCGGATTTATACGTTGATGACCGACATGCTCGATGTGATTCATGTATGCCTGTCCTCATGAGTTAGTGTCGCCTGGGGTTCACAACTAGCCATGTCGGCCCGGGTTCTCTGTCATATGGATGCTAGCGACACTATCATATACGTGAGCCAAAAGGCGCAAACGGTCCCGGGCCAGGTAAGGTGGCACCCGTGGGAGTACCGTGTGTGAGGCCGCAAAGTGATATGATGTGTTACATGCTGGATCGATGTGGCTTAGGATCGGGGTCCCAACAACATGAGATCAGATTCCTCATCCCGTGACTACAAGAAGGGAACATGCCACAAATGCAAGAAACCTGGTCACTACATTACTGATTGTCCTCAGTGGGAGAAGGAATCAAAGAAGAAGAAATACAAGGATTACAGTTCTGATGACTCAAAGAAGAAGAAGAAATCTTCAAAGTCGTCATCATCAAAATCTTCGAAGTCTTCATCTCACAAGAAGAGCAGCTCCAAAAAGGCTCGGGCATTCATTGGCATTGAAATGGACTCTGAAGCTGGATCTGAGGAAAATGATGAAGAGGAGGCATCTAAGGAGTCAGAATCTGGTGTGGCGATCCTAGCCCTCGCTACTACTTTCGTCATCAAGTCCATCTTCAACTCTGAGGAAAATGACTTCCCCAACACTGCTGATGACTGCGATGATGACTACGCTCCCACCTATTGCTTCATGGCAAAAGGTGCCAAGGTACTCAAATACCCCTCCTCTGAATCAAGTGAGGATGAATCTGATGAAAACCTCAAGCCTAGCTATTCAAAATTTGCTAAGATTGCCGTGAAACAACAAAAGGCTTTTGAAAAGGTTCATAATATGCTAGACAAAAGCGATGACCTGTTGGGTGAAGAAATGGATCGAACTCACACTCTGACTGATAATCTTCAGAGACTTCAGTCTAAGTTTGATAACCTTCAAAGTCATCATAACACTCTCTTAGCTGATCAAGAGAAGCTTGCTTATGAATTTCTTCAAAGAAAGCAAGATATTGAGAAGCTAAGGGTAAGTTATGAAGATCGTCAGAAGGAGCGTGATTCATTGCTTGCTCAACAGATCAATGCCGCTCAGGATGAATTCATTCCACCATGTTTGAAATGCATTGAACGTGAATCTGCTAATTATTCACCTGAAAGTTCAAATGCTTCTATTGCTGCAAATTCTTCAACTGTCTCTATTATCACAAATTCCTCATCTCAATATACCACTAGTATCACTGATAATGCAGGGCTTAAGGAATTATATGTGACAGGCATGTACAAAAGCCTCAAAGGGCATCAGGCTTTTTGTGATGTGCTTAAAAAGCAGATCCTCAACAGGAACCCTAGGAAAGAGGGTATTGCCTTTGAGAGAAACTCAATGCTGATGGGACCTAGTGGAAACCTGAGCAGTATCCCAAAATCTCATGGGTTGCCGCAAAGGGACCTCCCGTAAATCCATCCACTTTATCTGGCTTTACATGTGAATCTTCATATTCTTCTGATGAGTCATTTGACACCAGCTATAAACTGTTCAAAAATCAGAATGAACTACAGGAATGGTCCCCCTATGAAGAAAATCTGGGTTCCCAAAAGGTGCCTTGAAAGTCTTCAGGTGAATGTCATCATGACACCACCTGTGAAGAATAGGAACCTCAGATCAAATTCTTCATATGGACCAAAGTCTTCATATGGATCCAAGTCCTCATATGGACCAGATTCCTCAAATTCCTTGTATGGATCAAACTCCTCATATGAACATCATCGTGCTAACACTTCTATTTCACAGGGAAAGCCTAAGGGCTATGAATATGTGCATCATTCTTCAAATCATTATGTTCATAAGTCCTCAAAGAATTTCTCTGCTTATTCATGTGCTTATTCTAAGCCCTCTTCTGTGAAACGAAGTGGACTGGCTTCTATGCCACCTTTTTCTTATGCAGCTCGCAGAATGAAATACTCTTTGCCACCCCTCCAGATGTGGGTGGTGAATGTCGTGGTTTTGTCACGGCAGATGTCCTAGAGCAAGGACTTAGTCGTGGAGTCATCGCAATTGGTTAGCTTAAATGGGTTAAACTGGACAAGGGACGCAGAGAATTTATACTGGTTCGGCCCCTTGCAGTGAAGGTAAAAGCCTATGATCCAATTGTTGTGGAATTGCTTGGGTTTCGATGACTAGGGAGCGAATACGCTTTTCCTGGGTCTCGAGTTGTTGTGTGTTGTCCTCAAACCGCCGCTGGGTGGACGCCCGTCAGTTTACAGGGTTCCGAGGCCGGCTCATAAACATATCCAGCCCGATCTCTACTACTTCTGCCTTACAATACAAGCATAGATATCAAGGTCGGTTTATGACTATAGGCCTTAATCTTTCTTTGAGCCCTGGGCCTTCATAAAGCGCCACCATCTTTGTCTTCATGGGCTTCAGATATATGGAACAACTATGGGGTTAACCCGGCCTCTCCTGGACGGTTTACGCCCAGTAGTAATATCCCCAACATTAGGCCCCAGATTGATTTGAACTGGTTCATGTCAATCCTTAATACTTAAGAAAATTTATTCTTCAACACCTTCATATAATCTTGTAAACCGCCATGACGTCACCTTCCAAGATCATGACAAATCGCCATGACGTCATCTGTTATTAAAAACTGCGCATAACCCACCTTCATTAATGGGCCTCCGACAATCGAGGCAACAGAGATGTCACATATCCCATTTTTTGGGCTCCTCGATTTTTGCGTCTGCCACTTATCCATTCACCTTATAAATAAGGCCGAGGAGTTCTTTTCGCTTTTCCCCCCTCGTGCCTCTTCGCATCGTCTTCTTCCTCGCGCCGACCAACCCTTCGAGCTCCACCGCCGCCGTCGGTCTTCGCATTTGCCTCAACAAAGGCCGCTGCATCAGCCTGATCGCACCAGAGAAACGCGGCGATCCTCCGCTGCCTCCTCATCACCAGTAAGTTCCTCTTCTCCTCACCCTAGATTCACCATTAGGGTTCAATGTTCATTAGAGTTCTTCGAAGTTCTTGGAGCTGTTCTTCCTTGTTCCTCTTTAGTAACACCAATGGCTAGTTAGATCTGATACTTTCCAGTGCCCTTGTAGTTTAAACTCCTTTTCTCCTCGTTAGGGCATCTGCTTTGTATAAAAACCCATCTGAACTTTGCTGAACTGTTCGAACATTTGAAATTAGGTCAGAACATATTTTGATTTTCCAACGCACAGTAGATCTGAAATTACTATGCCAAGATGTGAAACTTGTTTTTCCTTCACTTATGCCTCTTAGATCTGTATCTTCAATACCAGATTAGGCGGTTTAATCTTTCTAGAAAAATGATAATCTGGATGGTACCATTAGTCCCCTGTTGAACCGCCAATGCATTTATGTTCGCACTTTCTCCATTGTCAGACTCCGATTTACCAATAACAATCTCCGGTTTAACAACATGCATATATCCTTGCACCGCTTTATAATTGTCCACTGTGAATCTTAAACCGTCAATAATCATGTTCCAGCTTCTCATTGCAATGGCCAAGCAAGTCTATGAATGCAACAGGGTTCCTTCTCGGGTCACCGAAGATCAATTAAACCGATGTGTCGCAACATGCGCTTTAGCCAAGAAAGATGTCATCCACTAGAGTGCCCCTGGCCCAGAAAATCCTCCTACACCCAAGGACGGCGAGGTAGTTGTTTTTGTTGACCATCTGGGTCGAGGTTTTAGCCCTCCCGGTTCAAAATTCTTCCGAGATGTGCTGGCTAGTTTTCAGCTTCACCCTCAGGACATCGGTCCAAACTCTGTGACCAACATCTTCCATTTTCAAGTCTTCTGTGAAGCTTATCTACAAGAGGAACCTATAGTTGAATTGTTTAGAGATTTATTTCACTTAAACCGTCGCATAGAGTTCACCGACGGACCCAATACTGAATTGGGCGGAATGGCGGTTCAGAAAAGAAGGAAGTCACTTTCCCTCATGCCAAGCTTCACAGTCACCCCAAAGAGTGGAACCAAACTTGGTTTTATTGCAAAGATACATCTCCAACTGATGAAAACCCCTTGCCAGGTTACCGCCCTCATCGCCTTAGCAATACACATCCTTTTCCTCAGATGTTTACTGCAAAGGAAAGGGCCATCTATGCCCCACAGCTGCCGAAGCTTAGAGTTTTTATGGCAAACTGTTTAAGAGGTGTTGACTTTGCTCGTTGCTGGATCGGCTGGAGCGTTCTACCCTTAAGCCGGCACCCCTGTTTGATGTGTGAATACACAGGGAGCTTGACCGACCCTCAACAACACATTAATATTCAACTGACAAAGGCTGAAATTACTAAGGCTGTCAAGAAAATGTTGAATGAACCGGAGGCCGTCTGCGGCTAGACCGGACTAAGTCCTTTCTGCACCTCCAACAAACCGCCAGCTGTAAGAATTATATACCCTCTTTGTCGTAAATTGCTTCTTTTAAAATATTCTCTGAAAGCTTGTCTATTTTTGACAGGGTGATGATCCGTCCTGGAATAAAAAACCACAGGATAAACCGGCAAAACCTCAAGACAAACCGGCAAAACCACTTCACCCAAAGACCAAGGTTGTTAAAAAACCTGCCAAGAAAAGGACCACTGGATCTTCCGAGCCAAATGCTGATGACGATGTGGCTAATCCGAACTTAGAGGTAGAAGTTGACTCTCTTGGTTCATTTTTCATACACCTCATTGACAATGATTATTATCAGGACGACGCTGAAGGCAGTCAAGCTGATGATGTAGAGGTAATCATTCTTTCCTCCAATTCAGATCCTTTGCCAACATCGAAAATCCATCGAGCAAACCGGAAAGTAAAATTTTCTCACCCTCTTGCTTACTTGGACCCCAACTTTCTTTTGAAGACACAACAACACGAAGCTCGCTGCACGACCTGACACAACGGCCAGGTAGTTACCTCCGCCGGTTTACCGAGCACTCCGGTTCGGAAACGCCGATCAGAGGTCTCTTATACTCTTGACACTTCTTGCCCCTAAGCGGGTTGTTTTCGACAGCCCCTTAATCCATCCGATTCAAATTATCAGGGCACTTCCCACTCATCTTTTGGCGAGTCATCGGCCATAAAGCTTCCACCCCTAAAAAAAGTTCCTGGGTGACCTATGCACTTGTTTTTATCCTTGATGTGTCACTTTTACATACTGTACTGATCCTCATGTTTATTTTCCTCAGCGCCAAGCCTAGACCCAGCAAGAAGGCTCAGTTGAATAAACCGGCTGATGATGACGTGGATGTTGAACCAGAAAAGATTCCAGACCCTGAAGAAACCGATGTTAATGACATGCTTAATGATCCACCGCCTCAAGACCATGACTTGTTTACTGAACAAGTAGAAATTGACACCACATGCCATGCTGACAGACCGACCAGTACAGTTCGACCTGATGACAAATCGGCCAGTCCAGCTAAGGCTACCGATAAACAGCCAACTCCCGTCAAGGCTGCTGATGATAAAGAGGATGATGTTATGATTACTGGCATTGGCCACACCACTCCTGGCAATCCTGTCCCTTTGTCAAAGCATACTGCCAAGGACGAGCTTTTTGCTATCGGCAAAGGCAAATGGAACGCCGATTTATCAAGCTACGCCCATCTCAATTCTCAAGACATTCATTCTGGCTTCTTGAACCGTCTGTACACCAGCCACGACTATGAAGCCGCTTTGGTAAACTTTATGAAGGAACGATATGAGGTAACTACATAACTATGTCTCTCTTATGTCCCATTGCCATTTATCGACTCCAGTAGCCCCCAAGTGACGGTTTATGATACCAATCTGAACCGGGACTTAGTAATAACTTAACTTATCATGCTTAGCCTCCAAGGACCGGTTTAACTTTGTAAAGATGAACCGGGATTGTTAAAAGACTTCCCAAATAAGTACTTTGAGCAAACATACATTAGCCCCCAAGTGCCAAGAGTAATACTTGTATTGTGCTTGGGACTTGTAAAATTTTCTGAGAACAAGCAAGTATGCATTAGCCCCCAAGTATCAAGTGCATAACTTGTTATGTGCTTGGTACTTCAAACATGTAGCACCAACTCATTATACTTCTGTCTGTTATAGGCTGAATTGAGCAAAAAGGAAACTCAAACCACTGATCTGCATGAGAACATCAAATCCCAGCAAGCAGAAACCTCCAAGGCAAAGGATGAGCTGACTAACGCTTTAGCCACTATGGAGAAACTGAAAGAGAGTTTCACTAAGGAGCGGGCGGATTGGGAGACAGAAAAATCCGCTTTGCAAAAAAGAGCCGAGGACGCAGAAGCAGCTCTTAAACCGGTGGTAGATGAGCTGACTGGCGTAAAGAGGCAAATACATGCCATGACTGCTGTTGTGTTCGGTAAGCATCCTTGCTTTATATTTTCAACACATCTTTCCATGCATTGCTGGTTTACTGATGTTTGTAATGATGCAGGAACTCGCATTAGTCATCTGGGCTCTGATGTACAGAAGAAGCTGAAGGCTGCCTACACGCTGACAGAGCAACTGTATACCGACGCACAGCGAATCATCTCCACCGCCTCTCACAATAAACCGCCCCCAATGTTAATCAAGGACACCTTAGAGAGGTTGTCTGTGTTGCCTGCCCGGGTGGAAGAGCTAAAGAGATCTGCTGCAAGGGCTGGTGCTCTGACCGCACTAACCCAGGCAAAGGCGTGGGTGCCTGACCTTGATCCGGAGGATGTCAGCAAAGGCCATCCGAGCTTAAAAGAAGACGGATCAGAATTCGGAAATGAGGACCTCCGAGCGATAAACCGGGAAGTACGTCCACTGGCTTGCCAACTAGCTGATGAAGTTGATCTTTCACATTATCAGGCGAGTTATGATGTCCACAACAAACAGGTTGTTGCACCAATTCCAGAGGTTCAAAATCTCTTCCCACCAATTTGTAAGCATTCCTATGCCCCTGACATTGAACCGTCCACCCTTATAAGCGACGAAGCTGTGTTCCAAGCCCTAACTGGGATCGACTGGACAACTATTGACTTCCAGCCGCTAGGTAGAGACGAAGATGAGGAGACGGTGCAAGATGATCCACAGCCGTCAGGTCATGCTGGAGATGAATCATGATCCGGAGGCCGGTTTAGTCTTCCTCGTGCTGCAATGCTCATTGAGAAACAATTATCCTTTTAGGCACTGAAACGCCTTGTAATAGACTAGTCAAAATACTTGGTCTGTTATGCCTTCGTGCATATTTATCTGCGCCTGATACTTGCTAATCCACCATGCTTAAGACATGATGTTCATAATCCATAGCAATTTTACCCAAGCTATTCCTGCAAATAAAAAGTTTAAAGCGCCCTGGCGGTTTACCACCGGGCAGGTCATAATGCCCAAATATATAACCAAGGTTGTAAAAAGATAACCAAATATTGAAATACTTGATACCTTGACCTTGAGTCATAATGTTGGCTGACCAACTTTGTAGTAAGGGTGATAACCCTAATCTTGAGTGATAATAACTCCTTTCATATTGTGTCGGTTTATGATAAAACCGTCCCGGGTTGTTATAAACACCGGTTTAACTAGATTCATTTCTGGTGACACATAGTCGAAACCAGACCGAGCTAATATTCTTCGGATTATGATTGATCATATACTGACAACTTATAGTTGAAAGTCAGGCCGGGTTAATGAAACACCGGTTTATCAAAACATTAGAAATCTCATCCAAGGAGAAAAATTTAGCAAATAAAAGTGAATGAAACCCTTGTAGTCGAGGCTTTTCACGGGTTGCCAGGCCCCAAATGCGAGGCTTTTCATGGGCTGCCAGGCCACTGAGTTAAACCATTTGACAAAGCCTTTTAAGATGGTCCTCAATCCTTAACCAATCATCATTTTAACTTGACAAGTTTAGGGTCTTATCAGAGTAACTTGTCAAAGTTCGATGGGTCATACCAGGTTTACCTGGGCGGAGTGACTTACTTAAAAAGGCAGGCTAACCCGGGGTTTTAGGTGTATACACTAGGCTTCCAAGCCATGGCTTGATAGCCTATTACAAGTGTAGATTCTTTGTTCATTACGACAACAAAGAATCCCCAAGTAACATTTTGAGCTGTGCTCAGTGGGTGCCTATGTTTGAGTTGTTGTTTTACAACACTCTCTTTGGCCCCGGAATAATTTGGCTTTGAGCCGATCGAGAGGTGTGACTATGGTTTGGATACGACCAAGCCCCCAAGTGATGTTGTGGCATTGCACCAATCAAGAGGTGTAGCTATGGTTCGGATACGACCAAGCCCCCAAGTGATATTGTATAAAGCTTTGATAAGCTGAATCAAGGGGTAAACCGGACACTGCTTTATAAACAGAAGCCCCATGTAACCACACATGATGTAAGAAAAACAACAGATACCCTGCTTTAGCTGAGGTTCCGGTGTATTTTATTGATCATAATATATACATTGTCATAAATATGTACAAAAGCAGAGCCTATGGCTAAAGTATAGTAGGGCGAAGATGAGCAATATTCCACGACCGGTGGGTATCCTCCTCCGATTTACGTGAGTCTTTGCGCTCTCGAACATCGATTAGGTAGTATGACCCGTTGTACAGATTCTTGCTGACCACAAAGGGTCCTCCCCAAGGGGGGATAACTTGTGCATATCCGCCTGATCCTGGATGAGTCGGAGCACCAGATCGCCTTCTTGAAAAGTTCTGGTTCTAACCCAGTGGCTGTGGTAACGCCGCAGATCTTGCTGATAAATCACCGAACGGGCTGGCGCAATGTCTCGCTCCTCATCTAACAGGTCAACTGCCTCTTGTCGTGCCTTCTCATTGTCAGCTTCAACGTATGCTGCCACATGAGGCGAATCATGACGGATATCGCTAGGGAGAACCGCCTCCGCTCCATAAACCACGAAAAAAGGCTTGTACCCCATCGATCTGTTGGGTGTGGTATTGATGCTCCATAACACAGAAGGTAACTCCTCAACCCAACAACCCGGCGTCCGTTGCAAAGGAACCATAAGACGGGGTTTGATGCCTCTCAAGATCTCTTGATTGGCCCTCTCCGCTTGACCATTGGACTGGGGGTGAGCCACTGATGATACGTCAAGCCGGATGTGCTCACGTTGACAGAACTCCTTCATGGCACCCTTTGACAGATTGGTACCATTATCTGTTATAATGCTGTGTGGAAAGCCAAACCGGAAGATCACCTTTTTGATGAACTGAACCGCCGTAGCTGCATCACACTTACTGACTGGCTCTGACTCCACCCACTTAGTGAACTTATCAACCGCCACCAGAAGGTGAGTCTTCTTATCCTTGGAAGTCTTAAAGGGTTCAACCATATCGAGCCCCCAAGTCGCAAACGACCAAGTCATTGGAATCATCCTCAACTCTTGAGCCGGTACATGAGCCCGCCGTGAGAACTTTTGACATCCATCACACCTTTTGACCAAGTCCTCGGCATCAGCATGAGCCGTCAACCAATATAAACTGTGACGAAACGCCTTGGCTACCAGCGATTTTGAACCGGCGTGGTGACCACAATCTCCTTCATGGATCTCACGCAAAATTTCACGGCCTTCTTCAGGGGATACACAGCGTTGAAATGCCCCTGCCACACTGCAATGATGTAACTCTCCATTGATAATAGTCATGGACTTGGACCGCCGGATTATCTGCCTAGCCGAAGTTTCATCTTCTGGTAACTCGCCCCGGTTCATATACGCCAAATATGGAACCGTCCAATCCAGAATAACATGAAGAGCCGCCATCAACTGAGCCTTTGGATCGGGAACAGCCAAATCCTATTCACCAGGGAGCCTGACGGACGGATTATGCAGCACATCAAGGAATACATTAGGTGGAACCGGTTTACGTTGGGAACCCAAGCGGCTTAAAGCGTCCGCCGCTTCATTCTTCCGCCAGTCCACATGATCCACCTGATAACCTTTGAAGTGACCTGCAACAATATCCACCTCACGACGATACGCCGCCATGAGTGGATCCTTGGAATCCCAAGTACCGAACACTTGTTGAGCCAATAGGTCCGAGTCACCAAAGCACTTAACTCGGCTGTCGGCATTCTGGGAACGGGGGTCCCCAGACTTGCCTGCCTGCGGCCTGCAGCGTGGCTCAAGTAGGGGCCCAGCGCGGCCCATCTTCATCAGCTCAAGCCCAAGACCCTTGTGAGGGGGCCAAGCCTCGCGGGGCGGACGACAGGAAGCTTCTTCAGAGGCAGCCTCGTCGGGCAGGCTCGCGAGGAGGTGGAGAGATCAAGGCAGGGGTACCTTGCAAGGAACCCGTGACGCAAGCCATGACGAATCAAGGCCAGGCGGGCGCCAGGCGGGCGCCGGCCAGCGCAGTGTCCTTGTTTCCCTTTCGGTGCAAAGTCAGCCAGCACAGACCAAGGCATCAGGCAAAGGTTACCATTCTGGTGCAACGAGACAAAGACCAGCCGGATGGCAGGACGGAGGTAACAGTGGAGCCCAAGATGGCGTCACCACCGGTGCTTTTGGCAGCCGAAGACCACCTTTGGTCAGGATAACTTGTAGTAGATGTTCCCCTTTCAAAATGGCCAATTGTTGGCGCCCTTCCCGCTCATTTTTTGGGAAGAGGCCCAAGGCCTCTATAAATATCGCTAGCCACCACAGAATAGAGGCATCGAGAAATCTGATAGAACCCAAGCAGAGAGAGAGAGAGGCGACTGAACTCACCCAAGCAGTTCATCGCGCCAGCTCAAGAACACCTCTCGCGAGGTTGTTCTACCCTTGTACTGTTCATCATCAGCCCCTGGGGCAATCCACCGCACCACACACTGGAGTAGGGTATTACACCACAACGGTGGCCCGAACCAGTATAAATCTCGTGTCCCTTGTGTTGTTCATCGTTTCCAGCCTAGATCACGCGAGGAGATCGGACGTAGATCGGTAGGGAAGAGATTTCCGTGTGCACCCCAGTGTTCGAACCTCAAGGGTCTACCGAAACCCGAAATCCGACATTTGGCGCGCCAGGTAGGGGTGCGCCGGAACCTTTCTTCCGCTGTTCGCATGTGATCTTCCATCGTGTCCATGGCTGACGCTCGTCGGGCTTGCGTTGAGCGCCGGGCTGCTCGCGCCACCCACGTCGCCCAGACGGCGCCCGTCGGCGGCCGCCCTCGTCGTTCCCCGTCGCCTGCCACCAACGCCGCGACCGGCCCGGCGGGGAACGAGCAGCAGGCCTCGTCTCAGCATCCTTCGGTGCGGCGGTATGGCCGCACCGCCATCCCGTCGCTGGCCCCAGCCAGCTCGTCGTCCCACGCCCGTCGCGCTCCCATGGATGCGCGTGCCTCACTCCTCCTGGCAAGAGAGCTCCTGCACTACCGCCCCGTCGACGACCTCTACGAGGACTGGCTCGCCCGCATCACCGAGCTCGTCAGCGCCGCAGGGGGCTCCCCCTTGCGGTCCCTCTCGCTGCCTCACCCTCCGTTCCGCGCCGGGGCGGGGATCAGGAGGTGCCTCCACCACCTCCTCCCCAAGAACGCGCCCTGGCTTCAAGGCGTGCAGCCCCAGGGCGAGGCCCCCTGCACCCTGCGCCAGCGCAGCAAGAAAGGAGCTGCCAAGAGATCCCTCGTCCCCAAGAAGGTGCTCGCGCTCTCCCACCGCCGGCGCGCCAAGATCGCATCCCTGCACCCCTACGACAAGACCCCGTGCTGCTCCAAGCGGCGATGCACGGTAATCCCTAGCAGCAAGCCCAGCACCAGCAAAAGGCGCCGGTGGCCACAGCAGGCTGCCGCGCCCTCACCCCCGAGCTGCGCGGCGTCGCATGGCCAAGAAAGTTCAAGCCTGACCTCCCCCCTTGCTACGACGGCATGGCGGACCCTGCGGAGTTCCTACAGCTCTACGAGCTATGCATCGAAGCCGCCAACGGAGATGAAAGGGTCATGGCGAACTGGTTTCCCATGGCGCTCAAGGACAGGGCCCGCACCTGGCTCCTGAACCTGGCTCCTGGCACGATCTCCTCCTGGGATGAGATGCGCACTCGCTTCATCGCCAACTTCCAGGGTACTCGCGACCGGCCCCCGACCATGAGCGACCTGCGCCGCATCAAGCAACAGCAAGGGGAGACCCTGCAGAAATACATCCAGCGCTTCAACAGCGCTCGCCTCAAGATTCCCAAGGTGACTGAAGAAGCCATCATCTCGGCCTTCTCCGACGGCGTACACGACATCAAGATGAAAGAGGAGCTAGCAATCCATGAAGACCTATGCACATCCCTGGAGCTATTCAACTTGGCGACCAAGTGCGCCAGGGCTGAGGAAGGGCGCCTTTCCCTCCTTGAGCTCCCGGCTACCGACCTAGAAGAAAAGAAGCCCAAGGCCAAGGACGTGAAGCGCAAGGGGGACTGCCGCGCTTGCAGCAGAACCGGACAGCAAGCGAGGCAAGGATCAGCCTGAGTCATCCAAGGGCAGCCGATACTGCGTGTACCACGACCTCCACACCCACAACACCAACGAATGTCAAGAAATCAGAGCCATGCGAGATGGGCGAATCGGCCGATGCCCCGGGCGCAACGACAGGGGCTATGGCTGAGGAGGAGGAAGAGGTGGAGGACGATGGGAAGACCGTGGCCCTCGCCAAGGGTGGCGTGACCGACCTCGCAAGGATCACTGGCAGGACCAGCCTCGCGAGGGAGGCTGGAGGGATAAACCTCGTGAGGATCGACCACGCGGCAATGCATGCCTTCCTCCTCTGCCGCCACCACCAATGAGGCACGAAAACCAGCATCAAGATGAGGGGGCTGGGGGCTTCCAGGAGCCACGCGCAATCACTTGCATCTTGGGAGGCACGCAGGCCCCAGCCTTAGAACGCATCTTCAAGCAGTTTGCTCGTGAGGTGAATGCAGTCCTCCCCAGGCTTGAGGCCACGCGCCCTCTCAGGTGGTCTGCGTGCGCTATCACGTTCAGCTCAGCAGATCAGCTCAAGTGCGCGACAACGGCCGGAGTCCTCCCTATGCTCTGCTCCCCAGTCATCAGCAACGTGCAGGTCACCAGGACCCTCATTGACGGCGGGGCAGGGCTCAACGTCCTGTCCGTCGAAACGTTTGAAGATCTCCAAGCGTCGTACGATCAGCTTCAGCCAACCAAGCATTTCTCAGGAGTCACTAATGGTTCCACTATTCCAATAGGGCAA
Source organism: Aegilops umbellulata (assembly GCA_032464435.1). NCBI lineage: Eukaryota > Viridiplantae > Streptophyta > Magnoliopsida > Poales > Poaceae > Aegilops > Aegilops umbellulata. Next base: position 181,617,275 of record CP136060.1, read on the forward strand.
GTTCGCCTTCCGGTCACCTTCCGGTAGCGCAACAACTACCGCACCGAGCTCATCGACATCGACGTCGCCCACATTCGTCTGCCGTACAACGCCATCCTCGGGTACCCAGCCCTGGCCAAGTTCATGGCAGTGACTCACCATGGCTACAACGTCCTCAATATGCCGGGAAGCGGTGGAGTCATCACCATACCTTGTGAAGAAAGAGACGCAGTGTGTTCACTTGAGCGTGTGTTCCAAGCTGCAGCAATCGAAGACCCAGATCGCGGGAGCGGAAGACTTACTGAGGCGACCCTCAAGAAGAAGAAGGTTTCGCCTGGCCCAAGCCATACAGAGGAAGGCGCCTCCGGAGGTGTTGCGTCAAGATCTGCGCCCAATTAGGGGCGCCCCACTCTCGCGCATAGGAAGGCGCGCTCGGCGCCCTCCTCAGGCAGGGCTCGGGGGCTCTTTCTTGGAGAGCCACCGACCTTGCCAAGATCGTGAGGGAGGCGCTCGGGCATCACTTGGAAGGGTGCTTTCAGGCACGTTTCCTTCAGGAAGGCACAAGACAAGGAAGACCAAACCCTCAGGGGTTCATCGCAAGAAACACCCAGGAGCTACAGGAGTCAAGAGTCATGCGCGGCAGCCGCCGCTTGCCCACCATGCCCCCACATCCAGGCGAGGATGGGGGGCTGCGCGTCTGCATCGACGTGACGGGGCTCAACCGAGCCGCATCTCAGGAGCGCCTCTGGCCTTCGCGCGCAGGGAGTTGCGAGGGTCCACCTCACCACTACGTCTGCATGCCTTTCGGCCTGCCGAATGCGGTCGCCGCTCATCAGCGCCTGCTGAGGATCCTTCTGGAGGCTCAGGAGGTTAGGCATTGGGCGGTCCTGGCGGAGATGGAGATGGCCGTCGAGGACCCGCCCGTGCCCCCAGAGCCTCCCGAGGCTCCTCGGCCTGGGGGCTCGTGAGGGTCGATGTCTTCACTACGCGTCGCTCGCTTCTTCAACATCACTTCATGTTCAAACAACACTAGGTGACATCTTTCTAAGTTCCGTTTTTAGCTGGGAGCGCCCACAGGGCCGCATCATTCCCAGGCCGCGTGGGTCCGTCCCTGCGGCATGTATCCGTTTTTCTTACGCTCTTTACTTGCCTTATTGGGGGCGCCCCTCTGGCTGCATCATCACCAAGCTGCTCGGGCCTGTCCCAGCGGCGCTTGCTTTTCCTGCACCAACCTAAAATGCATTCGCTTTTCGCACTTAATCTGGTACACATGATTATCACCTGCTGCTTATCACGGATTTCTCATGCAAAGCGCTTGCACGTTAAAAGGGGGGCACCTGAGCATCGCGACTCATGGGCTCGTACTGGCTCTCCAGCCCTCACCCCCTGGCCTTGACCCACGGCATCGCGACCTGTCATACCAGCGGCGGCTGAGCTCGCTTGTGGGCCGGGACCTGAGGACGTAGAGCATTTGCATTCTAACCAACTTGTAGGAACACACCATTGATAAAGGCCCAGAGCCAGGCCCAACCCGCCTCGAGGTAGGGCCTCGTGAGTCCCGCGCTGGCTCACGGGTGCCCAGATACACCTCTCCTAGCCCTACCATGCCGGCCACATGTCAGGGCGGGGCTGTACACGCCCCGGGGGCTCCTCCCGGAGGGGAGAATCCTCCCACGCACCAGTGGAAGCACCATGCTCTGCGCTGGCTGACGACACTGCCGAGGAGCGGCTATGCCCTTACACATAGGGAAGCGCTATGCTCCGCGCTGGTGATAAACAACTAAGGGCGGACCACGGCCGTACCAACCTCAGGGAGCCCAATACTCAGTGTCCGGCACCATCGCAACGCCTCCCCTCGGGAGTGCCACGCGAGGGGGCTAGACACGGGGGCTACGCCCGGGCCTCGCCCAAGCACACGCCACCCAGCCAGGTCTCTCGAACCTGGACGTCGCGCGCCCTCCCCGAGCGGAGCCAAGGTATGAAGACCCGTTTGAGCGTTAAGGGGGACTCCTGAGCATCGCGACTCAGGAGCCTAACTAGTCACGTAGCCCCTCACTCCGTAGTCCCGTCCTTGGTTTTCGGTCGGGGCTAACGCTGGGTGAGGTACGCACGGGGCCGGGCCCTGCCGACGTAGAATGATCAATCCACTCCTCGCTCCCCCCTTCCCTACTCGCTGCTCGCGCGTCAAGGGGGACTCCTGAGCATCGCGACTCGGGAGCCTAACTTGCCACGTAGCCCCTCACTCCTTAGTCCCGTCCTTGGTTTCCGGTCAGGGCTAACGCTGGGTGAGGTACGCGCGGGGCCAGGCCCCGCCGACATAGAGCGCAGGCAAGTAGGAGAAGAAAATGCAAATCCCAGGAAATTTAAAGCAAATATTACAAGCTGTAAATTGTTCCACAACGCCAGATGCAAGTTTAAACGCCTCCGCGAGGCATGGTGCATGTTGCAGGAATAAAAACAGGGTAGAGGTCGCGAAGGGATCACTCTCCTGTGACGCCGTCGCCGTTGCTGGAGTCACGCTGGGCGACTTCGCCTCCTAAGGTCGCGGAGCTGGCGGTGTCGCGCCCGGGCAAGATGCTGGAGGAGCGGAAGTTCCCCAGCAAAACCTCGGCTCGACCTTTCACGGCCTCGGTGGCAGCGGCGGCACGGTCGCCGCTCATGGGCTCCAGCAGGCTGTCGAAGTCGACGTTGGGGTCGCGCAAGTAGATGTGGCTGAGGACATGCGTCAACGCCGCAGAGGACAGGGCACACGCCTCGGCCTCGACCGTGGGGCCAAGGCCGTCCGCGACGTCTTCAAGCGCATCGACCAGGAAGGGGAGCAGCTAGGCGGGGCCGTCCTCCGCGCCAGCCAACGACTCCTCCAAGCCGCTCTCATACATCGTCTTCAATATGGCGCGAGCCTTCTTCTCCAGCTTCGCGAAGGCTACCCGATCTTCTGCTAGGACCTTCGCCTTGGCGTCCAGCTCGGTCCACTCCGCCTTCAGCGATCGCTCCAGTGTCTCCAATCGGCTGTGGCGGTCATCAAGCTTGGCGTCCCGATCCTTGACGGTAGCCTCCCGAGCCTTCATCTCCTCCTCCTTCTCCTGGCGGTCGCGCACCTCCTTGGCGAGCTCGTCACGCAGGCCTTGCAGCTCGGCCTCCAGCGCCTTGCAGCGGCCCTGGGCAGTTGCAACGTCGCCCAGGGCAACGTCGCGGGCGACCTTGGCCTTGTTGGCGGCCTGTTTCTCCCCGTTGGAGGCCAGCACAGCCTGGCTCAGCACTGTTCGGATGGAGGCGGTAGAGCGGGCACAGTCAGAAGCCAACTCCAGACGCCCGTCCACCAGGCGAGGATCCGCGCCCAGAAGATCCTCCCGCAGCTGGCTCAGCTCGTTGGCAACCTGGTCCAGGACAGCAGCAGAAGAAGCAGAAGAGGTAGGAACCAGCGGAGCAGGCAGAGAAGACGGCAGTGACCATGGCTTGGCAGGAAGGAACCTCCTGGGCCTTGGCCGCCCCGGCTGCAGGATCGGGCGCAGTCGACTCCAAATTCAGCAGGGTCATGGGGGTTGACTCCTCGCCAAGGTGCCCCAGTTCGCCTCGCGAGGGCGATCGGGCCAGAGAGACGCGAGCCTCGCCGTCTTCTCCCCCAGCAGACGAAGGTGCTGCCCCGGCAGACGGATTCGCCCCAGGCAGGGCCGCAGAAGCCTCTTTGAACCTTTTGGCTGCAGGTGCCGACCTGGTAAAAGAATGCAGATGTCAAGCCTCGGTGGCAGAAACCAAGTAAAAGCGCAAATCGAGCACTCACTGGACGTCATCCGCGGACTCAAGCAACCTTCGGCCGAACTTGAAACCCGAGAGCCTAAAGCGGGGGTCAGCCTTGGGAGGCCCAGAAGCAGAAGGCACGTCAGGAAGGTTGGAGCTGGCCTTAGACCCCCCAGGGGCCAGAGCAGACCCTGGGGGAACCAGGCTCGACCTGCCCTTCCTCGTGACCAAGGAAGAGCCCTCCCCTCCTCACCTAGCGCTGGCCTCGTCGTCGTCCGGCATGGAGCGGAGGGCCCGGGACCTGCGCCGAGGGAAGGACTCCCCCGACTCCTCGCCAGTTGCTTCAGAGTCGAACTCTTCCGCCTCTTCTTCCCCCTTACTCCTGCTGGAGCTGCCGGAGGACAAGTTCACCATCGCCAGCATCGCCAGATCCTCGGGAGCCTCCACGGGCACCATCCCTTCTCCATTGAAGGTGGGCATGGCGTTCACCACTTGCTCCCAGTCGTCACGAAGGAACAGGGGGACGGGGCGCCCACCGGGCTCGCCTCGTCTCCCCCAACCAAGGAATGGAGGGCGGCGATCAGGTTCTCGTCAGTCAGGGCCTCGGAGCTGAGGCGCAGGCTGCTGGCATCCGCTTCTCCAAGCCTCCACAGTGGGAGCGAGTGCTCCTGGAGTGGGGCCACCCGGTGCTCCAAGAACTCCCTCAGGAGCATGGACTCGGTCAACTTCGCCGCTCCCAAGTTGCTTGGTCTCAGGTCCGTATTCATCCTCTTCAGCACCGCCCTTACGCGGGGGTCGACAAGCTCCGCGCGTGACCATGCGTCAACGGGCTTAGGCTGTCCCGTGGGCAACATCAGCCGGGGGTGGATGCGCCCGACGTCCACCATGACCCACTTGCTTCGGAAGCCTTTGATCCTCTTCCCAGGCTTCAAGATAGCATTGGAGTTGGAATATGAGATAAATCTCGCGCACGCGGAGACATGGGCGCCAGAAACCCAGAGGGAGAAAAAGTGGTGCAGCGAGGCCACTGAGGGCTTCACCCAACGTGAGCCTCGCAATAGTAAGCAAAAAATCGCCAGGAGAATGACGGAGTTGGGATGGAGGTGCAGAGCTTGCAAGTTGTATAGACGGAGGACAGCTAAGAAGAATTCAGAGAAATGAGGCACCAGACCGGCGATGATGGCACTCACAAAGAGCGGGTAGAAGGCTGGTCGGAGCCGGCCTTGAGCGCGGTCGGAGCCAGCCTTGAGCACGGTCGCCCCCTGGCGGCCCCGCGCCACCGTCATCAGGCGCGTGAGGGCGAGGTTCTTCTCCGACAGGTTCGGGGCATCCAGAGCCGGCGAGTACCAGGCGTCGGTCGGAGGCTTGCGAGGCGCCATGGCATACTGGACGAGAAGGATTGAAACAGATCTGGAGGGTTTCGGGAGCAAGAAGGAGGAGAGCGAGAAAGGGGATCTGGAGCGAGACGAACCAGAACAAAGCAAGTAAGTCTGGCCCGAATACTCCTTTTGTCAGATGGACAGTTGCCGAGGCGTCGTGGGGAAGCGCAGTCGCCCACGTACAATCAACCGCCACGCGGCACCCAAGGCCACAGGCTTTTGGGGCCCGCGGCGCTTCGCGCTTGCACCTTCACTTCTTTGCTAGGCCAAGCCCGCGCGCGCCTTGGGCCCAGGGGCAACTGTCGGCGTTCTGGGAACAGGGGTCCCCAGACTTGCCTGCCTGTGGCCTGCGGCGTGGCTCAAGTAGGGGCCCAGCGTGGCCCATCTTCATCAGCTCAAGCCCAAGACCCTCGCGAGGGGGCCAAGCCTCGCGGGGTGGACGACAGGAAGCTTCCTCAGAGGCAGCCTCGTCAGGCAGGCTCACGAGGAGGCGGAGAGATCAAGGCAGGGGTACCTCGCGAGGAACCCGTGATGCAAGCCATGACGAATCAAGGCCAGGCAGGCACCAGGCGGGTGCCGGCCAGCGCAGTGTCCTTGTTTACCTTTCGGTGCAAAGGGAGCCATCACAGGCCAAGGCATTAGGCAAAGGTTACCATTCTGGTGCAACGAGACCAAGACCAGCCAGACGGCAGGACGGAGGTCACTGTGGAGCCCAAGACGGCGTCACCACCGGTGCTTTTGGCAGCCGAAGACCACCTTTGGACATGATAACTTGTACTAGATGTTCCCCTTTCAAAATGGCTAATTGTTGGCGCCCTTCCCGCTCATTTTTTGGGGAGAGGCCCAGGGCCTCTATAAATAGAGCTAGCCACCACAGAGTAGAGGCATCGAGAAATTTGATAGAGCCCATGTAGAGAGAGAGAGAGAGAGAGAGAGAGAGAGGCGACTGAACTCACCAAAGCAGTTCATCCCGCCAGCTCAAGAACACCTCTCGCGAGGTTGTTCTACCCTTGTACTGTTCATCATCAGCCCCTGAGGCAATCCACCGCACCACACTCTGGAGTAGGGTATTACACCACAACAGTGGCCCGAACCAGTATAAATCTTGTGTCCCTTGTGTTGTTCATTGTTTCCAGCCTAGATCACGCGAGGAGATCGGACGTAGATCGGTAGGGGAGAGATTTCCGCGCGCTCCCCAGTGTTCGAACCTCAAGGGTCTGCCGGAACCCGAAATCCGACATCGGCTAAGATTCATCTCTTTAACCATCCGAAGACCATGGAGTAAAGCCTCATATTCAGCTGCATTGGTAGTGCAAGGGAACATTAAACGGAGAACATAACAGAACTTATCACCTCGTGGGGAAGTTAACACGACTCCATCCCCTGAGCCCTCCAATTGCCTAGACCCATCAAAATGAATAGTCCCATAAGTATGATCCGGCTTTTCTTCTGGCGCCTGTAATTCCGTCCAATCATTGATGAAATCTACAAGTGCCTGAGATTTGATCGACATCCATGGCATGTACTTCAACCCATGAGGCCAAAGCTCAATAGCCCACTTGGCAATCCGTCCAGTCGCTTCCCTATTCTAGATTATATCCCCCAAAGGAGCAGATCTAACCACAGTAATGGGGTGGCCTTGGAAATATTGCTTAAGTTTTCGGCTCGCCATAAAACTCCATACAGCAGCTTCTGCCAATGCGGGTACCTTTGCTTGGACTCAATAAGTACCTCACTGATATAGTAAACCAGCCGTTGAACCGGATACTCCTTTCTGGCCTCCTTACGCTCCACCACAATAGCCACGCTAACAGCCCGGGCGTTAGCTGCCACTTATAGCAACAATGGCTCTTTATCAACAGGAGTAGCAAGAACCGGCGGATTAGACAGCTGCCGCTTTAAGTCCTCAAATGCTTCATTCACGGTGTCGCTCCAGATGAAGTTATCCGTCTTCCTTAGCATCTGGTACAAAGGGATGGCCTTCTCACCAAGGCGACTGATAAACCGGCTCAAGCGGCAATCCGGCCTGCCAGGCGCTGAACATCATTGATACACTTCGGTTTAGGAAAAGAAGTTATAGCCTTGATCTTTTCGGATTAGCTTCGATGCCTCTATTAGACACCAGAAATCCCAAGAGCTTGCCTGCCGGTATACCAAAGACACACTTAGCCGGATTAAGCATCATTTTATAAACCCTTATGTTATCAAAGGTTTCCTTCAGGTCATCAATCAATGTCTCCTCCTTTCTTGATTTCACCACAATATCATCCACATAGGCATGAACATTGCGGCTGATCTGATCATGAAGACAATTCTGTACACAAGCTGATAAGTCGCCTGGGCACTTTTGAGCCCAAAAGGCATAGACATATAGCAGAAGGCTCCAAACTGAGTTATGAATGTTGTCTTCTCCTGGTCCTTAACTGCCATTTTGATCTGATGGTATCCAGAATAAGCATCCAGAAAACTCAAACGCTCGCAACCCACAGTAGCATCAATGATTTGATCCATACGCTGGAGGGCAAAAGGATCTGCTGGACAAGCCTTGTTCAAATCTGTGTAGTCCACACACATACGCCAAGTGCCGTTCTTCTTAAGCACCAACACCGGATTAGCCAGCCACTCAGGATGAAATACTTCAACATTGAACCCGGCTGCCAAAAGCTTGGGAACTTCCTCACCAATAGCCTTACGTCTTTCTTCATTGAATCGGCGAAGAAATTGCTTGACCGATTTATACTTGGGATCCACATTGAGAGTGTGCTCAGCGAGTTCTCTCGGTACAGCTGGCATGTCAGAAGGTTTCCATGCAAAGATGTCCTGGTTCTCACGGATGAACTGGATGAGCACGCTTTCCTATTTCGGATCCAACTTAGCGCTGATGCTAAACTGCTTGGACGGATCGCCAGGAACGAAATCAACAAGCTTAGTCTCATTAGCCGATTTAAACTTTAGGGCCGGATCATGCTCTCTAGTTGGTTTCTTAAATGAAGTCATATCCACCGGATCAACATTGTCTTTGTAAAACTTCAACTCTTCTGTCGCACAAACCGACTCAGCATAAGCCGGATCACCTTCTTCACATTCCAAAGCGATCTTGCGGCTCCCATGCACTGTTATAGTTCCCTTATGACCCGACATCTTGAGCTACAGATAGACATAACAGGGCCGTACCATAAACTTAGCATAAGCCGACCGTCCAAACAGGGCATGATACGGGCTCTTGATTTTCATCACTGCAAAAGTCAATGTCTCTGATCTTGAGTCATGCTCATCTCCGGAAGTCACTTCCAGAGCTATCTTACCAACAGGATATGCCGATTTACCAGGCACCACACCATGAAACACCGTATTGGATGGTTTAAGATTTTTATCTGTTAACCCCATGCGACCGAAAGTTTCATAGTAGAGGATGTTGATACTACTCCCTCCATCCATGAGTACTTTGGTGAACTTATAACCTCCCACATGAGGTGCCACCACCAACGCCAGATGACCCGAATTATCAACCCGGGGTGGGTGATCCTCTCGACTCCACACAATGGGCTGCTCAGACCAGCGTAAATAACGGGGCACCGCCGGTTCAACGGAATTCACCGCCCTTTTATGAAGCTTCTGATCACGTTTGTCCTGGCTAGTAGTGAAGACATGATACTGCCCACTATTCAACTGCTTCGGGTTGCTCTAGTAACCCGACTGCTGGCTGAATCCCTTGATGATTATAACCACCCTGGTTGCCCTGACTGCCTTGACTGTTATGTCCGTTTTGATTACCATGAAAACCTGAATCGGAACTGCCTCCATCGTAACCCGGCCCATGAGATTCGGGGCCTGAACCGCCGCCCGGCCCATGATCATACCGAAAGAAGTTGTAATTTTTAAACTCCTGCATGATATAACAATCCGTCAAGAGGTGCGTAGCCGGTTTGTCCTGCGACCCGTGCTTCGGGCAGGGCTGGTTTAACAGATAAGACAGGCACTCCGGGTTAGGACTTGGTCCTCCGCTACGCCAGGGCGGTTTACCCTTACGCCGCTGGCCCTTCTCCTGCGCGTTGGTATTAGCCACAAAATCCAAACTGTTATCCGCTTTACGTTTACCGTTGTTTCCATGACCTGCCGTGTTATGCTGCTGCCCCTTGGTGTTGCCGCTCTTCTTTCCCTTTCCTATCTTGTCATCATCAGACTCGGGATCCTTGGTACTATCAGAGTCGGCATACTTCACCAGAGCTGCCATAAGTGTTCCCATGTCATTACAATGACGCTTGAGCCGTCCCAACTTCAACTTCAGAGGTGCAAACCGGCAATTGCCTTCTAACGTCAAAACTGTTGTGTCAGCGTTGATGCGGTCTGATGAATGCAAGATTTGTGACACTCGATGCACCCAATGGGTTGTTGATTCTCCTTCCTCCTGAACACAGGCAGCCAAGTCCACAATCGACATGGGCTCCTTGCATGTGTCTTTGAAATTCTGAATAAACCGGGCTCTCAATTCGGCCCATGACCCAATGGAGTTAGCTGGCAAGTTTTTCAACCAAGTGCGAGCCGTTCCTTCCAACATCATGGTAAAGTATTTAGCGCACGCCGCATCGTCCACATCCAGCATCTCCATTGCCATCTCATAGCTTTCAACCCATGACTTGGGGGATAAATCAACGGTGTAATTCGGCACTTTACGTGGGCCTTTGAAATCCTTGGGCAGGCGCATGCTGCATAGTGCTGGGACGAGACACGACACTCCCAAAGAGCTGGAAGTAACCCCTGGTTCCACCGACGTGGTTGGACGAACCGGAGTGAGTTGGCGGGCCTCATGCTATGCCACTAACTCGGCCTCTCAACACGCTCTAGAGCGATCCACCACATCCTGAGCATCACCACCGCCGCCCGCCGGGTTATGGCCACGGGGTGGATCACAGTTTCACGCATTGCTTGACACGGCCGGTTCATCAATACGTCTGCTGTAGCTCCGACATGGGAAGGGAGTAGAATGGATCCTTTCGCGACTATATGAATAAGCCTGTTGCTGAGTTAAAGCTGTCTGAAGGATCTCCCTAGCCCGTCGTGTCTCGACCGCTACTGGGGATTCGCCTTCGATCGGGAGAGCCGCCAGTCTTGAAGCGGCCGCGACAATGTTATCCATCGGGTTAGAGTAGTGGCCCGGCGGTGTTGGGATGTGCTGTGACGGGACGAGGTTCTAACGAGGTGGATCTGTTGGACGCGGCTGAATCGACGCTCCCGTTCTAGGTGCCTCTGTCCGGTTTACTACTAGCGGATTACTGGTCCCCGCCCCTGGGGTATTGAAGAGGTTCTTGGCGTCATAAACCGGAGGCAAGTGAGACCGGTACCTTCTTCTCATAACGTCGTTTGACGCACTCTGTGTGACAGCCTGGGTTTTTGCCCTTTCTTATTTGCTTGATTTTTCATTTGATTTTTTTTGAAACTTGGTGTTTTTGAATCTTTTCATATGGACTTAAACACTTGGGCCTCCTTGGCTTTCACCCAAGTGCTTCACTTCCCTCCTAAATCATCATTTCACTTCTGACCCCACCCCAAAAATAATCTTTGGAATATTTTTCTTAAAATAAAAATATTCATTTTCTCTCAAAAACCCTAAGCCAGATCTGTTTGCTTCAAAGGACCCCCAATTTTTATGGCTCAGAAAAATCTGAGATAATTCACAAATATTCTGTGAACCCTAGTGCACCTTCCTGAGCAAAAATATTTCATAACTTTTTGGAATATTTTTGCTATATAAAATCTTTTCTGTTCTAGGCAGAAATGGTGGTTTCTACAGCAACTACCATTTTACTTGCTCCATTTGACCTGAACTTTCTTGTGCATCTTTACCTTAGTAACTTATCACTAGCCTCCAAAGCACAGCTCCAAACTCCCAGCCAATTGACCACAGTAACAACACAAAGTTACTGACCAGAAACTTACCTGGCTTGTAAAATCTTCTCTACTTCACCTGGATCCAAACCAAACCCTGGTAAACTTCAAAACCACCACGAACAACATGCCCGACATGATTTTTGGACGAAGGCTAGCCTGAGGAGAGAGTTCGTGCGGTGACCACGCGTGTCCATGATGCAAGGCATGCGTGTCGACGCGCTCTGGGTGCCGCCGAACGCTCTGCTCGCGCTTGCTCGCTTTCCCCGCCTGCCCAACCATGCCAAACCTTGCCACCATCACCGTCTCGACGTCCTTAACTCCTCCCTAGCGCTCGCCGACGCCGGAGCTCGCCGCAGCGAGCACGGGCAAGGTCCGGCCAGCCCAACTGTGCGGAGCGCACTGTGCTTGTCGCCATCGTATTGATCCTGTGCTCGTCTTCGCCCGCCCACAGTGGACACGTAACCTCCGTCACCTTCTCCCCCTCTCACTGATGCCGCTCGTCGCCGGGCGCCATGGACAGGTGTCCACCGGCGGAGCCCGAAGCACCCTCGCCGCTCGCCTATAAATAGAGCCCCCCAACCTCCTCGAGCACCATCCAGCACTCACACACACCCCACGATCGAGTAGGAAGCCGGAGCCCGGCCGAGCAGGACTCAGGCCGCCATCCCCGAGCTCGAGCTCGCCGGCGATCCCCTCTGGTCGCCGTAGTAGCTCCAGCCCCTCCCAGGCCTCCGCGACTCCTCCAGGGCCTCCGCCTCTCTCCGGTGAGGCCGTCTCGCCCGTTTGGAGCCCCTGGAGTGGCCTTTGCTCGCCGTCTTCCTCAACTCCGATGACCTCCATGCTCTACCTCCGCTTGCGAGGTCAATTCCGACGCCGTCCGACCACCGTAGCTACGCTACGGGTACGGGCAGGTGCGCCATCGTCCCCTCTCTCAATCCCTCCCTCTCATTTGGGCCAAGGAGCCCTCGTCGCCGGCGAGAGCTCCGGCGAAGCCGCGGCCTCCTCTGTTTCCTTCTCCTCCTTCCCCCACCTGACTAGCGGGGCCCGCTAGTCAACCACTCTGTACACGCGAAGAGGTACGAGTGGTGGCGCCCCTGGGCTTTATGCCTTCGACGTCACCCCCCAGTCTATTTCTTTTATTCAAATTCATTTGAATTGACAAAACACTTCAAACAGTCATAACTCTTCAACCATAAGTCCAAATGAATTGATTCTTTTTGCATTGTGTTCTTTGATTAGAAATCTAGCAGCTCACCAAAGATGAGATTTTTCTGTGCTGTTTAGAATTTCTGGTGATTTTCAGAAGTGTTCTCGACATATTCGTTTGTGTTTAAAATTATTTTCAGAAGGTGAGGCTTGTCTTGAGGATCACCAGGAGGCTTGTGAACCTCATCTGCACTAAGGCAAGCCACAACAACATTTTCATGGTGCCATTTCAATATTTTTGATTTGTTTTGAATATTTACTGTGAGGCAAATCCCCACAACCCTTTATTAAAGCAATTAAAATTGTACATGAAAATTACAGGCTATACAAGACAAAAAGGAAAAGAACTAATCTAAGAGTAATCATACCTACCTACTTTACAACAGAGAATCAACCCATGCCAAGAGTTTTGGTCTAATACAATCCTTAACCCTATAAGCAAGCAATGAGATATCATGGATGAATTTACACTTCCAAGCACTTAAGGTAGCTCTCTCAGCTCTGAAGGTTCTGCCATTTCTTAAAATCCAAATATTCCAAGCTGCTGTTAACATGACTTCAAAGAAGAAAGGGTGCCTGAAGCTGGACCTAGCATGCATGATACATTGCAAAATATCTGTGCCCCCCGACCAATCAATGCCCAGGTAATTCCAGACTCTAAAGCTGAAGATGTAGTTAAAAAACAGATGGATTATGTCCTCATACACCAGCTCACTGCACATGAGGCAGAAATTGTCATCTTGGCTAGAGCGCCAGTGTCTTCTAACCACCATGTCCTTGGTGTTCAGTCTGTCAAAAAATAAGAGCCACCCAAACACCTTGATCTTCATGGTGCACCTACTCTGCCACAGCCATTTGCAAGGTTGTATTGTAGGTAGATGAGAGTGCATGATCGTGTAGAAGCTCTTGGCAGTGTATTCCCCTGATTTGCCAGGCCATGTCCTAACATCTGGTAGAGTAGGGTCTCTCTGTAACTGCATGATCCAACCTTCCAGTATTTGTAACTCAGCAGCAACCTCGTGAGAAATAGGTAAATAAAACATGGAGAAAAGGTCCTGGGATTGAAGGAATTCCCGCACAGATATCTTATCATTATTGACAAATGAGAACAACCTAGGCAATCTCCAACAGAGGGGTCTAGCAGAACCCCAAATGTGCCAAGAATCTGTCCAGAACAGAGCAGATTCACCCATGTTAATCTGAACCGAAGCAATAGCAGTATAAGCCTCATGCAGCTTCATAACATCCCTCCACCAGAAAGATCCAACTTCAGCTGTGGCCTATGGAACACCATGATCATAGTAACTGTTCCATATCAGGGTCACCCAAGGAATATCAACCTTGTTATAGAACTTGTGAAGATGCTTGATAAGGAGTCCTTTGTTCTGGATATTTAGATTGATTACTCCTAAACCCCCTTTATCTTTTGGCCTGCAAACTAGGTCCCATGCAGCCAGAGACTGCTTGGGAGCATCACTATTGCACCTCCAAAGGCATTGCCTGAAGATTCTGTCAAGCTGCTTAATGATCCCTGGTGGAATATTTAGGCTGCACAGAAAATATATTGGCAGAGAGGTCAGGACAGATGTAAGGAGTTGCAATCGAGAGCCTTGATTTAACATGGAAGAGCTTGCAGTTAGCCTCCTCTCAAGGCTGTCAACTAGGGGCACTAGGTCAATGATCCTTGGTCTCGTAGTTCCCAAAGGCAATCCCAGATAAGTAAATGGGAGCTGTCCAATTTTACAACCAAGAATAGCAGCAAGTCTAGAAGCCTCTTCATCACTTATATTCAAAGGGATCATTGAAGATTTATGAAAGTTAACCTTTAAGCCAGTGGACTGCTGGAAGGTCAGAAGCATGTTCTTTAATGCAACAAGCTCTTCATCCTTAGCTGCAAGAAACAGAATCATGTCATCCGCATATTGAATGATGGGAAACTCTCTGTCATGGGTTTGTATAGGCAAAGAGAGCGTGCCATGCTCAAGCATTTGGTTCACCACTGACTGCAACAAATCCGCTGCAATGACAAACAACAAAGGTGACAGTGGATCACCCTGCCTGACACCACACTTGCACCTAAACTGTTTTCCAGGAATGCCATTTAACAACACAGACGAAGAACTAGTGGACAACAATTGCTTAACCCAAGAAATCCATTTGGCATCAAACCCTTTATGCTGCAACATCTGGAGAATAACCTCATGCTCAACTGCGTCAAAGGCCTTAGCAAAATCCAATTTGAGGATTATTATCGGACGCTTGGACTGTTTACATTGATGGATGTACTCAAAACTCCAGGCCAGACAATCCTGAATTGACCTACCCTTAAGGAACACATACTGATTTTTGTGGATACACCTAAGGATTACCTTTTGCAACCGGTTGGCCAAAATTTTGTTAGAAATTTAAGGCAAGTGTTGGTGAGAGATATAGGTCGGAAGTCATAAGGCCCTTCAGGTGAATTGATCTTGGGTATGAGTGTAATGAGCGAGCCATTAATGTTTTCCAACAAAAGCTTCCCCTCATAAAAATCCCGAATCATCCGCAAAAAATCCTTCTCAATTATAGGCCAACAACGCTTGACAAACATCCCATTAAAGCCATCCAGACCAGGTGCCCGATCCACCGGTAATTCTTTCAAAACTTTGTTAATTTCCTCGTCAGAAAACGGCAAAGAAAGTTCCTCCAGTCCCGGGATGGGCTGAATTAATTGGCTCAAATCAAAGCCCATATTGATCCCTTGGGCCTGGCCCATCCTAGATTTGAACGAAGCCCAAAGAATTCTCGCCTTCTGAGCGTGATCAGTCACAGGGTCACTCATGGAACTGGTTTGCAGACTGGAGATTGAATTCCTTCTCATGCGCTCGAAGCCATTGCATGAAAGAATTTTGAATTCTCCTCGCCAGCCTTTATATACTGAATAGTGCACCTCTGCTTTCGATAAATATAGTGAATTTTTAACAGATGTTCATAATGGAACTTCACTATTTTCCTGAAATTGAATTCCGGCCTTGTTAAAGGTCTCACTTTCTCCAACTGATCAAAGTGCAGAATCACCTTTGAGCAGTCAACGGTAAGTTTTTTGATGTATGATAATTTTTTGCTCCAAGATTTTAAATCATACCGCAGCCTCTTAAATTTCTTTGTGATAACCGCAGAAGCAGAAAGATCAGAGAAAACCGGTGCATTCCAAGACTTGGTGACACAATCCATGAATCCCGGCATTTCAAACCAGAAGTTTTCAAACCGAAAAGTCCTGACCGCAGGAATGGTAGTGTCAATGGACACCACACAAGGCACATGATCCGAGGCAGTTCTGGCTAGTGGGTTAACCACAGTGTTCGGATAGTGTGAAATCCAATCTGTAGTAGTAAAGAACCAATCAAGCTGCTCAAGGAGAGGGTTCTGTTGCATATTAGACCAGGTGAAACTACGGCCTTTCAATGGCAGCTCCAAGAGACCCAGGTTACCAATTATTTCATTGAAGAGAAAAATATCATTAGGGTCACCACCCGGGAGGTTTCTGTTATCTAAAATCTGATAAAATTAAAGTCCCCCAACAATAGCCAATTCTCATCGGGGGGATGTCTAGATGATAAAGCCAGCTAACAAAATCGTCTCTAGGCTGACCCTCACAAGGCCCATATACAGAGGCTAAGGTCTATTTTTCAGAGTTCTGCAACGATTGGAAGGAAACCATAACACCAAATCGCTAAATATCAATAAGCTGGCCATTGAAGATCGAGGAGTTCCAAATGACTAAAATCCCACCAGAGGCCCCAACAGAAGGCGAGAACGTGAATTGGTCAAACCTCCTAGGACAAAAAGATCTAATCATACGAATATCAAAACTCTCGCATTTAGTTTCCTGTAAACAAAGAACATAACATCTGCTCTCCTCAATCTTAGCACGCAAGTCACGCTGCCTAGCCTCTGAATTCAGCCCACGCACGTTCCAACAGAGCACATTCCAATTTCGATAATAACAATTATCCATATAAAAACGACGCTAAGGAAAAGTTGCAGATCCAGCTGCTTAACAGCATGGACAAGATCCTAACAAAAGTGCCAACAGCAGTGACCAAATAGTTCAGACAGGCACACAGACAGAAAGTGCTAACATAAAACGGGCATAAAAACAAAAGTGCCCAACTCCCCATCAAGCTTCTTTGGACGTCAATCATCATGTGGACCATCGTCGTCTTCAGCAGAACGTGGAGAAGCCATAAGCTTCTCGACCGAAAGCTCAGATGGATCAATACCCAGCGCCACTCCAATGGCCTGCATTGTAGGTATAGGTGTCGGGGGTGGTAGAGGAAGTTGACTCTGATCATCTTCAAGACGAAGCTTCTTTGCCTTCGGGCGACGCAGGGGGGCAGACCTCGAAGGGATTGCAGAAAGTGGTTTCATGCCCGTCCTTTTGGCAGAACTGCGCGTCATCCTCCAGGTGGAGAAGTCCAACACTGGCTCCACAAGTGTGACAGAATGCCTGGTACGAGCAGACTGACGTCGATGTTTGCCCAACGGAGTAGGAGTGCCAAAAGTGAACTGAAAATCCTCCTGAGAAACTTGTGGTGGAGTGGGTGAAACCTCAAAACTGGAGCACATGAGATCATCAGATGGCAATTCTTCAATGACCACCGAAGAGGTGAATCCATGACCGGGGACACAGTGCTCATTGGACCATAGCAGAAATTTCTGATGTAGATCAGCAGACCCGAATTTAACTTGTAGCATCACCTTAGGAAGCCCTGGCAGACAAGCTGGTATGTCTTTGATGACAAATTCAGGCAGTAAAGACTTGAACGATCGCTCCCAGATCATTGCCGGCGGAAGAACTGGCCATAGAAGACTCTAACCATACCAAGATGTATCAGGTCCAACTGCACTATGGGCGGGGCTTGTAGGGGCTGCTGGACTTCAAGCATGTCCTCATCATCAGAAGAATCCACTGATGGGTTCAGAATCATAGAATTTTGGTCCTGGGCTGGTTGAATCTCTTGCTGCTGCTGCTGAACAGGCTGAGCCTGTTCTTCCCATGGGCCCCATCCCTCATTGTCCTGCACATTATCAGCCCACCCTGGCACATCATTCTGACCTTGATTTGGACCCGGAGGAACTGCATTCCAGCCAAGTGCAGGGTATGGAGGCATTGCCCAAAACGGTTGTGGCACCTCAGCTCCAAGCATCGGGTGTGGATTCCCATTAAGAGGCATAGGATCTTCATCCGCTGGGATCATGGCACCAGCAAATTCTCCTGATAAAATATAGCAGCCAGCAGACCATGAGACCATGACTTCGCCCCAATTGGCAAATTCCCTAAAGGTGACCGAGCGAGGGACTAGCGCATTATCAGGGAATGAGGCACGGACCAGAGATCTGACCTTACGCCTGTCAGTGCTATTCCAGTAATGAAACTGCCCAAAGGTGCCTACCATATCCGCAATGCATTGAGTGTTTCTATAATCTAGAGGGATGCCTATGAACATCACCAGCCTGTCCGTTGGCCATGAATAGCACGGAAACCCTCACCCTGATTATGTGGGATAAAACGGACAAAGAACTCATTGCCTTCTTCATCAACTCCTAAAGGAAATGGCAGGTGCAGAGTAAAAGAACCCCTGACAACTGGATCTTCCATCTCGAACAGACCGACTCCTTGAAACCAAGTTTGAGCAGAAATAACCGGAACATGCATCACCTGAACTAGGAAGTCAAGAACTTGCTGACGACAGATACCAACCTGCTCGGGATGTGGAATCGGCTCCACAATGGCCACCATGTACTGCTCATGCGCTCGGGGTGGAGGAACGACAGGCGTGTAGAAGGTGCGGGGTAGACGACCCGCTCCGCCATCTTCAATGTCAAAACCCGCAGGGATGAAGCGATGCGGGTCAATCTCGTACACCGCCATTGGAGGCTGCGGGATAGGTGCTGGGCCGGAGCTGGAGGAAGCTTGGGTCTGGGAGGCAGGGCGGATAGGCGGCGATGGTGGCGGCGGAGAAGTAGAGGATGGGGTTTTGTCCGGAGTCGTTTGGCCTCGGGAAACTGGAGAGACGGGGGAAGAAAGGAGGTCCTCTTTTCTGTCTCGCTTCCCAAAACCCGGCGATGGGACTTTAGGCACCCAGATGGACAAGTCAGGCGGCTGGCCGGTGCAGTTTTTTTAACGTGACCCGAACGAAAACAATTGCGGCAGCGGACCTGATTCGTGCATGTCTCTGACGTGTGGCGCATAGTCAAACAATTCTGACAGTCCCAATAACTCGCAGCCATATCTTCAACCATATCTTCAAAACTTTGCAGATCCGTGACAATATCCTGAGGGGAAGAAACTCTTGAGGCCAGGGGTGATGGGCTGCTACTTTCGTCATTAGATAGGCAGATGGGCTGGGCCCTTGAGCCCAACTGAGGTGGAGAATCCAAACCTTCCAAGGCAAAAACTAATCGCCCACCCGAGGATCCAGGGTTTAAACTAGCAGGAGATAAACCCTCCGGGGAAGGCGGGACTGTTCCAAACTGAATCGCCAGCCTTGCCGGCGGTGAGGTCATCGGAG
This sequence comes from Aegilops umbellulata, assembly GCA_032464435.1. Taxonomy (NCBI): domain Eukaryota; kingdom Viridiplantae; phylum Streptophyta; class Magnoliopsida; order Poales; family Poaceae; genus Aegilops; species Aegilops umbellulata. Next base: position 181,636,020 of record CP136060.1, read on the forward strand.
AAGACACAACCTCATCCTCATGGGACGAAACGTGATAACCAGCTGCTCTGACTGTGGTCACCTCATCAGTGGTCGGGCCATAGCTATATCCCTTACATGCTAGGTATTGCATGAACGTGGCAAACGTAGCACATTTCTTAGGGTTAGATTTGGCCGCACAAGCACGGAGAGAGGATTTGGCCGGAGCGTGTTGCATGGCCTCTAAACCAAGGCGAGCTCGTCTCTTAGATGGGCTAACTAAAACCCATTCCTCTTGGCACTCAGATTGCCAAAGGCTAAATTCTTTCTTCCAATCAGGGCCGCCATGACCCCAAAGGTGGAAGAAACACTTGAACTGATCACAAACAAAACTCCTCTGGTGCAGAATGAAAAAACCCACTTCCTTGCAAGAGACGTTGAATGAGAAAACTCCATGGTGGAGGAAAGATACCTTGAGCTGTGAACAATATCCTCCAATGGCCGCCTCAGGAGCGAACCCCACATTCTCCTCATCAAGCCGGAATGTATGCCGTGCAAAGGAGACCACCATAATGAAATGGCCCGTGTCCGATGTGGGATGCACCGATCTGTTGAAGTTACGTTGGATCTCAGATGCCAACTTCATCCCCGGGGAGAAATCCAATCCCAGGGAGATTGTTGCATGGACCGCCATGAAGAAGATGACAACCAGAAGCGAGAGGGAGAGACGCCGAGAAAGATGAGCCGATCAGATGGAAAACCCACGGAGAGATGTGGAGATCGCCGGTGGTGGTGGGTGTCTAGGGTTAGGGTGGCGGTGGAGAGGTGGGAGTCGCCATGTTTGTTCCTTGACCACGTTGACCACGCCACGCCCTCTTAATATTTGTGATTTTTCTTATTTGAATGAAATGATTAATCCATGCATTTAAATAATTATTGAGTTATTTATATTCTGTTAAATATTGGTTAGTTGTTATGCTTGATTTACAGAATGGTTGAAACTAATTTAGTGGATAAAGCAAGTTAAGATTTATTTGATGTGATGTTAGAAATAATTTTGTTATGCATGTTAGTTATTATTTAAAGCTATGTTTTTGCCTTCATAGATTGACAAAAATTTGTTAGAAAATATTCTGTTAAATGCTTGTTTAATCATATTACTTGTCTTATAGAATGTTTGAACCCAACTTAGTGATAAAGAAATTATGAGTTCTTGATAGTGAAATCTTTTTGTCAAGCATATGCGGAATTTATCGAAGTTACTTTCTTGCGTAAGAAATTAATAAAACTTGTTGCAAAATATTTTGGTTAAGTTGTGAGTCATTGTGAGCAAGTAGAGTAATATGGGTTGTTGATGTTTATGCTTGTTGTGTATATGGATGACATCGGTCATTTTTATCATTATATGATGCATGTGTTGTTTCACATTTCATGGCATGCTATGACACCGGTCATTTTTAGTTGAACCTGAATATAACTCAACTTGAATATACCGTTGAGTGGGTCATGGTGTCGCTTAATCGAGTTTCTTTCCAGTGCAACCACATTTGCCTTTGTGGGAAGGCCTTGATTCGGTTCATTGACACGGCCTCTGGTCGATGCCTCCATCTAGGGAAGGTTATGTCGTGCTTGCCCTGCCCGGTAAGCAGACATAATCTTGTGTGCTCGTTGATGAGATTATGGTACCGACTCCCCGAGTGGGAGTGTCCCCGAGTGGGAGTGTTTTGACCATGACGGTGGTCGGGGTGTCTTTGGTAGACACGGGGCCACCTAGGACCAGCCCGTTGGGGATTTGGGTCAGAGTGGCCGGGAGAGTGTTGTGGCAATGGAAGGGTTTTGTCGGAATGCCGTTGGTCCACCCGAATGGGAGTGCGAGGCCATGGGTTCTGTGGTGTGGGTACAGTGTGCTACCTCTGCAGAGTGTGTAATCTATCGATAGCCGAGTCCACGATCATGGACACCTCGTAGTAGGTCCCACCATGAGTCAATGTCTAATAAAAATTGCACACTAAGATATGAACTTTGCATTGTTGATGGATGGCAGAAAGGCCATCGAGGCATTTCGGACCAAATGATGGTTATGGTTGTGATCGTCGTAAGGATCACAAGTTGTTCTTGAGAAAGACCACTTTGGTGGTGTGTTTGTGATCCAGAGATGATCACAGTTGGTAAGTTGTCCTGAGGGACGTTCGAGCATGATCACAACATGTTGACATCTAGTGTTGTATTATTAATAATTGGTTAAATATCATGGTATTGTTTGTCATTATGATTATGCCTGTTGTGAGCTTGCAAGTACATTCAATGTACTGACCTGGCGTGTCATGCCAGATTTCAGGAAAGTATCGTTGGAGAGGAGCGCTGTTCGAGTCTAGATCGTGTCCACATCGGTGTCCCTGTGATATGGAGCTTCCGCCACGATGTTATTCCGCTGCCACGTAGTTGTTCGGATCGAGGCCCCTTTATGTTCACTAAATAATGTACATATTTTCATCCGCACCGAGTGTGCCGCTTGGCCTCGACAGCTGTTGTAATATAAACTCTGTTCCTCTAGCATCAATAAAGCGGTTGTTTTTCTGTACCAAGATGTTGTGTGTTGCCAGAAGACATGGTCTTTGGGCTGGCAATGCATGGTAAACCGGTCGCTCTGAGCTGGGGTGCCACACTCTGATCCAACATAAGCCGATATGCCTGTGCATCTAACGCGGCCCGTTCTGCAGTCATCCTGGCATCCTCTGCTGCCAAATCGGCCTTGGCCTGCGTTATCTGGTCCTTCACCTTTGCAATCTCTGCAGTATGCTCATCCGGATTCGCCGGATTAACCTCCGTCATCAGTGTTGCCAAAGCGTCGAACAAATCAGATAAAACTTGAGCCAACGGTCGCACAGGGCCTCCTGACACGGCCGCTGTTGCTGCTGCTGATCCGAAAATCGCCGCCGCTGCGGTCGAAGAGTGGAGCGCTGGCTGTGTACCGGCCATGAAGATCGCAACCCGATTCGGCGGATTGAAGGGGTCCGAAATACTGTCACCATCGGAACAGCCCCCAATCCGGCCATCTTGCAACTGATATAACGACTCGGTCTCTCCGGTCGATGACTCATCGCCGGAATAAACGACGGTTTCACCACCAGATTCCGATCTATCCTCAGATTCCCCTCCGTGGATGACTCCCACGAAGGCACGCTTCATGATAGGCTTAACCTAGGCAGATCTCGCATGCTGAGCCGTTTCGACGAGGTCGGTGCAGATACCCGGCTCAGGGCCCGGTTCGCCGATCTTGCCAATGAAAACGTGTATGCCGCTGAAGGGGACCCGGTCTGCATCATCGATGTAGAGCTTGCCACGATGACTCTTGGTCATCTGCCCCACAGCGTAGTCCTTGAGTCCTTCGAAGCTGCCCTCCAAGAATTCGAAACCATCCTGCGATAGCCCCACGGTGGGCGCCAACTGTCGTGGTTATGTCATAGCAGATGTCCTAGAGCAAGGACTTAGTCATGGAGCCATCAAAACGGGTTAGCTTAAAGGGGTTAAACCGGACAAGGGACGCAGAGAATTTATACTGGTTTGGCCCCTTGCGGTGAAGGTAAAAGCCTACAATCCAGTTGTTGTGGAATTGCTTGGGTTTCGATGACCAGGGACCGAATACGCTTTGCTTGGGTCTCGAGTTGTTGTGTGTTGTCCTCAAACCGCCGCCGGGTCGTCCCCTTATATACATGGGTTGACGCCCGTCGGTTTACAGGGTTCCGAGGCCGGCTCATAAACGTGTCCGGCCCGGTCTCTACTACTTCTGCCTTACAATACAAGCATACATATCAAGGTCGGTTTATGACTATAGGCCTTAATCTGTCTTTGGGCCCTGGGCCTTCATAAAGCGCCACTGCCTTTGTCTTCATGGGCTTCAGATATATGGAACCACTATGGGGTTAACCCGGCCTCTGCTGGCCGGTTTACGCCCAGTAGTAATATCCCCAACAGTGAAGAAAAAGAACTAATCTCTTATGCAGGGTCAGGTCTCCAGACGAACTTAAACGTCTGAAGACTTTGCTGGAGACCTGAATACACTTGAAAGGACGCAAGCTAATCATGAAGAAATGAGTTTTTCATTTCTCACGTCCTCATACTGCTATATCTGTTCTATTGCTTGATGAATTTGATCTGATGAATTTGATGTCAAATTCTTCACTTATGAAGTATATGAGTTCATAAGAATCACTAATTCATGTGCAGGATGATCAACCAAAAGTTACTAAGTGGGTCCTCGATAATGGATGTACAAATCACATGACTGGTGACATGAACTTATTGATGGACACTGCTTTATATCCATTGCATCTGAAGCATATCGCCTACGCTGACAAAGGCAAAAGCAAGGTATTGGGTCTAGGTAGGGTTGCGATCTCAAAGGATCGACACGTGGACAAAGTCATGCTTGTCGAGTCCTTAGGATACAACCTCATGTCTATCTCAATGATTTGTGATCTTGATATGGTTGTTGCCTTTGGCAAGTGTCATTGTGTTGTGATCATGGAAGCTGACCATTCCAAAGTCTTTGAAGGCTTTAGGAGAGGAGACTTGTATATTGTTGATTTCTCTACAGGACCACAACTTGCCACATGTCTACTTGCAAAAGATTCAGAGGGCTGGTTATGGCATCGAAGACTAAACTTGCACACGCTCGCGAAGAAGAAGCATGTCATTGGCATCAAGGGTGTCAAATTCCTCAAGGATTGCCTGTGTGGAGCTTGTGAAGCTAGAAAGATGATCAAGGCCAAGCATCCCTCAAAGACTATCATGACTACCACTCATCCATTTGAATTGCTTCACATGGATCTCTTTGGCCCTACTCATTATGCCACATTCACTAATGTTGCATCTTTATATGGCTTTGTTATTGTTGATGACTATTCTCGTTACACATGGGTGCATATCATCACTTACAAAACTGAAGTGCAGGAAGTCTTCAAACGATTTTCCTCGAGGGCTTTAACAAACTTTGGTGTGAAGATCAACCAAATTAGAAGTGACAATGGGACCGAGTTCAAGAATACTGGTCTCGATGACTATCTTGATGAACTTGGTATTACTCACGAGTTATCTGCTCCTTATACTCATCAGCAGAATGGCGTCGTGGAGCGCAAGAAGAGGACTCTTGTCGAGATGGCTTGCACTATGCTTGATGAATACAAGACGCCTCGTCATTTCTGGCCCGAGGCAATTGATACCGCGTGCCACATCATCAACAGGGTACATCTTCACAAATTCTTCGAAAAGACCTCATATGAACTCTCACTGACAAGAAACCCAATGTGAGTTATTTCAAAGTCTTCGGTGCTAAATGTTGGACTAGAGATCCTCATCACAAATCTAAATTTGCACCAAAAGCACATGAAGGTTTTATGCTTGGTTACGGAAAGGACTCGCACACCTGCAGAGTCTTCAACACCATTCATCGGTTGTTGAAACTATAGATGTGCGGTTTGATGAAACTAATGGCTCGCAAAGAGAGCACCTACCTCATGTGCTAGATGAAATGTCACCTGAGGAATCCATCAAGTTCAAGGCTACTGAGGATGTCATTCCTACCAAAGAATCTGCTAAAGAAGTCATTCTAGAACGTGAAGAACATCATGCTGGTGCATCTGAGGAAAATGGGTCTGGAGAAAATGCTGAGCCTACTCAACGTCGTCAACCCACTCATCCCCGCGTTACAAATGAAGTGCAGATCGAGAAAATCATCGATGATATCAACGCACCAGGTCCTATCACATGCTCAAGGGCTTCTCATTTGTCTAACTTTCGTGGGCACTTTGCTTTTGTCTCTATCACAGAGCCCACCAAAGTTGATGAGGCATTTCTGGAGCCTGAGTGGATTCAAGCAATGCAAGAGGAATTACATCAGTTCGAGCTCAAAAATGTATGGGAACTTGTCAAGCGACCAGACCCACGCAAGCACAATATCATCGGCACCAAATGGATCTACCGCAACAAGCAAGATGAAAATGGCCTTGTGGTGAGGAATAAGGCACGTCTAGTAGCTCAAGGCTACACACAGGTTGAAGGAATTGACTTCGATGAAACTTTTTCCCCTGTTGCTAGACTTGAGTCTATTCGCATATTACTTGCTTATGCTAACCATCATAATATCATCTTATATCAAATGGATGTGAAAAGTGCATTCCTCAATGGTAAGCTTGAGGAAGAAGTATATGTTGCTTAACCCCCAGGTTTTGAAGATCCAAAGCATCCTAACAAAGTCTTCAGACTCAATAAGGCCCTCCATGGCCTCAAGCAGGCCCCTCGGGCGTGGTATGATACGTTGAAGGAATTCCTTATGAAGAAAGGCTTCAAACCCGGTTCACTTGACCCAACTCTTTTGACCAAAACCTATGATGATGAATTATTCGTGTGCCAAATATATGTTGATGATATTATCTTTGGCTGTACTGAGTGAGGAATATCTCATGTCTGTGATGGGAGAATTGAAATTCTTCTTAGGTCGTCAACAATGCAACGACATCTTCATATCTCAAGAGAAATACTTCAAGGATGTGTTGATGAAATTTGGCATGCAAGATTGCAAAGGCGTCAAAATCCCTATGCCCACAAATGGCCATCTATGCACTGATGAAAATGGTATTGACTTTGATCAAAAGGTATACCGCTCCATGATTGGCTCTTTATTGTATTTATGTGCATCTAGGCCATATATTATGCTTAGTGTTTGCATGTGTGCCCGTTTTCAAGCTACACTGAAGGAATCAAACCATAAGGCTGTGAAGCATATTCTTCGATATCTAGCTCACACTCCAACACTTGGATTATGGTATCCCAACAACTCGGCTTTTGATCTCATCGGATATTCTGACTCTGACTATGCTGGTGATCGTGTGGACCACAAGTCAACATCCGGCACATGCAATTTCCTCGGATGATCCTTGGTATGTTGGTCCTCAAAGAAGTAGAACTACGTATCACTCTCTACTGCAGAAGATGAGTACATTGTTGCTGGTTCGTGTTATTCTCAATTGCTATGGATGAAGCAAACCCTCAAGGACTACGTCATCAAATGTGAAGAATGTGCCACTCTTCTGTGACAATGAGAGTGCCATCAAGATTGCTCATAACCCAGTTCAACACTCGAAGACAAATCACATCCAGATTCGTCATCATTTTCTTCGAGATCACGTGTTGAAGGGCGACATCTCTGTCGAGCACGTGAAGACTGAAGAACAGCTAGCCGATATCTTTAAAAAGCCCTTAGATGAGAAGAGATTTAGCAAGTTACGGTATGAGCTAAATATCTTAGAATCTTTGAATGTCCTTTGAAAAGGACACACATCCTAACACTTATGCAAAATTGATGACTTAGATGTGCAACACACGAAGTAGCGTTTTTCTTCAATCAATGAAGACTAACCTTCTACGTGTGAGGAAATTAACGAAGAATTTGATTCTCTACAACAATTGTATGCGGCATCTGAAATCTTCATTCTTATACGGTGGGTCTCGCCACCAACAGAAGTTGAAAATCTTCAATTTGAGTTTTTCTTCAATTTTTGAAATTCCTCAGTTGTTCAAATTCTTCAACTTTGCAAGTCTTCACTCTTTCGACTGTGTTCTTCATTGACTATATATATATGTATGTATGTATGTATATATATATATGAGTTTTCAGTCCTCTACAACATAAACTTATTGCTAATTATTCAAGTTTGATCGGACCCTTCCCCCTCTATGCTAAACTCAACCCAGTCTGTTCACAGGTACACTTGTCCGCTGCTGAATCTCTAGGGTCTCATCAACTTAACTCATTTGCAGGATTCCTTGAAGACAAATTGCATACCTTGTCAGATAATTCAATTGTTCAAAATCCTCAGCTGAAGAAAATGGTTGATGGCAAAAGACCTTAGAAGGGAGGCAAGAGACCAGAAGTGAATACTGCTTTCGAGATCCCTGATGACATCTATGAGGAATACTGTACTCCTGATGAAGCCAAACATGGCAAGGAGAACAAAAATTAGCGCAAGGTGCACATTCAGAGAATAGAGAGGATATGGGCACGGGAATGGAGGGAGTATAGATATGTGACTCCGAAATACATGAAGAAATTCGCCTTACACCCTCCTTACCCAAGACCTCCATTGGCACCTGGCCAAGAAGCTGATCCCACTAGCATCAAGCGTGGTGAGGATTTTCCACATGAATGGGCCAAGCGGCAAGCTAAATTGGCCAAAATGGCCAAAGAAGCAATGAAGAAATTCAATGAAGATTCTGTTGCTGCCACTTCTGAGGCCTTTGCTAGCAAGCCTAAGAAGGCTATGCCAAAGAAGCCTGCTCACAAGCCCAGTTCCTCAGCCACTGTGCCCTCATAGCCAAGCTCATCAAAGCCCTCACGACATATTCCTCAAGCAGCTCCAGTCACCACTATTGCAAAACCTTCAACTGCTCCTGCAAAGTCCTCGGCACCTGCGCATCTCGCCTCTTGCCAAAGGACCACTGGTATCTCTATTGCTTCAGGAGCATCTGCAAGTTCTTCAGCTCCTCCTCTGTCCTCAACAGGCCCAACTTTGCTAAAGAAAAAGGCCACTGCTGGACAAGGCACAAGGACAAGTCCTCACAAAAAGAATGTTGATTTCCAAGTGCCGTCCAGTGAAGACCAAGCTGACGATGAAGAATTGGTTGAAATCATTAGAGACAGGCAGCAAAGAGCCTCTAGAGCCAAAGGAAGTAATGTGCCTCTTCTGCTGGATCCCAAGTTGATTCTGGCTTCATAGATATGTGGCACACGGACCCCAACATCCTATGTCTGAGTTCAATCTCATAGCAGGCCAAAGTGGTGACTGCCTTCATAGGCGAAGAAAAATGAAAGTTTGAAAAGTCCAGGCAACTGAAGAAAGCCCAGTACAAGAAGGAGCGATTTCTGAAGAAGAATGTTCTCAAAATGACTGCTGATGAACTTGTGACCATGCAAACTGAGATCAAAGCACTCAGTGATGAATTTGACGCATACCGTGCAGATTGGCTAGGAGCCAAAGTAAGATTCGTCAGAATGGCGAACGGATTTACCTCAAATGTTGGAGCTTCACCGCAACAAGAAATTACTCAGGCTGAGGCATCTGCTCAGCCTACTAAAGAACATGCAAGCACAACTGATGACAATCAGGCTGTTGATGATTCTGAAAGTACCAGGGCTACTGAAGAAACTCCAGCCACTGAAGAAACTACTAGGGCAACCTCTAGTGTTGCGCCTAAAGAACAAACTAGGCCAGTTGAAGCATCTGCTACTGCGCCTGAAGAAACTGAACATGCCAGAGCAACTGCATCAATTGCGCCTGAAGAAATTGCACCAATTTCCTCTGCTCCTCCTACACAGATGACAAGCATTAACCTTCCTTCTACATCAGAAGTGAAGAAAACCAAAGCTGCGGTACGAGCAGCTATGAAGAAAAGGAAATAATCTGCATCCTCAGAGTCTTCAGCTTCAAAGAAAGTGAAGACTTTGATGAGCTCCTATGCAAATCCCATAGATGTTGTTCCAATAGCAAGCATGCCATCAAAGGAGATTGTTCCCTTTGAGGGAGTCCAAGATTAAGGGGTCCTCGAGCGTCTGGACTATGGTACGTGGACCAGACTGATGGGCTATGAAGATACCAGATTGAAGACTGTCTTCCGTGTCGGGATGGGACTCTCCTTGGCGTGGAAGGCAAGCTTGGTGCCCTGATATGAAGATTCCTTTCTCTATAACCGACTTTGTACAACCCTAGTCCCCTCCGGTGTCTATATAAACCGGAGGGCTTAGTCCATAGAGGCAATCATAATCATGATCATACAGGCTAGACTTCTAGGGTTTTAGCCATTACGATCTCGTGGTAGATCAACTCTTGTAATACTCATATTCATCAAGATCAATCAAGTAGGAAGTAGGGTATTACCTCCATAGAGAGGGCCCGAACCTGGGTAAACATCGTGTCCCCTGTCTCCTGTTACCATCAACCTTAGACGCACAGTTCGGGACCCCCAACCCGAGATCCGCCGGTTCTGACACCGACATTGGTGCTTTCATTGACAGTTCCGCTGCATCGTCTTCAAGAGGTTCGATGGCCCCGTCAATCATCTACAACAATGCTATCCAGGGGGAAGTCTTCCTTCGCGGACAGATCTTCGTATTCGGCGGCTTCGCACTGCGGGCCAACTCGCTTGGCCATCTAGAGCAGATCGACAGCTACGCCCCTGGCCATCAGGTCAGATTTGGAAGCCTGAACTACGTCGCTGATATCCGCAAAGACTTGATTTTCGATGGATTCGAGCCACGGCAGCCGCTCCCTGCCACTGCGATGAACATGACTTAAATCTGTCATCGGACCAGATCCACGAGATAGCGCCTGTAACTGCTCGGGCCCTAGATCCGGAGCAGATCGCGCCATCCGAGGACGAGAAAATCAACCCCGCCACGGAAGCCGCGGACTCAACGGTGTTGGAGCCGCACACAGACCCAACCTCGGGTGGAATCTTCGCCACCGGAACCTCGGACTCGTTTGCGGCTACAGGTTCCGAACCACATGCATCCACATACGTCGAGCTTGATCGGACTTCGATCATCGAATTCAGCTCCGCGGACATCTTCCGGCACTCACCTTTAGGCGATGTGCTAAAGTCTTTAAAAACACTCTCCTCAGTGGGGGACTCCCAACCAAATTATATCCGGTTCGAACTGGAGGCTGATGATGGAGAATTTTGCTTCCCACCCACCGCCCACTTCATAGCCACTGTCGAGGACTTAACCAACATGCTCGATTACAGCTCCAAAGACACCGACGGTATAGACGACGATGCCGAAGAGGATAAGGGCCAAAACTCGCCGTTTACCGGGCGTTGGACGGGCACTTCTTTGTACGACGTGTACATGGTGGATACACCTAAAGAGAACAATGGCGATAATGAGAAGGATCCAGTCGAGGATAAACCTCCTGAGACACAGCCAAAACGGTGACGTCAGCGGAGCCGCTCTAAATCACGCTGTGGAAAAGATAGCGATACCGGCATGAGAGAAAACAATACTCCAGACGATGCCGAAGACAAGGAATACCCCATTGAGCCAACCTCCGAACAGGACGAACGGGAGGACAGACGAGTCTGCCCTGATGAACAGGCTATAAACGAAGACTCGGAGGGCAGTAATTATCTTCCACTCTCCGAGGATGAGGTGAGTGTCGGTGTCAAAACCGGCGGATCTCGGGTAGGGGGTCCCGAACTGTGCGTCTAGGGTTGATGGTAATAGGAGACAGGGAACACGATGTTTACCCAGGTTCGGGCACTCTCTATGGAGGTAATAACCTACTTCCTGCTTGATTGATCTTGATGAATATAAGTATTACAAGAGTTGATCTACCACGAGATCGTAATGGCTAAACCCTAGAAGTCTAGACTGTATGACTATGGTAATGAGTCTATCCTCCTTCGGACTAAGTCCTCCGGCTTATATGGACACTGGGAGGATCTAGGGTTTACACGGTTACAAAGGAGAAGGATCCACATATTTGGTCGCCAAGCCTGCCTTCCACGCCAAGGAGAGTCCCATCCGGACGCGGGTGCAGTCTTCGGTCTTTGTATCTTCATAGCCCATCAGTCTGGCCCATGGCTAACAGGCCGGACGCCCGAGGACCCCTTAGTCCAGGACTCCCTCAGTAGCCCCTGAACCTGGCTTCAATGACGAGGAATCCGGCGCGCGGATTTGTCTTCGGCATTGCAAGGCGGGTTCCCTTCATTCTGAACTCCAAGATAGTCTTCAGATGCAATGATTGTATTCGGACCTGTAACACACACCCCACACAACCGTACAGAGAATATAATACTTCCACGAGTAGAATCCGCTGAAAGCTTTTTACAACATGACATCAGGTCTGCCCGGTCATAATTCCAAACCGTTTTTCATCTGCAGATCCACGTTTTGAGACGTGGTTGCCATTTGCACGTCTTGTCAAAGCAGAGATCGTGTCCCCTTATTACGGGATTCTCATCAATACGGGCATAGGTAACCCAACCGTGCCGTTTACATAGGCCATGGGATTAGGCGAGTTTCGAGGCAAATGGGGAGCCGTTCAATATTTACTGCCTTTATAAGGGGATAAGATTTCCCTTCTTCTCCCACGCCTTCTCTCTTTCTCCGCCCTTTCGATCTTGAGCTCCAGCGCCCAAGTTCTCATCTTCTTCCCACTCAAGCTAGCACTCAACCATGTCCGGATCCGGAGGTCAGGGCGAGTGGATGGTCTCCTCCATTAAGGAGAAGGATATTACTGAGCTTCGGGCGGCCGGGTACTTGGCAAAGGAAATCGCCCACCGCCTTCCAGCCTAGGGGCAAATCGTCCCCACGCTGAAGCCCAACGAGAGGGTGGTATTCATCCCTCATTTCCTCCGCGGGCTAGGGTTTCCTCTCCACCCTTTCGTCCGTGGGCTGATGTACTATTACGGGATAGACTTTCATGATCTATCTCTGAACTCTTCCCTCAACATCTTAGCGTTCATCATCATGTGTGAGGCCTTCCTCCGCATTCAACCCCACTTCAGGCTATGGCTCAAGCTCTTCCACGTGAAGCCAAAGGTGGTGGATGGCCAGCACATGGAGTGCGGAGGAGCCATGGTGAGTAAGTTGTCCAATGTCTCCTGGCCGAAGGGCACTTTCGTGGAGACTGTCAAGGAATGGCAAAAACATTGGTTCTACATTACAGAACCCCGTGGCACCAATTGGGCTGCGGCTGCCAAATTCAACCCCGGTGACCCAATGTGGCTCACCTCCTGGGTCGAGAAGAGCCCGAACTGGTGTTTGTCACACGAGCTGATAGCGCTGCAGACGCGCGTTCAAAGCATGGTGGACAAGGATGTCAAACTTGTCGATATAATCCAGGTGATGCTAGTTTGCCGAATTCCTCCGTGCCAAAGCCGAAGCCCCCCTCTATGGAAGTTCAATCCGAAGAAGCACCATACTCTGAAGAGGATCTTTGAGACCACTCACGAAGGTGCCTGGAAGTTGCTCTTTAAGGGCAACGAGAAGCTGCCGGCCACAGATTCAGACCGCGGACACAACATTAACCATCTCGCCAGCGAGGTATGTTATTTTTTAACACATCCCCTACTTGCCTGTTTCGAGGATGATGTCTGAGCTTTTATCATTTCTTCTTCAGGACTGGATGGAGAGGGCGAAGCGGATCCAGTGTCCGGCTTCGCTGCCTGAAGAGCCAGTCATCCCGCATTTAGCGAAGATGCTGGTGCCGGCACCCTACAAGGCGCCAGAGAAGAAGGCCAAGGGGGCCAAAGGCAGCCCTCGTCGCAAGGGCGCTTCGGATGTGACGTCCGAAGACAAAGAGACCCATTCCTCCGTCCCTGAGGATGACGACGAGGAAGAGGGGGAGGAGGAGAACAATCCTCCCCCTGAGGGGGGAAAGAAGAAGAGGACGGCTTCCATGAATCTGGAGGCGGGAACGCCCAAGAAGGGGAAGGGCACCCTTGCGGTCAACACCGCATGGGACGTTGGCAGCAGTTCGGAGTGATGCCCCAGCACTGAGCCCCGGGCCGCATCGTAAGTGCTAAGACTCGTACATGCCCATAGATCTAACCTTTCCTCCTTGTCTTATTGACATGATCAATCATGCTATTACAGTCCTTCCCACAACAACTCCTAGCGATCCTCATCAGAGGGTTCGTTGGACACAAAGGAGATGGCCAGCGAGACACCGCTGGTCGCATACTCTCCCAAGGCCAAGGGAGACGACGAGCTGCTCTCCCAACGGCCCTGCCGGGGAGGGGCACCAGAAGGCGAAGCTCCCGTTGCCGAACACCAGGGGAGTCGATTCCCATGGAGACTGGGGATGAGGGCCGCACTCAATTCGGCCCTCAACCAGACTTGATTCTGGAGATCGATACGGCTCCGAGATCCGGTGCGCAGCCTTCTTTGAATGAAGGGGGATGCCTATTCCACCGGTGACCCCTGTCCAACCAGGGGTACCAGATAGTCTGCTGGAAGCGTTGCGAGACGCTTCCATTGTGGACAAGCACCGTGTTCTTATGGGCACGATGATTGAGAGGGTTTAGTCCGCCAAGAGTGGACTGACCGAAGCCTGCAGCAGCCTGCTGACGGGTTTTGAGGTAAGTGACACAAAAGGAGAAAATCCCGATATAGACAGTAGCCCCTTAGACACTGTCCGGTGTTCAGAATGGAAAACCGGACAGAGGGTCAATCCCCTAAAGGCAGGAGACTAACTGAACTTGTCTGAAATGAATACGCAGGCATCGCTATTGGCCACAGCCTCACATACTGCTGAAGTCTCCGGACTAAAGCTGAGACTGGAGCAGGCCGAGAACGAGCTTGGTCTGGTGAGGAGGCAGCTCCAGAAAAAACAAGGTATGCGATAACCCGTTTTATATTAAGACGGTAAAATGATATGCATTTATTGATGTGTCAAGATGTATATAGAAGCGACGACCAAGGTCAAGGCCCTGAAAGAGGCCCTGGCCGAAGCCGAGGGGAAGGATGTCAAGGAGCAGCCCCCCGTAAGAAGCTCAAGGCCCGGGTCGGCGAGGTTCAACAGGAGCTCCAGGACGCGGAGAGGAAGTGCGAGACCTTGGAGCACGACGCGTCGGTTCGAGAGATCGAACTCGCCAAGGCTCGTCAGAGCACGTAGACGGCCCGGAATGAGGCCCAGGGCGCCCTCCAAGAGATCCATGAGGCCAGGAAGATTGCGGCGAGTAAGGCATTTAGTATGCAAAGCAAGTACATAAAGAAGAAGTATGTCTTACAAACTCGGATTTGGAGTTCTCCAGGAGCCTACGCAGATTTGCCCCGCAGTGTGTCCGACGCCGCGGAGTTCTTTCGAGCCGAAGAGGGGAGATCCATGGAGTAATTATTCTAGTCACAGTATCTTGTGTCAGAGCATCCCGTGTCGTACACCGATCAGCTGAAACAGCTGGTGGAGCTGCATAGGGTGGCCGAACTAGCCATGAAGTATTTGATAATCCGGCTATGGCCAGCCGAAGCTATACCCGGCAACTACTTCAGACTTGTGAAGCGGCTGGTGGACGCCTGTCCTTGGCTGGACGTCATCAAGTGATCGGCCTGTATTGAAGGTGCGCGCATGGCTTTCGCTCGTTGCAAGATGTGGTGGGCGAAGATGAGCGCCGTCGAGGTGGCCCGGGGGCCGCCAGAGGGCAAGGAGCACCGTACACCTGAGCGCTATTTTGCAGATGTCCTGGAGGGGTCTCGCATTGTAGCAACGCAGTGTGGTCAAGACATTATTTTTGAATGAATATATTCATGTTGTCTTTGCCTTGTATGGTGAAACAAAGTGGATTTGTAGTACAAAGTTTGTTATGTTTTAATTTTTTCCTCCCGTGCGGCCGTGTTGTATGAAATCTGAGGGTTGGCCAGTCGTCGGCTTCTGCCCTTATGTAGGTAGTACGGAGGTGTTCGAGATGGGATCCAAACAATCTTGATCCAATTATATGGTCCTTGAAGGAGTTGTTTAGCGCAACGAACCAGGCAATCAGACTATGCGGCTTAAACACCCTCACTAGCCATAGGAGTTTTGTAATAAATCATGGGCGCAGCCCCTGGTATCCGAACAAGAGTGCTATGAGCATCTAATCAGGAAGTATCGATCCTTCGCGTAATGTGGAAAAAATCTCCAATGATTTTCAACCTCTCGAACAGCTGACCGGCTCTCGCCATATCATGACAGTCAGTTTTCGGCTTTCTCTACTCAGGTGCTCCTTTGGATAAACCAGGGCACAATCGCAGTAGTTCTCCCTATATTACCTTAGACGATATAGCGGGATGTAAGGTAGCAAGCACAGGAGCCGGGCAACCCAACTATTGAGCAAAGACATGATTCAGAGCCAATGCATATAATGCTAAATTCAGGGTGCCGAACTGAAAAGTGTTCGGACTTTTATTGCCATGTTGTGGGGTACTATAAGGCCCCTGGCAAATATGAAACGTACCAAAGCGTACGGGTGGTAGAAGATAAATTATTAAAGGAAAACCGAAATAAAGCAGAGGTGATATCTTGGGCCCTTAAACTTGAGCCACAAACTGTTTCCATTGTAATTGGGTTAATGCGTCAAAGCGCATTAATACAAACAACACAATAAGCAATCCGACTATTTAACATGCCATGACCAAGGGCGAGCTGCGTGTGGGCCCTGACAACAGGTAGAGTGACCTCTAGAGCTTCCCTTATACGTTTGTGCTTCTTGCTATCCTGGTATTTTTATCCTTTGACAGGACTGATAATCAGGCCGTCCAAGAAGGACTATGTAAAAGAAACCTGAAAAAGGAAAAAGGAAATAGTGAAAGTATATGTGTGTCCAAGATCGGTCGAGCCGAACTGTGGATCCAAAGCTTTCTGTGCCTCCGTCGTTGCCCATGGAATTTTGAGTGCGTAATTATGTACAAGTGGTACGAATGCCACTTCCTGATCGGGATTGGGACGGAGGCCCAATTGCCAATCGAGCTCTTGACGAGCCGAGCTGTTCTGTTGCAGCGTAGTCCGGACCTTCTTAACGGTGTCCATGGGCTCGGCAGCTGGATTACGGTTCTGCTTGAGAAGGCCATTCTGTACTTCTGCTATTAGGGCGGCGGTGTGCTCCTCTGCATGGAGGGAGCGTTCCGTATTTCCGTTGACCGTTATGAAACCGCGTGGACCGGATATCATGAGCTTAAGGTAGGCATAGTGTGGCACTGCGTTGAATCGAGCGAACGCGGTTCGTCCAGGCAGTGCGTGATAGCCGCTGCGAAAGGGGATGATATCGAAGATTAACTCCTCGCTTCGGAAATTGTCCGGAGACCTGAAGATAACTTCTAGTGTGAATGCGCCCGTGCAGCGGGCCTCAACACCTGGTATGAGTCCTTTGAAGGTAGTCTATGTGGGCTTGATCCGTGATGGGTTGATGCCCATTTTTCGCACTGTATCCTGATAAAGCAGGTTGAGGCTGCTACCTCCGTCCATAAGGCCGCGCGTCAGGTGAAATCCATCGATGATTGGATCGCGGACTAGTGCGGCTGAGCCGCCATGGCAGATACTAGTCGGGTGGTCCCGACGATCAATGGTGATCGGAAATGACGACCAGGGATTGAATTTTGGGGCGACTGGCTCTATCGCATAGACGTCCCTTAGTGCACATTTGCACTCCCTTTTGGGGATGTGTGTAACATATATCATGTTTACTGTTTTCACTTGAGGGGGAAACTTCTTTTGCCCCCTGTGTTCGGTTGCCGGGGCTCCTCCTCGTCGTCCTTGCTTTGTGATCCCTTTTCCCTGTTCTCGGCATTTAATTTGCCGGCCTGTTTAAAAACCAAACAGTCTCTGTTGGTATGATTGGCTGGTTTTTCTGGGGTGCCATGTATCTAGCACGGGCGATCGAGTATGTGGTCCAGGCTCGATGGTCCCTGATTGTTTATCTTGTATGGTTTCTTCCGCTGGTTGGACTTGGAGCCATTGATCTGGCGTTGACTGTAGTGTCGTCGGTATTATCACCATTGCTTCGGCGTTTGTGTCTGTTATGTCGAAGCTTGCCATTGTTGTTCTTAGCCTCGGAGGGGCCTGCCTCGCTGGCTATGTTTTTGCTGCGAGCCAACCAACTATCCTCACACGCGCAAAAGCGGGTCATGAGTGCCGTGAGGGCTGCCATAGATTTTGGCTTTTCTTGGCCGAGGTGGCGGGCGAGCCATTCGTCGCGGATGCTATGTTTAAAGGCCACTAAGGCTTCGGCATCCGGACAATTGACGATCTGGTTCTTTTTCGTTAGGAACCTAGTCCAGGACTTCCTGGCTGACTCCCCGGGCTATTGAACTATGTGACTTAAGTCATCGGCGTCTGGCGGCCGAACACATGTACCTTGGAAGTTCTCGAGGAAAGCTTCTTCCAGGTCCTCCCAGCTACCAATAGAATTTTCAGGCAGACTATTTAGCCAGTGCCGAGCTGGCCCTTTGAGTTTTATTGGGAGGTATTTGATGGCGTGAAGGTCATCCCCGCGGGCCATGTGGATATGGAGAATAAAATCCTCGATCCATATCGCGGGATCGGTTGTTCCATCGTATGATTCGATGTTTATAGGTTTGAATCCTTCTGGGAATTGATGATCCATTACTTCGTCAGTGAAGCAAAGGGGGTGCGTGGCGCCTCTATATCGGGCCACATCGTGACGTAGCTCTGATGGAGTCCGTTTGTGGCATTCGGCCCAGGCATGGTTAGGTTTATCACGTCCAAATAGGTAGCCGTTGTCGTGTGTCAAGGCACGTCCTCGCGATCCGTAGATCGATCTTGTATGTCCTGCTCTACTGCCCAGGTCTTGACAAATTTCATATGTATAGCACCGAGCTGTCTTATCCCTGCCTTTACGGCTAGGTTGGACAGTCTGATTTTCGGCTCGGGTTGCAGTTTTATCCTGACCGCGCGGTGGCCAATCAGCCGCGTTGCGTGATGCTGGTGCGAGATCTGGTGCCTCCTCATCGAACTGAGGTAGTAATCTGCGCTTCGGGTAACTTTTGGCTGGGCATTTAAGGCTATATTCCTCAGCTTCCAGGACATCGGTCCATCTGTCATTGAGCAGGTCTTGGTCAGCTTGAAGCTGCTACTGCTTCTTTTTCAGGCTCCTCGCAGTGGCTATTAGCTGAAGTTTAAAGCGCTCCTGCTCCAGCGGCTCCTCAGGCATGATGAAGACTTTGTTGCCGAGGCTCACCTCCTCCTCGGAGGGCGGACGGTAACTATTGTCCCCCGAGTCTTCTTCTATGGCCTGTTCGTCAGGGCTGGCATGCCCTGATTCCCGATTGTCTTGTTTGACAGCTTGTTCATTGGGTTCTTCTGTGTCTTCGGCACCATCCGGAGTGTTGTCGTCTCTTGTGCCCGTGTTGCTGTCCCTGATGCCGCGGGATTTAGAGCGGCTTCGTTGACGCTGGCGCTTTGGCTGTGTTTCAGGAGGGTCCTCCTTTGCTGGGTTTTCCTTGTCATCGCCGCTATTATTTTTCGGCGTATCTACCATGTAGACGTCATATGAGGAAGTGGTCGTCCATCGTCCAGTGAATGGCGGGTTTTGGGCCTCCTCATCTCCGGCATGGTCGTCCATACCGTCGATGTCTTCGGAGTCATAGTCAAGCGCATCGGTTAAGTCTTTGAAAGTGGCTATGAAGTGGGTGGCGGGTGGGAAGCAAAATTCCCCATCATCAGCCCCTAGTTCAAACCGTACATAGTTCGGCTGTGAGTCCCCCGCCAAGGACAAGTTCTTTAATGAGTTCAGCACATCACCCAAAGGCGAGTGCTGGAAGATGTTGCGGCGCTGAACTTGAAGATCGATAAACAATCAAGGTCGGTATCCGCAGACTCGCATGGTTCGGAACTTATACCCGGAGAAGAGTCCGGAGTTTCGGTGACACAGATATTGTGTGAGGTTAAGTCCATGTGTGGCTCCAACGCAGGGGAATCTGTGGCCTCCGTGGTGGGGTCGAGCCTCCCATCCTTGGATGCCGCAGCGTGCTCTGGATTTAAGGCCAGAGTGGTTGCAGGAGCTATCTCCTGGATGCGGTCTGACGACAGATTTAGATCATGCTCATTAAGGTGACCAGGAGCGGTTGCCGCGGTCTCGAATCCGGCGAAGATCAAATCTCCACGGATGTCCCAACGTAATTCAAGCTCCCAAATCTGACCTGATGGCCAGGGGCGTAGCTGTCGATCTACTCTAGGTGGCCAAGCGACTTGGCCCGTAGTGCGAAGCCACCGAACATGAAGATCTGTCCGGGGAGGAAGGTTTCTCCTTGGATAGCGTCACTATTGACGATTGAAGGGGCCATCTAACCTTTTCGTCGATGGCAAGTGGAACTCTCAATGAAAGCACCAATGTCGGTGTCAAAACCGGGGGATCTCGGGTAGGGGGTCCCGAACTGTGCGTCTAAGGTTGATGGTAACAGGAGACAGGGAACATGATGTTTACCCAGGTTCGGGCCCTCTCTATGGAGGTAATACCCTACTTCCTGCTTGATTGATCTTGATTAATATAAGTATTACAAGAGTTGATCTACCACGAGATCGCAATGGCTAAACCCTAGAAGTCTAGCATGTATGACTATGGTAATGAGTCTATCCTCCTCCAGACTAAGTCCTTCGGTTTATATAGACATCAGGAGGATCTAGGGCTTACACAATATTGGTTACAAAGGAGAAGGATCCACATATTTGGCCACCAATCTTGCCTTCCATGCCAAGGAGAGTCCCATCCGGACATGGGTGCAGTCTTCGGTCTTCGTATCTTCACAACCCATCAGTCCGACCCATGGCTAACAGGTCGGACGCCCGAGGAACCCTTAGTCCAGGACTCCCTGAGTGAGCCTCAGCAACGAGGATTTCATCGTGCCTGAGGAACCTCTCTAACAAGAGCGCTTTAAGCGCTGGCTAATAGCCAAAGCGATTAGCCTGAAAAAGAAGCAGCAATAGCTTCGAGCTGATCAAGACCTGCTCAACGACAGATGGACTAATGTCCTAGCAGACAAGGAATATGGCCTCGATCGCCCAACCAAAAGTTACCCGAAGCGCAAATTGTTACCCCAATTCGATGATGAGGCGTTGGAGCCCGTACCATCAGCGTGTAATGCGGCTGACCGACCACCACGTGGCCGGGATAAAGAAGCACCTCAAGCCGAACACCAGCCCGTCCTACCTCACCGTAAAGGCAGAGACAAAACAGCTTGGGGTTATACATATGACCTGTGGCAGGACCTGAAGAATAGAACAAGTCAGACCATCGATCTACGGATCGCGGGGGAGTGCCCTGATAGGCGATGACGGCCATTTGGCCAGATGTGACAAACATAACCATGCCCGGGCTGAAAATCGCAGACAAACTACATCCGAACTACGTCGCGACTTGGCCCGCTAGAGGTACCGCACACCCCCTCTACTTCACTGACGAAGTAATGGAGCATGAATTCCCAGAAGGGTTTAAACCCATAAATATCGAATCATATGATCGAACAATAGATCCCGCGGTATGGATTGAGGATTTTCTTCTCCATATTCATATGGCCCGCAGTGATGACCTTCACGCCATCAAATACCTCCTGCTAAAACTTAAAGGGCCAGCTCGGCACTGGTTAAACAGTCTGCCTGAAAACTCTATTGGCAGCTGGTAGGACTTGGAAGACGCCTTTCCCGACAACTTCCAAGGTACATATGTACGACCTCCAGATGCTGATGACTTAAGTCACATAGTTCAACAGCCCGGAGTGTCAGCCATGAAATTCTGGACTAGGTTCCTAACTAAAAAGAACCAGATCGTCGACTATCCGGATGCCGAAGCCCTAGCGGCCTTTAAGCATAACATCCGCAACGAATGGCTCGCCCGTCACCTCGGCCAAGAAAAGCCGAAGTCCATGGCAGCCCTCACGACACTCATGACCCATTTTTGTGCGGGCGAGGATGGTTGGCTAGCCCGTAGCAATAACACTGCAAGTGAAGCTGGCACCTCTGAGACCAAAAACAATAATGGAAAGCCCCGACGCAACAGGTACAAGCATCGAAGCAATGGTGACAATACCGATGACACGGCGGTCAACGCTGGATTTAGTGGCTCCATGTCCGGCCAACGGAAGAAGCCATATAAAAGAAACAATCCGGGCCCATCCAGCTTGGACCGCATACTCGATCGTCCATGCCAGATCCATGGCACCCCAAACAAACCAGCCAATCATACCAAGAGAGACTGTTGGGTTTTTAAACAGGCCGGCAAATTAAATGCCGAGAACAAGGAGAAGGGGTCGCAAAGCAAGGATGATGGCGAGGAGTCCCGTTCGCCGAACACAGGAGGACAGAAGAAGTCCCCCCCCCCAAGTTAAAATAGTGAACATGGTATACGCTACCCATATCCCCAAGAGGGAGCGCAAACGCGCGATCAGGGACGTCTACTCGATGGAGCTAGTCGCCCCAAAGTTCAACCCATGGTCTTCCTGCCCAATCACTTTCGATCACAGGGGCCATCCGACAAGTATCCATCATGGCGGTTCAGCCGCACTAGTCCTCGACCCAATCATTGATGGATTCCATCTCACGCGAGTCCTCATGGATGGTGGCAGCAGCCTGAACCTGTTCTATCAGGATACAATGCGCAAAATGGGCATTAGTCCCTCAATGATCAAGCCCACAAAGACTACATTTAAAGGAGTCATACCAGGTGTAGAGGCCCGCTGTACGGGATCAATCACACAAGAGCTTGTCTTCGGATCCCCGGACAACTTCCGAAGCGAAGACTTGATCTTCGATATCGTCCCCTTCCGCAGTGGCTATCACGCACTGCTGGGACGAACCGCATTTGCTCGATTCAACGCAGTGCCACACTATGCTTATCTCAAGCTCAAAATGCCTGGACCACGCGTCATCATAACAGTCAATGGAAACACAGAACGCTCCCTCCGTACCGAGGAGCACACCGCCGCTTTAGCAGCAGAAGTACAGAGCGACCTTTTCAAGCAGAACATTAATTCGGCGGACGAGCTCCCGGACAGTGTCAAACGAGTCCGGACTACTCTGCAGCAGGACAGCCCAGCTCATCAAGAGCTCGACTAGCAATTTGGCCTCCGTCCCAGTCCCAACCAAGCGGCGGTGTTCATACCGCGCGTACATAACTACGCACTAAAAATACCACGGGCATAGACAGAGGCATAACTAGATTGTGATCCATAATACGGCTCGACCTCCCCTGGACACACATACTTTCACTTTTTCTTTTTATCCTTTTCAGGTTTCTTTTCCATAGCCTTTCCTGACGGCCTAATCATCGGTCCTTTCGAAAGGATAGATACACCAAGATGGCAAGAAGCACTGACATATAAGGGAATTTCTAGGTGGTCTCTTTAACAATCACTCTACTTGTTTTCAGGACCCGCACGCAGCTCTCCCTTGTTTGTGGCATATTAAATAGCCCTGTTGCTTATTGCACTACTTGTACAAATATGCTTTGACGTATTAATCAAACTATAATGGAAACAGTTTGCGGCCCAACTTCTGCGGCACTAGCTTGCTACCTTTTTTCATAATCTTATCAAATCACACCCGTACACTTTGGTACGCTTTAAATCCTCCAGGGGCTTCATGGCGCCCCATAATACGGCAACAAAGTTCGAACACTTTTTACAGTATAGTTCAGCACCCCGAATTTAGCATTATATGCATTGGCTCCGAATCATGTCTTTGGTCAATAGTTGGGTTGCCCGGCTCCTGTGCTTACTACCTTACATTCCGCTATATCGGCTAGGGTAGTAAAGGGAGAACTACTGCGATTGTGTCCTGGTTTATCCGAATGATCACCTCAGTAGAGAAAGCCGAAAACTGATTGTCATGATGTGGCATGAGCCAGTCAGCTCTTCGGAGGTTTCAAATTGTCGGGGTAAATGACCACGGGTAGCCTAGCCGACTCCCATTGGCACTTCAGAAAAAATTATGAGCCGATCCGGCCTCCAAGAAACCAAGACGTGGGGCCGCCTTCCCCCTGCCGGCTGCCTCTTAGGCCGACTGTCGGAAGGCAGCCTGGTCTTAACCCTCATGAAGAAAGCCGCAGGAAGGCCGGCTCCAAGAAGCCGACCTCGAGAAGGGCGCCTCCAAGAAGCCGGCTCCCACGACGCGGTCAAGATCGTACCCTCGAGGCCCGCGTCCACATAATGGCGATGGGACGGGGCGTGGCTACAGTAAAGCCTGCCACCCCCGAAACCCGGAGCACGCTTGGCACAGTGCGCCGTACGGGGTAGCCCTGACCCGTCCGGCGCGACACTGTTGCCATGATGACTATGGAGCCATCCACGGCGGGCTGTCAGTGCGGCCCATGGGCGGTGGGCCCCTTTGGGCAGAGAGACATCCGAAGGCGGCCACGCCTCCCCCAGTCGGCCCAAGACACGGCCAGCTTCCCCAAGCCGGCTTGCTCCCTCCATCGAAGGAGGCGCCCCATTAAGAAGACAAGACGACGTGAGGCTACAGCGATCGCCCGCCAGGCGGCGGCGCTGTAGCCACGCTTACCTCGATAAAGCCCTCATCATCAGGATTGAGGCAACAACAATCAGCCGCCGACAGGGCCCTAGGCAGTAGGGCCTGCCTGTCAACCAAGATGCCGGCAGCCGGCGGGGCCCACCAGCCGGCGGGCCCCAGCAGCCGGCGCAGAAGCCGGCGAGCGTAGACACTGACGGCTGGGACCCGCGCCTAGCCGGATTACCGTTGTACCCCCGGGGGTAGGCCTATATAAACCCCCCGGGGCACCCATGCAAAGGTTGATCTCATCTAGGTTTTACTACACATAGAGAGAAGAGGAGAGCTAGCCTTGCCCTTCTTCGTCCTCTCGCCAAACAGCTCCAGGAGCACCTTGTAGCTACTTGTTCATTGAGTGATCATGCGGAGACCCCGCAGAGCAGCAGTAGGGGTGTTATCTCCATGGAGAGCTCCGAAGCTGGGTAAGATCCGCCGGCGTGCATGTCTTCGCCTTATCCCGCTTCCAGGCACCGGCGACGTCTTACTGGCTCCCACACAGATAAGCCACCCGTTGGCATATGTCGCACCAACCACCCGACATTTGGCGCCCACCGTGGGGCCAGGTGCACCGTCATCCGGAGATCTGTTCTGGACGGGAACCCTCTTCCTCCCCAGCGAGCGTAGCCAGCCCGGCACGCCCGATGGCGCTTGCCACGACGCGCTGCAAGGCGTCACCAACGCCTGCGCAGCGAGCGACCTCGCCGATCCCCTTGGCGAGGCCCTCTTCTCCGACACGGCCTTGCCCGACGCCTTCCCCACCAACGTCGTGATCTACGACGACCCGCTTCCCCGAGCCGATGGCTGTGACGTTGCCACCGCCGAGGTGATGGTCATTAGCCACGGCGGCGCTTCTGGCGAGAATGCCCACGACGCCCCGCAAGCGGCGATCCTTGACTTGTCCGTCCCCCTCCCGGCCGATGTCGATGCCGAAGCACTGGAGGCTCGCTGCCTCTCCCTCCTCGCGAAGGGTCGGAAGCTAGCTTTCGTGAGACGCCTCACCGAGGCCCACCAGCGCGAAGTCGACCGTGCCGCCTTCGGCACGCCACCTCCTGGCGGGCCAAGCCGAGTCGGCGTCGTCAGACAGCGCGGCGCTGTCATCGCCGACATGCTTGGAGTCGACCGCCCAGTCTATGCCACCCCACTCAAGAACCTGCGCGCCGCCCAGGCGGCCGTAGACGAGCTGGATGGACTGGGGGCCGAAGAGCTCCCCTACATGACCAGACGCATCCAGCAGCTAATCGATGCAGCCGCGCAGCGGCACGAAGCCGACGCCCGCGAGGAAAGCCCTCCACCACGCCGAGAGCACGGCGCGACGTCCCGGACGCCGACTGCGGGTAAAGCCCGCGCGCGACACGAGAAAGAGTCGACTGCCAGCCGAAGCCGAACCCGGATCTCCATCGAGCGAGACGCAGAAGGCCACCCTTGAGCCATGGAGCGGCGGGGCAACCCGCCTCCGCCTCCGCCTCGTGGGGAAAGGTATCCCACTCCACCGCCTATCACGCATCCGACTCTCAGCGGCCGACTAGGTCTCCGCGAAGGAGTCGGCGAGAACGATGCCCGCCATCGGATCGACCGCCTAGCGCGATCCCTAGCGCTAGAAGAAGAAGATGATGTTGGCCCGCCTTGCTTCGGCCCCCGCATCCGCGATGAGCCCTTCCTCAAAGGGTTCTCGCTCCCAAGAGACACGCCCAAGTACAACGGCTCCGTGAAGCCGGAAGATTGGTTGATCGACTACTCCACCACAGTATGCATCGCGAACGGCAACAGGCGCGTTGCCGTGAATTACGTGCCCCTCATGCTCCAAGGTACGTCGCGTACCTGGCTCAACAGCCTCAAGCCATACAACATCAACAGCTGGCTAGACTTCACAGAAGCCTTCGTCCGCAACTTCACCAGCACCTACAAGCGGGCTCCCAAGCCCAGACAACTCTCCTTGTGCGTACAAGGCCCCGCCGAGTCCACCCGCGACTACCTCACGCGTTGGGCCGAGCTCCATAACTCTTGTGACGGAGTGCACGAGGTGCAGGCCATCGAATACTTCACAGCCGGGTGCCGAGAGGGCACCCTCCTCAAGCACAAGCTCCTCTATGACGAGCCGACTACCCTCGACGAGCTTCTGGTCATAGCGGACAAGTACGCTACCGCCGACTCCTCAATGAAGGCTGAACTTCGGGTTGACGTGTCCGGGAAGGTACTCAACCCGGTGCCCAAGACGCCGGCCGGGGACTCTGGCCGACGCCCGTACCAAAACGACCACAAACGCAAGGGCCCCATGCCGCCTTCCACCAGTCGGCAGGTGGCCACGGTCGAGGGCGAGCAGCCCGAAGGGCGGCCCACACCCAAGAAGCAGAAAGGTGGCCGGCCGGCTTGGCAGCCGGCCTTCTCCTACGAGCAAACCCTCGATGCCCGATGCAAGTTCCACAGCGGCGCGAAGCCGTCCAACCACACAACCCGGAAGTGCCGCCTCCACCTGCTGGTCCACCGCCTCCGGCTCCGCAGCAGCCGGCCGCTCGGCCAGCAGTCGGAGCCGTGCACGACGAGTTCCCCGACGAGCATGGCGCCTGTGTCATCTTCACCAGCCAGCCTGAAGACCGGCGCAGCAGGTGCCGAGAGCACCAGGAAGTCAACGCGGTTGCCGCCAACCCCTCCGAGCACATGCACTGGTCAGAAAAACCCATCAGCTGGAGCCGGGCCGACCACCCAGAGGTGATGCCATCTCCTGGCTCTTATGCACTGGTTCTGGATGCCACCCTTGCAACATACAGACGCGCAGCCCGTTTCTCCCGCGTGTTGATAGACGGCGGGAGCAGCATCAACATCCTGTACCTTGACACCCTGAAGAAGCTCAACGTCAAGACGAAGCAGCTCACGCCTACCCGGACTGTGTTCCACGGCATCGTACCCGGCCTGTCCTGTGCCCCCATTGGCAAGATCAAGATTGATGTCCTCTTTGGGGACAAGGATCATTTCCGCAGGGAGGCCATCTGGTTTGAAGTGGTGGACCTTGAGAGCTCTTACCATGCACTGCTTGGCCGACCTGCCTTGGCTAAGTTCATGGCTGTTCCCCACTATGCTTACCTCAATATGAAGATGCCGAGCACCAAGGGCATCATCACCATAGTCGGCGCTTACAAGAAGTCGGCTGAGTGCGCAGCAGCCAGCAGCCGGCTGGCCGAGTTCCTTGTGATTGCCGAAGAGAAGAAGAAGTTGGACCGGGTCGTGACCATGGCTGGCGAGCACCCGGCCCTGTCCCCCGATCCCAAAGAATGTGATGCCCAAGGTTCCTTCCAGCCGGCCAAGGAAAAAAAGAAGATACCTCTTGACCCCGAGCACCCGGAAAGGTTTGCCGTCATTGGGGCAAACCTAAACAGCAAATAGGAAGGCGAGCTCGCCGATTTCCTCCGTGAGAATCGGGACATCTTTGCATGGTCCCCCAAGGACATGCCGGGTGTTCCGAAGGATTTCGCCGAGCACAAATTACACGTCTGAGAAGGTGCAAAACCAGTCAAACAACCCCTCCGCCGACTGTCGAAGGAAAAGAGAAGGATTGTAGGAGAAGAGATAGCCCGGCTTCTGGCCGCCGACTTCATTATGGAAGTTTTCTTTCTGGGGTGGCTCGCCAACCCGGTCCTCGTGCTGAAGAAGAACAACAAGTGGCGCATGTGTATAGACTACACGAGCCTCAACAAGGCCTGCCCCAAAGATCCTTTTGCCCTGCCAAGGATAGATCAAGTGATAGACTCCATAGCCGGATGCGAGCTGCTGAGTTTTTTGGATGCTTACTCCGGCTACCACCAGATAAAGTTGGACCCAGCCGACCGCCTGAAGACCGCCTTTATCACGCCATTCGGAGCCTTCCGCTACCTGACTATGACATTCGGCTTGAGAAATGCCGGTGCCACCTTTCAGCGTTGCATGCAGAAGTGCCTCCTCAAGCAGCTCAGCAGGAATGCCCACGTCTACGTGGACGACATTGTGGTGAAAACGGAGAAGCGCAGCACCTTGCTGGAAGACCTCAAGGAAACATTCGAGAACCTGCGCCGATTTCGGATCAAGCTCAACCCCGAGAAATGCGTGTTCGGAGTGCCAGCCGGCCAGCTCCTAGGCTTCCTGGTCTCCAAACGCGGCATCGAGTGTAACCCAGTGAAGATCAAGGCCATTGAGAGAATGGCGATTCCCACCAAGCTGCGAGCCATCCATAAGTTCGCCGGATGCTTGGCTTCCCAGAACCGCTTCATCAGCCGGCTCGGAGAGAAGGCTCTCCCCCTCTATCGCCTCATGAAGAAGACCACTCACTTCGAGTGGAACGACCAAGCCGACCAAGCTTTTCACGAGCTGAAGAAGATGCTGACCACGCCGCCTGTCCTAGCGGCGCCGACTGAGAAAGAGCCCATGCTCCTTTACATTGCTGCAACCAGTCGGGTGGTCAGCACCGTCATCATAGTCCGGCGCCCAGAAGAGGGCCGAGCCCAGCCAGTCCAGAGCCGGTGTACTATTTGAGCGAGGTGTTGTCTACCTCGAAGCAGAACTACCCGCACTACCAGAAGACGTGTTATGGCGTGTACTTTGCCGCCAAGAAGCTGAAGCCCTACTTCCAAGAGCACCCCATCACGGTCGTATGCACCGCCCCGCTCGCCGAGATCATAGGCAGCCGGGATGCATTTGGCCGGGTGGCGAAATGGGCCATCGAGCTGGCCCCTTACACGATCTTCTACCAGCCTCGCACCGCCATCAAATCCCAAGCATTGGCTGACTTCCTCGTCGACTGGGCCGAGACCCAGTACCTGCCGCCGGCTCCCGACTCCACTCATTGGCGCCTGCACTTCGACGGGTCCAAGATGCTCACCGGCTTGGGAGCCGGCGTCATCCTCACCTCTCCCAAAGGCGACAAGCTCAGATACACGCTGCAAATTCACTTCGCCGCCTCCAACAACGTGGCCGAGTATGAAGAGCTCGTACACGGGCTCCGGCTTGCCAAAGAGCTCGGCATACGCCGGATCCTGTGTTACGGCGACTCAGACTTGATAGTCCAGCAGTCATCCGGCGATTGGGACACCAAGGACGCAAACATGGCAAGCTACCGCTTCCTCGTCCAGTAGATCAGCGGGTACTTTGAAGGATGCGAGTTCCTCCACGTACCACAAGCCGACAACGGGCCAGCAGATGCCCTGGCTCGATTAGGCTCCACTTGGCAGGCAATACCAACCGGCGTCTCTTTACAACGCCTCCTCAAGCCGTCTATCAAGCCGTCTCCAGAGTCCGATTCCATCTTCGTGCCGCCTAGCCCCGATGCAGCCGGATCCGGCTTGAAGAGCCAAGCAGGCGGCCCGGGGACTTCAGCAGACGGCTCGGGGACTTCCGTAGTCACACCCGACCCGGGGACTTCTGAACCCGGCTCGGGGACTGCAGTAGTCGGCCCGGGGACTGCACCAGCACCACAGGCGACGGCCGACTCCAGCATTTCACAACCCAGCCCGCCCACCCTGGTCGCAGTAGCCGCGTTGGCAACAGAAGAAGTCACAGCTCCATCATGGGCCCAGCCCATCCTCAACTTCCTGACAAACCAAGAACTGCCGGCTGACGAGACAGAGGCAAGACAAGTCCAACGCCGAGCCGGAGCATACACAATCATCAACAGAGAGCTCGTCAGGCGCAGCGTCACTGGAGTCTTCCAGCGATGCGTTGAGCAAGAGAAGGGCATAGCAATCCTCAGAGACATCCACCAAGGTGAATGCGGCCACCACGCGGCCTCAAGATCATTAGTCGCCAAAGCTTTCCGCCATGGATTCTTTTGGCCGACTGCTTTGGACGATGCCAAGGAATTAGTCAAGCACTGCAAAGGGTGCCAAGTCTTCAGCTCCAAGCAACACCTGCCGGCTTCGGCACTCAAGACCATTCCCCTCACTTGGCCCTTTGCCGTTTGGGGTCTGGACATGGTGGGCCCATTCAAGACGGCGCGCGGCGGCATGACACATCTGCTTGTCGCCGTGGACAAGTTCACCAAGTGGATCGAAGCAAAGCCGATCAAGAAGCTGAACGGGCCGACTGCCGTAACATTCATCGCAGACATAACAACTCGGTACAGCATGCCGCACAGCATCATCACCGACAATGGCACAAATTTTGCCAAGGGAGCATTGGCACGTTTCTGCGTGACGCAGGGCGTCCGACTGGACTTAGCGTCCGTTGCCCACCCGCAGTCAAACGGCCAAGTCGAACGAGCCAACGGCCTCATCCTTTCCGGCATCAAGCCCTGACTGGTCGTGCCACTGGAGCGTTCGGCCGGCTGCTGGCTCGATGAGCTGCCGGCCGTCCTCTGGAGTCTGCGCACTACACGAAACAGGTCAACCGGCTTCACTCCTTTCTTCCTCGTATATGGTGCCAAGGCGGTCATCCCAACCGACATCGAGTTCGACTCGCCTTGGGTGACCATGTATACGGAGGCGGAGGCCAGGGAGGCACGAGAAGACGGCGTCGACCTGCTGGAAGAAAGCCGACTGTTAGCCCTCAGCCAGTCCGCCATCTACCAGCAGGGTCTGCATCGCTACCACAGCTGGAAGGTCAAGCCAAGATCCTTCCAAGAGGGCGACCTTGTGCTCCGGCTGGTCCAGCGAACAACCAGCCAGCACAAGCTCTCGGCCCCTTGGGAAGGCCCCTTTGTCATCAACAGAGCGCTAGGAAACGACTCCTACTACCTGAACGACGCACAGAAGCTGAAGGCACGAAAGAGAGACGACTCCGGCAAGGAGTCAGAACGACCATGGAACGCCAACCTCCTCCGCAGGTTTTACAGTTGAAATGCAGTATGTATCACGCTAACTTTTGTACTAAGTACGAGACAATAGGCCCCCCGAGGAGAACTCGGGGACTGCCATCTTTCATCTATGAATGAAGAGTATCATCCTTATGATTATGTCATTACATTTACTTCTCTCGTCCGGCATCGGGTTCGACTAGTCGGCCCGGGGACTGGCCGCCTTAAGTTATATTAGAAGCCCTACCCGCGGTCAGACAAGTAGTGTGCCGGCTCCAAAGCCCTCTCTTGCCAAAAGTCGCAGTTCGAAGAATCGGCTGTCCGGCTGGCAAGAGCCAAAGGCAGGAAAGGATGCCCACATGAAAAACGGCTAGGGACTAACGGACTAATATAACAAAAGCCGGCTCTTTCCACCGCCGACCGACTACAAGAGTAGCCGGCCGGCCGGTTTCCATTCACTTCGCTACAAGCTAAGAAAGCTCGAGTACTTGCCTTCCCAAAAAAAGATAGCCGAGTCCTTCCTTAGCCACAGACTGCAGAGCAGCTGCCGGCTGGGAAGGCAGCAATCAGGGGAAGGCGGCAAAGGAAACAACCTAAGGATCAAAAGCATACGAGAATGGAAGCCAAACACATGCATGATTATATTTACACAAAAGGCCTTGAAAAGGCCAATATTCAACATAGTTTGTATACACCCCCAGTGGGTGGAACTGCGCAAGCTTAATAAGAATTGTTCAAAGAGTAACAAGCAGGAAAAGTAAGGACGGCTGATCAAGCCAAGGGAACGACTGGCGAGTCGGGCAGGTCGGTGGAGACAGTAGCGCCGGCTGGAGGAGTGGCCGGCTGGTGAACCTCGGCATGATCACCGCCTCCCGCAGAGGGCGCGCTAGCACGCGCCTCATTGTTGGAGGCACGGCCATGCTGAGGCTGGCTGGTTGCTTCACCGGCCGGCTCGACATCTTCGCCCTCCTCCCCTTCTTCGTCTTCACCTTCATCGCTGGAGGAGATCTCCTCCGCCGAGTCTTCACCCTCCGCCGGGTTCAGCCCGAACCACTCCTCCGGCTGGGCGACGCTGTTGTTGTCCACCTCAGGAGCGAAGACGCTGGTGTCGGTGAAATTGGCAAGAGCCGAAGCACGCTGGATGATAGCTGGCCGCACCTCCACCAGCTCTTCGTCAGCCTCCTCCTGCCAAGTCCTCAACTGTTCCAAATTCAGCCCGGGGTACCAGGCCCGGACGAACTCCAGCGCCCGCCTGGCGCCGGATCGGGCAGCGGAGGCCTTCCAGGCCTCAAAGCGGCCAACTGCCACCTCCAGCCAGTCGGCAATCCGGCTCGGGGTGTGGGGAATCGCCTCGCCTGGCCAGAGGGTGGCTAACACCTGCGCTCCAGCACGCTGGAGGCGGCAGAGCATGCGATGTGCCGGCTGCAGCCGGGCTTGGATCACCAAGAGCTGCTCCTCAAGTGTCCGGCTCGCGTCCGGCGGGATCTCAACCACTGCCTGCCGGCGTGCCTCGTGGTAGGCCTCGATGGCCTGGGTGGCAGCGACGGAGTGGTGGGGGAAGTAGTTTGCGCAAAGAACAAAAGCAGCACAAATCAAAAGACAAATCAGAGGGCAAGGGGCGAGCAAAGAGTAAGGGAGGCGGCTTACCGTCGATCAGATCCTCGATCCGGCTGTAACCCTCGCTCAACGCTTGCTTCGTCTCAGCCCAGCCCGCCGCTTCGGTCTCGAACTCAGCTTTGAGGGTGGCCTCGCTATCTCGTGCCTCCTTCAGGGCTGCCTTGTGGCTCTCCTCCTGGTCGGCCAACTTCTTGGCCAAGCGGTCGCGCTCCTGGACTAAGGCTTTGAGCTCGGCCTCCTTGGAGCGAAGGGCGGTCTGGGCCCCGCCGAGCTGCTCCCTCAAGTCGGCATTGGCCCCTGCAAGCATGAAGACAAAGGAAGAAACAATAAGAAAGAAGTCGTTGGGGAAGATCCATCCCGACTGCACAGCAGTCAGCCCGGATCTCGGGGACTACACCCAGTGGGTGCGCTGATGCGCCCCCACAGGATATGAACAAAACCGAGCACGTACTCCGGCTGTCGGACAGATCCTTGATCTTCTGGTGCAGCTCCTGAGCCTGGGAGTCGAAGGCGGCGGTGCTCTGGTTATGGTACTCCTGGAAGATCAGACAGGACGCAGGAATAAGACAACTGTCAGGACCTAGTAAGTTCCAAGCCGCCTGCTCAGCAGCCGACTCGGAACTCGGGGACTACACCCAGTGGGTGCGCTGACGCGCCCCCACAGAAGAAATCAAAAAAGCAAAACAACCAAGGCTAGAAGACTCACCCGGACGACGGCCCGCGTCGCAAGGAAATCGCGGGTATATCGCTGCAGCGCGGTGGCATGAGCCTGAAGCCGGCTCCGGACCTCCTGGGCCGCCGCGTTCAGCAATGTCGTCCCCCCGCTGGGTGCCCACTCGGACGTGCTGGAGCTGGCCGCCTCCAGGGCCTCCGCCGTCCGGCTGGCGCTCGCAGCTCTGTCCGGCTCCGGCACGGGGACAGCTTCCCTTGCGCACCGGCGTGATGACGGCTGCACCACCAGGTCGGCTCCTGCTGCCGGCTCGCTCCCGGCCGGCTGCACCGGCGCCGCAGCCGGCTGGCCGCCCTGGCCCGCCCCAGTCGGTGCCGTCCGCGGCACCTCCTCCAAGACGATCACATCATCCTCCCTCCGCTCCGCCGCCGCCTGGCCGCAGTTGGCTTCCTCAGACGGAGGCACGGGGGCGTTGGGAGCCACACTGCGCAGGGGGATGACGAGCTGTGGAGGCCGGTTGCGCGAGGCCTCCGCCTCCTTCTCCGCGCCCGTCGCCTCCGCCTGGGCCTTGGCCGCCGAGTCGGCCTGCTCCTTCGCCGCCTGGGCGGCCCTCCGCTCCGACGCTTCCCGTTCCTCCTGCGCCTCCCGCGCATTCCGCGCTGTAGCCTCCATGAGGTCGGCGCGGGGGTCCACTCGGCGAGAGCTCGAAGACCCTCTGGCTGATTCAATCACGGAACCGGCAGGACCCCGTTCAAGGGAAAGCGGCGCCCTGGCCGGTCAACCAAGAAAGGATTTACAAGAACTCCAATCAAAGAGCACGACAAGAATACAAGACGATTAACACTTACGCCGAAACCGCCTGCGGCCGCTTCACGACCTTCTGGAAGCGGGCCGCCTTCGCGGCCGCCTCATCCCGCTTGGTTGCCGCGGCGGTGCCCCTGGGCTTCTTCGGCCGGCTGCCGAAGTAGGTCGACATGGCCCGGCGCTTCGGTGCGGCGCCACGGGCGGCCGGCGCGGCAGAAGGGCCCGCGCCTTGAGGATCCGGCGCCGGCTGGCGGTGCGGGACGACTTCTACCTCGTCGTTGTCCGCCCAGTCCTCAAGGCCGGCTCCGAGCCCCGCGCCGCCTGCCTCACCGCCTTCCCCGCGGCGGCGTCTTCCATGGCGGCCGCTCCAAGGTCCGAAGCGTCGACGTCATCTACCGTGCGGTCGGGTAGGAACAGGCGCTCTGCCCCTGCGGCCCTCGCCGCCGGCGGAAGCAGGGGATTCTGCAAAAAACAAGCCGGCGGATCAGAGGCCGGTCATATCGAAGCCGGCAACACAAAAGAAAGGAAAGAAGAAACACTTGCGGCAGGCGGAGGGTTGGCGCGAGAGTACAGTATGGCGATGTAGTTGGCGATGTAGTTCACCAGGTAGGACACCTCGGCATGAGGCATCTCCCTGGTGCTCAGCCGGCATGGGTCGAAGCGGTCGCTCATCTGGCAGATCATGTGCGGCCGACCTTGGAGCGGAAGTACCCGACGCTCCACGAAGGCGGCCACCAGGTCGGCTCCGACCAGGCCCTCCGACTGAACCATCACCCGGAGTCAGGCGATGGCGGCGTTCCTGGCCGGGGACAGCATCCTAGCCCGGTAGCTCCATGAGGGTGGCCTCGCAGCCGGTGGGCCGGCTACGTAAGCCGACAGGTTGACAAAGTCGCCTTGCGGGGCGACGTTCCTCACATAGAAGTATGATTTTTGCCAAAGCTTCACCGACTGGATCAGCGGGATGGACGGGAACGGATTGTTCTCGCCCGTCCGCCTCATGGCGATGAAAGCTCCGCATGGGGCAGGCACGCCCGCGACAACAGTGCTGAGCTTGCTTTGGAAGAACTCTCCCCAGAGCTCCAAGGTGGGGAGAACGCCAAGAAAACCCTCGCAGAGGATGACAAAGGCCGACAGCAGCATCACGGCGTTGGGGGTGAGATGATGTGGCTGAAGGTGGTAGAATTCAAGGAAGGAGCGGAGGAATCCGCTCGCTGGGAGGCCTAAGCCGCGTATGCAGTGCGAGCGGAAGACCACCCGCTCGCCCTCCTCCGGTGCCGGCGAGATCTCCTCCTCCGGCGCGCGCCGGACCCGCACGTAGTTCTCGCCGGGCAGACGCCGCGTCCGGCAGAGGAACTTGACGTGCTCGTCGAGGACGTTGGAGCCGTCCCACGAGATCGACAGCGCCATTGGAGCGGTGCGGTGAGGAGCAAGATGTGGTGGTGGCGGAGGCGCGTGCGACCCCGCTGCGGCGGAACGGCACGGCGAAGAGGCGCTGCGGCGGCGGAGAGAGTAAGGAAAGAAAGCGAGGAAGGGCGGAGCGAGGGAGAGCGTGCGAGCCTCTGCCGCTCCCTCTCCTCCCCCTACTTATAGACCCTCGCGGTGGAGCCGAGGAGGCATGGAGTGGGGGACGTGGGATTAATTGCGCCCACTCCCCCACGTCCCGCTATAACTACGCCTTGACGGCGTGGCGAAACCGCCGCGGGAAGGCAAACAGCCCACCTTGGGCCGCAGAAGATCCGCGCCTGGGCCGAGGCCAGGAGTGGCGGGCCCGAGCCTGCGGCGATGTCCCGTCACGCACGCGCCATGGCAGGCCTTTTCTGCCACGTGACACGCGGGGAGGCGCACGGTCAGCGCGCGAGTTGTCCCACGTTCCCGTTGACGAGGCCACGGCGCCCACCCAAGGCGGCGCGCATCAGCAGAGCCGGCTCCCAGCTGCCGACTCCTCAAGATAGGAAGCTGACCGAGCTTCTCCTCCCCCTTGCCGACCTCGAAGCGCGACCAGCTTCGGGGACAACTGTCAGGGTAAATGACCACGGGTAGCCTAGCCGGCTCCCATTGGCACTTCAGCAAAAATTACGAGCCGATTCGGCCTCCAAGAAACCAAGACGTGGGGCCGCCTTCCCCCTGCCGGCTGCCTCTCAGGCCGACTGTCGGAAGGCAGCCCGGTCTTAACCCTCATGAAGAAAGCAGCGGGAGGGCCGGCTCCAAGAAGCCGGCCTCGAGAAGGCCGACTCCAAGAAGCCGGCTCCCACGACGCGGTCAAGATCGTACCCTCGAGGCCCACGTCCACATAATGGCGATGGGACGGGGCGTGGCTACAGTAAAGCCTGCCACCCCCAAAACCCGGAGCACGCTTGGCACAGTGCGCCGTACGGGGTAGCCCTGACCCGTCCGGCGCGGCACTGTTGCCATGATGACTATGGCGCCATCCACGGCGGGCTGTCAGCGCGGCCCACGGGCGGTGGGCCCCTTTGGGCAGAGAGACATTCGAAGGCGGCCACGCCTCCCCTAGTCGGCCCAAGACATGGCCGGCTTCCCCAAGCCGGCTTGCTCCCTCCCTCGAAGGAGGCGCCCCATTAAGAAGACAAGACGACGTGAGGCTACAGCGATCGCCCGCCAGGCGGCAGCGCTGTAGCCACGCTTACCTCGATAAAGACCTCATCATCAGGATTGAGGCAACAGTAATCAGCCGCCGACAGGGCCCTAGGCAGTAGGGCCTGCCTGTCGACCAAGATGCTGGCAGCCGGCGGGGCCCACCAGCCGGCGGGCCCCAGCACCCGGCGCAGAAGCCGGCGAGCGTAGACATTGACGGCTGGGACCCGCGCCCAGCCGGATTACCGTTGTACCCCCGGGGGGTAGGCCTATATAAACCCCTCGAGGCACCCATGCAAAGGGTTGATCTCATCTAGGTTTTACTACACATAGAGAAAAGAGGAGAGCTAGCCTTGCCCTTCTTCTTCCTCTCGCCAAACAGCTCCAGGAGCACGTTGTAGCTACTTGTTCATTGAGTGATCATGCGGAGACCCCGCAGAGCAGCAGTAGGGGTGTTATCTCCACGGAGAGCCCCGAAGCTGGGTAAGATCCGCCGGCGTGCTTGTCTTCGCCTTATCCCGCTTCCAGGCACCGGCGACGTCTTACTGGCTCCCACACAGATAAGCCACCCATTGGCATATGTCGCACCAACCACCCGACACAAATCTTTAGCGATTTTTTCCTGATTACGCGATGAATCGGTTCTTACCCGATCCCGTGCTTACAGCACCCTAGTTCGCATACTAAGGTTGCGCCTAAATTTTTATAGTCAAGCTCCTATGGCTAAGTGAGGGTGATAAAGCCACAAAGTCCGATTGCCTGGTTCATTGCGCTAAACACCTCCTTCAAGGACCAAACAATTGGATCAAGAGTGTTTAGATTCCATCCCGAACACCCCCGTACTACCTACGTGGGGGCTGAAGCCAACGACTGGCCAACTATCAGATTTCATAAAAATGGCCGCACAGGAGGTAAATATCGGCGTTCTGGGAACGGGGGTCCCCAGAATTGCCTGTCTGCGGCCTGCGACGTGGCTCAAAGGGGGCCCAGCACGGCCCATCCTCATCAACACAAGACCCAAGACCCTCGCGAGGGGCCAAGCCTCGCGGGGCGGACGACACGTCGCTTCCTCAGGCGCGGCCTCATCAGGCTGGCTCACGAGGAGGCGGAGAGATCGAGGCGGGTACCTCACGAGGTGCCCATGACGCAAGCCGTGACGACCAAGGGCGCCAGGCGGGCGCCAGCCCGCGCGGTGTCCTCCCTTTCCTCTTTGGTGCAAAGGAGGCAAGCGCAGGCGAGAGGATCAAGCAAAGGCATCCATTTCGGTGCAACGAGACCAAGACCAGTCCAACGGTGGGAAGGAGGTCATCGTGGAGCCCAGAACGGCGTCACCACAGGGCCTTTGGCAGGCGAGGACCAACTTTAGTCAGGATAAGTGTACCAGATGTTCCCCTTCGAATTGGCCAATTGTTGGCGCCCTTCCCGCTCAATATTTGGGAAGAGGCCCAGGGCCTTTGCCTATAAATAGGACTAGCCACCCTCATGGTAGGGAGGTCAAGAATTTGAGCAAGCAGGGAACAAGAGAGAGAGAGAGAGAGAGAGAGAGAGAGAGAAGGGTGGCTGAACTCCTCTTAGCAGTTCATGCCCCTAGCCAAGAACAGACCCTCGCGAGGCTGTTCTTCCCTGTATTGTTCATCATCACCAGCCCGAGAGGCAATCCACCACACCACACTGGAGTAGGGTATTACACCGCATCGGTGGCCCGAACTAGTATAAACTCTGTGTCTCTTGTGTTGTTCTTTCGTTAGTTAGATCTTTGCGAGACGGAGAGGTAGAGGGCACAATCTCCGCGCGCACCCCAGAGTTCGAACCTTAAGGGTCTGCCGGAACCCGAAATCCAACATTTGGCGCGCCAGGTAGGGGTGCGCCAGAATTTGTCTTCCACCGCTTCGTTCTCCTCCGACCGTCGGGTCCATGTCCGACGCCCGTGGAGCCCGCGTCGCCCAGGCGGCCCCCGTCAGTGGGCG
Source organism: Aegilops umbellulata (assembly GCA_032464435.1). Classification (NCBI taxonomy): domain Eukaryota; kingdom Viridiplantae; phylum Streptophyta; class Magnoliopsida; order Poales; family Poaceae; genus Aegilops; species Aegilops umbellulata. The sequence goes on from CP136060.1 coordinate 181,674,429, forward strand.
TCTTCGTCGTTCCCCATCGCCCGCCACCAACGCCGCCACCGGCCCAGCGGGGAACGAGCATCAAGCGTCATTCAAGCATCTGCCTGTGCGACGAGGTGACCGCACCGCTACATCAACACCCCCGGTCGTCGCGGCCCTCCTGGGCGGCTCGCAGGCGCCGCCCACAAGTCGCCATGTCAAGCCGTTTGTCCGCCGGGTCGGCGCCGTTTCCGCACGGCAGGGGGCTCCCACGGACCAGGTGGCGTGCGAGGTCGGTCTGACCTTCAGCTCGGAGGACCACCCCGCCAACTTGGCTGGCTTGAGCGCGCTCCCCATGTTGTGCACCCCCACCATCTGCCAGGTAGCTGTCACCAGAACCCTCGTCGACGGCGGCGCCGGCCTCAGTGTGCTTTAGATTGAGACCTTCAATCTCCTCTGCATACCCCTGGAGCGGCTGCAACCCAGTCGGTCTTTCTTGGGCGTTGGGGGCGGGTCATCCAGCTCCTTGGGACACATCCGGCTCCCAGTAACCTTCGGCACCTACGACAACTTCCGCACGGAAATGGTCGACTTCGACATCGCCCCCATCGGCCTTCCTTACAAGGCCATCCTCAGCTACCCAGCGTTGGCCCAGTTCATGGCCGCCACGCACCTGGCGTATAACCTCATGAAGATGCCCAGGAGCAGTGGTGTCCTCACTGTGCACGGGGACACCGAGGACGCCCTACGGGTACTCAAGCTCGCCTTCAGGACGGCGGCCTCGGCACAGCCCGCCGACGCGGGGACCCCCGAGCCCAAGGGGGCTGCGCCAACCAAGAAGAAGCAGTTGTTCACCCAGGACAAAGCAGAAACCAAGCAGATACTTGTCGATGAAGACGGGTCCTCCAGTGCCACTTTCACCATAGGCGGCAACCTCGATCCTAAGCAGGAGGAAGCTCTGATCAGGTTCCTGCGCGCAAACAAGAAGGTATTCGCTTGGGAGCCTGATCAGTTGGTAGGGATCCCCCGGAGCATCATCGAGCATCACCTCAACCTGTGCCTGAACGTGCGCCCTGTGAAGCAGAAAGCCAGGCGACAGTCCGCAGAGAAGCAGACCTTCATCGTCCAAGAAACCCGCAAGTTAGAGGCCGCTGGGGTCATTCGCGAGGTCCGATACCCGGATTGGTTGGCCAACCCTGTCGTTGTGCCCAAGAAGGGGGAAAGGAACGCATGTGTGTCGACTTCACCAACCTCAACAAGGCATGCCCGCAAGATCCGTTCCCGCTCCCCCGCATCGATCAGATCATCCATTCCACCGCGGAGTGCGACCTGCTCTGCTTCCTGGACGCCTTCTCTGGGTATCACCAAATCAAGATGGCGGTAGAAGACATCGAGAAGACCGCCTTCTTAACCCCATGCGGGGTGTACTGCTATACATGCATGCCATTTGGGCTGCGTAACGCAGGGGCGACCTTTCAGCGGTTGATGCACATCACCTTGGGCCCGCAGCTCGGGAAGAATGTCGAAGCTTATGTTGACGACATTGTGGTGAAATCTCGGGAGGCCAAGACCCTGATACAAGACCTGGAGGAGACCTTTGCGAGCCTCGACCCAGTGAACCTGCGGCTCAACCCAGAGAAGTGTGTGTTCGGGGTCCCCTCAAGCAAGCTCTTGGGCTTTCTCGTGTCCCATCATGGCATCGAGGCTAACCCGGAGAAGGTCAAGGCGGTCGAGGACATGAGCCCGCCGAAAACCCTTAGAGAAATGCAGAAGCTCACCGGACGCGTGACCGTGCTAGGGCGCTTCATCTCCAAACTGGGGGAGCAAGCACTGCCTTTCTTCCAGCTGATGAAGAAGAAGGGGCCTTTTGAATGGAATGAAGAGGCAGATAAGGTGTTTCAAGATCTCAAGAGGTACCTAACCAGTCCCCAAGTCATGGTGGCTCCGCGTCCTCAAGAGCCCCTGCTGCTCTACCTCGCTGCCACTCCCTACTCTGCCAGCGCAGCCCTGGTGGCGGTTAGGGAAGAGCGCCAAATCAGAGCCACATCAGCAGCCCGAGAAAAGGCAAGGCAGGAACAAGGAAGGCCCACGAGAGACATAACTACGACTGAGGAGCATCAGCCGTCGAAGAGTGCACCGGAAGCAGGAGAGGCCACTCACCTGGACGGACGACCTCCCGAGGCCACATCACCTCGCGAAGCGCCCTTGCCTCCGGAGGGCGCCGCGAACACTGATGCTCTCGGCCTTGTTGAGCACCCGGTCTACTTTGTTAGCACGGTGTTACAGGACGCGAGGGCACGGTACCCCATGCCTCAAAAGCTCCTCCTTGCACTACTGGTGGCCTTGTGCAAGCTGCGTCACTACTTCCAAGGGCATCCCATCAAGGTCGTCTCGTCATACCCCTTGGAGAGGGTGCTCAGGAGCCCTAACTCAGCCGGACGGGTCGCCGAGTGGAACATAGAACTGCAAGCGTTCTAGCTCGAGTTTAGCATGACCAGGGTCATCAAAGGAGCAGCGTTAGCGGATTTCGTGGCAGAATGGACGGAGGCACCAAGCCTCGAGAACAACGAGGATCGGTCCCTCTCCCCAGGGAGTGAGGCGCCAGAAGGCTAGGTCGTGTACTTCGATGGGGCGTTCTCTAGGCACGGCGCTGGGGCAGGTGCGGTGCTGATATCGCCCACTCAGGACAAGCTCTACTACGCCGTACAGCTCTGTTTCCAGCAAGGCGAAAAGGTCTCCAACAACATAGCGGAATATGAGGGTCTGATAGCGGGGTTGAAGGCCGCAGGAGCTCTGGGGGTGAAGCGCCTCACCGTCAAGGGCGATTCGCAGCTCCTTGTCAACTTCTCCAACAAGGTGTATGAGCCAAGGGATGAGCACATGGAGGCCTATCTAGCGGAGGTCCGCAGGATGGAGAAGCAGTTCTGGTGGTTGGAATTCAGGCATGTGCCCCGTGGCACCAATCAGGAAGCCGATGACATCGCCAGACGGGCGTCCAGGCGATTGCCTCAGGAGCCTGGCGTCTTTGAAGAACGACTCTTCAAGCCCTCAGCCCAGCCGTCATTGTCAAACACTACTCAGCCTCGGGAGGAACTCCCCTAGCCACCTGCCTCAGGAGCCCCGGCCTGCGGCCCTGCCTCAGGGGCACGCCTGCTCCTGACTATGGAACCTCAGGAGGAATGCTGGATCACGGAACTCCGGAGTTATTTAACACAAGGGGCCCTGCCGGAACAGGAGGAAGAAGCGGAGCGTGTGGCGCAGCAAGCCACGACATACTGCATCAGGGACGGAGAGCTCTACCGGAAGCGGCCGAACGACGTATCCCTGCGCTGCATTTCCAGGGAGCAAGGGAAGGAACTGTTGGAGGACATACACGGCGGGGACTATGGGCATCACTCGTCATCACGGACCCTCGTCGGCAAAGCATTCCGCAGCGGGTTCTATTGGCCCACCGCACTCAACGACGTTGTCGAGCTGGTGGAGGCTTGTGAGGCCTGCCAATTTCACGCCAAACAGATCCATCAGCCGGCAGGGGGCTTGCAGACTATACCCCTTTCATGGCCATTTGCAGTTTGGGGGCTGGACATTCTGGGCCCGTTCCCTCGGGCGCCAGGGGGCTACCGCTACCTCTACGTCGCCATTGACAAATTCACCAAGTGGGCTGAAGTGGAGGCTGTCCGCACCATCCCCGCGGGTTCCGCGGTCAGGTTCATCAGGGGCATCGTGAGCCGGTTCAGGGTGCCGAACCGCATCATCACAGACAACGGTTCGCAGTTCATCAGTAACCTCTTCAAAACATACTGTGCCAACCTTGGAACACAGATATCCTACGCTTCGGTGGCGCACCCATGAAGCAACGGCCAGGCCGAACGAGCCAACACGGAGGTCCTGAGGGGCCTCAAGACAAGGACATTCAAGAAGAAGCTAGAGGCCTGCGGCAGAGGCTGGTACGATGAGCTCCAGTCCGTGTTGTGGTCCATCCGCACGACCGCGACCAAGCCAACCGGGGAGACCACGTTCTTCCTGGTCTACGGAGCCGAAGCAGTCCTCCCTCACGAGGTCAGACATCGCTCCGCGCGGGTCCTAGCGTTCGATGAGGCGCAACAGGACGCCATGCGGGGGATGGACCTCGTGCTGGGGGAGGAACGCCGCCGAGAAGTCGCGCTGCAAGCAGCAAGGTACCAGTAGGCGCTGCGACGATATCACTGCCGCAGCATCCGCCCCAGGACCCTCGAGGTAGGAGATCTCGTGCTCAGACGGGTTCTCTCCAGGGAAGGGCTACACAAGCTCTCTTCCATGTGGGAGGGCCCGTTCAAGGTTGTTCATGTTTCCAGGCCGGGCTCTGTGCGCTTGGAGACTCAGGAAGGGGAGCCGATCCAGAACGCGTGGAACATCCAACACCTCCGGAGGTTCTACCCCTAAAAGGCCCGGAGCCTGTGAAGAAGGCGAACGCCTGTGAAGATTAACCCTTTTTGGAAAAGGCCCTGAGCCTGTGAAGAAGGCAAACGCCTGTGAAGATTAACCCTTTTTGGAAAAGGCCCTGAGCCTGTGAAGAAGGCAAACGCCTGTGAAGATCAACCCTTTTTGGAAGAGGCCCTGAGCCTGTGAAGAAGGCAAACGCCTGTGAAGATCAACCCTTTTTGGAAAAGGCCCTGAGCCTGTGAAGAAGGCGAACGCCTGTGAAGATTAACCATTTTTGGAAAAGGCCCTGAGCCTGTGGAGAAGGCAAACGCCTGTGAAGATTAACCCTTTTTGGAAAAGGCCCAGAGCCTGTGAAGAAGGCAAGTGCCTGTGAAGCTCGTTACCCCAAGAAGAAAGGCCCAGAGCCTGTGAAGAAGGCCAACGCCTGTGAAGCTCGCCGCCCGTGACACTCTCACGTAATAATGAGTGGGGCTGTACACGCCCCGGAGTCTCAAGAGCGCCGGCAGGCCCTGTGGCTCCCTCCCACGCCCAGTGGCACCACTTAGCTCCGCGCTGGTGAGAAGACGTCGAAGACTAGATTAGGTGCCGGACGCGGCTTTTTCATTTGCTTTCCGCGGTTGGTTCGCTTTGTTCGCAGTTGAAGTTTTATTGAAATTATTTCCGCCATTGGTTTATATTTCGTTGATTTTCACTCCCCCGTTCTGATTCCTCTTGCAAAAAGTCTCGCGAGGGGGGGGGGCAGCCAAACGCCCTCGCGAGGGTTCCTGTTCTAATCGTTCTAAGGTTTCGCGACCCGGGTCCATTATGGGAGGACCCCTCCAGTCCGTGCCCCTCGGGCACCGCGACACACGCACATGGCCTGGGTCGGTCGCCCCCCACCGCTGGGGCCGGGAACTATTTACGTGCAGACACACAGCTGAAAAGCGCGAAAGCTAAATCAAGGTAGTTGTTAACAGCAATAACCTCCAACACGCCCCCACGGGGCTCCATGCAGCTGTTCTCTTTTACGCAGGAAACAAAAGGAAAAGAAAGGATGAGCCTAGCGCGGCTCGCCTTGCTCCGGCCAGCCGAGGCGACCTGGGATGCCTCCAGGGCTCAGGCGGACTCCCTCTCGCGCTTCACCGGGGCGCGGCGACGGGTGGACGAATCGCCGCCCCCAAGCAAGCGCGACGGCGTGGGGGCTGGCTGCGTCCACCGCTGGAGGAGTCGCCTGAAGAAGAGTTGGTGAAGCTTGGGGAGCATCGAGCGCCGCCATCCGCGCGGGCGCTGTCTCCTCCATCGTCGTCGGGGCGGGGCCCCTGGCAGCGGTCGTCGCCCTCGGGGCAGCATCCAGCGCGGTGACCATCTTCCCCAAACACCCTCACATAGAGGGTGGCGTCGCCGTCGAACTTGAAGTGTAGGGTGCAACGCTGACTCAGGCCGCGCGCGCGGGCAAACGTTTGCCAACCACGAGTCAGGGCCCTGTTTCCAGAAGGGGAGACCTCAAGCGAAACCCAGGAGGCCCTGCTGCAACAACCATCAGCCTGGAGCCAGAAGCCGCACCGGGCGCTGGCCGGCAGCTCGCCGATTAAGAAGCGGGGGAGCTGGAGCCAGGTGTTGGTCGGGTCCGCCGACCACACGACGAACTCCGGCAGCACCTCCACCGAGCGAAAGCGCGGCCTGGGGGGCCGCGCAGTCATGGCCTGCCTCCCCTTGGCAGCCGAGCGCTCATCACCACGCGGGGAACCACCCCTGTGGCCACAGGAAGCCGCAATGGGGACCGCGGGATGCTTGCGGGGACGACCCCGGCCGCGCTTGGTCGGGGGGGAGGGGGGAGTCAGGCTCTGCCCGGCAGGCCTTTCCCTTCTCTGCGGCTGAGAACCTCTTCGGAGCCATGAGAGCAGCGAGTGGCCAAGGAGAAGAAGAAGAGAAGCAGGAAGGGGCGGACTGGCGGGGCTCGCACGGCCCCGTACTTATAGCCGGAGAAGACCAACCGCCGAGCACCACGATCGTAGGTAATAATGACCCATATCTATGCATGCAGGGACTAGTCAAGTCACGCAGTTGCCAATGCGTCGTGGGGAAGCGGAGACGCCCACGTCCTATCAACCGCCATGTGGCGCCCAAGGCCGCAGGCTGTTAGGGCCCCCGGCGCTTCGCCCTTGCCCTTTCGCTCCTCGGCATGGCCAAGTCCATGCGTGCCTTGGGCCCGGGGGCTACTGTCGGCGTTCTGGGAACGGGGGTCCCCAGACTTGCTGGCCTGCGGCCTGCAGCGTGGCTCAAAGGGGGCCGAGCACGGCCCATCCTCATCAACAGAAGACCCAAGACCCTCGCGAGGGGCCAAGCCTCGCGTGGCGGACGACACGACGCTTCCTCAGGCGCGTCCTCATCAGGCTGGCTCACGAGGAGGCGGAGAGATCGAGGTGGGTACCTCACGAGGTGCCCATGACGCAAGCCGTGATGACCAAGGGCGCCAGGCGAGCGCCAGCCCGCGTGGTGTCCTCCCTTTCCTCTTTGGTGCAAAGGAGGCAAGCGCAGGCGAGAGGATCAAGCAAAGGCATCCATTTCGGTGCAACGAGACCAAGACCAGTCCAAGGGTGGGAAGGAGGTCATCGTGGAGCCCAGAACGGCGTCACCACAGGGCCTTTGGCAGGCGAGGACCAACTTTAGTCAGGATAAGTGTACCAGATGTTCCCCTTCGAATCGGCCAATTGTTGGCGCCCTTCCCGCCCAGGGCCTTTGCCTATAAATAGGACTAGCCACCCTCATGGTAGGGAGGTCGAGAATCTAAGCAAGCAGGGAACAAGAGAGAGAGAGAGAGAGAAGGGCGGCTGAACTCCTCTTAGTAGTTCATCCCCCTAGCCAAGAACAGACCCTCGCGTGGCTGTTCTTCCCTGTATTGTTCATCATCACCAGCCCGAGAGGCAATCCACCACACCACACTGGAGTAGGTATTACACCGCATCGGTGGCCCGAACCAGTATAAACTCTGTGTCTCTTGTGTTGTTCTTTCGTTAGTTAGATCTTTGCGAGACGGAGAGGTAGAGGGCACAATGTCCGCGCGCACCCCAGAGTTCGAACCTTAAGGGTCTGCCGGAACCCGAAATCTGACAGTAAAATTTTGACAAGCATTATATTCCATAATCGACTTTGTTTCATAATACATGGTGAGATAATATGAATGTATTCATTCAAAGATCACATCTTTCGCACACTGCTCAGCCACAATGCAGGATCCCTCCAGGACATTGTCAAAATACAACTCGGGCGTGCGGTGCTCCTTGCCCTCGGGCGGTCCCTCGGTCACGAGCTTGATGACGTTCATCTTCGCCCACTGCACCTTGACACGGGCAAAGGCCATCCATGCACCCTCGATGCAGACCGATCACTTGATAACGTCAAGACCGGGGCAGTCATTCACTAGCCGCTTCACGAGCCCGAAGTAGCTGCTGGGTATAGCTTCTGCAGGCCACAACCGGATTATTAAATCCTTCATGGCTAGTTCGGCCACCCTATGTAGTTCGACCATCTGTTTTAGCTGGTCGCTAAAGGGCACCGGATGTTCTGGCACAAGGTATTGCAACCAAAACAGCTTCTCCGTTGAGCTGCCCTCTTCGGCTCGGAAGAATTCCACAGCGTCAGAAACACTGCGCGACAAATCCACAAACGCTCCTACAGAACTCCAAATCCGGGTTAGTAAGAGGTACCTTTTCTTCACATATTTGCTCTGCATAATGAAGGCCTTACCCACCGCAATCTTCCTGGCCACTTGAATCTCCTAGAGAGCGCCCTGGGCTTCAACCCGGGCATCTTGTGCGCTTTGGCGAGCCTTGGCGAGTTCGGTTTCTTGAACCGCAATATTGCGCTCCAAGGACTCACATTTCTTCACGGCATCTTGGAGCTCTTGCTGGACCTCACCGACCCTGGCCTCGTGCTTTTCGCGGGCGGCTTGTTTCTTGGCAGCTCTCTCCTCGGCTTCGTCCAACGCCTTTTTAAGGGCCTCAACCTCGGTCGCCGCACCTAAAAATATCATGGCACTATAGTCAATACAAATCATTTGTTCTTTCTGATACACCGAAGGTCATTGCATACCTTGTTTGTCTTCTAGATGCTTTCTCACACGGCTGAGCTCTTCCTCGGCCTGCTCCATACTCTGCTTCAGTCCGGAAACCTTAGCAATATGAGAGGTCGCAGCCTGTAACGACACCTGCTTATTCACATTGACTCATCTGGTTAATCTCCTGCGAAACTTGTTTGATCCTCTGTCCGACTTTTCTTTTCGAAAACCGGACAGTGTCTCAGGGGCTACTGTTTATACTATGACATTCTTTTTACATAATTGCGTTGTATACCTCAAAGCCTGTTAGAAGGCTTGTGTAGGCTTCGGTCAGTCCGCTCTTCGCGGACTGAATCCTCTCAACCAGCGTACCCATAAGGGTACGGTGTTCCTCAACAATCGAAGCACTTGGCAGAGCTTCCATTAGAGTGTCCGGCGCCTCTGGCTGGACAGAGGTCACCGGCGGCATAGGCGCACTTCGTCCTTTCGAAGGAGGCTGCTTGCTGGGTTCCGGAGCCGCATAGGCCTTCGGGGCTGTATTCGGCTAGGGTCCGAACTGAATATGGCCCCCATCGCCAGTCTCCATGGGAATTTGCTCCCCCATGTGTTTGGCGGCCGAGGCTTCACCCTCTGGCGCCGCCCTAGCGGCCTCCTGCATCTCCCCCTGGCCTGGGATCCTTCGGGACAACACCTCGGTGTCATCCATGGCCCTGGGAGAGGAGGCCGCTAGAAGAGACCCGCTGTCCATCACCTTCAGGTCTAGCCAATTCCCTGAAGATGAGGATCGCTCGAGGTCGGAACGGGCCGTACTGCAAGTGCATGACTCAACACATTTAAAACTATGAACTAAATAGGCTGAATACATGAATGTGTCATGGTCTTTGAGTACTCACGATTCGGCCCGGGGCTTATCTCGGGGGCACAGCTCTGGGCTGCTATCGATGTCCCATGCGGAGTTATCCGTGCGGGAGAGCTTCCCTTTCTTGGACGCCTCTGCCTCCAGATTTGTGGAGGCGGCCCTCTTCTTCCTTCCCCCCTTAGGGGGGAGTTGCTTTCTTCCTCCTCCTCCTCGTCTTTGGCAGCGGAGGGGTGAGTCTCGGTGTCTTCAGACGTCACGTCCAAAGCGCCCTTGCGGCGGAAGCCACTTCTGGCCCCCTTGGCCTTCTTCTGCGGCGCCTGGTAAGGCGCCGGGACCAGCATCTTCGTCACAAGCGGGATGGCTGGTTCCTCAGGCAGCGGAGCCGAACACCGAATCCACTCTGCCTTCTTTGTCCAGCCCTGAAAAAATAAATAGTGAGGTTTAGGTATCTTCCCTGAATAAGCAAGTAAAGGATACACCTTGAAACGCGAAAGACTTACCGCACTGGCGGGATGGGCCAGGGCGTGCCCACAGTCCTCGATCGTCTCTGGCCGCGTCTCATTGCCCTTAAAGAGCACCTTCCAGATGTCTTCGTGCGTAGTTCCGAAGAACCGTTGCAAGGTCTGGTGCTTGGCTGGATTGAACTTCCATAAATGGCAAGTCCGGCTCTGGCATGGAAGGATCTGGCAAACTAGCATCACCTGGATCACATTGAAAAGCTTGATGTTCTTGTCCACCATGCTTTGGATGCGCGTTTGCAGCGCTGTCAGCTCGTCCGACGAAGACCAATTCAGGCCCTTCTCTAGCCAGGTGGTGAGCCGTATTGGGGCTCCGGACTTGAATTCGGGAGCCGCGGCCCAGGTGGCGTCGCCGGGCTCTGTGACATAGAACCCCAATTGCTGCCACCCTTTGACGGTCTCCACAAAGGTACCTTTGGGCCATGTGACATTGGGCATCTTGCTCACCATGTCACCTCCGCACTCTACGTGTTGGCCATCCACCACCTTCGGCTTCACGTTGAAGATCTTAAGCCACAGTCCAAAGTGGGGTGGAATGCGGAGGAAGGCCTTTCACACGACAATAAATGCCGAGATGTTGAGGAAAGAGTTTGGGGCTAGATCGTGGAAATCTAGCCCATAATAGAACATAAGTCCGCGGACAAAGGGGGTGGAGAGGAAATCCTAGCCCACGAACGAAGTGGGGGATGAACACCACCCTCTCATTGGGCTTCGGGGTAGGGACGATCTGCCCCTTGGCCGACAGCCGGTGGGCGATTTCTTTGGCCAAGTACTGGCCTCCCGAAGCTTGGTGATGTCCTTCTCCTTTACGGAGGAGGCCATCCACTTGCCTTGCGCTCCAGATCCGGACATGGTCGAGTGCTTTCTTGAAGCAGAAAGGATGACGTCTTAGGTGCTGGAGCTCGAGAATGGGAGGGCAGAGAGACAGAGAGAGAAGGCGTGGGTGAGAGAAAGGAATCCTTATCTCCTTATAAAGGTAGTGAATATCAAGCGCCTTCCCGCTCGCCTTAAAATTCTCCTGTTCCCAAGGGCTGTGCAGACGGCACGGTTGGATTACCCACACCCGTATTGATGAGAATCTCGTAATGAGGGGACACGATCTCTGTTGGGACAAGACGTGCCAATAAAAACCGCATCTTGAAATGTGAAGTGGCAGGCCGAAAAACGGTTCAAAATAATAACGAGGCAGGGAGGTGATATCACGCTACAAAAAGTTGTCAGCGGATTGGATTCGTGAAATATTATACTCTCTGCGGTGGTGTGTGGTACTTGTTTTACAGAGCCAGACACGTTCGTTGTGTTCGAAGACTGTGTTGGAGTATTCGGAGGAGGAACCTGCCTTGCAATGTCGAAGACAATCTGCGCACCGGACACCTCGTCATTGAAGCCTGGATCAGGGGCTACTGAGGGAGTCCTGGATTAAGCGGTCCTCGGGCGTCCGGACTATGGTACATGGACCGGACTGATGGACTGTGAAGATACAAGACTGAAGACTCTCTCCCGTGTCCGGACGGGACTCTCCTTGGCGTGGAAGGCAAGCTTGGCGCCCTGATATGAAGGTTCCTTTCTCTGTAACCAACTTTGTACAACCCTAGTCCCCTCCAGTGTCTATATAAACCAGAGGGCTTAGTCCGTAGAGGCAATCATAATCATACAGGCTAGACTTGTAGGGTTTTAGCCATTATGATCTCGTGGTAGATCAACTCTTGTAATACTCATATTCATCGAGATCAATCAAGCAGGAAGTAGGGTATTACCTCCATATAGAGGGCCCGAACATGGGTAAACATCGTGTCCCCTGTCTCCTGTTACCATCAACCCTAGACGCATAGTTCGGGACCCCGTACCCGAGATCTGCCGGTTCTGACACCGACACCCTTTGGTGAGGAATATGCGATTCCTAGTGAATAAGATGAAGAAGATCCCTCTGCTGCTACGTCAGAGCAGTTTGATGAAGAAATTGAAGTGGATGATATCCCTTCAACTTCACTGGTATCATCGCCCATGCCTCAGTTCATAGCTGAAGAGGCAGGCGTTGAAGAAATAAATGAAGACGATGAGGATGTGGATAAAGGGTCTACAACTCCGATTCTAAATGATGACTACTGGGAAAGTCATCACCCCAACTCACCACTGACCACTCCTCTGCAACAAATTCCTCAGTCCCCCGTCCAAACTGAAAAAATTCGTACGGGCTTTGAAGAATGACAAGCTTCACTTCTGTCTATTACAGAAGAAGTTCCAGCCACTAGAGCTAATGAAAATGTTGCTGAAGAAATGGAGGCCCAGGCTGCTGCTGATGACACTGCTCCTGAAATTCCTCAGCCTATGGCTCCAGTGACTGTGCTTCAAGAGGCTTTGAAGACTTCAACCGCTAATCTTCATCCCAAGCCACAAAATCCTCACTCCAAGAAGTAGAAGTTCAAGGTTGATGACTTCTTTGTTGAGCATATTTTCCTCATTGACTACAATCCTTATGATGCTGCTCGACTTCGTCGAAGCGCTTTTGGACCACTAGCCAGATGAACTTCTATTCATCGCTGTTGTTTGATAATGACAAGATCTTTAACCATGAGCAAATTCCTCATGTGGACATGGGATCTCTACCGTGCTTCACCTCAGTCCTTAGTGTTCTTCATGACGTTGGGCTGCTCAACTTCTGCACCGACATCTGCGACTGGAATGAAGAACTCATTCTTCAGTTCTATGCCATGTTGCACATCACTGCCAATGTTGAAGATATGAATTCATGGATACTGGTCTGGATGCCTGAAAATACTCACTATAAAGCTCCGGCCTCTAAATTGCTTCATATCGTCCTAGCCAGTCCTCCCGTTGAAGGTGCAAGGCTCATCTATGCTGAAGCTGAACTCTCAGATCATATGATGCAAGTGTTGATGAAGCCTTTGAATCCAGGCCAAGCTCCGAGGACCAAATTTCTCATCAAGGAATTGCTCTATGTGCCAAGGACAGTGTACAGAATATTGACCAAAACCCTCAGTCCTATCAAGGGCCACAACGCTGATGAAGAAGAGGTTGTTCGCATCATGAAGAATCTGCTATTCAACATCATACATGGTATTCCTATCAACTACCACGATTTCTTCATGAGGACTTTGGCCAATGTACCTCTGTCTCCATTTGAGTTGAAGCCTTACGCTCCCTGGATCATGAGATTCATCAGATCAAGGTCTTCAATCAACTACAATGCTGATTTTCAAAATCATCTCAGCTATTTGCCCCCAGTTGAAGTCCTCAAAAGGACTATTTCCTCAGTTGATGAGAAGGGCAAGGCTGCTGTCATTGATGAAGGCACTCGTCCATTGGATGGATAGTTTCGCAAAGCTGCATCTTATTCCACCAATGATGACTCTACCACAAATGCTCCAAAGCAATTTCCTCGAGCCACTGATCCTCGTGTGATGACTGATCATGAGCTTCTCCTCATTCTTCTTGAGAAGCACGATCGCAATCACAAGTGGGTCAAGTGTCATTTTGGTTCAATTCTTCAGAACATGACTATCATGCAAAATACTATGAAGAAGAACCATTACTACCTGCATGAAGTTTTTGATCACACTTGGGCCATAATGTCTCACCTCTATGGTGATGAAGACCTCAAGCAGATGGGCTTCCAAGAGGACTTTGACTGGTCTCAGCCACCTTCAAAGAAATTCAAGAAGGTCAAACTTTCTCACTTGGTTGCCAGTTCATATTCTTCATCATGCGAGACGGATGAATCCGAATATTTGAACGACACTGCGGTGGGGCCTACTCCAAAGGACGACCCCAACGATGCTGGCGCTCCTCCATCAACTTCATGATGATATTCTTCAGGGGCATTAGTCCTCATTTTTCGTCCCTTTTGGTCATTTGATGACAAAGGGGGAGAAATTTGAGTTAGTCTTCAAGCGGGTCTCTATATATGGGCATTTTTTAATAAGTTACAACTCTCGTTCTTCTGAAGTATTTGTTCGGTCGAGTTGTAAACTTAAGTCCTATGGTGGTCTGATACTTTTGCTATGTTTTTCTGCATGGTATTTCCTCAAGTATGTTAATGCATGCATGCTGAATTACATCAGTCACCATATTTCATCATGCATTTCAAATTCTTCATATCATATGTTAAATGCATGTATGAATTACAAGATATAGGGGGAGATCTCCATGATTCTACTCTACAATGTGCATTTGCTATTCACAGCAAATTCCTCAGATATGCACATCTTCAGGGGGAGTTCTTCTATATCTTGCAATCAAATTCCTCAATATCAGTATTTACACTTCATATGTTTATCCCAATTGAAAACTTAACCTATATTGTCATCATTCACCAAAAAGGGGGAGATTGTAAGTGAATCTAGTGCCCCTTAGTGATTTTGGTGTACTGAAGACTTATAGGTTAAGGGACTAATGCGTTTGTGAGTGTACACAGCTCTATAAGTCTATGAGGGGTTTGATATTTACAGAGAAAGTCGACCCCTAAAAATGAATGTCTTCAACTAAAGATTTTGGCTTTCTGAAGACTTTGAAAGTGAAGAAATTAGTGTGACCGTGAAGACTTGATATTCTTGCGAGGAATACGAAGCATGAAGACTTTCGTTTTCTCTTTCTTGAGTCATAGGAAACACCGTACTATTAAAGGGGGTCGAGGTAAAACTAAGGAAAAGTTTCCAGTGATTCTCATCTCAAAATCCTACACCTACCAATCCTTTCGAGTGAAGCCATTGGAAATCTCATACAGTTCAGTCAATTTCTTCAGTGACAGAGACGAAGATCTTCTGGTCTCTGAGGAATTTGTTCTAACTGCGGAGTCAGGAATTCGCCTGTGCGGATTGCCTACAAGTGAGGAACATGATAGCCCTGAGGAATTTGATACTCAAATATCCGACCGTTGTTGTGCTATGCGCCAGCTGTCCCAAAATATCTTTTCACCTAACGGTCATATCATTGAAGGGCATTTATGTCTTATCATGTCGGGCTGCTCCCTAGGCTATCCATAGCCTCCCCCTACAACCACTAGCTGGTTGGCTGCTCCAAGAGAAACTGACACTTGTCATTGAGAGCATCCCATCCTCTGAGGACTTTGAGCGAAAATCATCAAGTGAGGAAAACCCAAACCCAAACACCTACAAAACCAAAGTGATTGAGCATCACTGAAGAGATTGTTCCTGTGTGGAACCGACGCTTGTTACCTTTGAGGACTGTGCATCCTCCAGATGGTTAGGCGTCATGGTCTATATCATCCAAGAGGAAATTGTGGATCACCGAGTGACCGAGTCTGTGAAGGTTTCGAAGTCACACCTAAAGACTTACCACGAGTGATTAGGCGAGGTCCGTGTGATCTTAGCTCAAGGAGAATACGATGAGGACTGTGTGTCCTCATGTTTAAATACCTAGCCACTCCAACCAGACGTATGACTATCACAGCAGTTGGAACTTTTCTACCAAATCACTGTCTTCATCAAGCTACCGGTTCTATTTCCTCAACCCTTTCATTTCCTCATTCATATGCTGTAGTACTTGATCGTTACTGTTTGAAGACTTTGCCTGAAGACTTTCTCAATTTCCTCAATTCTATTTCTTCAGTCAGTCTGTCTTCAGCCTGCTTATCCTGTGTTTATGCTACTTGTACTATGTGCTTGTTTTCATTTCATCGTGATGATTGTGCTACTACTCAGTTATGCTTGCATCTGAGTACCTATTCCGCTCCTAAGTAGTTCGTTGCTTAGGAATTTCCACCCCCTGAAATTCCTCAGTGACGAATTTGTAAAAGTCGCCTATTCACCCCCCTCTAGTCGACATAATGCACTTCCACTAAATCGCTCATTGGAATGAAGCAAATTATACACCATTGGAAAGATATCGTCGAGGCGCATCTTTTTCATATCAATTATTTTCTCTAATTACTTACGGTTTAAGAGCAGTTTCAATTTACTAAATCGCGGAATTGTGTTTTTCAATGTTTTTTAATTCGATCCAGTTTTTTAACCGTTTGTCAAAACGAGGCGTGTGATACTTCATTGAAAAGCTATGAATGAGGCACAACTTTCATATGTAGAAATATTTTTGAGATTCCTTACGGTTTTAAGTTAATTTTGAAAATCCTGCGGCGGATGACTAGTGGCAGCGGCCTTTTTCGCGAATTTTTTACAAATCGCTGGTCGGAATGATTCAAATCATACACCGTTGGAAAGATATCGACGAGGCACAACTTTTTCATGTACAACACTCTCTCTTACAGTTTGAAAGCAGTTTTAAAATTACGAAAATGCGGACACTCTATTTTTTGCGACACCCAAATCGCCGAGTGAACTTCATCCGACAGGAAAACACACTATTTCGAATGGCAACCCGCACTACATCATACGGTTAAGTGAACTTCATCCATGCGTTTTCTCAGACGAGTTTTTGTTGTGTTTTCTCAACTTTTGTATGAACGGGAATATACCGCAGAGTCGAGGGCAAATGAACCACGAACATATGTCGAAGTGAACCGCATTATTATCTTGTTGTTTCGCTAAAAATTTCGCACTTTTCATGTTGGACGGAAGTGAACATCATTACCCTCTCAAAAGTGAACCACATCCAAGGACCAAACTCACTTCAAGTGTTGATGTAGTCGACTGATTTTTGAGACACACGAAACAAATTGCACTTCATACAGAGGGGTAATGAACTGCTACACAAATGGAGTGAACTACACTTTTTTGTCAAACAAATTTAGTCGAAACATCGGTTCTGCACTGCAAATGGAAGACTAGCGGACTGCACTAAAACACAGAGTTTTTGACACCACACCTGCAGCACTGCACTACAAATCCTACATGAAATTAAACTCTATGCGCCGTACTGCACCAAAACACACCCAATTCACACCAGAATTTCGGAGGTGGCTGAACCGGACGAAACCGGAAAATCAGTGGTCCACGGCGAACTGCATGACCAAGGGACAAGATGGTCGCGTCAGCAGGGAACTACAGTGAAGAATTGGGTACTGCACCAGCGACCCAACTGACCTACAATGGAGAGAAACCTGCACTGCTCATCATCAGTGGGAGAACTAGAGTGAATAATTTGATCTGTGCATCTCTTTTTTTGTACCTGATGGTACGTCCACCTCTCTCCAACACACATCAGTGGAGCACTGCACTATTGAAAACAGATGGACGTGGAGTGGAGGAGCACGAAGGTGAGGCGCCGCAAAACTGAGCACACCGCAGCGGCGAACCGCACTGGCCAGGTCAGCGAACTGCGTCATATGAATAAAAAATCCAAAGAGGCTCAATCGGGTGGATGAGCTGTGATGAGGACATAAACCTGGGGTAGGGTAATAGGCCTGACCTATACGTCCTACCTAAGGTCCTTGTCCTAAGAGCAAATAAGTTCAAGAGTAAATAGAGGGGACTCAACAAAGGTGTCGATTGAAATCCACTCGACCTTCCAGTCACTCGGAGACCCCTCCTTACCTAGGTCACTCGACCATTAAACCACTCGACGTGCAGAAGACCTAAAGCCGCTCTGCGCAGCAACAGTCGGGCGTTTACTCTTATATTTAATGATCATTTATAGCACTTCATTATAGATGTTACCTGTAACGCTCTCTCTTTATGAACGTTGAACCCTATGTAACAGAGGGGAGCTGGGGTCCTGGCGCACTCTATATAAGCCACCCCTCCTCTGGGACAAGGGTTCGCACCCCTGTAAACACACATATACATAATCCAGTCGACCGCCTCCGGGCTCCGAGACGTAGGGCTATTACTTCTTCCGAGAAGGGCATGAACTCGTAAAACTCATGTGTACAACTTCACCATAGCTAGGATCTTGCCTCTCCATACTTACCCCCCTATTCTACTGTCAGTCTTATTACCACGACAGTTGGCGCCCACCGTGGGGCAGGTGTCTTAGCGACTTGTTGGAGAAGTTGCAATTTTTCCGATCCCCATAAGTATGGATTCAGGCGGAGATCCGTCTCGGTGCGCTCGTGTTCGTTGCCGAAGACTCCGCTTGGCTCCAAGAGGCTCCACTCGACGTCGAGGCGCTCCCCGTCAGCGGGGCAACGCACTTTCATGCGTGCGTCCATGGCGTCCTTCTGCGGCAGCCGTCGACCCAATATCGGTCGACTTCTATGACGTCTTCATCCCCTGCTGCTCGCCAGCGCAAGCGTTCCGGTCAGTCGCGGCTCCAGCGGTGGGTGAGGCATGCGGTGGCTCGCCAGTCGACCACCTCACAAGTCGCGGCAATCGAGCCTGACGAAACACTCTACGGCCTGTTCGACTGGCTCCGTCGAGACTGCATCCGAGTGCGATAGCAGCGACCCTGCGGCGGAAGTCTTGATGGTCAATGGACCACGCAGTCCACCTGGCTTCCCCCGCGACGACGATGGTGATGGCGGAGGCGATGCGTCGCGTTTCCACGAGGAGTACCGCCCTGAGCCTCTCTCTTCCCAGCAGTGGGAAGAACTTCGCCGCCGTAACAAGGATGCACTTCACACTCCTATCGTTGGAGAAACCCCCGAGGCCCGGGCCTTGGAGGAGGTGCGCCTGGCCAACTTGGCTGAGCGCACTCGACTGGAGAACCTCCAGCACGGACTCGACGAGCGTGCTCGGCAGCGGGTTCCTGAGTCCAGTCGACGACAACTTTTTCCGCCTCCAACTCAGGTATATCGAACTCCGATCCATAATCTCACAGCTGTGGCCCGAATAGCAGAGTCGATTCAGCCTTCCCAGTCAGAAGCTGGTAGAGGTTTGATGCAGATCCGGGCTTTGCTCCGGGCGGCGGGGGAGCAGAACACATCAGTGTCAAAGTCTCGGAATTGGATCTAGAGTAGATATGTAATGGTAGACACGGTTCAGTCGGCTGACAGCCCAAGATCACCTCCAAGGCGTGAGGGACGTGGAGATCAACGGGATCAGTACAGAAACCATGAGCAGTATCATCACCGACTCGACCGCGATGATCGTCGTCGAGTGCCCACGCCTCCCCAAGGAGTGGGTCATACGCGCCTCGGCAACATGATGACAAACGCCCTCACAGTGGTGGGCGAAGGATTCCAGTCGACCCCCGGGAGCCGGGCTTTGACGCGAGATCTATTCTCGTTCAAGGTCTGGTTGACAGGAACATGGCACACAGAGATGGCTACGATAGAGATTATCTGACCGGCAGCAGAGTGCATGTTTCAGGTCCCGAGTGTTTCAGCAGAGCCATCAGAGCAGCAGTGATTCCTCCCATCTTCAGGTTGGCGACTGGAGTCAGCAAGTTCAGTGGTGAGTCTAAGCCTGACACTAGGCTTGAGGACTACCGAGTGGCTGTGCAGATTGGTGGTGGCAACGATGAAGTGGCTATGAAGCACCTTCCTCTGATGTTGGAGGGCTCGACCAGAGCATGGTTGAATCAGTTAGCACCCGGCAGTATTTATAGTTGGAAAGAGCATGCCCGAGTGTTTGTTAGAACATTTGAAGGTACATGCAAACGGCCAGCAGGGCTAACAGATCAGCAATCGTGTGTGCAGAAGCCGAATGAAACCTTGAGGGATTATATCCAGAGATGGATCATGTTGCACCATACGGTGGAGAATGTGTCAGATCACCACGCAGTTTGTGAAGGAAATATGCCCTAGAGGCAATAATAAAGTGATTATTTATTTCCTTACATATCATGATAAAAGTTTATTATTCATGCTAGAATTGTATTAACCGGAAACATAATACATGTGTGAATACATAGACAAACAGAGTGTCACTAGTATGCCTCTACTTGACTAGCTCATTAATCAAAGATGGTTATGTTTCCTAACCATGAACAAAGAGTTGTTATTTGATTAACGAGATCACATCATTAGTTGAATGATCTGATTGACATGACCCATTCCATTAGCATAGCACCCGATCGTTTAGTATGTTGCTATTGCTTTTATCCATGACTTATACATGTTCCTTCAACTATGAGAATATGCAACTCCCATTTACCGTAGGGACACTTTGTGTGCTACCAAACGTCACAACGTAACTGGGTGATTATAAAGGTGCTCTACAAGTGTCTCCGAAGGTACATGTTGAGTTGGCATATTTCGAGATTAGGATTTGTCACTCCGATTGTCGGAGAGGTATCTCAGGGCCTTCTCGGTAATGCACATCACATAAAGCCTTGCAAGCATTGCAACCAATGAGTTAGTTGCGAGATGATGTATTACGGAACGAGAAAAGAGACTTGCCGGTAACGAGATTGAACTAGGTATTGGATACCGACGATCGAATCTCGGGCAAGTAACATACCGATGACAAAGGGAACAACGTATGTTGTTATGCGGTCTGACCGATAAAGATCTTCGTAGAATATGTGGGAGCCAATATGGGCATCCAGGTCCCGCTATTGGTTATTGACCGGAAACGTGTCTCGGTCATGTCTACATTGTTCTCGAACCGTAGGGTCCGCACGCTTAACGTTACGATGACAGTTATTATGAGTTTATGCATTTTGATGTACCGAAGGAGTTCGGAGTCCCGGATGTGATCACGGACGTGACGAGGAGTCTCGAAATGGTCGAGACATAAAGAATTATATATTGGAAGCCTATGTTTGGACATCGGATGCATTCCAGGTGAAATCAGGATTTTACCGGAATACCGGGAGGGTTACCGGAACCCCCCGGGAGCATAATGGGCCAACATGGGCCTTGGAGAAGAGGTGAGAGGGCTGCCCTCATGGGCTGTGCGCCTCCCCCCTTCCCTAGTCCTATTAGGACTAGGAGAAGTGGGGCGCCCCCCCTCTCTCTCTCTCCCCCTTGAAGAATCCTAGTCCAACTAGGATTGGGGGGGGGGGAATCCTACTCCCAGAGGGAGTAGGACTCCTCCTGCGCCTCCCTCCTTTGGCCGGCCAGCCTCCCCTCCTTCATCCTTTATATACGGGGGCAGGGGACACCCTAAGACACACAAGTTGATCTACGGATCGTTCCTTAGCCGTGTGCGGTGCCCCCTTCCACCAAATTCCACCTCGATTATATCGTTGCAGTGCTTAGGCGAAGCCCTGCGCCGGTAACACATCAAGATCGTCACCACGCCGTCGTGCTGACGGAACTCTTCCTCGACGCTTTGCTGGATCGGAGCCCGGGGATCGTCATCGAGCTGAACGTGTGCCAAGAACTCGGAGGTGCCGGAGTAACGGTGCTGTGATCGGTTGGATCGCGAGGAGAACGTACGACTACTTCCTCTGCGTACGACTACTTCCTCTACGTTGTGTCAACGCTTCCGCTTCGGTCTACGAGGGTACGTAGACAAACACTCTCCCCTCTCGTTGCTATGCATCACCATGATCTTGCGTGTGCGTAGGAAAATTTTTGAAATTACTACGTTCCCCAACAGTGGTATCAGAGCCTAGGTTTTTATGGTATGATGTTATTTGCACGAGTAGAACACAAGTGAGTTGTGGACGATACAAGTCATACTGCCTACCAGCATGTCATACTTTGGTTCAGCGGTATTGTTGGACGAGACGATCCGGACCAACCTTACGCGTACGCTTACGCGAGACCGGTTCCCTCGACGTGCTTTGCACATAGATGGCTTGCGGAAGACTGTCTCTCCAACTTTAGTTGAACCGAGTGTGGCTACGCCCGGTCCTTGAGAAGGTTAAAACGGAGTCTATTTGACAAACTATCGTTGTGGTTTTGATGCGTAGGTAAGATGAGTTCTTGCTTAAGCCCGTAGCAGCCACGTAAAATTTGCAACAAACAAAGTAGAGGACGTCTAACTTGTTTTTGCAGGGCATGTTGTGATGTGATATGGTCAAGACGTGATGCTAAATTTTATTGTATGAGATGATCATGTTTTGTAACCGAGTTATCGGCAACTGGCAGGAGCCATATGGTTGTCGCTTTATTGTATGCAATGCAATCGCGATGTAATGCTTTACTTTATTACTAAGCGGTAGTGATAGTCGTGGAAGCATAAGATTGGCGAGACGACAACGATACTACGATGAAGATCAAGGTGTCGCGCCGGTGACGATGGTGATCATGACGGTGCTTCGAAGATGGAGATCACAAGCACAAGATGATGATGGCCATATCATATCACTTATATTGATTGCATGTGATGTTTATCCTATTATGCATCTTATCTTGCTTTGATTGACGGTAGCATTATAAGATGATCTCTCACTAAATTATCAAGAAGTGTTCTCCCTGAGTATGCACCGTTGCGAAAGTTCTTCGTGCTGAGACACCACGTGATGATCGGGTGTGATAAGCTCTACGTTCAAATACAACGGGTGCAAAACAGTTGCACACGCGGAATACTCAGGTTTAACTTGACGAGCCTAGCATATACAGATATGGCCTCGGAACACGGAGACCGAAAGGTCGAGCGTGAATCATATAGTAGATATGATCAACATAGTGATGTTCACCATTGAAACTACTCCATCTCACGTGATGATCGGACATGGTTTAGTTGATTTGGATCACGTGATCACTTAGAGGATTAGAGGGATGTCTATCTAAGTGGGAGTTCTTAAGTAATATGATTAATTGAACTTTAATTTATCATGAACTTAGTCCTGGTAGTATTAGCATATCTATGTTGTAGATCAATATCTCGCATTGTTGCTTCCCTGTGTTTATTTTGATATGTTCCTAGAGAAAACTGTGTTGAAAAATGTTAGTAGCAATGATGCGGATTGGATCCGTAATCTGAGGTTTATCCTCATTGCTGCACAGAAGAATTTTGTCCTTGATGCACCGCTAGGTGACGGACCTTTTGCAGGAGCAGATGCAGACGTTATGAACGTTTTGCTAGCTCAATATGATGACTACTTAATAGTTTAGTGCACCATGCTTAACGGCTTAAGAATCGGGACTTCAAAGATGTTTTGAACGTCATGGACCATACAAGATGTTCCAGGAGTTGAAGTTAATATTTCAAGCAAATACCCGAGTTGAGAGATATGAAGTCTCCAACAAGTTCTATAGCTAAAAGATGGAGGAGAATCGCTCAACTAGTGAGCATGTGCTCAAATTGTCTGAGTACTACAATCGCTTGAATCAAGTGGGAGTTAATCTTCCAGATAAGATAGTGATTGACAGAATTCTCTAGTCACCATCACCAAGTTAGTAGAACTTCGTGATGAACTATAATATGCAAGGGATAACGGAAAATATTCCCAAGCTCTTCGCGATGCTAAAATCGGCGAAGGTAGAAATCAAAGAAAAACATCAAGTGTTGATGGTTGACAAGATCACTAGTTTCAAAAGGGCAAAAGGAAAGAAGGGGAACTTCAAGAAGAACGGCAAGCAAGTTGCTGCTCAAGTGAAAAAGCCCAAGTCTGGTCCTAAGCCTGAGACTAAGTGCTTCTACTGCAAATGGACTGGTCACTGGAAGCGGAACTACCCCAAGTGATTGGCGAATAAGAAGGATGGCAAAGTGAACATAAGTATATTTGATATACGTGTTATTGATGTGTACTTTACTAGTGTTCATAGCAACCCCTCAGTATTTGGTACTAGTTCAGTTGCTAAAATTTAGTAACTCGAAACGGGAGTTGCAGAATGAACAAAGACTAGTTAAAGGGCAAGGTGACGATGTGTGTTGGAAGTGGTTCCAAGATTGATATGATCATCATCACACACTACCTATACTTTCGGGATTAGTGTTGAAACTAAATAAGTGTTATTTGGTGTTTGCGTTGAGCATGAATATGATTTGATCATGTTAATTGCAATACAGTTATTCATTTAAAGTTAGAGAACAATTGTTGTTCTGTTTACATGAATAAAACCTTCTATGGTCATACACACCAATGAAAATAGTTCATTGGATCTCGATCGTAGTGATACACATATTCATAATATTGAAACCAAAAAGATGCGAAGTTAATAATGATAGTGCAACCTATTTGTGGCACTGCCGTTTAGGTCATATTGGTATAAAGCGCATGAAGAAACTCCATGCTGATGGGATTTTGGAATCACTTGATTATGAATCACTTGATGCTTGCGAACCATGCCTCTTGGGCAAGATGACTAAAACGCCGTTCTCCGGAACAATGGAGCAAGCAACAGATTTGTTGGAAATCATACATACTGATGTATGTGGTCCGATGAATATTAAGGCTCGCGACAAGTATCATTATTTTCAGAACTCACAGATGATTTAAGCAGATATGGGTATATCTACTTAATGAAACATAAGTCTGAAACGTTTGAAAAGTTCAAAGAATTTCAGAGTGAAGTGGATAATCATCGTAACAAGAAAATAAAAAGTTTCTACGATATGATCGCAGAGGTAAAATATTTGAGTTACGAGTTTTGGCCTTCAGTTAAAAACCGTGTGGAATAGTTTCACAAATTCATGCCACCTGGAACACCACAGCATAATGGTGTGTCCGAACGTCATAACCGTACTTTATTGGATATAGTACAATCTATGATGTTTCTTACCAATATCGTTTTGGGATCATGCATTAGAGACAGCTGCATTCACGTTAAAAGGGGCACCATCTAAATCCGTTGAGACGACACCGTATGAACTATGGTTTAGCAATAAACCTAAGCTGTCGTTTCTTAAAGTTTGGGGCTGCGATGCTTATGTGAAAAAGCTTCAACCTGATAAGCTCGAACCCAAATCGGAGAAATGTGTCTTCATAGGATATCCAAAGGAAACTGTTGGATACACCTTCTATCACAGATCCGAAGGCAAGACTTTTGTTGCTAAGTTCAGAAACTTTCTAGAGAAAGAGTTTCTTTCGAAAGAAGTGAGTGGGAGGAAAGTAGAACTTGATAAGGTAATTGTACCTTCTCCCTTATTGGAAAGTAGTTCATCACAGAAAAACTGTTCCTGTGACTACTACACCAATTAGTGAGGAAGCTAATGATGATGATCATGTAACTTCAAGATCAAGTTACTACCGAATCTCGTAAGTAAACCAGAGTGAGATCCGCACCAGAGTGGTACGGTAATCCTGTTCTGGAAGTCATGTTACTAGACCATGACGAACTTGCGAACTATGAGGAAGCGATGATGAGCCCAGATTCCGCAAAATGGTTAGAGGCCATGAAATCTGAGATATGATCCATGTATGAGAACAAAGTATGGACTTTGATGGATTTGCCCAATGATCGGCAAGCCAAAGAAAATAAATGGATCTTGAAGAGGAAGACGGACACTGATAGTAGTGTTACTATCTACAAAGCTAGAATTGTCGCAAAAGGTTTTCGACAAGTTTAAGGTGTTGACTACGATGAGAGTTTCTCACTCGTATCTATGCTTAAGTCTGTCCGAATCATGTTAGCAATTGCCGCATTTTATGAAATCCGGCAAATGGATAAACAAAACTACATTCCTTAATGGATTTATTAAATAAGAGTTGTATACGATGCAACTAGAAGGTTTTGTCGATCCTGAAGGTGTTAACAAAATATGCAAGCTCCAGCGATCCATCTATGGACTGGTGCAAGCATCTCGGAGTTGGAATATACGCTTTGATAAGTTGATCAAAGCATATAGTTTTATACAGACTTGCGGTGAAGCCTGTATTTACAAGAAAGTGAGTGGGAGCACTACAGCATTTCTGATAAGTATATGTAAATGACATATTATTGATCGGAAATAATGTAGAATTATTCTGTAAAGCATAAAGGAGTATTTGAAAGGAGTTTTTCGAAGAAGGACCTCGGTGAAGCTGCTTACATATTGAGCATCAAGATCTATAGAGATAGATCAAGACGCTTGATAAGTTTTTCAATGAGTACATACCTTGAAATTTTTTTTTGAAGTAGTTCAAACTGGAACAGTCAAAGAAAGAGTTCTTGCCTGTATTACAAGGTGTGAAATTGAGTAAGACTCAAAGCCCGACCACGGCAGAAGATAGAAAGAGAATGAAAGTCATTCCCTATGCCTCAGCCATAGGTTCTATAAAGTATGCCATGCTGTGTACCAGATCTATTGCATACCCTACCACTGAGTTTGGCAAGGGAGTACAATAGTGATCTAGGAGTAGATCACTGGACAAGCGGTCAAAATTATCCTTAGTGGAATAAGGATATGTTTCTCGATTATGGATGTGACAAAAAGGTTCGTCGTAAAAGGTTACGCCGATGCAAGTTTTGACACTAATCTAGATGACTCTAAGTCTCAATCTAGATACATATTGAAAGTGGGAGCAATTAGCTAAAGTAGCTCCGTGCAGAGCATTGTAGACATAGAAAATTGCAAAATACATAACGGATCTGAATGTGGCAGACCCGTTGACTAAACTTCTCTCACAAGCAAAACATGATCACACCGTAGTACTCTTTGGGTGTTAATCACATAGCGATGTGAACTAGATTACTGAATCTAGTAAACCCTTTGGGTGTTGGTCACATATTGATGTGAACTATTGCTGATAAATCACATGGCGATGTGAACTAGATTATTGACTCTAGTGCAAGTGGGAGACTGAAGGAAATATGCCCTAGAGGCAATAATAAAGTGATTATTTATTTCCTTACATATCATGATAAAAGTTTATTATTCATGCTAGAATTGTATTAACCGGAAACATAATACATGTGTGAATACATAGACAAACAGAGTGTCACTAGTATGCCTCTACTTGACTAGCTCATTAATCAAAGATGGTTATGTTTCCTAACCATGAACAAAGAGTTGTTATTTGATTAACGAGATCACATCATTAGTTGAATGATCTGATTGACATGACCCATTCCATTAGCATAGCACCCGATCGTTTAGTATGTTGCTATTGCTTTTATCCATGACTTATACATGTTCCTTCAACTATGAGAATATGCAACTCCCATTTACCGTAGGGACACTTTGTGTGCTACCAAACGTCACAACGTAACTGGGTGATTATAAAGGTGCTCTACAAGTGTCTCCGAAGGTACATGTTGAGTTGGCATATTTCGAGATTAGGATTTGTCACTCCGATTGTCGGAGAGGTATCTCAGGGCCTTCTCAGTAATGCACATCACATAAAGCCTTGCAAGCATTGCAACCAATGAGTTAGTTGCGAGATGATGTATTACGGAACGAGAAAAGAGACTTGCCGGTAACGAGATTGAACTAGGTATTGGATACCGACGATCGAATCTCGGGCAAGTAACATACCGATGACAAAGGGAACAACGTATGTTGTTATGCGGTCTGACCGATAAAGATCTTCGTAGAATATGTGGGAGCCAATATGGGCATCCAGGTCCCGCTATTGGTTATTGACCGGAAACGTGTCTCGGTCATGTCTACATTGTTCTCGAACCGTAGGGTCCGCACGCTTAACGTTACGATGACAGTTATTATGAGTTTATGCATTTTGATGTACCGAAGGAGTTCGGAGTCCCGGATGTGATCACGGACGTGACGAGGAGTCTCGAAATGGTCGAGACATAAAGAATTATATATTGGAAGCCTATGTTTGGACATCGGATGCATTCCAGGTGAAATCAGGATTTTACCGGAATACCGGGAGGGTTACCGGAACCCCCCGGGAGCATAATGGGCCAACATGGGCCTTGGAGAAGAGGTGAGAGGGCTGCCCTCATGGGCTGTGCACCTCCCCCCTTCCCTAGTCCTATTAGGACTAGGAGAAGTGGGGCGCCCCCTCTCTCTCTCTCTCCCCCTTGAAGAATCCTAGTCCAACTAGGATTGGGGGGGAATCCTACTCCCAGAGGGAGTAGGACTCCTCCTGCCCTCCCTCCTTTGGCCGGCCAGCCTCCCCTCCTTCATCCTTTATATACGGGGGCAGGGGACACCCCAAGACACACAAGTTGATCTACGGATCGTTCCTTAGCCGTGTGCGGTGCCCCCTTCCACCAAATTCCACCTCGATTATATCGTTGCAGTGCTTAGGCGAAGCCCTGCGCCGGTAACACATCAAGATCGTCACCACGCCGTCGTGCTGATGGAACTCTTCCTCGACGCTTTGCTGGATCGGAGCCCGGGGATCGTCATCGAGCTGAACGTGTGCCAAGAACTCGGAGGTGCCGGAGTAACGGTGCTGTGATCGGTTGGATCGCGAGGAGAACGTACGACTACTTCCTCTACGTACGACTACTTCCTCTACGTTGTGTCAACGCTTCCGCTTCGGTCTACAAGGGTACGTAGACAAACACTCTCCCCTCTCGTTGCTATGCATCACCATGATCTTGCGTGTGCGTAGGAAATTT
Source organism: Aegilops umbellulata (assembly GCA_032464435.1). Taxonomy (NCBI): domain Eukaryota; kingdom Viridiplantae; phylum Streptophyta; class Magnoliopsida; order Poales; family Poaceae; genus Aegilops; species Aegilops umbellulata. Next base: position 181,702,388 of record CP136060.1, read on the forward strand.
TTTGAAATTACTACGTTCCCCAACAGTTTGTGCCTTCAAGGAAGGCGTCAAGTATCGAAAATTGAATCTAAAGTTCGGTCGGACCGGAGATATCTCTCTGAGTCGAATGATGGAAATTGCCACCAAGTATGCTAATGGTGAAGAGGAGGATCGGCTTCGGAGTGGCATGCACAAAACAGTCACCCACGAAACCGGAGGAGGGAACTCCAGTCGGAAGCAGAAGCGCAAAGCCGAGCCAGCTGCTCTCGGAGAAGCCTTAGCCGTTGTCGGCGTTCTGGGAATGGGGGTCCCCATACTTTCCTGCCTGCGGCCTGCGGCGTGGCTCAAGGGGGCCTGGCACGACCCATCTTCATCAACACAAACCCAAGACCCTCGCGAGGGGCCAAGCCTCGCGGGGCGGACGACACGGAGCTTCCTCAAGCACGGCCTCATCAGGCTGGCTCGCGAGGAGGCGGAGAGATCAAGGCAGGGTACCTCACGAGGTGCCCATGACGCAAGCCATGACGACCAAGGGCGACAAGCGGGCGCCAGCCCGCGCAGTGTCCTCCCTTTCCTCTTTGGTGCAAAGGGAGCAAGCGTAGGCGGCAGGAAGAAGCAAAGGTGCCCATATTGGTGCAACGAGACCAAGAACAGCTCCGCGCCAAGGAGGAAGGCACTGTGGAGCCCAAGCCAGCGTCATCACCAGAGCCTTTGGCAGGCGAGGACCAACTTTAGTCAGGATAAGTGTACCAGATGTTCCCCTTCAAACTGGCCAATTGTTGGCGCCCTTCCCGCTCAATATTTGGGAAGAGGCCCACGGCCTTTGGCTATAAATAGGACTAGCCACCCCCAAGGTAGAGACATGTAGCAACCCGGCAATCAGTTAGATAGGCATAGGCAGCAGACAGAGAAAGAGAGAGAAGGGCGATTGAGCTCCTCCTAGCAGTTCATCCCCCCAGCCAAGAACAGACCCTCACGAGGCTGTTCTTCCTTGTATTGTTCATCATCATCAGCCCAAGAGGCAATCCACCACACCACACTGGAGTAGGGTATTACACCACATCGGTGGCCCGAACCAGTATAAACTCTGTGTCTCTTGTGTTGTTCTTTTGGTAGCTTAGATCCTTGCGAGGCGGAGGGGTACAAGTAGGTAGGAAGCGTAATATCCGTGCGCACCCCAGAGTTCGAACCTTAAGGGTCTGCCGGAACCCGAAATCCGACATTTGGCGCGCCAAGTAGGGGTGCGCCGGAATTCGTCTTCCGCCGCTCCGTTCTCCTCCGACCATCGCGTCCATGCCTGACGCACGTCGGGCCCGCGCCGAGCGCCGAGCCGCTCTCGCTTCCCGCGTCACCCAGACGGCCCCTGTCGGCGGGCGTCCCCGCCGTTCCCCGTCGCCTGCCATCAACGCCGCCACTGGCCCGGCAGGGAACGAGCATCAAGTGTCGTCTCAACATCCGTCCGTGCGGCAAGACGGCCGCACCGCTACACCAACACCCCCGGTCGTCGCAGCCTCCTCGGCTCGCAGGCGCCTCCTACAAGTCACCACGTCAAACCGTTCGTCCGCCAGGTCAGTGCCGCTTCCGCGCGGCAGGGGGCTCTCCCGGACCGGGCGGCGCCCAAGGCCGGCCTGACCTTCAGCTCGGAGGACCACCCCTCCAACTCGGCCTGCTCGGGCACGCTCCCCATGCTGTGCACCCCCACCATCTGCCAGGTGGCCGTCAGCAGAACTCTCACCGATGGTGGTGCGGGCCTCAGCGTGCTCTCGGTCGAGGCCTTCAACCTCCTCCGCATACCCCTGGAACGACTGCAACCCAGCCGGCCCTTCTCGGGCGTTGGGGGCGGATCATCCAGCTCCTTGGGACAGATCCGACTCCCAGTAACCTTTGGCACCTACGACAACTTCCGCACGGAGATGGTCGACTTCAACATCGCCCCCATCGGCCTCCCCTACAACGCCATCCTCGGCTACCCAGCGCTGGCCCAGTTCATGGCTGCGACACACCCGGCGTACAACCTCATGAAGATGCCCGGGAGCAGCGGTGTCCTCACCGTGCGCGGGGACACCTGAGACGCGCTGCGAGTGCTCAAGCTCGCCTTCAAGATGGCGGCGTCAGCACAGCCCGCCGACTCGGAGGCCCCCGAGCCCAAGGGGGCTGCACCCGCCAAGAAGAAGCAATTGTTCACCCAAGACAAGGCAGAAACCAAGCAGATACCTGTCAATGAGGACGGGTCCACCAGTGCCACTTTTACCATAGGCGCCAACCTCGAGCCCGAGCAGGAGGAAGCCCTGGTCAGGTTCCTGCGCGCAAACAAGAAGGTGTTCTCTTGGGAGCCTGACCAGTTGGCGGGGATCCCTAGGAGTGTAATCGAGCATCACCTCAACGTGTGCCCCAACATGCGCCCCGTGAAGCAGAAGGCGAGGCGGAAGTCCACAGAGAAGCAGGCCTTCATCATCCAAGAGACCCGGAAACTAGAAGCCGCTGGGGTCATTCGCGAGGTTCGGTACCCGGATTGGTTGGCCAACCCTGTCGTTGTGCCAAAGAAGGGAGGTAAGGAGCGCATGTGTGTATACTTCACCAACCTCAACAAGGCATGCCCGCAAGATCCATTCCCGCTACCCCGCATCGATCAGATCGTCGATTCCACCACGGAATGCGACTTGCTATGCTTCCTGGATGCCTTCTCTGGGTATCACCAGATCAAGATGGCGGTAGAAGACGTCGAGAAGACAGCCTTCCTAACCCCGTGTGGGGTGTACTGCTATACATGCATGCCATTCGGGCTGCGAAACGCAGGGGCGACCTTTCAGCGGCTGATGCACATCACCTTGGGCCGGCAGCTCGGGAAGAATGTCGAGGCTTATGTCGATGACATTGTGGTGAAGTCTCGGGAGGCCAAGACCCTGATACAAGACATGGAGGAAACCTTCGCGAGCCTCGACACGGTGAACCTGCGGCTCAACCCAGAGAAGTGCGTGTTCGGGGTCCCCTCAGGCAAGCTCTTGGGTTTCCTCGTGTCCCACCGAGGCATCGAGGCCAACCCGGAGAAGGTCAAGGCGGTCGAGGACATGAGCCTGCCAAAGATCCTCAGAGAAATGCAGAAGCTCACTCGACGCGTGATCGCGCTAGGGCGCTTCATCTCCAGGCTGGGGGGGCGAGCGCTGCCCTTCTTCCAGCTAATGAAGAGAAATGGGCCCTTTGAATGGACTGAAGAGGCCGACAAGGCATTCCAAGATCTCAAGAGATACCTGACCAGCCCTCCGGTCATGGTGGCCCCGCGCCCTCAGGAGCCCCTGGTACTCTACCTCGCCACCACTCCTTACTCTGCTAGTGCAGCCCTAGTGGCGGTTAGGGAGGAGCGTTGAATCAAAACCGCAGCTGCAGCCCGGGACAAGGAAAAACAGGAACAAAGAAGGCCCAAGGAAACCTCCGCGGCAGTTAAGGAGAATTAGTCGCCGCAGAGGAGCGCACCGGAGGTGGAAGGACCTCCTCACCCAGACGGTCAGCCTCCGGAGGCCTCATCGCCTCCGGAGGCGCAATCATCTCCGGAGGGCGCCACAAGCATTGACACACCCAGCCTCGTTGAGCACCCCATGTACTTCGTCAGCACGGTATTGCAGGACGCGAGGGCACGGTACCCCATGCCTTAGAAGCTCCTCCTCGCACTACTGGTGGCCTCACGCAAGTTGCGGCACTACTTTCAGGGTCACCCCATCAAGGTCGTCTCGTCATACCCCTTGGAGAGGGTGCTCAGGAGCCCTAACTCGGCCGGAAGGGTCGCCGAGTGGAACATAAAACTGCAAGCATTCTAGCTCGAATTCAGCACGACCAGGGTCATCAAGGGAGCAGCATTAGCGGATTTTGTGGCAGAATGGACGGAGGCACCAGGCCTCAAGGCCGACGAGGATCGGTCCCTCTCCCCGGGAAGCGAGGCGCCGGAAGGCTGGGTCATATACTTATATCGCCCACTCAGTACAAGCTCTACTATGCAGTGCAGCTCTGTTTCTAGCAAGGCGAAAAGGTCTCCAACAACATAGCGGAGTATGAAGGTCTAATAGCAGGCTTGAAGGCCGCAGTTGCCCTGGGGGTGAAACTCCTCACCATCAAGGGCGATTCGTAGCTCCTTGTCAATTTCTCCAATAAGGTGTACGAGCCAAAGGATGAGCACATGGAGGCCTACCTTGCAGAGGTCCGCAAGATGGAGAAGCAGTTATGGGGGCTGGAGTTGAAGCATGTACCCCGTGGCACCAATCAGGAGGCCGACAACATCGCCAGGCGCGCGTCCAGGCGGCTACCTCAGGAGCCTGGCGTCTTCAAGGAGCGGCTATTCAAGCCCTTAGCACTGTCGTCATTATCAAACACGGCTCAGCCTCGAGAAGAGCTCCCCCAGCCACCTGCCTCAGGAGCCCCGATCTGTGGCCCGGCCTCAGGGGCGCACCTGCTCCTGACGATGGAACCTCAGGAGGGGTGCGGGATCACGGAGCTCCGGAGTTATTTAACACAGGGGATCCTGATGGAGAAGCAGGAGGAAGCGGAGCGTGTGGCACGACAGGCCACGGCATACTGCATCAAGGATGGAGAGCTCTACCGGAAGCGACCAAACGACGTATCCCTGCGCTACATCTCCAGGGAGCAGGGAAAGGAGCTGCTGGAAGACATACACGGCGGAGACTGCGGACATCATTCGTCATCACGGACCCTCGTGGGAAAGGCGTTTCACAGTGGGTTTTATTGGCCCACCGCACTCAATGACGCTGTCCAACTGGTGAAGGCTTGTGAGGCCTGCCAGTTCCACGCCAAGCAGATCCATCAGCCGGCGGGAGGCCTGCAGACTATCCCACTTTTGTGGCCATTCGCAGTCTAGGGGCTGGACATCCCAGGCTCGTTTCCTCGGGCGCCAGGGGGCTACCGCTACCTCTACGTCGCCGTGGACAAGTTCACCAAGTGGGCTGAAGTAGAGGCCGTCTGCACCATCCCCGCGGGATCCGCGGTCAAGTTCATCAGGGGCATCGTGAGCCAGTTCGGAGTGCCAAACCGCATCATCACAGACAATGGTTCACAGTTCACCAGTAACCTCTTTAAAACATACTGTGCTAACCTTGGGATGCAGATATGCTACGCTTCGGTGGCGCACCCCCGAAGCAACGGCCAGGCGGAGCGAGCCAACGCAGAGGTCCTAAGGGGCCTCAAAACCAGGACGTTCAAGAAGAAGCTGGAGGCCTGCGGAAGAGGTTGGCACGACGAGCTTCCGTCCGTGTTATGGTCCACCCGCACAACCGCGACCAAGCCGACGGGAGAGACCCCGTTCTTCCTGGTCTACGGAGCCGAGGCGGTCCTCCCTCACGAGGTCAGACGTCGCTCCGCGCGGGTCCTGGCGTTCGACGAGGCGCAGCAGGACGCCATGCAGGGGATGGACCTCGTGCTGGGGGAGGAACGCCGCCGAGAAGCCGCACTGCAGGCGGCGAGGTACCAACAAGCACTGCGACGATATCACTGCCGCCACATCCACCCCAGAACTCTCGAGGTAGGAGACCTCGTGCTCAGGCGGGTCCTCTCTAGGGAGGGACTACACAAGCTCTCTCCCATGTGGGAGGGCCCGTTCAAGGTTGTTCATGTTTCCAGGCCCGGCTCCGCATGCTTGGAGACTCAGGAGGGGGTGCCGATCCAGAACGCGTGGAACATCCAGCACCTCCGGAGGTTCTACCCCTAAAAAGGCCCAGAGCCTGTGAAGAAGGCGAACGCCTGTGAAGATTATCCTTTTTGGAAAAGTCCCAGAGCCTGTGAAGAAGGCGAACTCCTGTGAAGATTATACTTTTTGGAAAAGGCCCAGAGCCTGTGAAGAAGGCGAACGCCTGTGAAGATTATCCTTTTGGGAAAAGGCCCAGAGCCTGTGAAGAAGGCGAACGCCTGTGAAGATTATCCTTTTGGGAAAAGGCCCAGAGCCTGGGAAGAAGGCGAACGCCTGTGAAGATTATCCCTTTCTGAAAAAGGCCCAGAGCCTGTGAAGAAGGCGACTGCCTGTGAAGCTGTCGCGTTTCGGAAAAGGCCCGGAGCCTGTGAAGAGGGCAAATGCCCGTGAAGCTCGTTCCCCCTAAGAAAGGCCCGGAGCCTGTGAAGAAGGCCAACGCATGTGAAGCTCGCCGCCCGTGACACTCTCATGTAATAATGAGTGGGGCTGTACACGCCTCGGAGTCTCAGGAGCGCCGGCCTCAGGCCCTGGGGCTCCCTCCCACGCCCAGTGGCAGCACTTAGCTCCGCGCTGGTGAGAAGACGTCGAAGACTAGATTAGGTGCCGGATGCGGATTTTTCATTTGCTTTCCGCAGTTGGCTTGTTCATTCTCATTCGAAGTTTTATTGGAGCTATTGCTGCCTTTGACTTATGGTTCTTCGACTTTTTCACTCTCCTGCCTCGATTTCTCTTACGCAAGGCCTCGCGAGGGGAAGGGGCAGCCAAGCGCCCTCGCGGGTATTTCTGTCCTAGCCGTTCAAAGGTTTCGCGACCTGGGTCCATTGCAGGAGCACCCCTCCAGTCCGTGCCCCACAGGCACCGCGACATGAACACAGGGCCTGGGTCGGTCGCCCCCCTCATAGCTGGGGTTGGAAACTATCTACACACGGGCACGAAGCCAGAAGGCACGATAGCAAAAGCAAAGCGATAATTAACATCGATAACCCAAACACGCCCCCGCGGGGCCCCACGCTACTGTCTTTTTATGCAGGACAAAAGGAAACGCTCGCCTCACACCGTCCTGCAGGGAAGACTCGAGCCGCCTCCAGGACTTAGGCAGACTCCCTCTCGCGCTTCACCGAAGCGCGACGGCGGGCAGACGCACCACCACCTCCCAGGCAGGTACGGCGGTGTGGAGGCTAGCTGCAGCCACAACTGGAAGAGTCGCCGTCTGAGGAAGAGCCGGTGAAGCTTGGGGAACCCTGAGCACCGCCGGTCACGCGAGCGCTGCCCTCTCCATCGTCGCCGGGGCTGGGTTCCCGGCCGCGGTCGTCGTCCTCAGGGCAGCACCCTGCGCGGCGACCATCTTCCCCAAACAACCTCACGAAGAGGGTGGCATCGCCGTCAAACTTGAAGTGCAGGGTGCACCAACGGCTCAGGCCCCGCGCGCGGGCAAACGTCTGCCAACCGCTTGCCAAGGCCAAGCTCCCAGCTGCGGAGACCTCCAGTGAATCCCATGAGGCCCGGCTGCAGCAGCCATCTGCTTGGAGCCAGAGGCCGCCCGGGGCCCCGGCAGGGAGCTCGCCGAGGAGGAAGCGAGGAAGATGAAGCCGGGTGCCAGTCGGCTTCGCCGACCACACAACAAACTCCGGCAGCACCTCTGCTGCGCGAGAACGTGGTCTAGGGGGGCGCGCGACCGAGGCGTGCCCCCCGGTCGCCACTACCCACCCGTCACCAAGCTGGAAATCGCCCCCACGGCCGTGAAGGGCTGTCGTAGTGGCCGCGGTGTGTTTGCGAGGATGCCCCTGGCCGCGCTTGGGCGGAGGAGAGGCAGGCTCAACTTGGCAAGCCTTCCCTTTCTCTGCGGCTGAGAACCTCCTCGATGGCGCCATGAAGAAGAAGGAGAAGCAAGGGGGATGGACTGGAAGGGCGTGCGCCGTTCCGTACTTGTAGCCGGCGAAGGCCAACCCTCGGCCTCCACGATCCCAGGTAATCATGACCCGCTTTGCATACAGGGACTTGTCCAATCCATGCAGATGCCGAGGCGTCGTGGGGAAGCGGAGACGCCCACATCCAATCAACCGCCACACGGCGCCCAAGGCCACAGGCTGTTAGGGCCCACGGCGCTTCGCCCTTGCCCTTTCACCTCCCTGCACGGCCAAGTCCGGGTGCGCCTTGGGCCCGGGGGCTACTGTCAGCGTTCTGGGAACGGGGGTCCCCAGACTTGCCTGCCTGCGGCCTGCGGCATGGCTCAAGGGGGCCCAGCACGGCCCATCTTCATCAAGACAAACCCAAGACCCTCGCGAGGGGCCAAGCCTCGCGGGGCGGACGACACGGAGCTTCCTCAAGCACGGCCTCATCAGGCTGGCTCGCGAGGAGGCGGAGAGATCAAGGCGGGGTACCTCACGAGGTGCCCATGACGCAAGCCATGACGACCAAGGGTGACAGGCAGGCGCCAGCACGCGCAGTGTCCTCCCTTTCCTCTTTGGTGCAAAGGGAGCAAGCGCAGGCGGGAGGATCAAGCAAAGGCACCCATTTCGGTGCAACGAGACCAAGACCAGCTCCGCGACAAGGAGGAAGTCACTGTGGAGCCCAAGCCAGCGTCATCACCAGAGCCTTTGGCAGGCGAGGACCCACTTTAGTTAGGATAAATGTACTAGATGTTCCCCTTCAAACTGGCCAATTGTTGGTGCCCTTCCCGCTCAATATTTGGAAAGAGGCCCAGGGCCTTTGCCTATAAATAGGACTAGCCACCCCCAAGGTAGAGACATCTAGCAACCCGGCAGTCATTTAGATAGGCATAGGCAGCAGACAGAGAAAGAGAGAGAAGGGCAATTGAACTCCTCCTAGCAGTTCATCCCCCCAGCCAAGAACAGACCCTCGCGGGGCTATTCTTCCTTGTATTGTTCATCATCATCAGCCCAAGAGGCAATCCACCACACCACACTGGAGTAGGGTATTACACCACATCGGTGGCCCAAACCAGTATAAACTCTGTGTCTCTTGTGTTGTTCTTTTGGTAGCTTAGATCCTTGCAAGGCGGAGGGGTACAAGTAGGTAGGAAGTGTAATCTCCGCGCGCACCCCAGAGTTCGAACCTTAAGGGTCTGCCGGAACCCGAAATCCGACAGCCGTGACTCAAGGAAAGTTCAAGGGGAAGCCCAAAGGGCCATGGAACCCCAAGAAAGTAAAAGATCAAGATCGAAATTATGTGTTGGATTTACCATGCCACATTCACACCAAAAAAGATGAAGAGGGTAATCTCATTTACCCGAAACATATCACTCGACCGTGTGGGCTGCTAATCTAGCAGTTCCGAGAGAAACAACCCAAAGAGAAGGAAAAAGAGTCCGACAAAGTTGAGGATAAAGAGGAAGACGATGATGGTTACCCCCACATCAATTCCACTCTGATGATTTTTGTTGATGTAAAGAGCAAAAGTCGAATGAAAGTCATCAACATAGAAGTGAACATGGTCGCTCCGGCGACACCCAGTTATTTGAAGTGGTCTCAGACTGCCATTACATTCGGCCAGTCTGATCACCCAGCGCACATAGCCACCCCTGGGAGGCAAGCGTTGGTGGTCGACCCAGTTGTCGAAGGCACTCGGTTGACTAAGGTTCTGATGGATGGTGGCAGTGGCCTGAATATACTGTATGCGGAAACCTTGAAGGGAATGGGCATTCCGATGTACAGACTCAGTGAAAGCAATATGAGTTTCCATGGGGTTATTCCTGGCAAGAAGGCTGAGTCACTCGGCCAGATCACCCTCGATGTGGTCTTCGGTGATTCCAAGAATTACCGCAAAGAAAAGTTGACGTTTGAAGTCGTGGATTTCCAGAGTGCTTAACATGCTATTCTGGGCAGGCCTGCTTATGCACGTTTTATGGCTCGACCATGTTACGTGTACCTCAAATCGAATATTCCTGGTCCTAGAGGAGTGATCACAATCACTGGCAATCGGAAGAAGGCAGAAGAGTGCTTCCAGAAGGGCTCAAAGATCACCGATGCACAAATGGCAATAGTAGAATTGCAGGAGTATCAAAAAATGCAGATCTGAGTGATTTGTTGCGAACTAATAAGCCTGCGACAGATTCTGTATTTCAGTCGTCTGGTGAAACGAAGCCAATTCATATTCACCCGACCAATCTCAATGCTGCCCCGACCCACATTTTGACAACACTCACCTCCAAATAGGAAGAAGTTCTCATCCAGTTCCTCCATGAGAACTGGGACATCTTTGCATGGAAACCTTCTGACATGTCGGGTGTTCCCAGGGGGCCGGCTGAGCATTGTCTGCGAGTCGACCCAAAAGTGAAACCAGTCAAGGAACATCTTCTACGGTCCACCATACAGAAGAGAAAAGCAATTGGCAAAGAAGTTGTCGGATTTCGGGTTCCGGCAGACCCTTGAGGTTCGAACCCTGGGGTGCGTGCGGAGAATTCGCCCTCTACCTCTCCGTCTCGCAAAGATCTAAACTACAGAAAGAACAACACAAGAGACATGAGGTTTATACTAGTTCGGGCCACCATTGTGGTGTAATACCCTACTCTAGTTTGTGGTGGGTGGATTGCCTCTTGGGCTGATGACGATGAACAATACAAGGAAGAACAGCCTCGCGAGGGTCTGCTCTTAGCAAGGACGATGAACTGCTAGGAGGAGTTCAGCCGCCCTTCTCTCTCTCTCTCTCTCTCTCTCTCTTTGTTGCCTGATGATCCGATCATGCCCCCCCTTACCCTGGGGGTGGCTAGTCCTATTTATAGGCAAAGGCCCTGGGCCTCTTCCCAAATATTGAACGGGAAGGGCGCCAACAATTGGCCATTTTGAAGGGGAACATCTGGTACACTTATCCTGACTAAAGTTGGTCCTCGCCTGCCAAAGGCTCTTTGGTGACGCCGTTCTAGGCTCCACGACGACCTCCTTCCCGCCGTTGGACTGGTCTTGGTCTCGTTGCACCGAAATGGATGCCTTTGCTTGATCCTCTCGCCTGCGCTTGCCCCCTTTGCACCAAAGAGGAAAGGGAGACTAAGGGAGTCCTGGATTAGGGGGTGTTCGGATAGCCGGACTATACCTTCAGCCGGACTCCAGGACTATGAAGATACAAGATTGAAGACTTCGTCCCGTGTCCGGAGGGATCTTTTCTTGGCGTAGAAGGCAAGCTAGGCGTGCGGATATTCGAGATCTCCTACCATTGTAACCGACTCTGTGTAACCCTAACCCTATCCGGTGTCTATATAAACCGGAGGGTTGTAGTCCTTAGGACAACCATCATCATACACAATCATACCATAGGCTAGCTTCTAGGGTTTAGCCACCTTGATCTCATGGTAGATCCACTCTTGTACTACCCATATCATCAATATTAATCTAGCAGGAGTAGGGTTTTACCTCCACCGAGAGGGCCCGAACCTAGGTAAAATAAAGTGTCCCTTGTGTCCTGCTACCATCCGACCTTGACGCACAGTTCGGGACCCCCTACCCGAGATCCGCCGGTTTTGACACCGACATTGGTGCTTTCATTGAGAGTTCCTCTGTGCCGTCGCGATCAGGAAGGATGCCTTTTCCTGTCTTTAAAGACGGCGCCGTTACTAAGGGAGCTTTGGCTATCGGGCAAACCCTCCGGCTAGGTGGTTTTCTCATGACCGCCTGTTCGGCCGTTGCGCCGACGGTGACCTCTCGGGTCATCGAAAGCAACCTCCACGTCAGCTCAGAACTTGCCAAGCAGCTGGATCCTATGGAGCCCTCTTCCGTAAACGAGCTCTTGGATCGCATCGCCGCCCTGGGGGTCGCTACAAATTACGACCAGGTTGGGCTTAAACCCGATCTAAGGGAAATTAACTCTTCCCAAGTCACCCACCATGTTGCTGTGGTGGAGACACAATGCGGCGACCCTTCATCTATCTTAAGGACTAGCCACGTCCGAATTCCTGAAACCTCCATGCCGGATATCCGCGGAGGGGAGGGTACAATCCAAGACCTGAGCTTAAAATCAGGCAAATCGGATAACATCCAAGACTCCGGATCTCAGAATCCGGAAGTTCTTCGGCTTCCGAACAGGAAACCGGGCGAAGTCTCAGATTCAACGACACCCGCCCACCCGATCTTAAGCGATCTCTCCCAAATTAGGCAGATGCCCGAAGAAACAGTACATCATTACTGGGCCAGATTCCTCCTGCTTATGAATGGGATAAAGGACTGCCGCGAGGAAGACGCAATTTCAATCTTTTGCAGTAACTGCACGGACAAGGGAATACTCAACGCCGTAAGTCGTCGTAATATTACACGCTTTGCTGACTTGGCGTCCATAGTACAAAAATACTGTGCGATGGAAAGTGCTTGGAAAACCGAAATTAAATTTTGGGATAATCCGGCCTTGAATAGCAATCCCGTCCGAATCAAGAGGGCGCACCACAGTAAGGCGCCCGGACTAAACACCAAAAAATCAAAACCCTCTAGGGGGCATGGAACCGTACTGGAAGAGTGGCTAGATGGACCCTGCAAGATTCATAGTGCAGCGGACGCCACCCCAACTCACAACCTCACGGCATGTTGGATACTCCGGCAGGTGGCCAAAATTGGCGAGGATCTCCTAATTCCAGAGGTTGAAGGAAACCAGCCAGGGAATTTCAGTTCCGTTCTCACAGTCTTTGAGACTTTCGCATCAAATAACATGCAAAAAAGAACACTCCGCAGCCTCACCGAAGTCTATCAAGTAGCGACAATAAATCCATGGAGTAATACTGCTATCACCTTGAACGTGAGTGACGAACCTAAATTTCGAACAGCCAAAGCGCCAGCCGCACTGGTCCTCAGTCCCATAGTTGACGGCTGTCGCCTCGCAAAGGTACTCATGGACGGAGGCAGCGGATTGAACCTCATCTACGAGGAAACCCTCCAAAAGATGGAAATAGAATGGAACCGCATTGAGCGAAGCAGCACAACTTTTAGAGGAATAATCCCCAGTCAGGATGCGCGCTGCACCGGAAAGATCACACTAGATGTGGTATTTGGCACGCCGGATAATTACAGGTCCGAACAGATCACGTTCCAGGTGGCCCCGTTCAAAAGCGGATACCACACTATACTAGGACGGGAGGCTTTTACAGTTTTCCAAGCTATACCCCATTACGGGTACATGAAGCTTAAGATGCCTGGGCCAAACGGAATTATCACTCTCGCTAGTGATCCGGACATAGCACTCCGCGCCGAAAACAAGACAGACACATTGGCCCTCGAGGCACTATCAGAAACCTTAGCGGCCGAAGAACTGACTGCGCTGCGATCCACGGTTCATTCAACGGACCCCAATAAAACAGCCTCCATCGAGGCACGACTGAACCCTGATGTAGACGCCGCACTGCGAGAGTTCCTACGAGAGAACTGGGACATTTTCACTTGGCACCCCTCAGATATGCCAGGAATCCCACGCAGGCTGGCAGAACACAGCTTAAATATCCAGAAAGGATTCAAACCTGTCAAACAAACCCTTCGGCGTTTCTCTGAGCCAAAGAGACAGGCTATGGGAGAGGAGCTAGCCAAGTTATTGGAGGCCGGATTCATTAGAGATATAAAACACCCGGACTGGCTAGGAAACCTGGTAATGGTACCAAAGAAGGACAAATCCTGGCACATGTGTGTCAATTTCAACGACCTTAATAAGGCTTGCCCAAAGGATCCTTTTCCCCTCCCTCAAATAGATCAAATCATCGATGCCACTGCAGGACACGATTCCCTGTGCTTCCTCGATGCATACTCCGGTTACCATCAAATCAGATGGCAGAATCAGACCAAGCCGCAACAGCATTCATCACACCATACGGCCCATTCTGCTTCAACATGATGCCCTTTGGACTAAAAAACGCCGGCGCGACATATCAGCGCATGATTCAAACATGTCTGGCAAACCAGATCGGCAAAACAGTGGAGGCGTATGTAGATGATGTGGTCGTTAAATCAAGACATTTCGAATCTCTAGTAGACGACCTGAGGCTTACATTCGACAACCTCCGAAAATACGACATCAAGCTCAATCCGAAAAAATGCGTTTTCGGCGTTCCAGCCGGAAAGCTACTGGGCTTCATTGTATCCGGTAGAGGAATTGAAGCAAATCCAGCTAAAATCCGAGCTTTGTCACAACTGGATGTCCCAAAAGACCTCAAACAAATACAGAAACTCACCGGATGCGTGGCGGCTCTAAGACGCTTTATCTCCCGCTTGGGAGAAAAGGCATTGCCCCTTTACCGCCTCCTTAGGCGCACCGAACACTTCGAGTGGACGGAAGCTGCCACAGCCGGAGTCGAGGAAATAAAGGCCATCTTGGCAACAAACCCAGTCCTGGCCGCGACGAACACTGGCGAGCCCATGCTATTGTACATTGCCGCAACTCATCAAGTTGTTAGCGCAATACTCGTCGTCGAGCGAGCAACGGACGGACACAAACTCCCCCTTCAAAGGCCGGTTTACTACGTGTCCACTGTCCTTACTCCATGCAAATCACGGTACCCGCATTACCAAAAGATTGCATACGCGGTGTTCATGGCATCCCGGAAGCTACGACACTACTTTCAAGAGTGTTCCATAACAGTAGCCTCGGAAGTACCACTCAATGATATTATCAACAACCGCGACGCAATGGGCCGGATAGCTAAATGGGCCATAGAGCTCCTCCCATTCGACATAACCTACAAACCACGACGAGCAATTAAATCCCAAGTCCTAGACGACTTCGTCGCCGAATGGACAGAGGTCGAACTCCCTAAAGAGTACGGCACATATTCCAACTGGATCATGCATTTCGACGGATCCAAAATGCTGGCCGGACTGGGGGCTGGCGTCGTTTTGACGTCCCCTAGAGGAGACATAGTCCAATATGTACTCCAAATCATGTACGCGGACTCCAACAATGCGGCCGAATATGAGGCCCTTCTACATGGTCTCCGGATGGCAGTATACATGGGCATTCAACGCCTGGAAGTACGCGGGGACTCCAACCTTGCGATATCCCAAATAAATGGCGACTTCAACGCCAAAGACCCAAAAATGGCAGCTTATCGCAATGCCGTCCTAAAAATGTCAGTTCGGTTCGAAGGACTGGAGTTTCACCATATAGCCCGAGAAAATAATCAGGCAGCGGACGTCCTGGCACGTATCGGAGAAAAACGAGATGCAGTCCCCCCCCACATCTTCTTAGAGAGAATATTCAAGCCATCTGTAGCATGGGAGGGGGAACCCTCGGACCATAGTCCGAACACAACCGCACAGCCCGACGCTGAACAATCTGACATAATCAGAGGCCCTGCCACCGAAATCACACCCTCAGCCCACGTAATAATGGCGGTCATCGCCCCGTGGACAGAACCATTCCTCGCCTACCTTACTAGGCAGGAACTCCCAGAGGACCAAAACGAGGCACGCCGCATAATACGGCGATCTAAAGCCTATAAAGTCCACGAAGGAGCGCTCTATAAGAAAAGTACTACCGGAATCCTTCAAAGATGTATCTCCGAAGAGGAAGGGCGGAGTCTGTTGGCTGAAATCCATGCCGGACTCGGTGGCCACCACGCTGTAGCTCGAGCCCTTGTAAGCAAGGCTTACCGTACAGGCTTTTATTGGCCGACAGCCCGAGCAGAGGCCCATGACTTAGTCAAACGATGCGTCGGTTGCCAGCTCTTTGCAAACCAAAGCCATATGCCGCCCAACGCCCTCCGAACTATCCCCATCACTTGGCCTTTTGCGGTATGGGGGCTTGACATGGTAGGACCCCTTAAAGGTGGAACCCACAAGAAAAAATACTTATTGGTCATGGTGGATAAATTCACCAAATGGATAGAAGCCAAGCCTATTAAGACGGCCGAATCCGGACCTGTGATAGACTTCATATCCGGGATCGTACACCGTTACGGTGTCCCCCACAGCATTATCACCGATAACGGCACAAACTTCACCTCTGACGAAGTAAAGCTGTGGTGCAAAAACATGGGCATTAAGCTCGATTATGCTTCTGTCTATCACCCACAAAAAAACGTCAGGTCGAACGTGCAAATGGTCTCATCATGAGCGGTATCAAACCCAGACTAGTGCGGTCCCTTAAGGAATCTAATACGCACTGGGTAGAGGAGCTCGACTCCGTACTCTGGGGGCTGCGAACCACGCCGAATCGTACCACCGAATTCACACCATTCTTTATGGTGTATGGCGCTGAGGCAGTTCTGCCCTACGACATAATTCATGACTCACCTCGAGTGTGCATGTACGAAGAAAGAGAAGCCGAACTTGATCGGCAGGACAACCTAGACGCCCTAGAGGAGGAGCGCGACGTGGCTAAAGCCCGTTCCGCATTTTATCAACAGCAGGCTCGAAGATATCAAAGCAGAGAAGTACGGGCCAAAAATTACAACGTTGGCGAACTAGTTCTACGCCTGCCGGATAAGAAAAAGGACAAACTCAAGCCCAAATGGGAAGGTCCCTTCATAATTGACCAAGTCCTCACTGGTGGAGCGTACCGCCTGCGAGATGCGTCGGACAACCGACTAGAGCCGAACCCATGGAACGCCACACGTCTTAGAAGATTCTATGCCTAGCGCCGAACTATGAGTTTGTCTCCTTCCTCTGTCCATTTTTACATATATCTTTCTGTTTTTATTTTGTCTCCTCCCACTCTTTCCTTTTCTAGCCCTTAAAGGCTCATCATGTGACGCGCTACCAGCGCTCCTTAAACCCGGGGGCTTCTTTAGCAGAAGCTTGTTTATATGGGTTTCACACCCAACGCATGCGTCAGACTTCCGCATGCACCTTTTCTTCACCATTATATGCATCGATATGACTTAAGTTTTGGCCAAGATGGGTTGCCTGGCTCATGTGCTTACCCCTACGTTCCCGATTGTTCGGCTAGGCGGTAAAGGGAGCACCTCTGCGATTGCTACTGCCGGATAAGCCAGATGTGTACCTCAGACTGGGTGAAGCCGAAAGCTAGCGTTCTTAAGGGAATATTCGGTCGGTGAACTAAAGATGAACCTTTTTTACTTATACATGCCCCCAGATGTTTTCCTGCATTTGCAGTCTGGACATGCACTTCAGGGCACGCCACCCCAGCGAAAGGAACCCTTAACGGAACTATTCTCTCTGGAAGATGTTTCTTACTAACCATGTAATATAACATAACTAGTTGGGCACTTGTCTGATAAAGCACTAATGACCCCTACGCCTGGTCTCCATGCATACCTCGGTTCTTATATAACCGCTATGGTATTCGGACACACTCCGGACCGTCAGGTCCCGAGGTTGAAGCGAAAAGGTCGGCAATGACAAACGATCTACAATCCGGCTAGAAGGCACTTCACATGTCAATTATAAATTACATAGTCATCCTGACTGATTGTATTCCTCCTCTATACCATCTAACAGGTTGTCTAATTTACAGTCCTACTAAGAATACTTTGCGGCCAATTCTACCTGGCCATACACTAAGCTCACAGGGATCTCCTTCCCGTCAGGCCCCACCGGTCCGACCTCGGCCATGTGATTGGGGTCAGACTTCGTAAAGCGGGTCTTCACCATGGCCCAGGCCTCCCTAGCGCCTTGTCGACAGGCTGATATCTTCCACAACCGGAAGCGCCGCCGAGCTCCCTTCAGCTTCTCCGCAAGCTCTCCAAGGCCCTCGGGCGTGGGGTGGGCAGGCCATAAGGCTTGGGCAACGCCTCGCATCGCCTGCCGAATTCACTCGTGCAGTTGCAGGAGTTCGGGAAGTAGGTCACCCGTAGAACCGGGCATCTCCTCTGTAAGACAACCTGTGAGCATACCTACAGACAATACTCTGTTATTCGACTTCCTCGCCGAACTCATTTTTTCAAAGTTCGTTCAAGCACTTACTAAATATGATGCGTCGAAGCCGCTGATTCTCCTTCGTGGAGTCCGACAGCTGGCCACGAACGTCCTTCAGTTCAACATCCAGCTTGGTGTTGGCATCCTGAAGATCATTCTTCTCTCGCCTCACCCTTGTCAACATACTCTCACCAGCCTTTAACCGGCGTAAGAGTTGTTGCTTCTCCGGATCAAGTCCGGTGCCATCTGCAACATGAATTGTCAGATTTGCACCCAAGCTGCACAACACTAATCTTTCAAAGTGTATCTTACCTGAGGGGGTCCCTTTGGGCTCCCCTGTTGCGGCTAGTGCGGCATCTAGTTGGGCCTTGCACTTTTCCAGCTCCTGGGACAGCATGGTGTTCTTCTCTGTAAGAACCTGCATGTTATATGATCCTTAAATCAGTTACTTTAACTGTTTCAAGTCTCGGGGGCTACTGGTATATATATATATATTTAACCAAAATTTTCTTACCCGTATGTCTTTCACATACTGCTCCGTGGCTTTGGCTAAACCATCTTGAGCGGCACGAAGGTACGCATCTCCCGAATTAAAGGCATCTAAAGCCTCTCGGGAGAAACAAGCGTCGCGTAGAACTGTCCGGCGACGCCTGTGGTTCATGGCGCTCTCCACTTCGGAATTTGTGGCAGACAGCCGGTCTGCAACCTCTGTTGGAGGAGCGTCCGGTGCGCGCCTGGTGCTCATCCACGCTTCCGGACCAGACATTGTAGCCTGGCTAGTGGAGGCGCGATTGGCAACCTCTCCGGACATAGTCCGACGAGGCCTCTTCGTCCTGGAAACAGCACGAATGTTAATATGCCTTGACAGAATAACACCAGGGATACAGAGGGCGCGTTATACCTTTGTGCCGGAATCTCAGTCCGGACTACATTTCTTTTTGCCCCACGGGGCCCTACGGCCCCTCGTTGGCTAGCCACCGCAGGTTCGGCCTCCCGCCTCGGAAATCTCCCCTGCAAAATACGGTTGTCGTTTGAAACGCCAGAATATGTGAGAATGGAATCTCTCTTGAGGGAATAAACACTCCGGTTTCTGTCACCTAGGAGGTCGGGATTAACCCGGGGTAATCAGCCGTAATGGCCACCAAGGTATCGTCCTTGTTTAACTGGTGGAACACCCCGTCGATAAGCTCCACCGATATGTCCGGATCCTCTTCGGAGTCCGGATCGAGGGACCGTTCTGGGTCCTCAGGCTGTGGAGGGCGGCTGTTGATATCCTTTACTTCCTGTCGCAGTTCCTGCATTGAAGTCGTCAGACTACGTGCCTAGTCGTGGGAGCGTTAAACAGACAGGCAAGTGCAATTGTTCACTTACCCAACTTGGAGGTTTGTACATAGTGAATCCGGCCCGCGGATTGACGCGGAGGAAGTCCTCCTTTTCTCCCTTGTACAAAGATGTTAAAATCTTTACTAGAGCGGCAGCTGTGGCTGGCCCCTTACGGCCGTAACGGGTGGCGTCATCCTCCCCGTTGAAATCCAACATGGGGTGGCCTCTATATTGAAGCGGCTGCACCCCCCGCATAATGCATGTGGCCATGACTCCAATCATGGTTAGTCCGGAATGAGCCAACAGTCTTATCTGGCCCATCAGGTAAAGGACGTCTCTATCGTTTTCTCTACGAGAGCTCTGCGGACGCCAGCTCAAGCGTTTCTTCAATGGAGCACTGTTGAACTCGGGGAGACCGACCAGGATAGGGTCCGGCAGCGGGACGTCATCTATGTAAAACCATTCTGAAGGCCAGTCCTCGGACGCCTTTTTTGGGGTTCCGGATAGGTATCCGGTCCTGGCGATGCGCCATACTTCGGCTCCGCCCACTTGATAAATGGACCCCTCTTGAGAGCGGGGGACCAAGCAGAACAACCTCTTCCACAGCGCGAAATGAGCCTCGACGCCTAAAAATAGCTCGTAAAGGGCAACGAAGCCCGTAATATGTAGTACGGAGCCGGGCGTGAGATGGTGCAGCTGGAGGCCGTAGAACTCCAGAAGCCCGCGGAGGAATGGATGATTTGGAAATCCCAGTCCCCTTAATAGATAAGGGACAAGGCACATCCGCTCTCCTTTAGAAGGATTGGGGGTGCTCTCCGCTTGCTTTCCGCCATTATAGGTGGCGAGTCCGGCTCGGACCGGGACCATGTATGCCCGGGGGAGAAATCCCTTGGCCTGCAGCGACACTAACTCGCTGTGTGGGATGGTGCAACGCTCCCAGTCTCCGGGTTTAGGACTGGAGGGGTGAGGGGAGGAGCTGCGACGGCTGGCCATGTTGGAATGGACCTTTGCTGGAGACGCTCTGATGATAACTCGCGGAGAGGAGAAGATGTGGTTTGGATCTAAATCCCCATCCCGTTAAATAGGCGGCTCGTTTATATGACTAAGGGTGTGGATGTAAAAACACCCCAGGCTTTTCGCATTCGTTCAACACGTGGAAGACAACCATTATTGGGCACTGAAGCCGAGGAGCGCTACATTACAAAAATCGGACATTATTCGTACAGGTACGCAGGATTCGGAGGAGGAACCCGCCTTGCAATGCCGAAGACAAATTTGCGTGCCGGACTCATCGTCATTGAAGCCTGGTTTGGAGGCTACTGAGGGAGTCCTTGATTAGGGGGTGTTCGGATAGCCGGACTATACCTTCAGCCGGACTCCAGGACTATGAAGATACAAGATTTAAGACTTCGTCCCGTGTCTGGAGGGATCTTTTCTTGGCGTAGAAGGCAAGCTAGGCGTGCAGATATTCGAGATCTCCTACCATTGTAACCGACTCTGTGTAACCCTAACCCTATCCGGTGTCTATATAAACCGGAGGGTTGTAGTCCGTAGGACAACCGTCATCATAAACAATCATACCATAGGCTAGATTCTAGGGTTTAGCCTCCTTGATCTCGTGGTAGATCCTCTCTTGTACTACCCATATCATCAATATTAATCTAGCAGGAGTAGGGTTTTACCTCCACCAAGAGGGCCCGAACCTAAGTAAAATAAAGTGTCCCTTGTCTCCTGTTACCATCCGACCTTGACGCACAGTTCGGGACCCCCTACCCGAGATCCGCCGGTTTTGACACTGACAGAGACACTGCGCGGGCTGGCGCCCGCCTGGCACCCTTGGTCGTCATGGCTTGCGTCATGGGCACCTCGTGAGGTACCCCGCCTTGATATCTCCACCTCCTCGTGAGCCAGCCTGGTGAGGCCGCGCCTGAGGAAGCTCCGTGTCGTCCGCCCCGCGAGGCTTGGCCCCTCGCGTGGGTCTTGAGTCTCATGTTGATGAAGATGGGCCGGGCTGGGCCCCCTTTAAGCCACGCCGCAGGCCGCAGGTAGGCAAGTCTGGGGATCCCCGTTCCCAGAACGCCGACAGTAGGCCCCGGGCCCAAGGCGCGCCCGGACTTGGCCGTGCTGAGAGGCGAAAGGGCAAGGGCGAAGCGCCGCGGGCCCTAACAGCCTGCGGCCTTGGGCGCCGCGTGGCAGTTGATTGGACATGAGTGCTTCAGCAACCGCGCAGGTTATTAAAGGAGCGGCATCTGCCCAGGCCTTGCTCTTCTCTTTCTCCGGTTGCTGCTCAGATCCCCTTTCTTGCGCCTCTCCTTTCTACCTCCAAGTTTCTAGATCTGCCTCATCTGCATTACCACGGCAGCCATGGCGACTCGTCAGTCTCCGGCCAAGGCTTGGTACTCGCTTGCTCTAGACTTGCCGAGCGTGTTGGAGGCGGGCTTTGCCCGGCTGCGCCGGATGGCGGCGTCGCAGGGCATCGACGGGGCGCAGGTGTTCAAGGCCGGCTCCGCCACCCCTGAGGGCCGAGGGAGCACCTTTTACCCTCTCTTCGTAAGCTCCATTGCTGCTGACCTGGTGCCTCCCTTCTCCAAGTTCTTCTTCTCTGTCCTCCGCCATTACGACTTACAGGCTCTGGATCTCCACCCCAACTCCGTCCTTCTCCTTGCGATCTTTGCCTACACTGCGAGGCTCACGTGGGGGTGCAGCCCTCAGCTGCCTTGCTGCGCCACTACTTCTCTCTCCGGGTCACCCGCAGTTCTCCTTCCGCGTGTGCGAGCTTCGACGCGTATGGCGGCACCATTGCCATTTCGAAGCCCGGGAAGAGGATCGAGGGCTTCAGGAGCAAGTGGGTCTTGGTAGATGCCGGGCGCATTCACCCTCGGCTGATCTTGCCCGCGGAGCAGCCCACGAGCTCCAGCGACTGGTGCCGAGCGGAGCTCATAGACCCCCGCGCGAAACCGGTGTTGGAGAAGATGGACGCGGACCTGAGGCCGGTCAGCTTGGCGGCGGCGAAGCTGACCGGCGCGTCGCTGCTGAGGGAGTTCCTGGAGCACCAGCTGGCTCCACTTCGACAGTACTCACCTCCGATGTGGAGGCCTCACTCGAGCCCCGTGGCCTTGGGCGATGAAGATTTGGTCGCGGTCCTCCAATCTCTGGTCGGGGGCGAGGTGGCAAGGTTGGAGGGCGCGCCTGCACCCTTGTTCCTTCGCGATGACTGGAAGCAGGTGGTGGAGTCCATGCCCGTCTTCAATGGGGACGGGCCCGTGCCCGTAGCGCCTCCCGAGGGGCTGGTGGACGTGTCCTCCGGCGACTCCGGTGAAGAGGAGGACGAAGAGGAGCGGGAGAAGGGGCCTGACTCCGAGGCGACCGACGGGGAGTCGAGGGCTCCCCTACCCCGGCATAGGTCCCGCACTCTCCGCCTTTCTTTGAGTGATGATGACGAGGATGGAGACGAGCAGGTCGGCAGGAGCTTGCCCCTGATCCCGAAGAAGGATAGGACCAGGCCGATCTCGCGCGGGTCAGCCTCTACCTCGAGGCAGCCTGCAGACGCGCCTTCTGCTTCCAGGGTTGACCCTTCCAGCCGGCTGTCGGGCTTCAAGTTCGGTCGGAGACTGTCCGAGCTCACTGGCGACGACCCGTAAGTGCTTGATCCTTGTCTTTATTTCTTGTTCCGTTACCGAGGCTTGACGTTTGCATCTCTTGAATAGGCTGGCCCCCGCGGCGAAGAAGCCGAAAGGGGTTCCTGAGGCTCCATCCGCGGCAGCGCCTCCGCCTGCGGGGGATGGTGACCGCGATGCACAGGCCTCTCCTGCTCGGTCGCCTTCGCAAGGCCTGGCTGAGCTGGCTGGGGCGAGCTCAGCCCCCATGGCCCAAGTGACTCCTGAGGTGCCTTTGCCTGCTGCCGCCACCATGACCGTCGGGGCGCAGCAGACCCCGCCTCGAGATGTTGTGGTCTCGCCGCCGCTACCTTCTCCTCCCGTTCCACCGACTGCTGTTTCTCCAACTCCTCCTGCCGTCCTGGAGCGTGCTGCCGCTGGACTGGACGGGCTACGGCAGGATCTTCTTGGCGCTGACCCTCGCCTGGTGGTCGGACACCTGGAGCTGGCTTCGGGATGGATTCGCTCCGACGCCTCGATTCGGGCGGCGCTGGTTCAGGCCTCGACGGCCTGTGATGAAGAGAGGGAGGCCGTCCTCGAGGCGAAGGCTGCTCGAGACGCAGCCCTGGGGGAGGTGGTTGAAGTCCGCGATCGTTGCAAGGCCCTAGAGGACGAGCTGCAAGGTCTGCGCGACGAGCTCGCGGAAGGGGCCCGTGTTCTCCAGGAGCAAGAAGAAGGCGTGAAGGCTCGCGAGGCAGCCATCGAGGGCCGGGAGGCCAAGCTCAAGAAGCGCCACGATCGTCTAGGCGTGCTGAAGATGGAGCTGGAGGTGACGAAGGCTGAGCTGGACGGCGAAGCCCAGGTTCTTGCCGAGGATCACATGGCCTTCACGGACATGGAGGAGAAGGCTCGTTCCTCATTGAAGACGCTTTACGAGAGCGGCTTGGAGAGCCCGCTGGCCGGCGCCGAGGATGGCCCCGTCCAGCTGCTTCCATTCCTGGTTCATGCCCTTGAGGATGTCGTCCTTGGCCTTGGCCCCACGGCTGAGGCCGAGGCGTGTGTCCTGTCTTCTGCTTAGCTGACGCGGGTCTTCGCCCACATATACCTTCGCGACCCCAACGCCGACCTCGACAGCCTGTTGGAGCCGGTAAGCGGCGAGGGTGCTGCTGCCGCTGCCGAGGCCGTGAAGGGTCGCGCGGAGGCTCTGCTGGGGAAGTTCCGAGCCTTCAGTACCAAGCCGAAGCAAGGCGCTACCGGCCCCACGGCTCCACGAGGCGAAGCCACTCCGCACTGCTCCGCCGTCGACAAGTGACTCCGCTCCTGCTCCTGTCTTTGATCCCTGCACATGTATCATGCCTCGGGGAGGCGTTTAAACTTGCATATGGTATTGAGAAGATAGTATGGACTGTAATATTTGCTTTTGAATTCCTTGAATTTTCTGCTTTTCCTCCCTACTTGCTTATGTTCTATGCCGGCGGAGCCCGGCCTCGCGCTTACCACACCCAGCATTAGCCCCGACCGGAAACCAGGACGGGACCAAAGGAGTGAGGGGCTACGTGACAAGTTAGGCTCCTGAGTCGCGATGCTCAGGAGTCCCCCTTGGCGCACGAACAACAAGTAGGGAGGTGTGATGTGGGTGGATCTTCCGTTCTACGTCTGCAGAGCCCGGCCCCGCGCGTACCTCACCCAGCGCTAGACTTTCGGAACTAGGGAGTGAGGGGCTACAGGACCAGTTAGGCTCCTGAGTCACGATGCTCAGGAGTCCCCCTTGACGCGCGAACAGCAAATTGTAGGTGGTTGTGCCTTTCTACATCTGCAGAGCCCGGCCTCGCGCGTACCTCACCCAGCGCTAGCCTTTTGGAACTAGGGAGTGAGGAGCTACGGGACCAGTTAGGCCCCTGAGTCGCGATGCTCAGGGGTCCCCCTCGACGCTCAAACGGCCTTCATACCTTGGCTCTGCTCGGGGAGAGACGCGTGATGAACCAGGCCCGAGGGGCCTGGCTGGGTGGCGTACGTCTGGGCGTGACCCAGGCGCAGCCCCCGTGCCTAGTTGTCACATCCTACCTAGTTCATGCATTAGAGTGTGCATCATGTTTTCTTTTGACAAGAAAATTGAAATGGGGAAGGCAGAACCCCCAGCACCCCTCCTGAATCTACTAGGGTTTACTAAAATCTTTTTCAATGAACCTGAAATGCCCTTCTAAAATGTTCATCATCTTTGCTTTGGTCTTAAACCTCTGGCAAAAATAGTGCACATTTTTCTAGGTCAACAGAAGGTCATTGAATTATTGCATAAGTATTTGAATTTGGGCATTTAAAATTTATAAAACATTTCAAATGCCCAAATATCTCCAAACTAAAATGTTCCTGGCTGGAATTATTCTAACTAAGGACCAGGTGCAGTTTGGTGATTTTTGGAGTTGTGCTAGTATTTTTAATAAGTCTACAAAGTTACAAAAGAAATAGAAAAGGAAACAAAAATCAGAAAGACTTACCTGACGCCTGCAACCGGCCCACCTGCCGGCCCAGCCCAGCTGCCGCGCCAGCGAGCTGCTTGGCTCGGCCAGGCAGGCACGCAGGTGCTCGACGCCGGCACCAGCGAGCGCCACGCAGCTCCCCGCCGCCCTGCTTCACCTCCTCGCCGCCCCGCTGGCCTGGACGCGCTCCACGTCGACGCCCCGAGCCCCTGGACACGCCCACTCGCCCTGCCTCGCCTCCCTCGCTCTCCTCCGTCATGGCCGACGCCATCGTCGCCGCTCCGCCGTCATAGCCGTAGCCACCGTCGTCCCCGTGCCACGAGACCGTGTCCAACCTCTCCGCCGTCGTTGACTTCGTCGAGCAGCACGAGCCCGAGCGCTCGCATGCCTCCAAGCCACTACACCGACCCCGTCTTCACCGAGCATCGCCGGAGATCCCTTTCGCCGTCGCCGCCGCACCAGCTCGTCCCCGACCGCGCCGTCTGGCTCTACGAGACCGCTGTGAGCCTGGCTACCGCCCCATCCTCCCCGTTCTCTCTCTCGAGCCCCGTAGCGTCTACTTGTAGCTCGCCCGCACGCACCGCCGCGGAGCTCGTCGCCGACGAGGCTCCGGCCACCTAACGGCCACGCCACCCTGTCCACTAGCCTCACCGCACACCCAGGGCCCCGACGCATCACTCCACGCGCCTCGCCGTGCCCCGCAGCCCCGGTTTCACCTTCGCCCGAGCCCCGGCGCTGCCAAACTCGTCGCCGGCGTCATTTCCGGCGACCCCGAGGCCAACTACCACCACCACTCGATGCGGCTCACCTCCCGCATCACGTAGACGTGCTCCGCCGTCGATTTGGTCGCCGGAGCGCGAATCTGCACTTCCTCCGCCGCGTCTGGACGTCGCCGGCGGCTCAACGCCGGCGGAGTTGACCTGTTTGACCCCCTGGGTCTATGACATGTGGGCCCCGCCCGCTAACTAATCCAGGATTAGAATTAATCTAATCTGTTTAAGCTAATGACCCTGACACGCGGGACCCACGCGTCAGGTTTGACCTGGACCGGGTCTGTTGACCTGCTGAGGTCAGCATGACCTCATGCTGACGCCACAATTAATTTTCTGGATTTATTTTTGCACAGGAAATTCCAGAAATTAGTTCAAACTTCAAAAATTCATAGAAATTTATCTATAACTCCAAATGCAAAGTTTTATATATGAAAAATTATCAGAAAAATCCAACCTATCCATTGGAACTGGTTTCATGCATGTCAGAACAAGTTAAACCCACTGTTTAGACAATACAAGTTGATACACTAATATGATCTTCATTAATGAGCTACCATTTGAATCTTTGGTTCAAATGGGTTCTTTCCCTTCTGGTTTAACTTGCACTAGGTCAGGACACATTCATATTGCCATGTCATAGCATGCATCATATTGTTGCATATTGCCATGTATTGATTGTGTTCCGATGTGTTCATCGTGGTAGGTTCTGCCTCCGAGGATATCTCCGAGTATCCAACTGAAGGGCAGTATCCCACGACCACTCCATCAGGCAAGCAACCCATTGATCATTCCGATACAAACCCATGTTCTCGCTTCTGCTCTCATTTACTGCATTAAGACAACGCGTTTCAAACTGCTGTGTGTTACGATAGTTGAACCCACTTCCTTTGCATGACCTGTCTTTGCCACAGTAACTAGATGAAACCCACTAGCATGTGTAGGAGTTGATTGAGCCAATACATGTGTGTGTGTTCCTACCATGCTGTGCTTGCTATGCTTAGAGTTGTGTCAGGTCTGGCTCATCGGGATGATGATCCGGAGTGAAAGATTGTACCGTTGTCAATAGTGTGGAGGTGTTGAACACGATTTGGTAAAGGAATCGATGGAAGGCCATGTAGGAGTACATGGTGGGTTGTTTCATTGAGGCCATCCTTAAGAACTGAGATCTGTGTGTGTGATTTAAGACTCAGCTACTACCACGCATTGGGCCCGAAACCAATGGACCCTCTCGGCTTCTTGATCACGCTTGTCCTCTGTCCAGGAGTTGCAAAGTAGTTTCTGGTGTTTGTAGCATGCTGGGGGCCGCACGCGGCGCTGATCATCGGGGTGGGCTGTGTTGCGGTAGGCACGTGGCACGGTGTACCGACTCGCCCGTTTGGTGTCTCGGGAACCCTGTTCACATCGTTCGGGGCCGTTAGTGGAAACCTCGGCCGGACTCCCTGCGGATGGAACCCGAATAGGCGATAAACCTGGACTAGAGACTTGAGTGTTTAGGTAGGCCGTGGCCGACACCCTCGCTGGGCTTCCGCTTGAAGGTTGCCGAGTACATGCCGTGTAAACGGCGATAAGTGGTGAGAGCGTGTGTGAAGAAGTACACCCCTGCAGGGTATAAATCTATTCGAATAGCCGCGTCCGCGGTAAAGGACTACTTGGTCACCTATACAGTTCATAGATAAGTTAAAGGGATACTACTAAAAATCTCAAGATAAGTGTGAGTACCGCGGATGGCCCTCTCGTAGGATGGCGAGAGAGGATCCACGGTGGAGTATTGTGATGGTGATAATGGACTCGTGTGCGACAAATGATTTACAAGTGGTGTCTATCGTAGGATAGCTTAGCCAAGAGTCAAAGCTGGCTTGCTGCAATAACCCCACTACCTTCTTGAGAATGTGCATGTATAGTAGGTTCCTGTTGTAAGACTTGCTGAGTACCTCCGTACTCATGTTGCTTTAATCATGTTTTTCAGACGACTGCACCAACCCCTCTGATGGGTTCTTTGTAGACCTCGACATTGACGAGTGACTTATCACCCAGGTGGTGATCCAAGACTTGTGAAGGGTTGATGTAGACAGACAGGCTTCATCAAGCCTTCTTTCTTTCTAGTGTCTGTACTCAGACTAGTTTGCTTCCGCATGTGCTTGTATGTTTGTATGACTTGAGTGTTGGGTCATGTGACCCCTATCTGTATGGATGATATGTATGGCTCCTCGGAGCCTTCTAAATAAAGTACTTGAGTCGTAGAGTACTGTTGTGATGCCATGTTGTATTTACTCATATCGGGCATATTGTGTGTATGATTGAAATGCTTGGTATGAGTGGGATCCGACTATCTAGTTGTTTATCCTTGGCAGCCTTTCATATGGGGAAATGTAAGTTTTGTGCTTCTGAGCGATAGTAGTCCGCTACAGCCCGGTTCACCGGAGTCCTGCTAGCCCAGCACTACTGCTTGGACACTTGACTGGCCGGCATGTGTTTCACGTCGTTCCTATGTCTGTTCCTTCGGGGAAATGTCACGCGCTGATATTCGGAGTCCTGTTAGCCCAGTGCTACAGCCCGAATAGATACGTTGATGACCGACATGTTCGATGTGATTCATGTATGCCTGTCCTCATAGGCTAGCGCCGCTTTGGGTTCACGACTAGCCATGTCGGCCCGGGTTCTCTGTCATATGGATGCTAGCGACACTATCATATACGTGAGCCAAAAGGCACAAACGGTCCCGGGCCAGGTAAGGTGGCACCCGTGGGAGTACCGTGCGTGAGGCCGCAAAGTGATATGATGTGTTACACGCTGGATCGATGTGGCCTAGGATCAGGGTCCTGACAGCGTTGGTATCAGAGCCGGACTGCCTGTAGGTTCGCTAAGCCAAACTGGTCGATGTCGAGTCTAGAAATGCTTTAGTTATATGTAGGGGAATTGATTGTGGGAGGGAACGTAAGGCTCTTTTACTCCTTTACCTTATGCCCTCTATTCTGAGTCATTCTCTTCTCATTCTATGTAGGTTGAGGACTAGGCTCTCTTCTCTCTATCAGGTTCACGTGTTACAAAATCTGTAGTAACTTATAGGATTGTTGGTTACAACCCAGTCCAGTTCTACTAAAGTTTAGTATGTTGCCATTTGAACCAGAACCTTGATATGATGTTGTTGAGTGGTTTCGCAAACTGTTGTGGATGTCTCAAGTCTTTTTCTGAGCATTTACAGCCGTTATGCTATCCAATTTCATCCAGAAATTCTAATGCCTTTGCACTATTTTGTGCTTTCAGATGGCTACCCGTCCCCAAAACCAAGTGGTTCGTCTGACCCGTTGCATCGGTGTATGTGGTCATACCGCCATGTTGGTTCGAGTGATGGTTGAGGCAGGTTACCGATGGTACCCTGAATACACCGTCGAAGAGCAGTTTAGAGATTTCAACCAGAGTCAATATCTGTGCACGGTCAGGATATATCCATCATATCCCGGAGCCACGGAACCACTCCACCGTTCTTATGGACTCGGGATCACTATTGGGATGTCCGTTCAAGATGCAGCCTACTCGATGATGACCATTATGCGAGCTAGAACTGCTTTGTTGAGCAACACTGAATTTCGCTACATGCCAGCATCCCTCCCTGGGGCGCATGGTTACCTTCAGGGCATGTACAGTGATGCATCCCATGAGGACTCACTCCTTTGCACCACTACTGAGATGTTGGAAGATAAGGACCGTGAAAACCGGGCCTTGCGTATGGAGCTCTTTAATGCTCGTGCTGATCATTGGGCCACCTTGACGAGGTTTGCACCTGCTGTGCAAGCCGGATACATGGACACGAGAGACTTGTACCCTGTGCGGGCTAGTCTGCCAGACTTCATGGAATGGCGTGAGGTGGGAGGCATCACCCCTCCTCGTGGGCCTCTTCTGCCGCCATCTGTTGGACCGAGGCCGCACCCAAGTCCCTATGGTCCACAAGCACCGCAGGACCGTCTGTTCCCAGATGACCATGTTCCGCTTCCAGGTCTGGGTGGTGACTTCTATGAGGACTTCTACGGAGCCGTCTGAGCTAGTAGTAGTCTCGCTAGTATTGTAATAGTTGTATGTCCATCGTCCTGCGTGATTGTGGAATATAACTTAGTTTGTATCAATTCCGGAGGTGTAGAAAAATAATGTATAGGAGCTTGGAATGCCTCCGATGAGATGTAACGTCTGTCGTCTTAGTTGTACTTCAGCTTGAGCTTGTACTAAACTATGTATGATGTGTATGACCGTTGGTATATATATGGCAGTTTCTATATTACCATGTCATACGGATGATCATCTCTGCATTCCTTGTTATCCATTACATTCCGCACTTCCTTGGCCAGATTTTGCCATCCTGGTTTAAATCGCTGTTTTGTTTTCCCAGGATGGTCAACACCCGCAGCAACCCTGCTGCTTCGGAGCAGGGAGAAGCTAGTGCACCTAGAGAGGAAAGTCTGCCTCAACCACCTTCTCTGGCCGAAGTGATGCTGGAGGCAGAGCGCAACAGGCGCGACACCAACCGCTTGTTAGAGCGGATTGAGCAGAACACTGCACGCCAGCAGAGGATCAATTTGGTGTCCATCAATGACTTTGTCAAGCTGTACCCGCCAAAGTTCAATCATTCCATCGAACCTCTCGATGCGGATGACTGGCTCCGCAGCATCGCCCACAAGCTACGTTCTGCCAACGTGGCTGAAGATGATAAGGTCACCTTTGCTGCCTATCACCTTGAAGGCCCTGCCAGCCTTTGGTGGGAGAATTATGAAGCTATGCGTCCGGTCGGCCAACTCACTACTTGGGCTGATTTCAGTGCCGCTTTTCGTGAGCATCATATTCCGGAAGGTCTCATGGATCGCAAGAGGGAGGAGTTCTGTAACTTCACCCAGGGGAAGCTGACTGTGGATGCATACAGTCGCGAGTTTGGGAAGCTTGCACGCTATGCTCCCGAAGAGGTATCCACCGATGCCAAGAAGCAGGCAAGGTTCCGCAAGGGACTTAGCCCTGAGCTCCGACGTGACCTTCGTCTGCATGAATGCATTTCTTTTCCGAAGCTAGTCAATAAGGCCATCAGTGCCGAGACGGGGCAGAACGATTTTGAAGCTTCACGCAAGCACTCCCGTGACTATGGATCTTCATCCGGCTCTGGATCTCAGAAGCGCCGGGTCTGGATTCCAAATTCTGCTATGCCACCCAGGTATACCCCGAGGCCATCCTTTGAGGCGCCTCGCCCCAATCAGCAGTATATGCCGCCCAAGACTTTTGGTGGCCCCACTGTCAATACTGCTCCACGCCCCAATATAACAACTTGCTTCAAGTGTGGTGAGCCGGGCCATTACATCCGTGGGTGTCCCCAGAACAACCCCAACCAGTTCGGAAAGTCTGTTGGACGTGGTAAGTCAACAGCGAAGGTGCTTGTCGCCAAGCCAGCCACCACTGCTTGTGGCCATGTCAACTACGTTTCAGCTGAAGAAACTCAAGAGGACCCCAACGTCGTTCTCGGTACGCTCCTTGTTAATTGCCATCCGGCAACTGTTCTCTTTGATACTGGAGCATCTCATTCGTTTATTTCTGAGAGCTATGCTCGTTTGCACAACACCACCTTTTGTGACATGCCCACCTCCATGGTAATTCAAACCCCTGGTTCTAAATGGCAAACCTCTAGAATCAGCCATGGAAATGAAATTCTTGTTGACAGATTGGTCTTCCTTGCGTCACTAATAGCTCTCAAGTCCTCAGACATAAACATCATCTTGGGTATGGACTGGATGTCAGCTCATTACGCCAAGATTGATTGCTCAACTAGAACTGTCCAACTTACCCATCCATCGGGCAAGACAGTCAATGTTTTGACCCGAGTATCGGAGCGTCAACTCTACTCTCTAAATGCCAATCCCCTTCCAGACCTCGAAGATATTCCGGTAGTCCGTGACTTCCCGGATGTCTTTCCAGAGGAACTGCCAGGTGTTCCACCTGACAGAGATGTCGAGTTCGTGATAGACCTTGTTCCAGGGACCGTCCCAATCTCTAGGAGACCTTATAAAATGGCACCCCTAGAACTAGCCGAGCTTAAGAAACAACTCGATGAGTCCTTGCAAAAGGGTTTCATCCGTCCTAGTTCATCTCCATGGGCTTGCCCCGTCCTCTTCGTCAAGAAGAAGGATGGAACGGATCGGATGGTTGTGGATTATCGACCTGTCAATTTGGTCACTATCAAGAACAAGTATCCGCTCCCCAGGATCAACGACCTGTATGATCAGCTCGCTGGATCCTCGGTCTTTTCCAAGATGGATTTGAGGTTGGGCTACCATCAAATCAAAATCAAGAACGGGGACATTCCCAAAACGGCTTTCATTACTCGTTACGGCCAATACGAGTACACCGTCATGTCCTTCGGTTTAACCAATGCTCCAGCCACCTTCTCTCGGTTAATGAACTCGATCTTCATGGAGTACTTGGATAAATTCGTCGTAGTATACCTCGATGATATACTCATCTACTCCAAGAATGAGGAAGAACATGCTGAAATCTAAGGCTAGTATTGATGAAACTTCGAGAGCATCGCCTTTATGCCAAATTCTCCAAGTGCGAATTCTGGTTGCCAGAAGTGACCTATCTGGGCCATGTAATCTCTGGCAAGGGCATTTCTGTCAATCCCGAGCGAGTTCAAGCTGTCCTTGACTGGACTCCACCTGAAACGGTCAAGCAAGTCCGGAGTTTTCTTGGTTTAGCGAGCTATTGCCGCCGCTTCGTCGAGAATTTCTCCAAGGTTGCTAAGCCTCTAACTGAACTCCTCAAGAAAGATAAAAAGTTCGAGTGGACCCCACAGTGCGAGTTCAGCTTTCAGGAACTGAAAAGACGCCTGACATCTGCTCCCATGCTGGTACCACCGGATTTTTCTAAGGACTTTGTTATCTACTGCGACGCCTCGCGACAAGGACTAGGTTGCATACTCATGCAAGATCGTCATGTGATTGCCTACGCATCTCGACAGTTGCGTCCACATGAAGATAATTATCCCACTCATGATCTAGAGCTTGCAGCAGTAGTCCATGCACTCAAAACCTGGCGACATTACCTTCTGGGTAATCGTTGCGAAATCTACACTGATCACCAAAGTTTGAAATATATCTTCACCCAACCGGATTTGAATCTCAGGCAAAGACGTTGGGTCGAGTTGATCTCGGATTACGACTTAGGAATAACTTACACCCCAGGCAAAGCCAATGTCATGGCTGATGCACTAAGTCGTAAATCTTATTGTAACAACCTGATGTTACAACAAGGTCAACCACTTCTCCACGAGGAATTTCATAAGCTTAACCTTCACATTGTTCCTCGAGGATTCCTTTCCACCCTGGTGGCGAAACCTAACCTTACGGATCAGATCATCAAGGCACAAAAGGTGGATCCGGGAATTTCCCGTATCAAGAGAAACATCAAGAAGGGAGTTGCAGATTGTTTCTCCATTGATGATCAAGGTGTTGTGTTCTTTGGGAACCGTCTAGTGGTTCCCAAGGTACGCAACTTGAGACGATTAATCCTTAAGGAAGCTCATGAATCCCCTCTCACTATTCATCCCGGTAGTACTAAGATGTATCAAGACCTACGCCAGAGGTTTTGGTGGACTAGGATGAAGAGAGAAATCGCTCAATACATTGCAACTTGCGACGTCTGTTGTCGTGTTAAAGCAGAGCATCAACGGCCCGCTGGCACCCTTCAACCATTGGAGATTCCTGAATGGAAATGGGATAAAATCGGTATGGATTTCATTACCGGGTTTCCCAGAACCAAAAGAGGGAATAATGCTATCTTCGTTGTTGTCGATCGTCTCTCCAAAGTAGCCCACTTCTTACCTGTTCGCGAGAGTATAACCGCTAGCCAGCTAGCTGAATTGTACATCTCTCGAATAGTATCTCTCCATGGTGTTCCATTGGAAATTAATTTAGACCGTGGAAGTCTTTTCACCTCTCGATTTTGGGAAAGTTTCCAAAATGCTATGGGGACTCGTCTCTCCTTTAGCACCGCCTTCCATCCTCAGTCAAGTGGTCAAGTAGAACGAGTCAATCAAATTCTGGAGGATATGCTCCGAGCTTCTGTCATCTCTTTCGGTATGAATTGGGAGAAGTGCCTTCCATTCGCCGAGTTCGCTTATAACAACGGTTATCAAGCTAGCTTGGGTAAAGCTCCTTTCGAAGTTCTTTATGGACGAAAATGTCGGACGCCTCTTAACTGGTCAGAAACCGGCGAGAGACAACTCTTTGGCCCGGACATGATCCAGGATGCAGAAGAGCAGGTTCGTATTATTCGTGAGAAGTTGAAAACCGCCCAGTCTCGACAAAAGAGTCAGTATGACCGCAAGCATAAGCCCATGGCTTATGAAGTCGGCGAGATGGCTTACCTTCGGGTTACACCTTTAAAGGGAACCCATCGATTCGGTATCAAAGGCAAATTGGCTCCTCGTTACATTGGACCCTTTCGCATTCTTGCCAAACGAGGGGAAGTTGCCTACCAACTGGAACTACCTCCGCATCTCTCCAGAGTTCATGATGTCTTCCACGTTTCTCAACTCAGGCGTTGCTTCGCGGATCCTATCCGTGGAGTGGACCACGAAACGCTTGATCTCCAAGATAATCTCACCTATCGGGAATACCCCGTTCGTATCCTTGATCAAACCGAGCGTACCACTCGACGCCACAATATCAAGTTTCTCAAGGTTCAATGGTCACATCATTCCGAGCAAGAAGCTACATGGGAAAGGGAGGATCGTCTTCGACTCGAGTATCCCACCTTCTTTCCGACAGATCCTAAATCTCGGGACGAGATTCTTTTGAGTGGGGGTGAGTTGTCACATCCTACCTAGTTCATGCATTAGAGTGTGCATCATGTTTTCTTTTGACAAGAAAATTGAAATGGGGAAGGCAGAACCCCCAGCACCCCTCCTGAATCTACTAGGGTTTACTAAAATCTTTTTCAATGAACCTGAAATGCCCTTCTAAAATGTTCATCATCTTTGCTTTGGTCTTAAACCTCTGGCAAAAATAGTGCACATTTTTCTAGGTCAACAGAAGGTCATTGAATTATTGCATAAGTATTTGAATTTGGGCATTTAAAATTTATAAAACATTTCAAATGCCCAAATATCTCCAAACTAAAATGTTCCTGGCTGGAATTATTCTAACTAAGTACCAGGTGCAGTTTGGTGATTTTTGGAGTTGTGCTAGTATTTTTAATAAGTCTACAAAGTTACAAAAGAAATAGAAAAGGAAACAAAAATCAGAAAGACTTACCTGACGCCTGCAACCGGCCCACCTGCCGGCCCAGCCCAGCTGCCGCGCCAGCGAGCTGCTTGGCTCGGCCAGGCAGGCACGCAGGTGCTCGACGCCGGCACCAGCGAGCGCCACGCAGCTCCCCGCCGCCTTGCTTCACCTCCTCGCCGCCCCGCTGGCCTGGACGCGCTCCACGTCGACGCCCCGAGCCCCTGGACACGCCCACTCGCCCTGCCTCGCCTCCCTCGCTCTCCTCCGTCATGGCCGACGCCATCGTCGCCGCTCCGCCGTCATAGCCGTAGCCACCGTCGTCCCCGTGCCACGAGACCGTGTCCAACCTCTCCGCCGTCGTTGACTTCGTCGAGCAGCACGAGCCCGAGCGCTCGCGTGCCTCGAAGCCACTACACCGACCCCGTCTTCACCGAGCATCGCCGGAGATCCCTTTCGCCGTCGCCGCCGCACCAGCTCGTCCCCGACCGCGCCGTCTGGCTCTACGAGACCGCTGTGAGCCTGGCTACCGCCCCATCCTCCCCGTTCTCTCTCTCGAGCCCCGTAGCGTCTACTTGTAGCTCGCCCGCACGCACCGCCGCGGAGCTCGTCGCCGACGAGGCTCCGGCCACCTAACGGCCACGCCACCCTGTCCACTAGCCTCACCGCACACCCAGGGCCCCGACGCATCACTCCACGTGCCTCGCCGTGCCCCGCAGCCCCGGTTTCACCTTCGCCCGAGCCCCGGCGCTGCCAAACTCGTCGCCGGCGTCATTTCCGGCGACCCCGAGGCCAACTACCACCACCACTCGATGCGGCTCACCTCCCGCATCACGTAGACGTGCTCCGCCGTCGATTTGGTCGCCGGAGCGCGAATCTGCACTTCCTCCGCCGCGTCTGGACGTCGCCGGCGGCTCAACGCCGGCGGAGTTGACCTGTTTGACCCCCTGGGTCTATGACATGTGGGCCCCGCCCGCTAACTAATCCAGGATTAGAATTAATCTAATCTGTTTAAGCTAATGACCCTGACACGCGGGACCCACGCGTCAGGTTTGACCTGGACCGGGTCTGTTGACCTGCTGAGGTCAGCATGACCTCATGCTGACGCCACAATTAATTTTCTGGATTTATTTTTGCACAGGAAATTCCAGAAATTAGTTCAAACTTCAAAAATTCATAGAAATTTATCTATAACTCCAAATGCAAAGTTTTATATATGAAAAATTATCAGAAAAATCCAACCTATCCATTGGAACTGGTTTCATGCATGTCAGAACAAGTTAAACCCACTGTTTAGACAATACAAGTTGATACACTAATATGATCTTCATTAATGAGCTACCATTTGAATCTTTGGTTCAAATGGGTTCTTTCCCTTCTGGTTTAACTTGCACTAGGTCAGGACACATTCATATTGCCATGTCATAGCATGCATCATATTGTTGCATATTGCCATGTATTGATTGTGTTCCGATGTGTTCATCGTGGTAGGTTCTGCCTCCGAGGATATCTCCGAGTATCCAACTGAAGGGCAGTATCCCACGACCACTCCATCAGGCAAGCAACCCATTGATCATTCCGATACAAACCCATGTTCTCGCTTCTGCTCTCATTTACTGCATTAAGACAACGCGTTTCAAACTGCTGTGTGTTACGATAGTTGAACCCACTTCCTTTGCATGACCTGTCTTTGCCACAGTAACTAGATGAAACCCACTAGCATGTGTAGGAGTTGATTGAGCCAATACATGTGTGTGTGTTCCTACCATGCTGTGCTTGCTATGCTTAGAGTTGTGTCAGGTCTGGCTCATCGGGATGATGATCCGGAGTGAAAGATTGTACCGTTGTCAATAGTGTGGAGGTGTTGAACACGATTTGGTAAAGGAATCGATGGAAGGCCATGTAGGAGTACATGGTGGGTTGTTTCATTGAGGCCGTCCTTAAGAACTGAGATCTGTGTGTGTGATTTAAGACTCAGCTACTACCACGCATTGGGCCCGAAACCAATGGACCCTCTCGGCTTCTTGATCACGCTTGTCCTCTGTCCAGGAGTTGCAAAGTAGTTTCTGGTGTTTGTAGCATGCTGGGGGCCGCACGCGGCGCTGATCATCGGGGTGGGCTGTGTTGCGGTAGGCACGTGGCATGGTGTACCGACTCGCCCGTTTGGTGTCTCGGGAACCCTGTTCACATCGTTCGGGGCCGTTAGTGGAAACCTCGGCCGGACTCCCTGCGGATGGAACCCGAATAGGCGATAAACCTGGACTAGAGACTTGAGTGTTTAGGTAGGCCGTGGCCGACACCCTCGCTGGGCTTCCGCTTGAAGGTTGCCGAGTACATGCCGTGTAAACGGCGATAAGTGGTGAGAGCGTGTGTGAAGAAGTACACCCCTGCAGGGTATAAATCTATTCGAATAGCCGCGTCCGCGGTAAAGGACTACTTGGTCACCTATACAGTTCATAGATAAGTTAAAGGGATACTACTAAAAATCTCAAGATAAGTGTGAGTACCGCGGATGGCCCTCTCGTAGGATGGCGAGAGAGGATCCATGGTGGAGTATTGTGATGGTGATAATGGACTCGTGTGCGACAAATGATTTACAAGTGGTGTCTATCGTAGGATAGCTTAGCCAAGAGTCAAAGCTGGCTTGCTGCAATAACCCCACTACCTTCTTGAGAATGTGCATGTATAGTAGGTTCCTGTTGTAAGACTTGCTGAGTACCTCCGTACTCATGTTGCTTTAATCATGTTTTTCAGACGACTGCACCAACCCCTCTGATGGGTTCTTTGTAGACCTCGACATTGACGAGTGACTTATCACCCAGGTGGTGATCCAAGACTTGTGAAGGGTTGATGTAGATAGACAGGCTTCATCAAGCCTTCTTTCTTTCTAGTGTCTGTACTCAGACTAGTTTGCTTCCGCATGTGCTTGTATGTTTGTATGACTTGAGTGTTGGGTCATGTGACCCCTATCTGTATGGATGATATGTATGGCTCCTCGGAGCCTTCTAAATAAAGTACTTGAGTCGTAGAGTACTGTTGTGATGCCATGTTGTATTTACTCATATCGGGCATATTGTGTGTATGATTGAAATGCTTGGTATGAGTGGGATCCGACTATCTAGTTGTTTATCCTTGGCAGCCTTTCATATGGGGAAATGTAAGTTTTGTGCTTCTGAGCGATAGTAGTCCGCTACAGCCCGGTTCACCGGAGTCCTGCTAGCCCAGCACTACTGCTTGGACACTTGACTGGCCGGCATGTGTTTCACGTCGTTCCTATGTCTGTTCCTTCGGGGAAATGTCACGCGCTGATATTCGGAGTCCTGTTAGCCCAGTGCTACAGCCCGAATAGATACGTTGATGACCAACATGTTCGATGTGATTCATGTATGCCTGTCCTCATAGGCTAGCGCCGCTTTGGGTTCACGACTAGCCATGTCGGCCCGGGTTCTCTGTCATATGGATGCTAGCGACACTATCATATACGTGAGCCAAAAGGCGCAAACGGTCCCGGGCCAGGTAAGGTGGCACCCGTGGGAGTACCGTGCGTGAGGCCGCAAAGTGATATGATGTGTTACACGCTGGATCGATGTGGCCTAGGATCGGGGTCCTGACACTAGCCCCCTCGCGCGGCGCTCCCGAGGGGAGGCATTGCGATGAGGCCAGACACTGAGCTCTGGGCTCCCTGAAGTTGATGCGGCCCGGGGGCCACCCTCAGTTGTTTATCACCAGCGCGGAGCATAGCACTTCCGTATGTGTACGGGCATAGCCGCTCCTCGACAGTGTCGTCAGCCAGCGCGGAGCATGGTGCTTCCACTGGTACGTGGGAGGGGGCTCCCCTTCGGGAGGAGCCTCCGGGGCGTGTACAGCCCCGCCCTGACATGTGGTCGGCACGATAGGGCTAGGTGAGGTGTATCTGGGCACCCGTGAGCCAGCGCGGGACTCACGGGGCCCTACCTCTAGGCGGGTTGCGCCTGGCACCGGGCCTTATCTTGTGATGTGTTCCTGCAAATTTGGTTAGATGCCGGCACTCTACGTCCTCGGGTCCCAGCCCTCGAGCTTGTCTCAGCCATCGATGGTATGCCAGGTCGTGATGCCGTGGACAAGGCCAGAGGGTGAGGGCTGGAGAGCCAGTAAGAGCCCTGAGTCGCGATGCTCAGGCACCCCCCCCCCTTTAACGTGCAAGTGGTCGACATGGAGAAGAAGAGGTGCCGTGGACAGGCATCAAGTAATCAAGCATGATGGGCGAATGCATAACCGGAAATAACGCAAAGGAGATACATGCCGCTGGGCCTGGCCCGAGCGACTTGGGGATGATGCAGCCCAAGGGGCGCCCCCAACAAAGCAAGCTAACAACATGAAATAAAAGGGATACACGCCACAGGGACGGACCCACGCGGCCTGGGAATAATGTAGCTCTGGGTGAGCGCTCCCGGCTAGAAACGAAACTCGAAAGACGTCACCCGAAGATGTCGAGGACGAAGTGGTGTTGGTGCAGCAGACTCGGTGGGCTGCGGAAGCCGATCCTCATGAGCCCCCAGGCCCAGGGGCCACGGGAGGCGCCGGGGGCACTGGTGGCTCCTCGCGAATCATCTCCATCTCCGCCAAGGCTGCGGAATGCCTGTCTTCCTGAGCCTCCATGATGCCCCTCATGAGGCGCTGGTACGTAGCAGCCGCGCCCGACAAGCCGTAAGGCATGCGAACGTAGCTGTGGGGCGGACCTTCACAACGCCCCACTTGCGAGGGCCAGAGGCGCTCCATCGTGGCGACCTGATTGAGCCCTGGTACGCCGATGCAGACGCGCAGCCCACCATCCTCGCCTGGATGGGGAGCCACAGTTGGTAGACGGTGGCAACCTCTCATGATTCTTGACTCCTGTAGTTCTTGAACGGCCTTGTTGACGAGCTCCTGCTGGTCTAACCTTCCTTGCCTTGCTCCTTCTTGAGGGAAGCGTGCTTCAAAACACGCCTCCACGTGGTGCCCAAGCGCCTCCCTCGTGACCTCGGCCAGGTCGGTGGCCCTCCAGGGGAGAGCCCCCGAGCCCTGCCTGAGGAGGGCGCCGGACGCGCTTTCCTATGCGATGAAAGGAGGTTCCCCTTGGGCAGATGCGGGCCCTGAGGGGCCCGCCTCCTGAGGGGTCGGTCCAGACGATGCCTTCTTCTTGGGGGTGGTCTCGGGAAGCCTCCTGCTTCCGTGATTCGGGTCTTCCAGTGACGCGGCCTGAAAGGCTCGCTCCAGGGAACACACTGCATCCTTCTCTTCACATGGCACCGTGATGACTCCGCCACTTCCTGGCATCTTGAGGACGTTGTAGCCATGGTGAGTCACAGCCATGAACTCGGCCAGTGCTGGGTACCCGAGGATGGCGTTGTACAGTAGGCGGATGTGGGCGACGTCGAAGTCGATGAGCTCGGTGCGGTAGTTGTTGCGTGCCCCGAAGGTGACAGGGAGGCAGACCTGCCCAATCGGGACCGTGGAGCCGTCGGTGACTCCGGAGAAAGGCTTGGTTGGCTGAAGCTGATCATAGGGCACCTGGAGATTGTTGAATGTTTCCACGGACAGGAAGTTGAGCCCTGCCCCACCATCGCTGAGGGTCCTGGTGACCAGTACGTTGCTGATGACTGGGGAGCAAAGCATCGGGAGGACTCCGGCTGTGGCCGCGCACTTGAGCTGATCTGCTGAGCTGAACGTGATGGCGCACGCCGACCACCTGAGAGGGCGTGTTGCTTCGAGCATGGGGAGGACTGCATTCACTTCGCGGGCAAACTGCTTGAAGATGCGTTGGGTGGCTGGGGCTTGAGCTCCGCCCAGGATGCAGGCGATCGCGCGTGGCTCCTGGAAGCCCCCAGCCCCCTCGTCTTGATGGCGGTCCTCGTTCCTCCTTGGCTGAGGCGGCAGTGGAGGGAGGCCTGCGTTGCCTTGTGGGCGATCCTCACGAGGTTGATCCCGCCAGTCCCCCTCATGAGGCAGGTCCCGCCAGCAGTCCTCGCGAGGTTGATCACGCCACCCTTGGCGCGGGCCGCGGTCTCCAAGTGTCTTGTGTTTCTTCCTCCTCCTCGGCCGTAGCCTCGGTTAGCACGGTCAGGACGACGGCCGAACCTTCCTTCTCGCACGGCGCGGAGTTCCTGGCATTCGTTGGTGTTGTGGGTGTGGAGGTTGTGGTACACACAGTACCGGCTGCCCTTGGAGGATTCAGGCAGATCCTTGCCCCGCTTGGTGTCCGGTCCTGCCGCGAGCACGGCAGCCCCCTTGCGCTTCACGTCCTTGGCCTTGGGCTTCTTCTCTTCTGGGTCCGTGGCAGGCAGCTCGAGGAGGGAGAGATGTCCTTCCTCAGCCCTGGCGCACTTGGTCGCCAAGTTGAACAGCTCCAGGGAGGTGCACAGGTCTTCATGCATCGCCAGCTCCTCCTTCATCTTGACGTCGCGCACACCGTCGGAGAAGGCTGAGATGATGGCCTCCTCGGACACCTTGGGGATCTTCAGGCGCGCACTGTTGAAGCGCTGGATGTACTTTTGCAGGGTCTCTCCGGGTTGTTGCTTGATGCGGCGCATGTCGGTCACGGACGGTGGCCGGTCACGAGTACCTTGGAAGTTGGCGATGAAGCGGGTGCGCATCTTGTCCCAGGAAGAGATTGTTCCTGGATCCAGATTTAGGAGCCAGGTGCGAGCTCCTTCCTTGAGCGCCATGGGGAACCAGTTCGCCATGACCTTTTCATCCCCGCTGGCAGCTTCGATGCCCACCTCATATAGCTGGAGGAACTCCGCAGGGTCGGTCGTGCCATCGTAGCAAGGAGGCAGGTCTGGCTTGAACTTGCCGGGCCACGCGACGCTACGCAGCTCGGTGGTGTAGGCACGGCATCCTGCGGTGGCCACGGGAGGCTTTGGTTGAGGGAGAGCTTGGTCTTGCGGGTCCCCATGCACTACGGCTGGGAGCAGCGCGGGGTCTTGACACGCGGGAGCGGGAGCAGGGTCGCGACGTGCCGGAGCAGGGAGCGCCCGGGCAGCTTCTTGCGAACGAGGGACTTCTTGGCAGCTCCGCTCTTGCTGCGCCGGCGCCTGACGGAGCGGGTTCCGGCCAGGGGCCGCGCGCCTTGGAGCCATCGCGTCTTCTTGAAGTGGAGGCGGCTAGTACTCCCCCGGAGCTTCGTTGCCCGCGCGGGGCGGGGTGTGACGCATCGGAATGGATGGCGCGGGAGAGCCCCCTGCGGCGCGGACGAGCTCGGCGATGCGGTCAAGCCACTCTTTGTAGACGTCGTCGACCGGACGGTAGCGCATGAGCTCGTTCGCCGCGATGAGCGCAGCTCGAGCCTCCAAGGGTGCGCGGAACATGCAGGACGAAGAACCAGCTGGTGTGAACGGTGGAGTGGTGGTGCGGCCGTCTTGCCGCACGGACGGGTGCTGAGACGATGCTTGCTGCTCGTTCCCCGCCGGGCCGGTGGCGGCATTGATGGCGGGCGACGGGGAACGACGAGGACGCCCGCCGACGGGAGCCGTCTGGGCGACGTGGAAAGCGATGGCGGCCCGGTGCTCGGCGCAGGCCCGACGTGCGTCGGACATGGACGTGACGGTCGGAGGAGAGCGGAGCGGCGGAAGACAAGTTCCGGCGCACCCCTACCTGGCGCGCCAAATGTCGGATTTTGGGTTCCGGCAGACCCTTGAGGTTCGAACTCTGGGGTGCGTGCGGAGACTTCGCCCTCTACCTCTCCGTCTTGCAAAGATCTAAACTACAGAAAGAACAGCACAAGACACATGAGGTTTATACTAGTTCAGGCCACCATTGTGGTGTAATACCCTACTCTAGTTTGTGGTGGGTTGATTGCCTCTTGGGCTGATGACGATGAACAATACAAGGAAGAACGGCCTCACGAGGGTCTGCTCTTAGCAAGGATGATGAACTGCTAGGAGGAGTTCAGCCGCCCTTCTCTATCTCTCTCTCTTTGTTGCCGG
Source organism: Aegilops umbellulata (assembly GCA_032464435.1). Taxonomy (NCBI): domain Eukaryota; kingdom Viridiplantae; phylum Streptophyta; class Magnoliopsida; order Poales; family Poaceae; genus Aegilops; species Aegilops umbellulata. Next base: position 181,745,217 of record CP136060.1, read on the forward strand.
ATGATCCGATCATGCCCCCCCTTACCCTGGGGTGGCTAGTCCTATTTATAGGCAAAGGCCCTGGGCCTCTTCCCAAATATTGAGCGGGAAGGGCGCCAACAATTGGCCATTTTGAAGGGGAACATCTGGTACACTTATCCTGACTAAAGTTGGTCCTCGCCTGCCAAAGGCTCTGTGGTGACGCCGTTCTGGGCTCCACGACGACCTCCTTCCCGCCGTTGGACTGGTCTTGGTCTTGTTGCACCGAAATGGATGCCTTTGCTTGATCATCTCGCCTGCGCTTGCCCCCTTTGCACCAAAGAGGAAAGGGAGACCCTGCGCCGGCTGGCGCCCGCCTGGCACCCTTGGTCGTCATGGCTTGCGTCATGGGCACCTCGTGAGGTACCCCGCCTTGATCTCTCCGCCTCCTCGTGAGCCAGCCTGGTGAGGCCGCGCCTGAGGAAGCTCCGTGTCGTCCGCCCCGCGAGGCTTGGCCCCTCGCGAGGGTCTTGAGTCTCGTGTTGATGAAGATGGGCCGGGCTGGGCCCCCTTTAAGCCACGCCGCAGGCCGCAGGCAGACAAGTCTGGGGACCCCCGTTCCCAGAACGCCGACAGAAGTGGCTCGGCTCCTGGCAGCTGAGTTTATCCGAGAGATCTACCACTCCGAGTGGCTTGCCAATGTTGTCATGGTCCCAAAGAAGGACGACTCAGTTCGCATGTGCATTGATTTCAAGCATATCAATCGGGCCTGCCCAAAGATCACTTTCCTCTCCCCCGCATCGACCAAATCGTCGACTCGACTGCGTGGTGTGATCGATTGTCTTTTCTGGATGCTTATTCCGGGTATCACCAGATCCGACTGTATGGACCCGATGAAATAAAGACGACTTTCATTACTCCATTCGGATGCTTCTATTATGTCACCTTGCCATTTGGCCTGAAGAACGCTGGAGCCACATTCATGAGGATGATTCAGAAGTGTTTACTCACTCAAATCAGTCGGAATGTGGAAGCATACACGGATGACATTGTGGTCAAGTCACGTAAAGGTTCCAACCTACTGACTAACCTTGCTGAAACTTTTGCCAACCTTAGAAGGTATGATATCAAGCTCAATCCATCAAAGTGCACATTTGGAGTTCCTGGTGGCAAGTTACTCGGTTTCCTCGTTTCCGAACGAGGGCTCGATGCTAACCCAGAGAAAGTTGGTGCCATACTCTGGATGAAGCGCCCTGTGCGTGTGCATGATGTCCAGAAGCTTACTGGTTGTTTGGACACCTTAAGTCGATTCATTTCCCGCCTCGGTGAAAAGGCGTTGCCTCTTTACCAACTCATGAAGAAGTTTGATAAGTTCGAGTGGACTCCTGAAGCTGATGCAACATTTGCAGAGCTCAAAGCCCTGCTTTCCACCCAGCTGGTGCTTGCTGCCCCAATCAGCAAAGAGCCTTTACTGCTTTACATTGCAGCCACTAGACAAGTTGTCAGTACAGTACTTACGGTCGAGCGGGAAGAAGAAGGAAACTCCTATAAAGTTCAGCGCCCAGTATATTATGTTTCTGAAGTTCTGACCCCATCAAAGCAAAGATATCCACATTATCAGAAGCTTGTTTATGGGATTTATATGACCACGAAGAAAGTTTCTCACTACTTCTCTGACCACTCCATTACAATCGTCAGCGACGCTCCATTATCAGAGATTCTGAACAACAGAGATGCAACTGGTCAAGTGGCAAAGTGGGCGATTGAACTCCTTCCCTTGGATATCAAGTTTGAGGCAAAGAAAGCTATCAAGTCCCAAGCAATAGCTGATTTCCTTGCCGAGTGGATCGAACAGCAACTGCCAACTCAAGTCCACTCGGAGCACTGGACCATGTTCTTTGATGGCTCCAAGATGTTGAATGGTTCCGGAGCTAGGGCGGTACTGGTATCCCCCCGAGGAGACAAGCTCAGATATGTTCTCCAGATTCACTTTGATTCCTCCAATAACAAAGCGGAATATGAAGCACTCTTATATGGGTTATGTATGGCTATCTCACTCAGCGTCTGTCGCCTCATGGTCTACGGCGGCTCAGATTTGGTAGTCAATCAAGTAATGAAGGAGTGGGACGTAAGAAGCCCAGCGATGACTGGTTACTGCAATGCGGTGAGGAAGTTGGAAATGAAGTTTGAGGGGTTAGAGCTCCATCATATACCCCGACTGAAAAATAAAGCAGCCGATGATTTGGCGAAGATAGGTTCCAAGAGGGAAGCCACTCCCGGCAATGATTTTTTGGAACACATTCATACACCTTCAGTTCAAGAAGATCCTTTCACTGAAGAGCCCCAGCAGCCTAAGAGTGTCACAGATCCGACTGAAGTCGAAGTCCCAGCCATGGTCGATCTGATCATGGAGGTTTTGGTCATCACTCCCGACTGGACAGTGCCATACATTGCGTATATCCTTAGTAAGGAACTCCGAGAGGATGAAGAGGAGGCTCGACAGATCGTCCATCGATCCAAAGCCTTTACTATGATAGGGGGACAATTGTTCAGAGAAAGTGTAACTGGAGTCAGCAAGAAGTGCATAACACCAAAAGAAGGTCGAGTGATCCTCAATGACATCCACTCGGGGACCTGTGGCCACCATGCGTCCTCTTGGACCATTGTGGCCAAAGCATACCGAGCTGGATTTTATTGGCCACGAGCAAATGAAATGGCAAAAAATATAGCCGACAAATGTGAAAGCTGCCAGTTCTACTCCAATATGTCCCACAAGCCTGCGTCAGCCCTAAAGACCATTCCACACGTCCGACCTTTTGCTGTTTGGGGATTGGATATGGTTGGACCCCTGAGGACCACTAGGAGCGGCTTTACTCATGTGCTTGTAGCGGTCGACAAGTTTACCAAATGGATTGAAGCCAAGCCCATCAAGAATCTTGAAGCCAGTACCGCCGTCAGCTTCATCAGAGAGTTGACGTTCAGATATGGGGTTCCGCATAGCATCATCACAAACAATGGATCGAACTTCGATTCTAATGAGTTTAGAGCTTTTTGTGCTTCCCAAGGCACTCGAGTCGACTACGCTTCAGTCGCCCACCCCCAGTCGAATGGACAAGCAGAAAGAGCAAATGGCTTGATTCTCAAAGGACTGAAACCCCGATTTATGTGTGATCTCAAGCATGCAGTAGGTGCTTGGTTTGATGAACTTCCCTCAGTTCTTTGGGGATTGAGGATAACTCCCAATCGGTCGACTGGCCAAACTCCATTCTTCCTCGTCTATGGAGTTGAAGCTCTTCTACCGAGTTATTTGCTTCACAATGCACCCCGATTCGAGCTTTTCTTTGAAGCTGTAGCAGAACAGGCCCGGCAGGACGCAGTTGATCTCCTAGAAGAGGAAAGAGAGATGGCCTTAATCCGGTCGACCATTTATCAACAAGACTTGCGTCAATTCCATGCCAGAAACATGAGGGGTCGAGCCTTTCAAGAGGGAAACTTGGTTCTTCGAGTGGATCAGCAGAAACCACACAAACTTGCCCCTGCTTGGGAAGGTCCCTTCATCGTCACCAGAGTTCTCCACAATGGAGCATACCATCTTTACAATGTCAAGCATCAGAGAGACGAGCATATACACAATGGAGCGGACCATCTTTAGAATGTCGAGCATCAGAAAGACGAGCTCGCCACAATGGAGCGTACCATCTTTACAATGTCATACCATCTTTACAATGTCGAGCCTTTCAAGAGGGAGACTTGGTTCTTTGAGTGGATCAGCAGAAATCACACAAGCTCGCCACGGGCTTGGAATGCGGAGCTGCTCCGCCCCTTTTATACTTAAGTACTCATTCTGATGAGATATAATAAGAAATAACTTTGTAGTTTGTTTATCAAAGACAAGAGTGTCGGTGTACAAAAAGGGGGGGTACACTTTTTGTACCCCTATAACTGTGCACGGGCAGTCTGAGCCACGGGCACCGCCACACCAAGCACGGCAAGGGAGGTAAGCCAAGGTAAGGCCGAAGCTGAAGGGAAGCCTTACCTTGGCTTACCTCCCTTCAGCTTCGGCCTTACATTGGATTACCTCCCTTGCCGTGCTTGGTGTGGCAGCGCCCGTGCTTCAGATTGCCCGTGCACAATTATAGGGTTACAAAAAGTGTACCCCCCTTTTTGTACACCGACAGGAGCCCCCGGGCCTGGGCCACACATAAGCGCAATGCGTTGTTGGGCTAGGCCCAAAAATGGTGCGCGGGCAGGCAGGGCGGTTTTTACCGCGGTAAGTTCCTTCGCGCGCTGTGCTTCCCACGCGTCCCGCGCGTGGCGCGGCATGGGGAGGCGTGCATGACGCGGGCGGCATGCGTGGGGCTGAGCTCTGCACGCATGCGTCGCGTCGTAGTAAATGGGGCGGTTCGCGCCTTTCCCATAAACGGAGGGAGGCGTGGAGGTGCGGCCCATTCACTGAACGGGGCCGACGCGTGGTCTTCAAGGCGTCCACTCCCTATGATCACGGGGTAGGGAGAGGTCACCTCACCCGTCGCCTCGGTCCTGCACGCCTGCCATGTGGCTCCCATGCGCTTGGGGAGGCGATCGGTGGAGGCGGGAAACCGGGCGGTCGCGGGCTGGGGCAGCGGGTCGGTCCCAGTTCCCTGCGCCTTCCGCGTCTTGATTGGCGGAGCGGGGCGGCCGAGACCCCACCCCATTCTTTTATAAAGAGCGGGAAGGGGGATGGCGTCCCCTATTCCTTCATCTCCTTCTTCCTTCAGTGTAACGCCCCGAGACCGATGCTCGAGAAGACTTCCATATATTCCGGGTTTCGCCGTGTGTTTCATTTGTGCCTGCCCTTTTATTTTTGCATTGCATCATGTCATCATGCCTTCATCTCATAAATCTTTTGCAACTCAACTAAATAAATGGCATGGATCTTTGATCCATTTAAATCGAGGGAATTCACATGGTGATTCTCTTTAAAACATATCCTCTCTATAGTTAGGGAGCTATAGTAAATATTCCATTTATTTGGAATTAACCATAACACACTTACAAAATATCCTAATGCCTTTGTTATCTTAATTCTTGATCTCCAACTTTGCCATTTCCTTTAATGTATTACTTTTGTCATCCATGTTTGCATTGTGATCATTTCAAGTGTTGCATTTGTGCTTCTTGTAATGTTGCGTTTCATCATGCTCATCATGTGCATTGTGTGTTTCATGCATGATCACCCATTGCATCACCCTTCCCCTCCTCCTATGGTCATTTGTGTCTTCATCTTTTCATCAAGACCTTTCTCCACGTGCAAACCTTATCACTTCTTCCTTTCTTTCAAATCTTGGCTTTCATGTCAAGTGGCATTATTTGTGACTCCATTAATGTTCATTTATTTTTCTGTTAATCTTAAACCATACCTACACCCTCTCTTCCAAATTTCAGCTCTTTTGGACTTGATTTGGTTGGAATCAAAATTGCCTCAAGTTTGAATTAAATTCAAACTTGCGATAATTTTCTTTCTCTAAAAATGCCCAAACCAATTTTATCAGATGGAGCATAATTCCAGGAGTCCAAGTATATCTCTACTTCATTCATATTCTTCCCCAAACCTCCTGGACATTTTCCTTTGGAGACTGTTTATTTATTAAACAGAAATATAAGTAAAGGGAGACTTACATTCTCCTTACCCGGGCCTCTCCTAGACCGTAGCCCATAGCACCACAGCCCACCTCACTTACCTCTTTTAGCCCGACTAGCCCACCAGAACCGACCTCTTCTGTTCTTCTTCTACCTCCTGTACGGCAGGACATCCATGCACGACACGTCGACCTCCCGAGTGATCTGACGGCCGGAGACCCCCCTAGGCCCCTATATAACATGCCCCGGTGCCCTAGTCCTCCTCCTCTATCCATTCTCCCCTTTCCTGCCCTCGCCGCCGCCAAGGTTAGGACACCCACGCGCCCGCCGAAGCCATGACCAAGAGGAGACCGAGCTCCTCTTCGACCTGATCAGCTCGGCCCGGCCTTCTCCTTCCGCGTCTCCCTCGGCCTCGCAAGCACTCATTCGAGCCACGGATCGGCCTCCTCCTCGACGTCTTCTTCCCCTGCTTCCTCTGCTTCATGGACCCGAAGCCCCGCCAAGTCCACCTCCTCGTTTTGCATCCCCGACCAACCAGCGTCGCCCTGGCCGCCATCAGCCGCATGCCTCGCGTGCCCCTGCGCCACGAGCGTCTGAGGCCGCAGCCTCCTCCTCGTCCAGGACCACTTCACCTCGCCGGAGTCGTTGCCGCCGGACCCCCAGGCCATCCCACTCTCCTTCCTCCACTCTCTCTTTTATTCCTTACTCTCCCTAATCTCTGCAGCCCTCTCTCTGTTGTGGGTTAACAGGAGCGATGCAAGGAGCTCGTCCATGGCGCCCAAAGCATGGAGCTCTGCTCCATTCGCTGGATCCGTCCACCGCTGCCCTGAACTGAAACCCCATGTCTAGAACCGGCGCCGCCGCCGGCGACCACGAGATAAGCACCGCTGCCCTTCTCCTCCTCCTGTGGTTCCTCTGCTTTCCTCGTCTCACCTCCCTGTCTCTCGTCTCTCTGTGCATCCTTCCCCTGTTCCCTCTCTGAATCTCTCTCTCCTTTCTTTCTTCAGGCAACAGCAGCAGTCGCTGCACCCTCTCGCCGGCGAACCCAGCAGATGAGCCGCCGCCTCCTCGCCGGCCTCCTCCACCTTCCCACCGCGCCAGTAGCTCCAGCCGCTCAAGTCCCAACCTCGAGTTGCGCCCCTGCCTCGCCATGGCCACCAGCCTCTTTGTTTCCCCGCTGTGAGCAACTTCCTCCATCTCTGAAGTTTCGTTATTTTCCTAGATCCATTCTGGCGCGTAGAGTTTATTTACCGTAGCCACTACATTCTAGCACAATCAGATCAGCTAGGTTATTGGTGCTTCGCTTGTGCATGCAATCAGGGGTTCTCGAGTTCGAATCCCAGGCGCCCCCTATTTCTTTTTATTGCCCTGCTTATTTTTCTCTCACACGCATGGGACCGATCTGCTACCGGGCTTGCACAGTGCGCTGAATCCGGCTCGTGCATGTTTTTTTTCCAGTCTGTGCATTTTACCATTTTCCAGTGCTTTCTTATTTACTAAAATGCCCCTGTTTTGTTTTGTCAATAACTAAATGTGCATGCATCCAAATTAAACAAACTATATATGTAAAATGCTTAGAATTTTGTCTAGTTTCACAATATGCTGCTTTCATCCATGTTCGAAATGTTAAATTTCTGTTTGTTTAAATTTGCTTAAATGCCATGCTAAAATGATTTAATTCATAACTAAATAATCGTATCTTGGTTTTGAATAAACTTTATATGCAAATGGGATAGGAAAATGCATAGATTAACATGTTGCACTTTAGTTTCATATTTAACAACATTAAAATATGTTTTAGGCAGAACAGTACCAAATTCAAAATATGCATATGAGGATTTTTCGGAATTGTTCTTTGTTATTTCCGGCCTCATTTAAACTTGCCTAAATAGTTAGTTTTCATATGCTTCATCTCTTGCCATGTTTAACAACATTTAATATTGATGGATACATAACCGAGAGAGAACTAAATCAGTCACGTGGTGTTTCGCCAATATGCAACTCGTTGCATATTGAGCTCCACTTAATTTGTAGTGTTGTTTGTTGCACTTTGCCATGCCATGCCTCATTAAACCGGACATGCATCATACATGTTTGTGCATCATGCCATGTGTATGTGGTGGTTGTTTACTATGTTGTTTGTTTGTTTCCGGGTTGCTTCTCTCGTTAGCTTCGGTTTCGTTTCGGAGTTGTGAGGATTCGTTCGACTTCGTCCGTTTGTCTTCTTCATGGACTCGTTCTTCTTCCTTGCGGGGTCTCAGGCAAGATGACCATACCCTCGAAATCACTTCTATCTTTCCTTGCTAGTTGCTCGCTCTTTTGCTATGCCTATGCTGCGATACCTACCACTTGCTTATCATGCCTCCCATATTGTTAAACCAAGCCTCTAACCCACCTTGTCCTAGCAAACCGTTGTTTGGCTATGTTACCGCTTTGCTCAGCCCCTCTTATAGCGTTGTTAGTTGCAGGTGAAGATGAAGTTTGTTCCTTGTTGGAACATGGAGACGTTGTTCCTTGATTGGAACATGTTTACTTGTTGGGATATCACAATACCTTTTATATTATTAATGCATCTATATACTTGGTAAAGGGTGGAAGACTCGGCCTTATGCCTGGTGTTTTGTTCCACTCTTGCCACCCTAGTTTCCGTCATATCGGTATTATGTTCCCGGATTTTGCGTTCCTTACATGGTTGGGTGATTTATGGGACCCCCTTGACAGTTCGCTTTGAATAAGACTCCTCCAGCAAGGCCCAGCCTTGGTTTTACCATTTGCCACCTAAGCCTTTTTCCCTTGGGTTCTGCAGACTCAAGGGTCATCTTTATTTTAACCCCCCCCCCCCGGGCCAGTGCTACTCTGAGTACTGGTCCAAACTAGAGCCCTTTGCAGCGCCACCTCGGGAAAACTTGAGGCCTGGTTTTAGTTGTACGGACTGCTCATCCGGTGTGCCCTGAGAACGAGATATGTGCATCTCCTATCGGGATTTGTCGGCACAATCGGGTGGCTTTGCTGGTCTTGTTTTACCATTGTCGAAATGTCTTGTAGCCGGGATTCCGAGGCTGATCGGGTCTTCCCGGTAGAAGGAATATCCTTCGTTGACCGCGAGAGCTTATAATGGGCTAAGTTGGGACACCCCTACAGGGTATTATCTTTCGAAAGCCGTGCCCGTGGTTATGAGGCAGATGGGAATTTCTTAATGTCCGGTTGTAGAAAACCCGAAGTTGATCTTAATTACAATACATCAACCGCGTGTGTAACCGTGATGGTCTCTTCTCGGCGGAGTCCGGGAAGTGAACACGGTGTTGGAGTTATGCTTGACGTAGGTTGTTCTAGGATCACTTCTTGATCATAGATGTTCGACCGTGCTTTTGCCTCCTCTTCTCGCTCTCTTTTGCGTATGGTAGCCACTAGATATGCTAGTCGCTTGCTGCAGCTCCACCTCACTACCCTGTCCTACCTTTAAGCTTAAATAGTCTTGATCTCGCGGGAGTGAGATTGCTGAGTCCCCGTGACTCATAGATACTTCCAAAACCAGTTTGCAGGTGCCGATGAAACCGTGCAGGTGACGCACGAGCTCAAGGAGGACCTCGATGAATATCTTGTTCATTGTGTTGTTTCATTTCAGTTGATCAGTAGTGGAGCTCAGTTGGGACGATCGGGGGTCTGTGTAGCATTTAGGGTAGTCTTCTTTTATTTTGGTTCCGTAGTCGGACCTTGATTGTATCTGTTTGATGTAATGCTTTACTCATGTATTGCGTGAAGTGGCGATTGTAAGCCAACTATGTATCTCTTTCCCTTATGTATTACATGGGTTGTGTGAAGATTACCTCACTTGCGACATTGCTTTCAATGCGGTTATGCCTCTAAGTCGTGCTTCGACACGTGGGAGATATAGCCGCATCGAGGGCATTACATTCAGCTTCTACTCCCCTCCCTTCCATTCGTCATGGAGAGGGGGAACCCTGGTCCTTCAATGGTGGCGGCACGGGTCGCCGCTCGACAATGCGCCCCTCCTTCTCCTGCACCCGCGGTGGTAGAGCCAGCCGCAAGGGGAAGGCGGAGGAGGCGAGGCCGTGGGCGAGGCTGAGGCGCTCGGGGAAGAGGAGGATGGGGCGGCGCGCCGGCCTCGCCTTCGCCAGCGGTTCCTCTCCCCATGGAGGGCCACGTTGGGGATGACCCTTGCGAGTTCTTCGTCAGGCTGCGCCGGCCGCCTCGTCGTCGCCTTCGTCTCCCGACCCCATTCGCGCAGGAGATGGAGTTGGATCCGCCGGAATCATTGCGGCTGCACATGAGGGGCAGTGGGATCAGCGGTACGCGGGTTCGCGTTGACTTCCGAGCCCCTCACGTGATGTATCTTTGTCGGGGATGGAAGACGTTCACTCATATCCACTGCTTGACGGAGGGGCTCACTCTCCATTTCAAGCTGACGGAGAGCGGCCTCCTCTCCGTCAAGGTCTTCGGGTGCTTCGGGACCCGGGCAAGGTGTTGCGTGGATAGCTCTTCTGATAGCGAAGACTCCTCCTTGGGCGGGAGTGACGAGGAGGACAGTGGCAGCGATGACGAGGGTAGCAGGCGGCAGGATGACGGGTCCGACTAGGTGTCGGGCGCCCCCTCGAGCGGCACCGGCGACCCCATCATCCGTGTCGCCGGCTCCCTGAACTTCTCGGGGTCGTCTCCTTGGGCGGCTGGCGTTGGGAGGCTGCGGAAAAGGAAGAGGGCGGGCGGCAAGGCCGTTAACTCGGAGTACGCAGGCACCGACGCCTTCGACGCGTGCTGACGTCCTGCCGCCTCGTCTTCGAGCTCTGCTTCTGACGCCGCCATCACCATCCAGCCTCCGGACGGCCATCGAGATGTTCTCTTGGTGTCTTCTGCCACCCGTAGCTCGCCTAGGCGCCCCTTTTGCCCTTTTCGCCTCCTTGACCTGCCTCCTGAGGAGAGAGACAAGAAAGGGATTATGGGCACCTTATCTCTTTTTAGTTTGTAAGCCTTCGGGCCTTAGCTGAATTTAGAACTTGTATTCCCATCATTCATGTTTTTCATTCCCTATGGACTGTACCTGAGTGGAATGTTTTTAATGAAAAAGGGATGCTTGCCGGGTCATTTGTTTGCGGGTAAAACCCACGACAAGGAGCAAATCCTTGATATCTTTAAGATAAACATTTCCTCGCCCGGCAACAGGCCTTGCCGTCTCCCCACTTCACTCGACCTTTCTCACGCCCTTGGCGGAGGCAGGGATGAGGCGGGTTCAGGCTCCTCGTTTCATCCTTTCGCTGCCGCGACTATGACCAAACCCGGTCCCAGGAACGAGCCCTAGGGCCTAGAGTTAGGGGAGCATGGTGGTTTTAGGAAAAACGAGGTTTCACATACCTCAGTCCATACGGGAATGCATGATAAGGGATGAAGAACTTATCTGAAGCTGTAGCCCCCGGCAACTTTGGTTTGCCGTGGGTGAATCTTTGCTCTTGTAGCCCCCGGTAATACTGGCTTGCCTGGGTCTAGATGCTAGTATGTCCCTCTTCTCTTCTTCGTTCTCAAGTGATCCGGCAAGGATATCAGTGAGTCATGCGAACCAAAGAAGACAAAAGAACGGCAAAGGGACGCACACTCGACCTCTAAGTTAGGGGTTAGCCGCCGCCAAGCACTATCAACCCTAACCAAGGACGAGACTTGACCTAGCATGCATGCTATAACTTAGGGCGCCAGCGCTTCATTTATTTATGCTCAGGGTCTGCGCCTGGCCGCGGCAAGACCCTTGCCGGGGCCACAGCAAGGCCCTTGCTAAGGACGCACGTGGGGCCACCATCAGGCCCGCGCCAGTCGCACCCCCACCGCCGTTCGCATGCAGCTGCCAACCCAACCAGTTGGGCAGGCACCTGCGTGGCGGCGTGCAGATCTTCAGGGAGACCCATCACTGCGCCACCTTAGCTGCCTGCCTGCCTACATGGCACCGCGGGCACCGCTGGCTAGGGCGCGTGTCGACGCAAGAGGGAGCGGCAACGGACGAGACGAGGCCCTCCCCCGTCCCCGATAAAGCGAGGACACCTAAGCAAGGCGCATTAAATGCACCTTGTCATGTAATGCGAAGGATAGCCTCGCATTACTGTACCCTTTCCACCTCTTGTGTGCCACTGTGGCAACCCCTTTCCTATAAAAGGAGGCCCGAGGCGGCCAGGAGGAGGATTCTTCTTATTGGAGCTCTCGACGCCCCATAGCTAGCTCAGGAACTCACACATACAATCCACCAAAGCAGGAGTAGGGTTTTACGCATCCTTGCTGCCCGAACCTGGGTAAAGGAACCGTGTGCTATCTGTTTGATCCGCTCTTTTCACAACCCCGCGCCCTGCAACCGTAGTAGGGATTCTTGTGATCCCATAGGTGTCGTTTCCCACCGACATCTTTGGCGCGCCAGGTAGGGGCGCAGTTGTGAGAATTGGCTTTAGCAGTTGGTTCGGCGCTCCTTCATCTTCATGACCCTCGAAGACGAAAGAAGGCCAGAAGATCGAGGCTTGAGCGACCGCGAACAGAAACTAAGTTGCACCGAACCCTTGTTTTGTGCTACCTTTCTTATTTGAGGTTATTCCCCCCGGAGATGTTCGCTTTGTATGAAAAAACCTGCATGCCAGGGGGCTCTACCACGGTCGGCAACGCCCTTGCCCTGTTTCGAGTCCGCTCAATAGCTCAAGCGGCTGCGTCGAAAGTGGCGGAGTAGCCTTCCGCGACCAACGACGCCCTCGATTCTGACTCGAGTCAAGCTCGACAGTTCAAGCGGCCGCATTCGGAACGAAAAGGTGGCTTGTCCGGCAGCATGCGTACCCGTCAGGCCATGGGGATCCGTCCCCAAGACGCCGCTTGGGGCTTTCGCGCCGGCAAGCCTTCCCGATCGGCGTAGGGCACACATACAAAGAGGAATTGAATGGGGAAATAAAATGCATGAAAATTAAGAGTACTTCAGAGTTATATTACATCACATCATTGCTGCGGTTCTAACTAAAGATAAAATTTGTCTTGGTCGGGAACCCGCAACGGCGAAGAAGAACGGGACGCCTAGTTCCGGCGCTGGCCTTCCACCCTCTTGATTTCGTCGATGCAGTCGGTGATGGGCTTGATGCGCTCCTTGAGCACCGTGAGGTCAACACCATCCGGCAAGCTCGTCATCGCGGCCGCGAAGTCAAGGTCGGGATTCCAGTGCGCCACCTTGGTGAGGACCTTGGTCACGACCCTCCGGCAAAGTCGCCGGGCCTCCTCGGCCAGCGTGGTCGTCCTGTTGGAGTGGAGATAGGCCAGGGCCCCGAGGACGCCCTCGAAGAACTGGGTCAGCTTGGCGTTGACGGTCCCGATGCGCTCAGGAGCGTACCTCACGTTTGGCAACCCCATGGTGGCCAATTGCAAGGTAACCCTGCCGGCGACGACCTCCAGATGGTTGATCCACCTATTCTCACCCGCCACATATTCTTGGTGGGAGGCGGCCTTGTTTGCCCGCAGCTGTTTCTCCTCCTCCACGCTCTTGGTCAAGGTCTCCTCCCGAGCCCTGCTCTCCGGCAACAGCTTCTCGAGATCCTCCAGCTTCAGCTTGAGGTCTCTGATGGAGTTCCGCGCCTCGGAGAGCTCTCCAGTCCTGCTGACGACCGCTCCTTGAGCCTCCACCAAGGCGCGGTTGAGCGTGTTCTTCTCGACGGATAGCTTGAGGGCCTGCTCCTTCAGCTCGTCCCGCTCTGCCTCCAGCTCCTTCACCTTGCGGGCGTGGGCCAGGGCTTGGGCATCGAGCGCCTCTCTGTGCCTCTGCTCCAGCTCATGAGTCCGCCGCGCGACAAGGGCCTCGAGCTCCTCGTCCTTGCCGCGGAGCGTTGCGGCAAGCTCCGCCTCACGCGTAGAGAGGTCCTGCTCCTGGGAGTCCAAGGTGGCTTGATGCTGGTTCCGGATGGCTTCGGTCGCGGCAGCCAAGTTCGCCGCCTTCTCCTGGGCCTTCTCGATGTCGGCCATCTTCAGGGAGAGCTCCACATTGCGCTGGGCCAATTTCTCCTGAAAGGCCCTCTGCTCCTCACGAGTCTGGTGGAACCAGGCCTGCGCCTCGGCAACGCGCGCCTTGAAGTCCACCTCCGCGTTGTCCACCATTGCCATCCTGGACTTGACCTTGTCTAGACAGGCACGGTGGAGCACTTGGAGCTTCCGGAAATTGGCCCCCATGGCGCGGAAGAGCTGCTCTTCTGGAGAACCATCGCCGCCAACGTCCGGCGCGTCGACAACTTCGAACCCGGTGGCGGCAAGCACCTCGCCGTCGAAAATTTCCCCTTCGGCGGGCGCTCGGCTTGACGCCCCTGGGAGGTGGACGAAAAGATCATCGCCCACCTTCAGATACCTGCCGGGGCCCGAGGTTGAGGAGGAGGGAGGCTAATCATCCATCACCTCTTCCTAGGCGGGGGCCTTGCCGGCCTCCCCGGCAGGACCACCGCTGGCACCCTCGGCGGGAGCCTCGCTGGTAGCCTCGGCAGCCCCCGCGGCAGCATCCTTGGCCGCGCCCTTGGCGGCCTCACCAGCGGCGGCCTCGTCAGCATTCTTGGCGGCCTCCTCGGCGGCAATTTTTTCGGCCTCAGCCGTGGCCTCTTCGGCAATATCCCTGACAACGGTGTCCACGTCCTCCGCGTCTGTTGAAGGAGGGCCTGGGCAGCAGCGGGAGCAATGAAGCCAAGAAAAGTATAAGGGAAAAGAACAGAGACGAAAGACGGGCGACTCACCAGTGCCGGGCTGTGAAGCAGAAGTCCCCTCTCCGCCAGCATTTGGCGCCGAGGCAGAGCCACCAGCGCCTAAGTTCCCCTCTTCCTCCATGGGTGTGGACTCCGTGCCTGACGCCCTTGCCAGGGATGCCCCCCGCGGCGGCGTAGTCGATGGGGGTGGTGTGTTAGGAGTAGCCCTCTGCGGCTCCTCCTGCTGTTGCTCCCCTCCTGCAAACCCGGCAAGGTTAGCGTCGTGGCATCGAGGGCCTACCGCAAGTCGAGTGAGAAGAGGGTGACGAACTTACGCTGGGGGCTGCGCCGGGGGCTGCTGTCCGGGCTGCTCAGCACCACCAGTGGTGTCTTTGAAGCCCCAGCCGAGGACTGGCCGCTCGCCGAGGTCCTCGCCCTCTGGGCCAACGTCTCTGCATCCCTACAAAAGCAAAAATGGATCAAGACAAGCAGTCCAATTCAAGGAAATAGGAATGACAGTAAGGAACAGAGTACTTACTCGTCGTCCGTTTCCTCCTCTTCCGCCAGTTTCCTTTTCCTCTCCGGGCTGAGAGGCCCGAGATCAAAAGGGAGCTCCGCGTCATCGTCTGATTCGACGCCGGCCGGAGGAGGCGAAGAAGGCGGCGGGGTCTATGTGCACCCGGATGAGGAGGGGGTTGTCGCCTTCTTCTTCGCAGCGGCCTTCGTCAGCCCCTTCGCCGCCGAGGCCCTCGTGTGCCGCCCGGACCCTTCCAGGGTCAATTGAGGCCGCGTGGCCCTGCAAGGTCGGACCGGCTCGCTGGAGCCAGCCCGCCGCAGGACTCGCCCTCTTCCCCTGGCTAGCTACGAGCCCGCCGCCACGCCCTCCTCCTCCGACGACTCGTCGGCCGCGTCCTCAACGGGCGGAGCTCCGGTGTCGGCGCCGCTGGCCTCCCCAGTGGCCGCCGACCACAGGGTGAACTGCTCCTCTTCCGCGGCCGCGGCGACCTCGTCTTCCACACCCCCGGCGCTGCCGACCTCCAGAGCAAGCTGTGCCTCCCTCGCCCTGGTGGCGATGTAGTCCAGCTCTGCCTGGGTGATGTCCATGACAAGCCACCGCTCGGCGTCAGCATTGACGTACACCTTGATCAAGGTGTCGAAAAATTACTGCACATCTACGGCCGACGGCTCCCTCGAGCTCGGAATGGGGCCCTGCGCATTGCAGTCCGGCATCATGGCGATGATCTCAGACCAGCGCGAGTTATTGCACAACGGGACCACCCCCGCTGGCAACTTGAAGAGCGGCCCCTTGACGGCCTTTACGGCAGCCCTTGCGGCCTTGCCGGTCAGCTCGACATCGCCGTCGCGATCCACTTCCAGCTGGAAGAGCCGCTGGTAGAAGTGGGCATGCCCCATCACCGTGAAGTTGTGGTCGAGGTCGGTCCGGAGCCGCATAATGTCGACCGTATTCTTAAAGAGCCAAGCTGGCCTCCTCTTATTGTGCAGCGGGCCGATCCGGCGGCGAATGAAATCCGCCCCGATCATCTCGAGGGTGAGCCCAGCCCGGGTCAGCCGGAGAATCCTGGTGGTGGCGATAGTAAGCCTCCCGTCGGCGGCGTCGACATCACCCAAATCATTGCCGCGGACCAGCGGCACTCGGCGGACCTTGCAAAATTCCAGTGGGTCTTCATCTTCAATCCAGCACCACCGGTCACGGCATTCGTCCCACCTCTCCCTCACGGCACCATCCGGGTACGCCTCCTTGGATCTTGGAATCCAGGTGACGCAACCAGCGACGGCACCTCCCGTTTGGATTCGAGGATAGAAGTAATGGCGGAAGAGCATCGTGTTGGGCTGCACTCCGGCAAAGCCCTCGCAAAGATGCGCAAAGCAAGACATGCACGCCACCGCGTTCGGAGTAAAATCCAAGAGGCGAAAACCGAAGGTGTGCATGATGTCGCAGAAGAAATCGGAGAAAGAAGGGCATAGCCCGCAAGAAAAGTAGTCAACAAAGAAGGGGTACCGATTTGGGGCAGGATCTGCTCAAGCAGCAGGAATGACGCGTGTCGCCGGGTGTCCCGAGTTCTCTCCTCCTGTCTTCACTCCCCACAGGGGCTTGAAGGCGGCCCGGAGCTCATGAACGTCAACCGTCGAGGGGAAGAAGAAGGCAGAATTCGTCTTGTCCCCCAACAGCGCGCTCTCCGGTGGCTCCACAGTCCCAGAGCCCGTAGCCGCCCCCTTGCCCTTGGCGGATTTAGGCGCCATGGCGGCCAAGGAATCTAGAGGGTTGAGGAAGGGGGGGTGGCGAAGCAGCGACGGCGGGCGGCGGCGAGAGCTTGCAAGGGAAGGAAGAAAGGGAATGGCGGCTCGAAGATTGGAAAAGGCACGAAGGAAGAGGAGAAAGTGAGCAGCGCGCCCGCGGTTATTCCATCTTAAAAGGGAAAACGCGGGCCGACTCCTTTCACATTAATTGTGATGTCACGCATGCCCGCGGGAAGCAACCCCACGCATGCCGCCCACATCACACACGCCTCCCGATGCCGCGCCACGCGCGGGGAGCGTGGGAGGCGCATCGCGTGAAGGAACTTACCGCGGTAAAAACTGCCCCGCCTGCCCGCGCACCGTTTTTGGTCCTAGCCCAACAACGCGTGGCGCTTATGTGTGGCCCAGGCCCGGGGGCTCCTGTCGGTGTACAAAAAGGGGGGTACACTTTTTGTACCCCTATGACTGTGCACGGGCAGTCTGAGCCACGGGCGCCGCCACACCAAGCACGGCAAGGGAGATAAGCCAAGGTAAGGCCGAAGCTGAAGGGAAGCAGAACGACGCCAAGACCACAAAGAGCAAAGGGGACAGAGCAGACCCCCCCCCCCGGCAAGATCCTTGTCGGGGGGCGGCTTTAGCTAACCCGGCAATATCCTTGCCATGGCAGCTCGCCCCACACCTACGGAGCGAAGTCACCCTCGAGTCCACTGCCCCATGGGGCAAGGATTCGGGAGACATCCCCGTGGTGGCATGCAGATATTTGTGAAGACATTCAAGATCAGATACCCACTTTAGAAGATGATGATCCTTGGCGGGATCCCAGCTAAGGAGGACCACAAGGCCCCGGCAAGAACCTTGCCGAGGATGATAGCAGGCGCCACGGCAAGACCCTTCCGGGGCCGCGGCACGACCCTTGCCGGGGCCACAGCAAGGCCCTTGCCAAGGACGCACGTGGGGCCACCATCAGGCCCACGCCAGTCTGTCACACCCTGATTTTCATGCCACAACACTTAAGCTAATAAATCATGATAAAATGTGGTTTGATAAAAACTTTTGAGTGTTTTGGACCTTGCCTTGCTTGGATTTTGTTTGTTGTTTGCAAGTGCTCTAAAAATCAAATAAACCCTCCAACTCTTATACTCCTTCTCCTTGATCCAAAACCTCTTCCCAATGATCATGCCATGTGTATAGTACAATATAGTATTTTCTTACAAAAATAATTTGGCCAAATAGTATTTTCAAAAATTAGTTTTCCAAAAACCCCTGAGTTGAGGTTTGCACTGCAAGTACTTAACTAAAGGCATTAAAAATCTTTACAGAAATATGTTTGACTCCTATTAGATATAGGATCCCCCGAAACCACAAAAATATAATTTTAAAAGTTATTTACCTATTTTATTTAAAGGCTTTTTCTTAAGGCCAGAAATGGTCTTAAATAGGTTAAAATTATTTTAAAGGTTTAAAAATATTTGAGAAAAATTAGGGAGACTCAATGGACATATATTTTCCATATATATGAGTTTCAACATATGGTCATGATCAAAATATTGGACAAAACCTCCCAAAACCATTTTTGCCCATCTCAAGGATTTGAAATATTTCTACAGGAAATATTTTCATAAAAATCCAAGAAAATTCTAACATGTCACATATGACATTTTTGATGATCTTGCCAAATACCATGTCATGGAGAATAGTATAACCCCATCAAACCCTCTCAAAACCACTTCTGTCCTTTTTCAAGTTTGAACATGTTTGCACTGGCAAACATGTCCAAATGATCTCAAACTTGGTGCACATTCTCAAATGGTGTAATAATGCATATAGACAAAATGGCACAAGTTTGAGAGAATGTTATCTTGATCAAAGTGCCCCAAAACCCTCTCTGGCCAGAATCAAGTTTGAACAAGTTTGTACTGCCAACTTTTTCTCCTTGACCCCAACTTTTGTGAGCATGTTCACATGACCAAATGAGGCCACCACACCAAGTGGTGCATCAAGGAGAATTGATTTGAATGACTAAATCTTGGTAAAGCCATTTCTGCTAATTTCTAGGGTTTACCAAAGTTACATGGGCAACTTTTCCCAAATGAGCTCAAATTTTGTTGCAGACCCTATTTCTAAGTGTCATTCCATCCTGTTAAGTATCATAGCAATTGTAGTTCATTTTCTTGACCAAACCAACAACAAACACCTTCTGCAAAATTTCCAAAACCACCTTTTTGACCACTTCAACTAATCTCCATGATCCTATCTTTTTACCACAGCCCCTCCTAGACCTCCTCTACCTCCAGTAACAATGGATGCATTACAGCTCAATTATTTGGGGGTGAAACCCCCCTCTTTCTCTCTCTGGTCAGCCCACTTCTCCCTCTTCCTCACCTCCCTCCTCATTCCAGTGGCCCTCCATGGCATCCAAGGCCTTTGCCACTTTGTTTACTCACCCCACAAGGCCCCAGACACTAGTGGACACGCCCCTGCCCTTTAAACAATGCCATGGCAGCCAAAGGCACGCTCTGGAGAGCGCCACAGTGCGCTCCCGCACTGTAGCCACCCCCTGCCAAGCACCCCCGGCCACCTCGGGCCTCCCCAGCGCGCCCGGCGAGGTGCCTCGACGTCCGCAGCACGCCACGCCCCTGGCCCCCTCCTCCTTCTCCCTCCCCTGCCGCTGCTCGCACGCGCACCATGGCCGCCCGAGAGCTCCAATGAGCGAGCTCACACGCGCGCGTCTCTGACCTCTCCCCGCTCCCTCTCTTCTTTCCCCTGGGCGTAGTCGACCCCCACAAGCACCCTATACACGGCGCAGCACCCTCCCGAGGCCCGTAACGACGAGCACGAGCCCGCCGGTGCACGAGCCCACGGTGGACCGCCGTTCGCCTATTTAAGGGCCTCCCCGAGCCCTTCTCTCCTCGCCACTCGCCCTCTGCACCACCAAACCCTTCCCCTGCACCACCAGTTCCTCTCCAGGGCCGCCCGAGCTCGAGATCGAGCTCGAGCTCCGCCGCTTCGGCTGGCCGGAGTTCGCGAGGTATAGGCCTCCCCCGCTCCTCCTCTGCCTCGATCTGGAACCCCCGAGCACCCCTGATCATTTCCCCCTTCTTCCCTGCTTCTTTTGCAGCCGGAAACGGTCGGAATCATCGACACCGAAGCTCCTCCACCGCGGCTCCTCATCGCCGACGAACCAGGCACCCCCGCCGGCCAAGTCCACCACCGCCCGACGTGCGGCAGTCCCCTGAAGCCATCCCCGCACTCGCCGGAGCTCGCCGTGGCCTGCATCGTCGCCGGTGAGCACCGCGACCCCCCTGTCCATGGGTTAGTGATGACAGGCGGGCCCCGCCTGTCATCCTCTCCCTCGTTCCCGCGCCCTCTCTCTCTCTCTCTGACCTGCGGGCCCCACCCGTCAGGTTTGAAATGGGTGGACGGCGCGCGCGCTGTGCGCTGGCTCGGCTGGGCCGGCCCGCTGGCTAGGCCTGCTGCCCTGCGGCTATTCTGGCCCAGTGGCACAGTGCCACTTTTCTTTTTCCTTTTTCTTTCTGTCTTATAAAAATTCCACAGGATAAAATATTTGTCCAAATGGAATAATTCCAACTCCTAAAATCTTAGAAAAATCCCACCTATTTAATGGTGTAACTTTCATATATGTCCATCAAACTTTTCTGCACTGTTCAAATTTAAATTCAAATTTGAGCATTTAAATTCCCCTCTAAAAATCCATCTCTCCTATTCTATAACTCCAAATCCAAAACTAGGAATTTTCCCCTTCTTAGTTTTCAACCTAGTATTTTACAAAAATGAGTTGACATTTTTCTGAGCAATTTGGTTTTTCTGTTTTATTATTGCCTTATTTTCTCGTTATTATTTTGCGACGATAGATTGCGTTGCTGACGAAGGAGTTGGACCAGAAGACTTTGAAGACCTAGAAGACTTTGCTGAGCCAGGCAAGCAGCCCTTTGACCATGTCTAAGAAACCCTTTTTGTGCATGTCATATAGCACTTTATTAGTGTTGTTTCGAAATCATGATGAGATGGTAACCACTTTGGTGGGTCGCCTCCGTTACTTCCTCGTTGATACCTGCATTATGCATGACCCTACCTTCTTATGAGGGTTATGCCTGTGGGAGTAGATAGGATGCTAAAGTAGTGCTACGCAAAAAGGGACGGGAATATGCATAGTGATGGAGGCAAAGTATCTTCAAAGGACTTTTTCGAAAACCCCATCGGGTGCCACTTATGCCTGAGGGAGATGATGAGTTGGGTAACCACTTGATGACGAAGTGGTGTACCGAGGCAACTGTGGGTGTTGTTTTTTAAAACGGATTGGTTTAAGTTGCGACCGTTATTCCAACCTTACATGCGCAACCACTCTACCCTTATATGGGAAAGGGCATTATTGATTACCTAGGCTGATACTAGCTTGGAGCCCGCATTACTAGTGACGGGGGAGAGTTGGTGCTCTCTCTCGGGACGGGGTCGTGCCAAGTAGGGCGACCATGACTGTCTTTACAGGGCACCGGATACACCGTTGTGTCCCCTCTCGGATTTTACGATCTCGAGCGAGTCTCGTATGATGTACATCGTGAGGATACGGAACAACGAGTGGACTCCTTGTTAGTGTCGTCTAGGGAAAGATAGTGATCGGGTGCTTTCCCCGGGTACTTGAGGTACCGCGGGTCGTGGATGACACGGAAGTTCCCCGGATCTTGTGGGTAAAGTGTGCAACCTCTGCAGAGTGTAAAACTATTCGAATAGCCGTGTCCACGGTCAAGGACAGTTGGGTAACCTCTCTTGGGCTACGTCCACTTGTTTACAACACAGTGTGTGTGGGAAGAATTACTTGGGTCAAGTCAAGAACTTGACATGATTGAGCTGGGTTGGTGCCCACTCTAATTATGTTGATATCTGTAACATGTCCTCATGGTTACTTGAATTCTCCCGATGCATGTCTTACAAGTTGTTGAACATGTCATTGCACTCAAAACTAGCTTTCCGCAAAAATTTACCTATATCATGCATTGTTGTATCTTGAGCCAAAACATGGGTTGCTTGCGAGTACATTTAAAGTACTCATTGGCTTGCCACTGGTTATTTTATTGGCCAGGCATAAAAGAACAGGATATGATGAAGAATACTTCGGTTACGAACATGCGAGCTAGGACGCTTCTGAGTCAGAATGCCTGTAGGGTTAAGGCAGATGGCATGGGTCCAAGTTATCAACGAAGGTTTCCGCTGCAATGTTATACTCAAGACTTGACCATAATGGTCCTACTTGTGTAATACGGTATGTATGGATGTAAGACTCTTGTTATTCAGCTTCTGTGTGTTCAGTGAGCATTGATCTCTGGGATCACTGTACACATGCATTCGGTGATCACGACTTATGAGTCGGGGTCCCCACAGAGCTGGTATCAGAGCCATCCTGACTGTAGGAAGCCTTAGTTAGCATGGTCGTTAGTTAGGGTAAAACTATTTCCAAAACTACTACTAGTTTTCAAAACTATCTATACTTCTCTTCTCTTCTCAGTTTTTCGAAAACTAAGGCATACTTTCCTTATTTGATCTCTTCCCCTTCAAAACCTCTGGTCGCTAAAACCCTTATGCCCCTGACCACTGGATTTCTTGTAATCCTCGTGGATAATCTAGAAGGAAGATGCCTTGACAGACATTCACCCACATCTCCTGAACACAAGATTGGCGACATCACAACAAGACGATACCAACAGAAGATACATCCTCGAGGGATGAGAACCTGAAGGCCCAGGAGATGGTGACACCCTTGACACTGCCCCAAGATGATGCAACCTTAGCCTATGATGATCAGGGCATAGGATATGCAAGATCATGATATACATCGCTAATAGGGTAACCCTGTCACTTCTGTTGTTGTATCGGCAACCACCGGTGGATGAGAACCTAGCCATTTGGCCCGCCTCACTATAGTGAGCAGGAAAAACGGTTCTCTTCATCCCCCGCTCTTGGTGTCGATGTTGTCATCAACATAACCGACATGTTGGACCTCTACTATGCCTTGTTAATATCATTGCATAAAGGATTACCTACCTGGTACCATCGACGGCTTAGAAGACAAAACGGGATCGTCATGATTAAGAAGACAATAGAAGACCGAGTCAATGCCAGCTACGAGGAGCCACCTTCACCCTATCACTTCAACAGGCGAGAAGTTGTTGAAGAATCTTCAGGCTCAACATGGATCGTTTCATCGAGCAACTACAAGAGACGTAGCAACACCTGAGGAAAACTCAGAAGACTGCACGAGGCTCAAGGCACGATTACTGGATCCGAGAACCCCTAGGGTAGGATGAGTCGTGTACCCCCTATGCGCAGTCGGGTCCGTAGGATGGTTCGAATAGAACCATGATTGTGTGTTGCTTGTTTTTATTCGTTTGTGTTTTAAGATAGGTCACAACTTTTTCCCTAGGCAACAAGTACGTGACTATATCACCTGCCTTATTTTGTTGTTTGTGTTTGGCCCCTTTTTGGCACTTGTTTGTTTGCACCTGCACTATAGAACCCCCTTTTAGGCATTCCCCTCCTCTATGCTACTTCTCCCTCTCATCTCTCTCATCAACTGAAGGCTAGCAAGACAAGATGCACCAAGAATTCCACCTCGGCAGCCAACTAGCACTGAAGACTTTTTGTTGCGGCCTCCTCGTCCAAGTGAAACCCCGTAGAGTTATGTTTAACCCTCTAGACTAGAAACCCATTCCTAGACCCTTCGAGACTTCATGAGATACCCCATCTCGAATCCTTAACCATGTGCTTAACCCACATACTTGCAAGAGAACCAGTTAAGCCTCAATAAGCCTTGCTTATCAACTGGGTTCATTATGGAGCTAGTGGACATAGTGAACGAGCACATTATCATCCTAAGATAGCACCAAAACTAACGATGCCATAGGGAAGACCAGTTTAAGGATATAGGAATTGAGGTCAAATGACTATATGAGTTTATATCTATGACTTGAGGGATTATATGAGACTATTTGGTGCATTATGAGGCTTTCATGTTGGTAGATGAACTTGGTGGGATCATTAATATAGAGTAGCATAGCTTTCATTACCCCTGGATAAATTGGATTTAGTGGGACAATTAAGATCGCAAGCTGAATTCTTGGAAGTATGAGGATTTGACTTAGCCAGAGGATATTGATAGGAGACGGTTCATATTGCAATAATGACTTGGGGAAAGTGTAGAAATTCTCGTTGGGCATGAGATTGGATTTAAATAGGTGATCCTAGTTGAATATAGATGTTGAGTAAGTCTACATGGTTCGGAGTAAATTGGATTTAGACTGATGATCTTGATCGTGATACCATGTTTCTCGTTGGACAATAAACTAGGAGAATGGATTAATTGTCGGAGCTGATATAAGCTTGACCTTGGAGTTTACTTGACCATGATAATGGGAATTGATGGACTCACTATAGTAAAGATAACCCTTTTCAAGTATTTGAGGGATATAGGACATTAGAAGATTCATGTGAGACACCATAGACATTGGATTTGTAGAATTAATGGGTTATGTAGCGATTAATGGAAGTTAATAGGCTATTGGAGTTGATTCATAGGAAGGAAACAAGAACTTGGAGTGGCTTACGACGTGTTTCCTTAGGATAGAGATGCTTTATTATGGACCTTGGATCAATAGACTGAGCACTTGGATTGTGGTGATTAAATTCAAGCTTAGCAGCTTATATGCTCTACCCATGGATTTTTAGGGGTAGCCATACATATGAGTTTGGGGATTATAGAGATATATGGTTTTGTTAGACCTCCCCTTGTGAGTCATGAGGATAATAATAGCATGGTGATGATTGGAGCTGACCGACAAGAGTTGATGCTTTCGGTGGTATAAGGTTATTTGTTTAAAGGACTAGATAGGGCAATTGGCATCTTAGGAACCGTGCTCAAGGATAAGATGATAAACGTTTGCTCACACACTAAAATCCTTGAAACCCTTAAGCCCCACCAAGCCACGATATGGTCAGAATCACAACCAGGGGCTTTGGCTCTAGGACAAGGAAACCTTGGCCGATACCCCAACCTATACCCTATGTACCACGTGGTCAAGTCTTCACGGAGTACTCGGACAAGTTAGTTGCCATCTCTCTTTGGTGATATACTTGCCTACCCGAAGACGGAAGAAGAGCCGTTCAGCTAGTCAAGGAACACCTGAAGACTACCATGCCAAGGAGGAAGAATTACACCAACCACCATCGTCCAGAAGTGAACTTTCTCGTCGAAGACCAGATGTATCTACAAGCCACCCCTCTCAAAGGAACCGAGCATCTCCATGGCAAAGGAAAGCTCACCCCAAGATTTATCGGCCCTCTCCAAGATCACTGCAAGACGAAGAATAGATGACTACTAGTTAGAGCTACCGCCTAAGTTACCCACTGTGCACAGCGTTTTCCACGCGACACACCCCAAAAGTGTTTCCAACTTCCTAACTAGCCCGATCCCTACCAGGGCATCAGTCACCGAACCATTGACCCCCCGCCCAACCTGACCTACGCGAGAGCCCCAATTGCAATATGGATCAAGCAGGACGACAAATACAAACCACACCATCAAGTACTTCAAGATTCAATGGAGCACCACTCGGAAGCAGAAGCAACATGAGGACTTGAAGACTACCCCAGATCCAAGTGTCTGTATCCCTTTCCACGCCTAGTCTGGGAATCTCGGGGACGAGATTCTTGTAAGGGGGGTAGGTCTGTCACACCCTGATTTTCATGCCACAACACTTAAGCTAATAAATCATGATAAAATGTGGTTTGACAAAAACTTTTGAGTGTTTTGGACCTTGCCTTGTTTGGATTTTGTCTGTTGTTTGCAAGTGCCCTAAAAATCAAATAAACCCTCCAACTCTTATATTCCTTCTCCTTGATCCAAAACCTCTTCCCAATGATCATGCCATGTGTATAGTACAATATAGTATTTTCTTACAAAAATAATTTGGCCAAATAGTATTTTCAAAAATTAGTTTTCCAAAAACCCCTGAGTTGAGGTTTGCACTGCAAGTACTTAAATAAGGGCAGTAAAAATCTTTACAGAAATATGTTTGACTCCTATTAGATATAGGATCCCCCGAAACCACAAAAATATAATTTTAAAAGTTATTTACCTATTTTATTTAAAGGCTTTTTCTTAAGGCCAGAAATGGTCTTAAATAGGTTAAAATTATTTTAAAGCTTTAAAAATATTTGATAAAAATTAGGAGACTCAATGGACATATATTTTCCATATATATGAGTTTCAACATATGGTCGTGATCAAAATATTGGACAAAACCTCCCAAAACCATTTCTGCCCATCTCAAGGATTTGAAATATTTCTACAGGAAATATTTTCATAAAAATCCAAGAAAATTCTAACATGTCACATATGACATTTTTTATGATCTTGCCAAATACCATGTCATGGAGAATAGTATAACCCCATAAAACCCTCTCAAAACCACTTATGTCCTTTTTCAAGTTTGAACATGTTTGCACTGGCAAACATGTCCAAATGATCTCAAACTTGGTGCACATTCTAAAATGGTGTAATAATGCATCTAGGCCAAATGGCACAAGTTGGAGAGAATGTTATCTTGATCAAAGTGCCCCAAAACCCTCTCTGGCCAGAATCAAGTTTGAACAAGTTTGTACTGCCAACTTTTTCTCCTTGACCCCAACTTTTGTGAGCATGTTCACATGACCAAATGAGTCTACTACACCAAGGGGTGCATCAAGGAGAATTGATTTGAATGACTAAATCTTGGTAAAGCCATTTCTGCTAATTTCTAGGGTTTACTAAAGTTACATGGGCAACTTTTCCCAAATGAGCTCAAATTTGGTGGCACACCCTATTTCTAAGTGTCATTCCATCATGTTAAGTATCATAGCAATTGGAGTTCATTTTCTTGCCCAAACCAACAACAAACACCTTCTGCAAAATTTCCAAAACCACCTTTTTGACCACTTACACTAATCTCCATGACCCTATCTTTTTACCACAGCCCCTCCTAGACCACCTCTACCTCCAGTAACAATGGCTGCATTACAGCTCAATTATTTGGGGGTGAAACCCCCCTCTTTCTCTCTCTGGTCAGCCCACTTCTCCCTCTTCCTCACCTCCCTCCTCATTCCAGTGGCCCTCCATGGCATCCAAGGCCTTTGCCACTTTTTTTACTCACCCCACAAGGCCCCAGACACTAGTGGACACGCCCTGCCCTTTAAACAATGCCATGGCAGCCAAAGGCACGCTCTGGAGCGCGCCACAGTGCGCTCCCGCACTGTAGCCACTCCCTGCCAAGCACCCCCGGCCACCTCGGGCCTCCCCAGCGTGCCCGACGAGGTGCCTCGTCGTCCGCAGCACGCCAAGCCCCTGGCCCCCTCCTCCTTCTCTCTCCCCTGCCCCTACTCGCACGCGCACCATGGCCGCCCAAGAGCTCCAATGAGCGAGCTCACACGCGCGCGTCTCTGACCTCTCCCCGCTCCCTCTCTTCTTTCCCCTGGGCGTAGTCGACCCCCACAAGCACCCTAGACAGGCGCAGCACCCTCCCGAGGCCTGTAGCGACGAGCACGAGCCCACCGGCGCACGAGCCCACGGTGGACCACCGTTCGCCTATTTAAGGGCCTCCCTGAGCCCTTCTCTCCTCGCCACTCGCCCTCTGCACCACCAAACCCTTCCCCTGCACCCCCAGTTCCTCTCCAGGGCCGCCCGAGCTCGAGATCGAGCTCAAGCTCCGCCGCTTCGGCTCGCCGGAGTTCGCGAGGTATAGGCCTCCCCCGCTCCTCCTCTGCCTCGATCTGGAACCCCCGAGCGCCCCTGATCATTTCCCCCTTCTTCCCCGCTTCTTTTGCAGCCGGAAACGGCCGGAACCGTCGATGTCGAAGCTCCTCCGCCGCGGCTCCTCATCGCCGGCAAACCAGGCACCCCCGCCGGCCAAGTCCACCATCCCCCGACGTGCAGCAGTCCCCTGAAGCCATCCCCGCACTCGCCGGAGCTCGCCGTGGCCTGCATCGTCGCCGGTGAGCACCGCAACCCCCCTGTCCATGGGTTAGTGATGACAGGAGGGCCCCGCCTGTCATCCTCTCCCTCGTTCCCGCGCCCCTCTCTCTCTCTCTCTCTCTCTGACCTGCGGGCCCCGCCCGCCAGGTTTGAAATGGGTGGACGGCGCGCGCGTTGTGCGCCGGCTCGGCTGGGCCTGCTGCCCTGCGGCTGTTCTGGCCCAGTGGCACAGTGCCACTTTTCTTTTTCCTTTTTCTTTCTGTCTTATAAAAATTCCACAGGATAAAATATTTGTCCAAATGGAATAATTCCAACTCCTAAAATCTTAGAAAAATCCCACCTATTTAATGGTGTAACTTTCATATATGTCCATCAAACTTTTCTGCACTGTTCAAATTTAAATTCAAATTTGAGCATTTAAATTCCCCTCTAAAAATCCATCTCTCCTATTCTATAACTCCAAATCCAAAACTAGGAATTTTCCCCTTCTTAGTTTTCAACCTAGTATTTTACAAAAATGAGTTGACATTTTTCTGAGCACTTAGGTTTTTCTGTTTTATTATTGCCTTATTTTCTCGTTATTATTTTGCGACGATAGATTGCGTTGCTGACGAAGGAGTTGGACCAGAAGACTTTGAAGACCCAGAATACTTTGCTGAGCCAGGCAACCAGCCCTTTGACCATGTCTAAGAAACCCTTTTTGTCCATGTCATATAGCACTTTATTAGTGTTGTTTCGAAATCATGATGAGATGGTAACCACTTTGCTGGGTCGACTCCGTTACTTCCTCGTTGATACCTGCATTATGCATGACCATACCTTCTTATGAGGGTTATGCCGGTGGGAGTAGATAGGATGCTAAAGTAGTGCTACGCAAAAAGGGACGGGAATATGCATAGTGATGGAGGCAAAGTATCTTCAAAGGACTTTTTCGAAAACCCCATCGGGTGCCACTTATGCCCGAGGGAGATGATGAGTTGGGTAACCACTTGATGACGAAGTGGTGTACCGAGGCAACTGTGGGTGTTGTTTTTCAAAACGGATTGGTTTAAGTTGCGACCGTTATTCCAACCTTACATGCGCAACCACTCTACCCTTATATGGGAAAGGGCATTATTGATTACCTAGGCTGATACTAGCTTGGAGCCCGCATTACTAGTGACGGGGGAGAGTTGGTGCTCTCTCTCGGGACGGGGTCGTGCCAGGTAGGGCGACCATGGTTGTCTTTACAGGGCACCGGATACACCGTTGTGTCCCCTCTCGGATGTTACGATCTCGAGCGAGTCTCGTATGATGTACATCGTGAGGATACGGAACAACGAGTGGACTCCTTGTTAGTGTCGTCTAGGGAAAGATAGTGATCGGGTGCTTTCCCCGAGTACTTGAGGTACCACGGGTCGTGGATGACATGGAAGTTCCCCGGATCTTGTGGGTAAAGTGTGCAACCTCTGCAGAGTGTAAAACTATTCGAATAGCCGTGTCCACGGTCAAGGACAGTTGGGTAACCGCTCTTGGGCTACGTCCACTTGTTTACAACCCAGTGTGTGTGGGAAGAATTACTTGGGTCAAGTCAAGGACTTGACATGATTGAGTTGGGTTGGTGCCCACTCTAATTATGTTGATATTTGTAACCTGTCCTCATGGTTACTTGAATTCTCCTGATGCATGTCTTACAAGTTGTTGAACATGTCATTGCACTCAAAACTAGCTTTCTGCAAAAATTTACCTATATCATGCATTGTTGTATCTTGAGCCAAAACATGGGTTGCTTGCGAGTACATTCAAAGTACTCATTGGCTTGCCACTGGTTATTTTATTGGCCAGGCATAAAAGAACAGGATATGATGAAGAATACTTCGGTGACGAACATGCGAGCTAGGACGCTTCCCAGTCAGAATGCCTGTAGGGTTAAGGCAGATGGCATGGGTCCAAGTTATCAACGAAGATTTCCGCTGCAATGTTATACTCAAGACTTGACCATAATGGTCCTACTTGTGTAATACGGTATGTATGGATGTAAGACTCTTGTTATTCAGCTTCTGTGTGTTCAGTGAGCATTGATCTCTGGGATCACTGTACACGTGCATTCGGTGATCACGACTTATGAGTCGGGGTCCCCACACAGTCGCACCCCCACCGCCTTTCGCATGCAGCTGCCGACCGAACCAGTTGCGCAGGCACCTGCGTGGCAGCGTGCAGATCTTCGTGGAGACCCATCACTACGCCACCTCAGCTGCCTGCCTGCCTACATGGCACCGCGGGCACCGCTGGCCAGGGCGCGTGTCGACGCAAGAGGGAGCGGCGACGGACGAGACGAGGCTCTCCCCCGTCCCCGATAAAGCGAGGACACCTAAGCAAGGAGCATTAAATGCACCTTGTCATGTAATGCGAAGGATAGCCTCGCATTATTGTACCCTTTCCACCTCCTGTGTGCCACTGTGGCAACCCCTTTCCTATAAAAGGAGGCCCGAGGCGGCCAGGAGGAGGATTCGGCTTTTTGGAGCTCTCTACGCCCCATAGCTAGCTCAGGAACTCAGACATACAATCCACCAAAGCTGGAGTAGGGTTTTACGCATCGCCACACCGAGCACGGCAAGGGAGCTAAGCCAAGGTAAGGCCGAAGTTAAAGAGAAGCAGAACAACGCCAAGACCAAGACCACAAAGAGCAAAAGGGGCAGAGCAGACCCCCCCCCCCCCCCGGCAAGATCCATGCGGGGGGGCAGCTTTAGCTAACCCGGCAAGATCCTGCTGCTTGCGCCGATCCTGCCCTAAATCAGTACCCCTTCTTTATTGACTACTTTTCTTGCGGGCTATGCCCTCCTTTCTCCGATTTCTTCTGCGACATCATGCACACCTTCGGTTTTCGCCTCTTGGATTTTACTTCGAACGCGGTGGCGTGCATGTCTTGCTTTGTGCATCTTTGCGAGGGCTTTGCCGGAGTGCAGCCCTACACGGCGCTCTTCCGCCATTACTTCTATCCTCGAATCCAAATGGGTGGTGTCGTCGCTGGTTGTGTCACCTGGATCCCAAGATCCAAGGAGGCTACCCAGATGGTGCCGTTAGGGAGAGGTGGGACGAATGCCATGACCGGTGGTGCTGGATTGAATATGAAGACCCGCCGGAATTTTGTAAGGTCCGCCGAGTGCCGCCTGTCCGCGGAAATGATTGGGGTGATGTCGATGCCGCCGACGGGAGGCTTACTGTCGCCACCACCCGGATTCTCCGGCTGACCCGGGCTGGGCTCACCCTCGTGATGATCGGGGCAGATTTCATTCGCCGCCGGATCGCCCCGCTGCACAATAAGGGGAGGCCAGCATGGCTCTTTAAGAATCCGGCCGACATTATGCGGCTCCGGCCCGACCTCGACCATAACTTCATGATGATGGGGCATGCTCACTTCTGCCAGTGGCTCTTCCAGCTGGAAGTGGCTCGCGACGGCGATGTCGAGCTGACCGGCAAGGCCGCAAGGGCTGCCGTAAAGGCCGGCAAGGCCGTCAAGGGGCCGCTCTTCAAGTTGCCAGCGGGGGTGGTCCCGTTGTGCAATAACTCGCGCCGGTCTGAGATCATCGTCATGATGCCGGACTGCAATGCGCATGGCCCCGTTCCGAGCTGGAGGGAGCCGTCGGCCGCAGATGTGCAGCAGTTCTTCGACAC
Source organism: Aegilops umbellulata (assembly GCA_032464435.1). Taxonomy (NCBI): domain Eukaryota; kingdom Viridiplantae; phylum Streptophyta; class Magnoliopsida; order Poales; family Poaceae; genus Aegilops; species Aegilops umbellulata. The sequence continues at coordinate 181,776,405 of CP136060.1, forward strand.
CTTGATCGAGGTGTACGTCAATGCTGACGCCGAGCGGTGGCTTGTCATGGACACCACCCAGGCAGAGCTGGACTACATCGCCACCAGGGCGAGGGAGGCACAGCTTGCTCTGGAGGCCGGTAGCGCCGGGGGTGTGGAGGAGCAATTCACCCTGTGGGCGGCGGCCACTAGGGAGGCCAGCGGCGCCGACACCGGAGCTCCACTCGTCGAGGACGCGGCCGACGAGTCGTCGGAGGAGGAGGGCGTGGCGGCGGGCTCGACGCCAGCCAGGGGAAGAGGGCGAGTCCTACGGCGGGCTGGCTCCGGCGAGCCAGTCCGACCTGGCAGGGCCACGCGGCCTCAATAGACCCTGGAAGGGTCCGGGCGGCACACGAGGGCCTCGCCAGCGAAGGGGCTGAGGAAGGCCGCTGAGAAGAAGAAGAAGGCGACAGCCCCTCCTCATCTGGGCGCACACAGACCCCGTCGCCTTCTTCGCCTCCTCCGGCCGATGTCGACTCGGACGATGACGCGGAGCTCCCTTTTGATCTCGTGCCTCTCAGCCCGGAGAGGAAAAGGAAACTGGCGGAAGAGGAGGAAATGGATGACGAGTAAGTACTCTATTCCTTACTATCATTCCTATTTCCCTGAATTGGACTACTTGTCTTGATCCATTTTTGCTTTTGTAGGGATGCAGAGACGTTGGCCTAGAGGGCGAAGAGGGCGAGGACCTCGGCGAGCGGCCAGTACCCGGCTGGGGCTTCAAAGACACCACCGGTGGTGCTGAGCAGCCCGGACAGCAGCCCCTGGCGTAAGTTCGTCACCCTCTTCTCACTCGACATGCGGTATGCGCTCGATGCCACGACGCTGACCTTGTCGGGTTTGCAGGAGGGGAGCGGCAGCAGGAGGAGCCGCAGAGGGCTACTCCTAACACACCACCCCCATCGACTATGCCACTGTGGGGGGCGTCCCCGGCAAGGGCGTAAGGCACGGAGTCCACGCCCATGGAGGAAGAGGGGAACTTAGGCGCTGGTGGCTCTGCCTCGGCGCCAAATGCTGGCGGAGAGGGGACTTCTGCTTCACAGCCCGGCACTGGTGAGTCGCCCGTCCTTCATCTCTGTTCTTTTCCCTTATACTTTTCTTGGCTTCATTGCTCCCGCTGCTGCACAGGCCCTCCTTCAACAGACGCGGGGGACGTGGACACCGTTGTCAGGGATATTGCTGAAGAGGCCGCGGCTGAGGCCGGCAAAATTGCTGTCGAGGAGGCCGCCAAGAATGCTGACGAGGCCGCCGCTGGCGAGGCTGCCAAGGGCGCGGCCGAGGATGCCGCCGCGGGGGCCGGCGAGGCTCCCGCCGAGGGTGCCAGCGATGGTCCTGCCGGGGAGGCCGGCACGGCCCCCGCCGAAGAAGAGGTGATGGATGATCAGCCTCCCTCCTCCTCAACCTCGGGCCCTGGCAGGTATCTGAAGGTGGGCAATGATCTTTTCGTCCACCTCCCAGGGGCGTCAAGCTGAGCGCCCGCCGAAGGGGAAATTTTCGACGGCGAGGTGCTTGCCGCCACCGGGTTCAAAGTTGTCGACGCGCCAGACGTTGGCGGCGATGGTTCTCCAGAAGAGCAACTCTTCCACGCCATGGGGGCCAATTTCCAGAAGCTCCAAGTGCTCCACTGTGCCCGTCTAGACAAGGTCAAGTCCAGGATGGCAACGGTGGACAACGCGGAGGTGGACTTCAAGGCGCGCGTTGCCTAGGCGCAGGCCTGGTTCCACCAGACTCGCGAGGAGCAGAGGGCCTTTCAGGAGAAATTGGCCGAGCGCGATGTGGAGCTCTCCCTGAAGATGGCCGACATCGAGAAGGCCCAGGAGAAGGCGGCGAACTTGACTGCCGCGGCCGAAGCCGTCCGGAACCAGCATCAAGCCACCTTGGACTCCCAGGAGGAGGACCTCTCCGCGTGTGAGGCGAAGCTTGCCGCAACGCTCCGCGGCAAGGACGAGGAGCTCGAGGCCCTTGTCGCGCGGCGGACTCATGAGCTGGAGCAGAGGCACAGAGAGGCGCTCGATGCCCAAGCCCTGGCCCATGCCGGCAAGGTGAAGGAGCAGGAGGCAGAGCAGGACGAGCTAAAGGAGCAGGCCCTCAAGCTGTCCGGCGAGAAGAACACGCTCAACCGCACCTTGGTGCAGGCGCAAGGAGCGGTCGTCAGCAAGACTGGAGAGCTCTCCGAGGCGCAGAACTCCATCAGAGACCTCAAGCTGAAGCTGGAGGATCTCGAGAAGCTGTTGCCGGAGAGCAGGGCTCGGGAGGAGACCTTGACCAAGAGCCTGGAGGAGGAGAAACAGCTGCGGGCAAACGAGACCGCCTCCCACCAAGAATATGTGGCGGGTGAGAACATGTGGATCAACCATCTGGAGGTCGTCGCCGGCAGGGTTACCTCGCATATGGCCACCATGGGGTTGCCAAACATGAGGTACGCTCCTGAGCGCAGCGGGACCGTCAATGCCAAGCTGACCCAGTTCTTCGAGGGTGTCCTCGGGGCCTTGGCCTATCTCCACTCTAACAGGACGGCCACGCTGGCCGAGGAGGCCCGGCGACTTTGCCGGAGGGTCGTGACCAAGGTCCTCACCAAGGTGGCGCACTGGAATCCCGACCTTGACTTCGCGGCCGCGATGACGAGCTTGCCGGATGGTGTTGACCTCACGGTGCTCAAGGAGCGCATCAAGCCCATCACCGACTGCATCGACGAAATCAAGAGGGTGGAAGGCCAGTGCCGGAACTAGGCGTCCCGTTCTTCTTCGCCGTTGCGGGTTCCCGACCAAGACAAATTTTATCTTTAGTTAGAACCGCAGCAATGATGTGATGTAATATAACTCTGAAGTACTCTTAATTTTCATGCATTTTATTTCCTCGTTCAATTCCTCTTTGTATGTGTGCCCTACGCCGATCGGGAAGGCTTGCCGGCGCGAAAGCCCCAAGCGGCGTCTTGGGGACGGATCCCCATGGCCTGCCGGGTACGCGCGCTGCCGGACAAGCCACCTTTCCGTTCCGAACGCGGTCGCTTGAACTGTCGAGCTTGACTCGAGTCAGAATCGAGGGCGTCATTGTTCGCGGAAGAATACTCCGCCACTTTCGACGCAGCCGCTTGAGCTGTTGAGCGGACTTGAAACAGGGCAAGGGCGTTGCCGATCGTGGTATAGCCCCCTGGCGTGCAGGATTTTTCATACAAAGCGAACATCTCCGGGGGGAATAACCTCAAATAAGAAAGGTAGCACAAAACAAGGGTTCGGTGCAACTTAGCTTCTATTCGCGGTCGCTCGAGCGTCGACCTTCTGGCCTTCTTTCGTCTTCGAGGGTCACGAAGATGAAGGAGCGTTGACCTTCTGGCCTTCTTTCGTCTTCGAGGGTCACGAAGATGAAGGAGCGTTGACCTTCTGGCCTTCTTTCGTCTTCGAGGGTCACGAAGATGAAGGAGCGCCGAAACAATTGCTAAAGCCGATTCTCACAACTGCGCCCCCTACCTGGCGCGCAACAGATTTCGGTGGGAAACGACACCTATGGGATCACAAGAATCCCTACTACGGTTGCGGGGCGCGGGGTTATGAAAAGAGTGGATCAAACAGATAGCACACGGTTCCTTTACCCAGGTTCGGGCCGCGAGGATGCGTAAAACCCTACTCCAGCTTTGGTGGATTGTATGTCTGAGTTCCTGAGCTAGCTATGGGGCGTTGAGAGCTCCAAAAAGCCGAATCCTCCTCCTGGCCGCCTTGGGCCTCCTTTTATAGGAAAGGGGTTGCCACAGTGGCACACAGGAGGTGGAAAGGGTACAGTAATGTGAGGCTATCCTTCGCATTACATGACAAGGTGCATTTAATGCGCCTTGCTTAGGTGTCCTCGCTTTATCGGGGACGGGGGAGAGCCTCGTCTCGTCCGTCGCCGCTCCCTCTTGCATCGACACGCGCCCTGGCCAGCGGTGCCCGCGGTGCCATGTAGGCAGGTAGGCAATTGAGGTGGCGCAGTGATGGGTCTCCATGATGGGTCTCCCTCTTGCGTTGACACGCGCCCTGGCCAGCGGTGCCCGCGGTGCCATGTAGGCAGGTAGGCAGCTGAGGTGGCGCAGTGATGGGTCTCCATGAAGATCTGCACGCCGCCACGCAGGTGCCTGCCCAGCTGGTTGGGTCGGCAGCTACATGCGAACGGCGGTGGGGGTGCGACTGGCGTGGGCTTGATGGTGGCCCCACGTGCGTCCTTGGCAAGGGCCTTGCTGTGGCCCCGGCAAGGGTCTTGTCGCGGCCCCGGCAAGGGTCTTGCCGTGGCGCCTGCTGTCATCCCCGGCAAGGCTCTTGTCGGGGGCCTTGTGGTCCTCCTTGGCTGGGATCCCGCCAAGGATCATCATCTTCTAAAGTGTGTATCTGATCTTGAATGTCTTCACAAAGATCTGCATGCCACCACGGGGATGTCTCCCGAATCCTTGCCCCATGGGGGCAGTGGACTCGAGGGTGACTTCGCTCCATAGGTGTGGGGCGAGCTGCCACGGCAAGGATCTTGCCGGGTTAGCTAAAGCTGCCCCCGGCAAGGATCTTGCCGGGGGGTCTGCTCTGTCCCCTTTGCTCTTTGTGGTCTTTGCGTCGTTCTACTTCCCTTCAGCTTCGGCCTTACCTTGGCTTACCTCCCTTGTCGTACTTGGTGTGGCGGCGCCCGTGGCTCAGACTGCCTGTGCACAGTTATAGGGGTACAAAAAGTGTACCCCCCCTTTTTGTACGCCGACAAAGAGCTTTACAGTCTTCTTAAACGATTGTTGTTGCTTATGTTTGCGTCTCAAATCCCCCAGTGGGTGACTTAGCCGCGAATCGGTTTCGCCTAAGTTTGAAAAATCTTGCCGAGTGATGAGCAAGCCTCTCACTCGGGGGCTTAGCCGTAGATCCGTTTCACCTAAGTTCGAAAAATCCTACTGAGTAGTGAGCAAGCCTCTCACTCGGGGGCTTAGCTGCAGTCCAGTACTCGCCTAAGTTTCAAAAATCCTACCGAGTGGTGAGCAAGCCTCTCACTCGGGGGCTTAGCTGCAGTCCAGTACTCACATAAGTTTGAAAAATCCTACCGAGTGGTGAGCAAGCCTCTCACTCGGGGGCTTAGCTGCAGTCCAGTAGTCGCCTAAGTTTGAAAAATCCTACCGAGTGGTGAGCAAGCCTCTCACTCAGGGGCTTAGCTACAGTCCAGTACTCGCCTAAGTTTCAAAAATCCTACCGAGTGGCGAGCAAACCTCTCACTCGGAGGCTTAGCTGCAGTCCAGTGCTCGCCTAAGTTTCAAATATCCTACCGAGTGGTGAGCAAACCTCTCACTCGGGGGCTTAGCTGCAGTCCAGTACTCACCTAAGTTTCAAAAATCCTACCGAGTGGTGAGCAAACCTCTCACTTGGGGGCTTAGGTGCAGTCCAGTACTCGCCTAAGTGTCAAAAATCCTACCGAGTGGTGAGCAACCCTCTCACTCGGAGGCTTAGCTGCAGTCCAGTGCTCGCCTAACTTTCAAAAATCCTACCGAGTGGTGAGCAAACCTCTCACTTGGGGGCTTAGCTGCAGTCCAGTACTCGCCTAAGTGTCAAAAATCCTACCGACTGGTGAGCAAACCTCTCACTCGGAGGCTTAGCTGTAGTCTAGTGCTCGCCTAAGTTTCAAAAATCCTACCGAGTGGTGAGCAACCCTCTCACTCGGAGGCTTAGCTACAGTCCAGTGCTCGCCTAAGTTTCAAAAATCCTACCGAGTGGTCATCAAACCTCTCACTCGGGGGCTTAGCTGCAGTCCAGTACTCTCCTAAGTTTCAAAAATCCTACCGAGTGGTAAGCAAACCTCTCACTCGGGGGCTTAGCTCCAGTCCAGTACTCGCCTAAGTGTCAAAAATCCTACCGAGTGATGAGCAACCCTCTCACTCGGGGGCTTAGCTGTAGTCCAGTACTCGCCTAAGTTCCAAAAATCCTACCGAGTGGTGAGCAACCCTCCCACTCTGGGGCTTAGTTGCAGTCCAGTGCTCGCCTAAGTTTGAAACACGCCCTATCTGCAAGGACGAAGAGGTGCAGGTCGACTGCAACCTTCTCCTTTGAAGCTGCACCACAAGTACAACGTGCGCTCCATCCCTATCCGCAAGGACGACGAGGTGCAGGTCAACTGCAACCTTCTCCTTCGGGACAGCGTCACAAGTACAACGTGCGCTCCATCCCTATCCGCAAGGACGACGAGGTACTTGTCGACTGCAACTTTCTTCTTTGGAGCTGCACCACAAGTACAATGTGCGCTCCATCCCTATCCGCAAGGACGACTAGGTGTAGGTCGACTGCAACCTTCTCCTTCGGAGCAGCGCCACAAGTACAATGTGCGATCCATCCCTATCCGCAAGGACGACGAGGTGCAGGTCAACTGCAACCTTCTCCTTCGGAGCTATGCCACAAGTACAATGAGCGTACCATCTCTATCCGCAAGGACGACGAGGTGCAGGTCGACTGCAACCTTCTCCACGGAGCTGCACCATAGGTACAATAGCTGCATCTCAAGTATAAAGATAATTCCGAGTGAAGAGCAAATTCCACTTGAAGGCGAATGCAAGCATATTCAGAAATAAACCAAGTTCAGATAAATCCTAAAGTTCCAGACAACGGATCAAAAGTATTCGAGCATCAAGCACGAAGAAGTTTAACGGTTACACAATCACTCGGCATTCCGAGGCAAATAAAGGTGGAGCATAATGTTTCTTGGTCACGCGTCAGGAGAAGGACTGGCAGGGTCGCAGAAACTGTCAAGGTCTATGTTGTCTGCAATACGACTGGCGGCGTCAAGGAAGTGTCCATGAAGGACTGGAAAGTGTGTCTCTTTGTGTTAGCAACCTTGAGTTCCGCCAGCTTGTCTTCTTTGACGTCTTTGCAGTGCACACGGACCAGGGACAACGCGACATCAGCGCCATAGCGAGCAAATGACTTCTTCCATTCTTGCACTCGGTCGGGTATTCGATTCAGTCGAGCCATCAAAGACTCGAGATCTTGAGACAGTTCTGCCTGAGGCCAGAGTTTAGCATCAACCTGAGTCATCGCTGCTTTCAGGCGGGAAAGATAAGCAACCGCGTTGTCCATGCGAGATTCCAACCGCAGCACATTCATCGCAACATCATCCTTGACTAGACAATTTATGGGATGGAGACCCGTCTCGACCCGCCCAGTTTCCTCTTCAAAGTCTTGGCAAAACTCTGCACAGTCAAATAAATGGTGAGTCGATGATATAATCAGACCTGACAGTCGACAGAAATAAGTCAGTCAATCATCAGTACCTTCAAGTTTTAAGACCAACTTTGCAGCAAGTTGGCCCAGATAAGACTCCAACTCGCCCTTCTTAACTTTGAGGCTCCCAAGCTCGTCAGTCAGCTTGTTCTTGTCCTTCTTCAGTCGCTCGACCTCCCGATTGGCATCAGAAACAACAGTCTTCAGTTTGGAGTTCTCTTCTTCTAGTTTGTCGACTGAAGCAAGCTTCTTGTCAGCAAGCGCAGTTTTCTCTCGCGCTTCCTTCTGTGCAGAAGCAAGATCCAGATCCTTCTTCTCCAAAGCTTGCTTCATTTTCTCTAAAGAAATAACATTCTTCAAACGGGCTTGGAGTTGACGGTTTTCACTACATACATCTGCTCGAGTGGAGTCACTCGGTTCAAATAAATGGAAAGGAAAAGTGCCAGCAGCAATAAGATAGACAGTTGACGATTGGTTACCTCCCAAGGCAGCTTCTTCATCATGAGCAATCTTGAGATTCTTTCTGGCCAGTTCCAGATCAAGGTTGAGGCTGATTTGTTGCTTGTTCAGTGTAGAAAGTTGAGCTCTGAGATCACAAGATTTCTGCGGTCAATACATAAGATATGTCAGTCGACTGAAATAAAAGACATCACTGCGACAGTTACTCTAAGACTACCACCGAATCAAACATTTAACGACAGTCTCGGGGACTACACCCAGTGTGTGCACTTAGCGTACCCCCACTGGTTTGAGTAAAAAAATCAAATTCTCAGACCACAGTCGACTACCCGCAGTCAACTATGGTCTCGGGGACTACACCAAGTGGGTGCACTTAGTGTGCCCCCACTGGTTCTGGTTCCACTCGGCATGGTCCGCCCAGTGCAAGTTTTTAGAAAAATTCAAATTCTCATACCACAGTCGACTACCCACAGTCAACTATGGTCTCGGGGACTACACCCAGTGGGTGCACTCAGAGTGCCCCCATTAGTTCAAAGATTCAATTCGAGTCGACCCAAAGTGACTTATACAATTTCAAAACAGTCACACCCCAGTGGGTGATCAGACAAGAAATATTATCAATCGGAAATCAACTAACCTGGACATTGGTCTGCAAAGGAGCTCCGGTGTTGAAGGCCACCTGACTGGCCTCATGCACCACTTTCATTTGCCCCATCACAAGGTTCAACTGAAGAAGAGCTTCCTTGGCGGCAGTCGGTGGGTCGTCCGGAGTTTGATACGCAGTGAAAAGCGATGCTGGCAGAGCAATTGAAGCAGCCGCTGGATCTGAAGCATGGAGTTGTATTGGTGCAGCAGAAGTCTGAGAAGCTGATCCTGATGGGCAATCAGTCAACAGTGGGATAACAGAAGTGACGTTGGTATGAGCCGGATCTGTCGATCGCTCGACTGCCGTCCCAGGCGTCACGGTCGACTGAGGAACCTGGACCTCAAGTGCTTTCCCGCCCAGTTCCTTGTCCTTCCTCCTCCTCCCCCTCAGTGGTACTTCTTCTTCATCGTCCGGGAGCACAACAACATCCCGTGGAGCTGCAATAAAGAGAGAAATTCATACAGATGGCTGACAAACAATCCAGTCGTCCAAATGAATTTGAGTCGGGAAGACTTACTGGCTTTGGAGGTAGCTGCGTCGTCGGTCTCCTCGTCATCTGGGGTCTTGTCGATGTCCATATCAGTCGCAGCTGAGGCCAGGCTGTAAAGGTTCATCATCCACTCGGTCAGTACAAGAGAATCGGTCGGAACAAGAAAACACGGGAAGAACATTTACCCAGAAGCAACATGAACGCCCATCTTGATTCTAGGCAAGGTCTTCCAAGCCTTCGAAGGATTGATCTTGGGCTTCTTGGTGACCTTCTCAGCCAATTCTGGAGTCGAAGACCGAGCGTGCTTTTGAGATGGAGCGCTCGACACCACAGCTTTGTCGCGCCTGCCCGCGGGATCATGGTGCTGCTTGGATCGACGTTCAGAACGAGGTGGTGACTCGGCTACTTCCTCATCGTCTGACTCATCGCTCTCGTCTTCATCATCGTCGGCTGGTGACTCCCACTCGCTGCTCTCCTCCGCGCTGTCCTCGCCCTCTTGGTCTTGCTCCAGAGCTTTTTCACCATTGGGCATTGAGTACATCTCCGTGTAAATCTACAAAATAAGGAGTCGAATGGAAGTCAGTCGGATCAACAAACAGTCGGAAAACACGTCCAAATTCAATCAGTTGTAATGGCCAAACCTTGTCTGGCTGGTTGCTGTCGCTGAAAGGGTTGACTCTCCTGGCGCCCCAGGGTTGTCCTTGTTCCCGGTGATACTCCTCAGCCACTGGGCCACTGTTTTGGCCGCCACCTCCTCCGGATGAACCCGAGTGGTGTCACCAGCCCCGGAGTACATCCACATGGAGTGGTCATGAGCTTGGAGTGGTTGGGTGCACCGACTGAGGAACACCTCTAGCAGATCCATGCCGGTGACACCTAGGTTGATCAGTTGAACTACTCTCTCGACCAGCATGCCCGTCACCGCCTTCTCCGCGGCAGGCACTTTCAATGAAGATGGAGTTTCAACACGATCAAAAGAGAAAGGGGGAAGCCCAGTCGACTGGCCTGGGGTCATGATATCCTGGCAGTAGAACCAGGTCGACTACCAGCCCCTGACCGACTCCGAAAGAGTCATCGAAGGGAAGGAACTCCTCTTCCTCTTCTGGATACCCAGACCCCCCACACATCTGAATAAGATGGGTTTTCTCGTCATTCGAGTTCGCTTTCTTCACTGTTTGGGAGCGGATGGTAAAGATGTGCTTGAAAAGACCCCAGTGCGGTCGACACCCCAGGAAATTCTCGCACATGGATACGAATGCAGCAAGATATGTGATGGTGTTGGGAGTAAAATGATGGAGTTGAGCCCCAAAGAAATTCAGGAAACCTCGAAAGAAGGGGTGTGGAGGAAGCGAGAAGCCGCGGTCGACATGAGTGGCGAGCAGAACACACTCACCCGGTCACAGCTGCGGCTCCGTTTCCCCCTCTGGCAGCCGCACAGACTCATGAACGATCAGCCCTAACTCGTTCATATCGTCCAAGTCTTCCTGGCGAAGCAAGGATCGGATCCAATCTCCCTGGATCCAACCCAACGGCAGCCCCGAGCGTGATGAAGACCCCCGATTCGTCTTCTTGCTTTTCGCCGCCCCCATCGCCTTCTTCGCGCGTTCTAGCGCTGCTGTTTTCTCCTTCCCCATGGTGATGGAGCGGCAGCGTCGAGAGTGGAGAGGCTGAACGAGGTGGAGGAGCAAGAGGAAGAAGAAGGGGAATGGACACGCACAGTGCAGGCGCCTCGGCCTCGCTGCTTTTAAAGGCCTACTTCCGAGTGGCTGACGTGTGGGCCCGAGCGATCACTACAAAAAAAAGACACATCCGTGACATTTTGGGCCGAACGAATTTTTTTTCTATCATGCATATGACACTTCTATGACGATAATTGTGACAAAACTTGGTATCATAATAGATGTGGTGGGCTCCTACTTCTATGACAAAAAATCATCACAGAAAATGGGCTTTTCGTCCTGGGCGGGCTGGAGACGCAGCTGCATGACATTCTTTGGGCCGTCCATGACGAAAAAAGCCGTGGTAGAAGTGAGGGCGAGGAAAATTACAGGGAGTTCCCGGTTACGGTGGGAGGTCGGGGGCCGAGCGATGCGCGTTTCTCTCGTACACGTACGCGCGTGTGTGCGAGGTGTTGGCTCTAACTGAACCCGAGCGAGGCGTTGGGCTCTAACTGAACCCGAGCGATTGCACTGCAGGCTACGCGTTACTGAACCCGAGCGATCGATCGATGGCTGTTAACTGAACCCGATCGAGCGATTCCTTCGCTACTTCTGCTAACTGAAGCCGATCGATGCTGCCTCTGGGATGAACAGTGAGCGTTGCGAGGGGGTTTGGATGAACAGTGAGCGGTGGCATTGCCTCTGGATGAATAGGACCCCGTGGTGTGGTGGAGGGCTAGATGAGCAATAGACGGTGGAGGGGTGCCCGTGGAGGGGTGGTTGAAAAGGACCCCGTGGTGTGGAGGGCTGGATGAATAGTAGATGGTGGAGGGGTGCCCGTGCAGGGGTGGTTGAACAGGACCCCGTGGTGTGGAGGGCTGGATGAACAGTAGACGGTGGAGGGGTGCCCGTGGAGGGGTGGTTGAACAGGACCCCGTGGTGTGTAGGGCTGGATGAACAGTAGACGGTGGAGGGGTGCCCGTGGAGGGGTGGTTGAATAGTAGCCGGTGGAGTAGCGCGCGGTGGAGGCTGGATGAACAGGAGCTCGTGTAGGCTGGAGGAGGTCGACGGTGGAGATGAACAGTATCCCATGGAATCCCGTTTTGCGGTACGCCACACCCCTCCAGATGAACAGGACCCCCGTTACGACCGTAGCGCTCAAACACAAGTCTGTTTCCTCCGTTTTGCGGTACTCCACACCCCTCCCGATCAACAGGACCCCCGTTTCGACCGTAGGAGGTCTGTTTCCTCTGTTTTGCGGTACGCCAGACCCATTCCGATGAACAGGATCCCGTTTCGAACATGGCCGGTCAAACACAAGACCGTTTCCTCCGTTTGCGGTACGCCAGGCCTCGTTTCCATCGCATGTTCCGTCCAAGCCCTCCCGATGAACACGACCACGCATTCCGTTCTGACCCAGCCGGTTGGCTCCCACGCGTTCCGTTGCCTCCCGATGAACACGACGCATTCCGTTGCCTCCCCATGAACACGACGACGACGCTGTTTCTCCGTTCCGACCCAGCCATGTCAACGAGCCCTCGATGTACGTATGCGCGAGTAGGGGTTCGAGACCCCGCCTGTATGTACACATATGTGGCCGTATTTTCTTTCTTGCACCCTGGCCACTGTATGTATGTGTACATGCTACGTGCGCGCCTCTACTATGACACGTGCGCGCCTCTACTACGACACGTGCGCGCCTCTACATCGACCAGTATGTACGTACACGTTCGCGATCAGAATGACAACACTACGTACGCTTCGACCAGGTGGGTCTCGACTGTCAGGCACTTCCTTGCCTGCGAAGATGTAGCTGGTGGGTCCCAGCAGCCAGGGGGGCGAATCGTTTTTTTTGCCCGGATGCACTTCCGTGCGTGCGAAGATGTAGCTGGTGGGTCCCAGCAATCAGGGGCAAACGTTTTTTTTGTGAAATACGGTGGCCCGTCCGGTGGGTCCCCACTGTCAGGTGGAGGAATAATTATTTTGCACGTAATAAGGAGGCACTTCCTTGCTGCGGCCGTGGACCCAGCTGTCAGCCTCTCCACGTACAGTCCACGTCCGATGGACGCCATTCCTTGACCACGTTAACCACGCCGCGCCGAGAGCACCAGGGCGGTGGACGACGGTGAGGCCTAGGAAGGGGACGACGCGGAGCCGGGGAAGACGCGGCAGTGGATGCCCACATGTAGAGGAGTACGAGGGTTCACTGGTTCGCTACGGTGTGAGGCTGCCGTCGCCGCAGAATAACAGGGGGTGTGGGTGAGTAGAGGGATGGCCTGGCCAGCGGTGGGAGTAGTAGTGGGCGGTGAGGCCTCTGCCGCATCGCAGCTGGCCAAGGGAGGCAGGAGCACGAGGCAGGACCGGTGCTGGTTTGGGCGGCTGGAGCAAGAAGACCAGAGGTTGAAGAAGCACTACGGCCGTTGGATGGACATTGTACGGTCACTGGAGCTAGAATCATGCATATTGACTAAGTTGACAAAGCCCTCCGTCCCAGTCAACTTAGTAGGCCCACAAGTCAGTCTGTCACTATACTGGGTCCCAGCTAACAGGGGGAGTATTCTTTTTTTTGTGCGTAATAAGGAAACACTTCCTTGCGTGCGAAGATATAGCTGGTGGGTCCGAGCTGTCAGCGGCGGCAACATTTTTTTCGCGAAATAGAGAGGCCCTTCCAGTGGGTCCCTAATGTCAGGTGGAGGAATCATTATTTTGCGCGTAATAAGGAGGCATTTCCTTGCGTGCGGCCATGGACCCAGCTATCGGCCTCTCCACGTACAGTCCACTTCAGATGCATGTTGGTCGTTGACCACGTTGATCAGGCCGCGCCGAGAGCACCAGGGCGGTGGACGACGGCGAGGCCTGGGAAGGGAAGGACACGGAGGCAGGGAAGACTCGACAGTTGTTTCCCACGCGGAGGGCAGTACGATTGTACAAGGGTTTACTGGTTCGTCTGCCGTCGCCGAAGAATAACAGCAGGTGTGGGTGAGTAGAGGGATGGCTAGGCCAGCGATGGGAGTACGGTGGGGCGGTGGGGCCTGCGCGGCAGCACAGCCGGCCGCGGGGAGGAGGGAGCAGGCAGTCCTGCCGGCCCTTGTTTGAGTGGCTGGAGCAGGAAGAGCAGAGATTGAAGAAGCACGACGGTCGTTGGATGGACATCGTACGGTCACTGGAGCTAGAATCGTTCATATTGACTAAGTTGACAAAGCCCTCTGTCCCCGTCAACTTAGTAGGCCCACAAGTCAGCCTCCCACCATGGTGGGTCCCAGCTAGCAGGGAGAGTATTCATTTTTCTGTGCGTAATAAGGAGGCACTTCCGGTGGGTCCGAGCTGACAGCGGGGGGAACGTTTTTTTCGCGAAATATGGTGGTCCATCCGGTGGGTCCGAGCAGTCAGGGGCAAACATTTTTTTCGTGAAATACGGTGGCCCGTCCGGTGGGTCCCAGCAGTCAGGGGGAAAACGTTTTTTCCGCTAAATACTGGTGGCCCATCTGGTGGGTCCCTGCTGTCAGGTGGAGGAATAATTATTTTGCGCGTAATAAGGAGGCATTTCCTTGCGGCTGCCGTGGGCCCAGCTGTCAACCTCTCCATGTACAGTACTCTTCCAATGGAAGTCGGTCGTTGACCACATTGACAACGCCGCGCCAAGAGCACCACGGGATGGACGACGGCGAGGCCTAGGAAGGGGACGATGCAGAGCCGGGGAAGACGCGACAGTGGATGCCCACGCGAAAAGGAGTACAAGGGTTCACTGGTCCGGTTGTGGTGTGAGGCTGCCGTTGCCGCAGAATAATAGGGGGAGTGGGTGAGTGGAGGGATGGCCTGGCCAGCGGTGGGAGTAGTATGGGGATGGTGAGGCCTCCGCGGCAGCACAGTCGGCCACGGGAGGAAGGAGCATGCGGCACGACCGGCGCTGCTTTGGGCGGCTGGGGCAAGAAGACCAGAGGTTGAAGAAGCACTATGGCCGTTGGATGGACATCGTTGACCAAGCCGCTCCGAGAGCACCAGGGCGGTGGATGACGGCGAGGCCTACGAAGGGAACGACACGGAGCCGGGGAAGACATGGCAGTGGCTGCCCATGCGGTGGAGAGTACGAGGGTTGACTGGTTCGGCTGCCATCGCCGAAAAATAATAGGAGGTGTGGGTGAGTAGAGGGATAGACAGGCCAGGGATGCGAGTATGATGGGGCCGTGAGGCCTGCCAAGCAGCACTACCGGCCACGGGAGGTAGGAGCAGGCGGTTTTGACGGCGCTGGTTTGGGCGGGTGGGGCAGGAAGATCAAAGACTGAAGAAGCACGATTGCCGTTAGATTGACATCTAACGGTCTGACGCTGGTAGAGTCGATTGTTGACTAAGTTTCTTTTTTGAGAAACCTTGTGTACGCATGAACTTAGTAGGCCCACAAGTCAACCTCCAAATATGTGGCAGACAACATAAAGCCCATTTGCTATTTTTCATAATTTGCAGCCCATTTGCTAATTCTTAAGTAATTTATTACAGCCCATTGTCTGCCCAGGACCATGGTCAAAAAGTTCAACCTTATTTTGCTTATTTCGGTGGAGTCCGAACTGTTGTAATCCTGAAATGATAAACATTTTTTTAAGAACTTATTGATTTGCAAAAAAAATTGTTTTGTTTTTGTAAGCAAATAAGACGTGGGACAATTGAGTTGGTTTAAGGGAAAACCAGTGGTTAAAATAATCAGCGCTGGGCGGGAAAAAACAACAAAAATAAGGATGTAAATATGAAAAGGGAATTTTATGTGTTTTCTGTCGACGTTCTGGGAACGGGGGTCCCCGGACTTGCCTGCCTGCGGCCTGCAGCGTGGCTCAAGTGGGGGCCCAGCATGGCCCGTCTTCGTCAACACAAGCTCAAGACCCTCGCGAGGGGCCAAGCCTCGCGGGGCGGACGACAGAGAGCTTCCTCAAGTACGTCCTCATCAGGCAGGGCTCGCGAGGAGGCGGAGAGATCAATGCAAGGGTACCTCGCGAGGATCCAGTGACGCAAGCCATGACGATCAAGACCAGGCGGGCGCCAGGCGGGCGCCAGCCTGTGCAGAGTCCTTGTTTCCCCTTTGGTGCAAAGGAGGCAAGCACATGCCAAGGCATCAGGCAAAGGTTACCATTCCAGTGCAACAAGACCAAGACCGGCAGGACGGCCGGACGGAAGTCACAGTGGAGCCCAAGACGGCGTCACCACCAGAGCTTTTGGCATCCAAAGACCACCTTTGGTCAGGATAACTTGTACTAGATGTTCCCCTTCAAAATGGCCAATTGTTGGCGCCCTTCCCGCTCAATTATTTCGGGAAGAGGCCTAGGGCCTCTATAAATAGAGCTAGCCACCATAGAGTAGAGGCATCTAGTGAGAGGCATCGAGAAATCTGGTAGAGCCTAAGTAGAGAGAGAGGCGACTGAACTGACCCAAGCAGTTCATCGCACCAGCCCAAGAACACCTCTCGCAAGGCTGTTCTTCCTTTGTACTGTTCATCATCAGCCCCAGAGGCAATCCACCACACCACACACTGGAGTAGGGTATTACACCACATCGGTGGCCCGAACCAGTATAAATCTCGTGTCCCCTGTGTTGTTCATCATTTTCATCTTAGCTCGCACGAGAAGATCAGACGTAGATCGGTAGGGGAGAGATCTCCACGCGCACCCCAGTGTTCGAACCTCAAGGATTTGCCGAAACCCGAAATCTGACATTTGGCGCGCCAGGTAGGGGTGCGCCAGAATCCTTCCTTCCTTCCGACGCTCCGCTCTCCATCAACACTGCGCTCCACACCCATGGCGGATGACGCGCTGCCGGCCCCGGCAGCAGATGCCAGCGCAGGGGCCAGGGGGCTCCCGGCCTTGGCCCCCGCCCTGCGGCAGGTGCAATGGCCGCACAAGTTCAAGCCCGAGATGCCGCCGCGCTACGACGGCATGGCAGACCCGCTGGTTTTCCTGCTAGCGTATGTGGAGGCCGTCCTCAGAGCTGGGGCGACGATCGGGTAATGGCCAACTGGCTACCCATGGCCCTCACCGGTGTCCCGCGCATGTGGCTCTTCCACTATCGACGGCTTTCGTGACCTCTTGGGAAGAGCTACGCGGCCTCTTCCTCGCCCGTTTCGCCGTGCCAGCGCCGCCCGCCGTGGCGGCCCTCCTGGGAGGCTCCCAAGTGCTGCCCTCGAGCCGCCACGTCAAGCCGTTCACCTGCCAGATCAGTGCAGCCTCCACGCGTCAAGAAGCCCCCCCGGGCTTGGCGGCGCCCGAGGTTGATCTGATTTTTGACTCGGGTGGCCTCCCCTTCAACCCTTCCGGCTCGAGCACGCTCCTGATGCAATGCACCCCCACCATCTGCCAAGTGTCCATCACCAGGACCCTCATCGACAGTGGCGCCGGCCTCAACGTGCTCTCGGTGGAGACCTTCAGCCTCCTGCACGTACCATAGGAGCGGCTCCGGCCCAGCCGGCCCTTCTCAGGTGTAGGAGGCGGCTCCACCGCTTCATTGGGGCAAATCCACCTCCCGGTGACCTTCGGCACCTACGACAACTTCTGCACGTAGCTGATCGACTTTGACATCGCCCCCATCGGCCTCCCCTACAATGCCATCCTCGGCTACCCGGCCTTGGCCCGGTTCATGGCGGCAACTCACCCGGCGTACAACCTCATGAAGATGCCGGGAGCAACGGCATCCTTACCGTGCCAGGGGATACAAGGGATGCGCTGCAGGTGCTCTAGCTTGCCTCCAGGGCGACCGCGATGGCGCAGCCCGCCAGCACCAACACCCTCGAGCCCAAAGGGGCTGCGCCAGCTAAAAAGAAGCAACTGTTCACCCAGGACAAGGCGGAAACCAAGCAAGTACCGGTCGACGTGGATGGGTCCACCGACACCACCTTCACCATAGGAGTCAATCTCGAGCCCGAACAGGAGAAGGCCCTGATCGGATTCTTGCGCGCGAACAAGAAGGCGTTCACATGGGAAGCTGACCAATTAGCGGGAATCCCGAGAGATGTGATCGAGCATCACCTCAACGTGTGCCCCAACGCACGCCCCGTGAAGCAGAAGGCAAGGAGGCAGTCCGCAGAGAAACAGGCTTTCATCATTCAAGAGACCCGGAAACTGGAGGCGGCAGGGGTCATCCGCTAGGTCCGCTGTAACGCCCCGGATTCGATGTGCCAGGTGTCCGCCAGTTATTCGCCGTCCTTGCCATGTCATGTGCTTGCGTGTTGCACTTGGCCATGTCATCATCTGCATTTCATATCATGTCATCATGTGCATCGCTTTTGCATACGTGTTCGTCTCATGCATCCGAGCATTTTCCCCGTTGTCCGTTTTGCAATCCGGCACTCCTATGTCCCCCGGCGCCCCCTTTTACCTCTTTTCATGTG
Organism: Aegilops umbellulata; assembly: GCA_032464435.1. Taxonomy (NCBI): domain Eukaryota; kingdom Viridiplantae; phylum Streptophyta; class Magnoliopsida; order Poales; family Poaceae; genus Aegilops; species Aegilops umbellulata. The sequence continues at coordinate 181,794,247 of CP136060.1, forward strand.
CGGGTGTTAAACGGTCTCGGAATGGACCGAGGTTTGCCAAGCGGCCTTGGTATAGCACCGGTAGACCGCCTGCCAAGTTTCGGGTCATTCGGACTTCGTTTGATACTCCATCGGTTAACCGGGTAACCGCGAAAGCCTCTTTGTGTGCAGCCCAACACCCCCTTCCAAGTGGCCCAAAACCCATCCAAACCCTCTCCATCTTCTCGGTCGTTCGATCACGATCGCGTGGCTGAAAAACGCTCCTCATTTGGAGCCTCCTAGCTCCTCCTACCTATAAATATGTGATCCCTTCCGAATTTTCACGCAGTCTAACCCTAGCCGTCTTCCTCCTCGCGCCGCCGGACTTGTCCATCCGCGCCGGACATGTCCGCCTGACACGTCGCGCGGACCAACCACGGGCCGCCACGTCACTCCGCTGCCGGTCCCGACGAATCAGCCGCCGCCACGTCGCCTTCGCGCCTCCCACCTCGCGCCCGCGGCCGCCGAGCCCAGCGCGGGACCACGGGGCCCGTTCGCCGCCGCCAGCCGCCCGCGGCTCAGCCCGAGCCCCGGCGCCCCGCGCCTCGCCCATGCCCCGCCGCCTCGCCCGTGCTGCGCCGCGCCCCGCCGCCTCCCGCGTCGGCGCTCGCCGTCGCCGGCCGCCGCACGCCGCCGCCCGGCCTCCCGCGCCCCACGCCGGCAGACCCCGCCGCCCCTGCGCCGCCCTCGCCTTTGCCGGCGTCGGATCCGGCCCGGATCCATCCGGCGCCCCGGCCTTGACTCCGGTGACCCCCTCCCTCGTCCTCTCCGGCGCCGTCTCCGGCGAGCCCGGCCCTGCCTCGATTTCCGCGCCCGATCCAGATCTCGGAGAGGTTGACTTCTCTCCCTCGTTTTCTGCTAAGTCCCGTAATTTGTTGCATAATCATGCCATGTTCATCGCATCATAACTTGCTGCATACTGCTCCGTTTAGTGCGTGTAATAAGTCAAATTGTTCGACCCAATGAGTACATCATTTCATCTCATTGCATCATTTTCATTTGAGTTCATCTTGACGCCTGAAATGCTGGTAGAAAAGAGCTATGTGATGTTAGTTCCAGATTATTATCAGAACATGCACTTTTGTCATTTTTGCCATGATTGATGTGTGCACCCTATGAAGTTGAGTCCTACTTGTGTTTTGTAAAATGCCATGCCGTCTTTACAGGGGTGTATGCCATGTATTTTTGTGATCTTTGTGGTGACTAGCACAAGCATGCAAACTAGGGATCATATTGTTGTTGATTTCAGGGACTTGGTAATTTCACTAAGTCATGTCCTGCTGTTATTTTTATGCTATGTGTTCATGTTGTTACAGTGAGATCTATGCCCATTTTGAGCATGATCAGTAAGGGTGTTTTGAACATATGGATTTGCTCTATCCATCCATGCCTTTTTTTATAATTATGTATTGCCATAGCTTGAGTCAATCGAGCTCTACTTTTGCTATAAAATGTTACTGGCAGATTGTTTACATGTTATTCGATTTTGCCAAGCTTGTTGTAGTTGATCCTTGCACGCTATGATGTTGTTCTTGCCATGATTAGCTTCTATGCCATGTCTTATTGGTGGTTGTATGCTTAGTTTATCATGCAATGCCTCGTAGTGAGTGCATCGAGCTCGTAAACATGCCTACTTGTTATCTGTTTTGCCATGCTCCAGTTTTTTTACCAAGTCTGAATCTGTTTATGTTTTTGCTATGTTCACATGCTTGTAATCATATCTTCTGATCCCTTTTGGCTTATGGTCAGTAAGGGACTTTTGTTATATGCTTTGAGTAGATTCACTCCATTCTCTAGTTTGACATGATAGCTTGCTGTAACATGTTGTTTGATAGCTCTAAACATGCTAACCTGATGTTATTTCTGCCATGTCCTGAAATTCTGCTAAGCCTGTGAACCTGTTATTATTTGCAATCTTGCCATGTCCTTTTGAGCATGTTCTATTATTTTCTGGAGATAGCTCAGTGTTCATGTTTTGTCATGCTTTACCTGTACATCCTGTCCATGCCTTTTGTTTTCTTGTTGAGATCCTGTAGCTTGTTGTTTTGATGCTTGCAATATGCCTAGTTGCTGTTTTGGGCAGATTGTTGTTATATCTTGTATAGGGTGTAGGTGTTGCACCGTTGCTTCGTTTTGGGTGTGCTCTATATGAAACTTGCTTAGTTTTGCATGTAGTCTCATATTATCATGTTGCGTCCTTGTTTAGATGTGTTTGCTTGATGTTTGGATGCATTTTTCATCAATGCCATGTTTAACTTGTTTTGCTCATATCTTCTAGACCGTAGCTCCGAATCTAATGAACTTTATATGTAACTTGACTAGAATTTCGTGTAGATCATGTTGGTGCATCTTAACTTGCTGTTTAACAAACTTGAACATAAGGTTATTCAGATCTGGACCAATTTCGAAATTTGCATATGAGGACTTACCGGAGTTGTTCTATGTTGTTCCCGGCCTCATTTAAACTTGCTTTGATGTGTTGCTCTTATATGCATCATTCCTTGCCATGAGTAACTTCATGTAGCCTTGTCATGCATCATATTTGGTTGAGCATCATGCCTTGTTCATGTGTGGTGTGTTTACCGTGTTGTGTGCTTATTCTCGATAGTTCCCGTTTCGTTGCGATCGTGAGGATTCGTTCGTCTACGCTTGGTTCATCTTCGTGGCTTCATCTTCTTCATGGACTCATTCTTCTTCCTTGTGGGATTTCAGGCAAGATGACCGTCACCTTGGATCTCATTACTATCATTGCTATGCTAGTTGCTTCGTTCTATTGCTATGCTGCGTTACCTACCACTTGCTGCTCAAGCCTCCCAAATTGCCATGAACCTCTGACCTTTGTTACCATTCCTAGCAAACCGTTGTTTGGCTATGTTACCGCTTTTGCTCAGCCCCTCTTATAGCGTTGCTAGTTGAAGGTGAAGATGAAGATTGCTCCATGTTGGATTATGTTTATGTTGGGATATCACAATATCTCTTATACTATTAATGCATCTATATACTTGGTAAAGGGTGGAAGGCTCGGCCTTATGCCTGGTGTTTTGTTCCACTCTTGCCGCCCTAGTTTCCGTCATATCGGTATTATGTTCCCGGATTTTGCGTCCCTAACGCGGTCGGGTGATTTATGGGACCCCCTTGACAGTTCGCTTTGAATAAGACTCCTCCAGCAAGGCCCAACATTGGTTTTACCATTTGCCTCACCTATGCCCTTTTATTTCCCTTGGGTTTCCGGAGCCCAAGGGTCATCTTTATTTTAGCCCCCCCGGGCCAGTTCTCCTTCGAGTGCTAGTCCAAACCGTCAGCCGCCGGTGGCCACCAGGGGCAACTCTGGGTTCGCCTACCGGAAGTTTGGACAATCCGGTGTGCCCTGAGACCGAGATATGTGCAGCTCCTATCAGGATTTGTCGGCACATCCGGGCGGCTTTGCTGGTCTTGTTTTATTACTGTCGAAATGTCTTGTAGCCGGGATTCCGAGACTGATCGGGTCTTCCCGGGGAGAAGGAATATCCTTCGTTGATCGCGAGAGCTTATCATGGGCTAAGTTGGGACACCCCTGCAGGGTTTGAACTTTCGAAAGTCGTGCCCGCGGTTATGTGGCAGATGGGAATTTGTTGATATCCGGTTGTAGTAAACTTGAAGTAAACTCTTCCAAAATACACCAACCGTGTGTGTATGAGTGTCTCTTTTCGGGGTTGATCGAGAGGAGAACACGGTTTCTGGGTTATGTTTGGCGTAAGTAGGAGTTCAGGATCACTTCTTGATCATTACTAGTTGACGACCGCTTGCTTTGCTTCTCTTCTCGCTCTTATTTGCGTAAGTTAGCCACCATACATGCTTAGTCGCTGCTGCAACCTCACCACTTTACCCCCTTCCTTACCCTTTAAGTTTTGCTAGTCTTGATACCCATGGTAATGGGATTGCTGAGTCCTCGTGGCTCACAGATTACTACACCACCAGTTGCAGGTACAGGTTATGCGATGTTCATGACGCGAGAGCGATGTGTATTTGTGTTGGAGTTCTTCTTCTGCTTCTTCTTCGATTGAGGGATAGGTTCCTGGTCGGCAGCCTGGGCTAGCAGGGTGGATATTGTTCGCGTTTCTGTTTATGTTTCATCCGTAGTCGGATGTTGATCTCGTATATGATGTGTTGTTGTATTCATGTGACATTGTATGTCTTGGTTGTATCCCCACTATTATGTAATGTTGATGTAATGATATCCACCTTGCAAAAGTGTCTTCAAGATGCGCTTCTATCCTTGGTGGGACTTTCGAGTTCCTTTAGGATAGGGTCGCATCTTGCCCGTGACATCCGCTACCCTGATTGGCTGGCCAATCCCGTTGTCGTGCCAAAGAAGGGGGGAAAGGAGCGCATGTGCGTCGACTTCACCAACCTCAACAAAGCCTGCCCACAGGACCCATTTCCGCTCCCCCGCATTGACCAGATAGTCGATTCCACTGCAGAATGTGACCTGTTGTGCTTCCTGGATGCCTTCTCGGGCTATCACCAGATCAAGATGGCGGTGGAAGACGTGGAGAAGACTGCCTTCCTAACCCCGTGTGGGGTGTACTGCTATACGTGCATGCCATTTGGATTGCGCAATGCAGGCGCAACCTTTCAGCGGCTGATGCACATCGCCTTAGGCCGAAAGCTCGGGAGGAACGCTGAGGCTTACGTCGATGACATCATGGTGAAGTCTCGGGAGGCAAAAACCCTGATACATGACCTGGAGGAAACCTTTGCGAGCCTCGATGAAGTGGATCTACGGCTCAACCCGGAGAAGTGCGTGTTCGGAGTCCCCTCAGGCAAGCTCCTGGGCTTCCTCGTGTCCCACAGGGGCATTGAGGCCAACCCGGAGAAGGTCAAGGCGGTCGAGGACATGAGCCCGCCAACGACCCTCAGAGAAATGCATGTGGGGACCCCGACTCATAAGTCGGGACCACCAAATGCACGTGTACAATGATCCCAGAGATCAATGCTCACTGAACACACAAAAGCTGAATAACAAGAGTCTTACATCCGTACATACCGTCTTACATAAATTATGACCATTATGGTCAAGTCTTGTGTATAACATCGCAGCGGAAATCTTCGTCGATAAGTAGAACCCATGCCATCTGCCTTAACCCTACAGGCATTCTGACTTGGAAGCGTCCTAGTTCGCATGTTCGTCTCCAAAGAACTCTCCTTCGAACTCCTGTTCTTCCATGCCTGGCCAATTAAATAACCAGTGGCAAGCCAATGAGTACTTTGAATGTACTCGCAAGCAACCCGTGTTTTGGTTTAAGATACAACAATGCATGATATAGGTAAATTTTTGCAGAAAGCTAGTTTTGAGTGCAATGACATGTTCAACAACTTGTAAGACATGCATCAGGAGAAATTAAGTAACTAAGAGGACAGATAACAGATGTCAACATAAAGGGAGTGGGCTCCAACCCAACTCATCCATGTCAAGTCCTTTGACTTGACCCAAGTAGTTCTTCCGACACACACTGGTTTGTAAACAAGTGGACGTAGCCCAAGCGGTTACCCGATTGTCCTTGACCATGGACACGGCTATTTGAATAGTTTTACACTCTGCAGAGGTTGCACACTTTACCCACAAGATCCGGGGAACTTTCATGTCATCCACGACCCGCGGTACCTCAAGTACCCGGGGTAAGCACCCGATCACTATCTTTCCCTAGACGACACTAAAAAGGAGTCCACTCATTGTTCCGTATCCTCACGATGTACATTATACGAGACTCACTCGAGATCGTAACATCCAAGAGGGGACACAATGGTGTATCCGGTGCCCTGTGAAAATAGTCATGGCCGCCCTACCTGGCACGACCCCGTCCCGAGAGAGCGCACCAACAACTCTCCCGTCACTAGTAATGCGGGCTCCAAGCTAGTATCGGCCTAGGTAATCAATAATGCCCTTTCCCATACAAGGGTAGAGTGGTTGCGCATGTAAGGTTGGAATAACGATCGCAACTTAAACCGATCCGTTTTGAAAAACAACACACACACTTGCCTTAGTACACCACTTCGTCATCAAGTGGTTACCCAACACATCATCTTCCCCGGGCATAAGTGGCACCCGATGGGGGTTTTTGAAAAGTCTTTTGAAAATACTTTGTCTCCATCATCATGCATATTCCCGTCCCTTTTTGCGTAGCATCTACTTTAGCATCCTATCTACTCCCACCAGCATAACCCTCATAAGGAGGTAGGGTCAAGCACAATGAAAGTATCAACGAGGAAGTAACAGAGGCAACCCATCAAAGTGGTTACCTCCTCATCATGATTCCATTGCAACAACAATAGGGTGCTATATGACATGCATAAAAAGGGTTTCATAGACATGGTCAAAGGACTGCTTGCCCGGTTCATCAGAGTCTTGAGATCTTCTAGTCCTTCTCCAAGTACTCCGTCTACTTCGTCAACTAACATCGAAACATTCATAATAAGCAACACAACAAGGAAGAAAATAAAAGTGCTCCAAAAATATTAATTTGACTTTTCTAGGACATCTCTGGTTATATGAAAAATAAGCAGAGTGGTTTCATTGGAATTGGATCAGTGGTTATTTTTGAACATTTCAATATGACAGAATCAATGGATTTATGGATTTGCAAGAAGTGTACAGAAATATATTTTTGAAAAATGAGCAAAGGCACCCATTTAACAAAGGATGATTTTAGAAGCATCTAGGAATTAGTTTCACTGGATTTGGAGTTGAAATGATTTTCCTATGAATTTGCAAAGTTGACAAATATGAAGACATGGCTCATTATTTTATGTGGTATAGAAAGTATTAAGAAAAATGTTCATAAACTAAGTTATGAACTTAGAAACATCTAGGAATTTGAATCATGGCATTTGGATCAAATTTGAGCTCTCTGTGATTTTCTAAAGTTCATCACAGAAATGGAAAATGGGATTTTGATAAATATTTCTGAGGAGAAAGTTTTTGGAAAAATGTGCAAATAGCACCATGTGATAGATCATGATTTGTGGATCCCCTAGAAATTTGAATCATCAAATTTGTATATCATTTGAATTATTTGTGGATTTTACAAGTTTACAGAAAAAGAAAAAGAAAAGGGGAAGGGTTTTACCCTTATCCTGCGCACTGGGCGAGGGATAGGCAGCGGGCCGGCCCAGCGGCTCAGCTGCGCGGGTGGCAGGGACGACGTCGAAGGCGCCCCGGGCAGAGTACGCCTTCGCCGCGCGTGAAGCGGGTTTGCTCCCGACCTGTCTCCACTTAAGCGGGCGGGGCCCACCCACCGGGTCGCTGACGAGCGGGGCCCAGTGCTCAGGACGTCTCCTACCTCCCGCTCGAATAGAGCAGACGCAGGAGAGGCAAGGCCGAGTGGGTGCCGGCGTTCTGCCTAGCGTCACCGGCCATCCCCGGCGATGCCCAGCACACTGGCGGGTTTAGGAGGCCGAGACGCATCCGCCGAGGTGCGCCATGTCCGCAGGGGTGGTCGGATGCGAGCGCACCATCGGCCGTGGCGGGCGAAGCTGGCGGTGGTGATGGAACTCCATGGAACAGCCACGGGGAGGAGAGGGAGAAGCACGGGAGGGGCTCGTAGTGATGGTGGTGGTGCTCTAGTGCAGTCCAGAGGGAAGGAGGAGGAGAGGTGGGCGCGAATTTAGGCGGAGTCCGGCGGTTCGGCTCCGGCCATGGGGAGCGATGGAGGGCTCGAGGAGAGGTTTGGCTTCGTCCCGTGGGTCGCTGGGAGGGAGAGAGGGCGAGTGGTGAGGAGAGGAGGGCTCGGGGAGGCCCTTAAATAGGCGAACGACAGGGTGCCATGGACCCGTGCGCCGGCGGGCTCCTGCTCGTCACCACAGGGCTCGGGAGGAGCTGGCGCCATGTCTAGGGTGCTCGTGAGGCTGGTCCAGTGCTAGGGGAAGGAAGAGAAGGAGCGGGGAGGGGTCAGAGACGTCGCGGTTCTGAGGCCGCTCATTGGAGCTCTCAAGAGGCCAGCGCGCGTACGAGCAAGGGCAGCAGGAGGGAGAAGGAGGAGGGGGACAGAGGCGTAGCATACTGCGAACGTCGAGGAACATCGGCTGGCGTGAGGGGGAGAGCCGAGGTGGCCGGAGGTGGTTGGCAGGGGGCGGCTATAGTGCGGGAGCGCACTGTAGCACGCTCCAGAGCATGCAAATGGCCGGCATGCCATTTTTTTGGCAAAGTGGGCATGGCCAAGCATGTCTGGTAGCTCTAGGGAGGAGTAAAGAATGTGGGGAAAGCCTTGGATTCCCTGGGTGGCCACTTGAGTGAGGAGGGAGGTGAGGAGGGGTGCAAGGGCTGTCTAGAGAGGTAAAAGAGGTGGTTTCACCCCTCAATTATTGATCTAAGATGCAGCCATTGCTACTGGAGGTAGAAGAGGTCTAGGAGGGGCTGTGGTAAAAAGTGGAGGCCATGGAGAAGAGTGGAAAAGGCCAAAACAGGGGTTTTAGTAAAATGGCAAAAGGTGTTTGATGCTTGTTTGGTTATGCAAATGAACTCCATTTGGCAAGAGCCTCCACAGGGCAAAATTGCACCTATAATAAGGGCCTTACGCCCATTTCGAGCTTATTTGGGCAAAGTTCACAATGTAACTTTTGTAAACCCTAGAAATTAGCAGAAATGAACTTGTGTAGATCTAGTTGATAAAGTCACTTCTCCTTGATGCACCACTTGGTGTAGTGTCATAATTTGGAGATGTGGGCATGTCCACAAAAGTTGAGATCAAAAGGAGAAAGTTGCCAATGTAAACTTGTTCAAATTTCGTTCTGGACAGAAAGGGTTTTTGGGCACTTTTGTGAACCAAACGTGTTCTGATTGATATGAAACTTTGCAATACCATCAAATTATGCCTATGTGACTTGATAGAATTTTCCTGGATTTATTTGAAAATATTTCTTGTAGAAATATTTCAAATATTTGAAATGAGTGGAAATGGTTCTGGAGGATTTTGTCCAATATTTTGATCATGACCATATGTTGAAACTCCTATATATGGAAAATATATGTCCATTGAGTCTCCCTAATGTTTCTCAAATATGTTTAAAGCTTTAAAATAATTTTAACCTATTAAAGACCATTTCTGGCCTTAAGAAAAAGCCTTTAAATAAAATAGGAAAATAAATTTTAAAATTATAATTTTGTGGTTTCTGGGTATCCTACATCTAATAGGAGTCAAACATATTTTTGGAAAGATTTTTACTACCCTGAATTAAGTACTTGCAGTACAAACCTCAATTCAGGGGGTTTTGGAAAACTAATTTCTGAAAATACTATTTGGCCAAATTATTTTTGTAAGAAATTATTTTTATGTCTTATACACATGGCATGATCATTGGTTCAAGAGTTTGGAGCAAGGAGATGAAGTATAGGAGTTGGAGGATTTATTTGATTTTTAGAGCACTTGCAAACAACAGACAAAATCCAATCAAGGCAAGGTCCAAAACACTCAAAAGTTTTTGTCAAGCCACATTTTATCATGATTGTTAGCTTAAGTGTAGTGGCATGAAAATCAGGGTGTGACAGACCTACCCCCCTTACAAGAATATCGTCCCCGAGATTCCCAAACTAGGCGCGGAAAGGGATACAGAAACTTGGATCTGGGGTAGTCTTCAAGTCCTCATGTTGCTTCTCCTTCCGTGTAGTGCTCCGTTAAGATTGAAGTACTTGATGGTGTGGCTTCGTGTATGACGCTCCTCTTGATCCAGGTTGCTAATGGGTAGCTCGCGTTAGGTCAGGTTGGGCTGGGGGTCAATGGTTCGGTGATTGATGCCCTTGGTAGGGATCGAGCTAGTTAGGAAGTTGGAAACACTTTCGGGGGGGTGTCGCGTGGAAAACGTTGTGCACAGTGGGTAACTCAGGTGGTAACTCCAGCTGGTAGCCGTCTATTCTTCGTCTTGCGGTGATCTTGGAGAGGGTCGATAAATCTTGGTGTGAGCTTCCCTTTGACATGGAAATGCTTGGTTCCTTTGAGAGAAGTGGTTTGCAGATATGCCTGGTCTTCGATGCGGAGGTTTACTTCTTGACAATGGTGGTTGGTATAGTTCTTCCTCCTTGACATGGCGGTCTTAAAATGTTCCCTAACCAGCTGAACGGTTCTTCTTCCGTCTTCGGGTAGGCAAGTATGTCATCAAAGAAAGATGACAACTAACTTGTCTAAGCACTCCATGAAGACTTGTTCACGGGGTACGTAAAGTAGGCTGGGGAATTAGTGGTGGTCTTTGTTGAGTGTGGTCCAAGGTGTTCTCGATCTAGAGTCAAAACCCACGGTCATGGTCCGACCATGTTGTAGCTTGGTAGGGCTTAAGGGTTTCAAGGATTCTAGGGTGCGAGTGAATGTTTATCCTTGAACACAATTCCTGAGATGCCAATTGTTCTATCTAGTCCTTTAAACAAATAACCTTATACCACCGAAAGCATCAACTATTGTAGGTCAGCTCCAATCATCACTCATGCTATTCATATCCTCATGACTCCCAAGAGGAGGTCTAACAAAATCATATATGTCTACGATCCCCAAACTCATATGTATGGCTACCCCTAAAAATCCATGGGTAGAGCATATAAGCTGCTAAGCTTGAATTTAATCACCACAATCCAAGTGCTCAGTCTATTGATCCAAGGTCCATGATAAAGCATCTCTATCCTAAGGAAACACGTCGTAAGCCACTCCAAGATCTTGTTTCCTTCCTATGAATCAACTCCAATAGCCCATTAACTTCCATTAATCACTACATAATCCATTAATTCTACAAATCCAATGTCTATGGTGTCTCACACGAATCTTCTAATGTCCAATAGTCCCCAAATACTTGAAAGGGCTGTCTCTACTATAGTAAGTCCACCAATTTCCATTATCATGGTCAAGTAAACTCCAAGGTCAAGCTTATATCAACTCCGACAATTAATCCAATCTCCTAGTTTATTGTCCTCCAAGAACATGGTATCATGATCGGGATCATCAGTCTAAATCCAATTTACTTAGAACCATGTAGACTTACTCACCACCTATACTCAACTAGGATCACCTATTTAAATCCAAATATCATGTCCAACGAGAATTCCTACATGCTTCCCCAAAGTCATTATCATAATGTCAACTATCTCCTATCAATATCCCTTGGCTAAGTCAAATCCTCATACTTCCAAGAATTCAGCTTACGATATTAATTGTCCCACTAAATCCAATTTATCCAGGGGTAATGAAAGCTATCCTACTCTATATTAATGATCCCACCAAGTTCATCTACCAACATGAAAGCCTCATAATCCACCAAGTAGTCTCATATAATTTCTCAAAGTCATTGATATAAACTCATCAAGTCATTTGTCCTCTATTCCTACATCCTCAAACTGGTCTTCCATATGGCATCGTCAGTCCTGGTGCTATATTAGGATGATAATGTGCTTGTTCACTATGTCAACTAGTTCTATAATGAACCCAGTGTTGTGCGAGGTTTACAGAGGCTTAACTGGTTCTCTTGCAATTCTGTGGGTTAAGCACATGGTTAAGGACTCGAGCTAGGGTATCTCATGAAGTCTCAAAGGGTCTAGGAATGGTTTTCTAGTCTGGAGGGTTAAACATAACTCTACGGGGTCTCACTTGGTCGAGGAGGCTGCAACAAAAAGTCTTCAGTGCTAGTTGGTCGCCGAAGTAGACTCCTTGGCGCATCTTGTCTTGCTGGTCTTCAGTTGAGGAGAGAGATGAGAGGGATAAGTAGCATAAAGGGGGATGCCTAAAGGGGGTTCTATAGTGCAAGTGCAAACAAACCAAGTGCCGAAAGGGTTAAAAAGAAGCAAGGTAAGGAAGGTGATATAGTCGCATACTTGTTGCCTAGGGCAAAAGTGCGACTTCTATCAAAACACAAACAAATAAAAACAAGCAACACACAGTCATGGTTCTATTCGAACCATCATACAAACTCGACTGCGCATAGGGGGGTACACGACTCATCCTACCCTAGGGGTTCTCGGACTCAGTAATCGTGCCATGAGCCTCGTGCAATCTTCTGAGTTTTCCTCAGGTGTTGCTACGTCTCTTGTAGTTGTTTGATGAAACGATCCAGGTTGAGCCTAAAGATTCTTCAACAACTTCTTGCCTGTTGAAGTGATGGGGTGAAGGTGGCTCCTTGTAGCTAGCATTGACTCAGTCTTCTGTTGTCTTCTTAATCATGACGATCCTGTTTTGTCTTCTAAGGCGTCGATGGTACCAGGTAGGTAATCCTTTATGCAATGACATTAACAAGGCATAGTAGAGGTCCAACATGTCGGTTATGTTGATGACAACATCGACACCAAGAGCGGGGGATGAAGAGAACCGTTTTCCTGCTCACTATAGTGAGGCGGACCAAATGGCGAGGTTCTCATCCACCGGTGGTTGTCGATACAACAATGGTAAGGACATGGTAGCTCTATTAGCGATGTACATCATGAACTTGCATTTCCTATGCCCTGATCATCATAGGCTAAGGTCACATCATCTTGGAGCAATGTCAAGGGTGTCATCATCTTCTGGGCCTTCATGTCCGTATTCCTCAAGGATGTATCTTTTGTTGGTATCGTCATGTTGTGGTGTCACCAATCTTGTGTTCGTAAGAGGTGGGTGAGTGTTTGACAAAAGGCATCTTCCTTCTAGGTTACCCATGAGGGTTATAGGGAATCATGTGGTCAGGGGCTTAAAGGTACTAGCGTCCATAAGTTTTCAAGGGGAAGAGATCAATAAGGAAAATATACCTTAGTTTTCCAGAAAAACTTAGAGGGGAAGAGAAGTATAGATAGTTTTGAAAACTAGTAATAGTTTTGGAAATAGTTTTACCCTAACTAACGATCATGCTAACTAATGCTTCCTACAGTCAGGATGGCTCTGATACCAGCTCTGTGGGGACCCTGACTCATAAGTCGGGATCACCAAATGCACGTGTACAGTGATCCCAGAGATCAATGCTCACTGAACACACATAAGCTGAATAACAAGAGTCTTACATCCATACATACCGTCTTACATAAATTATGACCATTATGGTCAAGTATTGTGTATAACATCGCAGCGGAAATCTTCGTCGATAAGTAGAACCCATGCCATCTGCCTTAACCCTACAGGCATTCTGACTGGGAAGCGTCCTAGTTCGCATGTTCGTCTCCAAAGAACTCTCCTTCGAACTCCTGTTCTTCCATGCCTGGCCAATTAAATAACTAGTGGCAAGCCAATGTGTACTTTGAATGTACTCGCAAGCAACCCGTGTTTTGGTTTAAGATACAACAATGCATGATATAGGTAAATTTTTGTAGAAAGCTAGTTTTGAGTGCAATGACATGTTCAACAACTTGTAAGACATGCATCAGGAGAATTTAAGTAACCAAGAGGACAGGTAACAGATGTCAACATAAAGGGAGTGGGCTCCAACCCAACTCATCCATGTCAAGCCCTTTGACTTGACCCAAGTAGTTCTTCCCACACACACTGGTTTGTAAACAAGTGGACGTAGCCCAAGAGCGGTTACCCAACTGTCCTTGACCATGGACACGGCTATTTGAATTGTTTTACACTCTGCAGAGGTTGCACACTTTACCCACAAGATCCCGGGAACTTTCATGTCATCCACGACCCGCGGTACCTCAAGTACCTGGGGTAAGCACCCGATCACTATCTTTCCCTAGACGACACTAAAAAGGAGTCCACTCATTGTTCCATATCCTCACGATGTACATCATACGAGACTCACTCGAGATCATAACATCCGAGAGGGGACACAACGGTGTATCCGGTGCCCTGTGAAAACGGTCATGGCCGCCCTACCTAGCACGACCCCGTCCCGAGAGAGCGCACCAACAACTCTCCCGTCACTAGTAATGCGGGCTCCAAGCTAGTATCAGCCTAGGTAATCAATAATGCCCTTTCCCATACAAGTGTAGAGTGGTTGCGCATGTAAGGTTGGAATAACGGTCGCAACTTAAACCAATCCGTTTTGAAAAACAACACACACACACTTGCCTCAGTACACCACTTCGTCATCAAGTGGTTGCCCAACTCTTCATCTTCCCCGGGCATAAGTGGCACCCGATGGGGGTTTTCGAAAAGTCTTTTGAAAATACTTTGTCTCCATCACCATGCATATTCCCGTCCCTTTTTGCGTAGCATCTACTTTAGCATCCTATCTACTCCGACCGGCATAACCCTCATAAGGAGGTAGGGTCATGCACAATGCAAGTATCAACGAGGAAGTAACAGAGGCAACCCATCAAAGTGGTTACCTCCTCATCATGATTCCGTTGCAACAACAATAGGGTGCTATATGACATGCATAAAAGGGTTTCATAGACATGGTCAAAGGGCTGCTTGCCTGGTTCATCAGAGTCTTGAGATCTTCTAGTCCTTCTCCAAGTACTCCGTCTACTTCGTCAACTAACGTCGAAACATTCATAATAAGCAACACAACAAGGAAGAAAATAAAAGTGCTCTAAAAATGTTAATTTGACTTTTCTAGGACATCTATGGTTATATGAAAAATAACCAGAGTGGTTTCATCGGAACTGGATTAGTGGTTATTTCTGAACATTTCAATATGACAAAATCAATGTATTTATGGATTTGCAAGAAGTGTACAGAAATATATTTTTGAAAAATGAGTAAAGGCACCCATTTAACAAAGGATGATTTTAGAAGCATCTAGGAATTGGTTTCACTGGATTTGGAGTTGAAATGATTTTCCTATGAATTTGCAAAGTTGACAAATATGAAGACATGGCTCATTATTTTATGTGGTACAGAAAGTATTAAGAAAAATGTTCATAAACTAAGTTATGAACTTAGAAACATCTAGGAATTTGAATCATGGCATTTGGATCAAATTTGAGCTCTCTGTGATTTTCTAAAGTTCATCACAGAAATGGAAACTGGGATTTTGATAAATATTTCTGAGGAGAAAGTTTTTGTAAAAATGTGCAAATAGCACCATGTGATAGATCATGATTTGTGGATCCCCTAGAAATTTGAATCATCAAATTTGTATATCATTTGAATTATTTGTGGATTTTACAAGTTTACAGAAAAAGAAAAAGAAAAGGGGAAGGGTTTTACCCTTATCCTGCGCACTGGGCGAGGAATAGGCAGCGGGCCGGCCCAGCGGCTCAGCTGCGCGGGTGGCAGGGGCGACGTCGAAGGCGCCCCGGACGGAGTACGCCTTCGCCACGCGTGAAGCGGGTTTGCTCCCGGCCCGTCTCCACTTAAACGGGCGGGGCCCACCCACCGGGTCGCTGACGAGCGGGGGCCGGTGCTCAGGACGTCTCCTACCTCCCGCTCGAACAGAGCAGAGGCTGGAGAGGGAAGGCCGAGCGGGTGCTGGCGTTCTCCCCAGCGTCATCGGCCATCCCCGGCGATGCCCAGCACACCGGCGGGTTCAGGAGGCCGAGACGCATCCGCCGAGGTGCGCCATGTCCGCAGGGGTGGTCGGATGCGAGCGCACCATCGGCCGTGGCGGGCGAAGCTGGCGGTGGTGATGGAACTCCATGGAACAGCCACGGGGAGGAGAGGGAGAAGCACGAGAGGGGCCCGTAGTGATGGTGGTGGTGCTCTAGTGCGTTCCAGAGGGGAGGAGGAGGAGAGGTGGGCGCGAATTTAGGTAGAGTCCGGCGGTTCGGCTCCGGCCATGGGGAGCGATGGAGGGCTCGAGGAGAGGTTTGGCTTCGTCCCATGGGTCGTTGGGAGGGAGAGAGGGCGAGTGGTGAGGAGAGGAGGGCTCGGGGAGGCCCTTAAATAGGCAAACGGCGGGGTGCCATGGACCCGTGCGCCGGCGGGCTCCTGCTCGTCACCACAGGGCTCGGGAGGAGCTGGCGCCGTGTCTGGGGTGCTCGTGAGGCTGGTCCAGTGCTAGGGGAAGGAAGAGAGGGAGCGGGGAGGGGTTAGAGATGCCGCGGTTGTGAGGCCGCTCATTGGAGCTCTCGAGCGGCCAGCGCGCGTGCGAGCAAGGGCAGCAGGAGGGAGAAGGAGGAGGGGGACAGAGGCGTAGCATGCTGCGGACGTCGAGGAGCATCGGCTGGCGTGAGGGGGAGAGCCGAGGTGGCCGGAGGTGGTTGGCAGGGGGCGGCTATAGTGCGGGAGCGCACTGTAGCGCGCTCCAGAGCGTGCTAATGGCCGGCATGCCATTTTTTTGGCAAAGTGGGCACGGCCAAGCATGTCTGGTAGCTCTAGGGAGGAGTAAAGAATGTGGGGAAAGCCTTGGATGCCTTGGGTGGCCACTGGAGTGAGGAGGGAGGCAAGGAAGAGGGGTGCAAGGGCTGTCCAGAGAGGTAAAAGAGGTGGTTTCACCCCTCAATTATTGATCTGAGATGCAGCCATTGCTACTGGAGGTAGAAGAGGTCTAGGAGGGGCTGTGGTAAAAAGTGGAGGCCATGGAGAAGAGTGGAAGAGGCCAAAACATGGGTTTTAGTAAAATGGCAGAAGGTGTTTGATGCTTGTTTGGTTAAGCAAATGAACTCCATTTGGCAGGAGACTCCACAGGGTGAAATTGCACCTATAATTAGGGCCTTACACCCATTTTGAGCTTATTTGGGCAAAGTTCACAATGTAACTTTTATAACCTTAGAAATTAGCAGAAATGAACTTGTGTAGATCTAGTTGAGCAAATCACGTCTCCTTGATGCACCACTTGGTGTAGTGTCATAATTTGGAGATGTGGCCATGTTCACAAAAGTTGAGATCAAAAGGAGAAAGTTGCCAATGTAAACTTGTTCAAATTTGGTTCTGGCAGAAAGGGTTTTTTGGCACTTTTGTGAACCAAACGTGTTCTGATTGATATGAAACTTTGCAAGACCATCACATTATGCCTATGTGACTTGCTAGAATTTTCCTGGATTTATTTGAAAATAATTCTTGTAGAAATATTTCAAATATTTGAAATGAGTGGAAATGGTTCTGGAGGATTTTGTCCAATATTTTGATCATGACCATATGTGGAAACTCATATATATGGAAAATATATGTCCATTGAGTCTCCCTAATGTTTCTCAAATATTTTTAAAGCTTTAAAATAATTTTAACCTATTAAAGACCATTTCTGGCCTTAAGAAAAAGCCTTTAAATAAAATAGGAAAATAAATTTTAAAATTTAAAATTATATTTTTGTGGTTTCTGGGTATCCTATATCTAATAGGAGTCAAATATATTTTTGGAAAGATTTTTACTGCCCTGAATTAAGTACTTGCAGTACAAACCTCAATTCAGGGGTTTTTGGAAAACTAATTTCTGAAAATACTATTTGGCCAAATTATTTTTGTAAGAAATTATTTTTATGTCCTATACACATGGCATGATCATTGGTTCAAGAGTTTAGAGCAAGGAGATGAAGTATAGGAGTTGGAGGATTTATTTGATTTTTAGAGCACTTGCAAACAACAAACAAAATCCAATCAAGGCAAGGTCCAAAACACTCAAAAGTTTTTGTCAAGCCACATTTTATCATGATTGTTAGCTTAAGTGTAGTGGCATGAAAATCAGGGTGTGACAATGCAGAAGCTCACCGGGCGCGTGTGACCGCGCTGGGGCGCTTCATCTCCAAGCTGGGGGAACGAGCGCTGCCCTTCTTCAAGCTGATGAAGAAGAAAGGCCCCTTCGAATGGACTGAAGAGGCCGACAAGGCGTTCCAGGAACTCAAGAGGTACCTCACCAGCCCACCGGTGATGGTGGCCCCTCGCCCTCAGGAGCCTCTGGTGCTCTACCTTGCGGCCACGCCCTACTCCGCTAGCGCAGCTCTGGTGGCGTTCAGGGAGGAGCGCCGGGCTAAGGCCGCATCGACTGACCAGGCTAAAGCAAAGCGAGGCCAGGAGGGCCTCGCGAGGACCGCGACCACGGCCAGCGAGGAGCGGCTACAGCAGGAGGGCACACCCGGAGCAGGGAAGGCCCCTTTGGACGGCCAAGAGCTGGGGGCTCCGTCGCTTCAGGAGACACCTCGACCCTTGGAGGACGCGAGCTGCGTTAGCACCCTCGATCTTGTCGAGCACCCCGTATATTTCGTCAGCACAGTGCTACGGGACGGGAGGGCGCGGTACCCCATGCCTCAAAAGCTCCTCCTCGCGTTATTGGTGGCCTCACGCAAGCTGCGGCACTACTTCCAAGGCCACCCCATCAAGGTCGTCTCAGCATACCCCTTGGAGAGGATACTCAGGAGCCCCAACTCAGCTGGGAGGGTCGCTGAATGGAACATCGAGCTACAAGCATTTCAGCTAGAATTACAACCAGAGTCATCAAGGGAGCCGCACTTGCAGATTTCATGGCAGAATGGACGGAAGCACCAGGTCTCGAGGCAGGCGAAGACCGATCACTCTCCCCAGGAAGTGAGGCACCGGACGCTTGGGTCATGTACTTCGATGGGGCGTTCTCCTGGCATGGTGCGGGAGCTGGAGCGGTGCTCGTATCCCCTACTCAGGACAATCTCTACTATGCCATGCAACTCTGCTTCCAGCACGGAGAGAAAGTCTCCAACAACATAGCAGAGTACGAAGGACTGATAGCGGGCTTGAAAGCTGCGATCGCCCTAGGAGTAAAGCACCTCACCATCAAGGGGGATTCACAGCTCCTCGTCAACTTCTCCAACAAGGTATACGAGCCGAAGGACGAGCACATGGAGGCCTACCTCGCTGAAGTTCGCAGGATGGAGAAACAGTTCTGGGGGCTGGAGTTGCAGCATGTGCCTCGTGGCACCAATCAGGAGGCTGACAACATCGCCAGGAGGGCGTCTAGGCAGCTGCCGCAGGAACCTGGCATCTTCGAGGAGCGGTTCTTCAAGCCTTCGGAGGTACCATCGCTGTCGGGCACGGCGCAACCAAGGGAGGAGCTTCCTCAGCCACCAGCCTCGGGAGCTCCGGTCTGTGGCCCGGCCTCGGGGGCACGCCTGCTCCTGGCACTGGAGCCTGAGGAGGGATGTTGGATCCCGGAGCTCAAGGACTACCTGACGCGAGGGACACTGCCGGAGAACGAGGAGGATGCGGAGCGTGTGGCACGGCAGGCCACGGCTTATTGCATCCAGGATGGCGAGCTCTACAGGAAGCGGCCGAACGACGTGTCCCTGCGTTGCATCTCCAGGGAGCAAGGAAGGGAACTGTTGACGGACATACACAACGGAGACTGCGGGCACCACTCGTCGTCACGAACCCTAGTCGGCAAGGCGTTCCGCAGCGGGTTCTATTGGCCCACAGCACTCAATGACGCCGTTGAGCTGGTGAAGGCTTGCGAGGCCTGCCAGTTTCACGCAAGACAGATCCATCAGCCTGCGGGGGGTCTGCAGACCATACCCCTCTCATGGCCGTTCGCAGTTTGGGGGCTGGACATTCTGGGCCCGCTCCCTCGGGCGCCAGGGGGCTATCACTACCTCTACATCGTTGTGGACAAATTCACCAAGTGGGCCAAGGTGGAGGCCGTTCGCACGATCCCGGCAGGCTCGGCAGTCAAGATCATCAAGGGCCTCGTGAGCCGGTTTGGGGTGCCTAATCGCATCATCACCGACAACGGTTCGCAGTTTACCAGTAATCTCTTCAAAACGTATTGCTAACCTTGGAACGCAGATATGCTACGCTTCGGTAGCACACCCCAGGAGCAATGGCCAGGCAGAACGAACCAACGCGGAGGTCCTGAGGGGCCTCAAAGCCAGGACCTTCAAAAAGAAGCTAGAAGCCTGCGGCAGGGGCTGGTACGACGAGCTCCAGTCCGTGTTGTGGTCCATCCGCACGACAGAGACCAAGCCGACTGGCGAGACCCCGTTCTTCCTCGTCTATGGAGCAGAGGCTGTTCTCCCTCATGAGGTCAGGCGTCGCTCCGCAAGGGTCCTGGCGTTCGACGAGGCTCAGCAGGATGCCATGCGGGGGACGGATCTCGTACTGGGGGAGGAACGCTGCCGAGAAGCCGCGCTGCGAGCAGCAAGATATCAACAGGCGCTACGACGATACCACTGCCGCAACATCCGCCCCAGGACCCTCGAGGTAGGGGATCTCGTGCTCAGGCGGGTTCTCTTCAGGGAGGGGCTACACAAGCTCTCCCCCATGTGGGAGGGCCCGTTCAAGGTTGTTCATGTTTCCAGGCCTGGTTCCGCGCACTTGGAGACTCCGGAGGGAGTACCCATCCAGAACGCGTGGAACATTCAGCATCTCCGGAAGTTCTACCCCTGAGCGAGGCCTAGCACCAAGGAAAGGCCCGGTGCCTGTGAAGAAGGCCAATGCCTGTGAAGCTATCGCATTTTGGGAAAGGCCCGGTGCCTGTGAAGAAGGCCAATGCCTGTGAAGCTATCACGTTTTGGGAAAGGCCCGGTGCCTGTGAAGAAGGCCAATGCCTGTGAAGCTATCGCGTTTTGGGAAAAGCCCGGTGCCTGTGAAGAAGGCCAATGCCTATGAAGCTATCGTGTTTTGGGAAAGGCCCGGTGCCTGTGAAGAAGGCAAACGGCTGTGAAGCTCGCTGCCCGTGCCACTCTCACGTAATAATGAGTGGGGTTGTACACGCCCCGGAGTCTCCGGAGTGCCGCCCTTGGGCCTCGGGGGCTCCCGCCCACGCCCAATGGCAGCACTTAGCTCCGCACTGGTGAGAAGACGTCGAAGACTAGAATAGGTGCCGGGCGCGGCTTTTTCATTTGCTTTCTGTATTGGCGTGTTTATTCCCGTTTGAAGTCTTATTGGAGTTGTTGGCTTTCCTGGCTTGTGGCTCTCTGTCTTTTTCATCTACTCGCCTCGTTTTCTCCCGCACAAGTCTCATGAGGGATGATCGCGGGCGCCCTCGCGAGCGTTCCCTGCACCGATCGTCTAGAGTTTTCCTTCCTAAGTCCTCTGCGGGAGCGCCCCTCCTGGTCCATGCCTCACGGGCATCGCGACACGAACGCAGGGCCTGGGCTGATCGCCCCCGCTGCCGGGTCAAAGGTCGCCCCTCTAACTGATCCTTGCAGGGCATGAAGCTCGCGGCGGGGCCTCAACCTCGGGAGTCGAGGGTCGCGTCAAGCTCCAGCAAGCTCCAATAACTCCCACACATGGGCACGCATCATAGAAACATAACGCAGAGGTGGCAAAAGCAACACGGCAGTTACCAGCAATGGTTCTAACATGCCCCCACGGGGCCCTGTACTACCTTCTTCTTACACGGGAAAGGAAGGAAACAAAATGGACGCGACCTGCCCTACACCAACCAACAGCAAAGGCTTGGGCTACTCCTGGGGCTCAGGCGGACGCCCCCTCTCGCTTCACCGAGGCGAGGCGGCGGGAGGACCCGCTGCCTTCACCCAGGCGGGCGCGACGGCGTGGGGGCTGGTCGCGGCCACGACTGGAGGAGCTGCTGCGTGAGGAAGAGTCGCCAAAACTTGGCGAGTCCCGGCCACCGCCACCAGCACGCCTGGCGCCGTATCCACCCTGGTCAGTGCCGGGACTGGGTAGGCGGCCGCGGTCACCATCTTCAGGGCAGCACCCAGCGTGGCGACCATCTTCCCCAAACACCCTCACGTAGAGGGTGGCGTCGCCGTCGAACTTGAAGTGCAGGGTGCATCGCTGACTCAGGCCGCGCGCGCGGGCAAACGTTTGCCAGCCACGAGTCAGCGCCCCGTTTCCAGAAGGGGAGACCTCAAGCGAAACCCAGGAGGCCCTGCTGCAACAACCATCAGCCTGGAGCCAGAAGCCGCACCGGGCGCTGGCCGGCAGCTCGCCAATGAAGAAGCGGGGGAGCTGGAGCCAGGTGTTGGTCAGGTCCACCGACCACACGACGAACTCCGGCAGTACTTCCGCCGAGTGAAAGCGCGGCCTTGGGGGTCGCGCGGTCACGGCCTACCTCCCCTTGGCAGCCGAGCGCTCACCACCACGCGAGGAACCGCCTCTGTGGCCACGGGAAGCCGCAACGGGGACCGCGGGATGCTTGCGAGGACGACCCCGGCCGCGCTTGGCCGGGGAGAAATCGGGCCCTGCACGGTAGGCCTTTCCCTTCTCTACAGCTGAGAACCTCTTCAGAGCCATGAGAGCGGTGAGAAGACCAACCGCCAAGGAGAAGAAGAGGAGAAGCAGAAAGGGGCGAACTGGCAGAGCTCACGCAGCCCCGTACTTATAACCGGAGAATACCAATCGCCGAGCACCACGATCGCAAGTAATCATGACCCATATCTCTGCATGCAGGGACTTGTCAAGTCGTGCAGTTGCCGAGGCGTCGTGGGGAAGCGCAGGCGCCCACGTCCAATCAACCTCCACGCGACGCCCAAGGCCGCAGGCTGTTAGGGCCCGCGGCGCTTCGCGCTTGCCCCTTCGCTTCTTTGCTAAGCCAAGCCCGCGCGCGCCTTGTGCCCGGGGGCTACTGTCGGCGTTCTGGGAATGGGGGTCCCTAGACTTGCCTGCCTGCGGCCTGCGGCTTGGCTCAAGTGGGGGCCCAGCGTGGCCCGTCTTCATCAACACAAGCTCAAGACCCACGCGAGGGGCCAAGCCTCGCGGGGCGGACGACAGAGAGCTTCCTCAAGTACATCCTCATCAGGCAGGGCTCGCGAGGAGGCGGAGAGATCAATGAAGGGTACCTCGCGAGGATCCAGTGACGCAAGCCATGACGATCAAGACCAGGCAGGCTCCAGCCTGTGCAGAGTCCTTGTTTCCCCTTTGGTGCAAAGGAGGCAAGCACAGGCCAAGGCATCCGGCAAAGGTTACCATTCCAGTGCAACGAGACCAGGACCGACCGGACGGCCGGACGGAGGTCACCATGGAGCCCAAGACGGCGTCACCACCAGAGCTTTTGGCAGCCGAAGACCACCTTTGGTCAGGATAACTTGTACTAGATGTTCCCCTTCAAAATGGCCAATTGTTGGCGCCCTTACCGCTCAATTATTTCGAGGAGAGGCCCAGGGCCTCTATAAATAGAGCTAGCCACCACAGAGTAGAGGCATCTAGTGAGAGGCATCAAGAAATCTGATAGAGCCTAAGTAGAGAGAGAGGCGACTGAATCGACCCAAGCAGTTCATCGCACCATCCCAAGAACACCTCTCGCGAGGTTGTTCTTCCTTTGTACTGTTCATCATCAGCCCTAGAGGCAATCCACCACACCACACACTGGAGTAGGGTATTACACCACATCGGTGGCCCGAACCAGTATAAATCTCGTGTCCCTTGTGTTTTTCATCGTTTTCATCTTAGCTCGCACAAGAAGATCAGACGTAGATCGATAGGGGAGAGATCTCCGCGCGCACCCCAGTGTTCGAACCTCAAGGGTCTGCCGGAACCCGAAATCCGACATTTTCAATGTAATGATACGTGTATATGAACTAGTAAAACTATAGGTAGAGATTAGAAAACGGATGTAGGACATGCGTTTCAAGAGGAAAATAGAACTGGGCTGTGTGTTTGATTCAGTAAAAAACTGCCTGCGGATGTTGTAAGACAAAATATAACTAACGCTGGCGGGCCAGAGGCCAGTAGATACCTGCTGGATCTTTGTGCCCCGTTGTCGTCATGGGCTGGGCCTGTTAAAAACAAAACCAACCCTAGGCAGTCTACAGCCCAGTTGAAACTTGCTCGACCTGAAAAAACCATATACGTGCTCCATAAACGAGAGAATTCTGCAAGTACAAACTGATAACTGGGATGCAACACGGATTTTTTTATTGTGATAATAAGTGCATGCACTTGTTTCGAAAAAAATTGGAGAGCTGGGAATTCGAACGGCGGGTGCTTATGCTACCCATTAAATAAAAATCAGGTGCCTGAAAATTCGTTTTGAAACAAATGATTCAGCTTTATATCCACGTCGACCCTCGGCATGATGGTTGGAAGCAAATGCAAGTTCATACCAAAAGATCGTTAACAACAATACATACTTGCGGACGACAAGGTAGTACAACAACCAATACCAAACTAACTTATAATCTTTTTACTCCTGGCCCTAGTGTTCGTCTGGTAGAAAATCTTGCAGAGGACCAGCTCCCGCTCCTTCTCTTGCTCCAGGTCCCCGAGGTGGTACTGGTGCATCACCCAGTTGGTCCTCTGCTGGTCGAAGTTCTTGTTGGTGTGCAGCACCAGAACCTTTTTTGCTGCCCGTCTGCCGGCCGTTGACCATCACCGGCAAGGTATTGCCGGTCTTGTGCCACATCGCGTGCATGCCGCACTCCGACTGTTTCTTGCGACGCGTCCACATGCCCCTTTTGAACGCCCTGGAATTGCGCTGGAAGAAATGCTTCCTTAGGCCACTTAGTGTGATACCTGCAGTATTGTGGAATACGGTTTTAGTGTACCTAGTTGGCATTTTCATAACATCTTTGGCATGTTGCAGTCACTTGTTTTACTTTTTATTAACTATCAAATTGTAATTGCTTCACCAGGTCTGCGTCTAAAAAAATAGAGCTATAAACAAAGGAATATGTTTGTGCAAGTAGATGGCCAATCGGTGTCTTACTTGGAAGTTTCTCAGGTTGGGTGTAGTATATGTCGTGCTCGCTGTCGATGGTTGGTATGAACAAATCGATGAGAGACTGAAATCTCGCGCTGTCAGCACTCACTTTGGACTCAAGGTCCTCGATCAGCTCCTGATCCGTGGGATCAAACTTGACGCCCGCCGGCAGCACCGGCCAGTCCTTCTTCGACTTGCATCGGTAATTCCAGTTATATGGTACTCAATGTATGATCAATCGACTGTTTTAAGTGAATGATGAAAGATTTCGACAAATAAGTGGTACTCCAAATCTGAAGTCCAGAATACCCAAACACGCCGTCGGGATTCTTGTGTCACCTCACGCGCAGCGTGTTGTCACGTCAATTCAATGTGTGGACATGATGAATAATTTGAGCAACGTATACTAGTACTGCTACTGTCCTACTTACTAGTCATATTTAGTGTCACAATTTATACATAGGTTTAACTAACAAGTACGCACTTGAAGATAGATATATATATATATATATATACATATACATATATATACATATATATATATATATATATACATATATACATATATATATATATACATATATATATATATGTATATATATGTATATGTATATATATATATATATGTATATGTATAGACACACACACATAAACACTATTCTGATCACGGGATCAGAATAATATTCTGATCACAACATGAACTTCCCGAGTAACGCGCCTGACCTTCCCTATGAACTCAGCTAAAAGGTGTCCAAATGGGGCTTGCGATATACCGTTGGAAAGGTATGGACACCAGTATCATGACCCAAGTTAATTTTTTTTTTGCAAAATTTAAGCGGTTTAAGAGCAGTTTTGAAATCTATTTTTTCTTCGTACAAAAAACCTGAATCGTATTTTCGATCGCATTTCTAAACCGTGTATCGGAATGTGGTAAATAATATGGCGTTGGAAAGCTGCTGCAAAACCGCTCCTTCGGCTTGTTGAAAGTTTTCCCTAATTCCCTATGGATAAAGAGTAATTTGGAAAATCGTAAAATTTCGCAAACCGAACAGCCAAGTTCGTATTTTCGATGTCATTTCTAAATGGCTAATCCAATTGAGGCAAATGATATGGCGTTGGAAAGCTTATGAAAATGCTCTACATTTTTATGTTTAAAGTGTTTTCTAATTTTCAACGGTTTAAAAGTAATTTAGAAAACGATACAAGTTGCCCGGGTTCGTATTTTCGAGCTAATTTTTTAACCGTATGTCCGAATGTAGCAAATGATATAGAGTTGGAAAGCTTGGGGAAATGCGAAACTTTTTGCTATATATTATTTCTCCCAATTCATTACGGTTTTATGTCAATTTGGAAAATGGCTAAAAACATATTTTCACCGTAATTTCTGCAAACTTTATCGGAATTGGACAAATAATATACCGTTGAAAAGCCAAGGAAAATGCATAACTTTTTCATGTTGATGTTTTTCTCTGATTCTTAGCCGTTTTCAAGTAATTTAGAAAATGGCGAGATCATTCGTTCTGCCTTTATTGCGAAACAGATTCTTCGGAAATGCCCCGCGTGAAGAACCTGAACTTCTCGGCATGTGTACTTGAACTTCACTCTGTTTTTCACGTGCTTTTTTTGCCCGTAGCTCCCCATCCACTCACTGAAACACTCATCAGAATTGATCAAGTAATATATCTGTGGAAAGCTGATGTAAACACGCAACTTTCCCGTGTTGATCATTTTTTCATAGTCGCGACGGTTTTAAAAGTTATTCATTCGAAATTCATTCAGTGCAGTAGTTGAACTTCCTGCTGTTTTCACGTTGAACTTCTGTGACCTATTTTCGTTTGTAATTTTCTCATCCATTCGTCCGTGTTATACAAATGTTATTCCTTCTGTACAAACCTCTCTCACAATAATTTTTTTTAACTTTCTCCGACGAAGAACTTGAACTTACAACAACAAAACTTTTAGACATTGCTTATTTATTCCTTTTTAATACAAGATGCACACGGTGTAGTACGTGACCTTCTGGCAGTTATCAATCTGAACTTCTCTCGGCTATGTGAAAATATCTGAGTTTTTTTATAAATATTAATCTGAATTTCTTAATCTTTTTTTTACGAATTTTGAAGTGCTCTATTTTTAGAAGTTGAACTTCTTGTTATTTAATTTTTGAACTTCTTGTTTTCCATTCTTTAATAACGAGGGAAATCTGAGTTTTCTATAATCATCGAACTTCTTCATCTTTTTAATATGAACTTCCTGGTTTTTTTCTTAATCTTTTTTATGAAATTTGAAGCGCTCTATTTTTAAAAGTTGAACTTCTTGTTATTTTATTTTTGAACTTCTTGTTTCCATTTCTTTAATAACGAGGAAAATTTGAGTTTTTTATAATCATCGAACTTCTCCATCTTTTTAATATGGACTTCGTGGTTTTATTTCTTTAATCCTATTTTATGAATAAAAATATTTTAAGACACCAAAACAACATTTTTTGTGTGTGTTTTTGCATTGGTTTGCACATCAAACTGCGTCATCTTCAGAAATTGAACTTATGCCTTTTCTTTTTGTTTTCTTTCAACATTTTTTAGCACGTCGAACGACGTCATCTTTAGAAATTGAACTTTTACTTTCTTTTTGTTTTCTTTCAACATTGGTTTACACGTTGTGTATCGCGTCATCTTTAGAAATTGAACTTCTCCTTTTTTTTGTTTTCTTTCGACATTGGTTTACACGTTGTGTACCGCGTCATCTTTAGAAATTGAACTTCTCCCTTTCTTTTTGTTTTCTTGCATGTTTTACCTTGCATGTTTAAATTTATTTTGAACTTATTGATATAACACACTTGACCTTCTCGAACACAACATTTTGACCTTCGCAAAACATAAATTAAAGCCAAACTTTTGACCTACAGAGCATGTACAATTTTCTCGACATTTTCCAAAATAAACATTTAAATCGCCCCGTTAGTTTGACATGAACTTCGGCTGCACATTTTCAAACGTCAGTTTGAATTTTCTACAGGAACACCATCTGTACAAAGAACCTCCTATCGATTTAACGAACATATGTGGCTTTCTAAATGAACAAACAAAGAATTACTCTCAAAAAACATCTTCAAGTAACGGGATATGTTCCATGTGACGGGAAAAGCACATCTTATCATTTCTTTTACGACGAACAACATCAAGTTCAAACAAAAAAATAAAGACAGCAGCACTGCCTAATCTCGCAAAAATCTATCTCTCGCACTCAAGCGCACCAACAGCAAACAAACGACGCGGTAGGAGCAAGATGGCACGGCCGACGGTTCTACTCCACTGTGCAATGTAGTTTTTTCATCCGGGAGGGGAGGATGGAACAGCAGAAGGAAGAAGTTCAGCACGTGGGCAGAGTGAAGGTCATCTTTGGTTGAAGACAAAGGTGGGGAAGAGGTTGGCCAGAGATGTGTGAGTAGGAGGAAGAAACTCGACATCTGGTGGCGGCTCTGACCCCCCTACTCCCGTAGGATGCGAAGTAACAGGAGCTGCGTGTCGTGGCAACGGATGGAGGGTCGTGCCGCGCCGACGAGCGTGAAATGGTGGCAATATGGCCTTGGCGGGATGATGGAGGGGCGCCGCACTGGGGAGCACGACGACGGGATGGGTGGACGCCAGAAGATGCGCCGGAGACCGCGGGATTTTTAAAAAATGGGACCTCTTGGTTTAATTCTTTTGTAACGCCAAAAATCCTAATTTTCAATAAACATTGAACTGCTCCGTTTTTTTAAGTTGAACTTCTTGTATTTTTTGAAAACAAGGAAAATACGGTTTTTAAAGAAAAACTTTTTTAAATGTTGGTTTTAATGTTGAGATGTGGAAAATCTTATTCCTTTTTAAAACATCGAACTACTATGTTACTTTAATTTGAACACGATTTTTTTAGAAACGTGAAAGTTCGTCTTTCTTTTTCTAAATTTTCTTTTTTTTCATCTCTGTACTATGTGTTTTCTCATGGCCGAACTTCAAAGTTTAGTTCCTAGTGAATGTTCTAAGATTGTTTCATGTAAACCATGTAGGGTATCGTTTATCTTCCAAGTTTATGATGAGTTTGACATTGTTTCTTAAAAAAAAAACAAATCCGAGAGCAATAGATGATATTCCCAAATGCAATTTTTTATACATGAGCTCATTTTGAATTTACACCAACATTGTTTTGAGTGTTGACTTTCCATTTCTTTTTGCATTTAAATTTTCTCAGTATGCGAACAATATTTTTATGTAAACAAATCAAGCCATTCCACAAAAGAGTAAATAAAAAATGAACACATGGTTAGTGGTTTGTAAATGAAAAATAATTACAAAATATACGCATCAAACCATGAAAAACTAAGTACTTGCTCTTCTAATTACATATGTGATAATAATTTAAGCAACATATAAGCCGGTTGATGGTTTTGTGACAAAGCGGTGCATGTCTCTCCACCACACGTTGATTCTATAAAAAATACCTTATCTTCTCATCGTAGCATACACACACCTTTGTCTATAAAAAAAAATCATATACATTATCTTCTCATCGTAGCACACACATATCCATACCGGATGTTCACCCAAATCCGAAGCAGCAGTAGCTTCTTTCCGAGGTAGAAGAGCACATGCATCAGCAGCATCTCATGCTCACTAGAGTGAAAAACGGAAAGAGTAGACGTTGAATCGGCTAGAACTTGGTGGAGAGCCGTGCTAGGACTTCACAGCTTCCAGCATATAGCCGTGGTAGAACTTCACACCTGCCAGCGTATAGCTTTTTGTAGAATTTCACGAAGCCTATAAACGTCTTAAAAGTTAGCTCAATTGACGCACAAGGAAAAAAATAAACTTTTACAACAAATCTCGTTGAATACGCAGACATACAAGCATGCATTATTTTCCTTTACTGCGTTGTCACAGTGCTCGCTCCACCCATCTCCTGCACAGTTCAATCATTAAAAAGAGTTAAGTTCAGTTGAGAGAAATTTTGACAGCAGCAACAGTATCAATATGTAGGAGCACATCAGGGTCGGCTGCGCCTGTAGATATAGTTGAACTTCAGACATGAAAAATAATTAGAAACACAGAACTAGACGGGGGAAGGAATCGATGCTTGATCTGGTTACAATACAAAAGTAGGGAACAACAGAAAACAGAGATCGAGAAAGAATGCGAACTTGGAGTGTTGATGTGGTGCCCTGAGATGATGAACTCTCCCCTCGTAGAGGTCCATGCGTAGATGTGGCAAGGGACAGGGAGGCAGCCGGACACCAGTGGAGGAGGGAGCTCCATAGGGTGGACGTCTGTGGCGGGGGGCGGCAAGGATTGCCAGGGGGGCGAGCGGATAGGGCAGCCATGGCATTGAGGAGCAGGGGCCCTCCGCCATCAGATTTTTTGGAGGAGATGCTGACTCGATGGCGTTTGGGGCGGGTGACCAGCAGCGGTCGTGTGGAAGAACGGGATCAGTGCCTGAGGGCGCTTCTAGAGCTAGCAGCAGAACATCGTGGTCCGAGTCATGCCTAGTCGTCGGCGCGGGGCTGGCTCGCGGTGACGCACATGAGGCAGAGGGGCGCCGCGCATGGCAATGTGTGGTGGGGAATTGGGGGCGACAGTGGCATGGCGGTCAATGGCGGCGACACAGCGCCCGCGAAGGGCACCCCTGGCCCACTCCGGTCGGGTCCGGCTGGATCCGTGCGTGCCGGCGCTCTCGGGGGCGGTAGTTGTGGCGGCTACTCACTGGATAGTGGCAGCGAAGGAGGCGCGCGAGGGGCCGGCGAGGTCCGGGACGGCGCCGGCGCGCCGGGGAGACTAGCCGGGCACCGGCGGGATTCCGGTTGGAGGCACGGGGGTTGCGGGAGAAGGGTGGGGCATTGAGTCGGAGAAGGTGGAGGGGGATCAGGGAAGATCGCGGTCTGATAGCTTTTGGATCTCGGGAAAATCTTGCTGGTGCCCTATATATACTATATATACAGTGACTGTGATCCAAATAGTTATTTTATATATATATATATAATGATCATGGAATTAGAATAACTATTTAGATCACAGCCAGCAGTATAAGGGCCCGACGGGATGTTACTGAGATCGGACGAGCTAACAGAAAAAGCCCAAAGGCCCCGACCCCTTATCCCCGTCACTCCCCGTCGCCCACCTACCCCCGCCCCCGCGTCCTCCAGCCGCCGCCCACTCTGCTCCAGCGCGCCTCCCGTCCCCCCTCGTTCCAGGCGCGCCGCCGCCCCGCCTTCGTCCGGGCGCGCCGTCGGCCCCGCCTCCTCCGGCGCGAAGCCGCCGCCCCCATCTCCTCCTGGCGCGCCGCCGCCCCCGGGTCCCGAAGGGCCTCCTGCCGCAGCCGGCCCCGCCTCCTCCGGCGTGAGGCCGCCGCCCCCACCTCCTCCTGGCACGCCGCCGCCCCCGGGTCCCGACGCGCCTCCCGCCACCGCCGGCCCCCATTCCGCCGCCTAGAACCTTCCTATCGCGGGCCTCCCGACGCCGAGGCGCCGCTGACCTGCCTCTGCACCGCCGCTGTGACCTGGCTCTTGCTGCATCGGTCCGTCTCGCGACAGAAGTTCAAACTATGAATGCATTCCCGTCCTTCTTCGGTCCTCGCCGCCGTTCGACGATGCTCCTCCGCTTTCCGGTCGATACCCCCAGCTCGTCCTCGCATGTGTCTACAAAAACAAGTGGGATGGCTGCAGTCCACTTCGTACAACAGCAGCAGGACAGCTACTTCAGGACGCATCTCACGCTCATGTAGGCGGTGGTGACTCGGGCGAGCTCCTCCATCCCCGACCGCGACGCATCCACGACAGCGTCCTTCCTCACATCCCTTTCCTCATCTGTTTTCTTCTCTAGGTGGCCGCGTTGCAGGCGCTCGTCCTCTTCGAAGGCCCACCTACCAGCTTCTGCAAATTGTCCCAATTATACTTGCTAGTGTGATGCAACAACAGACCTTGCGAGAAAGAGCTAGTTTGATCAGCAATAAAGGAAAAAAACTGAATATATTATGTTGTAACTAAGTCCAGTACGCCTGTTTGTTGTTATGCCCATGAGAGTTGGCCTTTTCATTTTATAAGGTTTCCCATTTGATTGATGATGAATCGTAGGAGTTCAATTAGGTGCTAAAAACCATAAGACAAGTTCATAACGAAAAAGCATGAAGTTCACCTTTATTACTGTTGGAAAAAAATTAACACTTGTTGTAGTATTTCAGATACATCATTTCTATTTTTTGTTCTTCAAAAGTGCAAATCACCAAGCCGCTGACTATTGTAATCATGTTCGAAGGCCGTACTAGGAATGCTTGAAGTATCTTCTGAGTTTGGTCAAAAACTCTTTCCAATGGGTTTGATTTCCGTGTGCTATTTAGTAATAATAAACTTTCCCACATGTTGATGCATCCCACGTGCACATCTTCAACCTCCTTCATGTATGTTCTGTGTGTAGAAAAGTGGTCAATGAAATTTATCTTCCGAGAAGTTCACATATTATTGTGTGGAAAGGTCATGTATTGGAACTATCTAGTACGTGGAAAAAAAAGGAAAAAACAAATTTCTGCAGTAATTAGTATGGCTGCGGTCCAGTGTGTTGATCTTCTTCATTCTGTGTTCAAGTCCAATGTGTTATGTTTCTTTTCGCACCTCTTCCTTATGTGAATCCCTCTACATTGATCACTTCTAATCCGCTTAGGAGAAAAAAGCACTTATAATTTGGGTGGAAGCTCATGTTTTGTTAAATAATGTCACACAAAAAAGGTTGCTTTTGGCAAAAACAAACAAAATACACATAAAACGTAGAAGTTTAGAATCGAAGGCAAAAGCAAAAAAAACCTTACATGCACGGAAGTTCTTTCAAAACACGTGTGAAAAAGTATGCAAAAAATTAAAACTAAAATCTTAAATCCGAGGAAGGTCGCACATCCTGTGTATTCTTGAGATGGCCTCCCTTAGCCTCAAAACTATATTGCCTATAAATATGATAGTCCCAATGGGTCATGTGTAAAGAAAAATTAGATATATACATGTACATGCTCTGTAGGTCAAAAATTTGGCTTTCAATTTATGTTTTGCGAAGGTCAAAATGTTGTGTTCGAGAAGGTCAAGTGTGTTATCTCAGCAAGTTCAAAAATAAATTTAAACAGGCAAGGTAAAACATCGAAGAGTTGTGATTTTTTAGAACTTGAAGTGACAAACAATTTTGAAAAATAAGAAGTTGAAAAATAAAATAACAAAAAGTTCAACTTTTAAAAACAAAGCGCTTCAAAATTTCATAAAAAAGAATAAGAAAAAAACCAGGAAGTCCATATTAAAAGGATGGAGAACTTCGATGATTATAAAAAAACTCAAATTTTCCTCGTTATTAAAGAAATGGAAACAAGAAGTTCAAAAATAAAATAACAAGAAGTTGAACTTTTAAAAATAGAGCGCTTCAAAATTTTATAAAAAAGATTAAGTAATAAAACCAGGAAGTCCAAATTAAAAAGATGAAGAAGTTCGATGATTATAGAAAACTCAGATTTTTCTCGTTATTAAAGAATGGAAACAAGAAGTTCAAAAATAAGATAACAAGAAATTCAACTTTTAAAAATAGGGTGCTTCAAAATTTCATAAAAAAGATTAACAAAATTCAGATTAATATTCATAAAAAACTCAGATATTTTCATGTAACCGAGAGAAGGTCAGATTGATAACTGCCAGAAATTCACATACTACATGGTGTGCATTTGTATGCAAAAAAAAAGAATCAAAAAGCCAGGGCCGAAAGTTTTGTTACTAGAAGTTCAAGTGCTCGGCCCGAGAAAGTTCAAAAATCTTTTGAGAGAGGTTGAACAAAAAACGTGACCGAAGTTCAAGGTGAAACAATGAGAAGTTCAATACTGCAAGGAATGCATTTCAGATAGTAATATAAGGGTAGAAAACAAAAAGGTTAAAAGATTTGTTGCAAGAAGTTCACGTGCTCCCCCGGTGAAGTTCAAGATCTCTAGTGCGAGACGTCCGACCTTCAATTATATATAAAAAAACAGGCAAAAAACAACGTTGTTTTTTTCATTTATAAAACTGCTCTTAAACGATAAAAATTTGTAACGTGTGTCTACATGAAAAAGATGCTCCTATTCATAAGCTTTCCAATGGTATATTATATGCTATATTTCGATGAATGGTTTCAAAGTTTTATGTATACCGTTAAAAACACATTTTTACGCATTAAAAAAATATTTTGAACCACCGCGAGTATGGAAAACTGAACAACACGAAAAGGTTGCGTGTTTGCAATAGCTTTCCAGCAGCATATCATGTGCTCAATTCTGGTAAGTGGTTTGGGAGTTACAGGCAAAAACATCACGTCATAAATAGAGTGAAGTTCAAACAGACGTGCCCGGGAAGTTCAACTACTTCACACAGTGCATTTCCATTCGCGATGAAGGCAGAAATTATGATCTCGTCATTTTCTAATTTACTTCAAAACAGCAGGAATATCATTTGTGTAAGTTCAAGTCCTCGTCGGAGAAATTTAAAAAAATTATCGTGAGAGAGGTTTGTACAAAAATAATATCATTTATGTAACGCTGACGAATAAATGAGAAAATTATAAATGAAAATACGTCACAGAAGTTCAACATGAAAACAATAGGAAGTTCGACTACTATAGTGAATGAATTTGAGATGAAAAACTTTTAAAATTGTCGCGAGTATGAAAAAACGATCAACACGGGAAAGTTGCGTGTTTACAGCAGCTTTCCACCGGTATATCACTTGCTCAATTCCGATGAGTGGATGGAGAGCTACGAGCAGTGGATGGAGACCTATGAGCAAAAAAATCATGTGAAAAACAGAGTGAAGTTCAGGTACACGCGCCGAGAAGTTCAGGTTCTTCACGCGGTGCATTTTCGAAATTCTGTTTCGCGATAGAGGCAGAACGAATGATCCCGCCGTTTTCGAAATTACTTGAAAACAGATAAGAATCAGAGAAAACCATCAACATGAAGAAATTTCGCATTTTCCGTAGCTTTTCAACGGCATATTATTTGCCCAATTCCGATAAAGTTTGTACAAATTATGGCGAAAATACGTCTTTCGCCATTTTCAAAACTGACTTAAAACCGTAAAGAATTGGGAGAAATAATACATACCAAAAAGTTTCGCATTTGTTCAAGATTTCCAACGCCATATCATTTGCTGCATTCGGACGCACGGTTAAAAAATTAGCTCGAAAATACGAACTCGGTAGGACTTGGACCATTTTCTAAATTACTCTTAAACCATTCAAAATTAGAAAAAAACTTTCAAGATGGAAAAGTAGCGCATTTTCATAAGATTTACAACACCATATCATATGCCTCCACTGGATTAGCCGTTTAGAAATGACATCGAAAAAACGAACTCAGTTGTTTGGTTTACGAAATTTTACGTTTTTTCAAATTACTCTTTAACCATAGGAAATTAGAGAAAAGTTTCAACATGTGAAAGGAGCGGTTTTGCAGCAGCTTTCCAATGCCATATTATATGCCTCACTCCGATAAACGGTTTAGAAATGCGATTGAAAATAAGAATCACGTTTTTTTGTACGAAGAAAAAACCGTTTTCAAAACTGCTCTTAAACCGCTTACATTTTGCCAAAATTTTAACTTGGGTCATGATACTGGTGTCCAACGCTTTCCACCAGTATCATGACCCAAGTTAAATTTTGGCAAAATGTAAACGGTTTAAGAGCAGTTTTGAAAACCGTTTTTTCTTCATACAAAAAACGTGAATCGTATTTTCGGTCGCATTTCTAAACCATTTATCGGAATAAGGCAAATAATATGGCATTGGAAAGCTGCCGCAAAATCGCTCCTTCCACATGTTGAAAATTTTCTCTAATCCCCTACGGTTAAAGAGTAATTTGGAAAATCGTAAAATTTCATAAACCGAATAGCCGAGTTCGTATTTTCGATGTC
The DNA here is from genome assembly GCA_032464435.1 of Aegilops umbellulata. Taxonomy (NCBI): domain Eukaryota; kingdom Viridiplantae; phylum Streptophyta; class Magnoliopsida; order Poales; family Poaceae; genus Aegilops; species Aegilops umbellulata. Next base: position 181,829,568 of record CP136060.1, read on the forward strand.
ATTTCTAAACGGCTAATCCAATTGAGGAAAATTATGTGGCGTTGGAAAGCTCATGAAAATGCGCTACTTTTTTATGTAGAAAGTTTTTCTAATTTTTAAACGGTTTAAGAGTAATTTAGAAAACGGTACAAGTTCCACCGTGTTTGTATTTTCGATCTATTTTTTTAACCGTGCATCCGAATGCAGCAAATGATATGGTGTTGGAAATCTTGAGAGAATGCGAAACTTTTCTGTATATATTGTTTCTCTCAATTCCTTACTGTTTTAAGTCAGTTTTGAAAATGGCTAAAAACGTATTTTTGCTGTAATTTCTACAAACTTTATCGGAATGGGGCAAATAATATACAGCTGATAAGCTCAAGAAAATGGAAAAAAATTCATGTTGATGGTTTCCTCTGATTCGTAGCCATTTTAAAGTAATTTCGAAAATGGCGGTATTATTTGTTCCGCCTTTATCGCGAAACAGATTCTTCGAAAATGCACCGCGTGAAGAACCTGAACTTCTCGGCATTTCTACTTGAACTTCACTCTGTTTTTCATGTGTTTGTTTCGTAGCTCTTCATCCACTCACCGGAACACTCACCGGAATTGAGCAAGTGATATACCAGTGGAAAGCTGCTGTGAACACGCAATTTTCCCGTGTTGATCATTTTTTCATACTCGCGACGATTTTAAAGGTTTTTCCTTTGAAATTCATCCACTGTAGTAGTTGAACTTCCTACTATTTTCAGTTGAACTTCTGTGACGTATTTTCGTTTGTAATTTTCTCATCCATTCGTCAGTGTTGCACAAATGTTATTTCCTTTTGTACAAATCTCTCTCACAATAATTTTTTTAACTTTCTCCAACAAAGAACTTGAACTTATAACAACAAAACCTTTTCACTTTGCTTTTCTATTCTTTTTTAATACAAAATGGAAACCGTGTATTACATGAACTTCTAGCAGTTATCAACCTGAACTTCTCTCAGTTACATGAAACTATTTGAGTTTTTTTATGAATTTTTAATCTTATTTTTCTTAATCCTTTTTTATGATTTTGAAGTGCTCTATTTTTAATAGTTGAACTTCTTGTTATTATATTTTTGAACTTCTTGTTTCCATTCTTTAATAATGAGGAAAATCTGAGTTTTCTATAATCATCGAACTTCTCCATCATTTTAATATGGACTTCCTGGTTTTATTTCTTTAATCCTTTTTATGAAATTTTGAAGTGCTCTATTTTTAAAAGTTGAACTTCTTGTTATTTTATTTTTGAATTTCTTGTTTCCATTATTTAATAACGAGGTAAAATCTGAGTTTTCTATAATCATCGAAACTTCCCGTTGTTTTCACTTTAAACTTCTACCACGCATTTTTGTTCATAATTTTTCACCCATTCATCGGACTTGCACAAATGATATATAATGTCGATTACCTCTCTAACGACAAGTTTTTGAACTTCCCTGTGCTGAGCACCTGAACTTCTAGCAGTGAAATATTTATACTTTAACTTTTTATTCTATTTTTCTCATATGAAAACACACACCATGCAGCACGTGAACTTCTGGCCGTTTTCAATTTGAACTCCACTGTAAAAAATTCTCCCTAACTCCTAAAGCACTCGTTGATTTTGAGCAAATGATTGCACTGGAAAGCATTTTTTTAACAAATCATGACTAGTTAACAACATATTTTGAACATGCTAAGACTTGTTTTGAATGATATACATAAAACATTCAAATTATATTATGAGAATAATGCGCATGATATACCATTGGAAAGATTATGTTTGAGAAGCAAATTTTTCCATCAATTTTTTCCAAATTCGTCTCCATTTATGGGTAGCTTTCAAAATGACAAAAATAGCATCAATTTTTTTACCTTGTAAATTCTATGTTTTTATAAACTTCGAACTTCTCTCTTATTTTTAATTTGAACTTCTATGTTTTTACTTAAACTTCTATGTTTATTTTTTAAAAGGCGAATTCCTTTTTTCTAGAGACAGTGAACTCTTTTCGTTTTATTTAATTTGATCTTCTTACTTTTTTAAAAACGAGGAAAATTCATATTTAAAAAAATGAAATTTCTATCTTTTTTAGTTTAACTAGTTGGTTTTTTTTGCTTGAAATGAGAAAGTCTTTTTTTTTACAAAAGTAAAACTGATCTTTTTTTTATTTGAACTTCTCTGTTTCATTTTTAGAAACGGAGAAATACATGTTTTTTTACAATTTGAACTTCGATTTTTTTACAATTTGGACTTCGCGAAATTTTCTCGACGGGTGTCAAGACAATGAACTTCGAGAGTAAACAATTTCTGTGTGAGGCTTTGTTTTTTTTCTTGTTTTTCATGTCGTGTATGTTTTCTGTTCTTTTTCTTCTTTTTTGGACTTCCTTTTCTTCTAGTATTTGAACTTACTTGGTGTTTTGTAGTTTTTGAATTGAAACTGACATATCAAAAAAATACTTTTTTTGCATCCATACATACCGTTGAACTTCACGAAATTATACGAAACAAGAAACTGCACAACATGATGTTTTAGACTCAATCACACAACTTTTTTTGACTACACTTGGGAGGGGGATACATTTTTTAAATAAACATTGAAATTATGCATTATTATAATTTGAACTCTTGGTTTTTTTAGAAACCAGAAAAATGTGATTTTATAAACAAAGCTTTTTTAGATTTATCCCAACCTAATGGGTTTTGAAGTTCCAAACTTCTTAGGTTTTGCCATGTTAACTTTTCTGATTTTTTGTGTCCTATAACTTTTCAGAGTAATCTTTTTTTATCGGATAGTTTTTGTTACTCGAGTCGAGCGTATGCTCCACTCGCAAGTGAGTAGGCTGCTTTTAACATATGGTGGTCAAACCGAACCTTTTACAGAAAGAAAGCATAGTATAGAAGTGGACTAGTGGAGTAGTAGTACTCACACAAAAGGAAATAAAGGAAAAACCAAACACTCTTCCCGTACATGCCCACCACGTGTATAACTAATACTCTGCTAGCATCACACAAAGACATTCAGTGTTATCATCTTTTCTTCTTGTTCTAATTCTGCATATATTACACAAACTGTATTTCAACTACTATTTTGTTATAGAGTTCTCCTGTTTTCTATTCCAGTCTGCTATCTTTTCGAACTTCAGATGTTTCTGTATCTGACCTGCCAATTTTTTTGTATCGGACCTGTCTGTAGAGATAAATTACGACATAACTATGAACTGAACTTTTCGTACTTGCCATACCTCTACATGTAACATGTGTACCTTTCAGGTTTTTCCGCATACCTATCCAGTTGTATATGGAGCAAGTGCTAGCACGTGGACAAGCTATCAATAGACTACAGGAAACAGAAATCTAAAAAGTGATCTATTCCATATTCGTATATCCAAAATAGAAGAATTTCACACTAATATAACAGGGTAGCCGTTTAGGTGTAAGAAAACCATGACAGGCCACAACTTTTCTCATTATATCGTCTCTGAACTTCCAGACTGTTGCTTCGCGAAATTTCGCTGGCCGCATTACTTGCCTCGCCATGTGGTTGCTACTTGTCTGGAATGGCCTCGGGTCCAAACTATGAGGGCGGACCTGCATTTCACACATTTGTCAGAAGTGTAATACTGCTGAAACCAGTGCATCAGTCACATATAGAAGTGGCATCAAACTGCAATTTTTTAGAAACCAAATACAAAAACTATTTTTGAAGTAAATTTCAAATACTTCCGGAGTGAGAGTTCAGTGGACAAAGAGAGAGATCATGAGCTAATTTTGTTTACTAACTATACATAGTTCATTACAGTATCCAACATAATCAAATAAATTCAATAGCGGTACTGCTCCAAGCATTTACACAACCTTGTTGTGAACAACAAACACCCAAGCGAAGTGAGATGGAGCACAGGAGCAGCATCAACAATAATATAGAACAGCGGCAATGGCTAACACGAGAGAAAGCAGAGCAGAGATAGCAACAGCAACATGCGTCAGTTTGGAGCAAGTACAAGGAGGAGAGAGAAGAAACACCACGGCGGAGAGAGCGGCAACGCAAGGACCAACGACGAGAATGCTAGGGAGGACAGGAGTGCTGATGCTCGCATGACGCGGTGCTCTGCTTGTGCCAGCGCGAGGGGTGAGCTGGGGACGGCGAGCAGGTTGACCACCCAGGAGGCCGACAACCTACAGGGAGCAGCACCGCGAGCTCCCTCCCTGGCCGATGAAGTGAGCAGATGTGGCGACGCTCGAGCGCATCGGCGGCGGGCCACGGGATGCGTTGTGCAGCGGTGTTCAGCGGGGCAGCGAGGGGCTCAAGCGTGGACGGGGCAGCGACTCTATCCTGGACTTCATCCCTCCCTAGGCGTCGCCGGCACGGAGGCTCGCGACCCCTGCCGTCGGCCGGATGAGGTCGCCGGTGCAGGCCCGGAAGGGCAGTAGCAGCATGGAGGAAGAGGGGATACAGGAAGCGACGGTGTGGCCCTTCTGGTGGCAGAAGGCCGGATCCAGGTGTGGCGGCGGCGGAGCCCCGTCGGAAGGAGTCGGAGTGGTGGCGGGAGAGGCTCACCGGGAGGAGGCGGAGGTGCGGCGCCGCATCGCGTGGTCCGCGGTCCCGGCCCGTCTGTGGGAGGGGGGGGGGGGGGGGGGGGCGTAGACGTGGGGGCCGGTCTGGACCCGGCCGTGGGGAGGCTCGCCGGCCAACGGGAGGCGTGCGGCGGCTGGGATGGCAGCGGCTGGGAATCTAATTTTCCAAACATTTTTGCCCTTGTTTTGGACTCTAACTTGTATGATTTGAATGGAACTAATCCGGACTGACGCTGTTTTCAGCAGAATTACCATGATGTTGTTTTATGTGCAGAAAACAAAAGTTCTCGGAATGATCTGAAACTCCACGGAATAACTTACAATAAATAATAAAAAATCATCGCCAAAGATGAAGATCAGGGGGCTCACACCCTGTCATGAGGGTGGGGGGCGCCCCCCTAGGGAGTGCCCCCTACCTTGTGGGCCCCCTGGACACCAACTCCAACTCTATATATTTGCTTTCGGGGAGAAAAAAATAGAAGAGAAGAAATCATCGCGTTTTACGATACAGACCCGCTGCCAAGCCCTAAAACCTCTCGGGAGGGCTAATCTGGAGTCCGTTCGGGGCTCCGGAGAGGGGGATTCGTCGCCGTCATCATCATCAACCATCCTCCATCACCAATTTCATGATGCTCACCGCCGTGTGTGAGTAATTCCATCGTAGGCTTGCTGGACGGTGATGGGTTGGATGAGACTTATCATGTAATCGAGTTAGTTTTGCTAGTGTTTGATCCCTAGTATCCATTATGTTCTGAGATTGATGTTGCTATGACTTTGCAATGCTTAATGCTTGTCACTAGGGCCCGAGTGCCATGATTTCAGATCTGAACCTATTATGGTTTCATGAATATATGTGAGTTCTTGATCCTATCTTGCAAGTCTATAGTCACCTACTATTTGTTATGATCCGGCAACCCCGAAGTGACAATAATCGGGACCACTCCCGGTGATGACCATTGTTTGAGGAGTTCATGTATTCACTATGTGCTAATGCTTTGTTACGGTTCTCTATTAAAAGGAGGCCTTAATATCCCTTAGTTTCCAATAGGACCCCGCTGCTACGGGAGAGTTGGACAAAAGATGTCATGTAAGTTCTTTTCTATAAGCACATATGACTATATTCGGAATACCTGCCTACATTACATTGATGAATTGGAGCTAGTTCTGTGTCACCCTATGTTATGACTGTTACATGATGAACCGCATCCGGCATAATTATCCATCACTGATCCGATGCCTATGAGCCTTCCATATACTTGTTTACGCTTATTTACTTTCCCGTTGCTACTGTTACAATCACTACAAAACACCAAAAATATTACTTTGCTTTCTTTACTCTTTTTGTTACCGTTACCACCACTATCATATTACTTTACTACTAAACACTTTGCTGCAGATACTAAGTTTCCAGGTGTGGTTGAATTGACAGCTCAGCTGCTAATACTTGAGAATATTCTCTGGCTCCCCTTGTGTCGAATCAATAAATTTGGGTTGAATAATCTACCCTCGAAACCTGTTGGGATCCCCTATACTTATAGGTTATCAAGACCAATTTCTGGCGCCGTTGCCGGGGAGCATAGCTCTATTCTTTGAGTCACTTGGGATTTATATCTGCTGGACACTATAAAGAACTTGAAAGACGCTAAGACAACAATTTATCCCTCAACTATGAGGGGAGGTAAGGAACTGCCATCTAGCCTTGCACTTGATTCACCTTCTGTTATGAGTAAACTTGCGACACCTAAACCTGCTTCTGCTATTCGTTCCAATATGTCGCATGTTATTGATGATGCCACTTTTGCTATGCATGATACTTATGATGAAACTACTTCTATGCCTGATACTACCGTGCCCCTTAGTGAATTTCTTGATGAACAAATTGCTAGGGCTAGAGAGAAAGAAATTATTGAATCTGATTATAATGATGAAAGTGATGATGAAGATAGGCCTATTATTCCTGAGGGTTATGTTTTTGATATGGAATCTTCTGCCGCTATTCTAGCTTGCAGAGATCGTCATGAACTTAAAAGGCTATTAGTTAAATGAAACCAAGAATCTCTTAAAGATAAAATGAGGCCCCACCCTGCTTTTGCTACTTCACCTATCTGTGTTCCTGATAAGGATTATGAATTCTCTATTGATCCTGATATAATTACTTTTGTTGAATCTGATCCTTTCCATGGTTATGAATCTGAAACTGTTGTGGCACATCTTACTAAATTAAATGATATAGCCACCCTGTTCACTAATGATGAGAGATATCGCTACTTTTATATCCTCAAAATATTTCCGTTCTCATTAAAGGGTGACACTAAGATATGGTTTAATTCTCTTGATCCTGGTTGTGTGCGTAGTCCCCAGGATATGATTTATTACTTCTCTGCTAAATTTTTCCCTGCTCATAAGAAACAAGCTGCCTTAAAGGAAATATACAACTTTGTGCAAATTAAAGAAGAGAGTCTCCCACAAGCTTGGGGGAGGCTTCTCAAGTTTCTTAATGCTTTGCCTGATCATCCTCTTAAGAAACATGAAATACTTGATATCTTTTATAATGGACTAACCGATGCTTCCAGAGATTACCTGGATAGTTGTGCTGGTTCTCTTTTCAGGGAAAGAACACCGAATGAAGCTGAAATTCAATTGAATAATATGTTGACAAATGAAAATAATTGGGCACCTCCTGAGACAGCTCCTGAGCCAGCTCCTGCTCCAATTAATGAGCCTATTCCTAAACCAACTCCAAAGAAGAGAGGTGTTCTATTTCTTAGTCCCGAAGATATGCAAGAGGCAAAGAAATCTATGAAAGAAAAAGGTATTAAAGCTGAAGATGTTAAGAATTTACCTCCTATTGAAGAAATACATGGTCTTAATCTACCGTCTGTTGAAGAAACATATGATCTTGATCCTTTATTTATTGAAGAACCTCCCGACCTCGATAACCCGACACAGGTAGTAAAGGTAAATTCTCTCTATAGATATGATAAAGCTGAAGTCCCTCATACTAAAATTGCTAGTCAGTGCTTGGATGAGTTTGATAACTTTATGTTTAAGCAAGACGACTTTAATGCTTATTTTGGTAGACAACTAAAACAAAATGCTTATATGATTAAACACTTGGGTGATTATATGGCTAATATTAAAGGTGAACTTAAACTTGTTAGCAAATATGCTTCTATGGTTACCACTCAAGTAGAACAAGTACTTAAGGCTCAAAAGGAATTGCTCGATGAAATGAATAGTAAGAAAAATGATTATGGTGTTAGAGTGGCTACTAGAACTGGTAGAATGACTCAGGAACCTTTGTGTCCTGAAGGCCACCCTAAGAGAATTGAGCAAGATTCTCAGAGAAATAATATTGATGCACCTAGTTCTTCTAAAAAGAAGAAAAGGAAAAATGATAGAACTGTGCAAACTTCTAGTGAACCTATTGCCGAACCACCTGATAATCTAAATGATATCTCTATGTCTGATGCTGAAACACAATCTGGTAATGAACATGAACGTAGTGAAAATGTTAATGATGATGTTCATGATGATGCTCAACCTAGTAATGATAATGATGTAGAAGTTGAACCTGCTGTTGATCTTGATAACCCACAATCAAAGAATCAACGTTATGATAAAAGAGACTTTGTTGCTAGGAAACATGGTAAAGAAAGAGAACCTTGGGTTCAGAAACCCATGCCTTTTCCTCTAAAACCATCCAAGAAAAAGGACGATGAGGATTTTGAGCGCTTTGCTGAAATGATTAGACCTATCTTTTTGCGTATGCGATTGACTGATATGCTCAAAATGAATTATTATGCTAAGTACATGAAAGATGTTGTTAAAAATAAAAGAAAGATACCGGAAGCTGAAATTTCCACCATGCTTGCTAATTATACTTTTAAGGGTGGGATACCAAAGAAACTTGGAGATCCAGGAGTACCCACTATATCATGCTCCATTAAAAGAAACTATGTTAAAACTGCTTTATGTGATCTTGGAGCCGGTGTTAGTGTTATGCCTCTCTCTTTATATCGTAGACTTGATAAATCAACTGCCATACCTGTCGGTATTTGTGAGGATGTGCCTGTTGTGGTTGCAAATGTTACTATTTTAACGGACTTTGTTATTCTTGATATTCCCGAGGACGATAGTATGTCTATTATTCTTGGAAGACCTTTTCTGAATACTGCAGGTGCTGTTATTGATTGCAACAAAGGCATTGTCACTTTTCACGTTAATGGTAATGAGCACACGGTACACTTTCCGAGGAAACAACCTCAAGTTCATAGTATCAACTCTATTGGAAATATTCCATCGATTATATTTGGAGGCTTTGAATTTCCTCTTCCTACTATCAAAAAGAAATATGATATACTTATTATTGGGGATGTGCATATCCCCATTGAGGTAACATAGTGTTATTCAAAATTTCTCCGGTTTCATGTTAATCGGAATGAGTTTGTTACCAAGACTTGATCAACCTTGTTAGTGGATTCCTTTTGATGAGCATGAGACGGATGAAACTAGAAGGCACAACCTTCTGTACCCTCTTTATACTTTCTGTTATTTAGTCGAAATAAAGTAAAAATAGAATTTTTTCTGTCTGTTTCCTATTTTATCCGTGCAATATAAAAATATCCCGAAAATAGAAGTCCTCAGAATGACATGCCAATTTAATATGATTTTTTCGAGAATATTTGAGTATTTATGGTGCAAAAATCACCGCGGGGGAGCTGCCACCTGGCCACGAGGGTGGAGGGCGCGCCCTACCCCCTGGGCGCGCCCCCTGCCTCGTGGGCCCACGGTGGCCCTCCTCCACGTATCCCATCACCCATCTTCTTCATCTTCCTCCCACAAACATGAAAAACCAACTCAAGCACGAGTTCCAGCCCTCTTTGTTGTAATTTTCGATCTCCTTGCTTAAAGCACCTCTCGCAAAACTGCTTGGGGAGATTGTTCCTTGGTATGTGACTCCTCCATTGGTCCAATTAGTTTTTGTTCTAGTGCTTTATTCATTGCAAATTTGTGCTGCATAGGTGACCATGTTCTTGAGCTTGCATGTCAAATTTATATGGTTCCAAGTAGTTCCAATGCTTGATATGGGCTCTAGGCACTTGTAGGAGTAGTTGCTATCAGTTTTATTGAAGTTGGTTCACTTTTGTTTGAAGTTACTAAAAATTTCAGATTATTTCAGAAATAATGAAGAGACTTTTGAGGGGCTCATCAAGCCGAAGCTCGAAGGAGAAACAACATGAAGAAGCACAGAGGCCCAAATATAATTTGCCTTGTACCGCGGAGATCTGACCGTGTGAATGGCCTTCCGACAATTTCTTGATACACGCTGGGATTTATGAGGATTTATATTCATTGATTGAGAATGCCGGCCTCACCGACTTCGTCCGCGACCAACGTCCTCAGTATCTCTTACTCACAAATACTTTTGTGCAAAATTTCTACTTTTTCCCTAAGGAATCACCTCCTTCAGTACAGTTTCATTTATATGATGTTGTTAAAAAGATGCCCTTGTCTGAATTTTGCGAAGTATGCAACATACCCCCTGAGGGTATCTTGGAGGAACCACCCCGTAAAGAGGTGGAAGCGTTTATTAACACTATCTCTGTGGGAGAAACCAGGAATGTTTCTGATGCAAGAATCACTAGCATACATTTTCCTATATTACGCTATTTTGCCTTATTTGCTAGTCGTTGCTTGATTGGTCGCGGGAATTGTGGGAACCTTATTGTTCCTGATATTATTATTTTGTTCCATGGTTTATACCGCGATAACACTGTTAGTATGGGCGGAATTATTGCTAGACCGTTAAGTATGAACCGTACTAAGGGTCCCATCTTTGGAGGCATTTATGCTTCACGCCTCGCTGCACATTTTAACATAGCTACTAAGCTTCATGAGAGAGAAGAAAAAATTGCTGCCTAGTGCTTATTTAGATTATAAGAGTATGATAGCGCATGATTTTCTTGTTAAGGAAAGGGAAGGAGAGCTCAAATATAAATTATTCTTTCATAAACATCATCCTGAAACTATTACCTTGCCTGCTCCTTCTTTGTTTAATTTTGTAGGACCTTATCTCGTTATGTGGGCTGCCATCCAAGCTTACAAGAATCCTGCACCAGCCCCGGAACCGGAACCACAAGAGGAGCCTCCATGACAATCTGTTTATTCTTGGGATCCAGAGATGGCTGTCAGCCAATGGTAGTCAGAGTCTTCCTCATCACAGTACGACCCCAGCTACACCTACGGGTATCCGCCAGGCTATCCCTGGCAATAAACCAACTTAGGCCAAAAGCCTAAGCTTGGGGAAGTACGTATTTCTCATCGACATTACATTTATGTTCACACACACTCATTGCTAGATGTCGGTGCTCATACCCTTTCATTGTAATATCCATGCTAGTTTATTTTCTTTTACCTGCTTTCTTCTTGTGTGTTTGATAAACCTTAAGAAAAACCAAAAAAATTAGTAGTAGTTTACTTTCCTACTGTAGTATTAATAATTAAAAAGAAAACCCAAAAATATTTCCCTTTCTTCTTTTGCTTGTTGGGAGCTCTCCCGTGTAAATAGTTTTTATTTCTTTTCTTTTCTTTTCTTTGGGGGTCAGTAGGAGAAGACCATGATTAAATTGTTGAAGTGGCTCTTATATGCATTACTCTTGATTTAATCCAGCGCCCATATTACCTTGTCTTCTCCTGTTTATTGAATGCTCGTAGATCCAGCTTAGTCCAATGCACGTGCACTATTATTATTATTCACAACGTTCGGTCGTGCAAGCGAAAGGCAATTATGACGATATATGATGGACTGACTGAGATGGGAAAAACTGGTACGAACTCGACCTCTTTTGTTTTTGTAAATATGATGAGTTCATCGTTCTTGATTCAGCTTATTATGAATAAACATGTTTGCAATGACAATTAGAGATCATAGTTGCTTATTCCATGCTTGATTAGCTATGAGTTATAATGGTTTACGTTGCGTGCCAACATGCTATTGAGATGGTTATGATGTGGTATGATGGGGTGGTATCCTCCTTTGAATGATTTAAGTGACTTGACTTGGCACATGTTCACGCATGTAGTTGAAACAAAATCAACATAGCCTTCACAATATTTATGTTCATGGTGGATTATATCCTACTCATGCTTGCATCCAATGTTTATTAATTTTAATGCATGTACATGGCTGTTGTCGCTCTCTAGTTGGTCGCTTCCCAGTCTTTTGATAGCCTTCACTTGTATTCTACCATAGCACTTACTATTACTGTTCTCATATTCTATGACAGCGCCTACTCATATTCTACCATATCACTTACTACTACTGTTCTCATATCAACTCTAAGCAATAACATGTGTTGTTATAAAAATCTTGTAAACGAGAGTAACATATAGCAATCATGATGTTATGCTCATAATATGTATTCTAACAATCATTAGATGCCAATTGTTCTCATATCAACTATAACAATAACATGTGTGGTCATAAAAATCTAGGAAATGAGAGGAACATATAGCAATGATGTGGTTATAGACATGCTATGCATTCTAAATTTGTAACAAATGAACAGGCAGTCGTATTCATAAGGTAAAGATGAGATGAGATAGAACAATTACACGACGATAGATTCCATCAGTATAGGCAGCCAATCTGTGCGTCGACCGCGTAAACGATGCCATCATGCAATATAGCATCAGGCAGAAATGTTGTCTCAACAGGATTGATGATGAGCCATAACCATGTATGGCGACCGGATTCCAGATAGACTAATCCCATGTTGAACAAGGCAATGAACTTGTAATCCATGTAGTCTTCTGATGGTGTGGGTACTTCGCACATTACAACTTTCTGCAAACAGAGGTCGAGCCAAAAGCTTGACCCATCTCGTGCGTAGTAGGCAGGAGTGTCCGGCGGGCCGCGAGGCTCGATTACGGTGGTATCCAATGATGGAAGGGTGATCTCTCGCTGGGTGTAGATATCCACGAGATGCCACGGACTACCGGTGTGGTGGATGAGGACGATCCAGTTGGCCTTCATGCCCGCCCAGTAGTGGCCGCGCATGAAGGACAGGTGGACGGGTAGTGGTAGCATGTTGAGGGGCACCATGGCAACCTCCGTAGGATCATCAAGTCGGTGTCTGGGCCACCTGCGAGGGCAACTCGCGGCTCTACGTGTCAGTTGGTTCTACCATTGGGGTTTTTGGTGCCTGCGAGCCAGAGGGGATGTGGATTCGGGCGGGCGAGCGAAGAAGCTTCTCCTCGTGTGGCCGAGCAGTGAGCGGGGGGATATGGTACGCGCAAGCTACCAAGGAAGATGGTGCGGGCGGGCGAGCAGTGAGCGGGGCTAAATGGTGTGCGGCCGACGATGGGGAAGAGAGGAGGAAGAAGAAGAGAGGAGGAAGAAGAGTGGAAGACGGGGAATAAAGTGCATTAAATCTCAATTCTACTAGTACTACTACCAGGATATACCGTCCTTCGAAGTGTAAATAGTTACACCGATGACATGTGGGTCTACCACAACAGGGCCCATATGTCAGTTAATGGAGGACAGAGGTGCGTAGGCGTATTTGCGGAAGCGTGCTCTACTAGCAAACATGATGGCAGTACTGGGTAAGGCTGATTTAGTAACACCAACACGCTAGTTCAGCTTATTAATTACGTGTCCCATCTGCTGCAGCGTGTATTGTCACTTCACTTCGAAGACTAGTTGAATAGTTCTCTCTGACCGAGATGGGGAATAATGGATGGCGAGGACTTCCTTTCTACAGTATCCCTATGCCTCTACGCTCACTTCACTCATTTTGCTCCATACCTAGTCACTTGTTGAAACCTGTAGAAAGACAAATACTCCGTATTTGGGAACAGAGGGAGGCTTTTACTCCATACTATTTGGGAACAGAGGGAGTATCACCATATGGAGGGAACAGAGGAAGCCTGAAATATGAACATGTGAATGGGAGGGAGTAAGCCCCATGCATGCATACATGCAACATGCAACACTCACACGTACACATGGACGCACGCAACACTCACGCACCCATGCGGCACACAGCACACGACGCAACACACACACTCATGCTCAAGTGCTCAACCTACTCCCTACGTCCGTAAAAGACTATACATTTAGAGATTTACACATTGACCATGGCATAATTAACGCCCAAAAGTAGAAGACTTATGTGTGCATGCGACCATTGAGATAAGAAGATTAAATGAAGGCCGTTGCATGCTGTAATTAAGGATAGACATGTAGCCTATACCTACAGCACAAGTTGGTGCATTAGTTAATCAATATCGATTTAGATTAAAGGATAAATGCATTGGAAGTGTAGATGTACATCATGTACTACACTCTTTGTCTTATAGCCGATGTACACTCTTTGTTGGAAGAACGAGGGAGGACACGTGCATGCACTCACATACACAGCCAGGGTGATTCGCGCGCAAGGGTTGGACTCGTGTCGCGCCCGCGTAAAGTTTTGTTTAACTGATTTCTTTGCTCTGCCAACTGAAAGGTGGGACCCAGAAACCAGGTGACAATTTAACCAGTCAACAAAGTGCCACGTCAACTATGTGGCCGGTCAGTAGGGTGCAATACGGTGCTCTACGATGAGCTAGTGATCGTATAATCGCCGCAAAACTATATATAGTGACCGTAAAGAGCGTATTGTTACATACGTTGACCGCAAGTTTATTTATTCGTTTCAAATTAAGCCATATTAATCGGAAAGGACGCAGTATGGACTACTACTACTAGTACTAGTACTGCTTTGGTGTGTCCCATCAACTCGCCGAACGAGGAGAAGCTTGCTTACTACGCCTCTCCCTCGCCCACTCACGCGGTGGTTCGCAGGAGGGGGAGAGGGTTTTGACTACAGCGCCCTCTCCCTCTCCCTCTCCCTCGCCCTCGCGGTGGACGTGTAGCAGTTCAATAGGTGTCAGATTGCTAGAAGCATATTGTACTGTAGTACCATCATTGTTGGACCTTCCGAAGAGGCGAAGAGCCAAGTGCAAGGTTCACACGAGTATGAACTGTTGAACCTCCCGAAGAGGCAAAGAGACAAGCGCAAGGTTTTATAGGAGTTGTCATCCTAGTAGGAGTGTACTAGAACTATAGCGAACGATGCTACTGTATGATGCCGCCACGTCACGTATATCCAAAGTTGTGCCACATTTTTTTTCTCAAAAAGCATGTTGGAGCCCGTGCAACAACCAGACAAGTTGCACGTACACATAACACATTTACTAGTAATAATTTCTAAAGGAAAAATGCCAGTATGCCACACAAGTTCATCTCCAATTCATGTGATAAATTTGTGCACGACTAGTCTACATATATTCACAGCGCTACCGTTCACAATTACCGTACTCCACTTACACGTTATAGATGGGCTACATGTCCTCCTCCAGGTTCCAGTCCTAGGTGTTCTTCATGGATGGCACGATCCATAGCGGTGGGCAACGGGAATCATTGTCATAACTTTCTAGTCCGGTTCCACACGATGGAGACTCATCCAAGCTGAAGCGGCATAAATCAGGGATAGCGTGGCCCATCATGTCGTTCATCCGGCGGTGCGCACTGAAGACACAACCATGCTTCATGAACGGCAGGCCTTCCGTGTCGTGCACGGAAGGTGGCATCCGCTTCACAATGGGGTAGCTGTCCCCGATGAAAAGCGAGTACTCTCCAAGAGTGTTCCTTGGCACCCACGTAGCATCACGGGGGTCGAACTCGGCGCCGTTCATCTGGTACACGCGGCATCCCAGATCTGGACACATGGTGACGTACATAGTCAAGGTCCATGCATAATAATGTTGTGCTCAGATATGGCGGTCAGTAATACTGTGCAGCAAATAGTACTACTCCGGTATAGAGGAAGTAAAATAACCGGCTTATTATATATAGCCACTCTTGGCTACATGGATGAGATAGTAAGACATGGAAAAACAAAAATGGTGGTAGCTAGTGGGTTCAAGTCTTCAAGGGCCTAGCTAGCTATACGCGTCCTCCAAGGTAAAAATTACTCCTACTAGTACTACAAAGTATACTACTAGTACAACAATAAAAGAGAAGGCGAGAGGGTTAAAAAATGGAATACCTGGGTAGATGGTGATGGTCCGATCGTGGTAGATTGTGTGACCATGTTGCACATAAGTGGTACAATGGGTAACGACTACTAAGATAGTTGATCCCAATATGCCAAAGTCAGCTACAAGGTTCTAGGTTAGACCAAATCGCGGATGCAAATGCACATCCAGGATCGGCGATCTTATTTTGATCGGGGGATGACTGGTTCCTGCAAAATAATGGAGTACCGTTAGGGATGCAAATGATGGTTCGTGCATTCCGTTTGTAATCTCCCGTACCGTAGGATGGCAACCAGATGAAACAGGTCCCCTGGCTTGTCACCGCGAAGATGCGGCCTAGATGGCACATGGCGTCTTCGAACGTGTAGGGGTACAAATCTGCCGCCGCCAACATGCGCCAGCCACTGCCTTTACTGCCTCTTGCATTGATGGCAATCCTTATGTCAAACACCACGATGAGATAGTAATCGCCGTAGCCGCGTCGCTTTGTCGGCGGGTCCGCAATTGCTATCTTCTTCAATCTCATGTAGGCATCATCATACGTATTCTTGCCCAGCCAGTCCGGAAGGCCGATCCCAATGGTGGAGAAGGGGTCTACCGGAATGCACGCACTGTTGTGGATGTTGTGCAAAATGATGGTGGTATCCGACCGGAGTTATGCAAGCGGAGAGATTACGGGATGGAAATGGAATAACTAAGTACTACATGATCAAACTCCATTATTGACATGCTCATCGGACAAAATCCGACTACCTCTCAACGTCGGCAACTCTAGCGGAGTCAACGTGCAACCATGGCCAGGGAGCGGTGGACTGTTCGAAGGATCGTCCCATAGAAGAACCTTCTCCTCGAGGACGCATGGAAGACCAACAAGCATGGCCTTTTCCCAAGCCTACTTAAGGAGTGTCTTGAAAAAGTTGGTGCAGGAAGCACCGAGTCTTGCGGCGGTGAGGACGTCAGAGCGGCGTGCGATTTCTCCCAGAGGATCGTCGTCCAAGGTCTCCCAGCCCCGACGAGGAGGAGAACCGCCTGGCCAATCCATGGGAGCGGCGACGAACTGCCTTCTCTTCGGGGGGAGGGGAACTGGCGAGGAGGAGATAAGAGCGTAGTAACCGCAGGGCCACGTCCCTTCCAACTGTAGATCATTCCTCAGCGAAGGGGTGAGGCTATTATTTACTACTAGTACTAGCATTATGGAATGTTATGGGATTGCATTGTACTGTAAATAATAGCACTAGTAAGAAATTTTTGGCACTAGGTAGTAGTTTTTGGCGTGGATTAAGAAATTTTGGGAATGTTTTTGCCATTTTTTGTACACGCCAACTAGTGTCAAAAACGTCTTAAATTATGTGACCGAGGGTTACGTACTCATACTGTAGCAGTACTAGTACTACTTTTCTCAACTAGTAGTGCGATGTACTATACTTCTAGTCTAGTCTAGTATAGTGCACCAGTTTTGAACTCTTGAATCTCAAGGCCAAGGAGCTACAGTTGGAAGTGGAGGGTACTACTGTTCTCTAGAACCATCGTTGTACTAACAATGCAGGGGAAGTACACCTGCGTAGTGGCCTAGTGGGTACTCTCGGTGCTCTATTCAGCCGCTCCTCTCACGTAGCTGGCCTACTCAGCCGCTCCTCTCACGCACACACTAGCAGCCTGTTTATTAGCGACGGTTACTGCGGGGGCAGAACATTAGAGTTATTTGATACTCAGCGAGACTAGGCTTTTCGCTTCCATTTGTGGAGGTGTAATGGATCTCGTCGAACTTTGTTAGTAGTTCCTTCTTTATGAATGAGATGAAGCAAAGCTTTTGCCTCCGTTTCAAGAAACACACGTCAAGAGGAATTTCTTTTATAGTAGAGCCGATAATGGAGTGAAGTCCATGCGTGCAATGCCACAAGCTACAGAGTAGTAGTAGAGCACTTTACGTACATATCCATATTGCACAGTTCCCAATGCCCCGCCAGGCTTTTCCGGCTGCTCGGGCTTAATTGGGAGGCGCTAGTTTAAATATGCTACTAGTTGATGATGAAGCTGCAAGCGAGGTGCGGCTAGGGCGAGCATGCGAGCCACGGGATGCTGGGAAGGAAAACCCATTCACGTGGCTAGGCTGTCCAGTGCACCCAGATTTTGGGGCCGCACGTCCGTTTGACTTCAAAACTCAAACTACCCGTGTAAAATATTGGCTCGCAGCAAAGTGTAGTAGTACTATTTTAAAAAAAGGCCGCCGTGCGTTCGGCCGGGATCGAACCCACAAAACGAGCTATACACTCCCACGACCACTAATAGTACTCGTTGGAGTACAACGCAACCTAGAATCGCCTTTTGTCGCTAGTAGTACGTACATTGTTCCTTACAAGAAACCCCTAAGAGCATGGTTAATAGTATAGCCAGCTGCTGGCTATAAGCCATTGCCATGCCATCTACAACCCATCTTATAGCCAACATGCACAATAATAGATCAAAAGAGTGTACTACTTTTTTATCATGTGGCCCACTTCTCATTCTCACAAAGTGCCTAGGAGCACGTGCTAGAGCTGGCTTACCTTCACGAAGAGACCGCTTACCTTCTCTCTCCTCTTCTCTTTCCTCCAACTAAGCAGAAATATACTAGTTTATTTCTTATAGCCCGCTGACTCAGCTCTATTATACTTGCTCTAATAATGCAAGAAACCACTAAAATGCCAAGAAACTACTACCACTTGCATACATGGCAGACTTAAGATAAGACTACCTTATCAGCCATTGTACATGCTCTTACCAACAAAAATCCTCAAGTGAGCTCCTACCTCCGGCCCATCCACCTAGTCATCCTCGGCCATGGGACGCAGCTACCGCCGCCGGTAGAAGGCGAGGTCAAAACCGCCGGCGGTGCGGAGCCCATGTTGCGGCAGCCCGGATGCCAGCTCCGTCCGACGCTCGCGGCCGCTAGCTAGCCAAGATAGCTCCGTCCAGCTGCTTGTCTGCAAGGTTTGCTAGCTAGATTGTCATGGCAGTGCGGCAGCTTGCTCGCGCGTGCCGTGCTAAGGACAACCATCTGGCTCGAGCGAAGGCCAGCGTGGCGGCTTGCTCGCTCGTGAGTCACGCTCGGGCCAGCCTGCCAACCCGTGCGGAGGCCGGCGCGGCGTCCGACCCGTCCGGCGGAGCGGCGGCCAACTCGGTCTTCACCGGTGCCATCGACGAACATGCAACAGTACTGTTTGAAGTAATGTTCAGGAAAAATAATGATTTGAGGGGGAATAACAGGATAGAAGGTCAGATGTGGGTCCCTCGTGTCAACGGTCAAACAAAATGTGTTGGTTTAAGCTGCCTCGTCAACATGGACGTGTGGGCCAACCGTGTCATAAATGGGTTTAAACGAACCTAATTGGTAGGAGTACTAGGTAGTAGTTTTTGGCGTGGATTAAGAAATTGTGGGTATGTTTTTGCTATTTTTTGTACAATAGAATCTTCCTAGGGCTGGTTGAAAGTGGTAGTTTTTTGTTAAATACTCTACATATTGTAAGTAGGAGTGAAAGTTAAGCTTTGGAAGCCAATAAGCAAGGCTAGTTACATAGTGCATATGTGTACATGATTGAAAGTAAATATCAACCGTGAGTGACTAATATCTTGATGGAAAACTCGAAACTATGAAATACTAGGGAAAAATGCATGGTTGGAAATACTAGCAATGTTCATGTCCGTTGCAACGAATCATAATTAGAACAATACTTATTCACAAACTTGGTACAAAACACTCTAATTTTGATATACATATGTCACTAGAGATATATTATGTTTCAATTAGAATATAATCCTTGGGCTGTTTTGGTGAGGTCAGGGAGGGATGTGGTTGGTTTTAAGATACTAATTATGGGTTTTTCTGCAAATTGGTAGACAAGTGGGATGTTGTTGAGAAAAGGCAACAACTTACCTCACAATCATTAGATGTAGATATAATGGTGAGAAACGACAGATGGCAGACACACCAGCATCACCAACTTAGTCTTGTGTAGGAGTACTAGCAAGATCCGTGCATTGCACGGAACATCAAGATGCATTTTTTTATAAAACACTTGTTGTGATTGACCATTGCAGGAGTAATCCCATGTGTAAAAACTAATGATATCTCGAGAAATATGAGATAAGGTGAAGAGGAGTGGGGTGTGGTGGTGGTTGGTGGTCGGACTGAGTGGAGGCATCGGGATTGACGACGCCGGCAGCGTCCACCAGGCCAATTTGTTCCAGAGGCTTCTTTTCTTAATTGCTCAACAATGAGGTTTGTTGGAGATAAGGATGAACGAGGGAAGGCCTTGTCTGCAAATGTGGAGAGGGGTGCGGGCATCTTTTAGTTTAATTTTCGTCCGTCAGATATAGATCGGACGGTCTATATTGCAAGATGGCACACGTACCATCATCACCAACTCGATTTTTTATAAGAGAAGAAATATAAGTATGGAGATACAAACGTATTATCGATACTTGCTTCCGTAAACTAGCATCTACATTCTATTCAACGCCTCGGCATGTGGGGCCTTAGCACAATGACTTCTCGACTGTGTAAAATAAAGATTTTCCCGTCGCCGACAAGGAGGGGGTGACGGCGGCGCGCTTTTTGGCTTGCTCTAGTCCTAGTAGTCATACTAGGTGGTCTAAGAACATGTAGATTTATTATTTTTCACGTCTCGTGTTCGCCATACTGCCACGATTGTTGATGAACAGACGGTAAGTTATTCACGGGGAAACCCTTGTTGAGCGTGTCTGCGAGAGAGAGAGAGAGAGAGAGAGAGAGAGAGAGAGAGAGAGAGAGAGAGAGAGAGAGAGAGAGAGAGAGAGAGAGTGCGTGTGTGATATGTTAGAGACTGAGGCAATGATAACAGATTCTTTGTGTCTATGTGTGTGGAGGATAGAGAGAGACATGTACATGGGGCTTTGTGTTGTGTAACGTGGAGACACATATACATAATTAGAGAGTGAGTGTGTGAGATACACATGCGGACATGAGGAGAGATGAGCATCCAGATAAATGGGTGTTTGTGCGTGTCTGTGTGTGTTTGTGCACGCGTTTGTGTGTGAGAGGGAGAGAGTGTATGTGGAGTAGAGAGACCACTGATGATGTAAACCTAGTATAAGGGAAGTGGGAATGGTGTGACATGTGTAGTAGCGAGATAGCATGGGTGCGGGCGGGGGGAGCAGACTATTTGGAAGAGACATCGAGTGTGTGTGTGGGAGAGGGGTGTGAGAGCGAGAGAAAGAGAGAGCTAGCGACGGAGAGAGAGAGAGAGAGAGAGAGAGAGAGAGAGAGAGAGAGAGAGAGAGGAAGAGAGGGGGCGAGAGGGGTTGTTTGTGTCCATAAATGGCGTATAGATTGGGAGACAATGTTGATGTTGTCCGAAATTGGCCTATGAAAGGAGACGCAAGGGAAGCGAGTCATCGTGTGTGTGCTAGGGACTTCATGAGAGATCTAGAATAGACGGTGTAGAGAACAATGTGCGAAATCGATAACGATTATACATTAGGGAGCCATGCAAAGAGTCACGACATATATGTATACAGGGAAGGAGCTAGGGCGGGTCCACATGTGAGAGAGATAGAAAGAGGAGAGTGGTGCACAAGGAGACAAAGTGTGCTTGTTTGTAGTGGGGGTGGTGTGTGAGGTGAGTGCGCGAGAACCACATAACTAGGGAGATAGACGTTTGGGGCGACGTTTTGTGTGTATGGGAAATATACACTCTACGTAGTGCGTGTGCTTGGGTAAGAGAAATAGCGGGAGACCTAGAGAGTGAGGGAAGAGATGTGTGCATGCCCGAGAGACAAAGTGATAGAGACCTATGTTGGGGTCCGGACTTTATAAAAGAGAGGGGTGTTAATGTACTCGTGTGTTGGTGTTTGGGGGAGAGAATGACTTCTCTATGTGTGTGTGTGTGTGGTGTGGGGGGGGGGGTTGACTTCAGATAAAGAGTGAGGTGTCTATATTTGAGGGACTTTAGCGTAATTGAGATATTGTGCACTCATGGTTGATCAATTTGTTTCACAGTTTGTACTATGAGATAACGATACTTTTGAACATGTGTGATATACCTTGATGTACCAGAATTACAAACCTAAGATTGGAATTTTGGAATTCGACTCCATCATTAGCTTTTGTAATTCATTTAAACGGAGGTGCATTTTTTAAGTCGGGATTTCGTGATTTCAAATTCATATATCAAACCTAGAGATATACACATATGGGCATGTTCAAACTTTTATAATCATCCACTTTATTCATACACATACACATTTTTGCTTTTGTCATCATATTTAGGATAAACACATTTGGAATTTCATTTGAATTGGAACGTATGATGGTATTTTCTTGTAGTAGCTCAATGATCCATATTTGAATTGAATGGACAATCTAAGTTTCGAGTTGGAGACATTGATTTTCAAAACTTGCATATTTTTTTGTGTGCAAAACAAACAAATTGTCGGCCATGATATCATAGTCGGTCGTACGAGAGCAGAATACTTATAATTTTAGGCGCCAAAAGCTTTCAAACTTCCCGCTCACATCGAAATATCACGCGCCCGAAAGATTAGCCCTGCGATATTCCTGTTTTACCCCTGCCACATGAATGGAAAAGGGCTGCTTTGGTAACGCCATTGTTTTCCCCTCTTTGCCCCCAACATTCTTCCCAGAGCCCCTCCCCTTCCCCTCCCCGACCTCCCCTGAGGGAGTCCTGGATTAGGGGGTATTCGGACAGCCGGACTATAACCTTTGGCCGGACTGTTGGACTATGAAGATACAAGATTGAAGACTTTGTCCCGTGTCCGGATGGGACTCTCCTTGGCATGGAAGGCAAGCTTGGCAATACGGATATGTAGACATCCTTCCTTGTAACCGACTCTGTGTAACCCTAGCCCCCTCTGGTGTCTATATAAACCGGAGGGTTTAGTCCGTAGGACACAACAATAACAACAATCATACCATAGGCTAGCTTCTAGGGTTTAGCCTCTCTGATTTCGTGGTAGATCAACTCTTGTACTACCCATATCATCAATATCAATCAAGCAGGAGTAGGGTTTTACCTCCATCGAGAGGGCCCGAACCTGGGTAAAAACATCGTGTCCCTTGTCCCCTTTTACCATCCGCCTAGACGCACAGTTCGGGACCCTCTACCCGAGATCCGCCGGTTTTGACATCGACACTGGTGCTTTCATTGAGAGTTCCTCTGTGTCGTCATCGTTAGGCTTGATGGCTCCTTCGATCATCGATAGCGATGCAGTCCTGGGTGAGACTTTTCTCCCTGGACAGATCTTCGTATTCGGCGGCTTCTTACTGCGGGCCAACTCGCTTGGCCATCTGGAGCAGATCGAAAGTTACGCCCCTGGCCACCAGGTCAGGTTTGGAAGCTTAAACTACACGGCCGGCATCCGCGGAGACTTTATCTTCAACGGATTCAAGCCCCTACCGAGTGCGCCGCACCGTCACGATGAGCATGATTTAGCTCTGTCGTCGGACAGTGTTCAGGAGATCGCACCTGCAACCGCTCCGACCTTCAATTCGGAGCCAGCTGCGCCATCCGTGGACGGGTGGCTAGACCCCGCACCGGAGGCCGCAGTCTCAGCGGCGATCGAGCCGAATACCAACCTTACCCTTCACAAAAGCCGTGACTCCAAGTTGCCGGATTCTTCTCCGGCCACGGACTCCGAACTGCCTGCGCCCTTGCCAATCAAATCCGACTGGGCGCCGATCATGGAGTTCACCTCCGCAGATATCTTTCAACACTCGCCCTTCGGCACATACTGAACTCTCTAAGGTCTCTCTCCTTACAGGAGAGTCCTGGCCGGAATATGACCGGCAGGATTGGGATGCGGATGACGAAAAAATTTGCCGCCCACCCACCACCCACTTAGTAGCCACTTTCGATGATTTAACCGACATGCTAGACTTCGACTCCAAATACATCGACGGTATGGACGACGATGCAGGAGACGAATAGGAACCACTGCCCACAGGGCACTGGAGAACCACTTCATCCCATGATGTATACATGGTGGACACGCCAAAAGAAAACGATGACGAGGAATGGAAGGATAAAGCAAAGGATCGTTCCCTCGAGAAGCAGTCAAAGCGACGGCGTAAGCGCCGCTCCAAATCCTGCCTCGGCAGAAATAGCGGTCATACAGACCCAGCGATAGAGCAGGGTGAGCCGGCGGACGACGAACATGGCATTGAACAACCGTCCGACGATGGCAACACGGAGAATCAAACCGCACAACCCGTCTCCGGCGAAGATAATAGTCTGGATGACCTCACGCCGGATAAGCTCCTGGAGCAGAAGAACCTCCATAAAAGAATTGTCGCCACTGCGTGGAGCCTGAAAAAGCAGAAGGAAAAACTCAAGACTGCGGAAGATACATTTAGAATCAGATGGAGCAAAGTACTCAACACCGTAGACAAGTATGGTGGCAGTCACCACACAAAGAGCTACCCAAAGCGAAAGCTACTGCCCGAATTTGATGAGGAGGGCTTAGAGCCCCCGCAATCAAAAAACAAAGCAGCCATTCGGTCGGATAGATGACCTCATGGCCAACATAGAGCGGCAAACGACGCCACACACAAGCCAGTACGCGATCCACATGAGGACTCGCATCAAAAGGACGGCCCAACCAGATCTATCTACGGGCCAAGAAAGCACGCTCCGGCACGCAATGCAACACAACAAAAATCCGAACACCACGGTACACCCAAATACAGGGGTGGCGCACACCCCCAGTGTTTCACCGATGAGGTGCTGGACCGTGAATTTCCAGAGGGATTCAAACCCGTAAACATAGAGGCGTACGACGGAACGACAGACCCTGGGGTCTGGATTGAGGACTACATCCTCCATATCCACATGGCTCGAGGAGATGATCTCCATGCCATCAAGTACCTACCCCTCAAGCTCAAAGGGCCAGCCAGGCACTGGCTTAAAAGCCTCCCCGAAAACACCATTGGAAGTTGGGAAGAGCTCGAGGACGCCTTTCGGGCAAATTTTCAAGGGACCTATGTCCGACCACCGGATGCAGACGATTTAAGTCATATAACTCAACAGCCCGTAGAGTCAGCCGAAAGCTTTGGAACAAATTTCTTGCTAAAAAGAACCAAATAGTCGACTGTCCGGACGCCGAAGCCTTAGCAGCTTTCAAACACAGTGTCCGAAACGAATGGCTCGGCAGACACCTCGGCCAAGAAAAGCCAAGAACAATGGCTGCATTAACAAGCCTCATGACCTGCTTTTGCGCGGGCGAGGACAGCTGGTTAGCACGATGCAGCACCAGCGACCCAAGTACATCCGAAGTCAGGGACGGGAATGGGAAGCCACAACACAGCAAAAACCAGCGCCGGAATAAAGAAAACAGCCCGAAGAGCATGGCGGTAAACGCCAGATTCAAAAGCTCTCGTCCAGGTCAGCAAAAGCTGCCCTCCAAGGACAACATAGACGAACTGTCTAGCCTAAACAACATTCTGTACAAACTATGTCAAATCCACAGCACCCTCGATAAACCTGCAAATCATACCCATAGAGAATGTTGGGTCTTCAAGCAGTCCGGCAAGCTCAACGCCGAACACAAGGGGCTGGATACACCAAGCAAAGACGAGGACGAGCCTCGCAAGCAAAGCAATGGGAAACAGAAGAAATTCCCACCAGAAGTCAAAACAGTAAACGTGTTACACGTGAAAAATAAAAACAACGCGTCACTCACTGAGATATGTGCCCCAGGGCCTATCACCGCGGAGTTCCGCCACTGATTATCAGAACCGATCACCTACGACCATCGGGATTACTCTGCAAGTATCTGGCACGAAGGATGGGTTGCCTTGGTGTTAGACTCGATAATTGACGCATACCACTTTACACGAGTCCTGATGGATGGCGGCAGTAGTTTGAACCTGCTATATCAGGACATAGTCCGCAAAATGGGGATAGACCCAACAAAAATTAGCCATAGCAATACTTCCTTTAAAGGAGTAACGCCAGGCCCATGAGCCCATTGCATGGGCTCCCTGCTACTAGAGGTTATATTCGGCTTCCCCGATAACTTCCGCAGCGAAAAGCTAACCTTCCACATCGCTCCATTTCAAAGTGGCTATCAAGCACCACTGGGACGCGAAGCTTTTGCTCGCTTTAACGCAATACCGCTTTACGCGTCTC
Organism: Aegilops umbellulata; assembly: GCA_032464435.1. Lineage (NCBI taxonomy): Eukaryota > Viridiplantae > Streptophyta > Magnoliopsida > Poales > Poaceae > Aegilops > Aegilops umbellulata. Next base: position 181,855,382 of record CP136060.1, read on the forward strand.
TCATGCTTAAGATGCCCGGTCCACGCGGCATCATTACAGTAAAGGGAAATATTGAGCGCTCCTTGCGCGCGGAAGACCGTGCGGCTACCTTGGCAGCCGCACACTAGACGACCTCACCAACTAGAGCATCTTACAGGTCGTTAAGACCACGGACACGGCTAGACGAGTCCGGCGTAGCAATATAATTGATAAAGGTTTGATGGCTATACCCCTAAAACAATATAAGGTGCTCCACGCGTGTAAACAAGTGACAATAAGGCTCAATTCTACCCATCTTGAACTATACTTGATTTATTTAGTATAACATACATTTTGCACGACAACTTTGCAACTAAGTTCCTCTCTGTAACATCCCCAGCACCACACTACAGTAATCTCCCCCCTAATGAAGGTCATGTCATCATGATCATCACGCCAAAATGCCACTTGTCCAAAATCTGCTTCATTTTCAAATTCAAATTGCATGTCAAATATTTGCTTCTTCTTTCATGCAAATAAAATAGTTCATCCTATGGCAAATAATCCCTAGATATTTGTCATGTTTAAGCCAACATTTTTGGAATTCCCAAATTGCCCCTGGGAATTTATTATCTAGTCCAACAGTATTTAAGATGTCCTTTTCATTTTTTGAAAAATGCTTGGACAACTCCTGATGGCCCTAAACTCTTTGTGGCAGTGCCAAATACTAGAAATAATTTAAGTGGCCAGTCCCACATTTTTTTAAGTATTTTGGTAGCCCAAAATTTTCCCTAGATGTCTCTGATTTTAACATAAAAGAGAAATCAAAAAAAAATAAAAAGGCAAAAAAGAAGAAGAAGAAGAAGAAGAGAAAAGCCTCCCCTGCCCCGTGGGCCTCGGCCCACCAGGGCCAGGCCCAGCCGGCCAGGCCCAGCTCCCCTCCCCGGGTCACCTTCTCCCCTTGTTCCCCCGACTGGGGTAGCAACAGGGGCGAACCCCGCCAGACCGCCTCGACGGCGACTCCCCGGAGAGGATAAGGTCGACCCGCCCCCCTCGATTCCCCGGCCTCCTCCCCACCTACCTCCACTCCCCTCTCTCGCCTCCCATATCCACCCCGCTCTCCCTCCTCTCTATCTCGCTCGCCCACCTCATCTGAGCGCCACCACCGCCATGTCCATGCCGTAGCCGCGGCGGCCGCTTCCGACGAGCCTACTGGACGAGTTCACAGGCTCCACCGCAGCCCCCTTCTCCCTCTACGCCAAGCCACGAGGACCAGGACGCCCCCATGGCGCCACCCTGAGCTCGACTCCTTCCTCGGGCCGCCGCACGCAGTCGCCGTCTCCATTCGCCTCGACTCTCCCTCGGGCCTCCTCTGCAACGGAGGTGAGCACCGCGTGCCCCATCCTCCTACCCCTCCGTAGCTGGCGCCGTAGGACTCCCCCTGCGCCGCCCAGCCCCCGCACCCGCGCCGCGTTCTCCAGCCGCCGCTCGGCTGTCGCCGGTGTCGCCGTTCGACCACCACCGCACCTCCCTTCACCACCCCTAGGCGCGGTCTCGCCTCGCGCTGGTGCTGCGCGCTCGTGCGCGTCTGTCTGCACCCCCACGCCTGCGGGTCGTACCCTGACCGAGCGCCGGCCGCCGCACTCATCGTCGTCGCCGTTGCTAGAGCCCACCCTAGCCCGCGTCGATGCCAACACTAGGAGCGCCTCGCCGCGCTGAACCTGCAGAGCCCAGGCGCGCTTGCTATGACCTCTGGAATCGGCCGGCCGGCGAGCGCCGAGCCGCCGGATTAGCGCCGACAGTTAACGCTGACGTGGCACGGTTAATTAGCCATAGTCGGGCTAATTAACCCCCTACCCCTCTCTGACATGTCGGGCCCACAGTTTATTTAGGTGTTTTAAATAAATGAAACCTGTTAGTAAGCTGTCTCACTAACAGTGGGGACCCACTGGTCAGTTTGACCAGTCAACACTCAAACTTTGACTGCTGACTGGGCTTGTCGGTGTCAAAACCGGCGGATCTCGGGTAGGGGGTCCCGAACTGTGCGTCAAGGTCGGATGGTAACAGGAGACAAGGGACACTTTGTTTTACCCAGGTTCGGGCCCTCTCAATGGAGGTCAAACCCTACTCCTGCTAGATTAATATTGATGATATGGATAGTACAAGAGTAGATCTACCACGAGATCAAGGAGGCTAAACCCTAGAAGCTAGCCTATGGTATGATTGTGTATGATGATGGTTTTGTCCTACGGACTACAACCCTCTGGTTTATATAGACACCAGATAGGGTTAGGGTTACACAGAGTCGGTTTCAATGGTAGGAGATCTTGAATATCCGCACGCCTAGCTTGCCTTCCACGCCAAGAAAAGATCCTTCCGGACACGGGACGAAGTCTTCAATCTTGTATCTTCATAGTCCTGGAGTCTGGCTGAAGGTATAGTCCGGCTATCCGAACACCCCCTAATCCAGGACTCCCTTAGTAGCCCCTGAACCAGGCTTCAATGCCGACGAGTCCGGCGTGCAGATTGTCTTCGGCATTGCAAGGCGGGTTCCTCCTCCAAGTTCTTCAAGAAGATTACAAACACCAAAAATAGTGTCCGGCTCTGCAAAATAAGTTTCCACATATTGCCATATAGAGAATAATATTAACACAAATCAAATCTGCTGACGAATTCCGCAGTGCGTCATAACACTGCGGCCAAGATCTTTATATAAATTGTTTTCATTGTTCCACCTCAGCGTGTTTAGCGAGGCGGTTTCCTTGGCACGTCTTGTCAAAGCAGAGATCGTGTGCCCCCTTTAACGGGATTATCATCAATACGGACGTGGATAACCCAATTGCGCCATTTACCATGGCGCTTGGGAGGCAAGTGAGTTTTATTAGGTAGGTGGGGACGCCTAACCGCACCCGCTTGTATAAAGGGATAAGGACTCACCTTTTCAACCTACGCCTTCTTCCTCCTTTGCCAACCCATCTCTCGCGCACTCAAGCTCCAGCGCCCAAGTCCGCTCTTCCTTCCTCAACCTTCTCCAACAATGTCCGGAGCGGGAGGCAAGTTGATGGCCTCCTCCATTACGGAGGCCCAAGTAAAAAAGCTAAGGAAAGCTGGATACTTGTCCAAGGACATCCGCATCGGCTTCCTGAGAAGGTGCAGCTTCTTCCTACCCCAGGGCCCCCTGAGAGAGTAGTTTTTCTTCCCCACTTCCTCCGCGGACCGGGCTTTCCACTTCACCCATTCATCCGGGGGCTCATGTTCTACTACGGCCTGGATTTCCACGATCTGGCCCCGAACTTTGTCCTCAACATCTCGGTGTTTATCATCGTGTGTGAGGCCTTTCTCCGCGTCCGCCCCCACTTCGGCCTCTGGCTCAAGACCTTCAATGTCAAGCCCAAGGTGGTGTCCGGCACCCAGGCGGAGTGCGGAGGTGCTATGGTAGGCAAGATGGCCAACGTCCTCTGGTTCGATGGCTCCTGTGTGGAGTCCCTAAAGGGGTGGCAGGCCGGGTGGTTTTACATGACCGAGCCACGCGATCCGAAATGGGTCGCAGCCCCCGAGTTCAGATCCGGACCCCCACGCGGCTCATGTCCTGGAAAGAGACGGGCCTTTCGTGGGGCAATGAGGAAGAAGTGACTGGGTTGCAAACGTGCATCCAGTCCCTGGTGAACAAGCCAATCCGGCTGATCAATGTGATCCAGGTCATGCTCGTTCGCCGGATCCTCCCGTGCCAAAAATGGGATTTTACTTTGTGGGAATTCGACCCGGCGCAGCACCAAACCTTTAGTAGGCTCTTCGACATGACATATGAAGACGTCTGGAAGGTGCTGACCAAAGGCGCCGAGTCCCCCACATCCGCTTCCGAGGACCGCGGATACAGCTCGCAGCATAATGCCAGTGAGGTGAGCTATCTATACCTTTGACAGGTTTGTTAAGCTCTTCTTCATAGATTAACTCTATGCGGGATCTAAACTCCCTTTACCTTTGACAGGCTTGGCTGGCTATATCCGGACTAATTAACTGTTCGGCTCCCCTGCCCGAAGACCCAGCCCCAGCTCTCTTGGTGAAGCCGATGGCTCCGGCACCTTATGTGGTGCCGGAGAGGAAGGCCAAGAAGAAGAAAACCACCGGGACTCGAAAAAGTTCCCGCAACATGGTGGTGTCGGACTCGTCATCTCACGAGTCCGCGTCGCTCTCCTCTCGTGAAAACAAGGAGGAGGAACAAGAAAGCTCTCCCCCCCAGCGAGGGGAGCAAAGAAGAAGAAGGCCACTCCAACGGGGGAGGCCGAGGGGTCGAGGAAAAGGAAGACCCCTCCGCCGGACTACTCCCACGACGCCGAAGAGGGCGGAGAGGAGTGGACGGACATAACCAAGCGTCCGGCAAAATCGTAAGTATTCATATACCAGAGTGACTCATGATATTCTTTTAATGCGTGGCTTTCCCTAATATCGCTCGTAATTTATGCAGCCCGCCCCGGGCCGATCTCGACGATTCGTCGAGCGGCTCCCTGGATTCTTTGGACGTGAACTCTGTTCCGCCCGCTGTCTCCCCCCGCAGGGCGGACGACGCTGAAGTGGCGTCCCACCAAGCAGGGCAGGAGGAGATAGTCCTGGAGGAGCCGCAAGGCAATCCTCCAGACCCCAGGAGTAAAGGGGATGAAACCCCCCAGGGCTCCAAGTCCGGCTTTGTGCCGGACACCGCGCCGGACTCGACATTCCTGGTCCACGGTGGGCGAACTCCTTCCAAGAGGAGTAAGCCGTCTGAGCCGGTGGCCTCCGTCCAACCGGAGGCGCCGGACAATCTGCTGGAGGTGCTTAAGGGCGCCGCCATCAATGAGGAGCACCGTACTGTTATGAGTACGGTGATCCAAAAGGTTCAGTCCGCCAAGAGCAGACTGACTGAAGCTTGCGCTAGCCTTCTAACAGGCTTTGAGGTAAGTAAAAATATGTCAAATTATTTACCGCATAGACAGTAGCCTCTGATGCTCTGTTCGGTGTTCGGAAAGAAAAGCCGAATAGAGGATCTAGTAATTTTCGCAGGAGTCTAACAACAAAAAGTCAAATATGCGTATGCAGGCTTCGCTGCTGTCCACCGCTGCACTGAATGCGCAGGTGGATGTCCTTAAAAAGGACCTCGGGCGGACCGAGCAAGAGCTCGGCCTTGCCAAACGGCAGCTCGAGGAGAAAGAAGGTAAGAAATAGCCTAAAAAAAGAAAAAAGGTGCCTATAGAGAGGCTTGATTGCAGAAAGAAATAACAGGATTGTACTGCTTATTGTAGGGGCCACAACCGAGGTGGCAACCCTGAAGCAGGCGCTGGATGAGGCTGGAAAGAAAACGACCGAGGAGCACGCCGAGCGAGAAAGGCTTGGGGTTCAGGCCGGCGAGGTGCAGCAAGAGCTGCATGCTCTCATGAAAAAACATGAGAGTTTGGAGCTTGAGTCAAGAGCGCAGGCATCCGAGCTCGCGTCGGCCCTTGAGACCGCCAAGAGTGCCAAGGCCGAAGCCCAAAAGGCCCTCCAAGAATTGGAGGAGGTGAAAAATATAGCAACGGGTAAGGCATTCTCAATGCAAAGTAGGAATATAAAAGTAAATTACCTGTTACTTACCCGAATCCGGAGTTCTCTAGGGGCGTTCATCGATCTTCGCCGCAGCGTATCCGACGCCGCCACGTTCTACCGAGCTGAAGAGGGCAGCTCGACGGAGAGTGTGTTCTGGTCTCAGTATTCTGAGGCCGGACACCCTGTGCCTTTGAGCGATTAGCTGAAACAGCTGGTCGAGCTCCACAAGGCGGCTGAACAGGCCATGAAGGGCTTACTAGTTCGACTGTGGCCTAGAGAGGCCCTGCATGGGAGCTATTTCGGGCTAGTGCGGCGCCTGGTGGAGGCCTGTCCACGGCTTGAGGTCATCAAGCGCTCCGCCTGCATTGAAGATGCCCGGAGGGCCCTTGCCCGTGTAAGGGTACACTAGGGTAAGCTGGACGGAGAGAAGCTGGTGAAGGACGGGCCGCCGCCGGGGAAGGAGCATCGCAAGCCCGAGAACTACTACAAGGAAGTTCTTGCCGGAGCCCGCCTTGTCGCGGATGAATGTACTAAAGATGTAGTATTTGAATGAACTCGCTCGTTTGTATCATGTGCGCTGAAAACTTGTTCATATACGCTAAGCAATGCTTATTGAATTTAAAATATTATTTACTGTGCGGCCGTTTATCAAAAATTGAGAGATGGCCAGTCGTCGGCTTCTGCCCCCATGCCACTAGTGCTGGGGTGTTCGGGATAAACCTGAGGGCTCTTTTTCCCATAGTTGGGTCCTTGGAGGGAGGCGCTCAGCACAACGAACCAGGCAATCGGACTATAATGCTTGAACACTCTCACTTAGCCATAGAACATTATAATTTTAAATTTCGGCGAAGCCCCTAGTTCGGAAGGCCGAATTCGGGGCGTTATCCACGCCTTTGGCCGGACATAGCCAGCTCCTCGCTCGAAGCGGCATAAGTCTTTAAGGACTCGAAAAACCTCTCGAACAGCGAGCGGTCTCACGCCTTATCATGACAGTCTGTTTTAGCTTTCTCCACTAAGGTGCTTAACCCACCTGAACTGGGGCACAATCGCAGTGGTTCTCCTAGTGCTACCTTAGCCGATACAGCGGAACGTAAGGCACCAAAACATAGGAGCCGGGCAAACCCAACGTGTGACCAGAATCATGATTCGGAGCCGATTCATATAGTGCTATAAATTCGGGGTGCCGCACTTGTGAAAGTGTACAGACTTCTCACGCCAGATAGAAGGGTAATGAAGCCCCTGGCGTGTTTTGCCGTACCATGGTGTACGGTTGCGATCATGTTTTTTTAATGAACATATATATTAAAAGAGGACAACGCAAAAAATAGGCGAAAAGCTATGCATTGTTTATAGAGAGGCTATTTATCAAAGCCGAACGATACAAGTAGTGCGATAAGCAAAAAAGATATTAGACTATTTAACATGTCCTGACCAGGCGCAGGCCGCGGAATTTAGAAACAGATATATCGCTCGAAATAGAGACCACCTGAGAGTTCCGTAATGCGGCGTAGCTTTGTCTGCTTCCCTGGGTCTTGCATCATCTGTGCGGCGGCAAAGCCGAACAGGTTGTCCAGAGTGTGGAGTCCTGAAAGTAAAAAAAATCCGGCAGCCCCTAGTACGTTTGACGCCGTATTGTAAGCATGCCGTTAATGTGCCCCTCCCCTGTGCCCATGGAATTTCGAGGGCGTAATTGTGTACTCGAGGTACTAGCTCCGCTATGTTGCGATGGCTGGGGTTGGGGCCGTATTGCTACGCTTGCTCCAAACGTGCCAGGCGGTCTTGTTGCAGGTTACTCCGGGTGCGCTTTGCGTTGTCCAGCTTTTTAACGGTCGGAATGGAGAGTTGCCTTGAAAGGCTGCTTTGTACTTCCGCTGCGAGGGCCGCCGTGTGCTCCTCCGTACGGATGGAGCGTTCTATGTTTCCGTTGACCGTAATTACTCCTCGAGGGCCTGGCATCTTGAGCTTGAGATATGCGTAGTGCGGCACCGCATTGAATTTAGCAAATGCGGTTCGTCCGAGCAGGGCGTGATAGCCACTGCGGAACGGGACTATATCGAAGATTAACTCTTTGCTTCGGAAGTTATCCGAAGATCCGAAGACCACATCAAGTGTTACCGAGCCTGTGCAATTGGCCTCTGCACCTGGGATGACGCCTTTAAAGGCCGTCCTTGTGGGCTTGATCCTTGATGGATCTATGCCCATTTTCCGCACTGTATCCTGATAAAGCAGGTTCAGGCTACTGCCGCCGTCCATGAGGACTCTTGTGAGATGAAATCCGTCAATGATTGGGTCAATAACCAATGTGGAAAAACCGCCGTGACGGATGCTAGTGGGGTGGTCCCTTCGATCAAAAGTGATCGGGCAAGAGGACCATGGGTTGAACTTTGGGGCGACTGGCTCCATCGCGTATACGTCCCGTAGCGCACGCTTCCGCTCCCTCTTGGGAATGTGGGTCGCGTATATCATGTTCACCGTCCGCACCTGTGGGGGAAACCCCTTCTGTCCATTGTTGTTCGGCGGCCTGGGCTCCTCCTCGTCGTCGCTATGCAGCCCCTTGTCTTTGTGTTCGGCTCTTAACTTGCCTGCCTGCTTGAACACCCAACAATCCCTGTTGGTGTGATTGGCTGGCCTTTCGGGGGTGCCATGAATCTGGCACGAGCGGTCGAGTATCCGGCCCAAACTGGACGGGCCCTGGGTATTCTTTTTGAATGGCTTTTTCCGCTGACCGGATTTATAGCCTTTGAATCCGGCATTTACTGCCGTATCCTCATTGTTGTCGCTGCTAACGCGGCGCTTTTGCTTATTTCGACGTGTCCTGCCACTTTTGTCCTTGGTATCCGAACTACCATGGTTCTTCGGTAAGTTGTTGCTGCGAGCTAGCCAGCTATCTTCGCCCGCGCAAAAGCGGGTCATGAGTGTCGTGAGGGCTGCCATAGATTTCGGCTTTTCCTGTCCCAGGTGCCGGGCAAGCCACTCGTCGCGGATGTTATGTTTGAAGGCTGCTAGGGCCTCTGCGTCCGGACAATCGACTATCTGATTTTTCTTTGTTAGGAACCGTGTCCAAAATTGCCTGGCCGATTCTTCTGGCTGCTGAATTATGTGACTTAGGTCGTCGGCGTCCGGTGGCCGCACATAGGTCCCCTGGAAGTTGTCGAGGAATGCGGCTTCCAGGTCTTCCCAAGAACCGATTGAGTCCACTGGTAGGCTGTTAAGCCAGTGCCGGGCTGGTCCCTTGAGCTTAAGGGGCAGATATTTGATGGCGTGTAGATCGTCACCACGTGCCATGTGGATGTGAAGGAGATAATCCTCAACCCATACTGCTGGATCTGTCGTACCATCGTACGACTCGATGTTGACGGGTTTGAAACCCTTTGGGATTTTATGATCCATTACTTCATCTGTGAAGCATAGTGGGTGTGCGGCGCCCCTGTACTGGGCTATGTCACGACGCAGCTCGGAAGAGCTATGCCTGTTGTGTTCGGCCTGGCCGGATTTATTGTGTCCGGAGTGAAGATCATCACGTGTCATTGGGCGTCTGCGCGATCCATAGATCGATCTTGTTTGCCTTGCTTTATCCTCCAGTACGTCTCGCAGGTCTGGCTCATTTTCCCGTGCCTTAGTTGAGCGGCACCGGGGCATGGCTTGTTTAGAGGTTCGACAGGCCTCTCTGTCGCGGCCGCGAGGTGGCCGGTCTGCCATGTCATGCATTGGTGATGTAGGTATTTCCCTCTCTGATTTGGGTAGCGGCCTGTGCTTAGGATAATTTTTGGAGGGGCGCTCGGGTTCATACTCTTCGGCCGCAAGGACTTCAGTCCATCTGTCAGCTAGCAAATCTTGATCAGCTCTAAGCTGTTGCTGCTTTTTCTTTAGGCTATTTGCCGTGGCTAGAAGCCTGCGTTTAAAACGCTCTTGTTCGGCGGGGTCTGATGGTACGACGAATTCGTCGTCGTCGAGGCTTGCCTCGTCTTCGGAGGGAGGCATGTAGTTATCATCCTCAACCTCTCGCTCTGCCGCTCTCTCATGAGGGCTGGCTTCTCCATCTTCCTGCGCCGAATCTTGCTGGATTTGGTGTTCTTCGGCGCTATCCGGGGTAGTATTATCTCCCGTGCCGGAATCACCGTTTCTGCTGTGGCGGGATTTAGAGCGGCGCCGTTGACGCCGATGTTTTGGCTGTTTTTTTGAGGTGTCATCCTCTGGGGTTCCATCGCCATCTCCATCCTTTGGAGCGTACACCATATATATGTCATATAACGAGGTGGCGGTCCAGCGCCCTACAGGTGCTGGTTCTTGTTCGTCTCCTCCTTCGTTGTCCATACCGTCGAAGTCTTCGGAGCCGTAGTCAAGTATGTCGGTTAAATCATCGACAGTGGCTATTAAGTGGGTGGTGGGTGGGCTTTGAATTTCTTCGTCGTCCGAATCCCAACCTCGCAGACCATAGTCCGGCCTGGGCTCTCCTGATAGAGAGAGAGAGACTTGAGAGAATTTAGGATATCACCGAAAGGTGAGTGCTGAAAGATGTCCGCGGCGGTGAACTCCATTATAGGCGCCCAATCGGATTCGATCGGCAGGGGCACGGGAGGCCCGGAGTTTGGAGAAGAATCCGACTCCTTGGAGTCATGGGCCGTGCGGAGTACGGGGCTGGAGTTCGGCTCGATCACCTTCAAGATCGCAGCCCCCGAGGTGACGTCCAACCGTTCATCCTCAAAGAACACAGCGGGCTCCGAGTCGAGGATCGGGGCCGGTGCGTGTGCGGCCTCCAGGGCACTATTCGGAGGCAGAGCTATGTCATGTCCCTCGAGGTAGTGCGGCGCGCTTGGCTGTGGCTCGAACCCGACGAAGATCAAGTCTCCGCGGATATCTGCCGTGTAGTTTAAGCTTCCAAACCTGACTTGATGGCCAGGGGCGTAGCTTTCGATCTGCTCCAAACGACCAAAAGAATTGGCCCGCAGAGCGAAGCCGCCGAAGACGAAGAGTTGTCCGGGGAGGAAAGTCTCACCCTGGACCTCATCGTTGTTGATGATCAAAGGAGCCATCGGGCCTAAAAGCGACGACACAGAGGAACTCTCAATGAAAACACCAATGTCGGTGTCAAAACCGGCGGATCTCGGGTAGGGGGTCCCGAACTGTGCGTCAAGGCCGGATGGTAACAGGAGACAGGGACACTTTGTTTTACCCAGGTTCGGGCCCTCTCGATGGAGGTAAAACCCTACTTCTGCTAGATTAATATTGATGATAAGGGTAGTACAAGAGTAGATCTACCATGAGATCAAGGAGGCTAAACCCTAGAAGCTAGCCTATGGTATGATTGTGTATGATGATGGTTCTGTCCTACGGACTACAACCCTCCGGTTTATATAGACACCGGATAGGGTTAGGGTTACACAAAGTCGGTTACAATGGTAGGAGATCTTGAATATCCGCACGCCTAGCTTGCCTTCCACGCCAAGAAAAGATCCTTCCGGACACGGGACAAAGTCTTCAATCTTGTATCTTCATAGTCCTGGAGTCCGGCTGAAGGTTTAGTCCGGCTATCCGAACACCCCCTAATCCAGGACTCCCTCAGGGCTGCTAACTCCACCCCCTGTCCCCACCTGTCATACACCTACACATACTACTAGGTACACTTCTGTGTACCCATTGCAGTTTCTGTATTTATATTTTCGAAATTGAACTAAATCTGTTAATTCTAGAATCTAAATAAAACTTTGAAAATTAATATAAAATTAACCGTAACTCTGATGATAATGTTTTCTATATGAAAGTTGCTCAGAAAAATCCAACGAATCCGAATATGCGGCCCGTTCATCTGTCACATGCCCCTAGCATGCTGAACATGGGACATCCCCCTCCGGTCATCTGTCTCACACAGGTACGAAACCGGGAAAACATTCCCAGTTGAATTTCCCCTTCTCCTATATCGCGTAGCCTTACGTTAGGTCACACCCGGCACAACTTATTGCCATGTTATGCTTTGTGATGCTATGCCTGCTTTATATTTACTGTTTCTTCCCCCTCTTCTCTCCGGTAGACCCCGAGACCGATGCTGCCCCTGTGATCGACTACGTCGACGACGGCCCCTTCTTGCCATACCAACTAGGCAAGCCCCCCCCCCTTTGATCATCCTGATATCGCCCTTTCCATTCTCTCATGCTTGCATTAGATTTTGCTACTGTTATTATTTGCTCCTATTCTGACGCATAGCCTACTTTTGTAACCTGCTCATTGTACCTTACCTGCTTATCCTAAACTGCTTAGTATCGGTTGGTTAGTGACCCATCAGTGACCCCCACCTTGTCCTTGTTGCCCCTGCTTCACCATTGAAGACCCAATAAACGGGATCGAAGACCAGGCCCCGATACCACACATCACTTTCTCCTTAGTTGTTCGACACTACTGGGTTACTATCGAGTACCGAGGGTGAGATCTCTTCAGCACTTCTGATGTTAACCCTGTAGTGTAGTCATTCGGTCGTGGTCATCGAGGGTGATTTCCTCCTCAACCACTTCCGATACGACTCTGTCGTGCAACCCCTCAAGTGTGAACCTCGGGGGTGATTCCTCTTATGTTCACCTTGATGATTACATCTACTGGAATTCATCGGGGGTGATTCCTCGGGTTTTCCCCTTGATGTTTGGACACATGGATACTTGGACTTTACCACGGTTACTTGGAAAGATGGGTCGACCCTGAGGGGTACCCGCGCGAGCTTAATTGCGAGTGATGTGGAGTCGGGTTGACCTGGAGGGTGCCCGCGAGATAATTACGAGGCATGGTCGGGCATTCCTAGCCCTTGCCGCAAGTCCTCGAGATGGGGCAATGGGGTCACATCTTTCGTGAGTCTCTGCTTGTTACCGCACGTTCCTAATCCACTACAATTTGGATATTTGATCCGAGGGGCCTCTGGCCTGATAGAACTAACCATCACGTGGGCATAGTACGGGCGTTCTGCGTCATATACATCAGCCGAAGCTTAATAGACGTCAGCGACTGAGCGGCGCGCCTCGGGTTGGACTGCGTAAGCACCTACCTTGTTGAAGGAGGTAGCTAGGTCTGCTCACCGGCCGCCCATGCAATGTGCAGGAGTTCCCGGGGAGATGGCCCATGACCCCTGGGGGCATAGGTTTAGTCCGACATGCTGGCCTCTCTATTAAGCCTAGGTTGGGTTGCGGTGTATTGTTTGGCCGAGGCCGGGCATGACCCAGGAAAGTGTGTCCGGCCGGAGTTAATCGAGCGTGGTGGGTAAGTTGGTGCACCCCTGCAGGGAAGAAAACATCTATAGATAGCCTATCCTACAGTAACGGACACTTGGAGTTGTATCCCGGTCGATACAACTAGAACTGGATACTTGTGATGAGAATTGGATGGTGATGAGAAATGGATTGTGATGATAACTAGATAGTATGGCTCTGGGACTTCTTTCTCGCAGGGAATCGAGAAAGGATCTCTGGCCGAGGTTGATAACACCACTGCTACTTTACTTTATGCTACTCTACTGCCTCCTGTTGCTGCAAGATGGTGGTCTCCAGAAGATGCTAGTCTTCGATAGGACTAGGCTTTCCCTCTATTCTGGCATTTCTGCAGCCCAGTTCACATATACAGCCTTCTTTTGATAATGTTGCATAGGTAGTGTAGATCCTTGCTTAAGAGTACTTTGGATGAGTACTCACGGTTGCTTTGCTCCCCCTTTTCCCCCTTTTCTTCTTTCCGGTTGATGCAACCAGATGTCGGAGCCCAGGAGTCAGATGCCACCGTCGATGCCTACTACTACGTGGAGACCGCCGACGACCAGGAGTAGTTAGGAGGCTCCCACGCAGGAGGCCTTGTCTTTTCGATCGATGTTGCTTTTGTGCTAGCCTTCTTAAGGCGAACTTATCTAACTTATGTTTGTACTCATATATTGTTGCTTCCGCTGACTCTTGTGTTTTCGAGCTTATGTATTCGAGCCCTCCAGGCCCCTGGCTTGTAATATAAAGCTTGTATTATTTTAATTTGTGTCTAGAGTTGTGTTGTGATATCTTCCCATGAGTCCTTGATCTTGATCGTACACATTTGCGTGTATGGTTAGTCTACGATTGAATCGAGGGCGTCACAAGTTGGTATCAAAGCCGACTGCCTATAGGTAGCCCCCTTTCCAACTCCTTGGCCGAAGTTGAGTCTTGTCACTGAAAAACTTTTACTAACATTGGTTGTGTGTCTTACGGGCCCACGTTGCCATTGGGTGATATTAGGATTTTTTATTCCTCGTCTATACTCTGGGATTCTGATATCTCTTCTATTCGGGTTAAAGATTTTACTAACTCTAACTTTAGGTTCTCGTAACCACTTCCTACCGGAGAGCCCCTTCATTCCAGATGATCGCCTACTTCATCAGAAGATTCTGAAGATACTCTTTGATGTTTTCCCGAGACCCTTGTGCCCACCGCCTTTGCAATTCCCTGCCACCGATATATCCTTATGGATAAGCACATACAGTTGCCGTTCATACCTTTGTCCCTAGTTTCTCTTGTTTCTAAAAGATGCCCCGAAATACTCTCCGTTGTCCTGAGAACCCCTTCTTCAATTGCCTTGAAGTTCTTTGCCACATGAATACCCCTACGATTAATTCCTCTTAATTACCGAAGATTCTTCATCTCGATTTGTTTGAGTGTTTCACAAAAATCTTCGAAATCCTATTCGATCTTCCGAAAATCCTTAGCAGCTTATTGCTCTTGAAATTCTTGCTTGCTTGCATTATGGTTAAATCCCATAAGTATAGTAATCTTATTGGCATCCTTTGTCATTATCATTTGAGTCTTTTGATTCAATATGTTGCGGATGCTCGCAATCCTCAGTCGGATCATAGAATTCATCCTTCCGGCTTGGACGTCATTTGACCAAGAGTTGTTTCTCGACCAATCAAATTGTCTTCAATTGTATCCCTAGGGCTATTCAACTTACTTATCTTTTGATCCGAGCGTCTCCTTCTGACCCCTTGCTCTGGAAATCATAAACCCCTTATAATTGAGCACTGAATTATTCATTTGCTTCTACAACCCGACACCTTTGCATTCTTCCTCTTCTATTTGAGTACCGATACTCACATCATATCCTTTGCCAACCAACTGATCTTTTTGTTGGGTTATTATCCGACAAAGCCTTTCATATTCAATAACCTTGCGAGTCATTTTCCCGGATATATAATGCCTTTGGTAAATGGTATCCTCTACTTTGTCAGCCTTGCTCCGCTTCCGAGCTTGAGTTCATTACTCCTGCAATTTGAGGTATATGTTCCTAAGATGCCCTTATGGGTTGAACATGTGCCTTCCGTAATCTGTGTGGATCGAAAGTTATGCGGAATATATCTACTCGCGTTCCGCTGGATAAATTTTCAACTCTATAACTTCTTCAAAGACGAGAAGTGAATGAAAGGTTATGCATTGAAGAAGTGGGAGTCGACCTTGAACTTTTTGTTCATGCCCATGGACCCGATGTAGAACTTATCATGGAAGCTGCTCGTAAAAATTATTATTTCTTTGGTATAAGTTTATCTTGTATCTGTGAATTGATCCTTTGCAATCGTGGTTCCAACCATATTTTCTCCTTGATTCCATATCCCGGTCAAGTTACAATGCTTGTCTTCTGTAGATCATTTCACCTGTCCAGCCTACATTCTGATCTACCTACAAGAATTGCCCCTGTTATCTCGAGGATATTGTGTCATTGCACTACCTCTTGTGAATTCTCATTGGAATGATACTCCATCACATCATTCCTAGCCTGATCGGCTATATCATTATCGTACAAAAAAATTTATCTGTACTACCTGGTCCTTCTTCCCGGAACACAACTTCCAACAATGAGCTAAGCCTACGTTGATCTTCCTCATCATATCATTTCTCCTTGAACAACAAGCTTGATTTTGAGTATGTGTCAAATCCGTGGTTCTCATAGCCTTTCACTTCATCCTTCCTTTTGCTTGATGTCGTCGCTGCTCGATGGCATCTTCATAGAGTCTCTCAACAAAATTTGTCGTGATCACCGTCAACACTTTGGCTTTTTCAGAGATGTCAATTGAATTCATGGCTAGAAATACCATCCCTGACCCTTGATGGTTTGTAATATCATCGATGACATCCTTGACTTCCTACCAACACAGACCTGGTCGTGTTTGGTTATTCCTTATGTTCCGAGGTAATCTTGGAAGTGGTCCTTTGTATCCTTTGTGAGCTTCAGATCCAACTTTTACCCGAAACACCATGTTATTGCTATCTCGAAGCATGACTATGGTACTCCGTATATCAACAAGAACATTGGAAGTGCAATGCTAAATGTTTCTTGATTTATTATTCAAACACCATGGTGTGGGTAATATCATGATTCCTCCCTCGCCCCTTTGTCTAAATACTTTTGAACTTGCTGTCCTATTATGTATATCATGCTCCGCCTTTCTTTGGGAAGGATATACCCTCAATTCTTGGGTGTAAATACATTTTTCCTTTGGTCTAATTAATCCTGATAATCACATTTTCCTTTTCGTCGGTTTGTTAGTCTTTCTTTTGATCTATATGATATAAGAAGAAATAATTCCCTGCTTATAATGACACCTCGAGGTACAATTCAATCAGTACGACCCTGTTACTAATGTTGATGACATTCCGGTAACCACCGATGGACGAGAACTTTGCCTATTGGCCTGCCTCGTTCAACGAGCAGGAAAATGGTTCTCTTCGTCCCTCGCCCTTGTTACCAGCGTTGTTGCCAACATAACTGACAAGCTATCCTCTCACATGACTTGCTATCATGACCGTGCGAAATGAATAGCGCCTTCCTGCTATTAACCCACATGATGGGCCCATAACCCACAGTTCCACAGGATTTAAGCCTGACTCTCATGGACAACCTTGATGCCGAAGTATCTTATGCTCTTGGCATTGTGTGTTATCACGAGCCACCCTCCGAGAGATGATCTTATTCCCGTCGCTCTGAAACCTCTTTCACACTCTGTTTCAGGCAACGAACGATTGCCTACCCAATTGAAGCTTCTTATTGTACCTTCATATTTTGCTCTCGACGTTTTCTTAAATTTCAACTCGAGAGATACTTCTGTCACAGTCCCTGCATTGTTCACCAGACAATTAACCCTATAAGGGTCAGTTCACCCGAAGCTACTCTTTACTTCCCGACTTAAATCTCGGGACGAGATTTCTTGTAGTTGAGGAGATTTGTAACATCCCCAGCATCAAACTACAGTAATCTCCCCCCTAATGAAGGTCATGTCATCATGATCATCACGCCAAAATGCCACTTGTCCAAAATCTACTTCAATTTCAAATTCAAATTGCATGTCAAATATTTGCTTCTTCTTTCATGCAAATAAAATAGTTCATCCTATGGCAAATAATCCCTAGATATTTGTCATGTTTAAGCCAACATTTTTGGAATTCCCAAATTGCCCCTGGGAATTTATTATCTAGTCCAACAGTATTTAAGATGTCCTTTTCATTTTTTTTAAATGCTTGGACAACTCCTGATGGCCCCAAACTCTTTGTGGCAGTGCCAAATACTAGAAAGAATTTAAGTGGCCAGTCCCGCTTTTTTTAAAGTATTTTGGTAGCCCAAAATTTTCCCTAGATGTCTCTGATTTTAACATAAAAGAGAAATCAGAAAAAGAAAAAGGCAAAAAGAAGAAGAAGAAAAAAGCCTCCCCTGCCCCATGGGCCTCGGCCCACCAGGGACAGGCCCAGCTCCCCTCCCCGGGTCGCCTTCTCCCCCTGTTCCCCCGACCGGGGTAGCAACATGGGCGAACCCCTCCAGACCGCCTCGACGGCGACTCCCCGGAGAGGATAAGGTCGACCCGCCCCCCCTCGACGCCCCGGCCTCCTCCCCACCTACCTCCACTCCCCTCTCTCGCCTCCCATATCCACCCCGCTCTCCCTCCTCTCTATCTCGCTCGCCCACCTCATATGAGCGCCACCACCGCCATGTCCGTGCCGTAGCCGCGGCGGTCGCTTCCGACGAGCCTCCTCGACGAGTTCACAGGCTCCGCCGCGACCCCCTCTCCCTCTACGCCAAGCCACGAGGACCCGGACGCCCCCACGGTGCCACCCTGAGCTCGACTCCTTCCTCGGGCCGCCGCAGGCAGTCGCCGTCTCCGTTCGCCTCGACTCTCCCTCGGGCCTCCTCTGCAACGGAGGTGAGCACCGCGTGCCCCCTCCTCCTACCCCTCCGTAGCTGGCGCCATAGGACTCCCCCTGCGCCGCCCAGCCCCCCCACCCGCGCCGCGTTCTCCAGCCGCCGCTCGGCTGTCGCCAATGTCACCATTCGACCACCACCGCACCTCCCTTCACCTCCCTGGGTGCGGTATCGCCTCGCGCCGGTGCTGCGCGCTCGTGCGCGTCTATCTGCACCTCCACGCTTGTGGGTCGTACCCCGACCGAGCGCCGGCCACCGCACTCATCGCCGTCGCCGTTGCTAGAGCCCACCGTAGGCCGCGTCGATGCCAACACTTGGAGTGCCTCGCCGCGTTGAACCTGTAGAGCCCATGCACGCTTGCTATGCCCGCCGGAATCGGCCGGCCGGCGAGCGCCGAGCCGTCGGATTAGCGCCGGCGGTTAACGCTGACGTGGCACGGTTAATTAGCCATAGTCGTGTTAATTAACCCTCTAACCCTCTCTGACATGTCGGGCCCATAGTTTAATTAGGTGTTCTAAATAAATAAAACCTGTTAGTAAGCTGTCTCACTGACAGTGGGGACCCACTGGTCAGTTTGACCAGTCAACAGTCAAACTTTGACTACTAACTGGGCTGCTAACTCCACCCCTTGTCCCCACTTGTCATACACCTACACACACTGCTAGGTACACTTCTGTGTACCCATAGCAGTTTCTGTATTTAGTATTTTTGAAATTAAACTAAACCTGTTAATTCCAGAATCTAAATAAAACTTTGAAAATTAATATAAAATTAAACGTAACTCTGATGAATTTTTTTCTATATGAAAGTTGCTCAGAAAAATCCAATGAATCCGAATATGCGGCCCGTTCATCTGTCACATGCCCCTAGCATGCTGAACATGGGACATCCCCCCTCCGGTCATCTGTCTGACACAGGTCCGGAACCGGGAAAACATTCCTGGTTGAATTTCCTCTTCTCCTATATCGTGTAGCCTTACGTTAGGTCACACCCGACACAACTTATTGCCATGTTATGCTTTGTGATGCTATGCCTGCTTTATATTTACTGTTTCTTCCCCCTCTTCTCTCCGGTAGACCCCGAGACCGATGCCGCCCCTGTGATCGACTACGTCGACGATGACCCCTTCTTACCAGAGCAACCAGGCAAGCCCCCCCTTTGATCATCCCGATATCGCCCTTTCCATTCTCTCATGCTTGCATTACATTTTGCTACTGTTATTATTTGCTCCTATTCTGATGCATAGCCTACTTTTGTAACCTGCTCATTGTACCTTACCTGCCTATCCTAAACTGCTTAGTATAGGTTGGTTAGTGACCCGTCAGTGACCCCCACCTTGTCCTTGTTGCCCCTGCTTCATCATTGAAGACCCGATAAACGGGATCGAAGACCAGGCCCTGGCACCGCACATCACTTTCCCCTTAGTTGTTCGACACTACTGGGTTACTATCGAGTACCGAGGGTGAGATCTCTTCAGCACTTCTGATGTTAACCCTGTAGTGTAGTCATTCGGTCGTGGTCATCGAGGGTGATTTCCTCCTTAACCACTTCCGATACGACTCTGTCGTGCAACCCCTCAAGTGTGAACCTCGGGGGTGATTCCTCTTATGTTCACCTTGATGATTACATCTAGTGGAATTCATCGGGGGTGATTCCTCGGGTTTTCCCCTTGATGTTTGGACACACGGATACTTGGACTTTACCATGATTACTTGGAAAGACGGGTCGACCCTGAGGGGTACCCGCGCGAGCTTAATTGCGAGTGATATGGAGTCGGGTTGACCTGGAGGGTGGCCGTGAGATAATTACGAGGCGGGGCCGGGCATTCCTAGCCCTTGCCGCAAGTCCTCGATACGGGGCAACGGGGTCACATCTTTCGTGAGTCTCTGCTTGTTATCGCGCGTTCCTAATCCACTACGATATGGATATTTGATCCGAGGGGCCTCTGGCCTGATAGAACTAACCATCACGTGGGCATAGTATGGGCGTTCTGCGTCATATACATCAGACGAAGCTTAATAGACGCCAACGACTGAGCGGCGCGCGCCGTGTTGGACTGCGTAAGCACCTGCCTTGTTGAAGGAGGTAGCTAGGTATGCTCACCGGCCGCCCACGCAACGTGCAGGAGTTCCTGGGGAGATGGCCCATGACCCCTGGGGGCATAGGTTTAGTCCGGCGTGCTGGCCTCTGTATTAAGCCTAGATCGGGTTGCGGCGTATTGTTTGGCCGAGGCCGGGCATGACCCAGGAAAGTGTGTCCGGCCGGAGTTAATCGAGTGTGGTGGGTAAGTTGGTGCACCCCTGCAGGGAAGAATACATCTATCGATAGCCTGTCCTACGGTAACAGACACTTGGAGTTGTATCCCGATCGATACAACTAGAACTGGATACTTGTGATGAGAATTGGATGGTGATGAGAAATGGATTGTGATGATAACTGGATAGTATGGCTCTGGGACTTCTTTCTCGCAGGGAGTCGAGAAAGGATCTCTGGCCGAGGTTGATAACACCACTGCTACTTTACTTTATGCTACTCTACTCCCTCCTTTTGCTGCAAGATGGTGGTTTCCAGAAGATGCTAGTCTTCGATAGGACTAGGCTTTCCCTCTATTCTGGCATTTCTGTAGCCCAGTTCACATATACAGCCTTCTTTTGATAATGTTGCATATGTAGTGCAGATCCTTGCTTGCGAGTACTTTGGATGAGTACTCACGGTTGCTTTGCTCCCCCTTTTCCCCCTTTTCTTCTTTCCGGTTGATGCAACCAGATGTCAGAGCCCAGGAGTCAGATGCCACCGTCAATGCCTACTACTACGTGGAGACCACCAACGACCAGGAGTCGTTAGGAGGCTCCCAGGCAGGAGGCCTTGTCTTTTCGATGCATGTTGCTTTTGTGATAGCCTTCTTAAGGCAAACTTGTCTAACTTATGTCTGTACTCAGATATTGTTGCTTCCGCTGACTCTTGTGTTTTCGAGCTTATGTATTCGAGCCCTCCAGGCCCCTGGCTTGTAATATAAAGCTTGTATTATTTTAATTTGTGTCTAGAGTTGTGTTGTGATATCTTCCCGTGAATCCTTGATCTTGATCGTACACATTTGCGTGTATGGTTAGTGTACGATTGAATCGAGGGTGTCACACTCTCTTCTACAGATGACCATCGTGCTACACTCGTCTAGGATATAGCACAACAGAGACACAAGCGCAGACGTGCAGCAGGGACCCGTTCCAAGGATTCTCTTTAGATTAAGATCTTGCGTAAACCTTTTTTACTGTCTCTTGTTGATAAACATCCCCCCGGATTCCCAGTAAAGTTGAGATGGATGCTGACGTATTGGCATGTGGCCACGTCAGATTATTGCACGTACGTGGACACCAGGGGCTTATTATAAAGGGCGACGTTTTGCCCGGTTTATATAATAAAGACCGAATACCTTAGGGAGTGTTCGGCGTCGCGAGTTTGGCCTTATACGCATCAGCTCTGAATCATGTCTTTGGTCAAATGTTGGGTTTGCCCGGCTCCTGTGTTTTGCTGCCTTACGTTTCGCTCCATCGGCTAAGGCGGCACCAGGAGAACTATTGCGATTGTGCCCTGATTCAGCCAAGCGAGCACCTTAGTAGAGAAAGCCGAAAACTGACTGTCATGATATAGCGTAAGACTGGTCAACCACTCAATGACCCAGCGGAATCTTCGGGATTCCTCTGCCTTAACAAAGGGTCGTTTCCTGGCCAGGCACGTACGCGCCCCGAATTCGGATGAGCGCGGAGCCACCAGGGGCTATATAGTAGCCCCACTGTCAAACTCCTATGGCTAAGTGAAAGTGATAAAGCATTATAGTCCGATTGCCTAGTTCGCTGCGCTATCACCTCCTTAATGGACCAAGACATTGGATCAAGTGTGAATATGCGTCTTCTGCGAGCACCCCCGCATTATATGCGTGGGGGCTGAAGCCGACGACTACCATCTTTCAGGTTATATACATATATACATAAACGGCCGCACAGGAGGTATTATAATTCTTGCAGGCACAAGTATAAAAAGCCTTTACATTTCAGCAAACATAGTTTTCAATGGGAATACATGTCATTAGAACATAATATTCTTCGAGCACTGCGCCTCTATTGAACGAGCGCCCTCAAGAACTTCTTGGAAGTACTGCTCGGCAGGTACTCGGCTTCGGTCCGAGTCTTGGGCTGCAATGGCGGTGGCCTCCATCTCTGCCCAATATGTCTTGACACGGGCAAGGGCCATCCACGCACCCTCTACGCACACCGACCTCTTCATCGTGATGATATGTGGCACAGCGCCAAGGAACTGCTGCACCAAACTAAAATAACTGTTCGGCTTGGGCCTTTCCGGCTACAGATGATCCACAACAGACCTCATGGCAAGTCCGGACAACCTATTCAGCTCGGCCCATTCGGCCAACCGGTCAGTCAATAGAAGCGGACGCTCTGGATCGTTAAAATGTGACCAGAACAGCTTCTCCACTTCACGACCTTTTTGATCTCAGAAGTACTCGGCCGCATCAGCAGCACTCGCTGCCAGGTCAAGGTATGCATCCGCCGAACTCCATAGCCGGTCTAAAGGGGCGTACTTCGGGTCGCCGAACTTCATCCGCAGCATAAAGGGCTTCCCAGCCGCGATATCTCCGGTCTGACGCAGCTCCTCCTTCATCGCTCTCATGGCAAAGCGGGTGTCTTTGGCTGTCACCACGACCTTCTCTAGGTCCGCCCTCTTCGCTTGATCTTCCTTTTCAAGAAGCTTGTAACGGTCAGTGGCATCCTTCAACTCCACAGCCATCTTGGCTATTTTCTCCTTGCTTTGGCAGTGAGCAGCCTGTTCGGCTTTCAGCTCCTCGTTGCCTTTAGAGCAGCCGCATCACTTCTCTTGGCTTGTTCTTTGGCTCGGGCAAGTTCCGCCCGAAGGTTCTCCACGGCCGCAGCTCCATCTGCATTCAAAACACATGTTATACATACTGGCATCATGCTCCTCTTATCATGTGTCACTGGAGAAATTACATACCTTGCGCCTCATCAAGCCACTTGTTGACAAGTACGATGTCGGCATCTGCCATGTCAAGCTACCAGTTTAACTCGGCAAATTCATCAGTCCGGCTGGCCACCGGACACTTCGCCACCTGCATATTAAGGCGGCAAAATTATACCTGGGACTATGATCCTCTACGCGCCGTCGTTTTCGACAACACCCAGAGTCTCAGGGGCTACTATCTACACAGGGCGCATCTTAAAGTATGTGGTACTGTAAAAAGGTACATCATTTCACGTACCTCAAAACCTGTCAGTAGACTCATGACAACTTCATGCAACCCACTCTCCGCGGACGAAATCCTTTCAATTACCATACCCATCAACGTACGGTGCTCTTCTGAGATAGACGCTCGCCCTAGCAGATCCCTCAGTACCTCCGACCGTGCACCAGACGGTGTCGAACTCATTCGATTGCTTTTTTCAAAAGCCGGATACTGAGGGCTTCGGGTGGCCATATGACTACCTTCTGGCCTTGCCGGATCAGGAGAAACCCTCAGCGACGACACCTCGGGGTCGCCCGCCTCATGAGGCGGTATGGCAGGGGGAGGCATTCCGCTCTCCATCATCTCTGGAAGAAGATCCCCCGAAGACGAGCTCTGCTGAGAAGGGCTAAGATCCGAACTGCAAGATAAATGCTTCAGTTATTTTCGTTAGGAGTAAAGCAAGGTATTTTTATCATTATTAAATACCCTTTTACTTACAGCTTGGTGGAGGACTGATCCCCTTGAGGGCATAGTACGGCCGGGGTATCCCCAGTACAAGACCCTCTAGCGAAGATTTCTTCCCCCGCTTTGAGACCATTGTCTCTGGGTATTCAGAGGCGGTCCTCTTCTTCCCCTGAGGAGAGGAATTTTCGATTCCTCCCTTCCGGCCAACCTCCTCCGCGGAGGCGGTAGCTTCCTTGTTCCCCCCTTTATCTTCTCCCGAAGGCGCTTGATAAGGCGCGATCTCCAGCATCCTGGTTAACATAGGGTCTGGCGAGGTCTGAGGAAGGGGGGCCGGACACCTGATCAACTTTGCCTTCGCTATCCACTCTTGGTTCAAGAACGGCTCTTTTATAAAGGGCGATGTTGCAATAAATAAACGGATGGTGTGTTCGGATACAGGGCTACTTACTTGGGTATCCGAACGATTGCAGCTCAGACCTGCATCCTCAGTGGAGTTCGGACACATTATTTGTGGTCCGAAGAACAATTTGTACATCTCCACGGGCGTCATGCCAAGGAAATGTTGAAGAGCTCGCAGTCCCTCTGGATTAAACTCCCACAGGCGGAGGGGATGACGTTTGCAGGGCAGGACTCGGCGAATTAACATGACTTGCGTCACCACGACCAGACTGACGTCTCTCTCTAGGAGATCTTGGATGCGGCTCTGCAATATGGGCACATCCTTTACTGGCCCCCAGTCTAGCCCCTTGTTGACCCATGACGTTAGTCGTGGCGGGGGACCCGAGCGAAAAACAGGTGGAGCCACCCACTTGGTACCCCTGGGAGCTGTGATATAAAACCACTCTTGTTGCCATAGGCTGGATTCCTCTTGGAAAGATCCCTTAGGCCATGGGGCATCATCATTTTTGCTTATTACGGCGCCTCCACACTCTGCGAGCCGCCCCTCGATCATCTTCGGCTCCACTTTGAACGTCTTGAGCCACAATCCGAAGTGAGGAGTAATACAGAGGAAAGTTTCGCACACGACGATGAATGATGAAATGTGGAGGATAGACTCCGAAGCTAAATCATGGAAGTCCAGCCCATAATAGAACATGAACCCCCTCACGAAGGGATCCGGTGCGAAGCCTAGCCCTCAGAGGAAGTGAGGTACGAACACGACACTCTCACCGGTCTTGGGAGTGGGAATAACTTGTCGTTGAGCAGGCAGCCTATGCGGGATTTCGCCGGTCAGGTACCTGGCCTCCCTTAGCTTTATTACGTCCTCCTCCGTGACGGAGGAAGGCATCCACCAACCTTGAAGGTTGGATCCGTACATGATCGGGGGTCCGAAGCGCCTAAACCTGAGATTTGGGTGTTGGAACTCGAGGCAGGAGGCATATTCGATTGAGGTCGAAAGAAAAGAATAGGCCTTGGTTTTTTATAAAGAGATTGAATCCCAAGAGCCCTCCTCGTGACCGTCTGGGACTTACCTTCGATCGAGGGGTCATACCAACGGGCGCGATTGGGTTACCCACATCCGTGTTGATGAGAATCCCATAAATAAAGGGGACACGATATCTGCTTCGACAAGACATGCCAAGGAAACCGCCTCGCAAAACGCGCTGAGGTTGGCTGCGAAAACAATTCGAATAAAGGCTTGGTTGTGGTGTGATGTCACATTACGGGATACGTCAGCAGATTAGATTTGTGGAAATATTGTTCACTATACGGTGGTGTGTGGGACTTGTTTTGCAGAGCCGGACACGATCCTCGTGTTCGAAATCTTCTATGAAGTATTCGGAGGAGGAACCCGCCTTGCAATGTCGAAGACAATCTGCGCGCCGGACTCATCATCATTGAAGCCTGGTTCAGGGGCTACTGAGGGAGTCCTGGATTAGGGGGTATCCAGACAGCCGGACTATAACCTTTGGCGGAACTGTTGGACTATGAAGATACAAGATTGAAGACTTCGTCCCGTGTCCGGATGGGACTCTCCTTGGCATGGAAGGCAAGCTTGACAATACGGATATGTAGACCTCCTTCCTTGTAACCGACTCTGTGTAACCCTAGCCCCCTACTGTGTCTATATAAACCGGAGGGTTTAGTCCATAGGACACAACAATAACAACAATCATACCATAGGCTAGCTTCTAGGGTTTAGCCTCTCTGATCTCGTGGTAGATCAACTCTTGTACTACCCATATCATCAATATCAATCAAGCAGGAGTAGGGTTTTACCTCCATCAAGAGGGCCTGAACCTGGGTAAAAACATCGTGTCCCTTGTCTCCTGTTACCATCCACCTAGACGCACAGTTCAGGACCCCCTACCCGAGATTCGCCGGTTTTGACACCGACACCCCCAACCATGGCAAGCCGCCGAATCTAGTCCTCCACCGCAGCGATGGACCTCACACCCTGCTGGATCTACCTTCCGCACCTTGGAACCCCCAACTGCCAACTCACCACTTCACCGGAGCCGCTTCAGCGACTGGCTTGTCCACCGCTCCAGATCTCCTCGACCGCCATCATGGTCCATCACACCGGATCTGCTTAACCGACGCCCTCGTGCACCACAGCGTAGGCCCTTCACTGACTCCCTCGTCCGCCCCTTCGCTGGCCCTTCATACAAGCCCTCGTCCGCCGCAATAGATCCGCCTCACCGAAAGCACTATACAATGCGCCCGCCGAAGCCTTCGTCCACTACACCGGACCCGCTCCACGGACGCCATATTCAACTCCACCGGCCCTGCTTTACCGACACCGCAGCCTCATCAGGTTATTTCGATTTGTACTCCTTCGGTTTTTCTCTTTATCGTGCAACTGTTCACTTACCACAGATGAGCTTTCTTGTATGTCGACATGCGCCGCAATCGTAGCACCGGAGCCGCTTAAGCGACGGCGACAGCCGACCCAAACTCAACCGCAACACGAGCACCATCGACGATCCTTAGCTATCAAGTATGACAACGATACCCATATGCCGCCGAGAATTAGGTAATATTATCCAACGGTCGGCGCCTACATTCACTTTCCTAGCATAAGCACCACACCTTTGAATTTCTTCAGGGCATCATTCAGTTTTTCATGAGACGCGTTATTCTGCTTGCACCTGTAGGGCCATACTTCTGGCAGTGAACATGCTACATGTGCTAAATTACATACCAGCGCACATATAGTTAATATGCTTTAGTTTTGTTCTGATGCCACCTGTTGTTTCCATCAGACTGCTTAATGTTCTCTATGCTTAGTTACACATCAGCAAACTAGCATGTGGTTCCGCTGCTTTTTGTTTGTTTTACCCTACATTTTCTGATGCTAGCTATTACATCACTGCTCTGAGCCTCTGTTCATTACTTTTTTGTGTGTTCTTGATCTTCGCAAGTTGCATGACTAATTTGATGCTTCTATTAATTATGGAGCTGCCAACCCCATCAAACAAAATATTTGTTCTTTTGGGGCTGGCACCTCGAACAAGCATAAAAATAGAGGGAAGCATATATATTGTCGTTAATGCACACACCCTTCTTTCATTAGTTTACATGAACCATTGATGATCAATTCGGACCAGTGCATGCGATTAAAATTAATTTTACCTAAATAGATGGTGTAGAATAAACTACAACAACTAGATTTGCAACCACGGGATGCTGCCGATATCTTCAAAGAACATTGCAACAGCAGCTAGGCTTCACAACAACATATGGTAAGACAGTGTGTTCTAGTACATGTGAAATGTAATGCGAGTGGGCTGCTTTCTTGGCTTGTTCCCTCAACGTGTAATCCTACCGGATTACAAATAGTTCAGTTGTCTGCTTTGCTGTATTGCCTGATTCGAATGCTTATTTGTTGTTACGCTATACCTGAGTTGGTCGATATGTCAGCAGTGCCTGCTGTACTACCGTAAAGAAATGCATGCCTATTTCATTTGAGTCCTTAACTTTTCCTCTCAACTTCATCACAAGGCTGTCTTCATAGTTTATATGAGGCCACACTGTTAAGTGCTTTCTCCGATTATTTCAACTGCTTAGATGCTTTGGCAACTTAAATATAACGGTTGTACACTCCCTTTCAACTAGGGATGTCAACTGGGTCCCGTTTAATCCCGATTAAAGTCCACTAGTGGTATGATAGTTCAAAAGAGTTTTTGTTTTTTGAGGAAAATGAACTAGGGAGGTAGCAAAAACTAACTAGATGGGACTGGCGGATGCCGTTTATTTGCCACTTACATCCCTAGTTTCATCTTACCATTTTAATTTCTTTTCGGCTGATGCTGCTTCGAACCATTTAAATATA
The DNA here is from genome assembly GCA_032464435.1 of Aegilops umbellulata. Lineage (NCBI taxonomy): Eukaryota > Viridiplantae > Streptophyta > Magnoliopsida > Poales > Poaceae > Aegilops > Aegilops umbellulata. The sequence goes on from CP136060.1 coordinate 181,883,059, forward strand.
GTTTGCCATGCTCGGCAATAATTCGTCCGTCATTTACCATGTAAGCTTACTGCCTGGATCATACGATAACTATCTCTTACTTATGTCCAGCGGAAACCTTTCAGGATGTCGTTCACACTAGGACACAATGTACAACCCCAGAATCTATTTGTGGAAGCAGTGCGCCATCCATGTTACCAGATGGTAGCAGTTCAGAGGCAACACCGCCGAAGAGCAGTCTGAGCACAAATATTATAGTGCTTGAGGCTCTACTAGAGGCAGAAAGAGATGGTGTGGCTGCCATGAATGAGGTAATCTTTATCTTGAGGCTGGAAATTACGGAATTAGCGGCACACATTATGCAAGCAACCCAAGATTTGGAGGAAGTAAGAATGTTGCATTTGAAGATGGAGTAGGTCCTGTTGTTTCTGCTATCTGAAGCCCAAGGTAATCCCGGTTCTTCTTTAGATGCCAGTTGAAATTGTCATTAGATTATTGTACTTTCATGTTGTGTCATGTCTCTAAATGGATTATGTTGCAAGACCCCCTATGTTGTCCATGTGTTGTAATGATCCGAATTTTTTAGGCGAGGTAATCCTCAGTACTTGTATGATTGACATAAGGTGAACTGTTTTTCGTGTGAGCATATTGTATTGGATGAAATAACTGTTTGACTCAGAGTGTATCCAATCTACTAAATTCGAAGATCACGACATTTCTAAATCATAATCATATATAAAGGTGGAATAAATCTTTGTTGTGGTTTTGAAGAAATAAAAAAAAACGTATAATTATCTGTGGATATTCGTAATCGAATACAAATTGGATTTGAATTTAGTTTGACAGCTCCCAGGGCAAACGTGAATGCTAATTCTCCCAAGTTTTGAACGAAGCGGCTAAACACCCACTATAATTTGTGGGCTGCCCGAAGCAAGTGTTTACGAGATGGAAATTATTGTCTACCCCTGACACTTGACATCCTTATAAACCGGATTTACACTGCTATCGATAGGGGTAGACTAGTAACTTCAATCAGGCATGACACGACGGACTCTGAGCCCATTCAGACACGATGGGCGCCAAACATGGGCAGCAAAACAAATTTGATTCAAGATCGTCCGAAAGACATGTGTCTCTTCCTCCATTTCCCCATTCATACACGGTGGGCGGCAAAACAAACTCTCCTCGTCCGAAATCGATGTAGGCTAATATTTTAAATAGGGGAAGATGTGTAACTTCCATCAGACGTGACACAACCGCCCTACCTATCAGCCCCGTTCATACACCGTGGGCGCCAACCGTGGGCGGCAAAACATCCTCTCCTCGCCCGAAATAGTTACCAGCAAATATTTGGGAGATGCGAGATTACCGTCCTATCTCCAACCGACGCGATGTCCGAAATTTTAAACGGGGGATAAGTTCGTAACTTTCCCCCATTTCAGAGAAGCGCGTCCCAAAGTTTGAGATCCCCCCTCCCCTCGATTTCCCCATTCATACACCATCGTCGGCACGACAACCTCCGCACTGCGGCCAGCCTCCTCCATTCGCCACCCCATCCTCCACCTTGCCGGAGCCGTTACCCCTACCTCATCGTCCACTGCAAGATATGGATGTCTCTCATCCACGGCGCTGGACCAGGATCCTTTCATCGCTTCCTCTCGCTTCATCGGCGCCGTCATCCACCTTGCCTTTGCCGCTCCTACGACTGCCTCATCCACGGCAACAGGATATATCCCCCGACCCGGCCGTCTGCCGTCTAAAGTCTTCTTCCCCGCCGCCGACAGCCATCGCACCCGCAACACCCTCAACGTATCAGCATAGGCCTACACGGCGTCGCAAGAGAGGTGGTACTCTTCCATATGTACTTAAGTTATTGATCTCACCCGAAAAATAGATCGTAATTTGTTTACTGTACTTTTCTTGTCTGTACCAAATCGTAGTGGCTAGTTGAGAGCAAACATTGGTTGCGAAGTAGCTTTGTCCGGTTTGCACCTTCAGATCCGCCATGGCACGGGCAATATACTCGTAAAGCTTATGGTTTCCCCCCTTTATATTCACTACCATCATCGTAAGTGCTTTGTGTCATGCTAGCACTGCTCCTCAAGACCTCAACCCAAAGCTTACGTGTTGAAATACGAATCTGATATGATGCTCATATCACTAAAACAAAGAACGTTTAATTGGTCCTAATGTTCCTATATTCGTTTCGAAAAGCATGTGCGCCACCCACTGGTCCAGCTAGTTCCACTTTCCTGATTTTTCTCTTGATGCTTAGGGTTTTCCCCTTTTATCTACTATACTATGATCTGCGTAGGTGCTTTCTGTCGTACTAGTATTACTCCACCCTTCAAGCTAAACAACACAACACTTAGAATTCGAAAGCTTATTTGTTCAAATATGATTGTGATATGATACTGATATTAGTTAACCGACACATTTAATTGGTTAGCTAAAGGTCCCACTTGAGTTTCCAAATGCATGTCGCGACATATAGAGAGATAGCATAATTGCATTTCTTTGTCAGTTGTTGACCGTACATTCTTGTCCATACCAAATATTAGTTGTTATTTCAAAGCAAACATCGGTTGCTAACTACCCTTTGCGCGGTTTGTAGCTTCAGATCTGCCATCCCACTGCCACGGTCAACACTATACTCATCATGCTTATGTTTTCCCCATTTTATGATGACCACAATCAGCCTACGTGCTTCGTGTCATAATAGCACTGCTCCACCCATCAAGCTACACAAGCTTAGTTCTACAAATTCGTATATGATATTATTGCTGATATTAGTAAAACTGAGAGATGTTTAATTGGTTTGCTAAATGTTCCTACTTTAGTTTCGAAATGCATGTGAGCCACATATGGAGAGGCCGAAAAGAACAATATTTCTCTGTGCGCTCTGGTTCATCATGGGTGGCCGACCGACATTGTATTGAAAGACTTGTAATATCTTCAATCTGCTTGCTCTTCTGCTCTTCTTTAAGATGATACTCTTCTCTTGCGGTCGACTGGTCAGGTCGAGTTGTTCTCCCTTAGTATATTTTGAATCTGTCAGGTCAGCTCGACTTGTTCTTCTTTACTATATGTTGAAGCTAACATCTGTGAAGTGTCATCACTTCTGTAGCTATCATATTTTGAGTAGTAAGCCACATTATATTAATGCACACAACAAATTACAGCATGCATGGCATCTTTTAAAAAAATTGCAGAGATAGCACAAAGGGGTTTACAGGGAGGCAGTATTGGATTAGAATCACTTCTGCATTACAAAGAAAATCTCACTTGTTTTTATGTTTTCATGCATGTCAGATATTGAACATTATCAAAATGAATATGAGAATGGGCGCACGAGAGGAATATTGCAGAATGATCCACTGGCTAACAAACTTGGCATGGTGGAGGATGGCCTATCTTATTCACCCATCAAGGTGCTTGCTCTAACTTTGCAAAGTTGTATTGGTCACACATATTTTGCATCTGACCTCTTGCATTACTTCTACTTTGTTACACCATCTGCTTAGTTTTAGCATCATATATGAGTAAATGCCATACCTATCCATTTTCTGTACCTTTTCCATGTGTCGTCACACTATGTTTTTCCAGTCAAATGTTGTTCTTTCGTAATAGATGTCCAAAAGGAAGAGGGTGAGTGCAGATCCTCAAGGAGTACAAACTAGGTATTTGGAAAAGGTAGTGATACCTGTTAAATCAGATAGATCAGCAGCCACAGAAAACACAGGCCCAACTGTACCACACTTTACCCCTACTCCAGTGGCCAAACCCCTATTAGAACTGCTGGGAGCCCAGTGTCAGGTACTATCTATGATATCAATTCAAACTTTGTTCTAGTATAGATTTGGATAGGCATCATTGCCTCCACTGCTGTTTGCTTTGCTGTTTACATCTGATTGATGTTTGCAACAACTACCAGTTTCAAATTGTAGTTGTAAAAACATGTTCCTTATGTAGAACAGATCCATTTATTTGCTTATATAATTGTGAAACCTGTTACGTGTCTCCTTGTTTCTCTTTCCGACTCGTATCTCTTACGCCAGGCAGAACTTTAGGGAAGATAGTGAGCCAAACCATCTTGAGGACAGCGAGATGACCCCAAGGTCCTGTCTTAATGAAGACAGTGAGTTGAAGCTACTCACCAGCAGGTGTGAGACAACCCCTGTGCAGTCGCTGCCTCAATCAGTTCGACTTCTTTAGTCTCAACTTAAAGCAGAAAGGCTTGCTTCAGCTCAGCTCTGACTTGAAGTCAAAGATGCAATGAAGATGTCAGAGGACTGCCGTGCGCACCATCATGCCTTAAATCTAGTGTTGATGCATCTATCGTTGACACAACTGAGGTCGACTCAGCTTCTTCAGCTGTTTGGGGGGCCCTACTTGGCCAGGCCTAGTGCCTTCTGAAGTGCTCTCAGTTTTGTATATTCTTTTGTCGGCGCATTTATTTGCACTGGTGGCGAACTTTGATGCCCAGTGGATGTAATATGTGTGATAGCCGTGATAGCCTAGCGTAAGTTGCTTGCTTATTTATTTCCTTGTTGTCTTGTTTATTTTTTTGCTTGTAGTCATTGCAGTTCTTTTTCTGCGGTTTGCTAGTGGCTGCAATAACCTATTTTTTTTAAACTAGGCCACAATAACCATGGGCTAATATTTACTGTAGTGACACTGAGCCTCCTACGGGCCGTAGAAACAGTGGGCCTTCTACGGGCCGTAGAAACAGTGGGCCTTCTATGGGCCATAGAAACAGTGGGCCTTCTATGGGCCATATCATCAATGGGCCTTATACGGGCAGTATGATCGATTGGCCAAACATGGGCCAATAACATGCCGCATTATGGCCGTAAACGGGCTAGAGTTGGAATCGTCCGTTCATGGGCCGACCATAATGGGCCATCGTTAATAGGCCGTATTTGATGACGCTATGAAAACGGCCCAACATATTAACCGACCACAAACGGGCCGACTCTAACCACGGGCTGAATTTGGCCCACAAGCAGAAAATGACAGTAACGGGCCATAAGTAAACAAATGCTGGAAATGAGCCCAAGAATAAATGGGCTCTGAGAAGGCCGAAAGATAACACGGTCTGGAAACGGCCCAACGGAATAACGGGTCGTTAATGGGTATAAAGTGATACACTATCCATTACGGGCCAGTTTCACCACGGGCCATTAACGGGTGTAAAGTGATACACTGTTCATTACGGGCGAGTTTCACCATGAGACGTTAATAGGCCAAGAGTTACATAGGGCCTCATATGGGCCGAAAGAGGTCATGGGCCATACATGGGCCAGAAGTGAAACCAGGCTGGAATCATATTGGGTGGCCCAGATGACGCTACTGGGCCTAATTCGGACAGGGCATAACGGGCCTTGGGTTAGTGGACTGTAATGGGCTATATGCGAACATGTCGTTAACAGGCTTTACATGGGCCGGCCCGCCACCTTTTGACCAAGTCAAACGGGCCGGCCTTTTCACAGGAATGGGCCTATGTTGGGCCGTGCCACGTGTCGACGTATCATAGGCGCCTTCTGTCCAATGAGTGGATGACATCTGTCCCAACAATGAGCCGACACGTGTTTCCTCCAGCCAATGATGATTTTACACATGGAAAATCCCCATTGATCGGGGCTGTTAACGGGTTATCGGATCCAAAACCCGACCCGATAGCTTAACGGCGTTCTGTTACGGTGGATGCCACGTGTCGGTCACCCTTGATGAAAGCACTTCCATGACGCGCGATTTATCATCATGGAAGTGGACACTTCCGTGATGGTAATTTTGGTAATGTCATGGAACACTTCTACGACAACACAGGTAAGACTATCTTGATTCTGTCATAAATTTGTCATCAATGTACATGCATGACAAAAATTGCGACCTACTGTGACAAACACGTATCATCACGGAAGTGTATTTTTTTGTAGTGGATCCTGTCAAATCACCAATAGTCGCACACGAGATACGTGGCAAAAAAAGTGGCACGGAAATCGAAACATCCTATTTATCTACTCCACTTACCACGGCGTGCTCCGCCTGGCGCGCTTCCACCAAAATTTCGAATCCCGCGAAATCCAGGATCCTTTTCAACCGATCAAGCCAAAGATTCCATATTAAGGATATCACTCGACGGATGACATTATAAAAACCACTCGGCAATTTCTGAATCGATCAAGGCGACTGAAACGAAGCCGAAGTTCCAACAACTGGCCTCCATTTGGAGATGAAGGCGGGTCAAAGCAAGAGTAAAAGCAAGGTCAACTTCACCCTTCTTTTCACTCGGACCTCAATCCATTCGGGGGCTAATGATGAGGACATAAACCTGGGGTAGGGTAATAGGCCTGACCTATACGTCCTACCTAAGGTCCTTGTCCTAAGAGCAAAGAAGTTCAAGAGTAAATAGAGGGGACTCAACAAAGGTGTCGAGTGAAGTCCACTCGACCTTCCATTCACTCGGAGACCCCTCCTTACCTAGGTCACTCGACCATTAAACTACTCGACGTGCAGAAGACCTAAAGTCGCTCTGCGCAGCAACGGTCGGGCGATTACTCTTATATTTAATGATCATTTATAGCACTTTATTACAGACCTATAATGCTCTCTCTTTATGAACATTGAACCCTGTGTAACAGAGGGGAGCTGGGGTCCTGGCGGACTCTATATAAGCCACCCCCTCCTTTGGGACAAGGGTTTGCACCCTTGTAAACACACATATACATAATCCAGTCGACCGCCTCCGGGCTCCGAGACGTAGGGCTATTACTTCTTCTGAGAAGGGCCTGAACTCGTAAAACTCGTGTGTACAACTTCACCATAGCTAGCATCTTGCCTCTCCATACTTACCCCCCTAATCTACTGTCAGTCTTAGTACCACGACAAACTGCACGTCCACGGCCGCACAAGAGAACTGCACAGAGGAAAGAGAACTGCATCACGCGCACCTCCGAGCTGCACTGCCATGGTCGGCGAGCTGCACATTTTTATGCATGCACGAGTTGCATCGAGGCTGTGGAGGTGCTCGGCAGGCCAGGAATGGGCGGCAGCGGTGGGATCCAGAGGAAGTGAAGGGTGGAGGCCAGACAACAGTCTGTGCAGAGAGAGGGCAAGACGGGAAGCCATGGGAACCGCGCGCGCTAGATCCCTCTGCCGCTCACCTGTAGGGAACGTGGCGGTGGGATCTGACATGGGATGCCTCGATCTTGTCGCCTGGAGTGTCATCGGAGGCTGCGGTTGTGGGGGATGGGGTGGAGCCGAGCAGCCGGGCAGCGCCACGGTGTTGTTCCGCCGGCCATGGGCCTGACCACGCCGGGAGGAGGCATCTCGCCGGCCAGCTCGCTCCATCACACATCGGGAGTCGGGGGTGCCACCATGGATCCATGGGCGTTGGGGGAAGGAGGGGAACGGGTGAGACCGCTCTGGTGGTTGTCCATATCCACCGCAAGGCCGCGCCGCTTGGGAGGGGGGCGGGAGGGTGGCAGGGGCCTTGGCGGGGCTGGTGGGTTGGCGCAGAATGAATGCCCCTCCGGCCGGCGCGTCGCGAGGCTGGCTGGTCCATCCAGGAAGTTGGTTGCGGGCGGGGAGGCGGCGAGGGCGGGGCGGGGGCGCTGGAGAAGGTGGGGCAGTTGAGCGGAGCACCGGGGGGGGGGGGGCTGGGCATGGCGCGCAGCAATGGGGTTGGTGGATCTGGGGGTTGGACGTGGGAGGAAGGTAGAGTGGATCGAGGGAGGAGTGGGGAAGATGCGCCGGTGGGGTGGGTTTTCTCTTTTTGTTGTGCGCGGGGTTTGCGTCGGCTGTTAGCAGAATAAGAGATATTGTTAGCAGAATAAGTCTTCAGGGGTGTTATTAGAATAGACCCACCCTATATATAATGTCCTTTATAGCATTCACTTATAGCTATGTATTCATGTTGCCATCTTCTGCACTAAGTGAATGTGATCGGACCCTAATCCCATCTGTGGTTATCTCTCATACTCTCTCTAAATCTTCATATGCATTTTGTTGACACGTGTCAATTATCTTCACTTTGTCCTTGTCAGTCGAAGATTAAGAGACAAACATTTAAAAGGCTTTTATTATACTTATCCTTTTTTTGAATCCGGAGAAGCTGGAACGACCAACCAACAAACCAGGCGTGCGTTGGGTCGTGGCACAACATTTAAGTTGGTGCATGAGTGACGCGTGGTGCTCAGATGTCAACTGCTAGGGGCTGCTGAGTAATCATACTGTGCCACCCCCTTCCTTACAAATACCTAGCCCCCTTGCGGTCATTAAATCTGACCTCCCCTCGCTGTCTCGCTCAAACCCTAGCACCAACGCTAGCTTCCGTCATCGCCGGAGATGAAGCGCTTCACTGCCGCGACTTCTCCGTTGTCGTCGTCACACCGGCAGTGGGCATCTTCCTCCTTCCGCCGCCGTAGGTGTCTTCCGCAGAAGATTGGACTGCTCGGCCTCCTTCCGCGACTCATCAAGCAATTCGTGTTTGTTCTTAAGCACCAATTAAAAGTCTATTTTACCGCATGTTTGATCCGTTAAAACTTTCTATATCTTCAAAAAGTTGTTTCTTCACTTCCAAATCTGGATATTCCATACTATAGCATCTTATAGCCTGCAAGTACTTTCACTTATTATGCTTCACAACTAGTTAGATTCCTCACTCGTACTTATTCATGGATTCGTACAAATCTGGAACCAACTCATATCAATAAGTGAATGCCTTCGCGCTATGAGGTCAATGTCTTCAAATTGATTTATCTTCAAAATCCTCTAGGAATGCATATGACATCTTCCCCTTCCCTCGCATCTCTAATGCTGTCAGAGGTACATGTCCGTGGGAGTGTCCCTTGGTTCTCATAGTCTGCATTCATTTGCAGAATTCTTACACCATCATATTGAATCACCTGCAACCAGTTCTTGTCTAACAAGTAGAGCGAAGTATAACACCCTTGTGAAGCCTTTCAGTCTGAATCCAATTAGCAGTGTAAAATCTGCAAAGAAAGGCGGCAAATAGCACTGTGATAACACTGCAAAAGACCTGCCACCAGATCTCTATGAACTATACAAGTCTGACCTTGTAGAGAGCTATGGTGAGCGCAAATCTCGCGTCCAATGGATTCGAAGATATTGGGCAGAGCAGTGATTGTTGTATCACTTTGTGACTCCAGAGTACGCGGACAAGAACGCTGTGAGGCCACCCTGGGCTGATATTGTATACAGGAAACTTCATCCCAGGAACAAAGGTGAAGCCATTGAGAGAGGCTTCTTTCCTTGCATGGTCCGAGGACCAATGCCAGAGAATGCCGACCCATCCAGTCTTCGATGGTGTCGTGAGGATGATCTGTTTGAAGCCAATCTTCAATTTGCTAAAGCTTCAGCAGTTCAGAACAAGAAGGACTTTGAGATTGACTTCAACCCAGGTCCAGCTGCACCAAAGCCCGATGGCAGTCGCGAGGCCAAACCAAATCTTATTGCCCCTTTAATGACTTCGACTCCTTTCTGGCACATTTTGTAGCACAGAGGGCAAGCATTGAAAATACTGCTGAGGATGAGGAACAAACTGCAGCTCCAGAGCTCTCGAAGTGTGTGTAGAATGCTAAGGCTTCAAAGTCTTCTGTTGCACCGAAATCTGCAAGAGTGAAGCCATTGAATTTTGCACCTCCTGCATCCAGTGTGCAGTCTGAAGACTTGTCTTGTACTTCTATGAAGATTAAGAAGATCTCAGGGCAAGGCCTTACTCTAGCAAGCATCCTCCACCATTATGAAGATGTAATTGATCTATCTAGTGATGAAGATCTTGCTAATGATGCCCTTGAGCTCCTTGTCAAGAGCAAACAGGAGGCTGAAACCTTCAGAGATTTGCCTCTTTTTGATGTTGATATTCTAAACAACTTCATCGATGAATGGTTTGAAGACACTTCCCTTACCATTGATGATCTGCAGCTTCCCATTGGCATCAGTGTGGCGTTCCAAGGATGCATTGCAAAAGAGTTTGCCATTGCTCATAAGGTCATTGAGCAGAAAAACAAGATTGACCATGAAAAGGCTGTCTTCAAGAATCACATGGCCAAACTTAGTGTCACAGATGTTCAGAACTTCAAGAAGATGATGGCAGATTTGAAGGCTGAGTTCCACAAATGTCGTCATGAAGCCAAAGGCTCCCGAGAGAGCCTCAAATATTATGCTGAGAAATGTGTTCAGACTCACAATGAAGCCTTGAAGAGAAAAGCACTTGGGCGTCCAGGCATTGACCCCAAGTTGGCTGCTAAGAAGAAGAAACCAACACAAGCTGAAGCTGAGGCTCCATGGCAGGAAAGGCCAAACATTGTCTTCCCTACCAGCATGACTGGCTCAAAGCATAAGGTCCCATCAAGTGCTTCTGAGAGAAAGAAGATGAAGCAGGTAGAGGCTGAAGCCAAGAAGTGCAAGCATCAAGAAGCCTCTGATGCCGCTCCATCACAGAAGAGGCTGAAGATAAAGCCTTCTAAGGCTTCAATAAGGACTCAAGCACCAACTGCCTCCTCTGCTCCTGAAGAGCCGCAGCTAGTTGAGCCCATCTCTATTGCCTTACCAGCCTCCTCCAACCGCGAGCTCCATCTTGTTGTACATGAGCCTGCTACCACAGAGGCTCAAGAGTCCGAAGAGATTCCAGTTGTTGACACCACCGCAACTGAAGACATTGGTCGTGAAGACAATGTAGATGATGATGAAGCCCATCCTCAGGTACCCTAGATCATGCCCAAACTGGTATCATTGCCTGCTCCCACGAGTCATGAACAGATCAGCATTGGCGGTCCCCCAATGCCAATCACTCATGATGAATTCTGGGAAGAGCAACACCCCAACAGCTCGCTCCATGAAATTATTCTGCGCACTCCACTAGCTCAATTCACTACTCTAGTACCGAGACTCCCCAAGAAACTCCTAAAGACATGGAGAAGACCACTCCCTCACCGTAGGCGTTGCCCTCTTTTCGAAGGCTTCACCGAGGCCCAAGGCCAACAGTCTCCTTGTCCAACATTCCTGAAGAGGGTGTGCATGTCACAAGCTCAGTAGCACGTCAAGTGTTCCCTTAAGCCATCCCCTCAAAAACTGCTGGCGAGTTTGGAGCAAAAGAGGCTAAAGATATTCTGGTTGCATCAGCCGAGGAAAGAGAAGAAGAAGAAGAAGAATAAGTTTTTATTCCCCCTACTGAACCAAGTGTGATTCTCGAAGTGATTGTGCCTAACCCTCTAGTACTTGAAGCTCCTAAAGCCACTGCGAGTGATGCTGCTGCTGCCACTCATGCTGAGGCCAATGACATTGTCCTAGCTGAAGTAAAGACGCAGCTTGAAGCCACTCTTCAGTTTGAAGCCCGTGATGCCACCGAAGACATTCATCCATCCACCTCGGATGTTGCTGCTACTCCTCCTGTACCACACACTATGGCAAGGGCCTTCAATCGTGAATGTGAGCTAATCAGTGTCAGGTGGCCGATTATGACACCTCCTGAATCTCATGGGCTACAATATGATTACCATATTGAGCAAAGGCCTCAGACGCAGAAGCCAAAGCCAAGAATGCCAAGGCTTCCTAGTGCTGCCACCACTTCATACGTCTCCAACGTATCTATAATTTCTGATTGTTCCATGCTATTATATTATCATTCTTGGATGTTTTATAATCATTTTATAGTCATTTTATATCATTTTTTGGTACTAACCTATTGACATAGTGCCCCGTGGCAGTTGTTGTTTTCTGCATGTTTTCTACATCGCAGGAAATAAATACCAAACAGAGTCCAGAGGCAGCAAAACTTTTTGTGGAATTTTCTAGACCAGAACACACAAGATGGGCCGAAGAAGTACCAGAGGGGTTCCCCGAGGGGGCACAACCCACCAGGGCGCGCCTGGGGGCCCAGACGCGCCCAGGTGGGTTATGCCCAGCTTGGTGGCCTCCCACACCGCCTCTTTGCTCTATAAATAACCAATATTCCAGAAATCCTAGGGCAGTCGACGAAAATCAATTCCAGCCGCCGGAAGTTCCAGAACCACCAGATCCAATCTAGACACCATCATGGAGGGGTTCATCATGCCCATTGGTGCCTCTCCGATGATGCGTGAGTAGTTCTTTGTAGACCTACGGGTCCGTAGTTAGTAGCTAGATGGCTTCCTCTCTCTCTTTTGATTCTCAATACAATGGTCTCTTGGAGATCCATATGATGTAACTCTTTTGCGGTGTGTTTGTTGGGATCCGATGAACTTTGAGTTTATGATCAAATCTATCTTTTTATCCATGAAAGTTATTTGAGTCTTCTTTGATCTCTTATATGCATGATTGCTTATAGACTCGTATTTATTCTCCGATATTTGGGTTTTGTTTGGGCAACTTGATCTATTTATCTTGCAATGGGAAGAGGTGATTTGTGATGGGTTCGATCTTATGGTGCTTGATCCCAGTTCTAGAAGGGGAACCGACACGTATGTATCGTTGCTATTAAGAATAACAAGATGGGGTCTATTTCTACATAAATATATCTTGTCTACATCATTTCATCGTTCTCATTGCATTACTCCGTTTCTCCATGAGCTTAATACACTAGATGCACGCTGGATAGCGGTCGGCGTGTGGAGTAATAGTAGTAGATGCAGGCAGGAGTCGGTCTACTAATCTTGGACATGATGCCTATATAATGATCATTGTCTGGATATCGTCATGAGTATTTGAAGTTCTATCAATTGCCCAACAATAATTTGTTTTCCACAATTTTCTATTTTTCTCGAGAGAAGCCACTAGTGAAAGCTACGGCACCGGCATCTCTTCTTTAATATATTTGCCTTCACGATCTATTTTATTTGCTTTTAGTTCCAGATATATTAAACCAAAAATACAAAAACACCTTGCTGCACTTTATTTTATTTGAGATCTATTTATCCCATCTATCATATTTTTATCACGTCTATTTGCCAATTTTTGGCGCCGTTGCCCGAAAGGGATTGACAACCCCTTTAACACTTCGGTTTGCGATTATTTGTTATTTGTGTGTAGGTGTTGTTTACGTAGTGTTGCTTGGTTCTCCTACTGGTTCAATAACCTTGGTCTCATCAATGAGGGAAATACCTATCGTAGTTGTGCTGCATCATCCCTTCCTCTTTGGGGAAATACCGACGTAGTTCTAGCAAACATCACCACTCAGGGCTCATTCAGTGTCCTAAGCTTCAGAGAGCACAACACATTCTTTAACAGTGCCATGAATGCCTACAAGAAGCCCAAGATATCTTTTTACAGGTTTTGGAGTCATCAGCAAAGAAGCTATTACTCATGCATCTTGTACAACCAGGACATGATCTTCCCTCACAAGCGCTTGTGTTGTGATGCCATTGCTGGACTGCCATGCCTTGAAGAGGCCCTTGATTGCTTTCATGAAGTTGGTCTGCTCCCTTTTGTTGTCGACAAGGAGCACTAGAATGAAGAGCTCTTGCTTCAATTTTATGCCACCCTTCATATCTCAGGCTACAACAGGGATCCGAAGACATGGATCCTTGAGTGGATGTCAGGCGATGTACACCATGAAGCCAAAGCTCAAGACATCATCGAGCTTACTTCCCTGCCCACTCCTGGTGATATCTATGAGCCAGGTTGTCAGCGCTATGAATTGGAACTTGAGAGCATCTTCTAGAAGCCAGAGCCCAACATGAGTCAAATGCTGAGCATGATGAAGCCATTGCCAGTAGACCTTGAGTATCCCAAGGAATTCGTTGTCCACGACCTCGAGTACCTACCCTGCACCATATACCATATTTTGAGGCATACTCTATGGACAATCAAAGGGCACTCTCTACACACCAATATTGAAGGCACTATGAAGACATTGTTCTTCTACATTATCAATGGAATCCGCTTTAATGCTCAAGATTTCTTCATCCGTCAGTTGGCTGCTTCAAGCATTGATCTATTTGGCCTCAAGTTCTATGCACCATGGGTTATGTGGCTGATCAAGCTTCACTCCACCATCAATTATCAAGCTTCAACACGCAATCATGTTGTCTTTCTGCCTGAAGCGGACATGTCTCATGAAGCCATTTATCCCGAGCTTGCGAAGGAACTAGTTCGTGAAGACAATGCTGCATTTCAAAGCTTCTTGACACCACTTGAAGCCACTGATGTGCCAAATCCACCTACTGTTGTTGGTCCTCTCGTTGGTCAGCTTCGGCTGCCGCATCATGCTCCCACTGATGCTACAACCAGCACAGTAGCTCAAAGGCCTCAGAAGCGTTCTTGTGTGCTCAATGACTGAGAACTTCTTGTTTGTCTTCATCATCAGCAAGATAGGCGTCATGACTAGATGAAGCATCAGATGCAAAGTCTTCTTGTGGATGTCAATCGCATACGAAACCTCTTCACCAAGAATTATTTTGTTGCTCATGGAGCCTGTCGGCATGCCTGGAAGTGCCTCACTCTGCTATGCTCTGAAGATGAACTTACATCCGATGGCTTCACTGAATGATTCAAGTTTGACTCCAGGCCTCCACACTCAGCAACATGGCGTCCAACCCATCCATTGAAGATTCTAACTACTCATATTTGGCTCCAACTGTTGTTGCACGAGTCACTGATGAGGAGGACGATGCCTCTTCACCATCCATGGCTTCACTGCATCACGATTCTGCATCAGGCCCTTCTGCACCGCCCAACTCCACCGTCGACCCGGCTGCCCCAACATCTTCAGCAACACCTCATGTGAATGCTTGGACACTCTATGTCTTCACTCCTTTTTGGTCATTCCTGACAAGAGGGGGAGAAGCATATGAGTTGATAGTCTTCAAGCGGGTCTATATGGGTCAGGTGCTTATTTCTGTAAGTTTTGCAACTCTCGTTCTTGAATTGTTGGTTTTGAGTTGTAACACTTAAGTCTTATGGTCGTCTGCCACTTATTCTACTACCGTTCATTGCTATGATAAATTCCGCATAAGTCATTTTGTAGACGCCCATTTTCCATTGTGCATGTCATTATCCTCACTACATTTTTGTATGCACGATGAATTGTCTTCATGAACTGAAGGAGATCTTCACAAGGCAAAACCTGCAATGTGCATTTGCATTCAAAGGCAAACAACTTATATGCACATCTTCAGGGGGAGCCCTTTCAACTTCATGAAGCTAATGAACACATTCTTTAACTTACACATACTTTTATACCCATTGAAAACTTCAACCAGTTTGTCATCAATCACCAAGAAGGGGGAGATTGTAAGTGCATCTAGTATCACCCCTAGTTGGTTTTGGAGTTTTGATGACAAACATGGTTGAGAGACTAATGTGTTTGTGAGAATTGCAGGATAACACAGGTAGAAGTCCCTAATTGATTCGGTTTACCTACCAGAGATGACCCCTAAAAATGTATGAAGACATTGAAGACATGTGGTTCCTGAATACATTCATGTCGAAGATAATGACATGTGAAGACATTCACTTGAAGACTATGGAGTGCAAAGACATAGTTTCTTTCGTAGTTTCATTTTCTTCTTTCTTCAGTCATAGGAACCACCGAACTGTTAAGTGGGATCGAGGTGAACAAAGTCAGAAGACTGACGTGATGCTCAACCCAAATCCTATGTCTTGAGTGAAGACAATGAGAGTAAATGTTATCCAGAGTTGGATGAGTCAGCCCTGCTTGTAGCCCAAGTCAAGATGCCGCATGTGTTTGAAATCCGACCGTTGGACACGTGTTGGTTCCTTAGTGACTCAGGGTCATTTCAGACATATCATGTCGGGTTGCCTCCTGGATATAAATAGCCCACCCCCTACACCATAAATTGGTGGCCAAAGAGTGTTAGGCATCATTGAAGTCTTTCTGTCCGCGTGATCTGAAGACTTATTACACTTGAAGACTATGTATCTTCTAGTCGGTTAGGTGTCGCGTTATCAAGATCCAAGAGTCATTTTGGATCGCCAGTGAATGAAGTCTCTGAAGGTTTGGAAGTCTACCTTGAGGACTTACCAGAGTGATTGGGGACTAAGTGTCCTTAGCTCAAGGGGAATAAGGTGAAGACGCGGTCTTCTGAGTTCAGTCTCAACCTTCCTAAGTAGACGTACAGTTGTCACAGCAACTGGAACCGGTCTACCAAATCCTTGTCTTTGCCAAGCAACTGGTTATATCCCTTCACCCTTACTTAATGTTTAGCTTCATGAAGGCATTGCTTGTTTGTCATGTTTGACTTCACTGTGTGAAGACATTCTCAGTAATTGCATAATTGGCTTCATACTATCTTCCTATTCGGATCCCCTCTACCTAGCTACTATTTGTCTTCGTGTTTACTTTGTACTATTTACTAGATATGGCTTGGCTAGTGTAGTTTATCTTCCGCTACATACTGTATAGGTTGTATTTGGTTGTCTGTCTTTGAAGACATTGCCTGTCTTGTAGACTTTCATAAAAATCGCCTATTCACCCCCCTCTAGTCGATAACTAGCACTTCCAAGATTGCCATGGTCTAGTAGCCAATATGTTTGGTGAAATAGCTCGACATTGTCTTATAATCAATCTTTGTTGCTGAGATGGCCTTTGATGGTTGTGTGCTCGACCTCATTGATTGTTGAAATAGCCTGCCATAATTTAGCACTCAATCTGTTTGCTAAATTAGCTTTACATATATTTATTTACTTAGATCTACTTGTCAAAATATCTTGCCATAGCTTTAGACATCGACCTAGGTATTTTTTCTAGACTTTATAAAAAAACATATATTCTTTTCCTGGAATACCTAGTAGAAGAACTAATTTGTATGTCTAACAGATGCACATGACTTAGATAACTTCTGCTCGAAGATTCTCCCCTGCATATGTCAAGGGCTTGAAAACTTCATGAACTTTATCAGAGCTGAGTATGGTGGTCCAAAATTAGATGTGCTCTACCCGTGTAGCAGTTATATGGATTAATTTTCAAGACCCCAGTCAACTGTGCAAAATCATCTACACTTGTATGGATGTCGGTCACATATACTAGCTGGGTTAACCATGGTGAAGAAATGAACATCAATGTTACTGACTATGTAGAAGCAGTAGATCACCATCTTGATCTGCCTGATGCTCAGGGGGAAGAGGAGGAGGTGGTGGTGGCGGCGGAGCCAGTGAGTTTGGCCAACATTGAAACAATGCTATGAAATGCTCGCGCATTTCGTGAACTTTCACCTGCACGAGAAAAACGGTGGGCCTGCATGTTGGAACAATGCAACATGGCAGTCACCGCAGGAAATAAGCTGTCAGTATTCTCGGCTATGGTCACCTTTCTTCATGTGAAGACATCTGAGCGAATGACCAACAAATCATTTGATGCGATGTTGGATACTTTCCGCAGATCTTACCCAGATGCGTCTGAGCTGCCACACACCTACAGTAAAATGAAAAATTTCCTTCATGCAGTTGGAATTGGATATGATATGATCCATGTTTGTAAGAATAATTGTGTTATGTTCCAGAAGAATTATGCCAACTTAAGTGAATGCCCAAAATGCAAATCATCAAGATGGAAAGATGGTGATGTTGTGAAGAGGATTCATCATAATGTCCTGAGACATTTTCCAATTATACCAAGATTGCAGAGGTTGTTTCATGATGCTGAAACAAGAGAGGATGTACTGTGGCATTCTAGGAACCAGGAGTACACTGATCAGAATGTAATGGGCCATCCGTCTCATGGCAGTGACTGGACAAGCTTCAATCAGGAACACAAAAAGTTTGCTACTAAGCCGAGAAACATTAGACTTAGCTTAGCTACAGATGGATTCAACCCATTTGGCCACCAGAGCGCCAAATATAGCATGTGGTTAGTGCTTGTTATCGCTTACAACATGCGACCAAATGTCTGCACCAAAGAATCAAACTACAAGATGGCCTTGCTCACCGAGGTCCAAAAAGTCCTGGAAAGGATTTTGATTTATTCATGGAGCCTCTTGTCGAGGAACTTCAACAACTATGGAGGGGTGTTCTCACTTGAGACCTATATAGCAGCCCAAGCTGATTTCTTTCTGTGTGCGGTTATAATTTGGTGCATCCATGATTATCCGGCTTTGGGCACTATGTCAGGGCGAACGACACATGGTTACAGTGCATGTGTTCGCTGTGAAAAGAATCCTCTATCATATACAATGCTTACCAAGACCTGTTACATTGGACACCGTTGTTTCCTTGCCAAGGACAAGTCGTGTCTGATAACCCACAAGTATAGGGGATCACAACAGTTTTCGAGGGTAGAGTATTCAACCCAAATTTATTGATTCGACACAAGGGGAGCCAAAGAATATTCTCAAGTATTAGTTGTTGAGTTGTCAATTCAACCACACCTGGATAACTTAATATCTGCAGCAAAGTATTTAGTAGCAAAGTCGTATGGAAGTAACGGTAACGGTGGCAAAAGTAACAATAGCAGTTTTGTAGTAATTTTAACAGTGGCAACGGAAAAGTAACTAAGCGAAGATCAATATGTGAAAAGCTCGTAGGCATTGGATCACTTATGGATAATTATGTTGGATGCGATTCCTCATGCAATAGTTATAACATGGAGTGACACAGAACTAGTTCCAGTTCACCAATGTAATGTAGGCATGTATTCCGAATATAGTCATACATGCTTATGGAAAAGAACTTGCATGACATCTTTTGTCCTACCCTCCCGTGGCAGCAGGGCCCTACTGGAAACTAAGGGATATTAAGGCTTCCTCTTAATAGAGTACCGGACCAAAGCATTAACACTTAGTGAATACATGAACTCCTCAAACTACGGTCATCACCGGGAGTGGTCCCGATTATTTTCACTTCGGGGTTACCGGATCATAGCACATAGTAGGTGACTATTGACTTGCAAGATAGAATCAAGAACTCACATATATTCATGAAAACATAATAGGTTCATGAAAGTGCAACTATCCCTGGGTGGTTTTGGTAATTCCTAACAACATATAGCTCATTGAGCTAACATTATTCCAAGATGAATATTTCAGGAAAAGCTCAATGAATGGCATGGCATGGATGAGGAAAGTGGATCCCTCAAAATTATAAGGACAAAGGACTGGCTCAAACTTGAAGGACAAGACTCTACATTTTATGTTTTAGTGATCCAAGATCACATTGAGTCCATAGGAAAAGCCAATACTATTAAGGAGGGATGAGGTGTTGCTTAATGAGCCTCTTGCTTCATGTGCTTAGTGATATGCTCCAAAATCCTCAACTACCTTTCCATATCCACATATGATCTAAATCAAAAGTCAAACTCGGCCCCACCGATTCTTTCTATCCGGAGCCACCGAGTTTCATTTGTCATAGCCACTGCCACAAACCCTAGCAAATCGGTTTCACCGATAGGGATCTCGGTCTCACCGAGATGGGATTGCAATTTCTCTGTTTCCCTTTGTAACGTTTCGGTCCAACCGAAAATGAGCGATCGGTCCCACCGAGATTGCAATGTAAACTCACTGTTTCCCTTTCGTAACATTTCGGTCTCACCGAAAAGAGCGAATCGGTCCCACCGAGTTTGCCTGACCAACTGTTGGTTAGCTTATTACCAAAATCGGTCCCACCGAGTTTGTTTAATCGGTCACACCGAGATTACGTTATGCCCAAACCCTAACCATGTCGGTCCTACCAAGTTGCATCTCAGTCCCACCGAAAATCCTAACGGTCACTAGGTTTGCTAAATCGGTCCGATCGAGTTTAACGATTCGGTCCCATCGAGTTTGGCAGATTGTGTGTAACGGTTAGATTTTGTGTGGAGGCTATATATACCCCTCCACCCACTCTTCATTCGTGGAGAGAGCCATCAGAGCAGATCTTCACTTCCAATACACATTTTCTGAGAGAGAACCACCTACCCTTGTGTTGAGATCAAGATATTCCATTCCTACCATATGAATCTTGATCTCTAGCCTTCCCCAAGTTGCTTTCCACTCAAATCTTCTTTCCACCAAATCAAAATCCTGTGAGAGAGAGTTGAGTGTTGGGGAGACTATGATTTGAAGCACAAGAGCAAGGAGTTCATCATCAACACACCATTTGTTACTTCTTGGAGAGTGGTGTCTCCTAGATTGGCTAGGTGTCACTTGGGAGCCTCCGACAAGATTGTGAAGTTGAACCAAGGAGTTTGTAAGGGCAAGGAGATCGCCTACTTCGTGAAGATCTACCGCTAGTGAGGCAAGTCCTTCGTGGGCGACGGCCGTGATGGAATAGACAAGGTTGCTTCTTCGTGGACCCTTCGTGGGTGGAGCCCTCCATGGACTCGCGCAACCGTTACCCTCCGTGGGTTGAAGTCTCCATCAACGTGGATGTACGATAGCACCACCTATCGGAACCATGCCAAAAACATCCGTGTCTCCAATTGCGTTTGAATCCTCCTAACCCTTCCCTCTACATTCTTGCAAGTTGCATGCTTTACTTTCCGCTGCTCATATACTCTTTTGCATGCTTGCTTGAATTGTGTGGAGATTTCTTGACTTGTGCTAAGATAGCTAAAATCTACCAAGAACTAAAATTGGGAAAAGGCTAGATTTTTATTTGGTCAACTAGTCTAATCACCCCCCTCTAGACATACTTCCGATCCTATAAGTGGTATGAGAGCTTTGGTCTCCATTTGCTTTGATTTCCATAGCTTTTGGTGGTCATAGCCTTGGTTTCACAACCTAGGAGAGTATGGCGTCTAGCAAGGGAAATTATCACCGTAGAGGTCCTTACTTTGATGGTACTAATTTTGCTAGTTGGAAGCATAAAATGAAAATGTATATTCTTGGACATAACCCCGCCGTTTGGGCTATTGTGTGTGTTGGCTTGCAAGGTGACTTCTTTGATGGGAAAGAACCAAACCGTGAAGCTACCGCGGAAGAGTTGAAGATGCTGCAATACAACGCTCAAGCTTGTGATATTCTCTTCAACGGATTGTGCCCCGAAGAATTCAACAAAATCAGCCGTCTTGGGAATGCAAAGGAAATTTGGGATACTTTGACTGATATGCACGAAGGTACCGACTCCGTCAAGGAATCCAAATTGGATGTGCTTCAAAGTCAACTTGACATGTTCAAAATGAAGGATGGTGAAGGTGTCGCTGAAATGTACTCTAGGCTTGCTCTTATCACAAATGAGATTACCGGCTTAGGGAGTGAAGAGATGACCGATAGATTCATCATCAAGAAGATCCTAAGAGCCTTGGATGGAAAATATGATACCGTGTGCACATTGATTCAAATGATGCCCAATTACAAAGATCTCAAGCCAACGGAAGTCATTGGAAGAATTGTTGCTCATGAGATGTCACTCAAGGATAAAGAGGAACTTCACAACAAATCAAGTGGAGCTTACAAAGCCTCATGTGAAGCCCCCACATCATCAAGTGAGAAGCAAACCTTCAATGAAGAATTGAGCTTAATGGTGAAGAACTTCAACAAGTTCTACAAAAGTAGAAGCAAAGATAGAAGCTCCATGTCAAGGTCCTACAATGACAAAAGATCTCCTAGTCGAGAGTGAAACTGCTATAACTGTGGAAGACCCGGACACTATTCGAATGAGTGCATGGCTCCCTACAAGAGAAGAGAATACTCTCCCAAAAGAAGAAGTAGAAGAGAAGAATCGCCATCTAGAGAAAGAAGGAGTAGAGATGATCGTTATGAATGAAGACACTCACGGAGAAGCAAGGATTCGGAAAGAAAAGAAAAGTCATTAAGGAGCTACACAAAACGAAGACATCAAGCTCATGTTGGTGAATGGGTATCCGGCTCCGACTCCGACAACCACTCCGAGAGAAGTTATCACTCCGATTCCGAATATACTAAAGATGAAGGTGTTGCCGGTCTAGCACTTGTGTCAACCAACTCCTACGACATATTTGACTCACCAAATGAAGGAGTTGGAACATGCTTCATGGCTAAAGGCCCAAAGGTATCACACCCCGAGTATGTTGATTTTAATAGTGATGAAGATGACTTGTTAGGTGATGATGATTTACTTATTGACAACTCTAGTGATGAATACTATGATGAAACGTCGATGAATCATGCTAAAACGAATGACAATGATAAGGATAAGATTGAGGCTCTAACTAAAGAACTAAACACTCTTAAGTTAGCTCATGAAACTATCTTAGAAGATCATCGAGAACTTTTATGAACACATGAGAAATTACACTTTGAAAAGCTCAACCTTGAGCAAGAGCATGAGTTCTTAAAAGCAATGATGATCTTCGTAAGAAAATTTCTTCTTACATTGCCAAGCGTTTACTCTTATCCACTTACATGCCTCAAGTAAAGTCTAGTAACAAGAACAAGTAAGATTCTTCCTCTAGTGGTAACAATGATCATGTTAAATCCAATATTGTTGCTTCTAGTAGCTCTCTTGATTCCACTAATGATTCTCTTAGCCAAGTTACACTTGAGCAAGAAAATAGCCTATTGAAGGGAATTATAGAGAAAGGAGTGTACAAGAGCCTTGCCGGGAGTAAGCAATTCGAGGAAATTGTACGCAAGCATGGAAGGCACCGGAAGAATCAAGGTGTTGGTTTTGAACAAAAGTTCAATGCCAATGGAGTTGAGTGGGAAGAAGATCAATACCCCAAGACAAAGTTTGTTCCTCAACAAGAGAAGTATGATCCTAATTCTTTCAAAGGGACACAAGCTCAAGATGATCTTCCACCACAAGACTACAAGCAAAAAGGCAAGGACAAGCTTCAAGAGGAAATTGATGCATTTGAAGAAGCTCCTAAGACTTTAGTCAAGTGGATTCCCAAGACTACTTCAAGTTCCACTTCATCAAGTCGACTACAACTTCAAGGATTCCCATCAACATGGTGTGGATCCAAAAGAAGAAGAACTAGAGAGTTCTTGAGGGTGACTCCGCCAACATACTTCACTCTTATCATTTTGGCAAGAACAAGTGCAATCAACTTCCATATCTTGCACTAGTTCAAGGAGTCACAAACCCGCTTGTTGGTAAGTCAAGGGACAAGGTAACCTAAAAGCTTTCATAGACATCATCTTATGTGTGCATCACTCTATGTCTATGGATATCCTTGTTTGTTCCTTGTGGGACTAACCCATGTAGGTATTGAAAGTGCAATTCACTCCAATGGATAGCCCCAATTGATCTACATCAACATTGAGCATCCACATCTTCAACATCTACATGAAGTCATCATCGACAAAACCCAAGGTTAGTTCATCCCTCTTAGGGGGAATATCACATCTAGGGGGAGCTTTACTCTAAGAATTGATCTAAGGCAACTCTAATGATGTGAACATAACAATGCTTTATGTAAAAGTGGTAACCCCACTTGTGCTTAAACGATGAGTATGACCTATGATCAAATGTTCTCATTTGACTCCTAAGTTAATATACTCATATATAGATGACCTAGTCATCACCAATTGCTTGATAGATGCTAGAATTGGTTGTGCATGCTTTGCCACATATTTCAATTGCCATTTTATTGTGTGAGCATGTTGAGTGCATATTTTAGTCATTCGAGGACATCCACTTGTTGTTTTGATTGATTGGTTTTGTTGCAAAGTGAATGGACAAGAATGCCTAAGAACCTTCTCTTGTTGGGGAATGTAGTAATTTCAAAAACTTTCCTACGCACACGCAAGATCATGGTGATGCATAGCAACGAGAGGGGAGAGTGTTGTCTACGTACCCTCGTAGACCGAAGCGGAAGCGTTGACACAACGTAGAGGAAGTAGTCGTACGTCCTCCTCCCGATCCGACCGATCCAAGCGCCGTTACTCCGGCGCCTCCGAGTTCTTGACACACGTACAGCTCGATGACGTTCTCCGGGCTCCGATCCAGCAAAGCTCTCGGGGAAGAGTTTCGTCAGCACGACGGCGTGGTGACGATCTTGATGAACTACCGACGCAGGGCTTCGCCCAAGCATTGCAACAATATGACCGAGGTGGAATATGGTGGAGGGGGCACCGCACACGGCTGAGGAACGATCACGAAGATCAACTTGTGTGTTCTAGGGTGCCCCCTGCCCCCGTATATAAAGGAGTAAGGGGGGAGGCTGGCCGGCCCTATGGGGCGCGCCAAAGGGAGGGGGAGTCCTCCTCCTAGTGGGAGTAGGACTCCCCTTTCCTAGTCCAACTAGGAAGAGAGAGGGGGAAGGAAAGAGAGGGAGAGGGAGAGGGAAAGGGGGGCCGCTGTGATGCCCCAAGACCGGAGCTTCAGATGCCTTCCATGAGTTCTGGGTTTTGTCGTGTGATTTGTTTGGTTCATTGCATTCATCTTTGCATCATGTGCATTGCGTCATGTCATTTATTTTCTTAACTCAACTAAATAAATGGCATGGATCTTTGATCCATTTAAATTGAGGGAATTCACATGGTGATTCTCTTTATAACATATCCTCCCGATATTAGGGAGCTATATTGAATATTCCATTTATTTGGAATTAACCATAACACACTTGCATATTAATTCCTTTGGCCTTTTCTTCTTCAAGTGTTGACTCTCTAACCTTGCCTTATATCCTTTCGTCATTTTCCGGAGCTCCACCTAGAATTTCATCATTTTTGGTCACTCCAAAAACCTCGTCCCAGTTCAAGCCTATTTGAATTAAATTCAAATGAGTTCGAAATCTTTTGTTCGATCTGGTTTTTTTCTATTTTTCGCGGTATGTGCACATTTTTGCGAGTCCGGGAAAATTAACCGTACGCTCAAATTCTTTCCCTAAAACCCTCTTTTTCTTCTCTTCTCTCTAATTCTTTTATGTTAAGGAAAATAAGAGAGAGGGAGAGCAGCCCAGCCAAGATCTCAGGCCGGCCCAGTTGTCCCAAGGCCCCGTCCACCAGCTCTAACCCTAATCCTCACCCCTCTCCCGATCCCATCTTCCTCCCTCCAGCGCCGCACACAGAGGAGCGCCCGCGCCCGTGTCCTTCTCCCTCCTCTCGAACCCCTCCTTCCCCTTCGCTCCTCCCTCCAGCGTCGCCAGGAGAGTGCCCGTGCCTCCATCTCCCTCCTCTGCGCCCCATCTGCTCCGTTCCCGGCGCCTCCCTCCTGCAGCCCGTACAAGCCACCAGGAGGCGGGCTCCCGTGCTTCTGCCTCGTCCCCGCCGCCGGCAAGTAGCAGCAGCCACCAGGCCGGAGCCTCATCGCCACGCGCCATCGTCGGCGTCCACCAGGAGGGCTACCCCGCGCGCGACCCCCGCTGCAGCCCCTTCTCCAACTCGTGGTCGACCGCGCCTCGCCTTCGACCTCGGCTTCCGCGTCCCATGGCCATGAGCGCCACCAGCAGCAGTTTCAGGCCGCCCCGTCGCCGAGTCCCTCGCCATTGTCCTCTGCTCAGGAACGAGCTCGGCCCCGCGCCTTGGACTCGTTCCATGCCCAGATCGCCCTGCACCTCGCCGCCTGCTGCTCCTCTGCTTCGAGCAGGAGGACGAGCGCTCGACCGCGCGTGTTGACCGCGCCCCTGCTCCGTCCTCGTGCCCGCCGGGCCTCCTCTGCTTCGACCGTCGACCTCCGCAAGTTCAGGACCAAGACCCGAGACCTGAGACCCGTGGCCTCCGCTGCTAATTTCCGTGGACGTCAAGTACCTCTTCCGGTGATTCGAACGTCTACGTAACATGTACCTCTACGCTCGAAAACGTTGGTTGCGCCAAGTTCCACTACCGCCGACGTACAATTCGCCAAGTACCACTACCGTTGGCCTCGGAGACATCGGATTCGTCAAGTTCCTCTTCAAAACGTGAACCACTACTTCCACGATGACGTGTGTACCGCTACCGTCGACCCCCGAAGAATTCGTGGACGTCAAGTTCCTTGTCGTGACCCCGAACATCTACGAACGTGTACAACTACTTCCACTACGCCCGCGAGTACCACTACTTCGACTACCGTCGCGTGAACCACTACTTCCCTCGACGCCCGAGAACAACTACTTCCCTCTACGAACGAGAACCCTCTCCTTTGCATGCTCAGAAGGTATAACCGCCGAGAACGATCGCCGTGGAACGAATGCTTGCGATGTTTGAGATGCTCGTGCTTGCACCATGTCCGTATTGTCACCCGTTTCCTTGTCGCCAACTCGTGGGACACCCAGAATCCGGGAGCGCCCCACCATCTTTGACACGCTCTCGTCACACTTCCTTTTGCACCGGCATCTCAATCGAGTACCGGAACCGATATGTTGCCGTGGCACCATTTTTGAATTCGTTGCCGTGGCACACTTTCTTTCCGCCACGATGACAAATGCTTCTTAATGCTCTTATCAACATTTTCATAAATATTGCATAAAACTTGAAATTGTCATCCGCATCATGATAACAACATTTAAAATGCTTAAAATTGTTGTTTGCATTTATTTTGCTAAATGCCATGTTAAAATGATTTATTCCATAACTAAATAACCGTAGCTCCGATTTTAATAATCTTTATATGTAAATGGGGTAGAATTTTGCCTAGTTTAACATGGTGGCATCATCTTGCATGTTTAATAACTATAAAATATGGTTTAGGGCAGATCAGGACCAAACCTAATATATGCACGTGAGGAGTTTCCGGATTTGTTGTTTGTTGTTCCGGCCTCATTTAAACTTTCCCAAATAGGTAGTTTTCATATGCTTCACCCCTTGCCATGTTTAATAACATTTAATATTGTTGGGTTCATAATAGAGAGAGAACTAAATAATTAATGTGGTGTTTCGTCAATATGCAACTCGTTGCATATTGAGCTCCACTTAATTTGTAGTGTTGTTTGTGCACTTTGCCATGACATGCTTATTTAAACCGGACATGCATCATAATTGAGTGTGCATCATGCCATGTTTATGTGATGGTTGTTTACTATGTTGTTTGTTTGTTTCCGGGTTGCTTCTCTCGTTAGCTTCGGTTTCATTCCGGAGTTGTGAGGATTTGTTCGACTTCGTCCGTTTGTCTTCTTCATGGACTCGTTCTTCTTCCTTGCGGGATTTCAGGAAAGATGACCATACCCTCGAAATCACTTCTATCTTTGCTTGCTAGATTGCTCACTCTTTTGCTATGCCTATGCTGCGATACCTACCACTTGCTTATCATGCCTCCCATATTGTCAAACCAAGCCTCTAACCCACCTTGTCCTAGCAAACCGTTGTTTGGCTATGTTACCGCTTTGCTCAGCCCCTCTTATAGCGTTGTTAGTTGCAGGTGAAGATGAAGTTTGTTCCTTGTTGGAACATGGAGATGTTGTTCCTTGTTGGAACATGTTTACTTGTTGGGATATCACAATATATCTTATTTAATTAATGCATCTATATACTTGGTAAAGGGTGGAAGGCTCGGCCTTATGCCTGGTGTTTTGTTCCACTCTTGCCGCCCTAGTTTCCGTCATATCGGTGTTATGTTCCCGGTTTTTGCGTCCCTAACGTGGTCGGGTGATTTATGGGACCCCCTTGACAGTTTGCTTTGAATAAGACTTTTCCAGCAAGGCCCAACATTGGTTCTACATTTGCCTCAGCCTATTACCTTTTCCCTTGGGAGTCGCGCATCCCGAGGGTCATCTTTATTTAGCCCCCCCGGGCCAATGCTTGTCTAAGTGTTGGTCCAAACTAGAGCACCGTGCGGAACCGTCCCTTGGCAACTTGGGTTATGTTGGTACCTGTACGCTTAGCTTATCCGGTGTTGCCCTGAGAACGAGATATGTGCAGCTCCTATCAGGATGTCGGCGCATCGGGCGGCTTTGCTGGACTTGTTTTATTACTATCGAAATGTCTTGTAGCCGGGATTCCGAGACTGATCGGGTCTTCCCGGGGAGAAGGAATATCCTTCGTTGATCGCGAGAGCTTATCATGGGCTAAGTTGGGACACCCCTGCAGGGTTTGAACTTTCGAAAGCCGTGCCCGCGGTTATGTGGCAGATGGGAATTTGTTAATGTCCGGTTGTAGAAAACCCGAAGTTGATCTTAATTAAAATACACCAACCGCGTGTGTAACCGTGATGGTCTCTTCTTGGCGGGGTCCGGGAAGTGAACACGGTTGTTGGAGTTATGCCTGACGTAAGTAGTTTCAGGATCACTTCTTGATCATAGTTGTTCGACTGTGCTTTGCCTTCTCTTCTCGCTCTCATTTGCGTATGTTAGCCACCATATATGCTAGTCGCTTGCTGCAGCTCCACCTCATACCTTTTGTCCCACCTTTAAGCTTAAATAGTCTTGATCTCGCGGGTGTGAGATTGCTGAGTCCCCGTGACTCACCAGATACTTCCAAAACCAGTTTGCAGGTGTCGATGAAACCGTGCAGGTGCCGCACACGAGCTCAAGGAGGAGCTTGATGAAGATCTTGTTCATTGTGTTGTTTCGTTTCAGTCGATCAGTAGTGGAGCCCAGTTGGGGTCGATCGTGGACCTTTGTCGCTTTTGGGGTTTCTTCTTTTATTTTGGCTCCGTAGTCGGGCCCTGATTGTAACTGTATGATGTAATGTTTTATTCATGTATTTGTGTGAAGTGGCGATTGTAAGCCAACTATGTATCTCTTTCCCTTATGTATTACATGGGTTGTGTGAAGATTACCTCACTTGCGACATTGCTTTCAATGCGGTTATGCCTCTAAGTCATGCTTCGACACGTGGGAGATATAGCCGCATCGAGGGTGTTATAGCCGCGCCCCACCTCCTTGTCCAATTCGGACTCCCCATGGGGGGGGGGGGCGCCACCTCCTGGCCGCAGCCCTCTCTCTCCCTCGGGCCCAATAAGGCCCATTACTTCCTCGGGGGGTTCCGGTAACCCCTCCGGCACTCCGGTTTTATCCGAAACCACTCGGAACCATTCCGATGTCCGAATATAGTCGTCCAATATATCAATCTTTACGTCTCGACCATTCCGAGACTCCTCGTCATGTCCGTGATCTCATCCGGGACTCCGAACTAACTTAGGTACATCAAAATGCATAAACTCATAATAACTGTCATCGTAACCTTAAGCGTGCGGACCCTACGGTTCGAGAACAGTGTAGACATGACTGAGACAATTCTCTGGTCAATAACCAATAGCGGGACCTGGATGCCCATATTGGCTCCTACACATTCTACGAAGATCTTTATCGGTCAGACCGCATAACAACATACGTTGTTCCCTTTGTCATTGGTATGTTACTTGCCCGAGATTCGATCGTCGGTATCCAATACCTAGTTCAATCTGGTTACCGGCAAGTCTCTTTACTCGTTCCGTAATACATCATCTCGCAACTAACTCATTGGTTGCAATGCTTGCAAGGCTTATATGATGTGCATTACCGAGAAGGCCCTGAGATACCTCTCCGACATTCGAAGTGACAAATCCTAATCTCGAAATACGCCAACCCAACAAATACTTTCGGAGACACCTGTAGAGCACCTTTATAATCACCCAGTTACGTTGTGACGTTTGGTAGCACACAAAGTGTTCCTACGGTAAACGGGAGTTGCATAATCTCATAGTCAAAGGAACATGTATAAGTCATGGAGAAAGCAATAGCAACATACTAAACGATCGGGTGCTAAGCTAATGGAACGGGTCATGTCAATCAGATCATTCAACTAATGATGTGACCTTGTTAATCAAATGACAACTCCTTGGTCTATGGTTAGGAAACTTAACCATCTTTGATTAACAAGCTAGTCAAGTAGAGGCATACTAGTGACACTCTGTTTGTCTATGTATCCACACATGTATTATGTTTCCGGTTAATACAATTCTAGCATGAATAATAAACATTTATCATGATATGTAAGGAAATAAATAATAACTTTATTATTGCCTCTAGGGCATATTTCCTTCAGTCTCCCACTTGCACTAGAGTCAATAATCTAGATTACACAGTAATGATTCTAACACCCATGGAGTCTTGGTGCTGATCATGTTTTGCTCGTGGAAGAGGCTTAGTCAACGGGTCTGCTACATTCAGATCCGTATGTATCTTGCAAATCTCTATGTCTCCCACCTGGACCAAATCCCGGATGGAATTGAAGCGTATCTTGATGTGCTTGGTTCTCTTGTGAAATCTGGATTCCTTTGCCAAGGCAATTGCACCAGTATTGTCACAAAAGATTTTCATTGGACCCGATGCACTAGGTATGACACCTAGATCGGATATGAACTCCTTCATCCAGACTCCTTCATTTGCTGCTTCCGAAGCAGCTATGTACTCCGCTTCACATGTAGATCCCACCACGACGCTTTGTTTAGAACTGCACCAACTGACAGATCCACCGTTTAATGTAAATACGTATCCGGTTTGCGATTTAGAATCGTCCGAATCAATGTCAAAGCTTGCATCAACGTAACCATTTACGACGAGCTCTTTGTCACCTCCATACACGAGAAACATCTCCTTAGTCCTTTTCAGGTACTTCAGGATATTCTTGACCGCTGTCCAGTGATCCACTCCTGGATTACTTTGGTACCTCCCTGCCAAACTTATAGCAAGGCACACATCGGGTCTGGTACACAGCATTGCATACATGATAGAGCCTATGGCTGAAGCATAGGGAACATCTTTCATTTTCTCTCTATCTTCTGCAGTGGTCGGGCATTGAGTCTTACTCAACTTCACACCTTGTAACACAGGCAAGAACCCTTTCTTTGCTTGATCCATTTTGAACTTCTTCAAAACTTTGTCAAGGTATGTGCTTTGTGAAAGTCCAATTAAGCGTCTTGATCTATCTCTATAGATCTTAATGCCCAATATGTAAGCAGCTTCACCGAGGTCTTTCATTGAAAAACTTTTATTCAAGTATCCCTTTATGCTGTCCAGAAATTCCATATCATTTCCAATCAGTAATATGTCATCTACATATAATATCAGAAATGCTACAGAGTTCCCACTCACTTTCTTGTAAATACAGGCTTCTCCAAAAGTCTGTATAAACCCAAATGCTTTGATCACACTATCAAAGCGTTTATTCCAACTCCGAGAGGCTTGCACCAGTCCATAAATGGATCGCTAGAGCTTGCACACATTGTTAGCTCCCTTTGGATCGATAAAACCTTCCGGTTGCATCATATACAACTCTTCTTCCAGAAATCCATTCAGGAATGCAGTCTTTACATCCATTTGCCAAATTTCATAATCATAAAATGTGGCAATTGCTAACATGATTCGGACAGACTTAAGCATCGCTACGGGTGAGAAGGTCTCATCGTAGTCAATCCCTTGAACTTGTCGAAAACCTTTTGCGACAAGTCGAGCTTTGTAGACAGTAACATTACCATCAGCGTCAGTCTTCTTCTTGAAGATCCATTTATTCTCTATTGCTTGCCGACCATGGGCAAGTCAACCAAAGTCCATACTTTGTTCTCATACATGGATCCTATCTCAGATTTCATGGCTTCAAGCCATTTTGCGGAATCTGGGCTCACCATCGCTTCTTCATAGTTCGTAGGTTCACCATGATCTAGTAGCATGATTTCCAGAACAGGATTGACATACCACTCTGGTGCGGATCTTACTCTGGTTGATCTACCAGGTTCTGTAGTAACTTGATCTGAAGTTGCATGATCATCATCATTAACTTCCTCACTAATTGGTGTAGGTGCTACAGAAACAGATTTCTGTGACGTACTATTTTCCAATAAGGGAGCAGGTACAGTTACCTCATCAAGTTCTACTTTCCTCCCACTCACTTCTTTCGAGAGAAACTCCTTCTCTAGAAAGGATCCATTTTTAGCAACAAATGTCTTGCCTTCGGATCTGTGATAGAAGGTGTACCCAACAGTTTCCTTTGGGTATCCTATGAAGACACATTTCTCCGATTTGGGTTCGAGCTTATCAGGTTGAAGCTTTTTCACATAAGCATCGCAGCCCCAAACTTTAAGAAACCACAACTTTGGTTTCTTGCTAAACCATAGTTCATAAGGCGTCGTCTCAACGGATTTCGATGGTGTCCTATTTAACGTGAATGCGGTCGTCTCTAGAGCATAACCCCAAAACGATAGCGGTAAATCTATAAGAGACATCATAGATCGCACCATATCAAGTAAAGTACGATTACGACATTCGGACACACCATTGCGTTGTGGTGTTCCGGGTGGCGTGAGTTGCGAAACTATTCCGCATTGTTTCAATTGTAGACCAAACTCGTAACTCAAATATTCTCCTCCACGATCAGATCGTAAAAACTTTATTTTCTTGTTACGATGATTTTCAACTTCACTCTGAAATTCTCTGAACTTTTCAAATGTTTCAGACTTGTGTTTCATTAAGTAGATATACCCATATCTGCTTAAATCATCTGTGAAGGTGAGAAAATAACGATATCCGCCACGAGCTTCAATATTCATCGGACCACATACATCAGTATGTATGATTTCCAATAAATCTGTTGCTCTCTCCATAGTACCGGAGAACGGTGTTTTAGTCATCTTGCCCATGAGGCACGGTTCGCAAGTACCAAGTGATTCATAATCAAGTGGTTCCA
The DNA here is from genome assembly GCA_032464435.1 of Aegilops umbellulata. Classification (NCBI taxonomy): domain Eukaryota; kingdom Viridiplantae; phylum Streptophyta; class Magnoliopsida; order Poales; family Poaceae; genus Aegilops; species Aegilops umbellulata. Next base: position 181,915,416 of record CP136060.1, read on the forward strand.
AAAGTCCATCAGTATGGAGTTTCTTCATGCGCTTTATACCGATATGACCTAAATGGCAGTGCCACAAATAAGTTGCACTATCATTATCAACTCTGCATCTTTTGGTTTCAACATTATGAATATGTGTATCACTACTATCGAGATTCATCAAAAATAGACCACTCTTCAAGGGTGCATGGCCATAAAAGATATTACTCAGATAAATAGAACAACCATTATTCTCTGATTTAAATGAATAACCGTCTCGCATCAAACAAGATCCAGATATAATGTTCATGCTCAATGCTGGCACCAAATAACAATTATTTAGGTCTAATACTAATCCCGAAGGTAGATGTAGAGGTAGCGTGCCGACCGCGATCACAACGACTTTGGAACCATTTCCCACGCGCATCGTCACCTCGTCCTTTGCCAGTGTTCGCTTAATCCGTAGTCCCTGTTTCGAGTTGCAAATGTTAGCAACAGAACCAGTATCAAATACCCAGGTGCTACTGCGAGCTCTAGTAAGGTACACATCAATAACATGTATATCACATATACCTTTGTTCACCTTGCCATCCTTCTTATCCGCCGAATACTTGGGGCAGTTCCGCTTCCAGTGACCAGTCTGCTTGCAGTAGAAGCACTCAATTTCAGGCTTAGGTCCAGACTTGGGTTTCTTCTCTTGAGCAGCAACTTGTTTGCTGTTCTTCTTGAAGTTCCCCTTCTTCTTCCCTTTGCCCCTTTTCTTGAAACTAGTGGTCTTGTTGACCATCAACACTTGATGCTCCTTCTTGATTTCTACCTCCGCAGCCTTTAGCATTGCGAAGAGCTCGGGAATTGTCTTATCCATCCCTTGCATGTTATAGTTCATCACGAAGCCTTTGTAGCTTGGTGGAAGTGATTGGAGAATTCTGTCAATGACACAATCATCCGGAAGATTAACTCCCAGTTGAATCAAGTGATTATAATACCCAGACATTTTGAGTATATGTTCACTGACAGAACCATTCTCCTCCATCTTGCAGCTATAGAACTTATTGGAGACTTCATATCTCTCAATCCGGGCATTCTGTTGGAATATTAACTTCAACTCCTGGAACATCTCATATGCTCCATGATGTTCAAAATGTCGTTGAAGTCCCGGTTCTAAGCCGTAAAGCATGGCACACTGAACTATCGAGTAGTCATCAGCTTTGCTCTGCCAGACGTTCACAACATCTGGCGTTGCTCCAGCAGCAGGCCTGGCACCCAGCGGTGCTTCCAGGACGTAACTTTTCTGTGCAGCAATGAGGATAATCCTCAAGTTACGGACCCAGTCCGTGTAATTGCTACCATCATCTTTCAACTTTGCTTTCTCAAGGAACGCATTAAAATTCAACGGAACAACAACACGAGCCATCTATCTACAATCAACGTAAACAAGCAAGATACTATCAGGGACTAAGTTCATGATAAATTTAAGTTCAATTAATCATATTACTTAAGAACTCCCACTTAGATAGACATCCCTCTAATCTTCTAAGTGATCACGTGATCCAAATCAAACTAAACCATAACCGATCATCACGTGAAATGGATTAGCTCTCAGTGGTGAACATCATTATGTTGATCATATCTACTATATGATTCACGCTCGACCTTTCGGTCTCCGTGTTCCGAGACCATATCTGCATATGCTAGGCTCGTCAAGTATAACCCGAGTATTCTGCGTGTGCAAAAACTGGCTTGCACCCGTTGTAGATGGACGTAGAGCTTATCACACCCGATCATCACGTGGTGTCTGGGCACGACGAACTTTGGCAACCGTGCATACTCGGGGAGAACACTTCTTGATAATTTAGTGAGAGATCATCTTATAATGCTACCGTCAATCAAAGCAAGATAAGATGCATAAAAAGATAAACATCACATGCAATCAATATAAGTGATATGATATGGCCATCATCATCTTGTGCTTGTGATGTCCATCTCTGAAGCACCGTCATGATCACTATCGTCACTGGCGCGACACCTTGATCTCCATCGTAGCATCGTTGTCGTCTCGCCAATCTTATGCTTCTACGACTATCGCTACCGCTTAGTGATAAAGTAAAGCATTACAGGGCGATTGCATTGCATACAATAAAGCGACAACCATACGGCTCCTGCCGGTTGCCGATAACTCGGTTACAAAACATGATCATCTCATACAATAAAATTTATCATCATGTCTTGACCATATCACATCACAACATGCCCTGCAAAAACAAGTTGGACGTCCTCTACTTTGTTTGTTGCAAGTTTTACGTGGCTGCTACGGGCTTAAGCAAGAACCAATCTCACCCACGCATCAAAACCACAACGATAGTTTGTCAAATAGACTCTGTTTTAACCTTCTCAAGGACCGGGCGTAGCCATACTCGGTTCAACTAAAGTTGGAGAAACTGACACCCGCTAGCCACCTGTGTGCAAAACACGGCGGTAGAACCAGTCTCGCGTAAGCGTACGCGTAATGTCGGTACGGGCCGCTTCATCCAACAATACCGCCGAACCAAAGTATGACATGCTGGTAGGCAGTATGACTTGTATCGTCCACAACTCACTTGTGTTCTACTTGTGCAAAACATCAAACCATAAAAACCTAGGCTCGGATGCCACTGTTGGGGAACATAGTAATTTCAAAAAAAATCCTACGCACACGCATGATCATGGTGATGCATAGCAACAAGAGGGGACAGTGTTGTCTACGTACCCTCGTAGACCGAAGCGGAAGCGTTGACACAACGTAGAGGAAGTAGTCGTACGTCTTCCTCCCGATCCGACCGATCCAAGCGCCGTTACTCCGGCGCCTCCGAGTTCTTGACACACGTACAGCTCGATGCCGTTCTCCGGGCTCCGATCCAGCAAAGCTCTCGGGGAAGAGTTTCGTCAGCACGACGGCGTGGTGACGATCTTGATGAACTACCGACGCAGGGCTTCGCCTAAGCACTACAACAATATGACCGAGGTCGAATATGGTGGAGGGGGGCACCGCACACGGCTGAGGAACGATCACGAAGATCAACTTGTGTGTTCTAGGGTGCCCCCCTGCCCCCGTATATAAAGGAGTAAGGGAGGGAGGCCGGCCGGCCCTATGGGGCGCGCCAAAGGGAGGGGGAGTCCTCCTCCTAGTGGGAGTAGGACTCCCCTTTCCTAGTCCAACTAGGAAGAGAGAGGGGGAAGGAAAGAGAGGGAGAGGGAGAGGGAAAGGGGGGCCGCGCCCCCCTCCTTGTCCAATTCGGACTCCCCTGGGGGGGGGGGGGAGGGGCGCGCGCCACCTCCTGGCCGCAGCCCTCTCTCTCCCCTCAGGCCCAATAAGGCCCATTACTTCCCTGGGGGGTTCCGGTAACCCCTCCGGCACTCCGGTTTTATCCGAAACCACTCGGAACCATTCCGATGTCCGAATATAGTCGTCCAATATATCAATCTTTACGTCTCGACCATTCCGAGACTCCTCGTAATGTCCGTGATCTCATCCGGGGCTCCAAACTAACTTCGGTACATCAAAATGCATAAACTCATAATAACTGTCATCGTAACCTTAAGCGTGCGGACCCTACGGTTCGAGAACAGTGTAGACATGACTGAGACAATTCTCTGGTCAATAACCAATAGCGGGACCTGGATGCCCATATTGGCTCCTACACATTCTACGAAGATCTTTATCGGTCAGACCGCATAACAACATACGTTGTTCCCTTTGTCATCGGTATGTTACTTGCCCGAGATTCGATCGTCGGTATCCAATACCTAGTTCAATCTTGTTACCGGCAAGTCTCTTTACTCATTCCGTAATACATCATCTCGCAACTAACTCATTGGTTGCAATGCTTGCAAGGCTTATATGATGTGCATTACCGAGAAGGCCCTGAGATACCTCTCCGACATTCGAAGTGACAAATCCTAATCTCGAAATACGCCAACCCAACAAATACTTTCGGAGACACCTGTAGAGCACCTTTATAATCACCCAGTTATGTTGTGACGTTTGGTAGCACACAAAGTGTTCCTACGGTAAACGGGAGTTGCATAATCTCATAGTCAAAGGAACATGTATAAGTCATGGAGAAAGCAATAGCAACATACTAAACGATCGGGTGCTAAGCTAATGGAACGGGTCATGTCAATCAGATCATTCAACTAATGATGTGACCTTGTTAATCAAATGACAACTCCTTGGTCTATGGTTAGGAAACTTAACCATCTTTGATTAACAAGCTAGTCAAGTAGAGGCATACTAGTGACACTCTGTTTGTCTATGTATCCACACATGTATTATGTTTCCGGTTAATACAATTCTAGCATGAATAATAAACATTTATCATGATATGTAAGGAAATAAATAATAACTTTATTATTGCCTCTAGGGCATATTTCCTTCATCTCTAGCTATCTATGCTTTTCTCATCTCAAACTCTATTCATGCTAAATCACAAAATTTGATCAAGTCAGATTCAAACCACTCTGTGTGAGGAGCACTCGGAGTCCCCGATTTGTCATATACTTAAACTTCCAAAACTTCTTTGTGCTTTTCGGTCTGACCGATATCCCCATTTCGGTCATACCGAGATCACTAAGTCGATCTAGGTTTTCACCTCGGTGCAACCGATTTGAACTGTTCGGTCACACCGAGTTGCCATAACTGTCAACAATTATGCATCTCAGTGCCACCAAGTTGTTCCACTCGGTCACACCGATAGGGTCGGGCTATATATACTCACGGGCAAAATTTGGAAATTTCTCCTAAACCTCTTCGCCTGCGCATAGCTTGCTCTGCCTCCTGGGTCTCCGGATCGTCCTCCTCATCGCCAGCCGCCCCTTGTCGCTGGTCTCCGCCGCCGTCAACGGAATTCGTCTCCGCCGTTGCCGCCGTAGCGAGTCCGCCGCCAAACTAGGGTATGGACTCGATCACAGTGCTATTCCCCGTCCAATTCCTAGCACATTGTGTTCTTTATGATTCTTGCTACGATTGAAACACTCCTATCCAGTCAAAACAATCCGTAGAATAGTTGAGATTTGAAAATTTAGGTTTAGGTTTCCACCGAAACCATCTCGGACCCACCGGGTTGCGGAACTCGGTTCCACCGATTCGGCCACGGCCATTGCACATGTGGTTCTCGGTCTGACCGAGAATTACAAATCGGTGAGACCGAGTTGAGGACTTTGTGAAACCCTAGCAGTCTCGGTGCCACCGAACTGTGACTTGGTCTGACCGAGTTCACTAGTTTTGGTTCCAAAAGCTGCTTCGGTATCACCGAGTTTGCAAATCGGTTGATCCGAAATGCTTTCCGTGGAAAACTAAAACTAAGTATTTGACTCATTCTTTTGCAAAAATCTCTGCATTTTGTGATGCTCATCCACTATATCTCATCTATAAACTATTCACAGGGTCAACAGTCTGTATTTGCAACATGTCTGATCAAAGTGATAGCCAGAACAAATATGAGGAGCAGGCTCATTTGAGTGAGGGCACTAGTCCCTCTAGCAGTTCTGATGAGGGTAGCAGGAGCACCCAAGCAATCTGCCTAAAGCTGCCACTAGAGCAAACATGAAGAGAACTTCTGAATCAGAAGATGAGGACTATGTGGCAGAAGAGGAAGCCACATCCAAGAAGAAGGTGCTCAAGAAAGAGTATGGCTCAGCTGCAGCCATCAAGCCTGGAATGCAGAAAAAGGCACCTGCAAGAAGAGTTCCCACCTCTAAGCCTAGGAAGGCTGTAACTGAAGAAACCATGAAATTCACCATGGAATCAGAAGAGGAAGCAAGTGGCCAGGATAAGAAGAAGAAGAGAGTCAGAACTACCACCGCCAGAGTTCTTGGCAAACCCTCCATGAGGAGAGACTCAGATGAAGAAGAGGAAGAAGAGGTTGCTGCTCCAGCACCCAAGGCACAGAAGCTTATGGGTGATGCCATAAGGTCAGGGGCTACTGCATCCAAGCCCAAGGAAGCACCCAAAGCTGCATCGAAGCCCAAGAGTGCACCAAAGAGAAACACCAGGAACATATCTGCTGCTGAAAAGAACAAGGCCCCAGTGCCTGACATTGATGAAGAAGAAGAAGGACAAGTGCTCAGGAAGCTCAAGCCCAAGATCCCAGACCACAATGATGCTCATCCTATGGCTGAGGACATGAAAATTAGAAGAGATTCAGGGCTGAAGAAGGGGAGAGAAGCAGATCCATATGCTTCAAGAAGAAGAACTGATGTGGATTACAGGTTTCACACCAAGGAACAGCAAGACTTCTATGAGACAGTGCTGCTGGATAAGAAGCCCATAGTATGTGACATGAGATGGGTTGATTGGCAATACATCAAGGAGAACGAAGAAAACTATCCTGGAGTGTATGACAGCTTCAAGGGTTGTGGAGTTGCATACTTTGTTGGGCAGAAGCTCACAAAGTGGAATGAGGAGCTCATCATGCAATTCTACTCCACATCACACTTCTATCCAGATGGCAGGATAGTGTGGATGTCAGAAGGAACCAGATATCAGTCTACAGTTGCTGAATGGGCACAGCCGATCAATGCCCCAGAAGAGCAGGAAGATGACTTGGACATCTATGCCAAGAATAAGATTGATCACAATTCCATGTCCAACATGTACAAGGAGATCCCAAACAAAGCACTTGACACTTTCAAGTTTGGCTCAGTGCATTTCCTTCTGTCAGGCCTGCCCACTATCAACTGGATTCTGAGGCACACTCTATTGCCCAAGTCAGGTGATCACAAGATGATCCGAGGCCATGCAATATACATGCTCCACATATTTGATGTGCCACAAAAATTCAAGGTGATGAGCCTCATGGTAGAGACCATTAAGAGGACAACAGCTGATCAGAAGAGGAGCTGTGGATATGCCCCACAAATTCAAGATCTGATCAGAAGAGGAGCTGTGGATATGCCCCACAAATTCAAGAGCTGATCAACTCAAAGATGGGCACATGCACATACCTGCTGAACAAGGAACACCTGCCCATCCATCCAGACTTTGAAGACAATCAGGTTGTCATGAATGAGAATGAACCATCATCTGCACATGCTCAAGCAAAGAAGGAGAAGGCAAAGATGGAGAAAGCTGCCAAGATGCCAACTTAAGAGGAGGCATCTGAGTACTTCTTGAAGAACAAGCAGGAGCAGCTCAGTTACCTCATAGCATCCACTCTGAGAATTAAGAAAGGACTGGCCATCCTGACTCAAAACCAACAGAGCCTGGAAAGAATCATGGAACAAAAGTTCTATGACCTGGATGTGAAAGTAACAGAGGTTCAGTCTGCCGTGGAACAACTACAAGATGATATGCAGGAGAGGAAGGGCAAGACCAGAACTGATGCATTTGCCAGAGTGCCCAGAGCTCAGAGATCATCTGTAGTGCCAGTTCCTGACACCAGAGCCACCACTTCTGCACCAGCTACAGCTTCAGTTCCACCAGCTCCAGCTTCTACCCCAGTAGTTCCAACCACTTCTACTGAAGCCTTCGTCCTTGGCGTTATCCGGACTCCACCAACTGAAGACCAAGCCTGAGAGTCGTTTAGTACTATGCATTTTCTATGAACTTTTTGGTAACTTGTTGCCAAAGGGGGAGAAAAATGTATAGATCATAGGCTTCGAGAGAGAGAGAGTTTGCATTTGTTCTCTCTTGTCTTCTTGGTTGAAGTTTATTTTCTTTTGAGTGCATGAGATACTATGCCGTAATTTGTGAGACATTGATGATCATGTGTTTGATCATAAGCTACACTTAATGCTTGTTGGATGTTATTATCAGTTTATCCTTATTTTGATCATTCACTTTGCTTGGTGATGAGTGCATGTATTTAATTCTTATCATTTTGGGCGCTCCACGAAGATGTATGTGACATGGAAGAGTAACCCATGATTCTAACTCTTTGTGCATTTGCAGTCCAAAGCAAATCCTAAAACATGCACAAATTTATGGGGAGCTCTTATCACATACTTCTCAAAGCGACGATATATTTCATTCTTATTATCTATTGTCGAAGCTTTGATCTATATGTTGTCATCAATTACCAAAAAGGGGGAGATTGAAAGTGCAACTATCCCTGGGTGGTTTTGGTAATTCCTAACAACATATAGCTCACTGAGCTAACATTATTCCAAGATGAGATTCAGGAAAAGCTCAATGAATGGCATGGCATGGATGACGAAAGTGGATCCCTCAAAATTATAAGGACAAAGGATTGGCTCAAACTTCAAGGACAAGACTCTACATTTTATGTTTATTGATCCAAGATCACATTGAGTCCATAGGAAAAGCCAATACTATTAAGGAGGGATGAGGTGTTGCTTAATGAGCCTCTTGCTTCATGTGCTTAGTGATATGCTCCAAAATCCTCAACTACCTTTCCATATCCACATATGATCTAAACCAAAAGTCAAACTCGGCCCCACCGATTCTTTCTATCCGGAGCCACCGAGTTTCATTTGTCATAGCCACTGCCACAAACCCTAGCAAATTGGTTTCACCGATAGGGATCTCGGTCTCACCGAGATGGGATTGCAATTTCTCTGTTTCCCTTCGTAACGTTTCGGTCCAACCGAAGTGAGCGATCGGTCCCACCGAGATTGCAATGTAAACTCACTGTTTCCCTTTCGTAACATTTCGGTCTCACCGAAAAGAGCGAATCGGTCCCACCGAGTTTGCCTGACCAACTCTTGGTTAGCTTATTACCAAAATCGGTCCCACCGAGTTTGTGTAATCGGTCACACCGAGATTACGTTATGCCCAAACCCTAACCATGTCGGTCCTACCGAGTTGCATCTCAGTCCCACCGAAAATCCTAACGGTCACTAGGTTTGCTAAATCGGTCTGATCGAGTTTAACGATTCGGTCCCACCGAGTTTGGCAGATTGTGTGTAATGGTTAGATTTCGTGTGGAGGCTATATATACCCCTCCACCCACTCTTCATTCGTGGAGAGAGCCATCAGAGCAGATCTTCACTTCCAATACACATTTTCTGAGAGAGAACCACCTACCCTTGTGTTGAGCTCAAGATATTCCATTCCTACCATATGAATCTTGATCTCTAGCCTTCCCCAAGTTGCTTTCCACTCAAATCTTCTTTCCACCAAATCAAAATCCTGTGAGAGAGAGTTGAGTGTTGGGGAGACTATCATTTGAAGCACAAGAGCAAGGAGTTCATCATCAACACACCATTTGTTACTTCTTGGAGAGTGGTGTCTCCTAGATTGGCTAGGTGTCACTTGGGAGCCTCCGACAAGATTGTGGAGTTGAACCAAGGAGTTTGTAAGGGCAAGGAGATTGCCTACTTCGTGAAGATCTACCGCTAGTGAGGCAAGTCCTTCGTGGGCGACGGCCGTGATGGAATAGACAAGTTTGCTTCTTCGTGGACCCTTCGTGGGTGGAGCCCTCCGTGGACTCGCGCAACCGTTACCCTCCGGGGGTTGAAGTCTCCATCAACGTGGATGTACGATAGCACCACCTATCGGAACCATGCCAAAAACATCCGTGTCTCCAATTGCGTTTGAATCCTCCTAACCCTTCCCTTTACATTCTTGTAAGTTGCATGCTTTACTTTCCGCTGCTCATATACTCTTTTGCATGCTTGCTTGAATTGTGTGGAGATTGCTTGACTTGTGCTAAGATAGCTAAAATCTGCCAAGAACTAAAATTGGGAAAAGGCTAGATTTTTATTTGGTCAAGTAGTCTAATCACCCCCCCTCTAGACATACTTCCGATCCTACAGTTCAGATCTGAAAGCATGGCACTCGGGCCCTAGTGACAAGCATTAAGCATAGAAAAGTCATCGCAACATCAATCTTAGAACATAATGGATAATAGGGATCAAACCCTAACAAAACTAACTCGATTACATGATAAATCTCATCCAACCCATCACCGTCCAGCAAGCCTACGATGGAATTACTCACGCACGGCGGTGAGCATCATGAAATTGGTGATAGAGGAAGGTTGATGATGACGACGGCGATGGATTCCCCTCTCCGGAGCCCCGAACGGACTCCAGATCAACCCTCCCGAGAGAGATTAGGGCTTGGCGGCGGCTCCGTATCGTAAAACGCGATGAATCCTTCTCTCTATTTTTTTTCTCCCCGAACGTGAATATATAAAGTTGGAGTTGAGGTCGGTGGAGCACCAGGGGCCCACGAGGCAGGGGCGCGCCCCCACCCTCATGGACAAGGTGTGGGCCCCCTGGTCTTGATTCTTTCGCCAGTATTTTTTATAAATTCCAAAAATATTCTTCGTGAAGTTTCAAGTCATTTTGAGAACTTTTATTTCTGCACAAAAATAACACCATGGAAATTTTGCTAAAGACAGCGTCAGTCCGGGTTAGTTCCATTCAAATCATGCAAGTTAGAGTCGAAATAAAGGGCGAAAGTGTTTGGAAAAGTAGATACGATGGAGACGTATCAACTCCCCCGAGCTTAAACCTTTTCTTGTCCTCAAGCAATTTAGTTGACAAACTGAAAGTGATAAAGAAAAACATTTACAAACTCTGTTTGCTCTTGTTGTTGTAAATATGTAAAGCCAGCATTCAAGTTTTCATCAAAGATTATAAACCAACCATATTCACAATAACACTTAGGTCTCATGTTTACTCATATCAATGGCATAATCAACTAGCGAGCAATAATAATAAATCTTGGATGACAACACTTTATCAAAACAATCATAATATGATATAACAAGATGGTATCTCGCTAGCCCTTTCTGAGACCGCAAAACATAAATGCAGAGCACCTCTGAAGATCAAGGACTGACTAAACATTGTAATTCATGGTAAAAGAGATCCAGTCAAAGTCATACTCAATATAAATTAATAGTAATGGATGCAAATGACAGCGGTGCTCTTGAACTGGTGCTTTTTAATAAGAGGATGACGACTCAACATAAAAGTAAATAGATAGGCCCTTCGTAGAGGGAAGCAGGGATTTGTAGAGGTGCCAGAGCTTGATTTTTGAAATAGAGATAAATAATATTTTGAGTGGCATACTTTTCATTGTCAACATAACAACCAAGAGATCTCGATATCTTCCATGCTACACACATTATAGGCGGTTCCCAAGCAGAATGGTAAAGTTTATACTCCCCCTCCACCAACAAGCATCAATCCATGGCTTGCCCAAAATAACGGGTGCCTCCAACTAACAACAATCTTGGGGGAGTTTTGTTTGCAATTATTTTTAGTTGGTTTGAGCATGGAACTGGGCATCCCTGTGAACACCTATTTTCTCATGAGTGAGGAGCGGAGTCCACTCCTCTTGAGAATAACCCGCCCAGCATGGAAGATACAGACAGCCCTAGTAGATACATGAGCTATTCGAGCATACAAAACAGAATTTTATTTGAACGTTTAGAGTTAGGCACATACAAATTTACTTGGAACGGCAGGTAGATACCGCATATAGGAAGGTATGGTGGACTCATATGGAATAAATTTTGGGGTTTATGGAAGTGGATGCACAAGCAGTATTCCTGCTTAGTACAAGTGAAGGCTAGAAAGAGACTAGGAAGTGACCAACTAGAGAGCGACAACAGTCATGAACGTGCATTAAAATTAATCAACACTGAGTGCAAGCATGAGTAGGATATAATCCACCATGAACATAAATATCGTGGAGGCTATGTTGATTTTGTTTCAACTACATGTGTGAACATGTGCCAAGTCAAGCCACTTGAATCATTCAAAGGAGGATACCACGCTATCATACCACATCACAGCCATTTTAATAGCATGTTGGCACGTAAGGTAAAGAATTATAAACTCCTAGCTAATTAAGCATAGCATAAGCAACTATAATCTCTAATTTTCATTGCAAACATGTTTCATTCATAATAGGTTGAATCAGGAACGATAAACTAATCATATTTACAAAAACAGGAGAGGTCGAATTCATACCAGCTTCTCTCATCTCAATCAGTCCATCATATATCGTCATTATTGCCTTTCACTTGCATGACCGAACGATGTGGATAATAATAATAGTGCACGTGCATTTGGACCAAGCTGGAATCTGCAAGCATTTTAATACAAAGGGAGAAGACAAGGTAATATGAGCTCTTTGTTAAATCAACAATAATGCATATAAGAGCCACTTCAACATTTTCATCATGGTCTTCTCCTCTCGACCACCAAAGAAAAGAAATAAAATAAAACTATTTACACGGGAAAGCTCCCAACAAACGAAAGAAGAATGAGAAATCTTTTGGGGTTTTCTTTTAGTTACTACTACTACAAGCATGGAAAGTAAACTAGCTAAAAGCTTTAACTAATTTTTTTGGTTTTTTCTTAAGGGTTTTCAAACACACAAGAAGAAGGCTAGAAAAGAAAATAAACTAGCATGGATAGTACAATGAAAAAGTATGAGCACCGACAAATAGAATGAGTGTGTGAACATGAATGTAATGTCGGTGAGAAATACGTACTCCCCCAAGCTTAGGCTTTTGGCATAAGTTGGTCTATGCCCATGGATGGCCCGGCGGATATCCGAAGTTGTAACTGGGATCATACTGAGATGCAACGGCTATTGCCTAATGAGCTGCAGCTTGGAGGCGAGCTGCCTCCGTCCTCCTCTCATACTCGTTCACCTCCTCCCTGGTTATAACATATCTGCCTTTTGCCTGAAAGTCAAAGAAAGCAGGAGCGGGGAGACCAACATGGACAGTGCGACGTCTGTCAAAGATTAGTCGACATTGGAGGAATTGTTCGTTCCTCTCAACAAACTGATGACAAACCTGTAACATCCCAAAATTCTAAATTTTGGAATGTTATAATAAATAGATAGATTTGATTGGTTGTTTGATTGATTGACTGAAAGTGAGTGAATTCAAAACTGTTTGAAAGTTAAATGAGAGGGAATAAAAGGACTTTCCCAAACTTTCATATTTGCTTTCTGATCTCCATGAATTCAAATTCTTTTCAAATACAAAACCCTTGAGCGAAGATGATATGACTTCTTCCATTTAAATTAAATGAAAGGGGTATTTGAAAATAATTGAATTTCATTTGGAAATATTTCAATTCATAAACTTCATGCAGCTCAATGATTTTCATGAGAGAAGATAAAATGACTTCTTCAAATTATATGAAATACGAGTTGGGAGTTTCAAAGAATTAAATTCAAAGTTCTTTTGAATTTATTTTCAATTTGGAGTTATTTGACTCTTATTCAAATTATTTTTCTCTAAAAATAAAATATATGGAAAATAGGGTAACATGATTCCCTACATTAGAAAATTGGAGATACATTAATTTGAAATCATTTTGGTATTTTTAAAATGATTTTTACTGGATTTTATTAGAGCAGAAGCACTCTTTGAATTATTTGAATTTTTCTAGATTTTATTTGACTTTATAAAAATGTCCATGCTGTAAAAAATGTTTTTATGAAAATTTTGATATATTATATGCCTATATAAATGTTTTTATATTTTTGTTTTATTTTTGTTCGCGTGGAAAATGTTTTTTTTTAAATCTCACTCCGCCGAACTGGGCCGGCCCAGCTAGCCGCCAGGCCAATCCAGCCCAGCGCACCGCCCCGTCACCCCCGCGCGACCGATTCCAGGCGGGAGTCCGCCGCCGCCACGGCTTGACGGAGCCGTCTCCCCGCCGGACTCCTTCTCCCTTGCCCCCTCCTCCACGCACCCGAGCCGCCCTCCCTGCCTATTTAAGCGGAGCCGCGCCGCTCTCCCCTCTCCTCTCTGCATCTCGCCGCCGCCCCATGCTGCACGCCACCGCCGCAGCTGCATCTCGCCGACGCCGCCGCTTGCTGCCCGCCCTGTGCCGCACCCCTACGCCGCACTCGTCGCCGCGCTCCGCCAGTGCCACCGCACCTAGCTGCCGCCGCCCGCGCCTCGCCGCTGCTAGCCGCGCTGTCGCCGTCGAAGACCGCCGCCGCGGAAAGCCAACGTCGCCGTTGACCCGCGCGAACCGGTAATAGACCGCCCCGGTTCACTCGTTTGTTTTTTAAAAAAAACCCTAGATCGGTTTTCTACAAAAAACCTAGATCTTATTTTTTATGTAGTGAACGATTCGTTAGTTAGGGTTCGTAGCGAACGGTTTTCGTTCGGTAGTGTTCGGTAGCGAACGTTCGCTATTTAGATTTTTCTTTTTCTGTTTATTTACACCAGGGACCTATTCGTGATAATTTTCTTCACAGATTAGTCCCTGAACTTAAATCGATCATTACTTTTTACTCGTCTATCCAAATTCAACGAAACCAACGCCCACGTCTTCATTATGATTTCCTCTATCCAGTAAAACAACTCAAACAAGTTTTTGAAAGTTGTAAATTTTGAATTCACCCAGATTTGTATTTGAACTTCGTTTGATCATAACTTGAGTTTCGTAGCTCCGTTTGAGTCGATTCTTTTTGCAAATTAAAGCTCTTGACCTAAACTTTCTGATAAGGCCAAACTCACATAATTTTGGTACTATTAGAAATTATTTTATGTTGCAAGAGTTATTTGCTTGGTTTTGATGTTTTCCGAATCGTTTTCTTCGATCTTTCTGATCTTTGAGTGATTTCTTATGTGTGGTTACTATTGCTTGCTTACGATAGATTGACCGGAGTGTGACGAGTAGATCTATCAAGAGTTTTGAGTACGAATCATCTTCATCAACATTGCAGGCAAGTTCACACTTTGATCATATCCCTTTCATACCCAGTTTTTATTGCATTAGATCAATCCTTAAACATTGCATGATTAGGATCTAATTAAATTGTGGGATGGGAAGTAGATGAGGTAGTACCTATTACCTGTTTTATTATGAAACCCTTGGGAGTTACTCTACGTTGCTTATTATGCCATGCTATGCTCGTAGATGTGGATTGGGTTTTGAGAGTATTTCATGACAGATGTGAGATTGTTAATTAATGGTTTACTTAAGGTGGCAACTTAAACACACATCTGGGTGGATTGAGGCACCTGGGTATTCCAGGACTTGCCTGTCTAGGCACCTGGGTATTCTAGGACTTGCCTGTTTTTCTTTTGGACCGCCACCCAGGCTCAAAGGGATCATGAGATTATTCATACTAGAAACTTCCGTGTGCAGCCACAAGCCATTATGGGCTCTGGCATAGTTGACTAAGTCGTGCGAACTCATACAGTGGTAGACTAGCAGATGTAGGGGATGTAGGTTGGTACGGTCTATCACAACGTAAGGTGCTAGCGCTTCTGAAAGACTATGCCTCGATCATCCGTTTCTCAAACATCATGTAGTGCAAGAAATCCAACGGAGGCGATCGAGCCTTGTGGGGAAAAGTGCGCAAACCTCTGCAGAGTGTACAATCTAATCATGATTAGCCATGTCCCCGGTTATGGACGTGTTGAGTATCTAGTTCTTCGATTTTCATGTTGATCTCATCATGTTACTTTAATTAATTTTGTTGGGTTTTAATGATGATACTTAATTGGGATTGAGAATGCTGTCAACCATTCTCAATGTTTAACAACCACCATGTTAGATAAATAAATTTATTCCTTTGCAGTAGGGAAAAATTGGCTTTTCGCAAAAACCTTATAACCATAGAGCTTTTCCACCAGCCATATATGCATGTGGTTATAGCCATTGTTCATCATTTTCTCTATGGTGTGAATTTGCTAGTACATTCAATGTACTGACCCGTTTCGGGCTGCAACATCTCATGTCGCAGGTTTTCTTACGACGAGTAAGTGATACGTTAGGGTTACGATTTCTACACTCAACTTTGCCGTTGGTGTTGATGGGAATCCACAACCTTGTTGCTTCCGCTATATTGGATTGAGGTAATAGTATTTACGTTACTTTATACATGTGATTTACCTCTGTTATAAATCCTTCGAGTACTGTGTGTGTCAGCATACCGATCCAGGGATGACACGTAAGCACAGAGACTTGTCCCATTCGGGTCGGGTCGCTACAAGATGGTATCAGAGCACATGTTGACTGTAGGACGTGGCCCTAGAAACTGGCAAGCCATAGGAAAGAATTTTCTCTACTAGTTCATTTTCAAAAAAAGAGATCTTTTACCTCTCTTCTCTTCTGAGCTTATTCAAATATCCCTTTTAGTGAGACCATACCCTTTCCCCTTTTCGACTGATGAGACCACTTCAAGGAGTACAAAATATCGGACAACCACGACCACTACGGAATGAAGGAGATATTACTGTGCATTTGAATAATGGAAACTACAACGGCTGAAGACTCCGAAGACTAGGAGAAGTTGGAGGCTCGGAAGAATTTCCGGATTTGTATGACCTAGGAAAGCTACCCTTATGGAACTTTGCAGACTAAGGAAGCTTTCAATACCCGAGATCAAGGTGTATCGGAGAAAGACCGGAGCATGGAGAGTTAAAAACTCAAAGTTCTGTCAAGGAAAACCCTAAGGCAGGAGATATCAACTATGGAGAGATAGCTCATGGAAATAACAAGGGCAGAAACACGGCTATCCAAGATGTCATCGCCCGCTTATGCTATTGCCACCGTGCTGAGTTAAGCATGCATATGCATGGAAGGATTGGATGGTAGAAGGCTGATGGAGCACCTATCAGCAAGATGAAGTTTTAACTCTAGCCAGTGTATCACCAGGATCTGGAATGTTACATCAAGAAGTTAAGGTGGACTTACAGGAAGCCGTATTTTGACAAGGAAGTATTTTGAGAAGAACTCCAGACCCAGAAGCTGAGAGTAGCCAAGCTGAAGGAGCAAAACCTCGAGATGTAGGAGATTCGTCAGTAACTGAAAGACAGTAGGACCGTGGTTCATACCAAGATTTTGAAACCCAAAAGTTTGGAATGCAACTCCAAAAATATTGAAGGACGCCACAAGAGACTTTGCGTTAACAGAGATGATCTGGCAAAAGAACTTGAGAAGGTCAAGCACGGTCGAAAGAAGCCATCAGAGACATGAACAAGACTTGAAGAGTTTGGCGACTTTGAAGATTTATTGACCTTTAGAAGACCAAACCCCTGTTACACTTACGTTAGATGCGACGTTTGTGAGCTGTCATTTGTTTGTTGTTTTTCCGACAGCCACAATAAAATCTGTCTTTTCAAAACCTTTGTTTGTATTGTGTGGATCCCTCTCAACCTCTCCTATCCCACCAAAACCCATGGACCCAATAGAGGATGAATGGAGATGAGCTCGTATTTTTCTGGACCAATAAGTCAATTGGAGACAGACCGATGGATTCAGAATATGGAGGATCATATGGAGAACAACCCTATAGTCGGAAAGGATATGGCCCAGCATGCTCTTCAGTGCTTTGTAAGAGTTGCTGCTACTTGGTGGAGGATGTACCAAACCATCAATGGATGGCAAAGAGTAACCACTTGGAAGAATTTAAGTTGACTTTGCCAAAGTCTCGGTTTGTGTCCCAGAAGTGAAGCCTTATGGAAATGATATGAAGAAACCTTGTGCATACAAGCTTTGTGGAGAAATAGGACACAACCATAAAGAAAACAAGGACAAATACCCTCATAAGCTGAGGATTACCAAAGGAGTTAGCCGAGGATCTCAGGGAACTTCGGTTGGAGATTGTTCCCAAAGGTTTTGTTGCAGCAATGGAAGTTCAGTCTACATTGTTGGGAAAGATTCGTGAAGCTCAGAAGCGATGACAAAGAGATTGCTAAGGTAAAAGAGAGAATTAGCAAAGGAAAGTCCAAAGGTTTTCGTGAGGATGAGCGTGAGACCTTATGGTTTAAGGACCGTGTGTACGTGCCCAATAATGCAAAGATCAGGAAGTTAATACTTCAGGAGGCTCATGACTCACCATACTCGATTCACCTTGGAAACACCAAGATGTATTTGGATTTGAAGGAACGTTTCTGGTGGACTGTTAGGAGAAGGATATTGCGGAGTATGTAGTCGTAAGTGATGTATGCCAGAGAGTAAAGGCAGAGCATCAGAAGCCAGCCGAATTACTACAGCCTATGCCGATACCCGAATGGAAGTAGAATAAACTTGACATGGATTTTATCACCGGATTTCCCAGAACCCGAACGGGATATGATTCTATCTGGGAAGTAGTTGATTCGCTTGACCAAAGTGGCTCACTTTATCCCGATGAAAACCACCTATACAAGTGCGAAGTTGGCCAAGATACATATGACCAGGATCGTATGTCTGCATGGAGTTCCGAGGACCAACATATCAGATAGAGGAACACAGTTACCTCAAAGTTTTGGAATCAGCTACACCAGACTTTGGGTACTAGGCTAGAGTTCTAGACAGCCTTTCATCCGCAGACAGATGGATAGACCGAGAGAGTCAATCAGATTCTGGAGGACATGTTGAGAGCGTGTGCGCTATATTATGGATCTAGTAGGGATGATAATCTACCTTACGCGAAGTTCTCATACAACAACAGTTACCAAGCCAGTTTGAAGATGGCCCCTTTTGAAGCTTTGTATGGGAGAAGGAGCTAGACACCGTTGATGTGGGATGAAGTTGGAGACCGTCAGTTGTTTGGACCAAATGTGATCAAGGTGTTAGAAGAGAATGATAAGTTGATTCGAGATAGACTGAAGGTAGCTCAGTCCAGACAGAAGAGTTATGCAGACTAAAAAACGCAAGGAGGTAGTCTATGAAATTGGAGATAGAGCATGTCTTCGTGTGTCCCCTCTGCGAGGAATTAAACGATTTGGAGTTAAGGGAAAGTTAGCCTTGAGATTTGTAGGACCATACCGAGTTTTGGAGCATATGGGAGAAGTGGCCAACAAGTTGGAGTCACTCGAAGGACTGTCAGGAGTTCATGATGTGTTACACATATTTCCAGTTGAAGAAGTGCCATGCAGAGATGGCCAATATTCCCCTGTAAGGACGCTTGACCCTGGAAAGGATAATGATGTTCTACGAAGTGGAATATGGACTTCATAAGTATAAGTTTTTATCTCGGTATGCGGGATATTCCACGAGGATGAAGAGATGAATTACTATTGGATATAAAGGAGGGATGATGTTGGAAATATGGATCAATGGAAATTCCATGATGAGTCTGAGTAATCATTGTTGGGGAACGTAGTAATTTCAAAAAATTTCCTACGCACACGCAAGATCATGGTGATGCATAGCAACGAGAGGGGAGAGTGTTGTCTACGTACCCTCGTAGACCAAAGCAAAAGCGTTGACACAACATAGAGGAAGTAGTCGTACGTCCTCCTCCCGATCCGACCGATCCAAGCGCCGTTACTCCGGCACCTCCGAGTTCTTGACACACGTACAACTCGATGACGTTCTCCGGGCTCCGATCCAGCAAAGCTCTCG
Source organism: Aegilops umbellulata (assembly GCA_032464435.1). Classification (NCBI taxonomy): domain Eukaryota; kingdom Viridiplantae; phylum Streptophyta; class Magnoliopsida; order Poales; family Poaceae; genus Aegilops; species Aegilops umbellulata. Next base: position 181,934,655 of record CP136060.1, read on the forward strand.
GGGAAGAGTTTCGTCAGCACGACAGCGTGGTGACGATCTTGATGAACTACCGACGCAGGGCTTCGCCTAAGCACTGCAACAATATGACCGAGGTGGAATATGGTGGAGGGGGGCACCGCACACGACTGAGGAACGATCACGAAGATCAACTTGTGTGTTCTAGGGTGCCCCCCTGCCCCCGTATATAAAGGAGCAAGGGGGAGGCCGGCCGGCCCTATGGGGCGCGCCAAAGGGAGGGGGAGTCCTCCTCCTAGTGGGAGTAGGACTCCCCATTCCTAGTCCAACTAGGAAGAGAGAGGGGGAAGGAAAGAGAGGGAGAGGGAGAGGGAAAGGGGGGCCGCGCCCCCCCTCCTTGTCCAATTCAGACTCCCCATGGGGGGGGGCGCGCGCCACCTCCTGGCCGCAGCCCTCACTCTCCCCTCGGGCCCAATAAGGCCCATTACTTCCTCGGGGGGTTCCGGTAACCCCTCCGGCACTCCGGTTTTATCCGAAACCACTCGGAACCATTCAGATGTCTGAATATAGTCGTCCAATATATCAATCTTTACGTCTCGACCATTCCGAGACTCCTCGTCATGTCCGTGCTCTAATCGGGGACTCCGAACTAACTTCGGTACATCAAAATGCATAAACTCATAATAATTGTCATCGTAACCTTAAGCGTATGGACCCTATGGTTCGAGAACAGTGTAGACATGATTGAGACAATTCTCTGGTCAATAACCAATAGCGGGACCTGGATGCCCATATTGGCTCCTACACATTCTACGAAGATCTTTATCGGTCAGACCGCATAACAACATACGTTGTTCCCTTTGTCATCGGTATGTTACTTGCCCGAGATTCGATCGTCGGTATCCAATACCTAGTTCAATCTTGTTACCGACAAGTCTCTTTACTCGTTTCGTAATACATCATCTCGCAACTAACTCATTGGTTGCAATGCTTGCAAGGCTTATATGATGTGCATTACCGAGAAGGCCCTGAGATACCTATCCGACATTCGAAGTGACAAATCCTGATCTTGAAATACGCCAACCCAACAAATACTTTCGGAGACACCTGTAGAGCACCTTTATAATCACCCAGTTACGTTGTGACGTTTGGTAGCACACAAAGTGTTCCTACGGTAAACGGGAGTTGCATAATCTCATAGTCAAAGGAACATGTATAAGTCATGGAGAAAGCAATAGCAACATACTAAACGATCGGGTGCTAAGCTAATGGAATGGGTCATGTCAATCAGATCATTCAACTAATGATGTGACCTTGTTAATCAAATGACAACTCCTTGGTCTATGGTTAGGAAACTTAACCATCTTTGATTAACAAGCTAGTCAAGTAGAGGCATACTTGTAACTACCTCGATGCGTCTATATCTCCCACGTGTCGAAGCACGACTTAGAGGCATAACCGCATTGAAAGCAATGTCGCAAGTGAGGTAATCTTCACACAACCCATGTAATACATAAGGGAAAGAGATACATAGTTGGCTTACAATCGCCACTTCACACAAATACATGAATAAAACATTACATCATACAGCTACAATCAGGGCCCGACTACGGAGCCAAAATAAAAGAAGAAAACCCCAAAAGCGACAAAGGTCCACGATCGACCCCAACTGGGCTCCACTACTGATTGACTAGAACGAAACAACATAAAGGGCAAGATCTCCATCGAACTCCTCCTTGAGCTCGGGTGCGTCACCTGCATGCCTTCATCGGCACCTGCAAACTGGTTTAGGAAGTATCTGGTGAGTCACGAGGACTCAGCAATCTCACACCCGCGAGATCAAGACTATTTAAGCTTATAGGTAGGGAAAAAAGGTATGAGGTGGAGCTGCAGCAAGCGACTAGCATATATGGTGGCTAACATACGCAAATGAGAGCGATAAGAGAAGGCAAAGCACAGTCGAACAACTACGATCAATAAGTGATCCTGAACTACTTACGTCAAACATAACTCCAACAACCGTGTTCACTTCCCGGACCCCGCCGAGAAGAGACCATCACGGTTACACACGCGGTTGGTGCATTTTAGTTAAGATCAACTTTGGGTTTTCTACAACCGGACATTAACAAATTCCCATCTGCCCATAACCGCGGGCACGGCTTTCGAAAGTTCAAACCCTGCAGGGGTGTCCCAACTTAGCCCATGATAAGCTCTCGCGATCAACGAAGGATATTCCTTCTCCCCGGGAAGACCCGATCAGTCTCGGAATCCCGGCTACAAGACATTTCAACAGCAATAAAACAAGTCCAGCAAAGCCGCCCGGATGTGCCGACAAATCCTGATAGGAGCTGCACATATCTCGGTCTCAGGGCACACCGGATGAGCCAGACGTCGGGTTGGCATAGACCCTGATTGCCCAGGGGGCGCCGGACATCGCTTGGTTTGGACCAGCACTCGAAGGAGAACTGGCCCGGGGGGCCTAAAATAAAGATGACCCTTGGGCTCCGGAAACCCAAGGGAAATAAAAGGGCATAGGTGAGGCAAATGGTAAAACCAATGTTGGGCCTTGCTGGAAGAGTCTTATTCAAAGCGAACTGTCAAGGGGGTCCCATAAATCACCCAACCGCGTTAGGGACGCAAAATCCGGGAACATAACACCGATATGAAGGAAACTAGGGCGGCAAGAGTGGAACAAAACACAAGGCATAAGGCCGAGCCTTCCACCCTTTACCAAGTATATAGATGCATTAATTAAATAAGATATATTGTGATATCCCAACAAGTAAACATGTTCCAAAAAGGAACAACATCTCCATGTTCCAACACGGAACAAACTTCATCTTCACCTGCAACTAACAACGCTATAAGAGGGGCTGAGCAAAGCGATAACATAGCCAAACAACGGTTTGCTAGGACAAGGTGGGTTAGAGGCTTGGTCTAACAATATGGGAGGCATGATAAGCAAGTGGTAGGTATCGCAGCATAGGCATAGCAAAAGAGCGAGCAATCTAGCAAGCAAAGATAGAAGTGATTTCAAGGGTATGTTCATCTTGCCTGAAATCCCGCAAGGAAGAAGAACGAGTCCATGAAGAAGACAAACGGACGAAGACGAACGAATCCTCACAACTCCGGAACGAAACCGAAGCTAACGAGAGAAGCAACCCGGAAACAAACAAACAACATAGTAAACAACCACCACATGAACATGGCATAATGCACGATCAAGTATGATGCATGTCCGGTTTAAAGAGGCATGGCATGGCAAAGGCAACAAACAACACTACAAATTAAGTGGAGGTCAATATGCAACGAGTTGCATATTGACGAAACACCACATCAAATATTTAGTTTTCTCCCGCTTATGTACCTAACAATATTAGATGTTGTTAAACATGGCAAGAGGGTGAAGCAAATGAATACTACCTATGTAGGCAAGTTTAAATGAGGCCGGAACAACAAAGTAACAAGTCCGGAAACTCCTCATATGCATATATTAGGTTTGGTACTGTTCTGCCCTAAAGCATATTTTATTGTTGTTAAACAGGAAAATAAAGTGCAACATGTTAATCTATGCATTTTCTACCCCAATTACATATAAAGTTTATTAAATTCCGAGTTACGGTTATTTAGTTATGGAATAAATCATTTTAACATGGCATTTGAGCAAATTTAAACATACAACATTTTAAACATTTCAAATATGGATGAAAGTTGGATATTATTAAACTACACAAATTTCTGAGCATTTTACATATATAAATTATTTTAATATGATGCACGGTTCATGAGTTATTATATGCATGAAGATGAGGGTCTTTTCTGTAAAACGGCAAATTACTGGATAAATAGAGAAATTCGCCAGACGGGAAAAAAACATGCATGGGCCAAATCTGCTGGGCCAACAGCATACAGGAGACGGCTGGAGGGGCTGCTCACGTTGGACCTTGGCTGAAACAGGCCGGCTCGGTGGGGAGGCTGGACGCGGGCTGCAGATCGGGGCGAGGCAGGGCGTAGAGGAGCGAGGCGAGGCCGGCCCTGGATCAGGAAGCAGTGACGCTGGTCAACGCGGGAGGAACAGGCTCGGCGGGCGCTCGTTTCTGAAGAACAGAAACAGTCGCAGACGATGCAGAAGACCGGCAGAGGCGCGATGCAGGGGCATGGGGCCAGCGGGTGCGGCGGATCCCGGCAGTCCGAGGGTCGGAGAGGCGGTTCCCGCGACGAGGAACTCCGGCAGTGGCGCTGCTCGATCGAGCGAAGCAGGCCGGGGCCGTCCTGCTCGTGCAGGGGCGAAGCAGAGGAGACGAGCGGTGCTCGATGCAGAGGAGGCGCAGGGGACTTGGTGGCCGGAAGCGGGGCTTGCGGCGGCGCAAGATCCGGCCGGTGCTTGCCGTATCCGGCGCGGAGGAGGACGGGAATGGGTTCCCGGTGGAGCAAGGCAGGTCGGGGACGGCAACAGTGGAGCTCCGGGGCAACAATGATCTCTTGCGATTGCTGACAGAGATAGAGACGAAGAAGCGGCCGCAGGGTTCAGAGAGGTCGCGAGGTTCAGGAGGGGATGGACGCCGGCGACGCGGACGAGGTGAAGGCCTCCGGCGGAGAAGCTCCGGGCGGTGGCGCTGCAAGATCAGGGACGCGAGCATCCATGGCGTCGGGTTCCTGCTAGAGAAGGGAGAGGCGAGAGAGATTAGAGAGGGAGAGAAGCAGGGGGTAGAAGAAGAGAAGGTAGGGCGTGGCGACCTGGTGGTTGCCGGCTGCTGCTACTCCGGTGAGGAGGCTCGGGGAGGGTCGGAGACGCGCGGGAGCAGAGGTCTCCGGCACGAGAGGCGAACGAGGCAGGGGGAGCTCGGTGCCAACGGCTTCAGGAATGAAGCAGGGAAGGATGGGCTGTGGGTGGAGCTTGAAGGAGCTGCTGTTTCGATCGATGGAGGGATTGGGTGGATCTGAAAACGAGGAAGGGATTTTGGATCGGGGGAGGATCCCGATGAGGAAGAGACAGGAAGAGTGGCGGCGCTCGGGAGGATCCCTAGAAATTAGGTGGGGTGTCTAGATTAGGTTAGGGGGTCTATATATATACGAAAACGGGATGATTAGGATCCTCCGATCGCGATTGGGCGGTCTGGAATAAAAGGGTTAGGGAGTCCAAATAATAAAACGGAGATGTTTTAGGGATGTTGGGGGATGATCCGAACCCAACGGTGATGACTGTCCGGGTCGTGTTCGGGGGAGTTTCGGACACGCGCGAGAGGGGTCAAGAGAGGGTCAAACGGTTAGGTAAGAGGGAAATGAAAAACCCGGTTGGGCTCGAAACGGTCAACAAAAGCAAGGGGGGATGCGACAACTACGAACGGGTGCAAGTTTTATGAAAACATGCAGATGCAATGCGCATGATGCTATGAGATGAGATGCATGACATGAACTAAATGCAAAACAAAAGACAAAAACCCAACCACGGAGGAAATAATATATCGCATCTCCAGAAAAGGCAAGAGTTGGAGTTACGAATATGGAAAATTGTATCCGGAGCGTCACAACACTCCACCACTACGAGAGGATCTCATCCCGAGATCTAGGATGGCACCGGAGAGAAGCGGAAGAGGAAGAGGTAAAACTAAGTTGCTTCTTTGACAAACGGGTGAAACCAACGAACCTTGAGAGGTTGAAAAGTTGAAAGAAAGAACACAACGGAGATGAACTTAGTTGAAAACACTCCGTTAGAAAAAAAAGAACAAGGAACATCACAAGAACCTTGTAGGTTGAAAGGCATGGAAACAAGAGATCAACGGACCAGAAACATATGGAGCCACACCGGTATAACGAGATAGCCAAGGAACAAGAATGACATAATTTGGACAGCACTCCGGTAGAAAATGGAAGGAATTAACAAGAACTTGAGAAGATAAGATGGAACTTGATGAAATCAACAACGCACTGTCTCCACAACAATTAAACGAATGACACAAGGGGTAAGAATGATTTCAGACAGCACTCAGGTTGAAAAGTGATACGAAACTTGATAAGGTTAAAAGAACTTGAGCAGAGGGCACAACACTCTGGTTAAATGGATAAGCATGAAAAGAACACGATCCTCACAATTCGAGATGATGAGTGAAGAGAGCAACATCACCATGCCTCCGGAAGAACGAAAAGAAGATAGATCATTGGAATAAAGGAATGGAGAAGAAAATGATAACTTCTGCCACAAATGAACTAGGAAAACATCCTTGCAAAGAAGAATCGAACGGAGTTGTTAGCAAATCAACAACGAGAAGCACAAGCTTGTTATGGACTTATAGCAAACATCTCAAAATGATGATGTGACAACCCGCCATTAACAGAAACAATTGATTGGTTGAAATCAATGAAGATAAGAGAAACTTCTTCACCGAGATGAGAAGGAGAAAATTGGATCATTGATAAGCACCACAAATAGCTACATTCCTTAGGGAAGGCTGTAGGTGAAATATAACCCAATATAACTCCAACAAAAAGATTGATTGGTTGGAAAGATCTCTTGAACGAAGAGAAAATGATGGATTTAAATATCTCATTCTTAACAACATGTGAATCATGATACATGAACTCAAATTATCAAGAATGACATAATACCACCTCAGAAGGTAAGGTAGAAAGAATTGCACTTCGGACTGCAAGATGAAGAATACTTGAACTCCTCAAAACAAAACATGTGTTGAACACCATGTTTATTTTAGAGTATAGCTTGGCGGATCTTAACTCCGAGAGAAATCTTGAAGAACAACTGAAGAATGAAAGGAATCCTTGACGAAGCACCATGTAGAGCCTCCATGAACAACTCCGGTAAACAAAAGGATGATAGAAAGAAAGAGAAGTTGAAAAAAACGCAAGGTGAAGCCTTGCGATGATTTAGATGAAGCTTTGAAATGATATAATTGAAATAACCTGGAGCTCCGGAAAGAGAAAAATGAACAAATGAGATCAAGAATTTTGATGAATCTCTGGAATAAGCAATTGAATTTACTCGATGAAACACGAATAAGAATTACATTATGCTTATCCTTCATCAACTAAAATTTGATGACCAGCAACGGATTTGGCATACTACTTATTCTCGTAGAAAGGATTAAGAGAGATATATCGCAAACTTGGGAAGGTCTTCAACGAACCACCGGTAGGATTTGGGAAGAACGAATGAATCTATATGATAGCGAAGGAACAAAACTCTTGAACGAACCACCGTAAAAATTGAAAATGAAAGTAGTAAAGGCACAATACACCGGGAAGAATTAGAAAATGAATGAAGAAACTTGACAGATTTTAGATACACGAGAACGAAGAGATCATGAACTGATTAGAGGCTACTTGAACGATGCACCGGTAAGATTTGGAGAACGAGAGCTGAAAGCTGAGAATGAAGAATTATGACATGATGGCCTTCGGAGGAAAGAAATGGAAACAACTCATGAAATGCTCCGGATGGGTGAAAAGAATTCCCTCAATCAAAAACAAATATGAGAGGATGGCATTAACTTGAACTACACAACTTTGGAAGAACGGGTAAGGATTTAAGAGGAACTCTCCTTCGGTCTTCAAATGCTGAGAATGATGATGAGAACCACCACCATGAATTGTTGAGGCACTCCGGAATGAAAATTAGAAAGGTTGAACCAACGATGAAAAGAATTTGAAAGATCTTGGAGAAAGACATCTGACTGATGAAAATTCATTCTTATGTCAAACTTTGAAAGAATTTGGGAATAGCTCCAAGAAAATTAAAAGAGTCAGGTAAGATCCTGGAAAAAGACCTGTGGGTTAGGGCCCACTCAAAAGAAACACCGTTGAATGATTACTTGAAAGGGAGAACACACCGGTTGATTTAAATGACTTGAATGAGATAACATCTTCAAAAGAACTTAAGTGAATTGAGAATGGAAACTTGAATCTTCTGAGATATCTTCATCACTCCGGAACAAATGAATAGCGAGAGGTGAATGATTATGAGGTGCACCGGTATGAGAAGGTATAGAAACGAGGAAAAGATGTGATCACCATCGAAAGATTGCATTGAACACACCGGGGAAGATAAAAGAACAAATAATTATAAACTTGAGACTCCGTTAGCATCTTCATGAGAAACACCGGGTAAGAACGTGAAGGAGAAGAATGGAGAGGCTTCACATTAATAAGATGGATACTTGATCAAGAAATCTGCGTCCTTGAAGAAATAAGGGTGGGAGGGCGGGAAAAACAAAGACAATTTGGAACGGATGAAGCAAACACCATTGAGAAGAACTGATAATTGATCTTGCGAAAGTTGAAGTGATCGGACCCACTTGAAGAGGGACACATCGGTTGGAAAAGAATTGGCATGATAATCTTGATGATCAAGAAGGATTAGTATTCACATAGCAATATGGGAACACCGTTTAGGAAAAGGTTGTTGGGGAACGTAGTAATTTCAAAATTTTCCTACGCACACGCAAGATCATGGTGATGCATAGCAACGAGAGGGGAGAGTGTAGTCTACGTACCCTCGTAGACCGAAAGCGGAAGCGTTATATCAACGCGGTTGATGTAGTCGTACGTCTTCACGATCCGACCGATCCAAGCACCGTTACTCCGGCACCTCCGAGTTCTTAGCACACGTTCAGCTCGATGACGTTCCCCGGGCTCCGATCCAGCAAAGCTTCGGCGAAGAGTTCCGTCAGCATGACGGCGTGGTGACGATCTTGATGTGTTACCGACGCAGGGCTTCGCCTAAGCACTGCAACGATATGACCGAGGTGGAATATGGTGGAGGGGGGCACCGCACACGGCTAAGGAACGATCTCAAGGATCAACTAGGTGGAATATGGTGGAGGGGGGCGCGCCAGGGGAGTCCTACTCCCACCGGGAGTAGGATTCCACCTTTCCTAGTCCAACTAGGTCAAGGGGGGAAAGAGGGGAAGAGGGGAAGGAAGGGAGAGAGGGGCCGCGCCCCAAACCCCTTGTCCAATTCGGACTGGGCTTGGGAGGGGCGCGCGCCACCTCCTGGTCCTTCCCACTAAGACCCGTCAAGGCCCATTGCTTCTTCCTCGTATTCCCGTAACTCCCCGGTACCTCCGAAAATACCCGAACCACTCAGAACCCTTCCGATGTCCGAATATAGTCGTCCAATATATTGATCTTTACGTCTCGACCATTTCGAGACTCCTCGTCATGTCCCCGATCTCATCCAGGACTCCGAACTCCTTCGGTACATCAAAACTCATAAACTCATTATATAACTGTCATCGAAACCTTAAGCGTGCGGACCCTGCGGTTCGAGAACAATGTAGACATGACCGAGACACGTCTCCGGTCAATAACCAATAGCGGGACCTGGATGCCCATATTGGCTCCTACATATTCTACGAAGATCTTTATCGGCCAGACCGCATAACAACATACGTTGTTCCCTTTGTCATCGGTATGTTACTTACCCGAGATTCGATCGTCGGTATCCAATACCTAGTTCAATCTCGTTACCGGTAAGTCTCTTTACTCGTTCCGTAATACATCATCTCACAACTAACACATTAGTTGCAATGCTTGCAAGGCTTATGTGATGTGCATTACCGAGAGGGCCCAGAGATACCTCTCCGACAATCGGAGTGACAAATCCTAATCTTGAAATACGCCAACTCAACATCTACCTTTGGAGACACCTGTAGTACTCCTTTATAATCACCCAGTTACGTTGTGACGTTTGGTAGCACCCAAAGTGTTCCTCCGGCAAACAGGAGTTGCATAGTCTCATAGTCAAAGGAACATGTATAAGTCATGGATAAAGCAATAGCAACATACTAAACGATCGGGTGCTAAGCTAATATAATGGGTCATGTCAATCAGATCATTCAACTAATGATGTGACCTCGTTAATCAAATAACAACTCTTTGTTCATGGTTAGGAAACATAACCATCTTTGATTAACGAGCTAGTCTAGTAGAGGCATACTAGTGACACTCTGTTTGTCTATGTATTCACACATGTATTATGTTTCCGGTTAATACAATTCTAGCATGAATAATAAGCCTTTATCATGATATAAGGAAATAAATAATAACTTTATTATTGCCTCTAGGGCATATTTCCTTCAGTCTCCCACTTGCACTAGAGTCAATAATCTAGATCACATCACCATGTGATTAACATTGATAGTTTACATCATCATGTGATTAACAACCATAGTTCACATCGTCATGTGACCAACACCCAAAGGGTACTAAGGTGTGATCATGTTTTGCTTGTGTGAGAATCTTAGTCAACGGGTCTTTTCACATTCAGATCCGTTTGTGTATTTTGCAATTTTCTATGTCTACAATGCTCTGCTCGGAGCTACTCTAGCTAATTGCTCCCACTTTCAATATGTATCTAGATCGAGACTTAGAGTCATCCAGATCGGTGTCAAAACTTGCATCGACGTAATCCTTTACGACGAACCTTTTGTCACCTCCATAATCGAGAAACATATCCTTATTCCACTAAGGATAACTTTGACCGCTGTCCAGTGATCTACTCCTAGATCACCATTGTACTCCCTTGCTTAACTCAGTGTAGGGTATACAATAGATCTGGTAAACAGCATGGCATACTTTATAGAACCTATGGCCGAGGCATAGGGAATGACTTTCATTCTCTTTCTATTTTCTGCCGTGGTCGGTCTTTGAGTCTTTACTCAACTTCACACCTTGTAACACAGGAAAGAACTCTTTCTTTGACTGTTCCATTTTGAACTACTTCAAGATCTTGTCAAGGTATGTACTCATTGGAAAAACTTATCAAGCGTCTTGATCTATCTCTATAGATCTTGATACTCAATATGTAAGCAGCTTCACCGAGGTCTTTCTTTGAAAAAATCCTTTCAAACACTCCTTTATGCTTTGCAGAATAATTCTACATTATTTCTGATCAACAATATGTCATTCACATATACTTATCAGAAATGCTGTAGTGCTCCCACTCACTTTCTTGTAAATACAGGCTTCACCGCAAGTCTGTATAAAACTATATGTTTTGATCAACTTATCAAAGCGTGTATTCCAACTCTGAGATGCTTGCACCAATCCATAGATGGATCGCTGGAGCTTGCATATTTTGTTAGCACCTTTAGGATTGACAAAACCTTCTGGTTGCATCATATACAACTCTTCTTTAATAAATCCATTAAGGATTGTAGTTTTGTTATTCATTTGCCAGATTTCATAAAATGCGGCAATTGCTAACATGATTCGGACAGACTTAAGCATAGATACGAGTGAGAAACTCTCATTGTAGTCAACACCTTGAACTTGTCGAAAGCCTTTTGCGACAATTCTAGCTTTGTAGATAGTAACGCTACTATCAGCGTCCGTCTTCCTCTTGAGGATCCATTTATTTTCTATGGCCTGCCGATCATCGGGCAAATCCATCAAAGTCCATACTTTGTTCTCATACATGGATATCTCAGATTTCATGGCCTCAAACCATTTCGCGGAATCTGGGCTCATCATCGCTTCCTCATAGTTCGCAAGTTCGTCATGGTCTATTAACATGACTTCCAGAACAGGATTACCGTACCACTCTGGTGCGGATCTTACTCTGGTTTACCTACGAGATTTGGTAGTAACTTGATCTGAAGTTACATGATCATCATCATTAGCTTCTTCACTAATTGGTGTAGTAGTCACAGGAACAGATTTCTGTGATGAACCACTTTCCAATAAGGGAGCAGGTACAATTACCTCACCAAGTTTTCTACTTTCCTCCCACTCACTTCTTTCGAGAAAAACTCCTTCTCTAGAAAGGATCCATTATAAGCAACGAATGTCTTGCCTTAGGATCTGTGATAGAAGGTGTACCCAACAGTCTCCGTGGGGTATCCTATGAAGACATAGTTCTCCGATTTGGGTTTGAGCTCATCAGGATGAAATTTTTTCATATAAGCATCACAACCCCAAACTTTAAGACAAGACAACTTTGGTTTCTTGCCAAACCATAGTTCATACGATGTCGTCTCAACGGATTTTGATGGTGCCCTATTTAATGTGAATGCAACTGTCTCTAATGCATGATCCCAAAACTATAGTGGTAAATCGGTAAGAAACATCATAGATTGCACTATATCCAATAAAGTACGGTTATGATGTTCGGACACACCATTATGCTGTGGTGTTCCAGGTGGCGTGAGTAGTGAAACTATTTCACATTGTTTAACTGAAGGCCAAACTCATAACTCAAATATTTTACCTCTGCGATCATATCGTAGAAACTTTATTTTCTTGTTACGATGATTCTCTACTTCACTCTGAAATTCTTTGAACTTTTCAAACGTTTCAGACTTTATGTTTCATCAAGTAGATATACCCATATCTGCTCAAATCATCTGTGAAGGTTTAGAAAATAATGATACTTGTCGCGAGCCTTAATATTCATCGGACCACATACATCAGTATGTATGATTTCCAACAAATCTGTTGCTTGCTCCATTGTTCCGGAGAACGGCGTTTTAGTCATCTTGCCCAAGAGACATGGTTCGCAAGCATCAAGTGATTCATAATCAAGTGATTCCAAAATCCCATCAGCATGGAGTTTCTTCATGCGTTTTACACCAATATGACTTAAACGGCAGTGCCAAAAATAAGTTGCACTATCATTATTAACTTTGCATCTTTTGGTTTCAATATTATGAATATGTGTATCACTACGATCGAGTTCCAACAAACAATTTTCGTTGGGTGTATGACCATCGAAGGTTCTATTCATGTAAGCAGAACAACAATTGTTCTCTAACTTAAATGAATAACCGTATTGCAATAAACATGATCAAATCATATTTATACAAACACCAAATAACACTTATTTAAGTTCAACACTAATCCCGAAAGTATAGTGAGTGTGCGATGATGATCATATCAATCTTGGAACTACTTCCAACATAGATCGTCACTTCACCCTTAACTAGTCTCTGTTTATTCTGCAACTCCCGTTTCGAGTTACTAATCTTAGCAACTGAACTAGTATCAAATACTGAGGTGTTGCTATAAACACTAGTAAAGTACACATCAATAACATGTATATCAAATATACTTATGTTCACTTTGCCATCCTTCTTATCCGCCAAATACTTGGGGCAGTTCCGCTTCCAGTGACCAGTCTGCTTGCAGTAGAAGCACTCAGTTTCAGGCTTAGGTCCAGACTTGGGTTTCTTCACTTGAGCAGCAACTTGCTTGCCGTTCTTCTTGAAGTTCCCCTTCTTTCCTTTTGCCCTTTTCTTGAAACTAGTGATCTTGTCAACCATCAACACTTGATGTTTTTCTTTGATTTCTACCTTCGCCGATTTTAGCATCGCGAAGAGCTTGGGAATGTTTTCCGTTATCCCTTGCATATTATAGTTCATCACGAAGTTCTACTAACTTGGTGATGGTGACTAGAGAATTCTGTCAATCACTATCTTATCTGGAAGATTAACTCCCACTTGATTCAAGCGATTGTAGTACCCAGACAATCTAAGTATATGCTCACTAGTTGAGCGATTCTCCTCCATCTTTTAGCTATAGAACTTGTTGGAGACTTCATATCTCTCAACTCGGGTATTTTCTTGAAATATTAACTTCAACTCCTGGAACATCTCATATGCTCCATGACGTTCAAAACGTCTTTGAAGTCCCGATTCTAAGCCGTTAAGTATGGTGCACTAAACTATTAAGTAGTCATCATATTGAGCTAGCAAAACGTTCATACCGTCTGCATCTGCTCCTGCAATAGGTCCGTCACCTAGTGGTGCATCAAGGACATAATTCTTCTATGCAGCAATAAGGATAAACCTCAGATTATGGATCCAATCCGCATCATTGCTACTAACATCTTTCAACACAGTTTTTCTCTAGGAACATATCAAAATAAACATAGGGAAGCAACAACGCGAGCTATTGATCTACAACATAGATATGCTAATACTACCAGGACTAAGTTCATGATAAATTTAAGTTCAATTAATCATATTACTTAAGAACTCCCACTTAGAAAGACATCCCTCTAATCTTCTAAGTGATCACGTGATCCAAATCAACTAAACCATAACCGATCATCACGTGAGATGGAGTAGTTTCAATGGTGAACATCATTATGTTGATCATATTTACTATATGATTCACGCTCGACCTTTCGGTCTCCGTGTTCCGAGGTCATATCTTATATGCATAGCTCGTCAAGTATAATCTGAGTATTCCGCGTGTGCAACTGTTTTGCACCCGTTGTATTTGAACGTAGAGCCTATCACACCCGATCATCACGTGGTGTCTCAGCACGAAGAACTTTTGCAACGGTGCATACTCAGGGAGAACACTTCTTGATAATTTAGTGAGAGATCATATTATAATGCTACCGTCAATCAAAGCAAGATAAGATGCATAAAAAGATAAACATCACATGCAATCAATATAAGTGATATGATATGGTCATCATCATCTTGTGCTTGTGATCTCCATCTCCGAAGCACCGTCATGATCACCATCGTCACCGGCGCGACACCTTGACCTCCATCGTAGCATCGTTGTCGTCTCGCCAATCTTATGCTTCCACGACTATCACTACCGCTTAGTAATAAAGTAAAGCATTACATCGCGATTGCATTGCATACAATAAAGCGACAACCATATGGCTCCTGCCAGTTGCCGATAACTCGGTTACAAAACATGATCATCTCATACAATAAAATTTAGCATCATGTCTTGACCATATCACATCACAACATGCCCTGCAAAAACAAGTTAGACGTCCTCTACTTTGTTGTTGCAAGTTTTACGTGGCTGCTACAGGCTTAAGCAAGAACTCATCTTACCTACGCATCAAAACCACAACGATAGTTTGTCAAATAGACTCCGTTTTAACCTTCTCAAGGACCGGGCGTAGCCACACTCGGTTCAACTAAAGTTGGAGAGACAGTCTTCCGCAAGCCATCTATGTGCAAAGCACGTCGAGGGAACCGGTCTCGCATAAGAGTACGCGTAAGGTTGGTCCGGATCGTCTCGTCCAACAATACCGCCGAACCAAAGTATGACATGCTGGTAGGCAGTATGACTTGTATCGTCCACAACTCACTTGTGTTCTACTCGTGCAAAACATCAAACCATAAAAACCTAGGCTCTGATACCACTACTGGGGAACGTAGTAATTTCAAAATTTTCCTACGCACACGCAAGATCATGGTGATGCATAGCAACGAGAGGGGATAGTGTAGTCTACGTACCCTCGTAGACCAAAAGCGGAAGCATTATATCAACGCGGTTGATGTAGTCGTACGTCTTCATGATCCGACCGATCCAAGCACCGTTACTCCGGCACCTCCGAGTTCTTAGCACACGTTCAGCTCGATGACGTTCCCCGGGCTCCGATCCAGCAAAGCTTCGGGGAAGAGTTCCGTCAGCACGACGGCGTGGTGACGATCTTGATGTGTTACCGACGCAGGGCTTCGCCTAAGCACTGCAACGATATGACCGAGGTGGAATATGGTGGAGGGGGGCACCGCGCACGGCTAAGGAACGATCTCAAGGATCAACTTGTGTGTCCATGGGGTGCCCCCTGCCCCCGTATATAAAGGAGCAAGGGAGGGAGGAGGCCGGCCCTAGGTTTGGGCGCGCCAGGGGAGTCCTACTCCCACCGGGAGTAGGATTCCACCTTTCCTAGTCCAACTAGGTCAAGGGGGGAAAGAGGGGAAGAGGGGAAGGAAGGGAGAGAGGGGCCGCGCCCCAAACCCCTTGTCCAATTCGGACTGGGCTTGGGAGGGGCGCGCGCCACCTCCTGGTCCTTCCCACTAAGGCCCATCAAGGCCCATTGCTTCTTCCTCGTATTCCCATAACTCCCCAGTACCTCCAAAAATACCCGAACCACTCAGAACCCTTCCGATGTCCGAATATAGTCGTCCAATTTATCGATCTTTACGTCTCGACCATTTTGAGACTCCTCGTCATGTCCCCGATCTCATACGGGACTCCGAACTCCTTCGGTACATCAAAACTCATAAACTCATTATATAACTGTCATCGAAACCTTAAGCGTGCGGACCCTACGGTTCGAGAACAATGTAGACATGACCGAGACACGTCTCCGGTCAATAACCAATAGCGGGACCTGGATGCCCATATTGGCTCCTACATATTCTACGAAGATCTTTATCGGTCAGACCGCATAACAACATACGTTGTTCCCTTTGTCATCGGTATGTTACTTACCCGAGATTCGATCGTCGGTATCCAATACCTAGTTCAATCTCGTTACCGGTAAGTCTCTTTACTCGTTCCGTAATACATCATCTCACAACTAACACATTAGTTGCAATGCTTGCAAGGCTTATGTGATGTGCATTACCGAGAGGGCCCAGAGATACCTCTCCGACAATCGGAGTGACAAATCCTAATCTTGAAATACGCCAACCCAACATCTACCTTTGGAGACACCTGTAGTACTCCTTTATAATCACCCTGTTATGTTGTGACGTTTGGTAGCACCCAAAGTGTTCCTCCGGCAAACGGGAGTTGCATAATCTCATAGTCAAAGGAACATGTATAAGTCATGGATAAAGCAATAGCAACATACTAAACGATCGGGTGCTAAGCTAATATAATGGGTCATGTCAATCAGATCATTCAACTAATGATGTGACCTCGTTAATCAAATAACAACTCTTTGTTCATGGTTAGGAAACATAACCATCTTTGATTAACGAGCTAGTCTAGTAGAGGCATACTAGTGACACTCTGTTTGTCTATGTATTCACACATGTATTATGTTTTCGGTTAATACAATTCTAGCATGAATAATAAGCCTTTATCATGATATAAGGAAATAAATAATAACTTTATTATTGCCTCTAGGGCATATTTCCTTCAAAGGTATGGAATCAACACTTGACATTGAAGCAACTCGAATACCACAAAACAAAACAAAAACAAAGGATTGGCTTGCAGAATAAGCCGGAACAAACATATGATAGATCCCATATCGTATCATCTGCCTGTTGGAATGATATCCTACGAGATACTTGAATTCCCACTTATAAACTCCCGAAACTTTCTGGTTATGCAATCAGGTGTTGGGGATACAGGGGACACAAAATATATCACGCAAACTAACAATACCTAGATCCAGCTGTATTCATCCTTCAACACATAACCAAGAATCCTTCGGAAATCGTTTACCTCAACCTTCGAAAAGCATCCGTTATACGAGGCATGGCAATACTCCCGCACTCGCCTCAGTACTGGGCTATCAGGGTTATCTCACCAACAACTGTACAAAAGAGATTTTTGATGTCGGCGTACTAAACTCAGGTATTCCAGAACTGCAACGATAAAATTATGACGACAACACCTCGGAGCTCAACTCCCCGGGACACCTCCACTAAACCCCTGCTGACGGGAGGCAACCAAGACAATGTTGTCATCATAAAACCATCGGAACGATTCTAAGATACCCACGTGATCCTAAATTTTTTTTAGTGAAATTTGAGAAGAGAAGAGTCAAAACTCTACGTCAGGATGCCTTACCAGAGCGATGAGGAGACTGGGGAGTAAAAAGAATTCCTAAACTCTCCGATATATAATTCCCAAATGACTCAAAACATTTTTTAGACACAACTCGGCCGCTAAAAACGATCAAGCAAAGGGGGCTCCTAAGTCGGGGAAGGCTCTGATTACCAACTTGTAACTCCCTCGATGCGGCTATATCTCCCATGTGTCGAAGCACGACTTAGAGGCATAACCGCATTGAAAGCAATGTCGCAAGTGAGGTAATCTTCACACAACCCATGTAATACATAAGGGAAAGAGATACATAGTTGGCTTACAATCGCCACTTCACACAAATACATGAATAAAACATTACATCATACAATTACAATCAGGTCCCGACTACGGAGCCAAAATAAAAGAAGAAAACCCCAAAAGCGACAAAGGTCCACGATCGACCCCAACTGGGCTCCACTACTGATCGACTAGAACGAAACAACATAAAGGGCAAGATCTCCATCGAACTCCTCCTTGAGCTCGGGTGCGTCACCTGCATGGCTTCATCGGCACCTGCAAACTGGTTTAGGAAGTATCTGGTGAGTCACGAGGACTCAGCAATCTCACACCCGCGAGATCAAGACTATTTAAGCTTATAGGTAGGGAAAAAAGGTATGAGGTGGAGCTGCAGCAAGCGACTAGCATATATGGTGGCTAACATACGCAAATGAGAGCGAGAAGAGAAGGCAAATCACGATCGAACAACTACGATCAATAAGTGATCCTGAACTACTTACGTCAAACATAACTCCAACAACCGTGTTCACTTCCCGGACCCCACCGAGAAGAGACCATCACGGTTACACACGCGGTTGGTGCATTTTAGTTAAGATCAACTTCGGGTTTTCTACAACCGGTCATTAACAAATTCCCATCTGCCCATAACCGCGGGCACGGCTTTCGAAAGTTCAAACCCTGCAGGGGTGTCCCAACTTAGCCCATGATAAGCTCTCGCGATCAACGAAGGATATTCCTTCTCCCCGGGAAGACCCGATCAATCTCGGAATCACGGCTACAAGACATTTCGACAGCAATAAAACAAGTCCAGCAAAGCCGCCCGGATGTGCCGACAAATCCTGATAGGAGCTGCACATATCTCGGTCTCAGGGCACACCGGATGAGCCAGACGTCGGGTTGGCATAGACCCTGATTGCCCAGGGGGCGCCGGACATCGCTCGGTTTGGACCAGCACTCGAAGGAGAACTGGCCCGGGGGGGGGCTAAAATAAAGATGACCCTCGGGCTCCGGAAACCCAAGGGAAATAAAAGGGCATAGGTGAGGCAAATGGTAAAACCAATGTTGGGCCTTGCTGGAAGAGTCTTATTCAAAGCGAACTTTCAAGGGGGTCCCATAAATCACCCGATCGCGTTAGGGACGCAAAATCCGGGAACATAACACCGATATGACGGAAACTAGGGCGCAAGAGTGGAACAAAACACCAGGCATAAGGCCGAGACTTCCACCCTTTACCAAGTATATAGATGCATTAATTAAATAAGATATATTGTGATATCCCAACAAGTAAACATGTTCCAAAAAGGAACAACATCTCCATGTTCCAACACGGAACAAACTTCATCTTCACCTGCAACTAACAACGCTATAAGAGGGGCTGAGCAAAGCGATAACATAGCCAAACAACGGTTTGCTAGGACAAGGTGGGTTAGAGGCTTGGTCTAACAATATGGGAGGCATGATAAGCAAGTGGTAGGTATCACAACATAGGAATAGCAAAAGAGCGAGCAATCTAGCAAGCAAAGATAGAAGTGATTTCGAGGGTATGTTCATCTTGCTTGAAATCCCGCAAGGAAGAAGAACGAGTCCATGAAGAAGACAAATGGACGAAGATGAACGAATCCTCACAACTCCGCAACAAAACCGAAGCTAACGAGAGAAGCAACCCGGAAACAAACAAACAACATAGTAAACAACCACCACATGAACATGGCATAATGTCCGGTTTAAAGAGGCATGGCATGGCAAAGGCAACAAACAACACTACAAATTAAGTAGAGGTCAATATGCAACGAGTTGCATATTGACGAAACACCACATCAAATATTTAGTTTTCTCCCGCTTATGTAACCAACAATATTAGATGTTGTTAAACATGGCAAGAGGGTGAAGCAAATGAATACTACCTATGTAGGCAAGTTTAAATGAGGCCGGAACAACAAAGTAACAAGTCCGGAAACTCCTCATATGCATATATTAGGTTTGGTACTGTTCTGCCCTAAAGCATATTTTATTGTTGTTAAACAGGAAAATAAAGTGCAACATGTTAATCTATGCATTTTCTACCCCAATTACATATAAAGTTTATTAAATTCCGAGTTACGGTTATTTAGTTATGGAATAAATCATTTTAACATGGCATTTGAGCAAATTTAAACAAACAACATTTTAAACATTCCAAACATGGATGAAAGTTGGATATTATTAAACTACACAAATTTCTGAGCATTTTACATATATAAATTATTTTAATATGATGCACGGTTCATGAGTTATTATATGCATGAAGATGAGGGTCTTTTCTATAAAACGGAAAATTACTGGATAAATAGAGAAATTCGCCAGACGGGAAAAAAACATGCATGGGCCAAATCTGCTGGGCCAACAGCATACAGGAGAGGGCTGGAGGGGCTGCTCACGTTGGACCTTGGCTGAAACAGGCCGGCTCGGTGGGGAGGCTGGATGCGGGCTGCAGATCGGGGCGAGGCAGGGCGTAGAGGAACGAGGCGAGGCCGGCCCTGGATCAAGAAGCAGCGACGCTGGTCAACGCGGGAGGAACAGGCTCGGCGGGCGCTCGTTTCTGAAGAACATAAACAGTCGCAGACGATGCAGAAGACCGGTAGAGGCGCGATGCAGGGGCATGGGGCCAGCGGGCGCGACGGATCCCGGCAGTCCGAGGGTCGGAGAGGCGGTTCCCGCGACGAGGAACTCCGGCAGTGGCGCTGCTCGATCGAGCGAAGCAGGCCGGGGCCGTCCTGCTCGTGCAGGGGCGAAGCAGAGGAGACGAGCGGTGCTCGATGCAGAGGAGGCGCAGGGGACTTGGTGGCCGGAAGCGGGGCTTGCGGCGGCGCAAGATCCGGCCGGTGCTTGCCGTATCCGGCGCGGAGGAGGACGGGAATGGGTTCCCGGTGGACCGAGGCAGGTCGGGGACGGCAACAGTGGAGCTCCGGGGCAACGATGATGTCTTGCGATTGCTGACAGAGATAGAGACGAAGAAGCGGCCGCAGGGTTCAAAGAGGTCGCGAGATTCAGGCGGGGATGGACGCCGGCGACGTGGACGAGGTGAAGGCCTCCGGCGGAGAAGCTCCGGGCGGTGGCGCTGCAATATCAGGGACGCGAGCATCCATGGCGTCGGGTTCCTGCTAGAGAAGGGAGAGGCAAGAGAGATTAGAGGGGGAGAGAAGCAGGGGGGTAGAAGAAGAGAAGGCAGGGCGTGGCGACCTGGTGGTTGCCGGCTGCTGCTACTCCGGCGAGGAGGCTCGGGGAGGGTCGGAGACGCGCGGGAGCAGAGGTCTCCGGCACGAGAGGCGAACGAGGCAGGGGGAGCTCGGCGCCAACGGCTTCGGGAATGAAGCAGGGAAGGATGGGCTGTGGGTGGAGCTTGAAGGAGCTGCTGTTTCGATCGATGGAGGGATTGGGTGGATCTGAAAACGAGGAAGGAATTTTGGATCGGGGGAGGATCCCGATGAGGAAGAGACAGGAAGAGTGGCGGCGCTCGGGAGGATCCCTAGAAATTAGGTGGGGTGTCTAGATTAGGTTAGGGGGTCTATATATATACGAAAACGGGATGATTAGGATCCTCCGATCGCGATTGGGCGGTCCGGAATAAAAGGGTTAGGGAGTCCAAATAATAAAACGGAGATGTTTTAGGGATGTTGGGGGATGATCCTAACCCAACGGTGATGACTGTCCGGGTCGTGTTCGGGGGAGTTTCGGACACGCGCGAGAGGGGTCAAGAGAGGGTCAAACGGTTAGGCAAGAGGGAAATGAAAAACCCGGTTGGGCTCGAAACGATCAACAAAAGCAAGGGGGGATGCGGCAACTACGAACGGGTGCAAGTTTTATGAAAACATGCAGATGCAATGCACATGATGCTATGAGATGAGATGCATGACATGAACTAAATGCAAAACAAAAGACAAAAACCCAACCACGGAGGAAATAATATATCGCATCTCCGGAAAAGGCAAGAGTTGGAGTTACGAATATGGAAAATTGTATCCGGAGCGTCACAATACTAGTGACACTCTGTTTGTCTATGTATCCACACATGTATTATGTTTCCGGTTAATACAGTTCTAGCATGAATAATAAACATTTATCATGATATGTAAGGAAATAAATAATAACTTTATTATTGCCTCTAGGGCATATTTCCTTCAATCATGTCCTAGTGTGGAGCAAATAGAAGGAAGGAAGACATTACAATTGGATGGATTTCAAGTATGCTAGGAAGCTGGAAGTTGGATGTTGGATGTTGGAATAATGATCAGTTGCCCCGATGATGAGTTCAAGGTTTGCAAGTGATGAGATGGGCCATAACCCACAGGCCCCGGACCTGCCAAGAAGCAAGCACATTCTTGCTGAAGGTAAAACCCTAGAAGAAGTTACGATTTTATCGACACACGATTTTATAGGAGTTTACGCAAACCTGAGAGTTGTGAAGGAACGATAGATGTTTGTCTGGCTTGCAGAATCTATGGATATATCCGAACTTGGTTCATCGACAAGAGAAATTCTGCGATGCTTGTGAGGATGACCGAGTGTTAGAATGCGAGATTCGCTAAACCATATATCAGGTAATGATTTGGGTGCGGGATGGATTGATCACCATACCGACTTACTCTTATTATTTGCTTTGCTATATGGGATGGTAAATCTGAGTGACTTACCTATAGTAGAGAGACGACGATCAAAACCTTGTTTAAACCGTAGAATGGTATAAGAATTTTCCCATGTACAAGGCAGTTGTTGCCAATCGTAGGATATATGGTGAGGTTCAACCTAGACCCATTTCCTGCAGGAGAAACCATAAATTGTTGACAACCATGAGATATCGTTAGTTGTTTAGTATTGGTGCCAGGACCGTCAGCTAAGAAGACCCAATCTTGGAATAACCTTACCAGGAGGAAAGGACAGAAGAATTGAGGAAAAGGTTATGCCACTACCGGAAGAGCCCAGAGAAGGAATTACCCTTACGATCTGAGAAGACCGACACCGTCAATAATAAGGATGGAGTATATGAGTTTTGATGGAACCGTAACCATGTTTCTAAGGGTGGTAGCACCCCAGACCCTTTGTGATGATCGATGGATTTTTGAGAAGACCCCAAACCGTAACCTATTTCTTTCTAGCCTCTCCGAATCTCGAGGACGAGATTCATTTTAAGGGTGGTAGGTTTGTAACTACCAACTCGTATTGGGAATTTTCTGATGTAGGGAATCATGTTACTCTTATTCAAATTATTTTTCTCTAAAAATAAAATATATGGAAAATAGGGTAACATGATTCCCTACATCAGAAAATTGGAGATACATTAATTTGAAATCATTTTGGTATTTTTAAAATGATTTTTACTGGATTTTATTAGAGCAGAAGCACTCTTTGAATTATTTGAATTTTTCTAGATTTTATTTGACTTTATAAAAATGTCCATGCTGTAAAAAATGTTTTTATGAAAATTTTGATATATTATATGCCTATATAAATGTTTTTATATTTTTGTTTTATTTTTGTTCGCGTGGAAAATGTTTTTTTTAAATCTCACTCCGCCGAACTGGGCCGGCCCAGCTAGCCGCCAGGCCAACCCAGCCCAGCACACCGCCCCGTCACCCCCGCGCGACCGATTCCAGGCGGGAGTCCGCCGCCGCCACGGCTTGACGGAGCCGTCTCCCCGCCGGACTCCTCCTCCCTTGCCCCCTCCTCCACGCACCCGAGCCGCCCTCCCTGCCTATTTAAGCGGAGCCGCGCCGCTCTCCCCTCTCCTCTCTGCATCTCGCCACCGCCCCACGCTGCACGCCGCCGCCGCAGCTGCATCTCGCCGACGCCGCCGCTTGCTGCCCGCCCTGCGCCGCACCCCTACGCCGCACTCGTCGCCGCGCTCCGCCAGTGCCCTCGCACCTAGCTGCCGCCGCCCGCGCCTCGCCGCTGCTAGCCGCGCTGTCGCCGTCGAAGACCGCCGCCGCGGAAAGCCGACGTCGCCGTTGACCCGCGCGAACCGGTAATAGACCGCCCCGGTTCACTCGTTTGTTTTTTTTAAAAAAAAACCTAGATCGGTTTTCTACAAAAAACCTAGATCTTATTTTTTTATGTAGTGAACGATTCGTTAGTTAGGGTTCGTAGCGAACGGTTTTCGTTCGGTAGTGTTCGGTAGCGAACGTTCGCTATTTAGAATTTTCTTTTTCTGTTTATTTACACCAGGGACCTATTCGTGATAATTTTCTTCACAAATTAGTCCCTGAACTTAAATCGATCATTACTTTTTACTCATTTATCCAGATTCAACGAAACCAACGCCCACATCTTCGTTATGATTTCCTCTATCCAGTAAAACAAATCAAACAAGTTTTTGAAAGTTGTAAAATTTGAATTCACCCAGATTTGTATTTGAACTTCGTTTGATCATAACTTGAGTTTCGTAGCTCCGTTTGAGTCGATTCTTTTTGCAAATTAAAGCTCTTGACCTAAACATTCTGATAAGGCCAAACTCACATAATTTTGGTACTACTAGAAATTGTTTTATGTTGCAAGAGTTATTTTCTTGGTTTTGATGTTTTCCGAATCGTTTTCTTCGATCTTTCTGATCTTTGAGTGATTTCTTATGTGTGGTTACTATTGCTTGCTTACGATAGATTGACCGGAGTGTGACGAGTAGATCTATCAAGAGTTTTGAGTACGAATCATCTTCATCAACATTGCAGGCAAGTTCACACTTTGATCATATCCCTTTCATACCCAGTTTTTATTGCATTAGATCAATCCTTAAACATTGCATGATTAGGATCTAATTAAATTGTGGGATGGGAAGTAGATGAGGTAGTACCTATTACCTGTTTTATTATGAAACCCTTGGGAGTTACTCTACGTTGCTTATTATGCCATGCTATGCTCGTAGATGTGGATTGGGTTTTGAGAGTATTTCATGACAAATGTGAGATTGTTAACTAATGGTTTACTTAAGGTGGCAACTTAAACACACATCTGGGTGGATTGAGGCACCTGGGTATTCCAGGACTTGCCTGTCTAGGCACCTGGGTATTCTAGGACTTGCCTGTTTTTCTTTTGGACCGCCACCCAGGCTCAAAGGGATCATGAGATTATTCATACTAGAAACTTCCATGTGCAGCCACAAGCCATTATGGGCTCTGGCATAGTTGACTAAGTCGTGCGAACTCATACAATGGTAGACTAATAGATGTAGGGGATGTAGGTTGGTACGGTCTATCACAACGTAAGGTGCTAGCGCGTCTGAAAGACTATGTCTCGATCATCCGTTTCTCAAACATCATGTAGTGCGAGAAATCCAACGGAGGCGATCGAGCCTTGTGGGGAAAAGTGCGCAAACCTCTGCAGAGTGTACAATCTAATCATAATTAGCCGTGTCCCCGGTTATGGATGTCTTGAGTATCTAGTTCTTGGATTTTCATGTTGACCTCATCATGTTACTTTAATTAATTTTGTTGGGTTTTAATGATGATACTTAATTGGGATTGAGAATGCTGTCAACCATTCTCAATGTTTAACAACCACCATGTTAGTTAAATAAATTTATTCCTTTGCAGTAGGGAAAAATTGGCTTTTCGCAAAAACCTTATAACCATAGAGCTTTTCCACCAGCCATATATGCATGTAGTGATAGCCATTGTTCATCATTTTCTCTATGGTGTGAATTTGCCAGTACATTCAATGTACTGACCCGTTTCGGGCTGCAACGTCTCATGTTGCAGGTTTTCTTACGACGAGTAAGTGATACGTTAGGGTTACGATTTCTACACTCAACTTTGCCGTTGGTGTTGATGGGAATCCACAACCTTGTTGCTTCCGCTATATTGGATTGAGGTAATAGTATTTACGTTACTTTATACATGTGATTTACCTCTGTTATAAATCCTTTGAGTACTGTGTGTGTCAGCATACCGATCCAGGGATGACACGTAAGCACAGAGACTTGTCCCATTCGGGTCGGGTCGCTACAAAACCATAGCGTTATAATCTAGATAAGCAGGAGGCAACTCCATATCATTTTCACGAATGGGTACCTCAAGAAAATTAGCTAAACGGGTTGCATAAATTCCACCAAACAAATATCCGCTAATACTGTTATGATGCAACCTTCGTGCAACAATAGCTCCCAAGTTATATTGTTTATCACCTAATACATCACTCTTGAGAACACTAAGATCGGGAACGCACATGTGACATGCCTCGTCCTTACCGTTAACGCATCTACCTATAAAGAGAGAAAAATAATGTATGGCAGGAAAATGAATACTCCCTATGGTAGCATGCGTGATTTCCCTAGATTCTGCCATGTTATACTAGCAAGAAAGTCTTTATATTCAGATTTGCGAGGTTCACTAGCACTACCCCACTGCGGGAGTTTACAAGCATTATTAAAATCCTCTAAATCCATGGTATAAGATTTATCATAAAGATCAAACAGGACCATGTGAGAATTGCATGATGATGTAAATTTAAACCTTCTCACAAAGGAGTCAGTTAGGTAGTAATGTTGGGGGCACTTATCTGACACGAAGCCCTCGAGTTCAGCATTACGCACATACGCGTCAAACTCATCGTTATTTCCTGCTTGTACCATGAAATTTTCTGACATCCATTCACAAGGCCGCACTTGAGCTTCTCTTTGTGGTTCATAGTCCGGTCACGTATTGCAGGCCTGGGTCCTTGCTTCCTTGAAGAACCACCTTGGTACATTTTCCTAAACATATTTCTTCCTGTGAAAAATTTCTGAAATTTTTAGTGACTCAAAATAAAAGTGAACTAAACTCAACAAAATTGATAGCAACTACTCCCACAAGTGCCTAGAGACTATATCATGCATTAGAACTACTTGGGACCAAATAAATTTGACATGAAAGCTCAAGAACAGAGTCACCTTAGCAGCAAAAATTTGCAATAAATAAAGTACTAGAACAAAAACTAATTGGACCGTTTGAGGAGTCACATACCGAAGAACAATCCCCCAAAGCAGTTTTGTGAGTGAGCTTTGAGCAAGGAGATCAAAAATCGCAGCAAAACGAGCTAGAACACGAGTTTGAGTTGTGTGATGATTTTTTCTGGAGGAAGACGAAGTGTGTGGGTGCTAGAATAAGTGGAGGGGGGCCACGTGGGGCCCACGAGGCAGGGGGCACGCCCTGGACCCTCGTGGCCAGGTGGTGGCTCCCGCTGATGTGTTCTCGATGCCAAATATTCTTAAATATTCTAGAAAAAATCATATTTCAATTTCAGGGCATTTGGAGAACTTTTATTTTCGGGGTATTTTTTTATTGCATGGATAATTCAGAAAAAAGACAGAAAATACTATTTATTTATTTATTTAATCCAAATAACAGAAAGTAAAAGGAGCGTACAGAGAGTTGTGCTTTCTAACTTCATCCATCTCATGCTCATCAAAAGGAATCCACTAACAAGGTTGATCAAGTCTTGTTAACAAACTCATTCCGATTCGCATGAAACCGGAGAATTTTCGAATGGCACTAGGTTACCTCAATGGGGTTATGCACGTCCCCAATAATAAGAATATCATATTTCTTCTTGACAGTAGGAAGAGGAAATTCAAAACCTCCAATAGTAATCGATGGAATTTTTCCAATAGAATTGATACTGTGGACTTGAGGTTGATTCCTCGGAAAGTGTACCATATGCTCATTACCATTAACATGAAAAGTGACATTGCCTTTGTTGCAATCAATAACAGCCCCTGCAGTATTCAAAAAGGGTCTACCAAGAATAATAGACATACTATCGTCCTCGGGAATATCAAGAATAACAAAGTTCGTTAAGATAATAACGTTTGCAACCACAACAGGCACATCCTCACAAATACTGACATGTATAGCAGTTGTGTTGGTGTACTAAAGTAGGGGTACCTTAGTACCCCGAACTTGTGCACGGGCAGTCGTAGCACCCCGCGGCAAGGCTTGCCAGGTGATCGCCAAAACTCTCCATGGTCCTTTTTTGGGCCATCCAAGAACAAAGTATTTGAGCCAAGGCCCCGGCAGGAGGAACTTGCCGGGAAGGCCACCCGAAGAGAGCAAGGCCCCAACAAGAGGAGCTTGCCGGGACGGCCGCTCGAAGCACAAGGCCCCAGCAAGAGGAGCTTGCCGGGAAGGCCGACCAGGGCACGACAAGAGACTTGCTGCGACGCGCCACGCGTCCCGGCAAGGACCGGTGAGCAACAAGCTCCCGGGCGCAACAAGGCATCAACCGCGGCAAGGCGCTTGCCGCGGCAAGTCACCACCCCACGCCTGCTTTCCAGCTCATCCACCCACGCGTCACTCTGGGGCCATTCCAGGCGTACGTGGCGAGGGGCTGCGCAGCCAGGGGCATGCGGTGGCGAAGCAACGCTGACAGGGTAGCCGTCGTGGCATATGGTGGCGCACCTGACGGTCCCTTTTCTGCACTGTTTGGGTGACCTAGACGGGCATTTAATGCCCTTGTCCCCTGCCGTCAGAATTAGGTATGATAGCACTGTGCAAATAGCTGTACCCAACACAGCGTTTTCCAGTTTTTACCCCCGCCTACGTTGCCACCTGTGGGTAACCCCTTGCGCATATAAAAGGAGGCCCCATGCGCAACGTAGAAGGGAGGGGAGAAGAGGAGAAGGAGGCCACTCACGCTCGGTCTGATTAGTTGCCTGAGTGTACTGTAGCACTCAGCGCTCCCGAACAAGAACACAATACAAACCACAAAGCAGCAGTAGGGTTTTACGCATCCGTGCGGCCTGAAGCTGGGTAAACCCCTTGTGTGCATCGCCTCGATCCGCTCTTCGCGCGACCTCCGCCCCCTGCCGAACCAGAAAGGGGCTCGGTCCCCATAGGTGTTCGTGAAGGCAGATTTCCCCCGACATCTTTGGCGCGCCAGGTAGGGGGCGTTCAGGTTGTGTGAACCTGATCCGGCGTCTGCATAGGCTAGATCGCCATCATCTTCATCGACATGCCACCGAAGAAGAAGGCCCCGGAGGTGGCTGGTCCGTCCGCGTCGAACCCACCGCCCCTGGAGCAAACGGGTGGTGGGGACGGCACCGGCGGCGGAACGGGCGTCGCCGAGCCAGCTCATGGTGCCATGGCGTCCGAACATGCACCGCGCCCCTCTCAGGAGGCACGGGACCAGCAGCGTCTTGGCACTCACGGTACCATACGCTCGCTGGACCCAGATCGAGCTGGCGGATCCCAGGGTGCTCAAGGCCAGCATACACACCAACGTGCTGGCGCGAGCGTGGCGCGACTGCCTGGTCCGGGTGCTGCTCCTTCTAACATAGTTAGAAGTTTGAGCACATCCCGCTCCACGCGCCGTTCGCCACTGCTGCCCGCCACTCCAGCAGAAGCTCTAGCACGAGCTCAACTGCTCCTAGACTACCCTCCAACGGCGGACAAGCTCGACGACTGGAGGGCCACAATACAGAGTCTCATCGGCTTCGCTAACGGCGACACCCCGCGGCAGCATAGTGCGTCGCAGCCGCGGCAGGTCGGCCAGGCGAGAATCGATGGCGCCAAGACCGGTGGGGGTGCGACCACCGTGCATTCCCCGCCCCAAAGGCCAAGATCGCTGACTCGCCGGAACCATCACGACAACGACTCCACCACGTCGTCAAATCCGCGGACTCGTCGCGATCAACGCCAAGTTCTTCACGAACAAGAGCAAGAGGACGCTCGTACTCGCATCGAGCGTCGAAGAGAAGCGCGGCGTCAATCAGACCAGCGCGCAGGGCCCTCTGTCGACATGCATGCGCCGGGGGGACCAGGCGACCTGTCGTACGCGGTAGGCTGCCCTGCGTTCACCCGTGAGCTGCGGCAAGTCCAGTGGCCCAGCACGAAGAATTTCAAGCCAGACGTACCAGAGAAGTACGACGACAAGTCGCATCCGTCAGAGTTCCTCAGCATCTAAACCATTGCGGTGCAGGCTGCTGGAGGGCGATACGACAAGATCCTTGCCAACTACTTCCCGCTGGTACTCAAATCCAACGTCAGATCCTGGCTCATGCACTTGCCGGACAACTCCATAACCTCCTGGACAGACTTGTGCCATCAGTTTGTTGGCGCCTTTACAGGCGGCCACAAACCCCATGGCCAAGCGAGCGACCTTCATCTACTCATCCAGAAAGAAGGGGAACCCTTGCGCAAGTTCATTCAGAGATTCAGCCGCGTACACTACAACATCCCAGACGTCCACCCAGCCGCGGTCATCAGCGCGTTCCATCAGAACGTGCGTAACCGCAGGATGCGGGAGGAGATGTCGATGTGCAAGATCAAAGACGTCAGCGAGCTATATGCCCTGGCCGACAAGTGTGCACGTGCTGAGGAAGGAAGGAAACTCCCCAGAGAGAACACTGGAGCAGGAGAATCTGACAGTGAGGATACCGCCCCGGCAAGGAAGAACCGGCGATGGAGCAACAGGAAGAAGAAGAGCCAGGAAGTACTGGTTGTTGAGCAGTCCGGCGATGAAGGCGCCGCCAAGAAGGCCCAGGCTGGTATCTCCGGCAAGGAGGTTGCCGGATGCGCCAACTGCCAGGCTGTGGTGGTCGCCGACAAGCGGGACGGCACCAACAAACAGTACTGCAAGATCCACCGCACCAAGGGCCATGACCTCCAGAGCTGCAAGCAGGTCGAGCGGCTCGTCGAGCTGCAAAAGGCCGAGTACGAGCGACGCGACAAGGAGAAAGCCCGGGGAGGTGGCGGAGGATCCGACACGAAGTGCCCCGGCCAGGGAGGACGCCGCGACAAGGACAAGCAGCGGCAAGCAGACAGACCTCCCCGCGGCCGCGACAAGGACGAAGACGACGACGAAGACGAAGACATGGATGATGTCGAGACCAGTGAGCAGGAGTTTCAGAAAGCCATGGAGGTATTATGCATAGACGGCGGTGCTTCCCTGCATACTTCTCACCGCCAGCTCAAGCAGTGGGCGCGGGAAGTCAATGCAGCGGAACCACCCGTCGAGTCGCGCAAGCCTCTGAAATGGTCCAGCACACCTATCATCTTCGATATTGAGGACCACCCTGACCACACAACTGCGATCGGGTGCCTGCCGATGTTGGTCTCACCAACAGTCCGCAACCTCAAGGTCACTAAGATGCTAGTCGACGGCGGGGCCGCCTTGAACCTGATCTCCTCTGCTGTGCTCCAGAAACTCCAAGTCCCCGACAGCGAGCTCGAAGAGACCGGCACGTTCCAAGGAATCAACCCGGGAAGGAGCAAGCCGAAGGGGAAGATAACGTTGCCAGTGACATTTGGTAGCGAGCTGAACTTCAAGACAGAGAGGATCACTTTTGACTTTGCCGATTTTCCATTGCCCTACAATGGAATTCTCGGCCGTCCAGCGCTCGCCAAGTTCATGGCGGCCTCTCACTACGCATACAACATGCTGAAGATGCCAGGCCCGATAAGCGTCATCTCTGTCCCCGGCGACAAGAAGGATGCCCTTATCTGTGCCGACAAGATCTACCGAGAAGCAGCAGCCGCAACGGATCACAAGCCACTTGCCGCTGAAGCTCCCGGAGGGAAGAGGAAGACCAAGCCCGGCAAGTACTCTGGTGCCCACTCCGGCAAGCGCACCTCTTCGGAGTGCTGCGCTACCGTCGAGGACGCGCCATCGAGCTCCACTGGCAAGAGTAAGAAGTCAATGGCAGCCTCGCCAACGACCAAGAAGGTGTCTGCCAAGGAGGACGATACTGGTGGTACCTTCACCATCAGTGCCACTCTCGACCCCAAATAGGAAAGCACGCTCGTTGCTTTCCTGCGGGCGAATGTCGATGTGTTTGCCTGGCAACCATCTGACATCCCCGGCGTTCCCAGGAAAGTGATTGAGCACCACCTCGCCGTCTGTCCTCATGCGCGGCCCGTCAAGCAGAAAGTCAGGAAGCAAGCGGTGGAGCGCCAAGAGTTCATCGTAGAAGAGATCAAGAAGTTGGAAGCGGCAGGCCTTGTCAGAGGTGTGCTCCATCCGACGTGGTTGGCCAATCCTGTTGTCGTGCGCAAAGCAAATGGGAAATGGAGGCTTTGCATCGTCTTTACTGATGTTAACAAAGCTTGTCCCAAAGATCCCTTTCCCTTGCCGCGCATTGACCGGATTGTTGACTCCACGGCCGGATGTGACCTACTTTCATTTCTTGACGCATACTCAGGATACCATTAGATCTTCATGGCTGAAGAAGATGAGGAAAAGACCGCATTCATCACTCCATGTGGCACGTACTGTTTCGTACGGATGCCTTTCGGTTTGAAGAATGCTGGTTCGACGTTTGCGAGGGTTGTCCATACCGCTTTTGAGCCGCAAATCCACAGAAATGTGGAAGCCTACATGGATGACATAGTGGTCAAAAGCAGGAACAGGGCAACCCTGATTCAAGATTTAGAAGAGACCTTTACGAACCTGCGCAAGATCAGCCTCAAGCTCAACCCCGAGAAGTGCGTGTTCGGAGTCCCTTCCGGCAAGCTTCTCGGGTTCTTCGTGTCTCAGCGAGGAATCGAAGCCAATCCAGACAAAATCAAGGCCATCGAGCAGATTGAAGCACCAACACGCGTCAAGGATGTACGAAGGCTTGCCGGCTGCGTCGCGGCTCTCAGCAGGTTTATTTCCAAATCTGCAGAACGCGCCCTGCCATTTTTCAAAGTTTTGAAAAAGGCGGGTCCAGTAAAATGGACTCCGGAAGCGGAGGCTGCGCTGCAGGACTTGAAGAAATACATGTCCTCCGCTCCAATACTTGTCGCGCCTAAACCACAAGAGAAGTTGCTGCTGTACCTGGCGGCAACCAATCGAGTGGTTAGTGCTGCGTTAGTAGCGGAGAGGGAGGCAGATGATGAGCTAGCAACCGCGGCAAGCGCGTCCAGCGACAAGCAGGAGGCTTCCCCGACAAGATCTGTCCCCGACAAGGATGAATCTGCGCAGGAGCGAGTGGAGGTGCAGAAGAAGAGAATGGTGCAGCGCCCAGTTTACTTTGTCAGCTCCCTTCTGCAGGGGGCTAGGTCAAGGTACTCTGGTGTGCAGAAATTGCTTTTCGTGTCAGGACCCCGATCCTAAGTCACACCGATCTAGCATGTAACACATCATATCACTTTGCGGCCTCACGCACGGTATTCCCACGGGTGCCACCTTACCTGGCCCGGTACCGTTTGCGCCTTTTGGCTCACGTATATGATAGTGTCGCTAGCATCCATATGACAAAGAACCCGGGCCGACATGGCTAGTCGTGAACCCAAGGCGGCACTAACCCATGAGGACAGGCATACATGAATCACATCGAGCATGTCGGTCAACAACGTATATATCCGGGCTGTAGCACTGGGCTAACAGGACTCCGGTGACCCGGGCTGTAGCAGGCTAGGCAGGACTCCGGATAACACCGCGTGACATTTCCCCGAAGGGACAGACACAGGAACGACGTGAAACACATGCCGGCCAGTCAAGAGTTCCGAGCAGTAGTGCTGGGCTAACAGGACTCCGGTGAACCGGGCTGTAGCGGACTACTATCGCTCAGAAGCACTAGACTTACATTTCCCCATATGAAAGGCTGCCAAGGATAAACAACTAGATAGTCGGATCCCACTCATACCAAGCATTTCAATCATACACACAATATGCCCGATATGAGTAAATACAACATGGCATCACAACATAACTCTACGACTCAAAATATTTATTCATTAGGCTCCGAAGAGCGAGATATTACAAACATGGGTCTCATGACCCAACATTCAGAGCATACAAGGCAAGCACATGCGGAAGCTTAACATGTCTGAGTACAGACATCTACAAATGAAAAAGGTTGAGAAGCCTGACTATCTACCAGATCCTGCCAAGGGCACAAGATCGTAGCTGAGGTATCAAGCTAAACGTCGAAGTCCAAGCAGTACTACTAGCGAGACCGACGTCTCTCTGCAAAACATAAAATAGGCAAACGTGAGTACAATTGTACTCAGCAAGACTTACATCAGAACTAACTACATATGCATCAGTACCAATAAAGGGGGTGGTGGAGTTTGACTGCAGCAAGCCAGCTTTGACTCAGTGGCTAACCTGAACTACGACTGCAAGCGACTCTGTTGGTGTGGCGCACACGAGTCCACATATTCACCATCCAATACACCACTATGGATCCACTTCCGTCTCCCTACGAGAAGGCCATCCATAGCACTCACGCTTATCTTGCGTATTTTAGAGTATCCACTTTCACTTGTCTATGAACTGTTATAGGCAACCCAGAAGTCCATTACCGCGGACACGGCTATTCGAATAGATGATGTTAACCCTGCAGGGGTGTACTTCTTCACACACGCTCTCACCACTTACCGCCGTTTACACGACATGTACTCGACAACCTTCAAGCGGAAGCCCAGCGAGGGTGTCGGCCACGGCCTACCTAAACACTCAAGTCTCTAGTCCAGGTTTATCGCCTATTCGGGTTCCATCCGCAGGGAGTCCGGCCGAGGTTTCCACTAACGGCCCCGAACGATGTGAACAGGGTTCCCGAGACACCAAACGGGCGAGTCGGTACACCGTGCCACGTGCCTACCGCAACACAGCCCACCCCGATGGTCAGCGCCGCGTGCGGCCCCCAGCATGCTACCAACACCAGAAACTACTTTGCAACTCCTGGACAGAGGACAAGGGTGATCAAGAAGCCGAGAGGGTCCATTGGTTTCGGGCCCGATGCGTGGTAGTAACTGTTTCATGGATCACAAACACAGAACTCAGTTCCTGAGGATGGCTACAATGAGACAACCCACCATGTACTCCTACATGGCCTCTCACCGCTACCTTTACCAAATCGTGTTCACACACTTAGCTCACACACAGTAGGACATGTTCAACACCATTCCAATTCATTCCCGATGAATCAGACCCGACTCAACTCTAAGCAGTAGCAGGCATGACAAACAAGCATGAATGAGTAGGCACAACATGGGCTCAAACAACTCCTACTCATGCTAGTGGGTTTCATCTATTTACTGTGGAATGACAGGTCATGCAAAGGATAAAGGGGTCAGCTACCGCAGCAAGTAACACATGAATCGTTGTTGTTCTAATGTAGTAAAAGAGAGCAGGAGCGAGAGAGTGGGATTTTATCGGAATGAACAAGGGGGTTTTGCTTGCCTGGCACTTCTGAAGATAGTATAGCTCTTCATCGGTGTCATCGATCACATCGTCGGAACCACGTCTATCGAGAGGGAACAAACACCGGCAACTGAGAAAGAACACAATCAATGCAATGCCACAATATGATGCATGATCATGACATGGCAATATGCTGTGATTTGAGCTAATGCATCTAGCTATGATTTAAATGAAGTTGGTTTGAATACATGATTCAAATTCCAACTCCATATATGATTATTTAAATGCCCTTTATTTGTTTTGTCCAAAACAGAGGACAAATATTGATCAAACATGCATGAAAATGGTACAGATGGATTCCTTGAATTTTCCTGATAATTTTTCATATATAAATTATTTCAATCTGAGCTACGATTGAATTTATATGAATTTTTGAAGTTTGGGGTATTTTTTGAAATTTTAAAATATTTAGAATTAACTAATACCAGAAAATGAAATATTGCGTCAGCATGACATCTGAGTGACGTCAGCAGGTCAACACGCCAGGTCAAGGTCAAACTGACCGGTGGGACCCGCACGTCAGTGACTGGGTTAATTAACAGAGACTGTTAGTGCTAATTTAATCCTAACTAAAAGTGTCAGTGGGGCATGGCCCACATGTCAGTGACTCCGGGGGTTAAATAGGTTAATTAACCACTAATTAAGCTAATAACAATTAGACAGGGGCCTGGGCCCACATGTCAGGGGAGGTCAAACCGTGGTCAACCCTGGGTCAAACTCACCGGAGTTGACCCGCGGCTCGTCGCCGGCGAGGCCAGGGACGGCGGAGGCGCTCGGGTTTCATCCTCCGGCGACCATTCGAGCAACGGGGACCACGGGCGAGGAGCTGAGCCTCGTCCGCGTCATCTGGAGTAAGTGGGAGAGGCAGGGGCGGCCGGAGCTCGCCGGAGCGGAGCTCGGGGCGGCGGCCGGAGCTCGGGCAGGTGCGGGGACGCGGCTACGGTGCCCAAGCGAGCGAGCTAGCATGCTGAAGATGCAGCACGCGATGCCCTGAGCGTAACGTACGCACGCCCGGGACCAATTGGTCACCGGAGCCACGCCGACGTTGAGCTCAGGCGGCGGTGAGTATCGGCCTTGACGGAACCGCGGCTAGAGGTCGGGGAAGACGCGGGAAAGAGAGGGGGAATGCGTCGGAGCTCACTGGGAGGTCGTTGAGGAGCTCAGCGTGCTTGGGGGCGGCTCGGAGGCGACGAAATCACGGCGGCGATCTCGGGTGCCCGAGGAGGGGAACGGCGGTGCAGGCGGCATCCAGGGCTTCCGGCGTCGGGCGGCTCGCCTAAGAGCTTCAGCGTGAGCATACGGAGCTTGTGGTTATGGGGAGGGGGCGAGTCAGTGGCGGTGGCCGTGGCAGCAGCAAGCGGCGGCGATGATGGCGCTCGGCGCGGGTGAGAGAGAGAGCAGGGGAGGGGAAAGAGATCCAGGGAGAGAGGGGAGAGGACGAGAGGGTCGGGGGGGTGTGCGTGGCGCCGTACAGCGCGTCCAGGGCGTCGGCGGCAAGCAGGAGCTGGCGAGGCGCGTGCTCGCGAGCGGTGGCCACGCGCCCTTCGTCCTCCTGGCAAGAGGAGGAAGACGACAGGGGAGGTGGAGATGGGCTGGGCTGGCTTTGCCCAGCTGGGCAGCTACAGTGCCAGGCCAGGTGGGCTTCCCAGGTAAGTTCCTCTCTCTCTCTTTTAATTCTGTTTTCTATTATTCTGTAGTCTTTAGGGCTTTTATTAATATACTAAAACTAACCCATAAATCATGAAACTGCTCAAGGCTACTGTTTGGAATATTTCCAACAGTAAAGATTTTAGTTCATG
Organism: Aegilops umbellulata; assembly: GCA_032464435.1. Lineage (NCBI taxonomy): Eukaryota > Viridiplantae > Streptophyta > Magnoliopsida > Poales > Poaceae > Aegilops > Aegilops umbellulata. The sequence continues at coordinate 181,971,314 of CP136060.1, forward strand.
ATTATCTGAGCATTTAAAATATTAAATAGCATTTAAGTGCCCAAATGCAAATAGAATATGATTTAATCCAGAGCCCAAATATGTCATGCTAAAATGTGCATCACCACTGGTTACTGTTTCCAGCTTTTTCCAAGAATGATGAACATTTTTGAAAGCCATTTGGATTTACTGGAAATATTTGGGTTGAACCTAGTGAGTTCCTTTAATGCTAGGGTTTAGGCAATCCCTATTTCAAGTTTCTTTCAAAGTTTAAACATGATGCACACATGAGGTTACCCTAATGCAATGCCAGAAGCTAGGGATGTGACATTTCGGCCTTCTCATGGCCTCGAGAAAGCTGCGCCATTACTTCCAAGCACATGAGATTACAGTTGTCACCCGCTTTCCGCTGAAGAGGATACTGCAGAATCCAGAAGCAACAGGCAGGATTGTCGAGTGGGCACTGGAACTGTCAAGCTTCGGTCTCAAATTCAAGAGCACTTCAACTATCCAAAGCAGAGCATTGGCGGAGTTCATAGCAGAGTGTACACCGACACCAGACGAAGAGATCCCAGAGACGAGCATCCCCGTCAAAGAAGCAAGCAAAGAGTGGCTGATGTATTTTGATGGTGCCTTCTCGCTGCAAGGCGCCGGTGCTAGCGCGTTGCTTATCGCGCCCACCGGAGAGCATCTCAAGTACATAGTCCAGATGCACTTCCCCAAGGAGCAAGCAACCAACAATACTGCAGAGTATGAAGGTTTGCTCGCCGGTCTTAGGATCGCGGCAGAACTTGGGATCAAGAAGCTCATTGTCAGGGGTGACTCGCAGCTTGTCGTCCGCCAAGTGAACAAAGATTACCAGAGTCCGTTGATGGAAGCGTACGTTGATGAAGTGAGGAAGCTAGAAGAGCGCTTTGACGGCCTGCAAATGGAACACGTTCCAAGAGCTGAGAACGACATTGCTGATGGCCTGTCAAAGTGCGCAACACTTAAGTTACCTGTGGAGCCAGGAACCTTTGTGCTCAAGCTGACTCAGCCATCCGTAACACCATCAACCGGACAGAGCAAGAAGAGGAAGTTGGTCTCCGGCGACTATCTTCCGGCAGAGCTCCCCGGAGCCGCCGCCAAGAAGGTCCCCAAGATCGACGCCAAGAGTGCTGAGGAGCAGTCTGCTCCGGCAAACCCCAGGGTTTGTTCCGTAGAAGCAGGCGCTCCCGACAAGTTTTGCTCCGGCAAGCTTGCCGGGGAACATCAAGCTCCGGCTGAGCCCCAGATCCTCGCCGTAGAAGCGGACGTTCCCGCAGCAGCAGATGTGCCTTCAGTCCTTGTTGTCGAGCCACGGGCTCCAGCATGGGCGCAACAGACTGTCCATTTCCTCCAGAACGGAGAACTTCCCGAAGAACAAGAAGAAGCGGAAAGAGTAGCCCGGCGCTCAAGTATGTACCAGTTCATCGACAACACACTGTACAGAAGAGGGCGCAACAGCGTGAAATTGAAGTGTATTCCCCGGGAAGACGGACAAAAGCTGTTGGCAGAGATACATGGAGGCATATGCGGTCACCACATTGGCGCAAGAGCACTTGCCGGCAAAGCGTTCCGGCAAGGTTTCTTCTGGCCGACAGCCCTCCAGGATGCAACTGCACAAGTAACCAAGTGTGAAGCGTGCCAGTTCCATTCCAAGCAGATACACCAGCCAGCTCAAGCTCTCCAGACGATCCCTTTATCCTGGCCATTTTCGGTCTGGGGGCTCGACATCCTCGGCCCCTTCCCCCGAGCTGTCGGGGGCTTTGAGTACTTGTACGTCGCAATCGACAAGTTCACAAAGTGGCTGGAAGTGGAACTAGTGAGGAAGGTGATAGCACAGTCAGCAGTCAAGTTCTTCAGGTCGATTGTTTGCCGCTTCGGGATCCTCAACAGGATCATCACCGACAACGGTACGCAATTCACGAGCCGCGCCTTCATGCAATACGTCCAAGATCTCGGCGCCAAGGTCTGCTTCGCTTCTGTTGCTCATCCCAGGAGCAACGGTCAAGCGGAGAGGGCCAATGCCGAAGTGCTGCGCGGGCTCAAGACCAGAACTTTCGACAGGCTGCACAAGTGCGGAAGAAACTGGATCGAGGAGCTGCCGGTGGCTCTTTGGTCGATCAGAACGACGCCAAATCGAGCCACTGGCCAGACACCATTTGCTCTAGTCTATGGAGCAGAAGCAGTTACCCCCACGGAACTCGTATACAGGTCACCTCGAGTGCTCGCTTATGATGAGCTTGAGCGAGAGCGGCTGCGTGAAGATGACGCGCTGCTCCTTGAGGAGGATCGTCTTCAGGCTGCTGTGCGAGCCGCTCGCTACCAGCAAGCTTTGCGTCGCTACCATAGCCGCAAAGTTAAAGCCAGAAGCTTCGAGGAAGGCGACCTTGTTCTTCGGCGCGCTCCGTCCGCCAAGAATCACAACAAGTTGACGCCGAAGTGGGAAGGCCCTTACCGGGTGAGACGAGTCACGAGGCCCGGCGCTGTCCGCCTTGAGACCGAAGATGGCACGCCGGTGAGCAACTCCGGGAATATTGAGCATCTTCGTAAGTTTTACCCATAAGGCGCAGTTGTCGGACCCCGTCCGGCAACCACCCTTTTGTACAAGTCTTGCCGCAGTTGCATGTAATCCTTTGTACAAAGCCAGGCGCAGACCCTGAGCAGGAGTAAATGAAGCGCTGGCGCCCTAAGTTTTAGCATGCATGCCGAGTCGAGTCTCGTCCTTGGTTAGGGTTGATAGTGCCTAACAGCTGCTAACCCCTAGCTTAGAGGTCGGGTCTGCGTCCTTTTATCCTGTTCTTTCGTTTCCCTTGGTTCGCAGGGTTTTGCATATCCTGGCCAGACCGCTTAAGGACGAAGAAGAGAAGAAGGGCGGACCAGCATCTGGTCCCCGGCAAACCAGTGTTGCCGGGGGGCTGCAAGTACAAAGATTCGCCCGCGGCAAGACAAAGTTGCCGGGGGCTGCAATCCCAGATAAGTTTCTCATCCCTTGTCATGCATTCTCTTATGGACTGAGGAATGCGAAAACCTTGTTTCTTCCTAAAAAGTTGTCGTGCTCCCTTAACTTTGGGCTCCAGAGCGCGTTCCTGGGGCTAGTTCTGTTAGTAGCCGCGGCGGCAAAGGGACGGAATGAGGAGCCCGAACCCGCCTCATCCCTACCTCCGCCAAAGGTGTGAGAAAGGTCGAGTGGCGCGGGAAGACGGCAGGGCCTGTTGCCGGGCAAAGAAGTGTCTATCTTAACGATATAAAGGATTCGCTCCTTGGCGTGGGTTTTACCTGTGGGACAAATGGCCCGGCAAACATCCCCTTTTCATTAAAAAAACATTCCGCTCAGGTACAGTTCAGAGAGAATGAAAAACATGAGAGATGGGATTACAAGCTTTAAATGCAACTAAAGCCCGAGGGCTTACAAGTTAAAAAGAGATAAGGTGCCCGTAATCCCTTTCTTGTCTCTCTCCTCAGGAGGTAGGACAAGGAGGCGAGGAGGGCAAAAGGGGCGCCTAGGCGAGCTACGGGTGGCAGAAGACACCAAGAGAACACCCCGGGGGCCGTCTGAAAGCCGGACGGTGATGGCGGCGCCGGAAGAAGGGCTCGACGAGGCGGCGGGACGTCAGCACGCTGTCGAGGGCGCCGCGCCCCCGTACTCCGAGTTGACGGCCTTGCCGCCCGCCCTCTTCCTCTTCCGCAGCCTCCCTATGCCAGCCGCCAAGGAGACGACCCCGAGAAGCTCAAGGAGCTGGCGACACGGATGATGGGGTCGCCGGTGCCACACGGAGCCGCGACCGACATCTAGTCAGACCCGCCATCCCTATGACCACTACCCTCGTCGTCGCTGTCGCTCCCCTCCTCGTCGCTCTCACTCGAGGAGGAGCCTTCGCTGTCGGAGGAGCTATCCACGCAGCACCGGGCCCGGGTCCCGTAGCACCCAAAGATCTTGACGGAGAGGAGATCGCCCTCCATCAACTTAAAATGGAGGGTGAACCCCTCCGTCAAGCTATGGATACGGGCGAACGTCTTCCACCCTCAACCAAGATACATCACGCCGGGGGCTGGGGACTCAACGTGGACCCGCGTGCCGCTGATCCCGCAGCCCCTCATGCGCAGTCTTAGCGTCTCGGGTTGTTCCATCTCCATCACGCTTGCGAAGGGAGCCGGGAGACGGAGGCGATGATGAGGCGCCCTGCGCAGCCTGACGAAGAACTCGCAAGGGTCGTCCCTGATGTGAACCGCCGTGAGAAGAGGAGCCGCTGGCGGAGGCGAGGCCGGCGCGTCGCCCCGTCCGCCTCGTCCCCGAGCGCCTCGGCCTCATCCACGACCTCGTCCACGACCTCGCCCCCTCCCCCTTCCCCTTGCGGTTGGCTCTGCCACCGCGGGTGCAAGGGGAGGAGGGGCGCGTTTCCTAGCGGCGACCCTTGCTGCCACCGATGAAGGACCAGGGTTCCCTTTCTCCATGGCGAATGGAGAGAGGGGATCAGAAGCTGAAGGGAAGAAAAGATGAAGGGGTGTGGATTTCCGTAGCCCCCTCTTGCTCTTTATAAAGGAGCAGGGTGGGGGCTCGGCCGCCCCGCTCAGCCAATCAAGACGCAGGAAGAGCAGGCGACTGGGACCGGCCTGCTGCCTCGACCCGCGACGGCCCGGTTTCCTGCCTCCACCGTCCGCAACTCCAGGTGCATGGAAGCCGCGTGGCTGGCATGCAGGACCGAGGCGACGGCTGAGGCGACCTCCCCCCACCCTGTGATCATGGGGAGCGGACGCCTCGGAAATCGTGCCTCGGCCCCGCCCAGCAAACGAGCCACGCCTCCACGCCTCCCTCCACTTATGGAGATGGCGCGAACCGCCCCCCTTATGGCGATGTGACGCATGCCTGCGGGGCTCAGCCCCGCGCACGCCGCCCACGTCACGCACGCCTCTCCCCACGATGCCGCGTTCGACGCGTGCCGTTCGGGGAGGACGTGGTGGATGCAGAAGAAGATGCAGCGTAACCCAGGCCGCGCGTGCCCGTGCACTGTTTTGGGCCTGGCCCAACAGCGCTCGGCACCATGTATGGCCCAGGCCCGGGGGCTCCTCTCGGTGTACTAAAGTAGGGGTACCTTAGTACCCCGAACTTGTGCACGGGCAGTCGTAGCACCCCGCGGCAAGGCTTGCCAGGTGATCTCTCCATGGTCCCTTTTTGGGCCATCCAAGAACAAAGTATTTGAGCCAAGGCCCCGGCAGGAGGACCTTGCCGGGAAGGCCACCCGAAGAGAGCAAGGCCCTGGCAAGAGGAGCTTGCCGGGACGGCCGCTCAAAGCACAAGGCCCCGACAAGAGGAGCTTGCCGGGAAGGCCGACCAGGGCACGACAAGAGAGTTGCTGCGACGCGCCACGCGTCCCGGCAAGGACCGGTGAGCAACAAGCTCCCGGGCGCGACAAGGCATCAACCGCGGCAAGGCGCTTGCCGCGGCAAGTCACCACCCCGCGCCTGCGTTCCAGCTCATCCACCCACATGTCGCTCTGGGGCCATTCCAGGCGTACGTGGTGAGGGGCTGCGCAGCCAGGGGCATGTGGTGGCGAAGCAACGCTGACAGGATAGCCGTCGTGGCATACGGTGGCACCCCTGACGGTCCCTTTTCTGCACTGTTTGGGCGACCTAGACGGGCATTTAATGCCCTTGTCCCCTGCCGTCAGAATTAGGTATGATAGCACTGTGCAAACAGCTATACCCAACACAGGGTTTTCCAGTTTTTACCCCCGCCTACGTTGCCACCTGTGGGTAACCCCTTGCGCATATAAAAGGAGGCCCCATGCGCAACGTAGAAGGGAGGGGAGAAGAGGAGAAGGAGGCCACTCACGCTCGGTCTGATTAGTTGCCTGAGTGTACTATAGCACTCAGCGCTCCCGATCAAGAACACAATACAAACCACAAAGCAACAGTAGGGTTTTACGCATCCGTTCGGCCCGAAGCTGGGTAAACCCCTTGTGTGCATCGCCTCGATCCGCTCTTTGCGCGACCTCCGCCCCCCGCCGAACCAGAAAGGGGCTCGGTCCCCATAGGTGTTCGTGGAGGCATATTTCCCCCGATAAGTTGATTTATCGACCATTTGCAAAGATATTTCAGTAGGTGTCAACTTATTCAAATCAAGTCTACGATATAAAGAGAGAGGCATAACACTAACACCGACTCCAAGATCACATAAAGCAGTTTTAACATAGTTTCTTTTAATGGAGCATGGTATAGTTGGTACTCCTGGATCTCCTAGTTTTTTTGGTATTCCACCTTATAAAGTATAATTAGCAAGCATGGTGGAAATTTCAGCTTCTGGTATCTTTCTTTTATTTGTAACAATATCTTTCATATACTTAGCATAAGGATTCATTTTTAATCATATCAGTCAAACGCATACGCAAAAAGATAGGTCTAATCATTTCGGCAAAGCGCTCAAAATCCTCATCATCCTTTTTTCTTGGATGGTTTAGGAGGAAAAGGCATGGGTTTCTGAACCCATGGTTCTCTTTCTTTACCGTGCTTCCTAGCAACGAAGTCTCTCTTATCATAAGGTTGATTCTTTGATTGTGGGTTATCAAGATCAACAGCAGGTTCAATCTCTATATCATTGTTATTTCTAGGTTGAGCATCAACATGAACATCATCATTAATATTATCACTAGGTTCATGTTCATCACCAGATTGTGTTTCAGCATCAGAAATAGAAATATCATTGGGATTCTCATGTGTGTCAACAACAGTTTCACTAGAAGCATGCAAAGTCCTATCATTTTTCTTTTTCTTCTTCTTAGAAGGACTAGGTGCATCAACATTAGTTCTCTGAGAATCTTGCTCAATTCTCTTAGGGTGGCCCTCAGGATACAAAGGTTCCTGAGTCATTCTACCCCCTCTAGTCACAACTCTAATAGCATTATCTTTTTTCTTATTATTTAATTCATTGAGCAAATCATTTTGAGCTTTAAGCACTTGTTCTACTTGAGTGGTAACCATAGAAGCATGTTTACTAATAAGTTTGAGTTCACCTTTAACTCAAGACATATAATCACTCAAGTGTTCAATCATATAAGCATTGCGTTTCAATTTTCGATCAACAAAAGCATTGAAGTTTTCTTGTTTAACAATAAAATTATCAAACTCATCCAAGCATTGGCCAGCAAACTTAGTAGACGGGATTTCCGCTTTATCATATCTATAGAGAGAATTTACCTTTACTACCTATGTCGGGTTATCAAGACCATGTATTTCTTCAATAGGTAGTAAATTCTTAACATCTTCAGCTTTAATACTTTTTATTTCATAGAATTCTTTGCCTCTTGCATATCCTCAGGACTGAGAAATAGAATACCCCTTTTCTTCGGAGTTGGCTTAGGAGTTGGTTCAGGAAGTGTCCAATTTTTTTCATTAGTCAACATATTATTCAATAGCAATTCAGCTTGATCAAAAATTCTTTCCATCCCCTCGTAGTTGAGGGATAAATTTTGGTTTTCTCGTATTTCAAGTTCCTCATAGTGATCAACAGATATAAATCCCAGGTGACTCAAAGAATAGAGCTATGCTCCCCGGCAATGGTGCCAGAAAATAGTCTTGATAACCCACGAGTATAGGGGGTCGCAACCGTTTTCGAGGGTAGAGTATTCAACCCAAATTTATTGATTCGACACAAGGGGAGACAAAGAATATTCTCAAGTATTAGAAGTTGAGTTGTCAATTCAACCACACCTGGATAACTTAATATCTGCAGCAAAGTATTTAGTAGCAAAGTAGTGTGGAAGTAACGGTAATGGTGGCAAAAGTAATAGTAGCAGTTTTGTAGTAATTGTAACAGCGGCAAAGGAAAAGTAACTAAGCGAAGATCAATATGTGAAAAGCTCATAGGCATTGGATCAATTATGGATAATTATGTCGGATGCGAATCCTCATGCAATAGTTATAACATAGGGTGACACATAATTAGCTTCAATTCATCAACGTAGTGTAGGCATGTATTCCGAATATAGTCATACGTGCTTATGGAAAAGAACTTGCATGACATCTTTTGTCCTACCCTCCCGTGGCAGCGGGGTCCTATTGGAAACTAAGGGATATTATGGCCTCCTTTTAATAGAGTACCGGACCAAAGCATTAACACTTAGTGAATACATGAACTCCTCAAACTACGGTAATCACCGGGAGTGGTCCCGATTATTGTCACTTCGGGGTTACCGGATCATAACACATACTAGGTGACTATTGACTTGCAAGATAGAATCAAGAACTCACATATATTCATGAAAAAATAATAGGTTCAGATCTGAAATCATGGCACTCGGGCCCTAGTGACAAGCATTAAGCATAGCAAAGTCATAGAAACATGAATCTCAGAACTTAATGGATACTAGGGATCAAACCCTAACAAAACTAACTTGATTACATGATAAATCTCATCCAACCCATCACCGTCCAGCAAGCCTACGATGGAATTACTAACGCATGGCAGTGAGCATCATGAAATTGGTGATGGAGGAAGGTCGATGATGACGACGGTGACGGATTCCCCTCTCTGGAGCCCCGAACGAACTCCAGATCATCCCTCCCGAGAGAGATTAGGGCTTGGCGGCGGCTCCGTATCGTAAAATGCAATGAATACTTCTCTCTGATTTATTTCTCCCCGAACCTGAATATATAGAGTTGGAGTTGAGGTCGGTGGAGCACCAGGGGCCCACGAGGCAGGGGCGCGCCCCCCACCCTCGTGGACAGGGTGTGGGCCCCCTATTCTTGATTCTTTTGCCAGTATTTTTTATAAATTCCAAAAATATTCTCCGTGAAGTTTTAGGTCATTCTGAGAACTTTTATTTCTACACAAAAATAACGCCGTGGCAATTCTGCTGAAAACAGCGTTAGTCCGGGTTAGTTCCATTCAAATCATGCAAGTTAGAGTCCAAAACAAGGGCAGAAGTGTTTGGAAAAGTAGATACATTGGAGACGTATCAGTGTCCTAGAAAATACCGAAGACCTGTGTTTGATGCAGATCATGAAAACCATGATGCGCCAAAGAGGCTCACCAACGATGAGTTGCAAGAGGAATTACAGAAGGTCAGGCATATTACACCAGGAAACCATCCTGATAATGGTAGTGGGAAAAGGAAGCATGGCACGGCAAAAGAGAGAATATTGTTTACCCGCAGGTCCGCTTTGTGGGACTTGGAGTATTGGAAAGATTTTGGATCCACGACACAATCTTGATGTGATGCACATCGAGAAAAATATATGTGACAACATTATCGCCACACTTCTTAATATTGAAGGCAAGATGAAAGATAGCTTAAAATATAGGATTGATTTGACACACCAGGGTATCAGATCTGATTTGCAGGTGAAAGATGATGGTGCATCACGGGATATGGCACCAGTTGTGTATGTGTTGGACAAGGTAAAAAGAAAAGAATTCCGCAAGTTCCTATCATGTGTGAGATTCCCACATGGATTTGCTTCCAACCTTGAAAGGAGAGTCAATGCAGATGGAAACAAGGTACAAGGGTTGAAAACTCATGACTGCCACGTCCTACTTCAAAGGGTTTTACATGTTATCCTTAGAGGATTGGGCCGCCCTAACTTATACAGAGTAGTTGAAGAGTTGGGACAATTCTTCAGCAGTAGAAATATCAGGATAGATGTTATGGAGCAACTTAGAGACAAGATACCAACTATCCTATGCGAACTTGAGAAGATATATCCTCCACCCTTGTTTGATGTGATGGTGCATTTGGTTGTTCATCTACCTGATGAGGCACTACTTAGAGGTCCAGTGCAGTATGGCTGGATGTACCCTATTGAAAGGCGGCTAGGCACTTACAAGAGGCTATGTTAGGAACAGAGCTAGACCTGAGGGTTCCATTGCATAGGCCTACATTGTTATTGAAGCATTGACATTCTGCTCAAAATACATTGAAACAGCTGATCGGCTTAGCAAAAAGGTGGGTGAAGACAATCCTGAGCTCAATGTTTTCGATTGTTCTGTTCGAGTTATAGGGAAGAGTCGACAAGATGGCAAACCTAAAGATTTGGACAAAATGATTTGGTACGTGTTGAATAACTGTCCTGAGATTCTACCTTATATCGAGTAAGTGCTAAGTACTGCAGCTTATACATTGTAATCTACTAAACTTGCAGCACATTCTGATATATTTAGATGTTTGACACGATCACTATGTTGTGCAACATCTACAAAAAAGAGTTACTAGCGCAAAATCCAAGAGACATTAACAATCTTGTTATGGCACGATTTGAAATGGTTCAAGATCTGTGTAAGCATTTGAATTGCATTGTTAGTTTTTTAATATATTGAGTACATAAGATGATCAACTTGTGCATTTTCTTACCATGGGTTAAGAAGAGCGGGAGGATGGGCAGACAATTTATGATGCCCTAGCAATGGGTCCTGATACTCGGGTAAGACATTATGAATCTTGCATTGTTGGAGATGTGCGCTACAACACCCTTGCACACGACGAAGGCAGGAAGACACAAAACAGTGCTGTCATGAGCATGGATACGTATGACAAAGAGATAACTGATATGCTAACATAACAAACATTGTTCAGTTGCAATATATCTCCAGTTTCGAGGTTCATCAATGTGTGGTTGTGTTCTGCTTTCGTTGGTATAACATGTTTTCCAGGATTGCAAAACCCAAAGTTGATGATTATCTCAAATCCATTAACATGAAGGCAGCATACCACACCGACGAGCCTTTTATTTTTGGCAAATCAAGGAACACATATATTTTTCTTGGAAGACACATCTGCATGTAGCGATGACTAGAGAGTATTGCAAAGGTTTGAGCAGAGGAATTCGTTTAATGAAGTTGCACAACCAGATGATGCTTACACTGCTCCTGATGTAGAAGATTCCACTCATGTTCGTAGTATCTTTGAAAACCATCACATCAATAATGCTGGCGGAAAGATTCCCTGTCGGGCTGTGGACGTACGAGAGTTGATTAATAAGAGGCCAATGTTCAAGGACATTGGGGATGAAGAAGAAGATGGCACTGGGGGAATTACGATTCAGACTGATACACATGGCGAAGATGTTGATGTTGTTGTTGCGGATGATGATTCAGATTGCTTTTATCTACTATGTGAAATTGTGTTTGCTGTGACAACTGAAACCTGATGAAGTTGCTGTTTAGTATTTTGCTATGAGAACATCACTTATTATGTATATTGATTTATGTTTGATGATTGTATGACGACTAAAACATGATGACATTGTTGTTTAGTTGTACTCATATTTGGCTGTGAAACTTGTATTTAATGACATAGTTTGCTATTGGATTGCAATTTGCTCTACGTCTTCCAATAGGAACAAAGCTGACCTGACAGGGCCTCTACTAATTTATTTATTTATTAGCAAAAGGGCCTCTGCTATTTATTTATTTATGAGCAAAAGGGGATACCCCCGATTTCCGTTAATAGAAATCCTTACATGTTCACGATACTATGCCCAGCCTGCTAAAGAGGTCTCATTCATTACTAGTTTCAACAAAGTGCTCATGTCATAGCCACTGAATACATCATGAGTGCTACATACGCTGCAAATAAAGAGACAATCATCCTACAGAGCACAATGATCTTGCCCATTATCTTCACAAGGTCTTTCATCTCCTCGTTACTGCCAAGGCCGTTCAGCAGTTGTTGCTTGGCCATGATTGAAGGAAATATGCCCTAGAGGCAATAATAAAGTTATTATTTATTTCCTTATATCATGATAAATGTTTATTATTCATGCTAGAATTGTATTAACTGGAAACATAATACATGTGTGAATACATAGACAAACAGATTGTCACTAGTATGCCTCTACTTGACTAGCTCATTAATCAAAGATGGTTATGTTTCCTAGCCATGAACAAAGAGTTGTTATTTGATTAACGAGATCACATCATTAGTTGAATGATCTGATTGACATGACCCATTACATTAGCATAGCACCCGATCGTTTAGTATGTTGCTATTGCTTTTATCCATGACTTATACATGTTCCTTCAACTATGAGAATATGCAACTCCCATTTACCGTAGGAACACTTTGTGTGCTACCAAACGTCACAACGTAACTGGGTGATTATAAAGGTGCTCTACAAGTGTCTCCGAAGGTACATGTTGAGTTGGCATATTTCGAGATTAGGATTTGTCACTCCGATTGTCGGAGAAGTATCTCAGGGCCTTCTCGGTAATGCACATCACATAAGCCTTGCAAGCATTGCAACCAATGAGTTAGTTGCGAGATGATGTATTACGGAACGAGTAAAGAGACTTGCCGGTAACGAGATTGAACTAGGTATTGGATACCGACGATCGAATCTCGGGCAAGTAACATACCAATGACAAAGGGAACAACGTATGTTGTTATGCGGTCTGACCGATAAAGATCTTCGTAGAATATGTAGGAGCCAATATGGGCATCCAGGTCCCGCTGTTGGTTATTGACCGGAGATGTGTCTCGGTCATGTCTACATTGTTCTCGAACCGTAGGGTCCGCACGCTTAAGGTTTCGATGACAGTTATATTATGAGTTTATGAGTTTTGATGTACCGAAAGAGTTCGGAGTCCCGGATGAGATCGGGGACATGACGAGGAGTCTCGAAATGGTCGAGATGTAAAGATCGATATATTGGACGACTATATTCGGACATCGGAAGGGTTCTGAGTGGTTCGAGTATTTTCGGAGGTACCGGGGAGTTACGGGATTACGGGAGAAGTAATGGGCCTTGATGGGCTTTAGTGGGAAAAGGAAAAGGCTGCTGCGCCCCCCCTCCCCTCTAGTCCGAATTGGACTAGGGAAAAGGGGGCCGGCCACCTCTCCTTCTCCTCCTATTCCTTCTCCCTTCCTCCCCTTTTGGTGGACTCCTACTAGGACTTGGAGTCCTAGTAGGACTCCATATCCTGGCCGCACCCTTTGCCTTGGCCGGCCTCCTCCTCCTCCATCCTTTATATACAGGGGCAGGGGGCACCCCAAAGACACACAAGTTGATCTACGGATCGTTCCTTAGCCGTGTGCGGTGCCCCCTTCCACCAAATTCCACCTCGATTATATCGTTGCAGTGCTTAGGCGAAGCCCTGCGCCGGTAACACATCAAGATCGTCACCACGCCGTCGTGCTGACGGAACTCTTCCTCGACGCTTTGCTGGATCGGAGCCCGGGGATCGTCATCGAGCTGAACGTGTGCCAAGAACTCGGAGGTGCCGGAGTAACGGTGCTGTGATCGGTTGGATCGCAAGGAGAACGTACGACTACTTCCTCTACGTACGACTACTTCCTCTACGTTGTGTCAACGCTTCCGCTTCGGTCTACGAGGGTACGTAGACAAACACTCTCCCCTCTCGTTGCTATGCATCACCATGATCTTGCGTGTGCGTAGGAAATTTTTTGAAATTACTACGTTCCCCAACAGTGGCATCCGAGCCTAGGTTTTTATGGTATGATGTTATTTGCACGAGTAGAACACAAGTGAGTTGTGGACGATACAAGTCATACTGCCTACCAGCATGTCATACTTTGGTTCAGCGGTATTGTTGGACGAGACGATCCGGACCAACCTTATGCGTACGCTTACGCGAGACCGGTTCCCTCGACGTGCTTTGCACATAGATGGCTTGCGGAAGACTGTCTCTCCAACTTTAGTTGAACCGAGTGTGGCTACGCCCGGTCCTTGAGAAGGTTAAAACGGAGTCTATTTGACAAACTATCGTTGTGGTTTTGATGCGTAGGTAAGATGAGTTCTTGCTTAAAGCCCGTAGCAGCCACGTAAAACTTGCAACAACAAAGTAGAGGACGTCTAACTTGTTTTTGCAGGGCATGTTGTGATGTGATATGGTCAAGACGTGATGCTAAATTTTATTGTATGAGATGATCATGTTTTGTAACCGAGTTATCGGCAACTGGCAGGAGCCATATGGTTGTCGCTTTATTGTATGCAATGCAATCGCGATGTAATGCTTTACTTTATTGCTAAGCGGTAGTGATAGTCGTAGAAGCATAAGATTGGCGAGACGACAACGATGCTGCGATGAAGATCAAGGTGTCGCGCCGGTGACGATGGTGATCATGACGGTGCTTCGAAGATGGAGATCACAAGCACAAGATGATGATGGCCATATCATATCACTTATATTGATTGCATGTGATGTTTATCTTTTTATGCATCTTATCTTGCTTTGATTGACGGTAGCATTATAAGATGATCTCTCACTAAATTATCAAGAAGTGTTCTCCCTGAGTATGCACCGTTGCGAAAGTTCTTCGTGCTGAGACACCACGTGATGATCGGGTGTGATAGGCTCTACGTTCAAATACAACGGGTGCAAAACAGTTGCACACGCGGAATACTCAGGTTTAACTTGACGAGCCTAGCATATACAGATATGGCCTCGGAACACAGAGACCGAAAGGTCGAGCGTGAATCATATAGTAGATATGATCAACATAGTGATGTTCACCATTGAAACTACTCCATCTCACGTGATGATCGGACATGGTTTAGTTGATTTGGATCACGTGATCACTTAGAGGATTAGAGGGATGTCTATCTAAGTGGGAGTTCTTAAGTAATATGATTAATTGAACTTTAATTTATCATGAACTTAGTCCTGGTAGTATTAGCATATCTATGTTGTAAATCAATAGCTCGCATTGTTGCTTCCCTGTGTTTATTTTGATATGTTCCTAGAGAAAACTGTGTTGAAAAATGTTAGTAGCAATGATGCGGATTGGATCCGTAATCTGAGGTTTATCCTCATTGCTGCACAGAAGAATTTTGTCCTTGATGCACCGCTAGGTGACGGACCTTTTGCAGGAGCAGATGCAGACGTTATGAACGTTTTGCTAGCTCAATATGATGACTACTTAATAGTTTAGTGCACCATGCTTAACGGCTTAAGAATCGGGACTTCAAAGATGTTTTGAACGTCATGGACCATACAAGATGTTCCAGGAGTTGAAGTTAATATTTCAAGCAAATACCCGAGTTGAGAGATATGAAGTCTCCAACAAGTTCTATAGCTAAAAGATGGAGGAGAATCGCTCAACTAGTGAGCATGTGCTCAAATTGTCTGAGTACTACAATCGCTTGAATCAAGTGGGAGTTAATCTTCCAGATAAGATAGTGATTGACAGAATTCTCTAGTCACCATCACCAAGTTAGTAGAACTTCGTGATGAACTATAATATGCAAGGGATAACGGAAAATATTCCCAAGCTCTTCGCGATGCTAAAGTCGGCGAAGGTAGAAATCAAAGAAAAACATCAAGTGTTGATGGTTGACAAGATCACTAGTTTCAAAAGGGCAAAAGGAAAGAAGGGGAACTTCAAGAAGAACGGCAAGCAAGTTGCTGCTCAAGTGAAAAAGCCCAAGTCTGGTCCTAAGCCTGAGACTAAGTGCTTCTACTGCAAATGGACTGGTCACTGGAAGCGGAACTACCCCAAGTGATTGGCGGATAAGAAGGATGGCAAAGTGAACATAAGTATATTTGATATACATGTTATTGATGTGTACTTTACTAGTGTTCATAGCAACCCCTCAGTATATGATACTAGTTCAAGTTGCTAAGATTAGTAACTCGAAACGGGAGTTGCAGAATGAACAAAGACTAGTTAAAGGGCAAGGTGACGATGTGTGTTGGAAGTGGTTCCAAGATTGATATGATCATCATCACACACTCCCTATACTTTCGGGATTAGTGTTGAAACTAAATAAGTGTTATTTGGTGTTTGCGTTGAGCATGAATATGATTTGATCATGTTTATTGCAATACGGCTATTCATTTAAGTAAGAGAATAAATTGTTGTTCTGTTTACATGAATAAAACCTTCTATGGTTATACACACCAACGAAATGGTTTGTTGGATCTCGATCATAGTGATACACATATTCATAATATTGAAGCCAAAAGATGCAAAGTTAATAATGATAGTGCAACTTATTTGTGACACTACAGTTTAGGTCATATTGGTGTAAAGCGCATGAAGAAACTCCATGCTGATGGGATTTTGGAATCACTTGATTATGAATCACTTGATGCTTGCGAACCATGCCTCTTGGGCAAGATGACTAAAACGCCGTTCTCCGAAACAATGGAGCAAGCAACAGATTTGTTGGAAATCATACATACTGATGTATGTGGTCCGATGAATATTAAGGCTCGCGACAAGTATCATTATTTTCAGAACTTCACAGATGATTTAAGCAGATATGGGTATATCTACTTAATGAAACATAAGTCTGAAACGTTTGAAAAGTTCAAAGAATTTCAGAGTGAAGTGAAAAATCATCGTGACAAGAAAATAAGGTTTCTACGATCTGATCGCGGAGACGAATATTTGAGTTACGAGTTTGGTCTTCAGTTAAAACAATGTGAAATAGTTTCACTACTCACGCCACCTGGAACACCACAGAATAATGGTGTGTCCGAACGTCATAACCGTACTTCATTGGATATCGTACAATCTATGATGTTTCTTACCGATTTACCAATATCGTTTTGGGATCATGCATTAGAGACAGCTGCATTCACGTTTAATAGGGCACCATCTAAATCCGTTGAGATGACACCGTATGAACTATGGTTTAGCAATAAACCTAAGCTGTCGTTTCTTAAAGTTTGGAGTTGCGATGCTTATGTGAAAAAGTTTCATCCTGATAAGCTCGAACCCAAATCGGAGAAATGCGTCTTCATAGAATACCCAAAGGAAAATGTTGGGTACACCTTCTATCACAGATCCAAAGGCAAAATATTTGCTTAAGAATGGATCCTTTCTAGAGAAGAAGTTTCTTTCGAAAGAAGTGAGTGGGAGGAAAGTAGAACTTGATAAGGTAATTGTACCTTCTCCCTTATTGGAAAGTAGTTCATCACAGAAATCTGTTCCTGTGACTACTACACCAATTAGTGAGGAAGCTATTGATGATGATCATGTAACTTCAGATCAAGTTACTACCAAATCTCGTAAGTAAACCAGAGTGAGATCCGCACCAGAGTGGTACGGTAATCCTGTTCTGGAAGTCATGTTACTAGACCATGACGAACTTGCGAACTATGAGGAAGCGATGATGAGCCCAGATTCCGCGAAATGGTTAGAGGCCATGAAATCTGAGATATGATCCATGTATGAGAACAAAGTATGGACTTTGATGGATTTGCCCGGTGATCGGCAAGCCATAGAATATAAATGGATCTTCAAGAGGAAGACGGACACTGATAGTAGTGTTACTATCTACAAAGCTAGAATTGTCGCAAAAGGTTTTCGACAAGTTCAAGGTGTTGACTACGATGAGAGTTTCTCACTCGTATCTATGCTTAAGTCTGTCCAAATCATGTTAGCAATTGCCGCATTTTATGAAATCCGGCAAATGGATAAACAAAACTACATTCCTTAATGGATTTATTAAAGAAGAGTTGTATACGATGCAACTAGAAGGTTTTGTCGATCCTGAAGGTGTTAACAAAATATGCAAGCTCCAGCGATCCATCTATGGACTGGTGCAAGCATCTCGGAGTTGGAATATACGCTTTGATAAGTTGATCAAAGCATATAGTTTTATACAGACTTACGGTGAAGCCTGTATTTACAAGAAAGTGAGTGGGAGCACTACAACATTTCTGATAAGTATATGTAAATGACATATTATTGATCGGAAATAATGTAGAATTATTCTGTAAAGCATAAAGGAGTATTTGAAAGGAGTTTTTCGAAAAAAGGACCTCGGTGAAGCTGCTTACATATTGAGCATCAAGATCTATAGAGATAGATCAAGACGCTTGATAAGTTTTTTCAATGAGTACATACCTTGACAAGATTTTGAAGTAGTTCAAAATGGAACAGTCAAAGAAAGAGTTCTTGCCTGTGTTACAAAGTGTGAAATTGAGTAAGACTCAAAGCCCGACCACGGCAGAAGATAGAAAGAGAATGAAAGTCATTCCCTATGCTTTGGCCATAGGTTCTATAAAGTATGCCATGCTGTGTACCAGACCTATTGTATACCCTACCCTGAGATTGGCACGGGAGTACAATAGTGATCTAGGAGTAGATCACTGGACGGCGGTCAAAATTATCCTTAGTGGAATAAGGATATGTTTCTCGATTATGGAGGTGACAAAAAGGTTCGTCGTAAAAGGTTACGTCGATGCAAGTTTTGACACTAATCTAGATGACTCTAAGTCTCAATCTAGATACATATTGAAAGTGGGAGCAATTAGCTAAAGTAGCTCCGTGCAGAGCATTGTAGACATAGAAAATTGCAAAATACATAACGGATCTGAATGTGGCAGACCCGTTGACTAAATTTCTCTCACAAGCAAAACATGATCACACCGTAGTACTCTTTGGGTGTTAATCACATAGCGATGTGAACTAGATTACTGAATCTAGTAAACCCTTTGGGTGTTGGTCACATATCGATGTGAACTATGGGTGTTAATCACATGATGATGTGAACTATTGATGTTAATCACATGGTGATGTGATCTAGATTATTGACTCTAGTGCAAGTGGGAGACTGAAGGAAATATGCCCTAGAGGCAATAATAAAGTTATTATTTATTTCCTTATATCATGATAAATGTTTATTATTCATGCTAGAATTGTATTAACTGGAAACATAATACATGTGTGAATACATAGACAAACAGATTGTCACTAGTATGCCTCTACTTGACTAGCTCATTAATCAAAGATGGTTATGTTTCCTAGCCATGAACAAAGAGTTGTTATTTGATTAACGAGATCACATCATTAGTTGAATGATCTGATTGACATGACCCATTACATTAGCATAGCACCCGATCGTTTAGTATGTTGCTATTGCTTTTATCCATGACTTATACATGTTCCTTCAACTATGAGAATATGCAACTCCCATTTACCGTAGGAACACTTTGTGTGCTACCAAACGTCACAACGTAACTGGGTGATTATAAAGGTGCTCTACAAGTGTCTCCGAAGGTACATGTTGAGTTGGCATATTCCGAGATTAGGATTTGTCACTCCGATTGTCGGAGAAGTATCTCAGGGCCTTCTCGGTAATGCACATCACATAAGCCTTGCAAGCATTGCAACCAATGAGTTAGTTGCGAGATGATGTATTACGGAACGAGTAAAGAGACTTGCCGGTAACGAGATTGAACTAGGTATTGGATACCGACGATCGAATCTCGGGCAAGTAACATACCAATGACAAAGGGAACAACGTATGTTGTTATGCGGTCTGACCGATAAAGATCTTCGTAGAATATGTAGGAGCCAATATGGGCATCCAGGTCCCGCTGTTGGTTATTGACCGGAGATGTGTCTCGGTCATGTCTACATTGTTCTCGAACCGTAGGGTCCGCACGCTTAAGGTTTCGATGACAGTTATATTATGAGTTTATGAGTTTTGATGTACCGAAGGAGTTCGGAGTCCCGGATGAGATCGGGGACATGACGAGGAGTCTCGAAATGGTCGAGACGTAAAGATCGATATATTGGACGACTATATTCGGACATCGGAAGGGTTCTGAGTGGTTCGAGTATTTTCGGAGGTACCGGGGAGTTACGGGATTACGGGAGAAGTAATGGGCCTTGATGGGCTTATTTGGGAAAAGGAAAAGGCTGCTGCGCCCCCCTCCCCTCTAGTCCGAATTGGACTAGGGAAAAGGGGGCCGGCCACCTCTCCTTCTCCTTCTATTCCTTCTCCCTTCCTCCCCTTTTGGTGGACTCCTACTAGGACTTGGAGTCCTAGTAGGACTCCATATCCTGGCCGCACCCTTTGCCTTGGCCGGCCTCCTCCTCCTCCATCCTTTATATACAGGGGCAGGGGGCACCCCAAAGACACACAAGTTGATCTACGGATCGTTCCTTAGCCGTGTGCGGTGCCCCCTTCCACCAAATTCCACCTCGATTATATCGTTGCAGTGCTTAGGCGAAGCCCTGCGCCGGTAACACATCAAGATCGTCACCACGCCGTCGTGTTGACGGAACTCTTCCTCGACGCTTTGCTGGATCGGAGCCCGGGGATCGTCATCGAGCTGAACGTGTGCCAAGAACTCGGAGGTGCCGGAGTAACGGTGCTGTGATCGGTTGGATCGCAAGGAGAACGTACGACTACTTCCTCTACGTACGACTACTTCCTCTACGTTGTGTCAACGCTTCCGCTTCGGTCTACGAGGGTACGTAGACAAACACTCTCCCCTCTCGTTGCTATGCATCACCATGATCTTGCGTGTGCGTAGGAATTTTTTTGAAATTACTACGTTCCCCAACAATGATCACATGAACTGCATCTTTAACCTTCTGCTTTGCATCTTCCTCTTCTGCCGTTCCTTTAGTTACTTGTCCAACACCTAGTATTGGGATTCCTCAACTAACCACATAATCAACGTAGTTCCATTCCCCCACATCAGCAACTTCCTAGAAATACAAATCACACGAATCTTCCCTTTTCTGCACAAATCAAATTGGAAGATCATCAACCAACTATTAAAAAATCAGCAACTGAAAGCAGGCGAACAACTTAAACATATTATTACCCCATGATTCCGGCATTTGAAGTAGACTCAGCCAGGGTTGATGATTGTAGTTGAGACGCGACAGATGACTGCTACCTCTTAAGCACTACGTTGGATTTCCTTGAAGAGGAAAGGATGATGCAGCAAAGTAGCGTAAGTATTTCCCTCGGTTTTTGAGAACCAAGGTATCAATCCAGTAGGAGGCTACACGCGAGTCCCTCGTACCTGCACAAAGCAAATAACTCCTCACAACCAACGCGATAAGGGGTCGTCAATCCCTTCACGGTCACTTACGAGAGTGAGATCTGATAGATATGATAGATAATATTTTTGGTATTTTTGTGATAGAGATGCAAAGTAAAATAAAATCAAAGTAAATAGTAAAAGCAATAATAAAGTGTAGGAAGATTGATATGACGAAGATAGACCCGGGGCCATAGATTTCACTAGTGGCTTCTCTCAAGAGCATAAGTATTTTATGGTGGGTGAACTAATTACTGTTGAGCAATTGACAGAATTGAGCATAGTTTTGAGAGTATCTAGGTATGATCATATATACAGGCATCACGTCCGAGACAAGTAGACCGACTCCTGCCTGCATCTACTACTATTACTCCACTCATCGACCGCTATCCAGCATGCCTCTAGAGTATTAAGTTCAGGAAAACAAACTAACGCCTTAAGCAAGATGGCATGATGTAGAGGGATGGATTCATACAATATGATAAAAACCCCATCTTGTTATCCTTGATGGCAACAATACAATACGTGCATTGCTGCCCCAACTGTCACTTGGAAAGGACATCGCAAGATGGAACCCAAAGCTAAGCACTTCTCCCATTGCAAGAAAGATCAATCTAGTAGGCCAAACCAAACTGATAATTCGAAGAAACTTGGAAAGATAAACAATCATACATAAAAGAATTCAGAGAAGATTCAAATATTGTTCATAGATAATCTTGATCATAAACCCACAATTCATCAGTCTCAACAAACACACCGCAAAAAGAACATTACATCGAATAGATGTCCATGAGAGAGGGTGAGAACATTGTATCGGGATCCAAAACGAGAGAAGAAGCCATCTAGCTACTAACTATGGACCCGAAGGTCTAAGGTAAACTACTCACACTTCATCGGAGAGGCTATGGTGATGATGTAGAAGCCCTCCGTGATGGGTGCCCCCTTCGGCGGAGCTCCGGAACAGGCCCCAAGATGTGATCTCATGGATACAGAAGGTTGCGGCGGTGGAATTAGGTTTTTTGGCTCCGTATCTGATCGTTTGGGGGTACGTAGGTATATATAGGAGGAAGGAGTACGTCGGTGGAGCAACAAGGGGCCCACGAGGGTGGAGGGCACGCCCCCTACCTTGTGCCCTCCTCCTTTCTTTCTTGACATAGGGTCCAAGTCTCCTGGATCATATTCGGTGAGAAAATCACGTTCCTGAAGGTTTCATTCCATTTGGACTCAGTTTGATATTCCGTTTCTTCGGAACTCTGAAATAGGCAAAAAACAGCAATTCTGGGCTGGGCCTCCGGTTAATCGGTTAGTCCCAAAAATAATATAAAAGTGGATAATAAAGCCCAATATTGTCCAAAACAGTAGATAAGATAACAAGGAAAAATCAAAAATTATAGATATGTTGGAGACGTATCAGGCATCCCCAAGCTTAATTCCTGCTCGTCCTCGAGTAGGTAAATGATAAGAAAACAATTTTTGATGCGGAGTGCTACTTGGCATAATTTCAATGTAATTCTTCTTAATTGTGGTATGAATATTCAGATCCGAAAGATTCAAGACAAAAGTTTAATATTGACATAAAAATAATAATACTTCAAGCATACTAACAAAGCAATCATGTCTTCTCAAAATAACATGGCCAAAGAAAGTTATCCCTACAAAATCATATAGTCTCGCTATGCTCTATCTTCACCACACAAAGTATTTAAATCATGCACAACCCCGATGACAAGCCAAACAATTGTTTCATACTTTTGACATTCTCAAAACTTTTTCAATCTTCACGGAATAGAATGGTGGTTGTGGAGAAGACAAAAAGGGAGAAGATAGTCTCACATCAACTAGGAGTATCAACGGGCTATGGAGATGCCCATCAATAGATATCAATGTGAGTGAGTAGGGATTGCCATGCAACGGATGCACTAGAGCTATAAGTATATGAAAGCTCAACAAAAGAAACTAAGTGGGTGTGCATCCAACTCGCTTGCTCACGAAGACCTAGGGCATTTTAAGGAAGCCCATCATTGGAATATACAAGCCAAGTTCTATAATGAAAAATTCCCACTAGTATATGAAAGTGACAAAATGAGAGACTTCTCTATCATGAAGATTGTGGTGCTACTTTGAAGCACAAGTGTGGTAAAAGGATACTAACATTGTCCCTTCTCTCTTTTCTCTCTTTTTCTCTCATTTTTTTTGTTTGGGCCTTTTCTCTTTTTTATGGCCTCTTTTTTTCGTCCGGAGTCTCATCCCGACTTGTGGGGGAATCATAGTCTCCATCATCCTTTTCCTCACTTGGGACAATGCTCTAAAAATGATGATCATCACATTTTTATTTTCTTACAACTCAACAATTACAACTCGATACTTAGAACAAAATATGACTCTATATGAATGCTTCCGGCGGTATACCGGGATATGCAATGAATCAAGAGTGACATGTATGAAAGAATTATGAACGGTGGCTTTGCCACAAATACGATGTCAACTACATGATCATGCTAGCAATATGACAATGATGGAGCGTGTCATAATAAACATAATGGTGGAAAGTTGCATGGCAATATATCTCGGAATGGCTATGGAAATGCCATGATAGGTAGGTATGGTGGCTGTTTTGAGGAAGGTATATGGTGGGTGTATGATACCGGCGAAAAGTGCGCGGTATTAGAGAGGTTAGCAATGGCGGAAGGAAGAAAAGTGTGTATAATCCATGGACTCAACATTAGTCATGAAGAACTCATGTACTTATTGCAAAAATCTACAAGTTATCAAAGAAAAGTATTACACGCATGCTCCTAGGGGGATAGATTGGTAGGAAAAGACCATCGCTCGTCCCCGACCGCCACTCGTAAGGAAGACAATCAATAAATAAATCATGCTCCGACTTCATCACATAACGGTTCACCATACGTACATGCTACGGGAATCACACCTTTAACACAAGTATTTATCAAATTCACAACTAATCAACTAGCATGACTCTAATATCACCATCTTCATATCTCAAAACAATTATCAAGCATCAAACTTTTCTTAGTATTCAATGCACTCAAAAGAAAGTTTTACAAATCTTGAATACCAAGCATATTAGATTTTTAAGCAAATTACCATGCTATTTAAGACTCTCAAAATAATCTAGGTGAAGCATGAGATATCAATAGTTTCTATAAAACAAATCCACCACCATGCTCTAAAAGATATAAGTGAAGCACTAGAGCAAAACTATATAGCTCAAAAGATATAAGTGAATCACAAAGAGTATTCTAACAAATTCCAAATCATGTATGGCTCTCTCAAAAGGTGTGTACAGCAAGGATGATTGTGTTAAACTAAAAATCAAAGACTCAAATCATACAAGACGCTCCAAGCAAAACACATATCATGTGGTGAATAAAAATATAGCTCCAAGTAAAGTTACCGATGGAAGTAGACGAAAGAGGGGATGCCTTCCGGGGCATCCCCAAGCTTTGACTTTTTGGTGTCCTTAGATTATCTTGGGGGTGCCATGGGCATCCCCAAGCTTAGGCTCTTGCCACTCCTTGTTCCATAATCCATCAAAAAAATCACCTAAAACTTGAAAACTTCACAACACAAAACTCAACAGAAATCTCGTGAGCTCTGTTAGCGAAAGAAAACAAAATACCACTTCAAGGTACTGTAATGAACTCATTCTTTATTTATATTGGTGTTAAACCTACTGTATTCCAACTTCTCTATGGTTTATAAACTATTTTACTAGCCATAGATTCATCAAAATAAGCAAACAACACACGAAAAACAGAATCTGTCAAAAACAGAACAATCTGTAGTAATCTTTAACTAACACAAACTTCTGGAACTCCAAAACATCTACCAAAATAGGACGACCTAGGAAATTTGTTTATTGATCGGAAGCAATTGGAATCAGTATTTTATCACGTTCTGGTGATTTTTATCAATTGTTTTCGCGAACAGAAAGTTTCTGGAAATTACAGCAAGATCAACTAACTATCATCCAAAAAGATCCTATAGGTTTAACTTGGCACAAACACTAATTAAAACATAAAAACACATCTAACCAGAGGCTAGATCAAAGTTATTCCTAAACAGAAGCAGTAAACAAAAAACTAAAAATAAAATTGGGTTGCCTCCCAACAAGCGCTATCGTCTAACGCCCCTAGCTAGGCATAAAAGCAAGGATAGATCTAGGTATTGCCATCTTTGGTAGGCAATTCTTCAATGAGAAATCTACTGTCCTTAGAAATTTCTTTCTTTTTAGTAATTATCAAACTTTTAGTCACAAAATCAAAAAATTCATTCGTAGCAAATGGTTCCTTAATGATAGCAAAATGATTGTGATGAATACTTATAGATTTAGGATCCGCAGTTTCCTTACTAGAGGATTCACCCTTATTTTTAGGAACATACATAAGCTTGGCAATTTTAGTAGGAGGACTTGGAGTATTCTTTACGGAAGAAAAAGCGGTTCCCAAGTTGGTAACGATACCCTCAAGTTTATCGATTCTAGTGGAATCTTGATTTATTCTCTCATTAACTATGGGTTCCTTCTCCTTAATATTTTTCAAAGTTACTCCTACCTTAGATCCATCTTGGGTAATTTGATTGTGGGTCTTTTTATCTAGATTTCCAATTAACTCAACGGTAGCAACTTTATTTTCAATAATTTCAAGTCTTTGCATTACATGCTCCAAAGTGAACATAGTCCCATTAACCAAAAGAGGTGGTGAGCCAAATAAATCTATCATAGCATTATAAGAGTCAAAAGTGTGGCTACCCAAGAAATTCCCTCCGGTAATGGTATCAAGGATATATCTATACCAAGTATTAGCACGTACATAAAAATTGCGGAGAAGAACTGAAGTAGATTGCTTCCTGGTAGATCTATTCTGAGCACTGAAAATTCTATACCAAGCGTCTTTTAGATTTTTCTCCCTCCCTTTGCTTAAAATTTAGAACTTCATTCTCGAGAGACAACGGAGAAGATATAAGACTGGCCATGATGACAAGAAAGCGAAAGGGGCGAAAAGAAGATGGTGAATAAAACGGCAAGGGTGAAGTCGGAGAGAGGAAAACGAGAGGCAAATGGCAAATAATGTAATGCGGGAGATAAGGGATTGTGATGGATACTTGGTATGTTGACTTTTGCGTAGACTCCATGGCAACGGCGCCAGAAATTCTTCTTGCTACCTCTTGAGCACTGCGTTGGATTTCCTTGAAGAGGAACGGATGATGCAGCAAAGTAGCGTAAGTATTTCCCTCAGTTTTTGGGAACCAAGGGATCAATCCAGTAGGAGGCTACGCGCGAGTCGCTCGTACCTGCACAAAGCAAATAACTCCTCGCAACCAACATGATAAGGGGTTGTCAATCCCTTCACGGTCACTTACGAGAGTGAGATCTGATAGATATGATAGATAATATTTTTGGTATTTTTGTGAAAGAGATGTAAAGCAAAATAAAAGTAAAGTAAAAAGTAAAAGCAATAATAAAGTTTAGGAAGATTGATATGATCAAGATATACCCAGGGGCCATATATTTCACTAGTAGCTTCTCTCAAGAGCATAAGTATTTTATGGTGGGTGAACGAATTACTGTTGAGCAATTGACAGAATCGAGCATAGTTATGAGAGTATCTAGGTATGATCATGTATATAGGCATCACGTCCGAGACAAGTAGACCGACTCCTACCAGCATTTACTACTATTACTCCACTCATCGACCGCTATCCAACATGCATCTAGAGTATTAAGTTCAAGAAAACAGAGTAACACCTTAAGCAAGATGACATGATGTTGAGGGATAGATTCATGCAATATGATAAAAAAACCACATCTTGTTATCCTCGATGGCAACAATACAATACGTGCCTTGCTGCCCCTACTGTCACTGGTAAAGGACACCGCAAGATGGAACCCAAAGCTAAGAACTTCTCCCATTGCAAG
Organism: Aegilops umbellulata; assembly: GCA_032464435.1. Lineage (NCBI taxonomy): Eukaryota > Viridiplantae > Streptophyta > Magnoliopsida > Poales > Poaceae > Aegilops > Aegilops umbellulata. The sequence goes on from CP136060.1 coordinate 181,998,004, forward strand.
AAAGATCAATCTAGTAGGCCAAACCAAACTGATAATTCGAAGAGACTTGCAAAGATAACCAATCATACATAAAAGAATTCACAGAAGATTCAAATATTGTTCATAGATAATCTTGATCATAAACCCACAATTCATCGGTCTCAACAAACACACCGCAAAAAGAAGATTACATCGAATAGATCTCCACGAGAGAGGGGGAGAACATTGTATTGAGATCCAAAAATAGAGAAGAAGCCATCTAGCTACTAACTATGGACCCGAAGGTCTGAGGTAAACTACTCACACTTCATCGGAGAGGCTATGGTGATGATGTTGAAGCCCTCCGTGATGGATGCCCCCTCCGGCGGAGCTCCGAAACAGCCCCCAAGATGGGATCTCGTGGATACAGAAGGTTGCGGCGGTGGAATTAGGTTTTTGGCTCCGTATCTGATCATTTGGGGGTACGTAGGTATATATAGGAGGAAGGAGTACGTCGGTGGAGCAACAAGGGGGCCAAGAGGGTGGAAGGCGCGCCCCCTACCTCGTGCCCTCCTCCTTTCTTTCTTGACGTAGGGTCCAAGTCTCCTGGATCATATTCGGTGAGAAAATCACGTTCCCGAAGGTTTCATTCCGTTTGGACTCCGTTTGATATTCCGTTTCTTCGAAACTCTGAAATAGGCAAAAAACAGCAATTCTGGGTTGGGCCTCCGGTTAATAGGTTAGTCCCAAAAATAATATAAAAGTGTATAATAAAGCCCAATATTGTCCAAAATAGTAGATAATATAGCATGGAGCAATCAAAAATTGTAGATACGTTGGAGACGTATCAATGACTCTGCGTGATTTGCAACAGTGGCACTACACCAATGACATCGGGTTGCGATGAGCAACCGGCTGTGGTGAGTGTGCCGGCGGGGGTGTGATGAGACCCACAGGTGATGGTACGAGTGGCGACTTGGCGCATATCTGGTTGTTGCCTACTGAAGAGCAGGTGGACGAGCCGCCAGCGGACATGGTTGCTTAGGACGGAGCTTCTGATGCTAGGCAGAGTAACTAGAGAAGAGGAGAAGCAAACATAGGATATGTTAGTTTCATTACTTGCAGAGTAGCATAGCACTATATATAGTCTTAGTCTAGGTTTGGATTTGAACCAACTACAGGAGCACGTCTCTCTTTTCTCTAAAACTCAGCAATGTCTCTTTGCTGCTACACTAGCTTGTTCTGTATGGCTTCTCAAGTCTTTGATTTTCGGGAATGTTATTTGGCGAACGATCCCTGGGAGGAGGAGGGCAAACGGACGCATTTTCCTCGCAGTTTTAGTTGCAATGCAAGATCAAATGGTGGCAGTTTTGGGAATGTTATCTGGCGAACGAGCCTAATTTTTCTTTTCTTCCTATAAAGAAGTATGGTATGTAGTGTTGGCTTAGTCAACAAATGATTGTTTCAACCTTGAACGTTGGATTGAAATCCAACGTCTGTCGTGTTTCTTCAATCCCTTCTTCCTCCAGCCGCCAAAGTCAAACCAGCACCGGCAGGACCGCCTGCTCTCGCCTCCCACAGCTGGTTGTGTTGCTGCGCACGCATCATGGCCACATCGCACCCTAAAACTCTGCGCATCCTCCCCAGCTCCTATTCATTCCTGTCCGAGGCCTCACCATCGTCCTCCCTTGGTTCACTCTTCGCGGTGCCGCCCTTTGGTGTTGTCAACATGGTCAACAACCGAGAGGAATAAGGAGATGACTGTACATGGTGAGGATGACAGTAGGGACCCACAAGGATCATGGCAGTACGCAAGCAAGTGCCTCCTTTATCACAAGAAAAAATGGTTCCTCCTGATGGTTTCCTGACATCTGGCTCGCACGCCATTGTCAACAGTTAATAAGCGAGATAACTACAAAAGGAGCGGCTGACACCCGGGACCCAGCAGCTCGCGCAGTACTATTTTGTTTTTGGGACGGAGTAGGGTATCAACTGGGTTGTGCAGGAGCCATGGCCCATCTAGCCCAGGCTTTTCTTTCATATGTTTATCACATGACCAGCCCAGTTTTTTCTTTCTGAAAATGGCTAGCCCAGCTATTTTGTTATTAGCAGAATACCCACCGGGGGCCTACTTGCTTTTCTATGCCCTGCTGGGCCAGAAATCTTTCAAGATGAGGAGGGATGCATTCGGCTTGCCTAGAAAATGGGCTATAAATAATAAGAAATGGGTTGTAGAATGAAAAATTACAACAAACATGCAATTAGTTCCAAATTACTTTTTTCTTTCGGATTTTGATATTTTAAATTTCATTCTTTTTGTGCTGGTAAGTTCATTGGATTTTAAATTAAGGTATATTCAATTCTTTAATTAATTTGAATTTGTCTAGAAATTTTGGGTTGCATGTTGTTTGCGATAGATTTGGAAGCTCACTTTTGGGTCTACTAGATTGATGTGTACGCAAGGCTTTGTCAACTTAGTCTACAAACGATTCTAGCAGTAGTGACCGTTGGATGTTAATCCAACAGCCATGTTGATTCTTCAGTATCTGATTGTCTTGCTCCAGCCGCCTAAACTAGCGTCGATGGGACCGCCTGCTCCCGCCTTCTGTGGCCGGCTGTGCTGCCGCGCAGGCTACACTGCCCCATCCTACTCCCATTGTTGGCCATGCCATTCCTCTACTCACCCACAATCCATGTTATTTTCCGGCGATGGCAGCCGAACCAGTAAACCCTCGTAACCGCATGGGCAACCACTATCGAGTCTTCCCCGGATCCAGGTCGTTCCCTTCCTATGCCTCGTCGTCATCCACCGCGTTGGTGCTCTTGACGCAGCGTGGTCAACATAGTCAACAAACAACTGCCATCAGAAGAGGGATGTACATGGAGCGGCTGACAGTAGGGACCCACATGGTCCATGCCGCAGGCAAGCAAGTGCCTCCTTATTACACAAAAAAATTCCTCTCACTGACAAGCGGGACCCACCAGCTACATCTCTGCATGCAAGCAAGTGCCTCCTTATTAAAAAAAGTTTCCTCCCCCTGTCAGCTCAGACCCACCAACTACATCTTCACATGCAAGAAAGTGCCTCCTTATTACGCGCAAGAAAAATGATTCCTCCCACTGCTAGCTGGGACCCATCCGATTTGGAGGCTGACTTGTGGGCCTACTAAGTTGATGTGTATGCATCGCTTTGTCAACTTGGTCAACAAAAAATTCTAGCCGCAGTGATCGTTGAATGTTAATCCAACCGTCGTGCTGCTTCTTTAACCTCTGATTTGCTTGCTCCAGTCACCGAAACTAGCTCCGGCCGTACCGCCTGCTCCCGCCTCAGGTGGCCGGCTGTGCTGCCGCACAGGCATCATCGCCACACCCTACTCCCACCACTGGCCAGGCCTTCCCTTTACTCACCCACGCCCCTTGTTATTTTCTAGCGACGGCAGCCTCACGCCGCAGCCAAACCAGTCAACCCTCGTACTACCTTCCGCATGGGAAACCACTGTCGTGTCTTCCCCGGCTCCGATTCATCCCCTTTCTAGGCCTTGCCGTCGTCCACCAAGTTGGTACTCTCGGCACGGTGTCGTCAACGTGGGAAACGAATGACATCCATCGAAAGAGGACTGTACGTGGTTATGCTGACAGCTGGACCCACCATCTACATCTTTGCACGGAAGGAAGTGCCTTCTTATTACGTGAAAAAAATGATTCCTCCCCCTGATAGCAGGACCCACCAGCTTTATCTTTGCACGCAAGGAAGTGCGTTCTTATCCTCCCTGATAGCTGGGACCCACCAAGTTGAAGTGTATGCACCATTGTCTGTGTTGTTGCAGACGTGTTTGTACATACCGGTCGATCGGACTGAGCGGTAGCAGTTCAGGCAGTCTCGTCCAAATCATGTACACATACGATAGCCACGCTGCAAAAAATACGGCCACGTACGTACATCAACGCGTACAGCGACGATGTCCTGTTCATCAGCAGCCAACCGGTAGTGTCGGAATACGTCTTGTTCAACGGGAGCCAACCGGCTTGGACAGAATAGCCAAAACGGGGTCTGGCGTATCGCAGTACGGAGGAAACGACCTTCTGTTCGACAGCCTACGGTTGAAACGGGATCATGTTCATCCAAAGGGATCTGGCATACTGCAAAACAGAGGAAATGGACTTCTGTTCGAGCTCCTACGGGCGAAACGGGGTCCTATTGATCGGGAGGGGTCTGGCATACCGCAAAATGGAGGAAACAGACTTCTCTTCGACAGCCTACGATAGAAACGGGGCCCTGTTCATCTGGAGGGGAGGGGTGTGGCGTACCTCAAAACGGGACTCCGTGGGCTACTGTTCATCCATCGCTTCTCAGGGAGTCCTGGATTAGGGGGTGTCCGGATAGCCGGACTATAACCTTTGGCTGGACTATTGGACTATGAAGATACAAGATTGAAGACTTCGTCCTGTGTCTGGATGGGACTTTCCTTGGCGTGGAAGGCAAGCTTGGCGATACGGATATGTAGATCTCCTTCCATTGTAACCGACTCTGTGTAACCCTAGCCCTCTCCGGTGTCTATATAAACCGGAGGGTTTTAGTCCATAGGACGAAGAACAATCATACCATTGGCTAGCTTCTAGGGTTTAGCCTCTCTGATCTCGTGGTAGATCTACTCTTGTACTACCCATATCATCAATATTAATCAAGCAGGAGTAGGGTTTTACCTCCATCGAGAGGGACCGAACCTGGGTAAAAACACTGTGTCCCTTGTCTCCTGTTACCATCCGCCTAGACGCACAGTTCGGGAACCCCTACCCGAGATCCGCCGGTTTTGACACCAACATTGGTGCTTTCATTGAGAGTTCCTCTACGTCGTCACCTTTAGGCCCGATGGCTCCTCCGATCATCAACAACGATGCGGTCCAAGGTGAGACCTTTCTCCCCGGACAGATCTTCGTATTCGGCGGCTTTGCACTGCGGGCTAATTCGCTTGGCCATCTGGAGCAGATTGAAAGCTATGCCCCTGGCCATGAGGTCAGATTTGGAAGTTTGAACTACACGGCCGACATATGCGGAGACTTGATCTTCGACGGATTCGAACCACAGCCAAGCGGGCCGCATGTCACGACGGGTATGACCTAGCTCTGCCGACAAACAGTGCCCTGGAGGCTGCGCCCACATCAGCTCCGACCCTTAGCTCGGAGCAGCCTGCGCCGATCGAGAATGAGTGGCTAGACACCGCCTCGGGGGATGCAGTCTCATCGGTGATCGAGCCGAACACCAGCCCTATCCTCTACGAAACCCGTGACTCTAGGGTGCCAGACTCTTTTCCGGACTCCGAACCCTCTGCGCCCCTGCCAATCGAATCCGATTGGGCTCCGATCATGGAAATCGCCGTCACGGATATCTTTCAGCACTCGCCCTTCGGCGACATTCTGAATTCACTAAAATCTCTCTCTTTGTCAGGAGAGCCCTGGTCGGACTATGGCCAACGGGGTTGGGATGCGGACGACGAAGAAATTCGACGCCCACCCACCACCCACTTCGTAGCCACTGTCGATGATTTAACTGACATGCTCAACTTCGACTCCGAAGACATCGACAGTATGGACGACGATGTAGGAGACAAACATGAACCAGCACCTATAGGGCACTGGACAGCCACCTCATCCTACGATGTATACATGGTGGACACACCCAAGGGAAACAACGAGGAAGAACGGGATGATGCAACGAAGGGTCGTTCCTCCGAAAAGCAGCCAAAGCGGCGGCGTAAGCGCCGCTCCAAGCCCCGCCCTGACAAGGACAACGGTCATAGAGACCCAGCCACAGAGCAGGGCGAACCGGCGAACGACGAACATGGCATCGAGCAACTATTCTAACAAGACAACTTGGATAAACAAACCGCACAAACCATCCCTGGCGAAGATAACAGTCCGGACGACCTCATGTCGGATAAATTCATGGAACAGGAAAACCTCCACAAAAGGCTCGTCGCCACGGCGCGTAGCCTAAGAAAGCAGAAGCGGAAGCTCAAAACTGCGGAAGACGCACTCCGAATCAGATGGGTCAAAGTACTCAACACCGCAGACAAATACGGCGATAGTCGCCACACAAAGAGCTACCCGAAGCGAAAGCTACTGCCCGAATTTGATGAGGAGGCCCTAGAGCCCCCAAAATCAAAAATAAGGAAGCCACCCGGTCGGATAGACGACCGCATGGCCAACATAGAGAGGCAAATGGCGCCGCACACAAATCAACACGTGATCCACCCAAGGATTCGCATCAAAAGGATGGACCAGCCAGGTCTATCTACGGGCCAAGAAAGCAAGCTCTAGTAAGCAATGTAACGCAGCAAATATCCGAACAACACGACACACCCAAATACAGGGGTGCCGCACACCCCCTCTGTTTCACCGATGAGGTGCTGGACCATGAATTTCCAGCGGGATTCAAACCCGTAAACATAGAGGCGTACGACGGAACAATAGACCCTAGAGTCTGGATTGAGGATTATATCCTCCACATACACATGGCCAGAGGACACGACCTCCACGCCATAAAATACTTACCCCTCAAGCTCAAAAGGGCCAGCCCGGCATTGGGTTAAAGGACTTCCCAAAACACCATTGGAAGTTGGGAAGAGCTCGAGGATGCTTTTCAGGCAAATTTTCAAGGGACAATGTCCGACCTCCGGATGCAGACGATTTAAGCCATATAACTCAACAGCCCGGAGAGTCAGCCCAGAAACTCTGGAACAGATTTCTTACTAAAAAGAACCAGATAGTCGACTGCCCGGACGCCGAAGCCTTAGCAGCTTTCAAACATATGATTCGAGACGAATGGCTCGGCAGACACCTCGGCCAAGAAAAGCCAAGAACAATGGTTGCATTAACAAGCCTCATGACCCGCTTTTGCGCAGGGGAGGACAGCTGGTTGGCAAGATGCAGCACCAGCGACCCAAGTATATCCGAAGTCAGGGATGGAAACGTGGAAACCACGACGCAGCAAGGACCAGCGCCGGAATAAGGGAAACAACCCGAAGAGCACGACAGTCAACGCCGGATTCAAAAGCTCTCGGCAGAATCAGAAAAGACTGCCCCTCAAGGATAACAGGGACGAGCTATCTAACCTAAACAAAATCTTGGACAAGATATGTCAAATCCACAGCACTCCCGGGAAGCCTGCAAACCATACCCATAGAGAATGTTGGGTCTACGAGCAATCCGGCAAACTCAACGCCGAACACAAGGGGCTCGACACACCAAGTGAGGACGATGACGAACCCCACAAGCAGAGCACCGGGAAACAAAAGAATTTCCCACAAGAAGTCAAAACAGTAAACTTACTTCACGTGACAAAAGGGAAAAACAGAGTGGCGCCTATAGAGATACGCGCCATACGACCTACCCCAAAGGAGTCTCGCCACTGGTTGTCAAAACCGATCACCTTCGACCATCAGGATTACTCTAGAAGTATCCAGAACACAGGCTGGACTGCCTTGGTGTTGGATCCGATAATCGACGGACTCCACTTTACACAAGTCCTGATGGACGACGACAGTGGTCTAAACCTGCTATATCAGGACACAGTCCGCAAAATGGGGATGGACCCAACAAAAATTCGCCATAGCAACACTTCCTTTCAAGGAGTAACGCCAGGCCTGGATGCCCATTGTACGGGTTCTCTCCTGCTAGAAGTTATGTTCGGCTCCCCCGATAACTTCCGCCGCGAAAAGCTAACCTTCCACATCGCCCCATTTTCAAGTAGCTATCAAGCACTACTGGGACGCGAAGCTTTCGCCCGCTTTAACGCAATACCACATTATGCATCTCTTATGCTTAAGGTGCCCGGTCCACGAGGCATCATCTCACTAAAGCGAAATATCGAGTGTTCCTCGCGCGCGGAAGAATATGCGGCTGTCTTGACAGCCACACATTAAAACGGCTTCAGCAACAAAAGCATCTAACAGGTCATTAAGACCACGGACACGGCTAGCCGAGTCCGGAGCAAACATATAATTGATAAAGGTTCAGTAGCCGTACACCCTATACAAGGGGCTCCGCGTATGTAAAATAAGCGACAATAAGGCTCAATTTTACCCGTCTTGAATTATACTTTGTTTATTTAGTACAACGTACATTCCGCACGACTATCTTTTTTTTTCTTTTTCCAACTAAGTTCCTCTCTTTTACAGATGAACACCATGCTACGCCCATCCACGACACGGCACAACGGAGACACAGGCGCAGACGTGCAGCAGGGACCCGTCCCCAAGATTCTTTTTAGATTAAGACCATGCGTAAACCTTTTTTACTGTCTCTTGTTGATACACATCCCCCGGATTCTCAGCATAACCGAGGAGGAGGCTGGCGTCTTGGCATGTGGCCACGTCAGAATTTTGCACGTACCTAGACACCAGGGGCTTATTATCAAGGGCACTGCCCAGCCCGTTTTCATAAAGACCGAATGCCTTAGGGAGTGTTCGGCGTCGTGAGTTTGGCCTTATATGCATCAGCTCCGAGTCATGTCTTTGGTCAAATGTTGGGTTTGCCCGGCTCCTGTGTTTTGCTGCCTTACATTCCGCTCTATCGGCTAAGGCGGCACCAGGAGAACTACTGCGATTGTGCCCCGGTTCAGCCAGGCGAGCACCTTAGTAGAGAAAGCCGAAAACTGACTGTCATGATATAGCATGAGACTGGTCAACCACTCAATGACCTATCAAAATCTTCGAGATTCCTCCACATTAACGAAGGGCCATTTCCCGGCCAGGCACACACGCGCCCCGAGTTCGGGCGAGCGCGGCGCCACCAGGGGCTATATAGTAGCCTCATTGTCAAGCTCCTATGGTCAAGTGAAAGTGATAAAGCATTATAGTCTGGTTACCTAGTTCGCTGTGCTATCACCTCCTTCATGGACCAAGACGTTGGATCAAGCGTGAAAATGTGCCTTCTGTGAACACCCGCCGCATTATATGCGTGGGGGCTGAAGCCGACGACTGCCATCTTTCAGGTTATATACACATATACATTAGCGACCGCACAGGAGGTATTTTAATTCTTGAAGGCACAAGTATAAAAAGCTTATACATTCCATCAAAATATTGTTTTACAAAAATACATGTTATTCGAACATAGTATCCTTCGAGCACTGCGTCTCTATCAAACGAGCGCCTTGCAGAACTTCCTGAAAATAGTGCTCGGCGGGTACTTGGCTTCCGTCCGAGCCTTGGGATGCAACAGCGGTGGCCTCCATCTCCGCCCAGTATGTCTTGACACGGGCAAGGGCCATCCGCGCACCCTCTATGCATGTTGACCTCTTCATCGCATTGATATGCGGCACTGCACCAAGGAACTGCTGCACCATGCTAAAATAGTTGTTCAACTTTGGCCTCTCCGGCCACAGATGATCCACGACATCCTTCATGGCGAGTCCGGACAACCTATTCAGTTCGGCCCATTCGGCCAAACGATCGGTCAATGGAAGTGGACGCTCCGGATTGTTGAACTGTGACCAGAAGAGCTTTTCCACTTCGCTATCTTCCTGATCTCGGAAATGTTCGGCCGCATCAGCGGCACTCGCGGCTAAATCCATATAGGCGTCCGCCGAACTCCACATCCGGTCCAACGGGGCATACTTAGTATCTCCGAACTTCATCCGCAGCATAAAGGGCTTTCCAGCCACGATATCTCCGGCCTATCGCAGCTCCTCCTTCATCGCTCTCATCGCAGAACGAGCATCCTTGGCCGTCGTAATGGCATTTTCCAGGTCTGTCCGCTCCGCCTAATCTTCTTTCTCAAGAAGCTTGCAGCAGTCAGCAGCGGTCTTCAACTTCGCAGCCATCTCCGCCATTTCCTTTTTGCTTCGGCAATGAGCAGCCTGTTCGGCTTTCAGCTCCTCAACCGCCTTTAGGGCAGCTGCATCGCTTTTTCTGGCTTGTTCCTTGGCTTGGGCAAGATCTGCTCGAAGGTCCTCCACAGCGGCAGCCCCATCTGCATCAAGTGCACACATTGTAAGATATTGGCGTCAAGCTCCTCTTACCTGGTGTCCCCGGAGAGGTTACATACCTTGTGCCTCGTCAAGCCGCTTGTTGACAAGCGTGATGTCGGCATCCGCCACATCAAGTTGCCGCGATAGCTCGGCAAACTCATCAGTCCGGCTGGCCACAGGACACTTTGCCACCTGCATAGGAAGGCGGCAAAATTATACCTGGGACTATGATCCTCTGTGTGCTGCCATCTTCGGCAACACACAGAGTCTCAGGGGCTACTATCCACACAGGGCACATCTCATATATGCGGAATTGTCAGAAGGTACATCACTTCGCGTACCTCAAAACCTGTCAGCAAACTCCTGACGGCCTCGTGCAACCCGCTTTCCGCGGACGAAATCCTTTCAATTACCGTACCCGTTAAGGCACTGTGCTCCTCTGAGATAGACGCTCGCCCTAGCAGGTCCTTCAGCTCCTCTGACCATGCACTAGGCGGTGCCAGACTCGTTCGATGGCTTTTATCAAAGGCCGGACGCGGAGAACTCTGGGGGGCCATATGACTGCCTTCCGGCCCTGCCGGACTAGGAGAAACCCTCCGCGACGACACCTCAGGGTCACCCGCCTCGTAAGGTGGAACGGCAGGGGGAGGCGTTCCGCTCTCCATCATCTCCGGAAGAAGGTCCCTTGAAGATGAGTTCTGCTGAGAAGGGCTGAGACCCGAACTACAAGGTAAAACGTCAATTATTTTCCTCGGTGATAAAATAAGGATTCCTCTCATTCTAAAAACCTCCCCTCTCTACTTATGGCTCGGTGGAGGGCCAATCCCCTTGGGGGCACAGTATGGCCGAGGTATCCCATGGTCTCCGGGTCTTCAGAGGCGGTCCTCTTCTTCCCCTGGGTAGAGGAATTTTCGATTCCTCCTTTCCTGACAGCCTCCTTCGCGGAGGCGACATCTTCCTTGTCCCCCCTTCGTTTTCTTCTAAAGGCACGATCTCCAGCATCCTGGTTAACACGAGATCCGGCGAGGTCTCGGGAAGGGGGGCCGGACACCTGATTAACTTCGCCTTCGCTACCCACTCCTGTTTCAAGGATAACTCTTTTAAGGGTGATGTTTTGATAAATGAACAGATGGTGTGTCCGGGCACAGGATAACTTACTTGAGTATCCGGACGATTGCAACTCAGACCTGCATCCTCCGTAGAATCCGAACACACTGCTTGTGGTCCGAAGAACAGTTTGTACATCTCCACCGGCGTCATGCCAAGAAAATGTTGGAGAGCTCGCGGTCCCTCCGGGTTGAACTCCCATAGACGGAGGGGCGACGTTTGCAGGGCAGGACTCGGTGAATTAACATACCCTGCGCCACCACAACCAGACTGAGGTCTCTTTCTAGGAGATCTCGAATGCGCCCCTGCAATAGGGGCACATATTTTGCCGGCCCCCAGTCCAGCCCCTTATTGACCCATGACGCTAGTCGGGGTGGGGGACCCGAGCGGAAAACAGGCGGCGCCATCCACTTGGTGCCCCTAGGAGCGGTGATATAAAACCACTCTTGTTGCCATAAGCTGAACTCCTCTTGAAAGGAGCCCTCGGGCCATGGAGCGTCAGCATTCTTGCTTATGACAGCACCTCCGCACTCCGCGTGATGTCCCGCGATCATCTTCGGCTCTACTTTAAAGGTTTTTAGCCACAGTCCGAAGTGAGGGGTAATACGGAGGAAGGCTTCGCACACGACGGTGAATGATGAGATATGGAGGATGGACTCCGGAGCTATGTCGTGAAATTCCAGCCCATAATAAAACATGAGCCCCCTCACGAAGGGATCCATCGCGAAGCCTAACCCTCGGAGGAAGTGAGACACGAACACCATGCTCTCACCAGGCTTGGGAGTGGGAATAACCTGCCCATGAGCAGGCAGCCTGTGCGAGATTTCGCTGGTCAAAAACCTGGCCTCTCTTAGCTTTAGCACGTCTTCCTCCATGACGGAGGAAGGCATCCATCGGCCTCGAAGGTCGGAACCGGACATCGCTGAAGGTCTGAAGCGCCTGAAATCTGGAGCCTTGGGTGTTGGAACTCGGGGCGAAGGGCGAATTCGATTGAGATCAAAAGAAAGGAGAAGGGCATTGGTCTCTTTATAAGAGGTTGAATACCAAGAGCAGTCCCCATGACCGTTTGGGACTCGCCTTTGATCGAGGAGGCGTACCAACGGGCATGACTGGGTTACCCACGTCCGTATTGATGAGGATCCCGTAAATAAAGGGGATACGATCTCTGCTTCGATAAGACGTGCCAAGGAAACCGCCTCGCTAAACGCGCTGAGGTGGGATAGTAAAACGATTCGAATAAAGGCTTGGCTGTGGTGTGATGTCACACCACGAAATACGTGAGCAGATTAGATTTGTGTAAATACTATTCTCTCTATGGCAGTATGTGGAACTTATTTTGCAGAGCCAGACACTATCCTTGTGTTCAAAATCTTCTATGAAGTATTCAGAGGAGGAACCCGCCTTGCAATGCCGAAGACAATCTGCGCGCCGGACTCATCGTCATTGAAGCCTGGTTCAGGGGTTACTGAGGGAGTCCTAGATTAGGGGGTGTTCGGATAGCCGGACTATAACCTTTGGCCGGACTATTAGACTATGAAGATACAGGATTGAAGACTTCGTCCCGTGTCCGGATGGGACTTTCCTTGGCGTGGAAGGCAAGCTTGGCGATACGGATATGTAGATCTCCTTCCATTGTGACCGACTCTGTGTAACCCTAGCCCTCTCCGGTGTCTATATAAACCGGAGGGTTTTAGTCCATAGGACGAAGAACTATCATACCATAGGCTAGCTTCTAGGGTTTAGCCTCTCTGATCTCGTGGTAGATCTACTCTTGTACTACCCATATCATCAATATTAATCAAGCAGGAGTAGGGTTTTACCTCCATCGAGAGGGCCCAAACCTGGGTAAAAACACGGTGTCCCTTGTCTCCTGTTACCATCCTCCTAGACGCACAGTTCGGGACCCCCTACCTGAGATCCGCCGGTTTTGACACCGACAGCTTCCTCCAGCCTCCACCTACTACTGTTCATGCACCATCGACCTCCTCCACCCTCCATCAGCCACTGCTCATCCATGGGCTACTGTTCAATCCAGTCTCCACCGACTACGGTTCAACCAGCCTCCATGGGGTCCTGTTCATCCACCCCCAACTGGCTGGGGTGTGTGGCGGCCTCCTCGAGGTTAAGTTCATCCAGCGACAACCGCGTACTACCACGGGGTCCTGTTCATCCAGCGACAACCGCCTACACATGACCGGGGTCCTGTTCATCCAACCCCCACCAAGGACTGTTCATCCATAGCCAACCCAACCGGCTCGACTCACCATGTCTCGACTCATTCTACCTATCACGCGCGGCAGCAACGGGCACTGTTCATCCAGAGGCAACCCAACCGGCTAGCTACGTCTTGCACGGGGGTTCGATCGGCTTTAGTAGGCAGCAACAACGATCGATCGGGTTCAATTAGCAGCGAAGGAGTCGGTCGGGTTCAGTTAGCAGCGAAGGGATCGATCGATCGGCTTCAGTACGTAGCAGGCGATTGCTCGGGTTCAGTAAGTGAACACGCCTCTTGCTCGGGTTCAGTTATAGCGACATGGCTCACGCCACACATGCATACGAGAGAGAAACGCGCAAACCACATTGCATCGCTCGGCCTCGACCACCCACCGTAACGGGGAACTCCGCGAAAATTTCCTCGCCCTCACTTTGACCATGATTTTTTATGTCATGGACAGCCCAAAGAATGTTATGCAGGTGCGTCCCCGGCCCGCCTAGGATGAAAAGCCCATTTTCTATCATGATTTTTTATCATAGAAGTAGGAGCCCACCACATCTATGATGATACGTGTTTTTGTCACCATTAATGTCATAGAAGTGTCATAACCATGAAAGGAAAAAATTCGTTCGCGCCATAATGTCATGGATGTGTCTTCTTTTGTAGTGATGGATGGTGTCGCCCTCTATGCGCCATATTACATGGGAGACTTAAGTGGAGGATGGGGGAAGCCCCAATTATCCTTATGCTTTTCATTCGGGGAAGGGTGGGACCTAGGAAGTCCGTTCATAATAGGCTTTCTTACCCCCCACATGAGGTCGTTTGAGCAATGGTGCCAACCATCCAACACAAGGTTATCCAAGAAAGGTCAACAAGCAAGTGTGGCATGTTAAATCACCAAGCACTGAAATTTCAGAGTCTAGCAAGCAAAAGGAGAAGGGTACTAGTGCTGAAACTATCATGATAGGCAACAAGGAATTAGAAATCAAAGAGCCGATTATTGTTCATAATCCAGCTAATTCTAAAAATAATGTGGTTGATGTCTAGCAGGGTCCTATGGCTAATGATCATGAAGACCTACACCACCAAAGGAGGAGGATGAGGCCATTCTTAAATTGTCCACTTCACCTATTACTTCCCCTTCACTTGGACAGATTTCACAGCCGGTGGACATGCTCGAGGAGGGATATGATATGTTAGATTATGAGTCTACACCGGCTCATGAAGGTATGGATATTAATATGGTGTATTACTTACTTGCTGAACTTCGTGTTATAGATGAAGAAGGGGAAGTGGCTCAGCTGGATTTTTGTCCTAAAAATGTTATATTTGATAAACCAAGCGAATCAATGACGCACTTGAAGCCATTGTACCTCAAGGGTCATATTAATGGATCACCGATTGCTAGGATGCTTGCTGATGTGGTGTTGTGGTGAACCTTATGTCATATTCGGTTTTCAGGAAATTGGGTTTGCACGATGAAGAATTGATCAAGACCGATATGGTGCTTATTGTTTTTGAGGAAAAAGAGAAAACTGAAGCCAAAGGTGTTATGTATGTGGAGCTTATGGTGTGAAGTAAAGCTTTGTCTACCGCATTCTTTGTAGCCGAGCTGCAAGGTAACTACAATGTTATATTAGGCCTCGATTGGGTTGATGCAAACCAATGTGTGCCATCTATTATGCACCGATTTTTAATTCAATGGGTTGATGATGAGGTGGAGGTCATTCATGCAGATAATTCAACTTGTGTTGCTTTGGCCAATGCATCTGTGGATTGGCGACATCCCAATGCTACTTTCTTGACAGGGCGCAACTTATCAGAATTTGATTTTCTTAGCACCACAAAGAATGGTTTCATGGTCGTTTCTTTAAAGCTGGTTGGTGGTAATCGACTCCAATGTATGATGTATTTCAATGAATTCTAATTCAGAATGGTTACAAAAGTGTCTTGTAAAATATCGATGTGATGAGAATGATATGTATGAGTCTATAGAGGAGTTAGACGATATGGATAAATTAGGACAAGGTTTTAGATCGATCGATCCATTGGAGGAGAAAGATATGTGGTTCAATTCCTAGGCCGATGTTTGTAAAAAAGTAAGATCAATTATAAAGCTAAATTTGTTGAGTTATTGAAAGAATATGTCTGTTGTTTTGCATGGAAATATCATGAAATGTCGGGTTTTAGCCAAGAGCTAGTGGAGCATCGGTTACCTATAAAGGCCAAATTTAGACCTTACAAACAAATGACCGGAAGGTTTAATCCTAAATTTAAGACTGGATCAAGGTAATTCATTAGACATTGCAGGTATGCTGAGCAGATTTCTATTATTGTACTTGTAGAGAAGAAAGGACCCGACAAATTGAGGGTGTGCATTGATTTTATAGATTCGTATAGAGCTACACCCAAAGATGAGTATCACATGCCCATAGCTGATATGCTTATTAATGATGCCTCTGGACATAAGATCATTAGCTTTCTTGATGGTAATGCAAGGTATAATCAATTTTTATGGCCAAAGAGGACATGTCCAAAATGCCTTTTTGATGCCCCGGTTTCGTTGATTTATTTGAGTGGACGGTTATGACCTTTGGATAAGATGCAGGCACCACATATCAAAGAACTATGAATTTAGTTTTTATGATTTTCTTGGTGTTATGCTTGAGTTTTATATCGATCATATTGATGTCAAATCGGATGCTTTTGAATCTCATTCAACCAATTTGTGTTTAGCTTTTGAGAGAATGAAAAAATATGTACTAAATATGAATCCTTTGAAGTGTGCTTTCGGTGTCTCGACCGGAAGTTTTTGGGTTACCTTATTCATCAAGATGACATAAAAAATTGATCACAAAAAGATATAGGATAGCTATAAAAAAGTGGAGGCTCTGACATGCAAGAAATATATGAAAAAATTCCTTGGCAAAGTCAATTATTGGAGGAGATTCATAGCCAACTTGTCAAGGAAGGTTTATGCATTCACTCCCATTCTTCGGTTAAAGAAGGATGCCAATTTTACTTGCGGGTGGGGGAAAAATAGCAAGAAGCACTTGATATGATCAAAAAATATTTGTGCACTCCTCCGATGTTGAAAGCTCCCAAACATAGAGATCCCTTTAGGCTTTATATTGTAGTGGGGGAAGGTGTTATTGGTGCTATTTTGACTCAAGAGACCGAAGAAAAGGAGCATGCTATTACTTATTTGAGCTGACGCCTATTAGACGCCGAGACAAGGTATACACTTATTGAAAAAATATGCTTATGCTTGCACAAAATTAAGACATCATTGAGTAGCTAGTACTTGCATAGTAGCTTGTCAAACCGATGTCATCAAATACAAGATGCATAGACCAATTCTTAGTGGTACAATAGGCAAATGGTATTATGCTTTAATTGAATATGATTTGGCTTATGAATCTCTGAAATCCATGAATGGCCAAATCGTTGCCAATTTTATTGTTGAGCATCAGATTGATGACAAGCATCATATTGACATAAAACTTATCTCATAAATACCATGGAGATTACATTTTGATGGTTCAGTTTGTAGCAAAGCTCAAGGTGTTGGTATTGTTTATATATCTTCTCATGGTGTTGTTTTTGAAGCCTCATGCCGCTTAGAATATTTTCGCACAAATAATCAAGTTGAATGTGAAGCAAATTTATTCGTCTTAGAGATGTTGCTCGCCATAGGTGATACACATATTGATGCTTTTGGTGATTCATTATTAGTAGTGCAACAAATATTCAAAGTCTCCCAATGTTTTGACGAATCACTTAATGTTTATCTTGATAAATGTCTAGATATAATTTCTACTTTGGATTATTTTAGCATTGCTCATATATCTAGATAGGACAACTGGAGAGCAACTGAGTTGGCACAACAAGCATTTGGCTACCATGTTGATCATGTAATGTTTCATATTTCTCAAAAGTTGATGTCTAGTCTTGCTAACATAGGAGAGGCCGAACTGGATCACATCGTTTCAGCCACTAACGAAAAATCTAATGCAAATGGAAATCAGAACTAGAGGAAACCCATTATTGACTATTTGCATGATCTGAGTAAAAGGGTGGACAAGACTGTTCAGTGTATGGCATTCAAATATATGATGAGGCATGATGATCTTTATCGCCGGATGATTGATGACGTTCCTTTAAGTTCTTGGATGAGGACCAAGCAAGAATTTCAAGGGGAGTGGTACACCAAGGTATTTCTTATACTCTTGACTCGACTCCCAAGACAAAGTGATTCTTGTGACGTGCTGGGTTTTATTGGTTCACAATGATTATTGATTGCTTCAGGTATTACAAAGGATGTGAAGCCTGTCAAATTTTGGTGATATTCAGTTGGCTCCTGCCGCTCTATTACTATTTTCAAGTCATGGCTTTTTAAGGGTGGGGGTTAGATTTCATTGGAGAAATTCATCCTCCTTCCTCAAAGGGGCATCGGTTTGTGTTGGTGGCAACCGATTATTTCCTTAAATGGCATGAAACCGTACCTCTCAAAAATATGACACATACGGAGGTAATTTGATTCATAACCGAGCACATTTTCATAGATTCGGCATCCCTCAAACATTAACTACAAATCAAGGTTCAACTTTCATGTCACATCAAGTTAGAGAATTTGCCGAATCTTATAAGATAAAGTTGCTCAATTCCTCTCTATATTATGTCCAAGCTAATGGACAAGCTGAGCTAGCAATAAAACATTAATCAAACTCATCAAGAAGATGATTGAGGATAATCAAAGGAGATGGCATGATTTGTTGTCTGAAGCTTTGTGGGAACATAGAGTCTCAAGGCATTGTGCTACAAAGGTAACTTCATATGAGTTAGTGTATGGTCAAGAGGTTGTTTTACCAGTGGAAGTGAATTTGAATGCTTTTAGAATAACCAAACAAAATGGTTTATCAGGTTGACGTTTATAACTTGATGATGGACAATATTGACAAAGTCGCCGATAAATGTTTGGCTACTTTGAAAGCCATAGAGAGAGACAAGTTGAGGGTGGCAACAACTTACAATAAAAAGGTCAATTTGGTGATCTCCTGTGAAAGGTGATCCTACCAATTGGTTCAAAAACAGAAAATTTGGGAAGTGGTCTCAAAGTTGGGAAGGTCCTTTTAAGATTACAAGAGTAGTTCCCCGAAACTCAAATTTGGTGGAATCCATACAAGGAACATTGTTACCTCGAGCTCTCAATGAAAAATATTTGAAGAAGTACCACCCAGGTGTGTGGCATGAAGCCTAGATAGGCAATGGTCGATATATAACTATCGCCCTTAGCATAAACATGGAAGGTATATAACTATCGCCCTATGGACGATATATAATCATTGCCTTAAGAATATATAAATGGCCGATGGAGTGTTGACATTGTCCTCAGAATAAACATGGTATGAATTATTATTTTTGCATGCTGCCTTTGCCAAAAAATAGGGGGGGCATGTGTTGACATTAGATTTTGGCATGGAAGAAAACATTATTAAGATAGCCTCAGATTAAGAAGTGATCTACATCAAAAAGTTATGTGTTGTCGACATGAACATCTTTGAAGTTTGGGTCATGGCCATATGTGCAAAAGTTATCATATGTCTGATGAGTAGCTTGAGTTATTGCATGAGCAAAAAGTGACACCCGACACAAGACGAAGACAAAAAGTGACACCCAACACAAGTGTGACACACAACACAAGACACGCATAAAAATATGTTTGATGGGTAGCCTGAGCTATTGCATGTTTTACGCGAGCTATTCGGCCCTAAATATGGCCTTAGATCAAAAAGTGTCCAACACAAAAGTTGTTTCTGTCATCATTTAAAATTGCTTTTGGGCATGTCTCCATCTAAGGTCGCCTCAAAAATGACCCGCAAGGTGGCTAGCTTGTAATCCGAACAGTTTTTGAAATTTTGGGCCAAACATCCGAGCTGGACCCTAATTAGGGTTTTGAGCATGAATCCAAACCCTTTGCTTGCACAGGAAGTCTAGAAACAAGAACCCACAATCACAACGCATCTACCACTTTTTCATCTACATTTTGACTCTCCCTCGTTCTTCGTGCTGGAGAGATGTGAATCCTGAGGCTCTAGGGGCGGTTGGACTGACCTAGGGCAGCCCATAGCCGCCGCACTCCCTGACAGGGTCCCTCCTAGGCGTGTGGGGTTTCGGGTCTCAAAAGTTCTCGTTTTCCTGTGAATCGCGCTACCGGCGAGGCTCCATCGGCAACGTGTCTTGTGTACCGCCCTCGACATCGGAGATACACGGTGACGTGTTAATGTGCGAACACTATCTAAGTTACGGGCTCTGAGATTTTCTCTTGGTAGATTTACTCAAATCTTTCTGAGAGGGGTGCTCAACAAAGTTTTTAGGGAAATTAAACTGAGCAGTCAAGCAAAATGGCAGGCGGGTGCCGGCTATTTTAGCCGGAGCAATCCAAAGGGTGAAATAAATATTTGGGGCCTCGAGCTCAGCCAATAGCCAACCGACATGTATCTACAGTCGGATTTCAAATGCATCTGGCAAGTTTTACTTGAAAAACAAGGAAAATTGACTCCTCTGCTATTCTCTCGCAATCCAGAAGAACTTCGTTTCTCGCTGGCAAGTAATTAGTTTTTGCATAAAACAGATTTCTCTCGTCTCACTTGGGATTTTTTTCAGTTAAGCATCATAAAGACATAAGATCTCCTCTTAATTGAACGGTGGTCCTATGAGTCAATTAAAGAAAATAAACCATGCAAGAAATGCACTACGTCTTCAATTCGCCTTTATTGTTTTGGACGCCATGCGTAGCAATTACTTCTACTCATCAATATCTTGGGGGGTCTTCAACGACACGTAATCTCTTCGAAAGCAACCTTGTCAATTGACTTAGCCTTCTTCTCTGCTTCGCAGATAGTAATGTTCTGAGTTTATAGCAAACTCTTGTGATCTAAAGGGACCTAATCTATGTGTATGCACTAGCTACTAGGACAGTGGAGTAGAATCTCCTATTGCGGCTACACGGGATTCGATACTTCTTAACAAAGATACAATATTGTGCATCGGAGATAATGGCAAAGTGATGTACTTAACTACTCATCATTTGTTTTAAAAAAGTATATTGTGAAGTTAAATGACATTATCTTGTCTAGGAGACTCTTCAAGAAAGATGGAATGGCAATTGGGCATGGGCCTGGTTTGAAGTTGTTGACTTACAAAGAAAGAATACAAGACGAACAAAAATACCAGAAAAATATGTATCTAATTCTCCGATGTGCTACCATTCCATTCTCAGCCAGGGCTCCCACACCGATAATGATCACATCATTAATGCCGGTGAAGTCACCGCAATGGCGAAGAACTTGCTTCTGCCATGTACCACTACATGACAGAGGATTCACGAGAAGAACTTGCCTTTGTATTGAATAAATGTATCCACCCATTTCATGTAAATGTAGTACTCGACCATTGTTCCATGAATGTTCCAAATCTAGGTAAATTGGTAAGTTTATTTATGCTTAATGCATCAACGTTCTACACTAACTAATTCCACTGCGCGCGTGTGTAATATCTAGTCAAACAATGTAGCTTTTCTACTCCCTCCGTTCACTTTTGTAAGATGTTCTAGATATTTAAGACAACACCTAATTAAAACAGTTCAATTTCAGTTGTCTAAAAGTTCTTACAAAAGTGAACAGAAGGAGTACTTTCATTGCAATCATGTGCCATCACCCCATGTCTCCAATGTTATTTAACATTGTTGCTGACATGTTGGCTATTCTGATTGAGCGTGCCAAACAGGATGGCTAGATTGCATGATTAGTGCCACACCTTGTGGATGGCGGCCTCTCTATTCTGCAATATGCTGATGACACAATTCTGCTTATGGAACATGACCTGGAGAAGGCTTGAAACCTAAAACTATTGCTTTTGCCGTTTGAGCACATGTTGGGTCTCAAAATTAACTTCCATAAAAGCGAACTCTTCGGCTCAGGAGAAGTTCTTGAGGCGGCGACCGATTATGCGAACCTGCTTCGTTGCACGCATGGCCAATTCCTGATTAGATGTCTGGGAATACCGATTCACTATCGGCGTCTCACTATTGCAGAGTGGAAGCATGTAGAGAAGCGTCTAGAGAAACTTGGGCAGTTGGAAAGAAAAGCTGCTCTCAGTTGGGTGATGGTTGGTTTTGATTAACTCTGTCCTCACAAATATGGTTCTCTATATGATTTCTTTGTTCCAACTACCAAAAGGGGTGAGGGAGTCCTGGATAAGGGTGTATCTGGACGATGGACTATAACCCTTGGCCAGACTGTTGGACTATGAAGATACAAGATTGAAGACTTCGTCCCGTGTCTGGATGGGACTCTCCTTGGCGTGGAAGGAAAGCTTGGCAATACGGATATGTAGATCTCCTTCCTTGTAACTGACTCTGTGTAACCCTAGCCCCCTCCAGTGTCTATATAAACCGGAGGGTTTAGTCCGTAGGACAACAACAACAATCATACCATAGGCTAGCTTCTAGGGTTTAGCCTCTCTGATCTCGTGGTAGATCAATTCTTGTACTACCCATATCATCAATATTAATCAAGCAGGAGTAGGGTTTTACCTCTATCGAGAGGGCCCGAACCTGGGTAAAAACATCGTGTCCCTTGTCTCCTGTTACCATCCGCCTAGACGCACAGTTCGGGACCCCCTACCCGAGATCCGCCGGTTTTGACACCGACATTGGTGCTTTCATTGAGAGTTCCTCTGTGTCGTCATCTTTAGGCTTGGTGGCTCCTTCGATCATCAACAGCGATGTAGTCCAGGGTGGGACTTTTCTCCCCGGAGAGATCTTCGTGTTCGGCGGCTTCGTACTGCGGGCCAACTCGCTTGGCCATCTGGAGCAGATCGAGAGTTACGCCCCTGGCCATTAGGTCAGGTTTGTTAGCTTAAACTACACGGAGACATCCGCGGAGACTTGATCTTCGACGGATTTGAGCCCCGGCCGAGTGCGCCGCACTGTCATGATGGGCATGATTTAGCTCTGCCGCCGAACAGTGTCCTGGAGACCGCACCTGCAACCGCTCCGACCTTCAATTCAGCGCCAACTGCGCCATCCGTGGGCGGGTGGTTAGACCCCGCCACAGAGGCAGCAGCCTCAACGGCGATTGAGCCGAACACCAGCCTTACCCTTCGCGAGGCCCGTGACTCCACATCGTCGGACTCTCCTTGTTAGTAGACATACTGAATTCACTAAGGTCTCTCTCCTTGTCAGGAGAGTCCTGGCCGGATTTGACCGGCAGGATTGGGATGCGGATGACAAAGAAATTGGACACCCACCCACCACCCACTACGTAGCCACTGTTGATGATTTGACCGACATGCTCGACTTCGACTCCGAAGACATCGATGGTATGGACGACGATGTAGGAGACAAACAGGAACCACCACCCATAGGGCAATGGACAGCCACCTCATCGTATGACATATATATTGTGGACACACCTAAAGAGGGCAATGGCGACGGAACAGCGGAGGATGACCCCTCCAAGAAGCAACCTAAGAGCCGGCGTCAGCGGCGCCGCTCTAAGTCCCGCCAAAGAAAACACAGTGATATCGGCACAGGAGATAATAACACCCCGGACAGTGCTGAAGACAACCCCCTCCAGCAAGTTTCAGCGCATGAGGATAGAGAAGCCAGCCCTCCTGAGAGAGCGGCAGATAGAGAGGTAGAGGATGATAATTACATGCCTCCCTCCGAAGACGAGCAAGCCTCGACGGCGACGAATTTGTCGTGCCTGAGGATCCCGTCGAGCATGAGCGCTTCAAGCGCCGGCTTATGGCCACGGCGAATAGCCTTAAGAAAAATCAGCAGCAACTTAGAGCTGATTGTAACGCCCCGGACACACCCGCCGGTGGACGTTACTCCTGGCGGGATCTAGACTGGCCCCACAGATCAATACTAGTCTTTTCTGCGCACTTTGTCCTCACTCGTGCGCACCCGGGAGCAACTTCTCGGTCGGTCACCCATCCTGACACTACTCCAAGCTGAGCACGCTTAACTTTGGAGTTCTGTCCGAATGGGCTCCCGGAAAAGAAGGAATTCCTTATTGATATGAGTAGTCTATCATCCCTAATAAGCCAGGCTATAACATACACCCCCACTCAGAGGAACCGACGTCCTCGTCGGGCCATAGGAACGTTCCCTCTTGGCACAAACGTCTGCGCTTCCAGTCCGGTACATGTGCCATGCCGGGTGCCACGATGGGTGACAAACGTCATGAACAACATGACCACGCACCTGTCCGCAACCATCCGTGTAACCGCGAGGGTCGGCTCTGATACCAACTTGTAACGCCCCGGACACACCCGCCGGTGGACGTTACTCCTGGCGGGATCTAGACTGGCCCCACAGATCAATACTAGTCTTTTCTGCGCACTTTGTCCTCACTCGTGCGCACCCGGGAGAAACTTCCCGGTCGGTCACCCATCCTGACACTACTCCAAGCTGAGCACGCTTAACTTTGGAGTTCTGTCCGAATGGGCTCCCGGAAAAGAAGGAATTCCTTATTGATATGAGTAGTCTATCATCCCTAATAAGCCAGGCTATCACACTGATCAAGACTTGCTAGCTGACAGATGGACTGAAGTCCTTGCGACCGAGGAATACGAACTCGAACGCCCCTCCAAGGGCTACCCAAAGCGCAGGTTGCTATCACGATTAGAGGAGGAAGCATCTAAACCTACATCTCCAGTGTATGACGCGGCTGATTGGCCACCTCGTGGCCACGACAGAGAGGCCTCTCGGCCCACAACTCATGCCCACCCCGGCGTCACTCAGAAAATACCAAGGCACGGGGAAGTGCGCTAGACCTGCAAGACATATTGGAGGACAAAGCAAAGCAAGCAAGATCGATCTACGGATCACGGGGGCGCCCCACCACACAAGAAGATAACCGTCACGCCGGATACAGTAAAAGTAAATCCGGCCGGGCCGAACACAGCTGACAAAACTCATTTGAGCGGCGTCATGATATAGCCCAGTACAGAGGCACCGCACACCCGCTATGCTTCACAGATGAAGTAATGGATCATCAAATCCCAGAGGGTTTCAAACCCGTGAATATCGAATCATATGATGGTACGACAGATCCCGCGGTATGGATTGAGGACTATCTCCTTCATATCCACATGGCCCGTGGCGACGATCTACACGCCATCAAATACCTCCCACTCAACCTTAAAGGACCAGCTCAGCATTGGCTCAACAGCTTGCCACCAGAATCCATTGGTTGTTGGGAAGATCTGGAAGCCGCATTCCTCGACAACTTCCAGGGCACTTATGTGCGACCACCAGATGCCGATGACTTGAGCCACATAATTCAACAGCCAGAGGAATTGGCCAGGCAATTCTGGACACGGTTCCTAACCAAGAAAAATCAAATTGTCGACTGTCCGGATGCAGAGGCCCTAGCAGCTGTCAAGCATAATATCCGCGACGAGTGGCTTGCCCGGCACCTCGGCTAGGAAAAGCCGAAATCTATGGCAGCTCTCACGACACTCATGACCCGCTTTTGCGCGGGAGAAGACAGCTGGCTGGCTCGCAGCAATAACATATCAAAGAACCCTGGTACTTTGGATACCAAGGACAGCAATGGCAGGTCACGTCGCAACAAACACAAATGCCGCATTAACAGCGACAATACTGAGGATACGGCAGTTAATGCTGGATTCAGAGGCTCTAAGCCCGGTCAACGGAAAAAGCCATTCAAAAGGAGCACTCCGGGCCCGTCCAGGTTGGACCGTATACTCGATCGCTCGTGCCAAATACACGGCACCCCCAAAAAGCCAGCCAACCACACCAACAGGGATTGCTGGGTGTTCAAGCACACCGGCAAATTAAATGCCAAAAAAAGACAGGGGGCTACATAGCGATGATGATGAGGAGCCCCGACCGCCGAACAACGGAGGACAGAAGAGGTTCCCCCCACAAGTGCGGACGGTGAACATGATATACGCAACCCACATCCCCAAGAGGGAGCGGAAGCATGCTTTAAGGGATGTATACGCGTTGGAGCCAGTCGCCCCAAAGTTCAACCCATGGTCCTCCTGTCCAATCACTTTCCATTATAGGGACCATCCCACTAGCACCCGTCATGGCGGATTTGCCGCATTGGTCCTAGACCCAATTATCGACGAATTTCACCTCACTCGAGTCCTTATGGACGGCGGTAGCGGCCTGAACCTGCTTTATCAGGACACAGTGCGCAAAATGGGCATAGATCCCTCAAGGATTAAACCCACAAGAATGACCTTTAAGGGCGTCATACCAGGTGTAGAGGCCCATTGCACAGGCTCAGTCACACTAGAAGTTGTCTTCGGATCCCCGGATAATTTCCGAAGCGAGGAGTTAATCTTCAATATAGTCCCGTTCCGCAGTGGCTATCATGCACTGCTCGGGCGAACCGCATTTGCAAAGTTCAATGCGATGCCGCACTATGCATACCTCAAGCTCAAGATGCTAGGACCTCGGGGGGTCATCACAGTCAATGGAAATACAGAGCGCTCTCTCTGAACGGAGGAGCACACTGCGGCCCTCATAGCAGAAGCGCAAAGCAGCCTCTCAAGGCAATTCTCCAGTCCGGCGATCAAACATCCAGACACCGTCAAGCGCGCTCGGAGTAATCTGCAACAAGACCGCCTGGCACGTTCCGAGCAGGCGTAGCAATGCGGCCCCAACCCCAGCCAAACGGCGAAATCTGTGCCACGTGTACATAATTACGCTTTAAAAATACCATGGGCATAGGGGGAGGGGCACAACCACGGCACGCCCAAAAATGCGGCTCAATCGTACTAGGGGCTTCCGACTTTGTTATTTTTTCTCACTTTCAGGACTTTACTCTCCGGAAGACCTATTCGGCAGTACAATCGCCGAACACACGATACAACAACCAGGGAGGTAGAAAACTACGTCACACTATGGAACTCCCAGGTGGTCTCTATAACGAGCAAAATACCTGCTTTAAATACCATTTCGCAGCTCGCCCCTAGTGGGGATATGTTAAATAGTCCCCTTTTTTTTCTTATCGCACTATTTGTATCGTTCTGCTTTTAATGCACCTTTTTCGAATAAACAATGCATAGCTTGAGTCTATTATTGCATTCTCTATTCCTTCCTTTTCATGTATATATGTTCATTCATGACATTTAGCACCCGTACACTTTGGTACGGCTAAATACGTCAGGGCTTAAGCACCCCATAATACGGCGTGAGAAGTCCGAACACTTTCACAAGTGCGGCACCCCGAACTTATAGCATTATATGCATCAGCTCCGAATCATGTCTTGGATCAATAGTTGGGTTTGCCCGGCTCCCATGTTTTGGCACCTTACGTTCCATTATGTCGGATAAGGTAGCGCTGGGAGAACTACTGCGATTGTGCCCCGGTTCAGCTGGGCTAAGCACCTCAATAGAGAAAGCAAAAACTGTCTGTCTTGATAGGGCGAGAGCTGGTCGTTGTTCGAGAGGTTTCGAGTCCCTAAAGACTTATGCCGCTTTGGGCGAGGAGTCGGCTTTGTCCGGCTTAGGCGTGTATAGCGCCCCGAACTCGGTCTTTCGAATACTAGGGGCTTCGCCAAAATTTAAAATTATAGAATTCTCTGGCTAAGTGAGAGTGATAAAGCATTATAGTCCGATTGCCTCGTTCGTGGCGCTGAGCACCTCCCTCGAAGGACCCAAGAATGTGAAAAAGAGTGCTCAGATTTACTCCGAACACCCCAGCACTCGTGGCATGGGGGCAGAAGCCGACGACTGGCCATCTCTCAGATTTAATAAACGGCCACACAGAAGGTAATATTTTAAATTCAAACAAGCGTTGCATAGCGCATATGAACAAGTTTTCAGCGTACATGATCAAACGAGCGAGTTCACTAAAATATTACATCTTTGGAACATTCATCCGCCATAAGGCGGGCACCCTTTAGGACGCCCTCATAGTACATTTCAGGGTGGCGATGCTCCTTGCCCTGCGGTGGCCCATCCTTCACCAGCTTCTCAGCGTCCATCTTGCCCCAGTGCACTTTAACACGGGCAAGCGCCCTACGGGCGCCCTCGATGCAGACGGAGCGCTTGATGACCTCAAGCCAAGGACAGGCATCCACAAGCCGCCTCACCAGCCCGAAGTAGCTCCCTGGCATGGCCTCTCCAGGCCACAGCCGGACTATAAGACCCTTCATGGCCTGTTCGGCCGCCTTATGGAGCTCGACCAATTGCTTCAGTTGGTCGCTTAAGGGCACCGGGTGTTCGGCCTCAGTATACTGAGACCAGAACACCTTCTCCGTCGAGCTCCCCTCCTCGTCTCGATAGTGCTTTGCAGCATCCGACACACTGCGGGGCAAATCTATGAATGCTCCTGGAGAGCTCCGGACTCGGGTAAGTAACAAGTAATTTACTTTCACATGCTTGCTTTGCATAATGAATGCCTTACCCGCCACTATCTTCTTCATCGCCTCAATTTCCTGGAGGTCCTTCTAGGCTTCGGCCTTAGCATGCTTGGCGCTCTCAAGGGCCGAGGCCAGCTCGTACTCTCGCGTCTTCGAGTCAAGCTCCAAACTCTCATGCTTTTTCACGAGAGCCCGGAGCTCTTGCTGCACCTTGGCAACCCGCGCCTCTTGCTTTGCACGCACGGTGCACTCCGTGGCCGCTTTGTTTTCGGCCTCGGACAGTGCTTGCTTCAGGGTCGCAACCTCGGTCGTGGCCCCTAGCACATTAATAACAATCCTATCATTTTTGCAACTGCATCTTTTTTATTCACACATAGACAAGGCATTATTTACCTTGGTTCTCCTCGAGCTTCTTCTTGGCAAGGCCGAGCTATTTCTCGAATCGCTCGAGGTTTCGCTTCAGCGCATCAACCTCCACAGTCAGTGCGGCAGAGGTCAGTAGCGAAGCCTGCATACGCATATCGACATAATTATGTTAGACTCCTGTGAATATTATTAGATCCTCTATTCGGCTTTTCTTTGTGAACACCGAACAGAGCATCAGGGGCTACTGTCTATGCGGTAATATTTTCATATATTTTTAATACATACCTCAAAGCCTGTTAGAAGGCTGGCACAGGCTTCAGTCAGTCCGCTCTTGGCAGACTGAACCTTCTGGACCACCGCACTCATAATAGTGTGGTGCTCCTCTTTGATGGAGGCGCCGCTCAGCACCTCCATCAAATTATCCGGTGCCTCCGGTTGGACGGAGTTCACCGGCATGGTAGGCTTGCCCCTCTTAGTGGGGGGCCGCCTGCCGGGGTCCAGAACCACTGGGGGTTCCGATGCGGTATCAGGCCCAGGGCCGAACTTGGAGCCCTTGGGAGCCTTGCTCCCCTTGCGCCTGCAGTCTGGAAGGTCACCTTGTGGCGCCTCCAAGACTACCTCCCCTCAGCTTGGTGCCCTTTGAGACAACACCCCGGCGTTGTCCGTAGGGCGAGGGGTGGAGGCAGTTGGAAGTGATCCTCCGCTGCTCATGGCCGACGGGTCCATAGAACCGCTCGACGAGGATACATCGATACGGGTCCGGGACGGACTGCATAACCGTGTCCGGCGTTAGAAGAAGCTGTGCGATTAAACAGTGCCATGAGTTAATCTGGTGTCTGAATACTTACGATCTCGCCAGGGGCTTCGCCCTGGGTGGCCATTCGTCTTCGCTGTCGGCGGCGATGGCAGAGTAGTCCGGAGGGAGAGTCCTTCCCTTCTTGGACCCTCCGGCCTCCCCAGTTGTGGCAGCCTTCCTCTTCTTGTCTTCCCCGACTGGAGGGGAAGAACCTTTATCTGCCTCCTCCTCGTTTCCACGGGAGGAGTGCGTCTCGGAGTCATCGGACGATGAGTCCGATAACACCTGGCGCCGGGAACTCTTTCGGGTTCCCGTAGCCTTCTTCTTGACCTTTTTCTCCGGCACCTCATAAGGAGCCGGAGTAAGCATCTCCGTCAGGAGAGCATCTACAGGGTCTTCGGGCAGGGGGGCTGGACAATCAATCTGCCCCAACGTCTCCACCCATTCCTGTCAAAGGCATGGAAGCTTAGATCCCGCACATAGTTAAACTATGAAAAATACCCTATAAAGAGATAAACTAGCTTACCGCGCTGGCTTGGCGCTTCACGCTGAATACGCGATCCTCGGTAAGGGGAGGGGGAACCTCGGCGCTCTTAAACAGCACCTTCCAAGCATCCTCGTGTGTTGTGTCAAAGAGCTCGCTCAGAGTTTGGTGTTGGGCCGAGTCGAACTCCCACAAGTTGAACGCCCGTTGTTGACATGGGAGGATCCGGCGGATGAGCATGTCCTAGACTATGTTGACAAGCTTGAGCTTCTTGTTCACCATGTTTTGGACACAGGTTTGGAGTCCGGTCAGCTCTCCCGGACTACCCCAGGGCAGGCCCTTCTCTTTCTAGGAGGTGAGCCGCGTAGGGATTCCGGATCGGAACTCGGGGGGCCGCTGCCCATTTGGGGTCACGCGGCTCAGTGATGTAGAAACACCTCGATTGCCACCCCTTTATGGTCTCCATGTAGGAGCCCTCGATCCATGTGACGTTGGGCATCTTGCCCACCATGGCGCCTCCGCACTCCGCCTGCTGGCCGCCCACCACCTTCGGTTTAACATTGAAGGTCTTCAGCCATAGGCCGAAGTGTGGCTTCATGCGGAGGAAGGCCTCGCACACGACGATAAATGCCGAGATGTTGAGGCTGAAGTTCGGGGCCAGATCGTGGAAGTCCAGGCCATAGTAGAACATGAGCCCCCGGACAAATGAGTGGAGAGGGAATCCCAGTCCGCGGAGGAAATGGGTAAGGAACACTACCCTCTCGTGGGGCCTGGGGGTGGGGATGATCTGCCCCGCATCTGGGAGCCGGTGTGCGATATCGTCGGGAAAGTATCCGGCTCCCCTCAGCTTCTTGATGTGTCCCTCCATGACGGAGGAGACCATCCACTTGCCTCCCGCTCCGGACATGGTTGGAGAAGGTTGAGGAAGAAAATGTGATCTTAGGCGCTAGAGGAAGAAGGCGTGGATGGAAAAAGGTGAATCCTTGTCCCTTTATATGGGCGGACAAAACTATGTGTCCCCACCAGCATGGTAAAACCCGCTCGTCCCCCAAGCACCGTAATTGATGGCGCGGTTGGGTTACCCACGTCCGTATTAATGAGAATCCCGCGATAAGGGGACACGATCTCTGCTTCGACAAGATGTGCCAAGGAAACCACCTTGTGAAACGCGCTGAGGTTGGCTGTAAAGAAAAAAACTATTCGCATAAGAGCTTGGCTGTGGTGTGATGTCACATTACACGATACGTCAGCAGATTGGATTTGTGGAAATATTATTCTCTCTACGATGGAATGTGGAACTTGTTTTGCAAAGCCGGACATGATCCTCGTGTTCAAAATCTTCCATGAAGTATTCAGAGGAGGAACCCGCCTTGCAATGTCGAAGATAATCTGCGCGCCGGACTCATCGTCATTGAAGCCTGGTTCAGGGGCTACTGAGGGAGTCCTGGATAAGGGGGTATCCGGACAGCCGGACTATAACCCTTGGCCGGACTGTTGGACTATGAAGATACAAGAT
Source organism: Aegilops umbellulata (assembly GCA_032464435.1). NCBI lineage: Eukaryota > Viridiplantae > Streptophyta > Magnoliopsida > Poales > Poaceae > Aegilops > Aegilops umbellulata. Next base: position 182,028,831 of record CP136060.1, read on the forward strand.
TGAAGACTTCGTCCCATGTCCGGATAGGAACCTCCTTGGCGTGGAAGGAAAGCTTGGCAATACGGATATGTAGATCTCCTTCCTTGCAACCGACTCTGTGTAACCCTAGCCCCCTCCGGTCTCTATATAAACCGGAGGGTTTAGTCCGTAGGACAACAACAACAATCATACCATAGGCTAGCTTCTAGGGTTTAGCCTCTCTGATCTCGTGGTAGATCAACTCTTGTACTACCCATATCATCAATATTAATCAAGCAGGAGTAGGGTTTTACCTCCATCGAGAGGGCCCGAACCTGGGTAAAAGCATCGTGTCCCTTGTCTCCTGTTACCATCCGCCTAGACGCACAGTTCGGGACCCCCTACCCAAGATCCGCCGGTTTTGACACCGACAAGGGGTCTTGCGAAGATTGGACTATTTTAGATCCAGATTCTTTTGGCAAGGAGATGGGGAAAATAAAAAATTCAGGCTGGCCAAATGGAGTGTGGTTTGTAGGATGAAAGACCAAGGTGGCCTTGGTATTCATGACCTATAGGTCAAAAAGGAGGCCCTACTTAGTAAATGGTTATTCAAACTTCTTACTAGGGGTGGTGTTTGGCAAACCATGTTGCGCAACAAGTATTTAGGCCAAAAGGCAGTGTCTCCGGCATATTGGAAACCTGGAGAATTGCACTTTTGGGCTGGCCTAATGGCGGCAAAGAAACATCTCTTTCGCTTTGGGTCTTTCGCGATAAAGGACGGGTCAGAGATTCCTTTCTGGGGAGACATCTGGCTAGGCAATGCCAGTCTCCAAGAACAATATCCAGTCTTGTACATCATTGCTTGCGATAAGAATTATACTATTACACATGTGTTTAGTTCATCCTCGCCAAATATTTCGTTCAGGCGGGATTTGATTGGGCCTCGACTTACGTCATGGCATAATCTATTGTCCAGGTTGGATTCGATTAACATGATACAAGGCCGAGATGTGTTTCGCTGAACCTTACTACATCAGGGTCTTTCACAGTAGACTCCATGTACCATGCACTCACGCATTCTGAGGTACCATTGAATAATAATAAGAAACCATGGAAATCAAAGATTCCACTAAAAGTCAAAAATCTTCATGTGGTATCTTTGTAGGGAAGTTGTGCTAACCAAAGACAACCTCGCACGGCGCAACTGGCAAGAAAGTAAGAAATATTGTTTTGATACTCATGACGAGACAATCAAACATCTCTTTTTCCAACGCAAGTTTCCATATTCTACGTGGTCAGTCATCCAAATAGTGTTAAATTTCTATCCGTCCATAAGTGTTGCCAATATTTTTGGTCATTTTTTTGCGGGTAAAAGAGATTATATTAGTGAGTGGATTGGCCACAAAGGCTTAAAATCTCATCAGGTGCTGAGCGCAACCAGACAGCTGCATGTGGAGAAGAACGCCCCAGCTGGGCAAGTCTATGACTAATTACATTTTGATCACAAGATATAGCAACAATTTTAAATGCTCCATCTCCTTGAAGTAAACGCTTGATTTCACCGATCAAAGCCGCCACCGGTGATCTATTAGTACCATGCTCTTGTATCATTGCCGCTGCAACTGAACAATCTGTATCAAGGATGAAAGGGGCCGAGCTCCACTCAAGAGCAAGCGCAATACCTTCCATACATGCTAGAACCTCCGCTTCTAGGGCGCTGGAACAGGTAAGCAGGAACCTGCACGAGGAGAATATTATGCTACCAGTGTCATCCCTTAGAATCATCCCAACACCACCATTATTGTCCGCTTCAGAATACGACCCATCTTCATTGAGTTTCACCCAGCCCATCTGCGGGGGAGCCCATGATTTGACCTCTCTCAGTTTTGATATCACATCCAGTGTGGCTTTCCATTGTGCACCTTCATCTATCACCATTTTTCCTTTTGCAAATTCGCCCCGCAGGATATTTTTGGTCATTGGTTGGACGGTATTTCAAATAGGTTGAAAACGCTAATAAGGGTGAGAGCGTATGCCTTGATGTGGTCGCTATGACTCTGTAGAAATGATTTGGTTTTTAATAACTAAAATTCTTCTCCTCTGCAGGTTATTTTACGGTGTACGTACTCGCTTCGTACATGGTCTACGCTACAACGAGTGGAGTACCATCCGCTGTTCAAGGCGGTGTGTACGCGGTTGGAGTAGGTGACTAAGGAGGTTTTTTCCCAACATGGGTGGCAGCATAACCTCCGGATCGACCGACCACCACTTTCGCCATAGGCATAATATCGGTCTATAGGACTCTACAGTTGCCATTTTGTTTCTTTTGCTTCTGTCAAACTTTTTGGGATTGGTTGTGTACATCTTAGTTATGCAGAGGCCGGGTGTTACTCATAATATGATGTATCCGCTTGATGCTACATTTTTTAGATAATAAAAACGTGAAGAAGAAAAATATGTATCCTCGAGACTTTCTTCTTTCAATGCGAACTAGAGATTTAAACAGGCTCTCTCACAAGGCGCTACCGTTGTAAATAAAGGAAAGAAGATATATTTGGTCTCCAAACCTTGTACATATTTTGCTTGCATGTATTTGATGTCGCACACAAAAGATTTAGGGTCCTGATAATGCCCATATATGTGGCATACTAGACATCCGCCCACACATCGTGCATGGCGTGAGCAAGAGGCAACCCACACAAACTGTATGTGGGGGAACATTAGAATTGCCCACACGTGTGGGCGCAGCTACTTCGTGCCACACATCCAACAATTACTACTCATCCCCATCCCGCGCGTGCGGCACGAAGCAAATATGCCCACACGTCCTGGGCAGCTACGTTAGGTACCCGTGGAATGACGATTTAGTTGTCATCCGGGATGGCAGATGTAGTTATCCGGGATGGCAAATGTAGTTGTAAAAACATGGCAACTCTCTTTGTTTTTGGTTAAAAGTTGCCTTGTATAATTTATGGTAGTTGTAGCGTGCAATCAAACCATAGTTGCAGTGTGTGATTAACTACTTGCCACATATGGTCAAATAATAGTTCCCATATGTGTTTACCTACTTCTCACAAGTGGTCCAACCATAGTTGTCATGTATGATTAATCACAGTTGCCATGTGTGTTTATCTGGTTGCCACGTACGCGCAACTGGAGTTGCCGTCTAGCAACGAATCATAGTTGCCATGTGTGTTTATCTAGTTGGCATGTACACGCAACTGTAGTTGCTATCCAACAACGTACATGTGTCATCGCCCACACGCGCGTGGACTAGGCGGTGGCTGGGTGGGCAGAAACTAGTTCACTCACACAACGCAGCTGGCGAACCGCGTGCTGCGGGGCGTGTAGGCGAACTCTCCAATGCTCACACACGATGATGCCCACGTGACCCTCAGATTCTAATAGATTCCTTTAGAATTCGTGCAAAACAGAATCAACGTGAATCAAGACGTGCGGGCGATGTGCAAACATGCCACACGTGTGGGCGTTATCATTTGGGGAGATTTGAACGGGATTTCTCACGGGCAAGGCATGGAGGATCTAGTGTATAAAAAAGGAGTAACAAGACAAATACTTGAATTATTTATCAAGTAGCATTGCGCATATATATACTCTATCGCTGAGGTCATCAGTAGAGGATAGATACATCATCTGTCCATCCATCCATCCACATGGAACTGAACTGAACTTTAACTGAACTCAGTGCTTTCTCCACAAGAGAAGAGAAGAGAAGAAGAAAAATTATATAAGACTAGCATACATACATGCATGCATGCAATCTCCAACTCCAAGGAATTTCCTTTTTGCTAGTAGAAAAGGTAGGAGAAGGAAGGGGGGATTGTGAGGTAGGTCAAGCAAGGAATCCGAGCTTCTCTCCGTTCTTCTTGGCGAGGCGGATCAAGCCCTGCCTCTGCTTGGGGTCAGCGCCAATGGTCTTACAGAACTCGGTGATCACCTGTTTAGTTTATTTAGTTTTCGTATGTCAATAAATTTATATTACTCCAAGCAAGGGAGGGAGGCTAGTAGGTAGGTACTGTACCTGGGAGTGCAGCACGATGGCCTTGCCCCTGAGCTGGTTGAAGCGCTTGCGACCGACGATGTTGCGCACCACCACCACCAGGGGCACGAAGATGCCCTTGCCCTCGTTTACATTGCCCATCCTCCCCGGCGTTCGAAGGGGCCGCGTCGACCGGGGCCCCCGCGCCGACACCGACATGGCCAGCGCCAAGCAGTGGTCGTCACCGGACACAGAGTTGGACCACGTCGGAAGAGCTCGCAGCCCGTAGGAGACGGACGCAGTCATCTCATCTCCTTCCTCTTCTCCGCTGTGATGTGCCGTGCAGAATGAGAATGGGGGGATATGGTAGCCAAGACGATGACATACCGCTGGTGTCCAGCCAAAGCCCCCCCCTCTCTCTCTCTCTACGATTCCAGTTGTTAGGCGATGAGGAGTTTCTGGGCAGGAACGGAGGGCCTATGCCCTGCCACCACGTCATCTTCCCTTGTCTTTTCCATTTCTCTGCCACGTCATCCTTAAGTCGATTCCACCAAGCCTAGCAGATGGCGACTGTGAAGCACAATGACAGTTGGAAGTAAAACCAACTATACTAGTACTAGCAATGCAATTCAAAAAAAACTAGTAGGAGTACTAGTAGTAATGTGGAGACACCTATAAATAAATACAGAAACTAAAATTAACATGGAAAGAGAAAGAAAAAAGATGCAGAATAAGCTCGGGCAGTGAAGCAAGTTAACTGCAATTGCTAGGTAAACTCCTGACGCACAACACAGTGATAGACTGACGACACATATACTAATTAAGTTCCACTTGCTCTGCATCAGGCATTTTTAGTTGGTTTTACTACATCCAAACCCCAAAATATGACTGGCTGACACCTCCCCTTGCATCTGTCTACAACCATCATAAGACAACAAACTCTGCGCCCTGTTCCTGCCAACACTCTTCTTCCACCGGTCTTTGACCGAATGCAAATCCCTCTAGTTCTAACTTTGCACTTGCCCTGGTCCTGTTCCCTACCAATGACAATCGTCATATGTCCAAATTAAGCACACCACATCCAGTCACCAGATGACTTCTGACGGCAAAAAATGCTTCAATAATCAGTAAAAAGGGTGGACGTACTTGAATTCTTGGACCGCCGCGATAGTATTTGCTTCCACACATGCAGTCGAATGCTTTATCGAGGTCATCAGTACCATCAAAATTAATGTCATAATCCTAAAATCACAACTCTTAAGTGGGTGATGGTCACTCACAACAAAATATATGGATCGTTTTTTTTGCAACTGCAAAGTATATGGATCTGAGCCAACAAAACTTTTTTTTCTGCTCTACAAGCACAATTTGATATTTTAAGTGTTGCTTGAAATAAGGCTGCCCAAACATCAGCCCCTTAATTTGACCCAAAGGTTGGTGTCGGCTCAACATACTAGTTAAATTGCTGAATTCAGTGAGCACCTTAATAATATACCCCTTTGGCCAAGAGGGCATGATGGTCAAGTTTAAAACTAATCAGATCATTAATCATTGTGTGTATGGGCATTCCAGATCTAGTTATCATCATCTACTCCTACATACATATTCACCTACTATCTTCTACTCCCTCTCTGACGCAAGCAGTGTTGGGGAACGTTGCATGGAAAACAAAAAAAATCTACACACACGCAAGATCTATCCATGGAGTTGCATAGCAACGAGAGGGGAGAGTGAGTCTATGTACCATCGTAGACCGTAATCGGAAGCGTTTATTAACACGGTTGATGTAGTCGAACTTCTTCGCGATCCAACCGATCGAGTACCAAACGTACGACACCTTCGCGTTCGACACACGTTCAGCTCGGTGACGTCCTCGCCTTCTTGATCCAGCAAGACAGCAAAGTAGTGGATGAGTTCCGGTAGCACGACGGCGTGGTGACGATGGTGTGTGATGCTATCTCCACAGGGCTTCGCCTAAGCACTCTGAAAATATGACCGAGGGACGAAATTGTGGCGAGGGGTGCCGCACACGGCTAAGAGATTGTCGTGGTTATGTGTGGCGCCCCATCCCACATATATATAGGTGGGGGAGAGGGGAGGCTGCCAGGAGATGCCCCAAGTGGGGCCGAATCCCACTTGGGCTCCTGGCCCTAGCCCCCCTTCCTTTTATAAGCGCGGGAGGAAGGCATGCGGAGGAGGCGCCCCCCTTCCTTTCTCTCATGAGGAGGGAAAGGCAGGAGGGGCCAACTCTCCCCCTTTCCTTCCCCTAGGGCCGGTCGGCCAGGTAGAGGGGTACACAAGCCCCTTGTGGGCTGGTCTATGCCTCCCCTTGGCCCATTAGACCCATAGACCTCCTGGGGTTTCCCTGAACCCCTTCCGGTGATCGATGACTACCCGGTACTTCCCGAAACTCTTCCGGTGATCGTCCTATATATCAATCTTTCCCTCTGGACCATTTTGGAGCTCCTCGTCATGTCCGAGATCTAATATGGGACTCCAAAAAACATCCGACCATCAATACCATATAACTCATATAACACTATATCGTCAACGAACGTTAAATGTGTGGACCCTACGGGTTCGAGAACTATGTAGACATGACCGAGACACCTCTCCAGTCAATAACCAATAGCGGAACCTGGATGCCCATATTGTCTCCTACATATTCTACGAAGATCTTTATCTGTCGAACCTTATGACAACATACATAATTCCCTTTGTCCATCGATATGTTACTTGCCCGAGATTCGACCGTCGGTATCTTCATAACTAGTTCAATCTCGTTACCGGCAAGTCTCTTTACTCGTTTCATAATACATCATCTTGTAAATAACTCCTTAGTCACTTTGCTTGCAATGCTTCTTATGATGTGTATTACTGAGAGGGACCGGAGATACCTCTCGGATACATAGAGTGACAAATCCTAATCTTGATCTATGCCAACTCAACAAACACCTTCGGAGATACCTGTACAACATATTTATGATCACCCAGTTACGTTGTGACGTTTGATAGCACAAAAGGTATTCCACCAGTATCCGGAAGTTGCATAATCTTATAGTCGAAGGATTATGTATTTGACATTAAGAAAGCAATAGCAATAAACTGAACAATCAAATTCTAAGCTAATGGATGGGTCTTGTCCATCACATCATTCTCCTAATGACGTGATCCCATTATCAAATGACAACATATGTCTATGGTTAGGAAACCTTAACCATCATTGATCAACGAGCTAGTCTAGTGGAGGCTTACTAGGAGCACGGTATTTGTTTATGTATTCACACATGTATTTAAGTTTCCGATCAATACAATTCTAGCATGAATAATAAACCTTATCATGAATAAGGAAATATAAAATAACAACTTTATTATTGCCTCTATGGCATATTTCCTTCAGTCTCCCACTTGCACTAGAGTCAATAATCTTGATTACATTGTAATGAATCTAACACCCATGGAGTCTTGGTGTTGATCATCTTTTGCTCGCGGAAGAGGCTTAGTCAACGCGTCTGCTACATTCAAATCCGTATGTATTTTGCAAAACTCTATGTCTCCATCCTTGACCTTTTCACGAATGCAGTTGAAGCATCTCTTGATGTGTTTGGTTCTATTGTGAAACCTGGATTCCTTCGCCAAGGCAGTTGCTCCAGTGTTGTCACAAAATATTTACATTGGACCCGATGAACTGGGTATTACTCCTTCATCCAGACTCCTTCATGTGCTGCTTCCAAAGCAGCTATGTATCCCGCTTCACACGTAGATCCCGCCACGACGCTTTGCTTGGAACTGCACCAACTGACAGCTCCACCATCGAATATAAATATGTATCCGGTATGTGACTTAGAGTCATCCGGATCAGTGTCGAAGCTAGCATCGACAACCATTTACGACGAGTTCTTCGTCACCTCCATAGACGAGAAACATATCCTTCGTCCTTTTCAGGTAGTTCAGGATGTTCTTGACCATTGTCTAGTGATCCACTCCTCGATTACTTTGGTACCTCCCCGCCAAACTTATGGCAAGGCACACATCAGGTTTGGTACACACCATAGCATACATGATAGAACCTATGGCTGAGGCATAGGGAATGACTTTCATTTTCTCTCTATCTTCTGCAGTGGTAGGGATTTGAGTCTGACTCAATTTCACACCTTGTAACACAGGCAAGAATCCTTTCTTTGGCTGATCAATTTTGAACCTTTTCAAAACTTTGTCAAGGTATGTGCTTTGTGAAAGTCCTATTAGGCGTCCCGATCTATCCCTATAGATCTTGATGCCCAATATATTAGAAGCTTCACTGAGGTCTTTCATTGAAAAGTTATTATTCAAGTATCCTTTTATGCTATCCAGAAATTCTATATCATTTCCAATCAGCAATATGTCATCCACATATAATATCAGAAATGCTACAGAGCTCCCACTCACTTTCTTGTAAATACATGCTTCACCATAAGTCTTTATAAAACCATATGCTTTGATCACCTCATCAAAGCGTATATTCCTACTCCGAGATGCTTGCACCAGTCCATAGATGGATCGCTGGAGTTTGCACACTTTGTTAGCACCTTTAGGATCGACAAAACCTTCTGGTTGCATCATATACAACTCTTCTTTAAGAAATCCATTAAGGAATGCAGTTTTGACGTCCATTTGCCAGATTTCATAATTATAAAATGCAGCAATTGCTAACATGATTCGGACTGAATTAAGCATCACTACGGGTGAGAAAGTCTCATCTTAGTCAATCCCTTGAACTTATCGAAAACCTTTCGCGACAAGTCGAGCTTTGCAGATGGTGACATTACCATTAGCGTATGTCTTCTTCTTGAAGATCCATTTATTCTCAATTACTTGCCGATCATCGGGCAAGTCCACCAAAGTCCATAATTTGTTCTCATACATGGATCCTATCTTAGATTTCATGGCCGCAAGCCATTTATCGGAATCTGGGCTCATCATAGCTTCTTCATAGTTCGTAAGTTCGCCATGGTCTAATAACATGACTCCCAGGACAAGATTACCGTACCACTCTGGTGCAGAATGTGCTTTGTTCGACCTACGAGGTTCAGTAGTAACTTGATCTGAAGTTTCATGATCATGATCATTAGCTTCCTCTCTAGTTGGTGTAGGCATCACGGGAACGGATTTATCTGATGTGCTACTTTCCAATTCGAGAGAAGGTAAAATTACCTCATCAAGTTCTACTTTCCTCCCACTCACTTCTTTCGAGAGAAACTCCTTCTCTAGAAAGGATCCATTCTTGGCAACAAAGATCTTGCCTTCGGATCTGTGGTACAAGGTGTACCCAATTGTTTCCTTAGGGTATCCTATGAAGACGCACTTCTCCGATTTGGGTTCAAGATTATCAGGCTGAAGCCTTTCGACATAAGTGTCGCAACCCCAAATTTTAAGAAACGACAGCTTAGGTTTCTTGCCAAACCATAGTTCATATGGTGTCGTCTCAATGGATTTAGACGGTGCCCTTTTTAACGTGAATGCGGCTGTCTCTAATGCGTAACCCCAAAAAGATAGTGGTAAATCGGTAAGAGACATCATAGTACGCACTATATCCAATAAAGTACAGTTACAACGTTCGGATACACCATTACGCTATGGTGTTCCAAGTGGCGTGAGTTGTGAAACAATTCCACATTGTTCAAAATGAAGGCCAAACTCGTAACTAAAATATTTGCCTCCACGATCAGATCGTAGAAACCTTATTTTTCTTGTTACAATGATTCTCCACTTCACTCTGAAGTTCTTTGAACTTTTCAAATGTTTCAGACTTGTGTTTCATCAAGTAGATATACCAATACCTACTCAAATCATCTGTGAAGGTCAAAAAATAACAATACCCGCCGCGTGCCTCAACACTCATCGGACCGCATACATCGGTAAGTATTATTTCCAATAAGTCATTAGCTCGCTCCATTGTTCCAGAGAACAGATTTTTAGTCATCTTGCCCATGAGGCATGGTTCGCAAGTATCAAATGATTCATAATCAAGTGATTCCAAAAGTCCATCTGCATGGAGTTTCTTCATGCGGTTTACACCAATATGACCTAAACGGCAGTGCCACAAATATGATGCACCATCATTATCAACTTTGCATCTTTTGGCATCAATATTATGAATATGTGTATCACTACGATCAAGATTCAGCAAGAATAGACCATGGTGTGGGAGCGTTCTTTCAGGAATCTTCTGCCCGATTTTGAGAGTCAAAGCATTCCTAGGCCTGTTTGGCGTTCAGTGCTCCCACCTGCTGTTTTACCTATGAGGTTTTGGTCCCAGGATTTGGAATACTCCCTTCTTTCTCTGATTGGTCCGACTGCTTTCCCTCAGGTTTCCTCTGCTGGGCTGGTTGATCGGGAGGGTTTTGAGGGACCTACAACTCTGATGGACATACCTAAAGCTTCTTCTGCGGTGCCAGATCAGCATGAGGACTTTGAGTTCACGTCCAAGACTCCATCCATGATAGGACATAAGCGTGGCAGTCGTCATGGACCCAAGCTTGTTCGCTCTCCAGAGGATTTTTCTAATAGACGAATGACCCGCAGTTGCGCCAAGAAAGCAGGATTCAAGCCTACCTCTGCTATTCCCAGCAAGCCATCCCCCCTCCGGCGGCCCCGTGCTAAGAAGCCTAGGTTTGGCTCTGCTTCTCAGGATGAGAATTCGTCTGCGGTAGAGGAGCACAGCACGACAGTTCCACCACCTACGCCTATCAGTCTCATGCAGCGTCTTGGAGAATCCCTTGGGATCCCCCCGGAGAAGCTCACCGAGGACAAGCTTATGGCAAGTCCCGACGCCAAGGACCAACACAACGATCATGATGATAAGTGAAGTTTGCAGATGTCAATTGGGTGGGAATGCAGTGTCATTCCTTTTTTGTTTTGTTTCATATGTTGGTCGGCCCTTTCTTTTGTGTCAGCTATCTGAACTTTTCTCTGTTTCTTGTGACCTTATGAGGTGGCCCGTTTATGTTAGTTTCATCGTCAGCGCTGGGTCTCTGTCTGAGAACTTATTATCTATCTGCATGTATGAACCCAGTGACAGTTATCTTCTGTGTTATGCAGTGGAGTTGTTTGATTACCCCTTTGAGTTTCTTTATGGATAATCCGCGTTTTCGTAATTGGAAAGTACTGTGCTGGAATGTGCGTGGTTTAAACTCTGAGAAACGCCAACGAGATGTCCGTGCTAAGATTGAGGAAAGTAACTGCTCCATTGTCTGCTTGCAAGAAACAAAATGTGAATCTTTTGACCTTAAGTTCATCCGACAATATTGCCCACGCAAATTTGATAATTTTGCGTTCGCTCCCTCGCATGGGGCCTCTGGGGGTATTTTAGTTGTTTGGAATTCAGCTATCTTCACTGGTTGTCTCCTAGAAATCCAGCATTTTGCTGTAGTGGTTTCTTTTACTTCAGTTCATAATTCTGAAGTGTGGAATCTGGTCTCTGTGTATGGCCCATGTGATGGCCCTTTGCGTGATGACTTTGTTCATTGGTTATATCACCTACAAATACCCGTGGATACTAACTGGATGTTACTGGGTGATTTTAACTTCATCAGATCTTTGGACAACAGGAATCTCCCTGGTGGCAATGTGAATGATATCTTTTTGCTCAATGAGATTATTGGTCATCTTGGTTTACTGGAATTGTCGTTGAAGGGTAGGGCCTATACCTGGTCTAATATGCAGCAGCAGCCTCTCCTTGAACAATTGGATTGGTTCTTCACATCTAGTTCTTGGATCTCATTATACCCTAACACAGTTGTCCACCCGCTTGCTCGTACGGGTTCTGATCATATCCCGTGCTTGGTATCTATTGATACCACCATCCCTAGAGCAAAAGTTTTTCGGTTTGAAAACTACTGGGTGGATCTATCTGGATTTATGGACTGTGTCACAGCCTCATGGAATGCTCCTTTAGCTTGTGTGGGCTCGGCAGCTGCGGTTATTTCAAAGAAATTCAAGCGCCTTAGGAGTGATCTAAAGAGATGGCATGTCAACCTTTCCTCCATAAAGAAAGTTATTCTAAACTGCTCTAAAGTCATTCTCTGTCTGGATACTCTGGAGGAGTGCAGGCCTCTCACAGTCCCTGAGTTCAATTTCAGGAAGATTGTTAAGCTTCATCATGAGGATTTGCTTCGGTTGCAGTATATTTACTGGAAACAGCGCTGTACTATTCGCTACATCAAAGTTGGTGAGGAAAACTCCAAATTTTTCCATGCTATGGCGTCTGAGAGGATGCGGAAAAACAACATTGATAGTCTGGTATCTGATGATGGAGTTACTGTTCATGATCATGACCAAATGGCGGGAGTCCTTTGGCACTCTTTCAAATCTAGGATGGGCCAGTCCAGGGGGATACGGATGGGCTTCTGTTTGGCTGACCTAATCCAGCCCATTGATGGCTTGCATGATCTGTCAAGGCCCTTTTCACAAGCTGAAATTGATAAGGTCCTGAAGGAACTGCCTACGGACAGGGCCCCTGGGCCTGATGGGTTTAATGGATTTTTTTGTTAAGAAATGCTGGCCTGTTATTCACAGTGATTTTTTGAAGCTGATTGAACAATTTGCTGCTGGCTCCCTGAGCTTGGATGGCATTAATGGCTCCCTAATAACACTCATTCCTAAAATGATTGATCCTCAGGGCCCAGGGGATTTCAGGCCCATCTACTTGACCAACACATGTCTCAAGTTTTTAACTAAGTTGCTTGCTAATAGGCTTCAGTTGGTGATCCTTAACTGTATCCACAAAAATCAGTACGGATTTCTGAAGTCCAGGTCCATTCAAGACTGCTTGGCATGGCCCTTTGAGTACATCCACCAGTGCAAGCAATCCAAGAGACCTATTTTGATTTTGAAGTTGGATTTTGCCAAGGCTTTTGATACGATAGAGCATGAAGCAATTTTGTTAATCCTGCAGCAGAAGGGTTTTGATGTCAAATGGCTCGCTTGGGTTCCTATCTTCTGGCTCTTCTTCGGTTTTGCTAAATGGAGTGCCAGGCAAGCAATTCCAGTGCAAATGTGGTGTTAGGCAAGGGGACCCTTTATCCCCTCTGTTGTTTGTAATTGCTGCCGATCTTCTGCAATCAGTTGTCAACAAAATGCTGGCTGATGGCATCCTCAACCTGCCAATTCCCTCCCATGATCCACATTTTCCAATCATCCAATATGCTGACGATACTATTTTAATTGTGCCCGCAGTGGACTCCCAGCTTATTGCTCTCAAGGAAATGTTGGATGTTTTCTATGCTTCAACTGGCCTCAAAGTGAATTTTCAGAAATCCACAATGGTGCCTCTTAATGTTGACAATGAGGAGGTCGTTAGGCCTGCGGCTGTGTTTGGCTGCTCTTTGGGAACACTTCCTTTCACTTACTTAGGTCTTCCCATTGGAACTACTAACCCAAGGATTATTGATCTTATGCCTTTGGTTGATAGGATGGAAAGAAGGCTTACTACTAGTTCTGCCATGCTGAATCAAGGCTCCATGCTCTAGTTGCTGACCTCCGTGTTGTCCTCTATGCCTATATATTTTCCCTGTACTTTGGACATCCCAATAGGCATAATTAAGCATCTGGAACGAATTCAACGGCAATGTCTCTGGCGTGGCAACTCAGACACACCCAAACAATCCCTTGCAGTATGGGAGTTGGTCTGTCGGCCCAAGGATAAGGGTGGTCTTGGCATTATTAACTTACATCTCCAGAACCAAGCCTTGCTCATAAAGCATCTTCATAAGTTTTTCAATAAGGCAGATATCCCTTGGCTCTCTCTTATCTGGAACTCTTACTATGATGGTGTTGTTCCTCAGGCCACGGTGTTGTGTGGCTCTTTCTGGTGGAGGGACGTTTTCAAGTTGGCTGATTCTTATAGAGCAATCTCTTCGGCCACTGTGAATCAGGGTGATTCCATCTTGTTCTGGTCTGACAGCTGGACCATTCACAACTCTAACAGACCTCTTAGGGACCGACTGCCTCACCTTTTCTCCTTTGTTAAGGATGATAAGATCTCGGCCATGTATTTCTTGGATACTGAGGATGTGGCATCAATGTTTCATTTGCCAATCTCTAGCAATGCAGCTTCTGAACTTGAGCACCTTCTTCATTGGGTCACTATGCTGCAAAGAGATGCTACTATTCCCGATGTGTGGTCTTGACCGTCGAAGGGTGGTTACTCTGCTAAGAGCTTCTACACCATAATGCACACGCACCTTCCGACAGTTACACCCTGTGTTTGGCTTTGGAGAAGCTCATGCACGATGAAGGTCAAGGTTTTTGGCTGGTTGCTCTTTTTTTATCGTCTGAACACTTGTGACACGCTTCTCTGGCGACACTAGAGGTCTGATCAAGAGGATAATAACTGTGTACTTTGTCCTGCCAGACTCCGTGAGGATAGGTTCCATCTCTTCTTCAATTGCAATTTTAGTCAACGAGTCTGGTCTTATCTTCAGATTGATTGGATCGGAGGTCAGGATGTAACCGCCTGCCTGTTGCACGCTAAGAAGAATTTTCATCAACCTTTTTTCTTTGAGGTCATGTTCACGGCGGCTTGGTGCATTTGGACTACTAGGAATGGCAAGATCTTCGGATCTGAGAGGGCCTCTTTTGGGGTGTGGAGGGGGAAATTTGTACATGATATCAACTTGTTGTATCATAGAGTGAGGGAGAGTATTAAGCCTGCTTTCTTAGCTTGGGTTAATAATCTTCCCTAGTTTTTGTATATAGCCATAGGTAAGTAGGTAAGTTTCTTCTCTGCCTTTACTTTTAGTTTGTATGTAGGTGGACATCTATTCTTTTACTTTTGAATAAAAGACTGTGGAGCTATTGCTTCACATATTAAATAGTCAAAAAAAGAATAGACCATTCTGAAGGAAAGATGCCCTAGAGGCAATAATAAAGTTGTTATTTATATTTCCTTATATCATGATAAATGTTTATTATTCATGCTAGAGTTGTATTAACCGGAAACTTAGTACATGTGTGAATACATAGACAAAACAGAGTGTCCCTAGTATGCCTCTACTTGACTAGCTCGTTAATCAAAGATGGTTAAGTTTCCAAACCATAGACATGTGATGTCATTTGATGAACGGGATCACATCATTAGTGAATGATGTGATGGACAAGACCCATCTGTTAGCTTAGTATAATGATCGTTTAGTTTTATTGCTATTGCTTTCTTCATGACTTATACATATTCCTCTGACTATGAGATTATGCAACTCCCGAATACCGAAGGAACACTTTTTTTGCTATCAAACGTCACAACGTAACTGGGTGATTATAAGGATGTTCTATAGGTGTCTCTGAAGGTATTTGTTGAGTTGGCATAGATCAAGATTAGGATTTGTCACTCCGTGTATCGGAGAGGTATCTCTGGGCCCTCTCGGTAACGCACATCACTATAAGCCTTTCAAGAAATGTGACTAATGAGTTAGTTGCGGGGTGATGTATTACCGAACGAGTGAAGAGACTGGTCGGTAACGAGATTGAACTAGGTATATGTGATGATACCGACGATCGAATCACGGGCAAGTAAAATACCGATGACAAAGGGAATGACGTATGTTGTTATGCGGTTTGACCAATAAAGATCTTAGTAGAATCTGTAGGAACCAATATGAGCATCTAGGTTCCGTTGTTGGTTATTCACCGGTGATGTGTTTCGGTCATGTCTACATAGTTCTCGAACCCGTCGGGTCGACACGCTTAACGTTCGATGACGATTTGTATTATGAGTTATGTGGTTTGGTGACCGAAGTTTGTTCGGAGTCCCGGATGAGCTCACGGACATGACGAGGAGTCTCGAAATGGTCTAGAGGTAAAGATTCATATATTGGAAGGTTGTATTCGGACATCGGAATGGTTCCGAGTGATTCGGTTATTTTTCTGGAGTACCGAGGGGTTACCGGAACCACCCGGGGGAAATCATGGGCCACATGGGCCATGGGAGAGAAGAGGGGACAGCCCACAAGGGGGAGGCGCCCCCCCCCAAGGGGAGTCCGAATAGGAAGGGGAGGGGGTGCAGCCCCCCTTTCCCTCTTCCTCTCCTCTCCTTCCCTATTTCCCCCTCCGTTGGAAGGAAAAGGTGGGGGCCGAATCCTACTTGGACTAGGAGTCCAAGTAGGACTCCCCCCATGGTGCGCGCCCCCTGGACGGCCTCCTCCTCCTCCCCTCCTTTATATACGGGGGTGGGGGCATCCCAAAAGCACACCAAGAATTCTCTTAGCCGTGTGCGGTGCCCCCCTCCAATGTTTACTCCTCCGATCATAGCATCGTAGTGCTTAGGCGAAGCCCTGCGCGGATCACATCACCATCACCGTCACCATGCCGTGGTGCTGACGGAACTCTCCCTCGACCCTCTATTGGATCAAGAGCTCGAGGGACATCATCGAGCTGAACGTGTGCTTAACACGGACGTGCCGTACGTTCGGTACTTGGATCAGTTGGATCGTGAAGACGTTCGACTACATCAACCGCGTTAATCTAACGCTTCCGCTTTCGGTCTACGAGGGTACGTGGACACACTCTTCCCCTCTCGTTGATATGCATCTCCTAGATAGATCTGGCGTGATCGTAGGAATTTTTTTGAAATTGCATGCTACGTTCCCCAACAGTGGCATCAGATCCAGGTCTATGCATAGATGATGTGCACGAGTAGAACACAATGAGTTGTGGGCGATAATAGTCATACTGCTTACCACTAACGTCTTACTTTGATTCAGCGGTATTGTTGGATGAAGCGGTCCGGACCGATATTACATGACCGCGTTCATGAGACTGGTTCTACCGACGTGCTTTGCACACAGGTGGCTGGCGGGTGTCTGTTTCTCCAACTTTAGTTGAATCGAGTTTGACTACGGTCGGTCCTTGTTGAAGGTTAAAACATCACACTTGATGAAAAATCATTGTGGTTTTGATGCGTAGGTAAGAATGGTTCTTGCTAGAAGCCCGTATCAGCCACGTAAAACTTGCAACAACAAAGTAGAGGACATCTAACTTGTTTTTGCAGGGCATGTTGTGATGTGATATGGTCAAGACGTGATGAGATATAAATTGTTGTATGAGATGATCATGTTTATTAGAAGTTATCGGCAACTAGCAGGAGCCTTATGGTTGTCGCTTTATTGTATAAAATGCAATCGCCATGTAATTGCTTTACTTTATCACTAAGCGGTAGCGATAGTCGTGGAAGCAATAGTTGGCAAGACGACAACGACGCTACGATGGAGATCAAGGTGTCAAGCCGGTGACAATGGAGATCACGACGGTGCTTTGGAGATGGAGATCAAAGGCACAAGATGATGATGGCCATATCATGTCACATATTTTGATTGCATGTGATGTTTATCCTTTATGCATTTTATTTTGCTTGGTACGGCGATAGAATAGATCCCTCACTAAATTTCAAGGTACAAGTGTTCTCCCTGAGTATGCACCGTTGCTACAGTTCGTCGTGCCGATACACCACATGATGATCGGGTGTGATAAGCTCTATGTTCACATACAACGGGTACGAGCCAGTTTTGCACGTGCATAATACTCGGGTTAAACTTGACGAGCCTAGCATATGTAGATATGGCCTCGGAACACTAAGATCGAAAGATCGAGCGTGAATCATATAGTAGATATGATCAACATAGAGATGTTGACCATTGAAAACTAATCCATCTCACGTGATGATCGGATATGGATCACGTGATCATTTAGATGACTAGAGGAATGTCTATCTAAGTGGGAATTCTTAAGTAATATGATTAATTGAACTTTAATTTACCATGAACTTAGTACCTGATAGTTTTTGCATATCTATGTTGTTGTAGATCAATGGCCCGTGCTACCGTTCCCTTGAATTTTAATGCGTTCCTAGAGAAAGCTAAGTTGAAAGATGATGGTAGCAACTATACGGACTGGGTCCATAACTTGAGGATTATCCTCATTGCTGCACGGAAGAATTGCATCTTGGAAGCGCCGCTAGGATGCAAGACCCGCTGCAGGAGCAACTGTGGGCGTTATGAACATCTGGCAGAGCAAAGCTGATGACTACTCGATAGTTCAGTGTGCCATGCTTTACGGCTTCGAATAGCGACTTCAAAGACGTTTTGAACGTCATGGAGCATATGAGATGTTCCAGGAGTTAAAGTTAATATTTCAAGCAAATGCCCGAGTTGAGAGATATGATGTCTCCAACAAGTTCTATAGCTGCAAAATGGAGGAGAATAGTTCTGTCAGTGAACACATACTCATAATGTCTGGGTACCATAACCACTTGAGTCAGCTGGGAGTTAATCTTCCTGGTGATAGTGTCATTGACAGAGTTCTTCAATCACTGCTATCAAGCTATAAAGGCTTCAGGATGAACTATAATGTGCAAGGGATGGAAAAGACAATTCCCGAGCTCTTTGCGATGCTAAAGGTTGCGGAGGTAGAAATCAAGAAGGAGCATCAAGTGTTTATGGTTAACAATACCACTAGTTTCATAAAAAAGGGCAAAGGGAAGAAGGGGAACTTCAAGAAGAACAACAAGCAAGTTGCTGCTCAAGGGAACAAGCCCAAGTCTAGACCTAAGCCTGAGACTGAGTGCTTCTACTGCAAAGGGACTGGTCACTGGACTCGGAACCGCCCCAAGTATTTGGCGAATAAGAAGGATGGCAAAGTGAAAGGTATATTTGATGTACATGTTATTGATGTGTACCTTACTAATGCTTGTAGTAGCACCTGGATATTTGGTACTGGTTCTGTTGCTCATATTTGCAGCTCGAAACAGGGGCTACGGATTAAACAAAGATTGGCTAAGGACAAGGTGACGATGCGCGTGGGAAATTGTTCCAAAGTCGATGTGATCGCCGTCGGCACGCTACCTCTACATCTACCATCGGATTAGTTTTAGACCTAAATAATTGTTATTTGGTGCCAGCATTGAGCATGAACATTATATCTGGATCTTGTTTGATGCGAGACAGTTATTCATTTAAATCAGAGAATAATGGTTGTTCTATTTATATGAGTAATATCTTTTATGGTCATGCACCCTTGATGAGTGGTCTATTTTTGTTGAATCTTGATTGTAGTGATACACATATTCATAATGTTGAAGCTAAAAGATGCAAAGTTAATAATGATAGTGCAACTTATTTGTGGCACTATCGTTTAGGTCATATTGGTGTAAAGCGCATGAAGAAACTCCATGCTGATGGGCTTTTACCGAAAAAGGGTTTCCCCCCGCTTTGTATACAAAGCAACCAACCGAACCATACATGGATAGGTGCTGGGGCGGAAGCAGCACAGACACGCCCAAAAGAAATGACAGAGAAAACCAAAAGAAACAAATGCCGAAAACGGCGGATCAACAAAACGAAGATGCCTCGCGATCGCAGCGCCCACCAGGATCTTCCACTAGACTCCAAGACTCTGAAGCGCCGGCACCTATCAACACCTCTAAGAAGGATCGCGACGATGACGACGCTGCTGCTAAGGGTTTCCCCCGCTACACGACGAGGCGAGAGGAAGGGTAGCTCCGACGCCCTCCCGGAAGGTCAGGTGGCACCCACAGTCGCCACCGCACCGGCGTTGGCCATGCCGACAGGGGTTTCCCCCGATCCCAACCCGCACCTCGGGCGCCCCGGAGCCTGCCACCAAACCAACCACCATCGTGCGCCAACGCGGTCTTGAGGCCCCCACGCCGTCTCACCACGGCACCGCGAAGTGAGGATAGCACGACGAAGAATCAAAGCCGGGACTAGGGCATCAGCACCATCAGCACGCGGGAGGGCCCCACCTCCACCGTCAGCGACGGTAGCCGTCTGGACGCAATAGCGGGAGCACACCAGGCCCGTGGGCCCACCGGCCTGGCCAAGCCCTCGTGGGCTCGCAAAGCTCCCGCCTTCGCGCTGCTGCCGGCACGCCGGCGGTGCCGCCGCCCCAATCCGAGCCGCTCTTCCTCCACACCGCGCCGCAGGCAACGAGGCTACGCCCAGGGACCGGCCCGCTAGGACCCAGATGGGGCCCTAAGGGCCCAGATCTGGGCCGAGGACGCGCCGCCGGCCACCCTGCGCAACCAGGCCGCCCCGCCGCCAAAGGACGGCGCCACCACCGCGACGGGCCGCCACCAGCCACCTCCAGGCCGCCGGGCCGTCGCCAGCCGAGGGGCACCCGCCGCCACCCCTGCCCCCGGGTCAAGAGGTGCGCGCGCGGGGTAAGGGAGAGCCCGCCGCCGCCGGCCCGCCCGGCCAGATCCGGGGGCGCCGCCGGCGGCGGCGGGGGGGAAGGGCACGAGGGAGGAGGAAGGAGAGGCGAGCGGGGGGAGCCGCCCCGGCCGCCCCCCGGGGAGGCGGCACGAGCGCGGGTTCGGGGTCGGGGGAGGGGAGCTTTTGCTTCTGTTCCGTCACACACACTACGGACATCGATGGGCTTTTGGAATCACTGGATTATGAATCACTGGATTACGAATCACTTGATGCTTGCGAACCATTCCTCGTGGGCAAGATGACTAAGACTCCATTCTCCGAAACAATGGAGCGAGTCACTAACTTATTGGAAATAATACATACTGATGTATGCGGTCCGATGAGTGTTGAGGCTCGCGGCGGGTATTGTTATTTTCTAACCTTCACAGATGATTTGAGCAAATATGGGTATATCTACTTAATGAAACATAAGTCTGAAACATTTGAAAAGTTCAAAGAATTTCAGAGTGAAGTGGAAAATTATCGTAACAAGAAAATAAAATTTCCATGATCTGATTGTGGAGGTGAATATTTGAGTTATGAGTTTGGTCTTTATTTGAAACAATGTGGAATAGTTTCTCAACTCATGCCACCTCAAACACCACAGCGTAATGGTGTGTCTGAACGTCGTAACCGTACTTTATTAGATATGGTGCGATCTATGATGTCTCTTACAGATTTACCGCTATCGTTTTGGGGTTATGCTTTAGAGACGACTGCATTCACATTAAATAGGGCACCGTTGAGATGACACCATATGAACCGTGGTTTAGCAAGAAACCTAAGTTGTTGTTTCTTAAAGTTTGGGGCTGCCATGCTTATGTGAAAAAGCTTTAACCTAATAAGCTCGAACCCAAATCGGAGAAATGTGTCGTCATAGGATACCCAAATAAAACTGTTGGGTACACCTTCTATCATAGATCCAAAGGCAAGATATTTGTTGCTAAGAATGGATCCTATCTAGAGAATGAGTTTCTCTCTAAAGAAGTGAGTAAGAGGAAAGTAGAACTTGATGAGGTAATTGTACCTTCTCCCGAATTGGAAAGTAGTTCATCACAGAAATCAATTCCAGTGATTCCTACTCCAATTAGTGAGGAAGTTAATGATGATGATCATGAAACTTCAGATCAAGTTACTACCGAACCTCGTAGGTCAAACAGAAGATGTTCTGTGCAAGACTGGTATGGTAATCATGTTCTGGAAGTCATGTTGCTAGACCATGATGAACCTACAAACTATGAGGAAGCAATAATGAGCCCAGATTCCGCAAAATGGCTTGAGGCCATGAAATCTGAGATGGGATCCATGTATGAGAACAAAGTGTGGACTTTGGTTGACTTGCCCGATGATCGGCAAGGCATAGATAATAAATGGATCTTCAAGAAGTAGACTAACGCTGACGGTAATGTTACTGTCTACAAAGCTCGACTTGTTGCGAAAGGTTTTCGACCAGTTCAAGGAGCTTACTACGATGAGACCTTCTCACCCGTAGCGATGCTTAAGTCTGTCCGAATCATGTTAGCAATTGCTGCATTTTATGATTATGAAATTTGCCAAATGGATGTCAAAACTGCATTCCTTAACGGATATCTTAAAGAAGAGTTGTATATGATGCAACCAAAAGGTTTTGTCGATCCTAAAGGTGCTAACAAAGTGTGCAAGCTCCAACGATCCTTTTATGGACTGGTGCAAGCTCTCGAAGTTGGAATATAAGCTTTGATAGTGTGATCAAAGCATATGGTTCTATACAGACTTTTGGAGAAGCCTGTATTTACAAGAAAGTTAGTGGGAGCTCTGTAGCATTTCTAATATTATATGTGGATGACATATTGTTGATTGGAAATAATACAGATTTTTTGGATAGCACAAAAGGATACTTGAATAAGAATTTTTCAATGAAAGACCTCGGTGAAGCTGCTTATATATTGGGCATCAAGATCTATAGAGATAGATGAAGACTCTTAATTGGACTTTCACAAAACACATACCTTGATATAGTTTTGAAGAAGTTCAAAATGGATCATTCAAAGAAAGGGTTCTTGCCTGTGCTACAATGTGTGAAGTTGAGTCAAACTCAATGCCCGACCACTGCAGAAGATAGAAAGAAAATGAAAGTCATTCCCTATGCCTCAACCATAGGTTCTATCATGTATGCAATGCTGTGTACCAAACATGATGTGTGCCTTGCTATAAGTTTAGCAGGGAGGTACCAAAGTAATCCAGGAGTGGATCACTTGACAGCGGTCAAGAACATCCTGAAATACCTGAAAAGCACTAAGGATATGTTTCTCGTTTATGGAGGTGACAAAGAGCTCATCGTAAATGGTTACGTCGATGCAAGGTTTGACACTGATGACCCTAAGTCACAGACTGGATACATATTTATATTGAATAGTGGAGCTGTCAGTTGGTGCAGTTCCAAGCAGAGCATCATGGCGGGATCTACGTGTGAAGCGGAGTACATAGCTGCTTCGGAAGGAGCAAATGAAGGAGTCTGGATGAAGGAGTTTATATCCGATCTAGGTGTAATACCTAGTGCATCGGGTCGAATGAAAATCTTTTATGACAATACTGGAGTAATAGCCTTGGCGAAGGTATCCAGATTTCACAAGAGAACCAAACACATCAAGAGACGCTTCAATTCCATCTGCGATCAAGTCAAGGAGGGAGACACAGAGATTTGCAAAATACATATAGATCTAAATGTTGCAGACCCGTTGACTAAGCATCTTCCACGAGCAAAACATGACTAGCACCAAGACTCCATGGGTGTTAGAATCATTACTATGTAATCTAGATCACTGACTCTAGTGCAAGTGGGACACTGAAGGAATGCCCTAGAGGCAATAATAAAGTTATTATTTATATTTCCTTATATCGTGATAAATGTTTATTATTCATGCTATAATTGTATTAACCGGAAACTTAGTACATGTGTGAATACATAGACAAAACAGAGTGTCCTTAGTATGCCTCTACTTGACTAGCTCGTTAATCAAAGATGGTTAATTTTCCTAACCATAGACATGTGTTGCTATTTGATGAACGGGGTCACATCATTAGAGAATGATGTGATGGACAAGACCCATCCGTTAGCTTAGCATAATTATCATTTAGTCTTACTTCTATTGCTTTCTTCATGACTTATACATATTCCTCTGACTATGAGATTATGCAACTCTCGAATACCAGAGGAACACTTTGTGTGCTATCAAACATCACAACATAACTGGTTGATTATAAAGATGCTCTACAGGTGTCTTCGAAGGTGTTTGTTGAGTTGGCATAGATCAAGACTAGGATTTGTCACTCCGTCTATCGAGAGGTATCTCTGGGCCCTCTCGGTAATGCACATCACTATAAGCCATGCAAGAAATGTGACTAATGAGTTAGTTGCAAGATGATGTATTACAGAACGAGTAAAGAGACTTGCCAGTAACGAGATTGAACTAGGTATGATGATACCGATGATCGAATCTCGGGCAAGTAACATACCGATGACAAAGGGAATGACGTATGTTGTTATGCAGTTTGATCGATAAAGATCTTCGTAGAATATGTAGGAACCAATATGAGCATCCAGGTTTCGCTGTTGGTTATTGACCGGAGATGTGTCTCGGTCATGTCTACATAGTTCTCGAACCCGTAGGGTCCGCACGCTTAACGTTTGATGATGATTTGTATTATGAGTTATGTGTTTTGGTCACCGAAGTTTGTTTGGTGTCCCGTATGAGATCACAGACATGACGAGGAGTCTCGAAATGGTCGAGAGGTAAAGATTCATATATTGGAAGGTTGTGTTCGGACATCGGAATGGTTCCGAGTGATTTGGGTATTTTTTCGGAGTACCGAGGGGTTACCAGAACCCCCTGGGGAAATCATGGGCCTCATGGGCCATGGGAGAGAAGAGGAGACAACCCACAAGGGGGAGGCACGTGTCCCCCATGGGGAGTCCGAATAGGAAGGGGTGGGGGCGCGGCCCCCCTTTCCCTCTTCCTCTCCTCTCCTTCCCTATTTCCCCCTCCGTTGGAAGGAAAAGGTGGGAGGGGGCGAATCCTACTTGTACTAGGAGTCCATTTAGGACTCCCCAATGGCGCTCGCCCCCTGGCCGGCCTCCTCCTCCTCCCCTCCTTTATATACGGGGGTGGGGGGCACCCCAAAGGCACACCAAGAATTCTCTTAGCCGTGTGTGGTGCCCCCCTCCATAGTTTACTCCTCCAATCATAGCGTCGTAGTGCTTAGGCGAAGCCCTGCACGGATCACATCACCATCACCGTCACCATGCCGTTGTGCTGACAGAACTCTCCCTCGACCCTCTACTGGATCAAGAGCTCAATGGACTTCATCGAGCTGAACGTGTGCTGAACACGGAGGTGACGTACGTTTGGTCCTTGGATCGGTTGGATCATGAAGACGTTCGACTACATCAACCGCGTTAATCTAATGCTTCCGCTTTTGGTCTATGAGGGTACATGGACACACTCTTCCCCTCTCATTGCTATGCATTTCCTAGACAGATCTTGCGTGATCATAGGAAAACTTTTGAAATTGCATGCTACGTTCCCCAACACATTCATCAAGGGTGGATGACCATAAAAGATATTACTCATATAAATAGAACAACCATTATTCTCCGATTTAAATGAATAACCGTCTCGCAATAAACAAGATCCAGATATAATGTTCATGCTCAACGCTGGCACCAAATAACAATTGAGGTCTAAAACTAATCCCGAAGGTAGATGTAGAGGTAGTGTGCCGACGGTGATCACATCGACCTTGGAACCATTCCCGATGCGCATTGTAACCTCGTCCTTAGCCATTTTCGTTTATTCTGTAGCTCCTGCTTCGAGTTACAAATATGAGCAACCGAACCAGTATCAAATACCCAGGTGCTACTACGAGCATTAGTAAGGTATACATCAATAACATGTATATCAAACATACCTTGGTTTACTTTGCCATCCTTCTTATCCGCCAAGTATTTGGGGCAGTTCCGCTTCCAGTGACCAACTGGCCATTCCCTTTGCAGTAGAAGCACTCAGTTTCAGGCTTGGTCCAGCTTTGGGTTTCTTCCCGGGAGTGGCAACTTGCTTGACATTCTTCTTGAAGTTCCCTTTATTTCCCTTGCCCTTTTTCTTGAAACTAGTGGTCTTGTTAACCATCAACACTTGATGCTCCTTCTTGATTTGTACCTCCGCGGCCTTAAGCATTGCTGAGGGAGTCCTGGATTAGGGGGTGTTCGGATAGCCGAACTATACCTTCAGCCGGACTCCAGGACTATGAAGATACAAAGTTGAAGACTTCGTCCCGTGTCCGGAAGGATCTTTCCTTGGCGTGGAAGGCAAGCTAGGTGTGCGGATATTCGACATATCCTACCATTGTAACCGACTCTGTGTAACCCTAACCCTATCCGGTGTCTATATAAACCGGAGGGTTGTAGTCCGTAGGACAACCATCATCATACACAATCATACCATAGGCTAGCTTCTAGGGTTTAGCCTCCTTGATCTCGTGGTAGATCCACTCTTGTACTACCCATATCATCAATATTAATCCAGCAGGAGTAGGGTTTTACCTCCATCGAGAGGGCCTGAACCTGGGTAAAATAAAGTGTCCCTTGTCTCCTGTTACCATCCGACCGTGACGCACAGTTCGGGACCCCCTACCCGAGATCCGCCGGTTTTGACACCGACATTGGTGCTTTCATTGAGAGTTCCTCTGTGTCGTCGCTTTTAGGCCCAATGGCTCCTTTGATCATCAACAACGACGAGGTCCAGGGTGAGACTTTCCTCCCCGGACAGATCTTCGTCTTCGGCGGCTTCGCTCTGCGGGCCAATTCGCTTGGTCATTTGGAGCTGATCGAAAGCTACGCCCCTGGCCATCAAGTCAGGTTTGGAGGCTTAAACTACACGGCTGATATCTGCGGAGACTTGATCTTCGACAGGTTCGAGCCACAGCCAAGCGCGCCGCGCTATTTCGAGGGGCATGATGTAGCTCTGCCTCCGAATAGCACCCTGGAGGCCGCACAAGCTCCGGCCCTGATCCTTGACTCGGAGCCCGCTGCGTTCTCTGAGGATGAACGGTTGGACGTCACCTCGGGGGCTGCGATCTCAAAGGCGATTGAGCCGAACGCCAGCCCCGTACTCCGCACGGCCCAGGACTCCGAGGAGCCGGACTCTTCTCCGAACTCCGAGCCTTCCGCGCCCCCGCCGATCGAATCTGATTGGGCGCCTGTAATGGAGTTCACCGCCGCGGACATCTTTCAGTGCTCACCTTTCGGTGATATCCTGAATTCTCTCAAGTCTCTCTCTTTATCAGGAGAGCCCAGGCCGGACTATGGTCTGCGAGGTTGGGGTTCGGACAACGAAGAAATTCAAAACCCACCCACCACCCACTTAATAGCCACTGTCGATGATCTAACCGACATGCTTGACTTCGGCTCCGAAGACTTCGACGGTATGGACGACGAAGGAGGAGACGAACAAGAACCAGCACCTGTAGGGCGCTGGACCGCCACCTCGTCATATAACATCTACATGGTGGACGCTCCAAAGGATGCGGATGGCGATGGAGCAGCGGAAGACGACACATGGAAAAAACCGCAAAAACGTCGGCGCCAACGGCGCCGCTCTAAATCCCGCCACAGCAGAAACGGTGATTCCGGCACGGGAGTTAATGCTACCTCGGACAGCGCCGAAGAACACCAGAACCAGCAAGATTCGGCGCAGGAAGATGGAAAAGCCAGCCCTCAGGAGATAGCGGCAGAGCAAGAGGTTGACGATGATAACTACATGCCTCCCTCCGAATACGAGGCAAGCCTCGACGACGACGAATTCGTCGTACCATCAGACCCCGCCGTACAAGAGCGTTTTCAAAGCAGGCTTCTAGCCACGGCCAACAGCCTAAAGAAAAAGCAGCAACAACTTAGAGCTGATCAAGATCTGCTAGCTGATAGATGGACAGAAGTCCTTGCGGCCGAAGAGTATGAACTCGTGCGCCCCTCCAAAAATTATCCTAAGCGCAGGCCACTACCCCAATCAGAGGGGGAAGCATATGACATGGCAGACCGGCCACCCCATGGCCGCGACAGGGAGGCCTGTCGAGCCCCTCAGCAAGCCATGCCCCGGTGCCGCTCGAATAAGGCACGGGAACACGAGCCAGACCTGCGAAACATACTGGAGGATAAAGCAAAGCAAACAAGATCGATCTACGGATCGCGCGGACGCCCGAGGACACGTGATGATCATCACTCCGTACACAATAAATCCGGCCGGGCCGAATACAGCAGGCACAGCTCTTCCGAGCTGCGTCGCGACATAGCCCAGTACAGGGGCGCCGCACACCCACTATGCTTCACAGACGAAGTAATGGATCACAAAATCACAGAGGGTTTTAAACCCGTCAATATCGAGTCGTACGATGGTACGACAGATCCGGCAGTATGGATTGAGGACTATCTCCTTCACATCCACATGGCACGTGGCGACGATCTGCACGCCATCGAATATCTACCCCTCAAGCTTAAAGGACCAGCCCGGCACTGGCTTAACAGCCTACCAGCGGACTCAATCAGTTCTTGGGAGGACCTGGAGGCCGCATTCCTCGACAACTTTCAGGGGACCTATGTGCGGCCACCGGACGCCGACGACCTAAGCCACATAATCCAGCAGCCAGAAGAATCGGCCAGGCAATTCTGGACACGGTTCCTAACAAAGAAAAATCAGATAGTCGATTGTCCGGACACAGAGGCCCTAGCAGCCTTCAAACATAACATCTGTGACGAGTGGCTTCCCCGGCACCTGGGACAGGAAAAGCCGAAAACCATGGCAGCCCTCACGACACTCATGACCCGCTTTTGCGCGGGCGAGGATAGCTCGCTAGCTCGCAGCAACAGCTTATCGAAGAAACCCGGTAATTCGGATACCAAGGACAAAAGTGGCAGGTCCCGTCGAAATAATGAAAAGCGCCGCGTTAGCAGCGACAGCAATGAGGATACGGCAGTCAATGCCGGATTCAGAGGCTATAAATCCGGTCAGCGGAAAAAGGCATTTAAAAAGAATACCCAGGGCCCGTCCAGTTTGGACCGGATACTCGATCGCTCGTGCCAAATTCATGGCACCCCCGAAAGGCCAGCCAATCACACCAACAGGGATTGTTGGGTGTTCAAGCAGGCAGGCAAGTTAAGAGCCGAACACAAGGACAAGGGGCTGAATAGCAATGACGAAGAGGAGCCCAGGCCGCCGAACAACAATGGACAGAAAGGGTTTCCCCCACAAGTGCGGATGGTGAACATGATATACGCAACCCACATTCCCAAGCGGGAGAGGAAGCATGCGCTACGGGACGTATACACGATGGAGCCATTCGCCCCAAAGTTCAACCCATGGTCCTCCTGCCCGATCACTTTCGATCGAAGGGACCACCCCACTAGCATCCATCATGGCGGTTTTGCCGCACTGGTCCTCGACCCAATCGTGGACGGATTTCATCTCACAAGAGTCCTCATGGACGGCGGCAGTAGCCTGAACCTGTTTATCAGGATACAGTGCGGAAAATGGGCATAGATCCATCCAGGATCAAGCCCACAAGGACGACCTTTAAAGGCATCATACCAGGTGTAGAGGCCAATTGCACAGGCTCGATAACACTTGATGTGGTCTTCGGATCTCCGGATAACTTCCGAAGCAAAGAGTTAATCTTCGATATAGTGTCGTTCCACAGTGGCTATCATGCCCTGCTCGGACGAACCGCATTCGCTAAATTCAATGCGGTGCCGCACTACGCATATCTCAAGCTCAAGATGCCAGGCCCTCGAGGAGTAATTACGGTCAGCGGAAACACAGAACGCTCCATCCGTACGGAAGAGCACACGGCGGCCCTCGCAGCGGAAGTACAAAGCAGCCTTTCAAGGCAACTCTCCAGTCCGGTCGTGAAAAAACCAGACAATGCAAAGCGCGCCCGGAGTAACCTGCAACAAGACCACCTGGCACGATCAGAGCAAGCGTAGCAGTACGGCCCCGACACTAGCCATCGCAACATAGCGGAGCAAGTACCTCGAGTACACAACTAAGCCCTTAAAATTCCATGGGCACAGGGGGAGGGGCACATTAACGGCATGCCTACAACACGGCGTCAAACGTACTAGGTGCTGCTGGATTTTTTCTTTTTTAATTTCAGGACTCCTTACTCCGGACAACCTGTTCGGCAGCGTTGCCGCACAGACGATGCAAGATCCAGGAAAGCAGACAAATCTACGCCGCATTCCGGAACTCTCAGGTGGTCTCTATTTCGAGCGATATATCTGTTTCTAAATTCCGCGACATGTGCCTGGTCAGGACATATTAAATAGTCTAATATCTTTTTTTCTTATCGCACTACTTGTATCGTTCGGCTTTGATAAATAGCCTCTTTATAAAACAATGCATAGCTTCTTATCTATTTTTTGCATTGTCCCCTTTGAATATATGTATTTTTGATATAACATGATCGCACCCGTACACCATGGTACGGCAAACCATGCCAGGGGCTTCATTACCCTTTTATCTGGTGTGAGAAGTCCGTACACTTCCATAAGTGCGGCACCCCGAACTTATAGCACTATATGCATCGGCTCCGAGTCATGATTTTGGTCACATGTTGGGTTTACCCGGCTCCTATGTTTTGGTACCTTACGTTCCGCTCTATTGGCTAAGGTAGCACTAGGAGAACCACTGCGATTGTGCCCCAGATCAGGTGGGTTGAGCACCTCAGTGGAGAAAGCTAAAACAGACTGTCATGATAAGGCGCGAGACCGGTCGCTGTTCGAGAGGTTTTTCGAGTCCTTAAAGGCTTATGCCGCTTTGAGCGAGGAGCTGGCTATGTCCGGCCAAAGGCGTGGATAGCGCCCCGAATTCGGCCTTCCGAACTAGGGGCTTCGCCGAAATTTAAAATTATAACGTTCTATGGCTAAGTGAGAGTGTTCAAGCATTATAGTCCGATTGCCTGGTTCGCTGTGCTGAGCGCCTCCCTCGAAGGACCCAACTATGGGAACAAGAGCCCTCGGGTTTATCCCGAACACCCCAGCACTAGTGGCATGGGGGCAGAAGCTGACGACTCGCCATCTCTCAATTTTTTGATAAACGGCCGCACAGAAAATAATATTTTAAATTAAACAAGCATTGCTTAGCGCACATGAACGAGTTTTCAGCGCACAGGATACAAACGAATGAGTTCACTCAAATACTACATCTTTAGTACATTCATCCGCGACAAGGCGGGCTCCGGCAAGAACGTCCTTGTAGTAGTTCTCGGGCTTGCGATGCTCCTTCCCTTGCGGCGGCCCGTCCTTCACCAGCTTCTCTCCGTCCAGCTTACCCCAGTGTACCCTTACACGGGCAAGGGCCCTCCGGGCACCTTCAATACAGAAGGAGCGCTTGATGACTTCAAGCCATGGACAGGCCTCCACCAGCCGCCGCACCAGCCCGAAATAGCTCCCAGGGAGGGCCTCTCCAGGCCACAGCCGAACTAGTAAGCCCTTCTTGGCCTGTTCGGCCGCCTTGTGGAGCTCGGCCAGCTGTTTCAACTGATCGCTCAAGGGCACAGGGTGTCCGGCCTTAGAATACTGAGACCAGAACACACTCTCCGTCGAGCTGCCCTCTAAAGCTCGGTAGAACGCGGCGGCGGCGGATGCGCTGCGGGGAAGATCGAAGAACGCCCCTGGAGAACTCCGGATTCGGGTAAGTAATAGGTAATTTACTTTTATATTCCTACTTTGCATTGAGAATGCCTTACCCGCTGCTATCTTTTTCACATCCTCCAACTCTTGGAGGGCCTTCTGGGCTTCGGCCTTAGCACTCTTGGCGGTCTCAATGGCCGAGGCGAGCTCGGATGCTTGCGTTTTCGCCTCAAGCTCCAAACCCTCATGTTTTTTTCATGAGAGCTTGCAGCTCTTGCTGCACCTCGCCGGCTTGGACCCCAAGCCTTTCTCGCTCGGCGCGCTCCTCGGCCGTTTTCTTCTCGGCCTCAGCCAGCGCCTACTTCAGGGTTGTCACCTCGGCTGTGGCCCCTACAATAAGCAGCACAATCCTGTTATTTCTTTCTGCAATCAAGCCTCTCTATAGGCACCTTTCTTTTTAGGGTATTTCTTACCTTCTTTCTCCTCGAGCTGCCGTTTGGCAAGGCCGAGATCTTGCTCGGACCGCCCGAGGTCCTTTTTAAGGACTTCCACCTATGCAGTCAGTGCGGCGGTGGAAAGCAGCGAAGCCTGCATACGCATATTTGACCTTTTTATTAGACTCCTGCGAAAATTATTAGATCCTCTATCCGGCTTTTCTTTCCGAACACCGAACAGAGCATCAGGGGCTACTGTTTATGCGGTAAATAAATTGGCACATTTTTTACTTACCTCGAAGCCTGTTAGAAGGCTAGCACAAGCTTTATTCAGTCCGTTCTTGGCGGACTGAATCCTTTGGATCACCGTACTCATAACAGTATGGTGCTCCGCATTGATGGCGGCGCCCTCAAACACCGCCAGCAAATTGTCCGGCGCCTCTGGTTGGACGGAGGCCGCCGGCTCGGATGGCTTGCTCCTCTTGGAAGGAGTTCGCCCGCCACGGACCGGGACTGTCGAGTCCGGCGCGGTGTCCGGCACAAAGCCGGACTTGGAGCCCTAGAGGGTTTCATCCCCTTCACTCCTGGGGTCTGAAAGATTGCCTTGTGGCTCCTCCAGGACCATCTCCTCCTTCCCTGAAGCTTGGCGGGGCGCCACTTCGGCGTCATCTGCCCCGCGGGGGGAGACCGCGGGCGGAATAGAGTTCACGTCCGACGAATCCAAGGAGCCGCTCGACGAATTGTCGAGTTCGGCCCGGGGCGGGCTGCATAAAATGCGTGCGATATCAGGGAAAGCAGCACACAAAAAAAGGGGGTATCATGAGTTACCCTGGTGTATAAATACTTACGATTTCGCCGGACGCTTGGTCCTGTCCGGCCACTCCTCTCCGCCCTCTTCGGCGTCGTGGGAGTAGTCCGGCGGAGGGGTCTTCCTTTTCCTTGACCCCTCGGCCTGCCCTGTTGGGGCGGCCTTCTTCTTCTTTGCTCCCCTCGCTAGAGGGGGAGAGCTTCCTTGTTCCTCCTCCTCGTTTTCGCGAGAGGAGGGCGTTGCGGACTCGTTGGATGACGAGTCCGACACCACCATGTTGCGGGAACTTTTTCGAGTCCCGGTGGTTTTATTCATCTTGGCCTTCCTCTCCGGCACCACGTAAGGTGCCGGAGCCATTAGCTTTACCAAGAGAGCGGGGACCGGGTCTTTGGGCAGAGGGGTCGGACAGTTAATTGGTCCGAATATCTCCAGCCAAGCCTGTCAAAGGTAAAAGGGGGTTTAGATCCCGCATAGAGATAATCTATGAAGAAGAGCTTAACGAACCTGTCAAAGGTATAGATAGCTTACCTCGCCGGCAATATGCTGCGAGCTGTATCCGCGATCCTCGGAGGCGGATGTGGGGGACTCGGTGCCTTTGGTTAGCACCTTCCAGACGTCTTCATACGTCGTGTCGAAGAGCCTACTGAGGGTCTGGTGCTGCGCCGGGTCGAATTCCCACAATGTAAAATCCCGTTCTTGGCACGGGAGGATCAGGCGAACGAGCATGACCTGGACTATGTTGGCAAGCCGGATTGGCTTGTCTACCAGGGACTGGATGCATGTTTGCAACCCAGTCACTTCATCCTCGTTGCCCCACGACAGGCCTGTCTCTTTCCAGGACATGAGCCGCGTGGGGGGTCCGGATCTGAACTCAGGGGCCGCGACCCATTTCGGATCGCGGGGCTCGGTGATGTAAAACCACCCTGCCTGCCACCCCTTTAAGGACTCCATGAGGGAGCCATCAAATCAGAGGATGTTGGCTATCTTACCAACCATAGCGCCTCCGCACTCCGCCTGGGTGCCGGACGCCACCTTGGGCTTGACGTTGAAGGTCTTGAGCCAGAGGCCGAAGTGGAGGCGGACGCGGAGAAAGGCCTCACACACGACGATAAACGCCGAGATGTTGAGGACGAAGTTCGGGGCTAGATCATGAAAATCTAGGCCGTAGTAAAACATGAGTCCCCGGACAAATGGGTGAAGTGGAAAGCCCAGTCCGCGGAGGAAATGGGGGAGAAAAACCACCCTCTCATGGGGCCTGGGGGTAGGAAGAAGCTGCCCCTTATCAGGAAGCCAATGCGGGATATCCTTGGATAAGTATCCGGATTTCCTTAGCCTTTTTACTTGGGCCTCCGTAATGGAGGAGACCATCCACTTGCGTCCCGCTCCGGACATTGTTGGAGAAGCTTGAGGAAGAAGAGCGGACTTGGGCGCTGGAGCTTGAGTGCGCGAGAGATGGATTGGCAAAGGAGGAAGAAGGCATAGGTTAAAAGGGTGAATCCTTATCCCATTATATAAGCAGGTACGGTTAGACATCCTCACCTACCTAATAAAACTCACTTGCCTCCCAAACGCCGTGGTAAGTGGCGTGGTTGGGTTACCCACGTCCGTATTAATGAGAATCCCATTAAAGGGGGGCACACGATCTGCTTCAACAAGACGTGCCAAGGAAAACTGCCTCGCTATATGGGCTGAGGTGGAACAATGAAAACAATTTATATAGAAGGCCTGGCCGCAGTGTTATGACGCACTGTGGGATACGTCAGCAGATTTGATTTGTGTTAATATTATTCTCTGTATGGCAATATGTGGAAACTTATTTTGCAGAGCCGGACACTATTCTGTGGTCTTTATAATCTTCTTGAAGAACTTGGAGGAGGAACCCGCCTTGCAATGCCGAAGACAATCTGCACGCCGGACTCGTCGTCATTGAAGCCTGGTTCAGGGGCTACTGAGGGAGTCCTGGATTAGGGGGTGTTCGGATAGCCGAACTATACCTTCAGCCGGACTCCAGGACTATGAAGATACAAAGTTGAAGACTCCGTCCCGTGTCCGGAAGGATCTTTCCTTGGCGTGGAAGGCAAGCTAGGTGTGCGGATATTCGAGATCTCCTACCATTGTAACCGACTCTGTGTAACCCTAACCCTATCCAGTGTCTATATAAACCGGAGGGTTGTAGTCCGTAGGACAACCATCATCATACACAATCATACCATAGGCAAGCTTCTAGGGTTTAGCCTCCTTGATCTCGTGGTAGATCCACTCTTGTACTACCCATATCATCAATATTAATCCAGCAGGAGTAGGGTTTTACCTCCATCGAGAGGGCCTGAACCTGGGTAAAATAAAGTGTCCCTTGTCTCCTATTACCATCCGACCTTGACGCACAGTTCGGGACCCCCTACCCGAGATCCGCCGGTTTTGACACCGACAATTGCGAAGAGCTCAGGAATTGTTTTCGTCATCCCTTGCACATTATAGTTCATCAGGAAGCCTTTGTAGCTTGGTGGCAGTGATTGAAGAACTCTCTCAATAACACTATCAACCGGAAGATCAACTCCCAGCTGAGTCAAGAGGTTATGATACCCAGACATTTTGAGTATGTGTTCATTGACAGAACTGTTCTCCTCAATCTTACAACTATAGAACTTGTTGGAGACTTCATATCTCTCAACCCAGGCATTTGCTTGAAATATTAACTTCAACTATTGGAACATCTCATATGCTCCATGACATTCAAAACGTCTTTGAAGTCCCGGTTCTAAGCCGTAAAGCATGGCACACTGAACTATTGAGTAGTCATCTGATCAAGCCTGCCAGACGTTCCTAACATCTGTAGTAGCTCCTGCAGCAGGTCTGTCACCTAGCGGTGCATCAAGGACATAATTCTTCTGTGTAGCAATGAGGATAATCCTCAAGTTACGGACCCAGTCCGTGTAGTTGCTACCATCATCTTTCAACTTAGCTTTCTCTACAAACGTACTACAATTCAGGGGAACGGTAGCTCGGGCCATTGATCTACAACATAGATATGCAAAAGTATTAAGACTAAGTTCATGATAAATTTAAGTTCAGTTAATCAAATTACTAATGAACTCCCACTTAAATAAACATCCCTCAAGTTATCTAAGTGATACATGATCCAAATCAACTAACCCATGTCCGATCATCACATGAGATGGGCTAGTCATGAATGGTATCTATGATGATCATATCTACTATATGACTCACTTTCGATCTTTCGGTCTCTAGTGTTCCACGACCATGTCTGTACATGCTAGGCTCGTCAAGTTTAACCCAAGTATTCTGCGTGTGCAAAACTGTCTTACACCCGTTGCATGTGAACGTAGAGTCTATCTCACCCGATCATCACGAGGTGCTTCGAAACGATGAGCTTTGGCAACAGTGTGAAAGGACCACGATGTCGCCTACAGGGGGGTGAATAGGCGTTTTGAAAACTTCTACGAATTTGGCTTTATCCTAATGTGGAAATAAACTAAAAGGATACTTTTCAAGCACAAGTCCTAAATATACAAGGCTCAACTAAGGGCACCAACAACTTAATGTAAATGAGGTGAGCACAACAAGGATACTAACAAGCACAACTAAGTTACACAAACTTACTTGAGCAATATCACAAGATATGTAACTGTATGACACAAGTTAGCAATTCACACTAAACACAAGATATATCAATAGTAGCAAGTATGAATTGCGGATATAAAGTGCAGGCCTAAATAATCTCTTCAAGGAAATAGCCAACAAAATATAATGAGGACAACAATATATAGTGAATGAAAGGTCAAGAGACCAAAGTAAACCACAGGTAGTGGCTAGGGTTAGAGATAACCGAAGACACAGAGAGTCCTTGGAGGGAAGCTAGTCACCGTTAGAGAGGTGGATGTTACCACGAAGGCACACCAACGCCACGAAGGCTCGCCCTATTCTCCCTTTGAGAAAACACCACGAAGGTGTTTCTCAACCACTAGTGGCAGACCTTGAGGCGGCCTCCAAACCTTCACAAACATTTCGGGGGCAAATCACAAGTTGATTCCTCACCGGAGTACTCCTACCACCTAGGAGTCTCCAACCTCCAAGAGTAACAAGATCAAGGGGGAATGCTCAAGACTTGATCAAATCACGAATTCCTTTGGTCACAAGAGGGAGAGGGAGTGGATCTATCACTTGATTGGGAAATCTCTCAAGAACTCTCATGAATCTCTTCGGGATCTAAGATTTGGTGTAGGAGAAGTGAGAGGGAGCCTTTTTGTGTTCTAGGGTTCATATGAATGTATTGTTCAACCCTCTACCAGATTGGTAGAGGGGTATATATAGCAAGCCTAGAAAACTAGCCGTTTGTGAGTAAGTTGCTGTGTTGGGCCGGACATCCGGGCAAGGACGGGACATCCGGCGGCTGAGAAATGCACACACACGCATGTGAAAAACAGATGCTAGAGTACAGGGGCCGGACATCTGGCCCAAGTTGGGGCCCTGGACATCTGGCCCAAGTTACTGGACATCCGGAGGACACAACCAGCATTTCAACATGGTTTTGGAAATCTACGGCCGGATTTCCGGGCCAAGTCCCGGATATTCGGCCAACACAAAAATTGCAGGCGCCCCAAAAGTAAAACATACGTAACTTTATCATTCAGACTCCGATTTTGATGATCTTGGGCTCGTTTTGAAGCTATGGAAAAGCTCCAAGTCCTCACATAGAGAAACACCTAATATAAACCAAAATGAAGGGAGAAAAGTATGGAAAGGTAAGATCATATACTTTGGGGAACGTAGTTGGCTATGGATTTATTTGGTATATAGGATAGGACTGGAATTGTTTATAGAAGATGTTGGCTTGAGAAAATCCATCATAAACCCCTTTGATCTCCTCTTAATTGTGTGGGATCCCTATAAATCAAGAATCATAAAAGATCTACACTACATAGCTATCGAGAATCCATTCTCGAGTGTATATGTTTATTCGGTGGTCATCACTCCACAACACTAACGCCAGAGGAACTAATACCTTTGACTCGAGCCTTTCGCTTGAGCTTGATGTTGATGTTTCTTCTTGTCTCATGTTAAAGGCAAGACATTGGTGAAGTCTCCAAGTAGCTCTCCCATACACAATGTGGGAAGCTTTGCTTTGTATTCAACTTCACTTGTCCATCAGGTGATCATCCACAAGCTTCAAGCATGTAATCCTTTGGGATTGTTATCTTGAACTTGCCCTTGTCAACCACGATCATAAACACTTGATGTCATTCTCTCATGGACACTTGGAATCTTTCTCTGGATGCTAGCCCATGAGAACAACCTAACCCTCATAAACATAAACAACCTAACAAAGTGCAATTGACAATTTCTTATCATACCACAAGATCCTATGTGATGCATCGTTTGCACCTGTGTGTTGACCATTTAGAGTTCAATTCTTTGATCTATATATTGGTCAACCTTTTTCTTTACTCCATGCTTAATGCTAATGTCTTGAAGGCCATATTGAATTCTTCACTATGCTTCATTTCTTCAAGACATGATTACCCATATCTTAATTATCATATGACCATATAGAGTTTATCCAAGAATACCATATTGGTCATCATTTGTTCTTCTTCATGCTCCATCACAATCTCTTGAGAGGCACAACGAAATCTTCACATGAATTACTTGCTTCAAGACATAATCATCCATGACTCAACATATGAGCTCATCATGGTCCTATCTTCAATCCATATGTAGAATTCTTCTCTTCAATCATTCTCTCAGGACCATGATCCATCATGGCTCACCCCATAAGCCTAATCATGAAAACATCTAAGATCCTACAATGAACTCCATATAAATTACATCTTGTTCTTCACATGGAATTCATCTTGATCATATTTGATTCAATCATTGAGCTCTATCTTGATGCACGACTATATGTATATTGCATTCATTCCGAATCCATTCAATCTC
This sequence comes from Aegilops umbellulata, assembly GCA_032464435.1. Taxonomy (NCBI): domain Eukaryota; kingdom Viridiplantae; phylum Streptophyta; class Magnoliopsida; order Poales; family Poaceae; genus Aegilops; species Aegilops umbellulata. Next base: position 182,066,884 of record CP136060.1, read on the forward strand.
CTTCTTGCATCGGCCAAGGAACAAGCCTCCATATATAACTTGATGCCATTGTTTCTTCATAGGAATTGTCATTCATTATCTAGTCTCAATGCATATATTTGTACTGATGGATTTCATCCTTCAACTCATCGAGTATTCTTCATGCAATGCAAATGAAATTTCCTTCACATGTATATCTCAATACAAACATTAGTCCATAAGGATTGTCATTAATTACCAAAACCACACATGGGGACTACATGTACTTTCATGGTGCATACTCGGGGAGAACAATTTTATCTTGAAATTTTGTGAAGGTATCATCTTATAATGTTACCGCCGTTCTAAGCAAATAAGATGCATAAAGGATAAACATCACATGCGATCAAAATATGTGACATGATATGGCGATCATCATCTTGTGCTTTTGATCTCCATCTCTAAAGCATCGTCATGATCTCCATCGTCACCGGCTCGACACCTTGATCTCCATCATTGCATTGGGGTCGTCTCGCCAACTATTGCTTCTATAACTATTGCTAACGCATAACAATAAAGTAAAGCAATTACATGGCGCTTGCACTTCATACAATAATTAAGAGACAACCCTAAGGCTCCTGCCGGTTGTCGATATTACAAAACATGATCATCTCATACAATAAAGTATATCACATCATGTCTTGACCATATCACATCACAACATGCCCTGCAAAAACAAGTTAGACATTCTCTACTTTGTTGTTGCAAGTTTTACGTGGCTGCTACGGGCTTCGAGCAAGAACCGTTCTTAACTACGAAAAGCCACAACGGTGATTTTTCATGTTTGTTGTTTTAACCTTCTTCAAGGACCAGCCATAGTCAAATTCTATTAAACTAAAATAGGAGAAACAGACCCGCCAACCACCTTTATGCAAAACAAGTTGCATGCCAGTCGGTGGAACCGGTCTCATGTGCGTGGACATGTAAGGTTGGTCCGGGTTGCTTCATCCCACAATGCCGCCGAATAAAAACAAGACGTTGGTGGTAAGTAGTATGACTATCACCGACCACAACTCTTTGTGTTATACTGTGCATACACTGGTACAACGAGGTGCTATACAAACGGTTTTTAGCCCCTTTTCATGAGGAGTCTCGAACCATCGCCAAGTGAGTGACTACAATAGGGGGGGTCCTTCCCACACGACACAGAAACCGTCGGGGATAGGCTCTCCTGGCACACACGCTCAGCAAAACGAGGTCGTGTGCGATGGGCGAGCGATCAAATACGGTTATACGTAAAGTTGTGCTAAAAAATACAATTATACAGGCCAAATTGTTTCCGGTCGTAAGTACATCCCACACAGTCAATCACGGCTAAACGTTTCCGTTCGTATGTACATTCCACATAGTCAATCCATGGAATACGTTTCCGCTAGTATGTACATCCCACATAGTTAATCCAAGAAGTATGTTTCCGTTCATATATACATCCCACACACTCCAAGGAAAACGTTTCCGTTCACAGGTACATCACACACAAATTTCCCCATTAAATCATTTGTGATAGCGTTGCCATTGCACACGATATTAACAATATTATTGTTTGTGTTATTGAATGCATCACACACGGTGTGTAGAAGAAACTGTGTGGAAAAGGTTGTCCATTACACACACTTTTTATATGGTAAACATTTGCGCAAGGTGGCCTAACACAAACAGTTTTCAAGAGGATGTCGTGTGTGATTGTTCATTGATCCAACACAGTTTATTCCTAGAAACTGTGTGCGCTGCCTGAGGTCATCGCCCATGGTGTTTTCGTAATAACCGTTTGCAATAGAAAATCCCAATTAGCAGGCTAATTGTCCTATTATTGATAGTCCATTTATTAATCTAATTGACATTTCAAATTAAGCACACAATATATTTCATTTCCATATTAAGGAAGCAGGATTTCATAATTGAAATACATCATAGTACAACATCATATAGCTTCAGCACTCAGCTACCCCATTACACAACTGCACCAGCACCATGTTTCACATGCAACATCTATAACCTTTCGAAATTAGCATCATAGATGGTACATAGACAAATGAATCTCATCTAGAAAATTGCTGAAGCGGAAGGCGAATATTGAGCCTTCGTTGATATTGAAGGTCTTTGCAACTTTAGGCCAGTGCTTGTGGATGATTGATCGTCCATCCTTCGTCCTCTTCAGGAACACTTCAATATTGAACCATGGGTTTGTATGAATACCTTCCTCGCCTCCTGACCATACAGGTGGTTTGAGAGGTAATCATCAGTGAACTGCTTTGGAAAGGCCTGAAAACAAGGATGTGCATAAATATCTTCTCTATATTGTAAATGGGGCAAGGCAAGGTATAATAGTTAGTACCATCCTGTAGTGAACTGATGTCTTCTTCATTGTGCAGACAACGATCTTGTTGTTTTTTATCCCTAATTTCTTTATCCTAACAATCTTTCTGAGGTTCTTGACTTGACTGATATTCATGGACAACTCATTTCCCCATATGCAAAAAGGGTCGAACAGTGGATCAAAACCTCTGACAGCAGGACCTACATGTGCAAGTGTCGGGGAAACTGCCTCCACAAGCACCTATGGGGACGGAGCCCCTTTTCGGTTTGGCGGGGGCGGAGGTCGCACGAAGAGCAGATCGAGGCGAGGCACACGAGCGGTTTACCCAGCTTCGGAGCTCTCCGGATAGATAATACTCCTACTGCTACTTTGTGGTTTGTATTGAGTTCTTGCTCGGGAGCGCTGAGTGCTACAGTACACACAAGCGGCTAACGAGACTGAGCGTTCTTCTCTCCCCCTCTCTCTACGATGTGCATGGGCCTCCTTTTATATGCTCAAGGGGTCTCCAACAGGTGGCAACGTAGGCAAGGGTAAAAATGAAAAGGTGCTGCGGTAGGTACAACTACCTACACAGTGTATCATACCTAACCCTGACGGCAGGGGACAAGGGCATTAAATGCCTATCTACGTCGCCCAAACAGTGCAGAAAAGGGACCGTCAGGGACGCCACCGCTCGCCACGATGGCGATATTGTCAGCGCCGCTTGCCACGGTGCACCCCTGGCTGCACAGCCTCCCGCCACGTGCGCCTGGAAGGGTCTCAGAGCGACACGTTGGTGGGTGAGCTGGAACGCGGGTACAGAGTGGTTGCTAGCCACGGCAAACGCCTTGCCGCGGTCGTTGTCTTGCCGCGTTCGGGAGCTTGTCGGTCGCCGGGTCTTGCCGGGACGCGTGGCGCGTCGCGGCAAGTTCCTTGAGATGCCTTGGTTGGCCTTCTCGACAAGCTCCTCTTGCCGGGGCTTTGTGCCTTGAGTGGCCTTCCCAGCAAGCTCCTCTTGCCGGGGCCTTGTCTCCTTGGCTTAAATACTTTGTTCTTGAATGGCTCCAAAGGAACCACGGGGGTCCTTGGCGGTCGCCCGGCAGGCCTTGCCGCGGGACGCTGCGACTGCCCGTGCACAAGTTCGGGATACTAGGGTACCCCTACTCTAGTACAATGACGGGAGCCCCCGGGCCTGGGCCACACACGGTGCCGAGCGCTGTTGGGCCAGGCCCAAAACAGGGCACGGGCACGCGCGGCCTAGATCACGCCGTATCTTACTCTGCATCCACCGCGCCCTCCCCGAACGGCACGCGTCAATTGCGGCGTCGTGGGAGAAATCGTGGGTGGTTTCTTTATTCGGAAGGGCGAAACGTCCGCCCCCTCCCTCCTTATAAGCAGGGGAAACCGGGGCAGTTCGCGCCTTCCCCATAAACAGAGGGAGGCGTGGAGGCGTGGTTTTCGAGGCGTCCACTCCCCACGATCATGGGGTGGGGAGATGTCGCCTCATCCGTCGCCTCGGTTTTGTACGCCTGCCACGCGGCTTCCATGCGCTTGGGGTGGCGAACGGTGGAGGCGGGAAACCGAGCCGTCGTGGGTCGGGTCGGTCCCAGTTCCCTGCTCCTTCCGTGTCTTGATTAGCTGAGCGAGGCTGCCGAGCCCCCACCCTGTTCCTTTATAAGGAGCGGGAGGGGGACGGAGGCCCGTATTCTTTCATCTCCTCTTTCCTTCAGCTTCTGCTTCCCTCTCTCTCATTCGCCATGGAGAAAGGGAACCCTGGTCCTTCAACGGTGGCGGCGAGGGTCGCCGCTAGACAACGCGTCCCTCCTTCTCCCGCACCCGTGGTGGCAGAGCCAGCCATAAGGGGAAGAGGGAGGGGACGAGGCCGCGGGCGAGGTCGAGGGCGAGGCCGAGGCGCTCGGGGAAGAGGTGGACGGGGCGGCTCGCCGGCCTCGCCTCCGCCAGGGGTTCCTCTTCCCATGGCGGTCCATATTGGGGACGACCCTTGCGAGTTCTTCGTCAGGCTGCATCGGCCGCCTCATCGTCGCCTTCGTCTCCCGACTCCATTTGCAAGCGAGAAGGAGTTGGATCCGCCCGAGACACTGAGGCTGCACATGAGGGGTTGTGGAATCAGTGGTATGCGAGTCCGCGTTGACTTCCCGGCCCCTAATGTGATGTATCTTGGTCGAGGGTGGAAGACGTTCGCCCGTATCCACAGCCTGACGGAGGGGCTCACCCTCCATTTTAAGCTGATGGAGGGCGGTCTCCTCTCCGTCAAGGTCTTCGGGTGCTTCGGAACTCGGGCAAGGTGCTGCGTGGAGAGCTCCTCTGATAGCGAAGACTCCTCCTCGAGCGAGAGTGACGAGTGGGACAGCGGCAACGACGATGAGGTTAGCGGGCGGTAGGATGACGGGTCCGACTAGGTGTCGGGCGTCGCTCCGTGCGGCACCGGCGACCCCATCATCCGTGTCGCCGGCTCCTTGAGCTTCTCGGGGTCGTCTCCTTGGGCGGCTGGCGTAGGGAGGCTGCGGAAGAGGAAGAGGGCAGGCGGCAAGGCTGTCAACTCGGAGTACGTGGGCACGACGCCCTCGACAGCGTGCTGACGTCCTGCCACCTCGTCTTCGAGCCCTGCCTCCGGCGCCGCCATCACCATCCAGCCTTTGGACGACCACCGAGATGTTCTCTTGGTGTCTTCTGCCACCTATAGCTCGCCTAGGCGCCCCTTTTGCCCTTTTCGCCTCCTTGACCTACCTCCTGAAGAGAGGGACAAGAAAAGGATTACGGGCACCTTATCTCTTTTTAATTTGTAAGCCCTCGGGCCTTAGCTGCATTTAAAACTTGTAATCCCATCATTCATGTTTTTCATTCTCTATGAACTGTACCTGAGTGGAATGTTTTTTTGTGAAAAGGGGATGCTTGCCGGGTCACTTGTCTTGTGGGTGGAACCCACGTCAAGGAGCAAATCCTTAATATCTCTTTTTCATCCTCAAGTGGTCCGGCCAGGATATGCGAGCCCTGCGAACCAAGGGAAACGAAAGAACGACAAAGGGACGCACACCCGACCTCTAAGCTAGGGGTTAGCCGCTACTAAGCACTATCAACCCTAACCAAGGACGAGACTCGATCTAGCATGCATGCTATAACTTAGGGCGCTAGCGCTTCATCTATGCTCAGGGTCTGCGCCTGGCTTTGTACAAAGGATTACATGCAACAACGGCAAGACTTGTACAAAAGGTGGTTGCCGGAGCAGGGTCCGGCAACCGCGCCTTACGGGTAAAACTTACGAAGATGCTCGATGTTCCAGGAGTTGCTCACCGGAATGCCATCTTCGGTCTCAAGGCGGACAGCGCCAGGCCTAGTGACTCGTTTCACCCGATAAGGGCCTTCCCACTTCAGCGTCAACTTGTTGGAATTCTTGGCGGAATGAACGCGCCAAAGAACAAGGTCGCCTTCCTCGAGACTTCTAGCGTTAACTTTGCGGCTATGGTAGCGGCGCAAAGCTTGCTGGTAGCGAGTAGCTCGTACAGCAGCCTGAAGACGGTCTTCCTCAAGGAGCAGCGCGTCATCTTGTCGCAGCTGCTCTTGCTCAAGCTCATCATAAGCGAGCACTCGAGGTGACCCGTATACGAGTTCAGTGGGGAGAATTGCCTCTGCTCCATAGACTAGAGCGAAAGGTGTCTGTCCAGTGGCTCGATTTGGCGTCGTCCTGATCGACCAAAGAACCACCGGCAGCTCCTCAATCCAGTTTCTTCCGCACCCGTGCAGCCTGTCGAAAGTCCTAGTCTTGAGTCCACGCAGCACTTCAGCATTTGCCCTCTCTACTTGACCGTTGCTCCTGGGGTGAGCAACAGAAGTGAAGCAGACCTTGGCGCCAAGATCTTGGACGTACTGCATGAAGGTGCGGCTCGTGAATTGTGTACCATTGTCGGTGATGATCCTGTTAGGGATCCCGAAGCGGCAAACAATCGACCTGAAGAACTTGACTGCTGACTGTGATGTCACCTTCCTGACTGCTTCCACTTCCGGCCACTTTGTGAACTTGTCGATTGCGACGTACAAGTACTCAAAGCCCCCGACTGCTCGGGGGAAGGGGCCGAGGATGTCGAGCCCCCAGACCGAAAATGGCCAGGATAAAGGGATCTTCTGGAGAGCTTGAGCTGGCTAGCGTATTTGCTTGGAATGGAACTGGCACGCTTCACACTTGGTTACTTGTGCAGTTGCATCCTGGAGGGTTGTCGGCCAAAAGAAACCTTGCCGGAATGCTTTGCCGGCAAGTGCTCTTGCGCCAATGTGGTGACCACATATGCCTCCATGTATCTCTGCCAACAGCTTTTGTCCGTCTTCCCAGTGAATACACTTCAATTTCACACCGTTGAGTCTTCTTCTGTAAAGTGCGTTGTCGACAAACTGGTACATACTTGACTGCCGGGCTACTCTTTCCGCTTCTTCTTGCTCTTTGGGAAGTTCTCCTGTCTGAAGGAAACGGACGATCTGCTGCGCCCATGCTGGAGCTTGTGGCTCGACAACAAGGACTAAAGGCACATCTGCTGCTGTGGGAACATCCGCTTCTACGGCGAGAAACTGCGGCTCAGCCGGAGCTTGACGTTCCCCGGCAAGCTTGCCGGAGCAAAACTTGTCGGGAGCATCTGCTTCAACGGAACAAACCCTGGGGTTTGCTGGAGCAGACTGCTCCCCAACACTCTTGGTGTTGATCTTGGGGACCTTCTTGGCGGCGGCTTCGGGAAGCTCTGCCGGAAAATAGTCACCAGAAATCAACTTCCTCTTCTTGCTGTGTCCAGTTGATGGCGTAACAGACGGTTGAGTCAGCTTGAGCACAAAGATCCCTGGTTCCACAGGTAACTTAAGTGCTGCGCACTTTGACAGGCCATCGGCAATGTCGTTCTGAGCTCTTGGAACATGTTCCATCTGTAGGCCGACAAAGTGCTCTTCTAGCTTCCTCACTTCATCAACGTAAGCTTCCATCAACGGACTCTAATAATTCTTGTTCACTTGGCGGACGACAAGCTGCGAGTCACCCCTGACAATGAGCTTCTTGATCCCAAGGTCTGCTGCGATCCTGAGACCGGCAAGCAATCCTTCATACTCTGCAGTATTGTTTGTTGCTTGCTCCTTGGGAAAGTGAATCTGGACTACGTACTTGAGGTGCTCTCCGGTGGGTGCGACAAGCAGCACGCCAGCACCGGCGCCTTGCAGCTAGAAAGCACCATCAAAGTACATCAGCCACTCTTTGCTTGCTTCCTTGACGGGGATGCTCGTCTACGGAATTTCTTCATCTGGTGTTGGCGTCCACTCTGCTATGAATTCTGCCAAGGCTCTGCTTTGGATAGTTGAACTGCTCTCAAACTTGAGGCCAAAGCTTGACAGTTCCAGTGCCCACTCAACAATCCTGCCTGTTGCTTCTGGATTCTGCAGTATCCTCTTCAGCGGAAAGCGAGTGACAACTGTGATCTCATGTGCTTGGAAGTAATGGCGCAGCTTTCTCGAGGCCATAAGAAGGCCGAAAAGCAATTTCTGCACACCAAAGTACCTTGACGTAGCCCCCTGCAGAAGGGAACTGACAAAGTAGACTGGGCACTGCACCATTTTCTTCTGTATCTCCTCGGGCGCCTGCGCAGATCCATCTTTGTCGGGACCAGAGCTTGTCGGGGAAGCCCCCTGCTTGTCGCTGGATGCGCTCGCCGTGGTTGCTGGCTCATCATCTGCCTCCCTCTCCGCTACTAACGCAGCACTAACCACTTGATTGGTTGCCGCCAGATACAGCAGCAACTTCTCTTGTGGCTTAGGTGCGACAAGTATCGGAGTGGAGGACAGGTATCTCTTCAAGTCCTGCAGCGCAGCCTCCGCTTCTGGAGTCCATTTCATTGGACCTGCCTTTTTCAAAATTTTGAAAAACGGCAGGGCGCGCTCAGCAGACTTAGAGATAAACCTGCTGAGAGCCGCCACGCAGCCGGCAAGTCTCCACACATCCTTGACGCACTTCGGTGCTTCAATCTGCTCAATGGCCTTGATCTTGTCGGGATTGGCTTCAATTCCCCGCTGAGACACGAAGAACCCGAGAAGCTTGCCGGAAGGGACTCCAAACACGCACTTCTCGGGGTTGAGCTTGAGGCTGATCTTGCGCAGATTTGCAAAAGTCTCTTCTAAATCTTGGATCAGAGTTGCTCTGTCCCTGCTCTTGACCACTATATCATCCATGTAGGCCCCCACATTTCTGTGTATTTGCGGTTCAAAAGCAGTGTGGACTACCCTTGCAAATGTTGAACCAGCATTCTTTAAACCGAAAGGCATCCATATGAAACAGTACGTGCCACAGGGAGTGATGAATGCGGTTTTCTCCTCATCCTCTTCTGCCATGAAGATCTGATGATATCCTGAGTATGCGTCAAGAAATGAAAGCAAATCACATCCGGCCGTGGAGTCAACAATCTGCTCGATGCGCGGCAAGGGAAATGGGTCTTTGGGACAAGCTTTATTGACATCGGTAAAGTCGATACAAAGCCTCCATTTCCCATTTGCCTTGCGCACGACTACAGGATTGGCCAACCACGTAGGATGGAGCACTCCTCTGACGAGGCCTGCTGCTTCCAACTTCTTGATCTCTTCTGCGATGAATTCTTGGCGCTCCACTGCTTGCTTTCTGACTTTCTACTTGATGGGCCACGCATGAGGACAGACGGCAAGGTGGTGCTCAATTACTTTCCTGGGAACACCGGGGATGTCAGACGGTTGCCACGCAAACACATCGACATTCGCCCGCAGGAAAGCAATGAGCGCGCTTTCCTATTTAGGGTCGAGAGTGGCACTGATGGTGAAAGTACCACCAGTGCCGTCCTCCTTGGCGGACACCTTCTTGGTCGCTGGCGGAGCTGCCATTGTCTTCTTACACTCGCCGGTGGAGCTCGATGGTGCGTCCTCGACGGTAGCGCAGCACTCCGAAGAGGTGCGCTTGCCGGAGTGGGCATCAGAACTCTTGCCGGACTTGGTCTTCTTCTTCCCCCCGGGAGCTTCAGCGGCAAGTGTCTCGCGATCCATTGCGGCTGCTGCTTCCCGGTAGATCTTGTCGGCACAGATAAGAGCATCTTTCTTGTCGCCATGGATAGAGATGACACTTATCGGGCCCGGCATCTTCAACATGTTGTACGCGTAGTGAGAGGCCGCCATGAACTTGGCGAGCGCTGGATGGCCGAGAATCCCATTGTAAGGCAATGGAAAATCGGCAACGTCAAAAGTGATCCTCTCAGTCCTGAAGTTCAACTCGCTGCCAAATGTCACCGGCAGCGTGATCTTTCCCTTTGACTTGCTCCTTCCCGGGTTGATTGCTTGGAATGTGCCGGTCTCTTCGAGCTCGCTGTCAGGGACTTGGAGTTTCTTGAGCACAGCGGAGGAGATCAGGTTCAAGCCGGCCCCGCAGTCAACTAGCATCTTAGTAACCTTGAGGTTGCGGATAGTTGGTGAAACCAACATCGGCAAGCACCCGACAGCTGTTGTGCGATCAGGGTGGTCCTCAATATCAAAGATGATAGGCGTGTTGGACCATTTCAGAAGCTTGCGTGACTCGACGGGTGGTTCTGCCGCATTGACTTCCTGCACCCACTGCTTGAGTTGGCGGTGTGAAGTATGCAGAGAAGCACCGCCGTTAACACACAAGACCTCTGTGGCTTTCTGCAACTCCTGCTCACCGGTCTCGTCATCATCCATGTCTTCGTCGTCGTCGTCATCTTCATCCTTATCGCGGCCGCGGGGAGGTCTGTCTCCTTGCCGCTGCTTGGCCTTGCCGCGGCGTCCTCCCCGGCCGGTGCGCTTCGTACCGGATCCTCCAGCACCTCCTTGGGCTTTCTCCTTGTCGCGTCGCTCGTACTCGGCCTTTTGCAGCTCGACAAGCTGCTCGACCTTCTTGCAGCTCTGGAGGTCATGGCCCTTGGTGCGGTGGATCTTGCAGTACTGTTTGTTGGTGCCGTCCTGCTTGTCGGCGGCCGCCACAGCCTGGCAGTTGGCGCATGCGGCAACCTCCTTGCCGGAGCTACCATCTTTGGCTTTTTTGGCGCCATCGTCGCTGCCGGACTGCTCAACAACTAGCACGTCTTTGCCTTTCCTCTTCCTGTTGTTCCGCCGCCAGTTTTTCTTTGCCGGGGCAGCATCATCGCTGTCAGATCCTCCTGTTCCTGCATTCTCTCCAAGGAGTTTTCTCCCTTCCTCAGCACGTGCACACCTGTCGGCCAAGGCACACAGCTCACTGACGTCTCTGATCTTGCACATCACCATCTCCCCCCGCATCCTGCGGTTACGCACGTTCTGACGGAACGCGCTGATGACTGCGGCAGGGTGGACATCTGGGATGTTGCGTTGCACTTGGCTGAATCTCTGGATGTACTTGCGCAGGGGCTCTCCTTCTTTCTGGGCAAGCAGATGAAGATCACTCTCCTGGCCATGAGGTTTGTGGCCGCCTGTAAAGGCGCCGACAAACTGATGGCATAGGTCTGCCCAGGAAGATATGGAGTTGTCCGGCAAGTGCATGAGCCAGGACCTGACGTTGGGCTTGAGCACCAGTGGGGAGTAGTTGGCAAGGATCTTGTCGTCCCGCCCCCCAGCAGCTTGCACCGCGATGGTGTAGATGCTGAGGAACTCCGACGGATGCAACTTGCCGTCGTACTTCTCGGGTATGTCTGGCTTGAAATTCTTCGTGCTGGGCCACTGGACTTGCCGCAGCTCATGGGGAAACGCAGGGCAACCTACCGCGTACGGCAGGTCGCCTGGTTCCCCTGGCGCACGCATGTCGACAGTGGGCCTAGCGCGCTGGTCTGACTGACGCCGCGCTTCTCTTCGGCGCTCGATGCGAGTACGAGCGTCTTCTTGCTGTCGTTCGTGAAGAACTTGGCGTTGATCGCGACGAGCTCGTGGATCTAATGAAGCAGTGGAGTCGCTGTCGCGGTGGACCCGGCGAGTCGGCGATCTTGGCCTTCGGGGCGGAGAGTGCACAGTGGTTACACCCCCACCTGTCTTGTCGCCATCGGGTCGCGCCTGGCTGACTTGCCGCGGTTGCGACGTAGTCGGCTGCCGTGGAGTGTCGCCGTTGGCGAAGCCGATGAGACTCTGAATGGTGGCCCTCCAGTCGTCGATCTTATCTGGCGTTGGAGGGAAGTCTAGGAGCAGTTAAGCTCGCGCCAAAGCTTCTGCTGGAGTGGCGGGTAGCGGTGGCGAACGGTGCGAGGAGCGGGATATGCTCGGACTTCTAACTGCGTTAGAAGGAGCAATATCCCGTCCAGGCGACCGTGCCTCGCTTGCACCAGCACGTTGGCGTGCATGCTGGCCTGGAGCATCCCGAGATCCACCAGCTCGATCTGGGTCCAGCGAGCGTATGGTACCGTGAGTACCACGACGCTGTCGGTCCTGCGCCTCTTGAGATGGGCGCGGTGCATCTACGGATGCTCGGTCGTCGTGGGAGCCGGCTACTGAAGGAAATATGCCCTAGAGGCAATAATAAAGTTATTATTTATTTCCTTACATATCATGATAAATGTTTATTATTCATGCTAGAATTGTATTAACCGGAAACATAATACATGTGTGGATACATAGACAAACAGAGTGTCACTAGTATGCCTCTACTTGACTAGCTTGTTAATCAAAGATGGTTAAGTTTCCTAACCATAGACAAAAGGAGTTGTCATTTGATTAACAAGGTCACATCATTAGTTGAATGATCTGATTGACATGACCCATTCCATTAGCATAGCACCCGATCGTTTAGTATGTTGCTGTTGCTTTTATCCATGACTTATACATGTTCCTTTGACTATGAGATTATGCAACTCCCGTTTGCCGGAGGAACACTTTGGGTGCTACCAAACGTCACAACATAACTGGGTGATTATAAAGGAGTACTACAGGTGTCACCAAAGGTAGATGTTGGGTTGGCGTATTTCGAGATTAGGATTTGTCACTCCAATTGTGGGAGAGGTATCTCTGGGCCTTCTCGGTAGTGCACATCACTTAAGCCTTGCAAGCATTGCAGCTAATGAGTTAGTTGTGGGATGATGTATTACGGAACGAGTAAAGAGACTTGTCGGTAACGAGATTGAACTAGGTATTGGATACCGACGATCGAATCTCGGGCAAGTAACATACCGATGGACAAAGGGAACGACGTATGTTGTTATGCGGTCTGACCGATAAAGATCTTTGTAGAATATGTAGGAGCCAATATGGGCATCTAGGTCCCGCTATTGGTTATTGACCGGAGACGTGTCTCGGTCATGTCTACATTGTTCTCGAACCGTAGGGTCCGCACGCTTAAGGTTACGATGACAGTTATTATGAGTTTATGCATTTTGATGTACCGAAGGAGTTCGGAGTCCCGGATGTGATCACGGACATGACGAGGAGTCTCGTAATGGTCGAGACATAAAGATTGATATATTGGACGGCTATGTTCGGACATCGGAATAGTTCCGAGAGGTTTCGGATATTACCGGAGTGCCGGAGGGGTTACCGGAACCCCCCGGGGGAAGTATGGGCCTTATTGGGCCACGAGGGGAGAGAGAGGGCTGCACCAAGAGGTGGCGCCCCCCCCCCCATGAGGAGTCCGAATTGTACAAGGAAGGGGGGGCGCGGCCCCCCTTTCCCTCTCCCTCTCCCTCTCCTTCCTTCCCCCCTTCCCCCTCCTAGTTGGACTAGGAAAGGGGAGTCCTACTCCCGCTAGGAGGAGGACTCCCCCTCCCTTGGCGCTCCCCTAGGGCCGGCCGGCCCTCCCCCTTGCTCCTTTATATACGGGGGCAGGGGGCACCCCAAGACACACAAGTTGATCCTTGAGATCGTTCTCTAGCCGTGTGCGGTGCCCCCCTCCACCATATTCCACCTCGGTCATATTGTAGCGGTGCTTAGGCGAAGCCCTGCGATAGTAGAACATCAAGATCGTCACCACGCCGTCGTGCTGACGGAACTCTTCCCGGAAGCTTTGCTGGATCGAAGCCCGGGGAACGTCATCGAGCTGAACGTGTGCCAAGAACTCGGAGGTGCCGGAGTAACGGTGCTTGGATCGGTCGGATCGTGAAGACGTACGACTACATCAACCGCGTTGATATAACGCTTCCGCTTTCGGTCTACGAGGGTATGTAGACAACACTCTTCCTTCTCGTTACTATGCATCACCACGATCTTGCATGTGCGTAGGAAATTTTTTGAAATTACTACGTTCCCCAACAGTGGCATCCGAGCCTAGGTTTTTATGGTTTGATGTTATTTGCACGAGTAGAACACAAGTGAGTTGTGGACGATACAAGTCATACTGCCTACCAGCATGTCATACTTTGGTTCAGCGGTATTGTTGGATGAGACGACCCGGACCAACCATACGCGTACGCTTACGCGAGACCGGTTCCCTCGACGTGCTTTGCACACAGATGGCTTGCGGGAGACTGTCTCACCAACTTTAGTTGAACCAAGTGTGGCTAAGCCCGGTCCTTGAGAAGGTTAAAACGGAGTCTATTTGACAAACTATCGTTGTGGTTTTGATGCGTAGGTAAGATGAGTTCTTGCTTAAAGCCCGTAGCAGCCACGTAAAACTTGCAACAAACAAAGTAGAGGACGTCTAACTTGTTTTTGCAGGGCATGTTGTGATATGATATGGTCAAGACATGATGCTATATTTTATTGTATGAGATGATCATGTTTTGTAATCGAGTTATCGGCAACCGGCAGGAGCCGTATGGTTGTCGCTTTATTGTATGCAATGCAATCGCCCTGTAATGCTTTACTTTATCACTAAGCGGTAGCGATAGTCGTAGAAGCATAAGATTGGCGAGACGACAACGATGCTATGATGGAGATCAAGGTGTCGCGCCGGTGACGATGGTGATTATGATGGTGCTGCAGAGATGGAGATCACGAAGCACAAGATGATGATGACCATATCATATCACTTATACTGATTTGCATGTGATGTTTATCTTTTATGCATCTTATCTTGCTTTGATTGACGGTAGCATTACAAGATGATCTCTCACTAAATTATCAAGAAGTGTTCTCCCCGAGTATGCACCGTTGCCAAAGTTCGTCGTGCCCAGACACCACGTGATGATCGGGTGTGATAAGCTCTACGTCCATCTACAACGGGTGCAAGCCAGTTTTGCACACGCGGAATACTCGGGTTATACTTGACGAGCCTAGCATATGCAGATATGGCCTCGGAACACGGAGACCAAAAGGTCGAACGTGAATCATATAGTAGATATGATCAACATGATGATGTTCACCATTGAGAACTAATCCATTTCACGTGATGATCGGTTATGGTTTAGTTTGATTTGGATCACGTGATCACTTAGAAGATTAGAGGGATGTCTATCTAAGTGGGAGTTCTTAAGTAATATGATTAATTGAACTGAAATTTATCATGAACTTAGTCCCTGATAGTATCTTGCTTGTTTATGTTAATTGTAGATAGATGGCTCGTGTTGTTGTTCCGTTGAATTTTAATGCGTTCCTTGAGAAAGCAAAGTTGAAATATGATGGTAGCAATTACACGGACTGGGTCCGTAACTTGAGGATTATCCTCATTGCTGCACAGAAGAATTACGTCCTGGATGCACCGCTAGGTGCCAGGCCTGCTGCTGGAGCAACACCAGATGTTATGAACGTCTGGCAAAGCAAAGCTGATGACTACTCGATAGTTCAGTGTGCCATGCTTTACGGCTTAGAACCGGGACTTCAACGACGGTTTGAGAACCATGGAGCATATGAGATGTTCCAGGAGTTGAAGTTGATATTCAAACAGAATGCCCGGATTGAGAGATATGAGGTCTCCAATAAGTTCTATAGCTGCAAGATGGAAGAGAATGGGTCTGTCAGTGAGTACATACTCAGAATGTCTGGGTATTACAATCACTTGAGTCAACTGGGAGTTAATCTTCCGGATGATTGTGTCATTGACAGAATTCTTCAATCACTGCCACCAAGCTACAAAGGCTTCGTGATGAACTATAATATGCAAGGGATATATAAGACTATGCCCGAGCTCTTTGCAATGCTAAAGGCTGCGGAGGTAGAAATCAAGAAGGAGCATCAAGTGTTGATGGTCAATAAGACCACCAGTTTCAAGAAGAAGGGCAAAGGGAAGAATAAGGGGAAGTTCAAGAAGAACAGCAAACAAGTTGCTGCTCAAGCGAAGAAACCCAAGTCTGGACCTAAGCCTGAAACTGAGTGCTTCTACTGCAAGCAGACTGGTCACTGGAAGCGGAACTGCCCCAAGTATCTGGCGGACAAGAATGATGGCAAGGTGAACAAAGGTATATGTGATATACATGTTATTGATGTGTACCTTACTAGAGCTCGCAGTAGCACCTGGGTATTTGATACTGGTTCTGTTGCTAATATTTGCAACTCGAAACAGGGACTACGGATTAAGCAAACACTGGCAAAGGACGAGGTGACGATGCGCGTGGGAAATGGTTCCAAAGTCGATGTGATTGCAGTCGGCACGCTACCTCTACATCTACCTTCGGGATTAGTATTAGACCTAAATAATTGTTATTTGGTGCCAACGTTGAGCATGAACATTATATCTGGATCTTGTTTGATGCGAGACGGTTATTCATTTAAATCAGAGAATAATGGTTGTTCTATTTATATGAATAATATCTTTTATGGTCATGCACCCTTGAAGAGTGGTCTATTTTTGATGAATCTCGATAGTAGTGATACACATATTCATAATGTTGAAGCCAAAAGATGCAGAATTGATAATGATAGTGCAACTTATTTATGGCACTGCCATTTAGGTCATATCGGTGTAAAGCGCATGAAGAAACTCCATACTGATGGACTTTTGGAACCACTTGATTATGAATCACTTGGTACTTGCGAACCATGCCTCATGGGCAAGATGACTAAAACACCGTTCTCCGCTATTATGGAGAGAGCAACAGATTTATTGGAAATCATACATACAAATGTATGTGGTCCGATGAATATTGAAGCTCGTGGTGGATATCGTTATTTTCTCACCTTCACAGATGATTTAAGCAGATATGGGTATATCTACTTAATGAAACACAAGTCTGAAACATTTGAAAAGTTCAAAGAATTTCAGAGTGAAGTTGAAAATCATCGTAACAAGAAAATAAAGTATCTACGATCTGATCGTAGAGGAGAATATTTGAGTTACGAGTTTGGTCTACATTTGAAACAATGCGGAATAGTTTCGCAACTCACGCCACCTGGAACACCACAGCGCAATGGTGTGTCCGAACGTCGTAATCGCACTTTACTAGATATGGTGCGATCTATGATGTCTCTTACAGATTTACCACTATCATTTTGGGGTTATGCTCTAGAGACGGCCGCATTCACGTTAAATAGGACACCGTCAAAATCCGTTGAGACGACGCCTTATGAACTATGGTTTAGCAAGAAACCAAAGTTGTCGTTTCTTAAAGTTTGGGGCTGCGATGCTTATGTGAAAAAGCTTCAACCTGATAAGCTCGAACCCAAATCGGAGAAATGTGTCTTCATAGGATACCCAAAGGAAACAATTGGGTACACCTTCTATCACAGATCCGAAGGCAAGACATTTGTTGCTAAAAATGGATCCTTTCTAGAGAAGGAGTTTCTCTCGAAAGAAGTGAGTGGGAGGAAAGTAGAACTTGATGAGGTAACTGTACCTGCTCCCTTATTGGAAAGTAGTTCATCACAGGAACCGGTTTCTGTGACATCTACACCAATCAGAGAAGAAGTTAGTGATGATGATCATGAAACTTCAGATCAAGTAACTGATGAACCTCGTAGATCAAACAGAGTGAGATCCGCACCAGAGTGGTACGGCAGTCCTATTCTGGAAATCATGTTACTAGATCATGACGAACCTACGAACTATGAAGAAGCGATGGTGAGCCCAGATTCCGCAAAATGGCTGGAAGCCATGAAATCTGAGATGGGATCCATGTATGAAAACAAAGTGTGGACTTTGGTTGACTTGCCCAAGGGTCGGCAAGCAATAGAGAACAAGTGGATCTTTAAGAAGAAGACTGACGCCGACGGTAATGTTACTGTCTACAAAGCTTGACTTGTCGCAAAGGGTTTTCGACAAGTTCAAGGGATTGACTACGATGAGACCTTCTCACCCGTAGCGATGCTTAAGTTTGTCCGAATCATGTTAGCAATTGCCGCATTTTATGATTATGAAATTTGGCAAATGGATGTAAAGACTGCATTCCTGAATGGGTTTCTGGAAGAAGAGTTGTATATGATGCAACCAGAAGGTTTTATTGATCCAAAGGGAGCTAACAAAGTATGCAAGCTCCAGCGATCCATTTATGGACTGGTGCAAACATATCGGAGTTGGAATAAACATTTTGATAGTGTGATCAAAGCATTTGGGTTTGTACAGACTTTTGGAGAAGCCTGTATTTACAAGAAAGTGAGTGGGAGCTCTGTAGCATTTATGATATTATATGTAGATGACATATTACTGATTGGAAATGATATAGAATTTCTGGATAGCATAAAGGGATATTTGAATAAGAGTTTTTCAATGAAAGACCTCGGTGAAGCTGCTTACATATTGGGTATTAAGATCTATAGAGATAGATCAATACGCTTAATTGGACTTTCACAAAGCACATACCTTGACAAGATTTTGAAGAAGTTCAAAATGGATCAAGCGAAGAAAGGGTTCTTGCCTGTATTGGAAGGTGTGAAGTTGAGTCAGACTCAATGCCCGACCACTGCAGAAGATAGAGAGAAGATGAAAGATGTTCCCTATGCTTCAGCCATAGGCTCTATCATGCAATGCTGTGTACCAGACCTGATGTGTGCCTTGCTATAAGTTTAGCAGGGAGGTACCAAAGTAATCCAGGAGTGGATCACTGGACAGCGGTCAAGAATATCCTGAAGTACCTGAAAAGGACTAAGGAAATGTTTCTCGTGTGTGGAGGTGACAAAGAGCTCATCGTAAAAGGTTACGTTGATGCAAGCTTTGACACTGATCCGGACGATTCGAAATCGCAAACCGGATACGTATTTACATTAAACGGTGGATCTGTCAGTTGGTGCAGTTCTAAACAAAGCGTCGTGGCAGGATCTACATGTGAAGCGGAGTACATAGCTGCTTCGGAAGCAGCAAATGAAGGAGTCTGGATGAAGGAGTTCATATCCGATCTAGGTGTCATACCTAGTGCATCGGGTCCAATGAAAATCTTTTGTGACAATACTGGAGCAATTGCCTTGGCGAAGGAATCCAGATTTCACAAGAGAACAAAGCACATCAAGAGACGCTTCAATTCCATCCGGGACTTGGTCCAGGTGGGAGACATAGAGATTTGCAAGATACATACGGATCTGAATGTGGCAGACCCGTTGACTAAGCCTCTTCCACGGGCAAAACATGATCAGCACCAAGACTCCATGGGTGTTAGAAACATTACTGTATAATCTAGATTATTGACTCTAGTGCAAGTGGGAGACTGAAGGAAATATGCCCTAGAGGCAATAATAAAGTTATTATTTATTTCCTTACATATCATGATAAATGTATATTATTCATGCTAGAATTGTATTAACCGGAAACATAATACATGTGTGGATACATAGACAAACAGAGTGTCACTAGTATGCCTCTACTTGACTAGCTTGTTAATCAAAGATGGTTAAGTTTCCTAACCATAGACAAAAGGAGTTGCCATTTGATTAACAAGGTCACATCATTAGTTGAATGATCTGATTGACATGACCCATTCCATTAGCATAGCACCCGATCGTTTAGTATGTTGTTGTTGCTTTTATCCATGACTTATACATGTTCCTTTGACTATGAGATTATGCAACTCCCGTTTGCCGGAGGAACACTTTGGGTGCTACCAAACGTCACAACGTAACTGGGTGATTATAAAGGAGTACTACAGGTGTCACCAAAGGTAGATGTTGGGTTGGCGTATTTCGAGATTAGGATTTGTCACTCCAATTGTGGGAGAGGTATCTCTGGGCCTTCTCGGTAATGCACATCACTTAAGCCTTGCAAGCATTGCAGCTAATGAGTTAGTTGTGGGATGATGTATTACGGAACGAGTAAAGAGACTTGCCGGTAACGAGATTGAACTAGGTATTGGATACCGACGATCGAATCTCGGGCAAGTAACATACCGATGGACAAAGGGAACAACGTATATTGTTATGCGGTCTGACCGATAAAGATCTTCGTAGAATATGTAGGAGCCAATATGGGCATCCAGGTCCTGCTATTGGTTATTGATCGGAGACGTGTCTCGATCATGTCTACATTGTTCTCGAACCGTAGGGTCCGCACGCTTAAGGTTACGATGACAGTTATTATGAGTTTATGCATTTTGATGTACCGAAGGAGTTCGGAGTCCCGGATGTGATCACGGACATGACGAGGAGTCTCGGAATGGTCGATACATAAAGATTGATATATTGGACGGCTATGTTCGGACATCGGAATAGTTCCGAGAGGTTTCGGATATTACCGGAGTGCCGGAGGGGTTACCGGAACCCCCCGGGGGAAGTATGGGCCTTATTGGCCCACGAGGGGAGAGAGAGGGCCGCACCAGGAGGTGGCGCCCCCCCCCCCCCATGAGGAGTCCGAATTGGACAAGGAAGGGGGGGCGCGGCCCCCCTTTCCCTCTCCCTCTACCTCTCCTTCCTTCCCCCCTTCCCCCTCCTAGTTGGACTAGGAAAGGGGAGTCCTACTCCCGCTAGGAGGAGGACTCCCCCTCCCTTGGCGCGCCCCTAGGGCCGGCCGGCCCTCCCCCTTGCTCCTTTATATACGGGGGCAGGGGGCACCCCAAGACACACAAGTTGATCCTTGAGATCGTTCTCTAGCCGTGTGCGGTGCCCCCCTCCACCATATTCCACCTCGGTCATATTGTAGCGGTGCTTAGGCGAAGCCCTGCGATAGTAGAACATCAAGATCGTCACCACGCCGTCGTGCTGACGGAACTCTTCCCCGAAGCTTTGCTGCATCGGAGCCCGGGGAACGTCATCGAGCTAAACGTGTGCCAAGAACTCGGAGGTGTCGGAGTAACGGTGCTTGGATCGGTCAGATCGTGAAGACGTACGACTACATCAACCGTGTTGATATAACGCTTCCGCTTTCAGTCTACGAGGGTATGTAGACAACACTCTTCCCTCTCGTTACTATGCATCACCATGATCTTGCGTGTGCGTAGGAATTTTTTTGAAATTACTACGTTCCCCAACAGCTACACCGCCGATGGGCAGCGCAGCCTTGTCCTTGGACCTGGCGGCACCGTGAGCTCCCTCGTCGATGCTCGTTCTTCCGCCGGCGTCTTCCCCACCAG
Source organism: Aegilops umbellulata (assembly GCA_032464435.1). NCBI lineage: Eukaryota > Viridiplantae > Streptophyta > Magnoliopsida > Poales > Poaceae > Aegilops > Aegilops umbellulata. Next base: position 182,087,527 of record CP136060.1, read on the forward strand.
CCGTTTGCTCCGGCGGCGGTGGGTTCGATGCGGACGGAGCAGCCGTCTCCGAAGCCTTCTTCTTCGGCGGCATGTCGATGAAGTTGATGAAGATCTGGCTCGTGTGAACGCCGGATCAGGTTCACACAACCTCGACGCCCCCTACCTGGCGCGCCAAAGATGTCGGGGAAACTGCCTCCACGAGCACCTATGGGGACGGAGCCCCTTTTCGGTTCAGCGGGGGGCGGAGGTTGCACGAAGAGCAGATCGAGGCGAGGCACACGAGCGGTTTACCCAGCTTCGGAGCTCTCCGGAGAGATACTACTCCTACTGCTGCTTTGTGGTTTGTATTGAGTTCTTGCTCGGGAGCGCTGAGTGCTACAGTACACACAAGCGGCTAATGAGACCGAGCGTTCTTCTCTCCCCCTCTCTCTACGTTGTGCATGGGCCTCCTTTTATATGCTCAAGGGGTCTCCAACAGGTGGCAACGTAGGCAAGGGTAAAAATGGAAAGGTGTTGCGGTAGGTACAGCTACCTACACAGTGTATCATACCTAACCCTGACGGCAGGGGACAAGGGCATTAAATGCCTATTTACGTCGCCCAAACAGTGCAGAAAAGGGACCGTCAGGGACGCCACCGCTCGCCACGATGGCGATCTTATCAGCGCCGCTTGCCACAGTGCACCCCTGGCTGCACAGCCTCCCGCCACGTGCGCCTGGAAGGGTCTCAGAGCGACACGTTGGTGGGTGAGCTGGAGCGCGGGTACAGAGTGGTTGCTAGCCGCGGCAAACGCCTTGCCGCGGTCGTTGTCTTGCCGCGTCCGGGAGCTTGTCGCTCGCCGGGTCTTGCCGGGACGCGTGGCACGTCGCGGCAAGTTCCTTGAGATGCCTTGGTTGGCCTTCCCGACAAGCTCCTCTTGCCGGGGCTTTGTGCCTTGAGTGGCCTTCCCGGCAAGCTCCTCTTGCCGGGGCCTTGTCTCCTTGGCTTAAATACTTTGTTCTTGAATGGCTCCAAAGGAACCACGGGGGTCCTTGGCGGTCGCCCGGCAGGCCTTGCCGCGGGACGCTGCGACTGCCCGTGCACAAGTTCGGGATACTAGGGTACCCCTACTCTAGTACACCGACAGCAAGACCAAATTGTTAAAAACCTATATATTAGAATGGTTCCTGCAATGTCACAATAATGTGCTATTAGACAAAGGACCATGCATGTGCAAACCTCAATTGCAAACCTCAATGCTTCCCATTGTTTCCCTGCAACACATATAAGGTAGTTAGTGATCAGGTTAAGTGAGGGTTCGCATGCTATTAGTAAAATATGTTGATGAAAAATAAGCACATTGCAGATTCATCAGATTAATTCAAGCCACATGGAAAACCCATTTATCCAAACCAAGCATGATTAAGAACTCGGAAATATAGCAGTTGTATATGTTTCTCATGTATTAAGTGCAGCCAAATTTGATTTCTTCCTTACACGCACAACAATACAAAATTCTACCCACGACAATTGGACATCGCATTGCAGAATTGAACCAAGCAGTTAACTAAACACCACAACAAACGAACCAAACGTTAACTGAGCACCACATTGCACAATATAAGATACTCCTAATAGAAGATCAGATGGTTAACCAAACCAAGCATGCTTAACAACTTGGAAAAATAGCAATTTTATTTGTTTCTCATGTATTTACTACAACCAAATTCGATATATTTCTCACATGGTATACAATAACAGAATGCACCCACAACAATTGAACATCGCATTGCAGAATTGAACCAAACAGTTAACTAAACACCACAACAAATGAACAAAACATACACTGAGCACCACATTGGACAATGTATAACATACTAGAAGATCACACAGTTAACCAAACAAAGCATGCTTGACAACTTGGAAATATAGCAATTGTATTTGTTTCTCATGTATTTTGTAAAGATAAATTCGATTTATTTTTCACATGGAAGACAATACAAAATTGCAGCCTAAAGAATTGAACCAAACAGTTAACGGAAGACGACAACTAATTAACCAAACAATTAATAAGTGAGCACTACATTGTACGACATATAGAACATATATTCTAGAGCAACATATTGCATGGTAAAAGTAGATAGGACAATTCACTAGAATTTGTTAAGGAAAGCAGGAGCAGCACATGCAACGGGTAAACTGAGCATGCTTAACCGGCATAGCTAGCAAACTGAACATAGGTCCTTATAGTGAGCTAATAAGACAAGCTACTCCTCGTCGTCGGAGATATCGATGATGATTGTCTCCTTAGACATGGAAGAGGGAGAGGCCTCCACAAAGTGGGTGCCCTCGTCGTAGTGGTGAGTTGCCTAAGCCGCTCCGGGCACCAACCTGCGGGCTCTCTAGCTGAGGTAAGCACGGGCACGCTGAGAAAACACCTCGTAGTCTTCATCGAAGGCACCGAGGGTGTCCTCGAGAAAACAGCATGAACTGTCGTTTAAAGCAGCCAACCGCGTTGCGGCGGCGGCGCGCGAGGCGTCGACAGTGGCCTCGACGGCGAGGCGCTCCTCCAAGATCTGGGGGGTCGACACGAATGGCAGCCATCGTGACCTCATCTGCGCGTGCGGCCTCGATATGCTTCTCCGCTGCCAAATGCTCCTTGAGCTCCTAGCTATACTGCATGCACCATGTCTTAGGGCGACGTTTATTTGGGGGAGGGGTCGGTGATTTGGGTGGAAGGTGTCGCGTCGGCGGTAGGGCGTGTGGGATATGGAAGGAGGAGGAGGATGGGGTCGGGTGTGGATTACCTGCCTGGATCGACGAGACCGAGCAGCGTGAAGGAGGGTCACCGGCGAGGAGGCGACGGCGCAAGCAAGGAGTGAAGGTTTCAATTTGGAAAGGAAGGCGGAAACAGGGGAAATGTGGCTGTTTGTAAGGGGGAGGAGGCGGGGAGGTAGATATTTCCGTGGAAGCTAAATTTTTTGAATCGGTGCAACAAAAAAACTGGCACGCAAAGTGTCATTAGACACAGTCCCCTATTCAGCACTGTGTACGATATGTGAACATCACAAATGATTCATATAGCTTAACCCGTGTTTGATGAGTTTGAACATGCAGATTTTGGTTCGAATTTCCCTGGTTACAGTGGTCATCCACGTCATTGCATAATTTGGGTACACAAAGGAGACTGCGGCACACCCACACTTCTTAATCGAGCAAGTTCAACAATTAAACAGAGCTAGCTGACCTAAAGATTACTCTAACAAATCAAAGACCGGCGCTCTTAATTAAACAAAACAAAGAGTACTACTACGGCAGGTGCTCGTCGATCTCCGCCGCCTCCTCCATGTCCAGCTCGCACCCGACGATCTCCTAGGGAAGGGGCTCAACGTCATCCATCGCACCATACTCGTCAAGCATCTCGCCATTCGCGTCCGCCATCTCTTTGGGAAAGGCCACCACAAGCTCGGCACGGGCGGCCGCGATCCGGGCTTGGACAGGCACCGTCGTGGCAAGGTATGCAGTGGAGGAACGGACGGCTGCTCGAACACTCTCGGCGATTGCCAACTCTTCTTCATGGGTTGCCGACCGTTGTCGGAGAAGCTTCGTTCAATTTGTGCGGTAACCGCCATGAGCTGGGTGTGGGCAGCCTCGACATGGTCATGGGCGGCCTCCATTAGGGCTAAGGCTGCCGTTGCAGAACATACAACTATTGTGCCGCTCTCACCAGTTGCTATCCCCGAGGAAGATGTTGTTGCCGCGCCTGAGAAGCATCAGCGGCCGTTTGGGCTGCCTTGGCCGCCCGGTCGCAGATTGCGGCCGCACTCATGCACCTTTTTAGCACGCACATGGTGGCTATGGCTGCGCTTTCACCGGAGTGTGCTGCCGAAGTTACCCTCACGACGCGGGTCCATGTCCCCATCTTTCACCGGTGATGATTGAATAGTGAAATGATATTTGGGGAGCGAGCTAGTGTGCTTGACACGCCGGCTGTGGACTGTAGCCGACGTACCTTCTCGTGTAAGCCATAGGCGTACTTGAAGGAAATATGCCCTAGAGGCAATAATAAAGTTATTATTCATTTCCTTATATCATGATAAATGCTTATTATTCATGCTAGAATTGCATTAACCGGAAACATAATACATGTGTGAATACATAGACAAACAGAGTGTCACTAGTATGCCTCTACTTGACTAGCTCGTTAATCGAAGATGGTTATGTTTCCTAACCATGAACAAAAGAGTTGTTATTTGATTAACGGGATCACATCATTAGAAGAATGATGTGATTGACATGACCCATTCCATTAGCTTAGCACCCGATCGTTTAGTATGTTGCTATTGCTTTCTTCATGACTTATACATGTACCTATGACTATGAGACTATGCAACTCGCGTTTGCCGAAGGAACACTTTGTGTGCTACCAAACGTCACAATGTAACTGGGTGATTATAAAGGAGCTCTACAGGTGTCTCCGAAGGTACATGTTGGGTTGGCGTATTTCGAGATTAGGATTTGTCACTCTGATTGTCAAAGAGGTATCTATGGGCCCTCTCGGCAATGCACATCACATAAGCCTTGCAAGCATTGCAACTAATGAGTTAGTTGTGAGATGATGTATTACGGAACGAGTAAAGAGACTTGCCAGTAACGAGATTGAACTAGGTATTAAGATACCGACGATCAAATCTCGGGCAAGTAACATACCAATGACAAAGGGAACACCGTATGTTGTTATGCGGTCTGACCGATAAAGATCTTTGTAGAATATGTAGGAGCCAATATGAGCATCCAGGTTCCGCTATTGGTTATTGACCGGAGACGTGTCTCGGTCATGTCTACATTGTTCTCGAACCCGTAGGGTCCGCACGCTTAAGGTTTCGATGACAGTTATATTATGAGTTTATGAGTTTTGATGTACCGAAGGAGTTCGGAGTCCCGGATGAGATCGGGGACATGACGAGGAGTCTCGAAATGGTCGAGACGTAAAGATCGATATATTGGACGACTATATTCGGACATCGGAAATGTTCCGAGTGATTCGGGTATTTATCGGAGTACCGGAGAGTTACGGGAATTCGCCGGGGAGTATATGGGCCTTATTGGGCCATACGGGAATAGAGGAGAGGGCCCAAAAGGAAGGAGGCGCGCGCCCCCTTCTGGTCCGAATTGGACAAGGGGTGCAGCTCCCTTTTCCTTCTTCCTCTCCCCCTCTTTCCTTCTCTCCTACTCCAACAAGGAAAGGAGGAATCCTACTCCCGGTGGGAGTAGGACTCCTCCCTTGGCGCGCCCTCCTCCTAGGCCGGCCGCCTCCCCTCTTGCTCCTTTATATATGGGGGCAGGGGGCACCCCATGGGCACAACAATTGATTCTTGAGATCTCTTAGCCGTGTGCGGTGCCCCCCTCCACCATAATCCTCGATAATATTGTAGCGGTGCTTAGGCGAAGCCCTGCGATGGTAGAACATCAAGATCGTCACCACGCCGTCGTGCTGACGGAACTCATCCCTGACACTTTGCCGGTTCGGAGTCCAAGGATCGTCATCGAGCTGAACGTGTGCTAGAACTCGGAGGTGTCGTAGTTTCGGTGCTTGATCGGTCGGGCCATGAAGACGTACGACTACATCAACCGCGTTGTTATAACGCTTCCGCTTTCAGTCTACGAGGGTACCTAGACAACACTCTACCCTCTCGTTGCTATGCATCACCATGATCTCGCCTGTGCGTAGGATTTTTTTTGAAATTACTACGTTCCCCAACA